>CM056051.1:38848631-40322904 GCA_029574335.1 Rana kukunoris
CCTCCTCACGTTATTGACAGAATTAATTTCCACCTATACCTTAAACTCAAACATTTCCTGCTACTTGGGGATTTCAACCTCTGGGCCAACTCCTCACAGGACCCCGTCGCTGACGCTTGCATTGACCACTTGGCAGGATTAGGTCTGCAGCAACAGGTATGTAGACCCACACATATTTCAGGCCACATGCTCGATCTTATCTCCAGACAAGATTTGGAAATTAACATATTAGGAAATCAGCGCTTACCATGGACAGATCACCATGCAAAAAAATTCAAAGTCACTACAAACGCCCCCTTAAAAAAAACAATAAACCCGTTGACAACACACTGGACAAGATCCAAGAAGAAGCTCCATTCGGAACTCTTCAAAACTACATTGCACAACAAAATAAAAACAATCGATCAACATCAAACAGCGACAGAAACACTCAACTCCATCAACAAGGCTCTACTACAGACATATAAATACCACAAAAGGTGAGCATACCCTTGCCAACATATAAATCACAAATCACAGGAAGCCTATAGATTGTCACTCCTCCTGCCTGGAGGTCACCGCCGTAGCCAGAAAACTTGCATATATAAAAAAAAATATCCCACAGGGGAAACCAAGGTAGGGTACCCCTTGGGATATAAGGGACTACTAAGGCAGTGACGGACAGTAATATAGGTCAAATTGTGTTTATTGAATAATAATACAAAAATACAAAGTACTGGGATAAATAGTTATCAAAAAATATGTTATGCTACTAGTAGCGAATGTTTAAAAACCAACTAGCTGTGGCCGGCCAGTGCTGCACCAATAAACAATAGTTCATTGAAATATGCAACCAAACAACACATAAAAGACATGGACAAACATAGACAACAAGTAACTAGGTGGTCCGGACGCCTAATGGGTCGCACCTGCTGAAATTCCCATGCGGTAAAAGAGTACCGTGTGTATAGTATATAATAATGCTTGTAAAATCGACTACAGACAGCAGACATAGTAGCGCTGAAACGCAGAACGTGCATCCGGAAAAACAACTCCAGCTGGTTTAACGACCGGACCAGCTGTCGTTGTTGAAGCAGGAGCGCAGAAGAGTGGAAGCTGCTTGTAGAAGAAGCTCTACAGAGGAAAACCACATTATTTCCAAGGTAATAACTAACAAATTTTACAAAGAGATCTTTAAGGCCAAAAAATATAATTTTTCTAATATCATCGCAAATGCCCTGAACCGCCCCCGCAAACTCTTTAATTTAGTTGCTCAGTCCATGAACCCAGCCTGTCTAGAGGCTCCGAATTTTGAATCACAAGAATTTTGCAACGAGTTATCGGATTACTTCATTAACAAAATTGAAAAAATCTGTGAAATTATTCAGCAAAATAGATCCCCCATCGACTCCCCTTTAAACCAAGAAGCTAATATCCACACAAATATGCCGCAATCAACCAAATTCACACTAAAGCCCATCTCCATTGATGCCACTAAAAAAATCATTAGTACTCTGCGAGACAGCACAGCGCCTAATGATATTATCCCCACCAAACTGCTGAAAGAATGTGCCGATATTGTGGCACCGGCGATCACGTACCTCATAAACCAGTCATTCAAGGAAGGCATGGTGCCAACCTTGCTGAAACAAGGCATACTTAAACGAATTAAAAAAAAAAAAACACCCTTGACCCCAAAGACCCAAACCATTGTCGCCCCATAACAGGCCTAAATGTCTTCTCCAAGGTTATGGAGAAAGAAGTTGTACAACAGCTACAACAGCATTTAGACACCCACAAATTACTTGATCCATTCCAATCGGGTTTCTGTCCTGGTCACGGAACTGAAACAGCACTTCTCAAAATATGGGACGACACTCTCAAAGCAGCAGACGAAGGAGAATCTTGTCTTTTAGTACTGTTGGACCTCAGTACAGCATTTGACACTGTAGACCACAAATTATTACTGACTCGCCTAGCTGAAGTAGCCAGAGTCGCGGAAGGTGATTTATCTTGGTTCTCCTCCTTCTTGAAAAACCGATCTCAAATAGTGAAACTGGGTCCTTTCACTTCTGAAAAACGCAGTGTCATGCAGAGTCCCTCAGGGATCCCCCTTGTCGCCCCTACTATTAAATATCTATCTCCGCCCTCTTTTGGAAATCATCAGTAACCAAACGTTTCTCTACCACTCTTATGCTGATGACACGCAACTATATTTTTGCATCTGCAACAATAAGGATCATTATCTCGGACTAGAGAAATGCCTTACTTTGATAGAAACTTGGATGACGTAGAGTTATCTTAAACTCAACGGCTCAAAAACAGAACTTCTCCTGTTTCACGCCAACCGAAAGAGACTTCCCGCACCAATACAAACACCGCCGCCCATTCTGGTACACCCCTAGAACCAAAGTCAAAAGTCTCATGACAATGGATGCACAAATAGGGTCAGTAGTCAGCGCATTCCATCATCTGCTGCGCCTACTACGCAGACTCGTTCCCTTTATCCCAAAAGAAGACATAGCAGTCGTGGTGGGAACAATTATCAACTCCAGACTCGACTATGCCCTCTATCTTGGACTCCCTAAATACCAAATCACTCGTCTGCAAGTCGTCCAAAATACGGCCGCTCGACTCGTGACTGGGAAAAAAACATGGGAATCAATCTCATCTTCACTGAGATCCCTTCATTGGTTGCCAGTAAAAGACAGAATCACTTTTAAGGCACTCTGTCTGACCCATAAGTGTGTTCAAGGAAATGCCCCCCAATATCTATGCGAAAAAATTTAAATGTCACAACTCCAATCGCATTCTGCGATCCACAAACCAAAATCGACTCCAAATACCTAAAGCCAGATACAAGTCTAAAAGGAGAAAGAAGATTTGGAATCCAAGGACCTAGACTATGGAACGCTCTACCAACCAGCATCCGGTTGGAGGTGAATCACCTGGCCTTCAGAAAAAAACTCAAAACCCATCTTTTCTGAGGGCAAAAGTAAAGTAGGGAAAGGATACTAAGTGCCCAGAGGCGATTCAGTTTGCATGTGTTGCGCTATATACGTTTCTCACTCACTCACTCAACAGTAAACAGAGATTATAAGGTTAAACACAGTACGGACTGTTTAGATATTGAATTTTAAAATTTAAAATTTTATCTCACAGGTTTGCTAATCTGACACCGCAGATTTATAATGTAAACAGTGTGACAAATTTCTAAATACTGTATATCATTTTATAAGCTCCGTTTGCTGTTAAAAATAGGTGTGAAATTAAAAATCTCTGGTGGGTGTAACAAGATGACCGCTTGCCCCCTTCTCAGTGTATCGTTACTGTGGATGAGTGCGGGGTGTAGCAAGATGGTGGCGATGGAATGTCACTTCCAATACAAATTCTGATGGGTTGCCATATCTGATGAAACACAGGACTGTTGGGACTACTAGCATCCCAATTGCATGGGATGCAGAACTCTGACAAACCCCTCCCACTTATGATGCCTCAGTAATAATTGCAAACTAAGTAACGTGATGTCACTTCATGACTGAATTTTGTGAATATGTAAAATTGGTCCAGTACACAGCTAAAATGATTTTGTTACCTGGACTTTTTCTTCCCCT
This sequence comes from Rana kukunoris, assembly GCA_029574335.1. Lineage (NCBI taxonomy): Eukaryota > Metazoa > Chordata > Amphibia > Anura > Ranidae > Rana > Rana kukunoris. The sequence goes on from CM056051.1 coordinate 38,852,225, forward strand.
AACCTCAAGATGGGGAGGTGAAAGGGAAAGTGCTGGATATGGCTGCTATTGGGCACCATTGCCAAAAAGCTTGAAGCAGGTATGGGACAAACTAATTGGACAATATTGGGTCAGGTCAGGAGCCTCCCATGGTGTGATCCGGTATTAGCAGGTTCCAAGGGTACCCTAGAGGGGATCCCATGTCCATAGTGTCTCGGTATGTCAAAGATCACCAGGCACAGTGTTACCTCCTCACACCTGATTTAAACATCTAATTGCTTCACTACTGCGTCACAATCATGTGCATTGCAAGGCAATGATGGGTTTAAATCAGGTAGTGAAGAGGCAACACATTGTGTCTTCACCACCTGTCAAACACACTGGAATTGCATTTCTGAAGGGAGCAGCCATGCCTGCTGCACTTGTGAATGAGCTGCTTTCAGAAGGTGCACCAAACCCTCAGGATAGAAGTCTGGCTAAACACAAAAAATTGCCAGAAGAGCTGCAGGTACACTGCACTGCACCCGTGGTGTGGGTAAACCGCAGCACACCAGTGTGAAAGCAGCCCTTTACTGTTATGCCCAGTGTATTGCTTCACACTGACCTGAAGACTTCTTCTTTCCTGCAGTTGGCACCACTCTGGAGACCGCTAGCCGGGATAAGAGGTGGAGTGCAGTTGGTATCACTCCACATGGGACAGGAGGCAGCACCTCAGAGGACACATTGGCTAATGTGGCTCTTGCTTCCTACTACAGCTGCAACTTTACAAGTAGTCCCTCTGCATTGCACTCTGATGCTCTGGAAAGGCGGGTCTGCAAGCCCATACCACGATCTAGCAGTCACCTGTCCGCAATCTACTGGTAGATCACGATCTATAGGTTCCTGACCCCCGTCTTAGTGGGTTCTGTAAACTTGTTCCAGGTCAGTTTCTTAAAATATAAGAAAGGCATTTTTTTTTTTTTTAAGAACAAACATGTCATACTTACCTGCTCTGTGCAGTGGTTTTGCACAGAGCCACTGGATCCTCCTCTTCTAAGGTCCCCCACCGGCGCTCCTGGCTCCTCCCCCTTGACCAGTGCCCCAGTAGAAAGCTCACTCCCAAGCCCCCGCTCTATGGGTCCATAAGACACACATAGCCACGACTTGGCCCCGCTCTCTCTTCATTGGCCCACTGGCTGTGGTTGGCAGCAGTGGGCGCCAATGGAGAGAGAAGCCCGTGACAGTCAAGGCTCCCGTGCACACCTCAGGATCGAGAGAGGGCTCAGGTAAGTATTGGAGGGGCCTGTGGGGGGAGCAACACTCTCTCTTGGCACTTCTAATTAGGAAGTATGTTAAAAAATATTTCTGCTCTACAAGAGATTTCCCCTCTTACATAACTTGTAAGATAATATTGCAGTATCAGTAGTCACACTATACCCACTGAGAACACACAGGATGGGTGGCAAGAGGGTGACGTTCGCGCATGCATGGAGACGAAAGCATGTCCGCGATCCGTCGGTGATGTCAGATGCCGACTGATCGGGGGGAGCATTTTAAGCAAGACCGATGGCTGTTTGCCACGGTGCCTGAAAAGAGCTGGAGGTTGCTGTCATGTCTTCATAGGTGTCCAATTGGTAAAATATGGAGGATTTTGATTGTGGGTTCAGTCATAGTCCTTTAATATGTGTGAATTTTTTGCAAACAGTACTCTTGGTGGTCTTTGTTTGCTATTAAATGGGACAGTATGACTTTCGTGGTGGATGTTATTGACCGGCCTGTCTTTACCCATTGTTGCCTTATGACAATTGTTCTGGCCACCTTTTGATAGCTATCATTGAAAGTTCTCTATTTGTCTTTTATGCCCCGTGGGAAGAATATCTGATACCAATTTAAGGTAATTTAGGCATGAGTGTCCAACTGATTTTGGCATATATGTGCTTTTTATGTGCCATGCCCACAGAACTAAGATACACCTAAAAACTGACTTCATCCAACCGACGTAACTTGCCTACGCCGGCGTATAGTGGGTGTATATTTATGCTGGACGCATTTGGCACTCCTATTGATTTTCGATGGAAATATGCAAATTAGAGAGATACGCCGATTCACAAACGTACTTGCGCCCGGCGCATGTTTTAAGCGATTAGCGTAAGGTTTACTTTCGGCGTAAAGTTATTCCCCATATTGAAGGCGCAATTCATGCAAAGGTATGGACCAGGGAACGAACGCCGTCTAATTTTACGTAGTTTACGTTGTACGTGAATAGGGCTGGGCGTAGGTTACGTTCACGTCGTAGGCAGTGATTCGACATATCTTAGCCAGTTGTTTCGACGTGATTGTGAGCATGCACACTGGGATACGTCCAAGGTACAACATATGCGCAGTTCATTTTAAGTACTTGTCTGAAGCTCAGCCCATCATTTGCATGGGGTCACGCTTCATTTAAATGTATCACGCCCACTTCCAACCCACTTCCACCTACTTTGACTTACGCTGACTTACGCCTGCGACTATACGCTACGCCGGCGCAACGTTGGGAGCATTTGCTTTGTGAATTCCGTGCTTCCCTCTCTGCGTGGCGCCGGCGTAGCGTAAAGAAGATACGCTACGGCGGCATAAATATGCGCCGATGTATGTGAATCCGGGCCTATATATATATATATATATATATATATATATATATATATATATATGTATGTATATAAAACAATTATATATATTTATTTATTTTTACATTCTTGCAGGTACACTAGCCCTGGTGTGCTTCCTCTACGATCTATTCCCACCGTTGGTGTTGGCATTTACCCTTATTTAAATTGTATGACTTATGCATATGGTGAGTGTTCCATGCTATATGCCTCTTTGTTTTGCATTCAGACGTTTATTGATATTAATGAAAAACACTATTCAACTTGATGTACTAATTTAGTATATATTTAGCTTTTTTTTAAATATATTAGTTTATATATATGGATGGAGGAATTCAGCTATGAGGAAAGATTGAGAAGAGGAGAAAAAAGGGGGATATGATCAACATGTACAAATATATAAGGGGTCCATATAGTGAACCTGGTGTTGAGTTATTCACTTTACAGTCAACACTGAGGACAAGGGGGCTCTCTTTATGTCTAGAGGAAAAGAGATTTCATCACCAAATACAGACAGGTTTCTTCACAGTAAGAGCTGTGAAAATGTGGAACAGACTCCATCCTAAATGTACATAATATAACTGGGTAGTGACATTTTATAGGTAAAGTTGATCCAGGGAAAGTCTGATTGCCTCTCGGGGGATCAAGAAGGATTTTTTCCCCTGCTGTAGCAAATTGGATCATCTTCTGCTGGGGTTTTTGCTTTCCTCTGGATCAACTGTGGGTATAGAATTGGGTATATGGGATTGTAGGATATTTTTTCTTATCTTTATTTTTTTTTCTTTATTTTTTTTCTGATCAAACTAAATGGACTTGTGTCTTTTTTCAACCTAACTATGTAACTATATATATATATATATATATATATATATATATATATATATATATATATATATATATATATACATATATATATATATATATATATATATATATATATATATATATATATATATATATATATAAAATGTATATATATATAAAGATATGCACATATTGGCAACATTTATGAGTTTTCTGGATAACTTTTTTTTATTATTATTATATTGATTGTATTTGTCTCTCTGTAGTTATATATGCTTTATACCTCTTGAAGAAGCAAAACATGTCGAGCAACAAGCACATTGATTGATACAGTAGCTATTTGTGTGTATGTTGTATATGTACAAAATTATTTTAAGAAATGTGGTGCAGCAATTGCTGGCTCTTTGTTTCTTTTAACATTTTGGATTCAAATAAAAATATTTTTATAATATTTTCGGTGTTTGTGGCACCATAAAAATACCTTCTTTCTACTTTTTCCAAAAATTATTAAAACAGGAGCACACAGAATCTAGTACAGTTGTGCATGGCCATTCCGCTTCTAACTTCAGCTTGTTCAATTAAGCTTTGACTATAAAACCTGAAAATAGATTGGCTTCAATGCAGAACTGCAACAGATTTTGCACTCCCATAGTTGCCAACAGTCCCATTTTTGCCAGGACAGTCCCGGATGTGGGACCCTCGTCCCGGATAGATTTTGTCCCGCTCATTTTCCTGGAATTTTGCTTTTGTCCCGCCAGGAAAATCTGTGTTTTGGGGAAAACGGCAGGCGGGCTACAAAAACATGGCCGCCACTGCAAACACAAGGATTATTCCCCTTATGTTCAGTGGCAAGGGGACGAGCAGCCAATCAGAGAGTCGGGGGAGGAGGAGAACACTTCCCTGAGCGGCTGTAGTGTACTAAGTGGGGGGGCGGTGCGGCCCGGGTGCCACACACTGGGGGGTGTCAGGCCGGCGCTCCCCCCCATGACCGAAGCGGAGAAAACCCGGGCGGCCGCAGGTTTAAGCAGCGCAGCGGCACTGGCAGGTAAGAGCACGATCGCCGGCAGTACAACGCCTCTCTTGGATGCGCTGCAGCTCTGTCCTCCTTTCTCTGTCTCGGCTGTCTCACGCAGCCGAGCAGTGTCAGAGTGAAGCCGCCATCTTCCCCTCCTCTATGTACCTGCTACACATGCCAATGTCCCGCGCTGACCATCTGAGCCGAAGTGATAGGCAGGAGGTTTGAAGTGGGGTCTGTAGTGTATTGTAGGGGGGTGTCTGCACTGTGAGGGGTGACTGTCTGCACTGTAAGGGGGGTGTCTTCGCTGTGGGGGGGGACTGCACTGTAAGGGGGGTGTCTTCACTGTGGGGGGGGGGGGACTGCACTGTAAGGGGGGTGTCTTCACTGTGGGGGGGCTGCACTGTAAGGGGGGTGTCTTCACTGTAGGGGGGGCTGCACTGTGAGGGGGGACTGTCTGCACTGTAAGGGGGTGTCTTCGCTGTGGGGGGGGGGGGGAACTGCACTGTAAGGGGGGTGTCTTCGACTGTGGGGGGGGCTGCACTGTAAGGGGGGTGTCTTCACTGTAGGGGGGGTGTCTTCACTGTGGGGAGGGACTGCACTGTAAGGGGGGGGGTGTCTTCACTGTGGGGGGGGGACTGCACTGCAAGGGGGGTGTCTTCACTGTAGGGGGGGTGTCTTCACTGTGGGGAGGGACTGCACTGTAAGGTGGGGGGGTGTCTTCACTGTGGGGGGGACTGCACTGTAAGGGGGGTGTCTTCACTGTACGGGGGTCTAACATTCAGGGGGTCCAGAACTGTTAGGGGGGATGTCTGTGTAACATACAGGCGTCCAGAGCTGTGGGGTCTGTGTAATGTAAAGGGGTGCAGGGTGCTGTGTAATGTAAAGGGGTGCAGGGTGCTGTGTAATGTAAAGGATCCAGAGGTGCAGGGTGCTGTGTAATGTAAAGGGGTGCTGTGTAATGTAAAGGGGTCTAGAGATGCAGGGGGCTGTGTAATGTAAAGGGGTCTAGAGGTGCAGGGGGCTGTGTAATGTAAAGGGGTCTAGAGGTGCAGGGGGCTGTGTGTGTGGCCCCAGGTGCCAAATGCACTAGGTACGCCCCTGCGAAGCGGTGAGAGAACTCAGGGCATGTGTTCTTTGAGAAGGAGTCAGTGCGGTTCCCTGGGGAGGGGGGGGAGGCTCTGTCCCTGCCGCCGGGGATTATAGTGTGTGGGGCAGCCTGCTGTTTGGGGATATCTATATATATATATATATATATATATATATATATATATATTATGGCGGTGTGTAGGAGAGTGGCTGGTACAGTAGTGTGTGAGCTCCACAACATCTTGGACTCCTTCTCTCCATAGTAAGTGCTTACTGTCCATTGTGTCAGTGGGTGGTGAGAAGACTCCACCACAGAGAGGAGGGGCTAAGCCAACAGCAGAGCCTTAGGAGACTTGGTGAGTGCTGCACTTTACACAGCATTATGTGTGAGCCTCTGTGATTTATTATTGTGTTAGTAAACAAGGTGGTGTGTAGGGGTTCTAGTCCAATGTATCGTGCCTGATAATAGAATAAGTAGGCAAAGTTTATGCGGAGTGGGTGGAGCTTCGGGGAAGTGAGTTTGGTAATTAATAGCTGTGCTGCAAAGTGTCCCTGGAAATTTTTTTCAAATGTTGGCAAATATGCACTCCCCAATTTTAGTAAATTAACCCTATTATTCTAAATAAGGGCTAATTAAAGATCTGTATAGTGGATCCTTTCTCTTGCTGGAGAACCCTTTAGTGATGCACCACAGGTTTCTATTTGCTTTTTCCAATGTGTAGCCACACAACTCTTTTTGCAACCATTACTGTCCCCTCAATATTGTAACTCTGCCAGAAGATTATTTTTCCCTAAATACATTATTTTGCAAATATAATGGTTAACTGCATTTTTCCCTGCTTTGGACCAAACGTACAGTAGTGCCAAATTATGTTCCATGTTACAGATACCTCCAGGCGCCCACCCCTTCTTTTCTAAATACAGTATTTACTTACACAAACCTGTGGTCACGTGACTTTCAACAGGGTCCTTTTTTGGTTGTCTTCATCACTGCCTGCATGACATGGAAATGGACACTTCATATTGGCAGTAGAGTGGCAGGGTCCTCTCAGGATCCAGAAAAAATTGAGACATTATTGCGAGAGGACAGTAGAGGGCCAGATGGCAAGGGATAACCTGGACATTTGGATCGGCAGTCTCCACAGCAGGAAACAGTGGCAAGGGAACAAGATAGACTTAGATGAGTATATCTTGCTTTAACCACTTGAGATCCACGCTATGGACAAAAGACGTCCACAGCGCGGCTCTCAAGTTTCTCGGGTAGACGTCTTTGGACGTCCTTTCATTGTAATTCCCCGCGCACGCCACTGGGTGGCGCGCAGCGGGGAAAAACAGTGCACGGCGCATCGCTGAGATGCCGATGCGCATGCCTGGCGGGCGTGATGTCGGCCAGGTACCAGCGAACGGCGGTGACAGCAGGGACGTGGGGCTCTGTGTGTAAACACAGAGCTCCACGTCCTGTCATGGAAAGGAGACCGATCTGTGTCCCTTGTACATAGGGACACAGCATCGGTCACCTCCCCTAGTCAGTCACCTCCCCCCACACAGTTAGAACACACCCAGGGAATACATTTAACCCCTTCCTCACCCCCTAGTGTTAACCCCTTCAATGCCGGTCACATTTATACAGTAATTACTGCATATTTATAGCACTGGTCGCTGTATAAATGTGAATGGTCCCAAAAATGTGTCAAAAGTGTCCGATGTGTCCGCCGTAATGTCGCAGTGCCAATAAAAATCGCAGATCGCCGCCATTACTAGTAAAAAAAAAATCATAATACTGTCTCCTATTTTGTAGGCGCTATAACTTTTGCGCAAACCAGTCGCTTATTAAAAAAAATTGGGATATTTATTATAGCAACAAGTAACATATATATATTTTTTTAAATTGTTGCTCTTTTTTTGTTTATAGCGCAAAAAATAAAAACCGCAGAGGTGATCAAATACCACCAAAAGAAAGCTCTATTTGTGGGGAAAAAAGGACGTCAATTTTGTTTGGGAGCCACGTTGCACGACCGCGCAACTGTCAATTAAAGCGTCGCAGTGCAGGAAGCTGAAATTTCGCCTGGGCACGAAGGGGGTTTATGTGCCCAGTAAGCAAGTGGTTAATAGGTAAGACAAAAAAAATCTTACATGGGCTTTAAAGGGGTTGTAAAGACAAAAATATTTTCCTCTTAAATTAAAGTCTGACAGTAGCTGATAAAGTAAAAAGTAATGTTTTGCATTATAACTAGTTTGATCCCTGTTGAAATCGAGCCGTTTTATTCACCTCTGTCACTCCTGAATTGTTGTTCTCACTGACTTCCTGGTTTGCGATGCGCATTCATTCTTGCTTCATCATAGCCTAATGGGAACTACAGTTCCCATTAGGCTTAGTCTCCATGCATGTGAGGGATAAGAGACAGGGATGGACTGGCCATTGGGACTACAGGGAGTTTCCCGGTGGGCCGATGGCTCAGTGGGCCGGCTTCAGTGACAGCGGACCGCCGCCCCCCCTCCGCTCCTCTGTCTCTACCTTCCCACAGCGCTCACCTCCTCTACCTCCCCGCAACGCTCACCTGGGGGGAACAGAGAAGCAGGGGGAGGACCAGAGGAGCAGAAGGGACGGCAGAGGAGCATGGGGGAGGGGACAGGAAGCTGACTCAACAGCTATGGCCTGGGAGTTTCTCACTTCTGCCTAATCTTGTCCCATAAGGGGGGCACTGAACCGATTCTTTGCCTCGGTGAAATAATGTCTAGCTTCCCCACTGGTAATGCCTATAAGAGTACCAGTCCCAGCCGTTCTACTCTAATAAAGTAGAATGGCTAGTAAAGGGGGTCCAGTCCTGATGGCAACCCCCTTTAAAAAAAAAATTTAAAAAAAGGTTTTTTTTTTAGAGGTTCGGAGGTTCCCACAGGGCCCCAGATGGCAACCCCCCTTTTTTTTATTATTATTTTTTTTTTTAAAATATATCTTATTTTAATATATTTTTATTTCATTTTTTATTAAAGGGCCAAATTTTTTTTTTTTTAGGGGTCCGGAGGTTCCCAGGGGCCCGGAGGCCCAAAGGGCCCCAGATGGCAACCCCCCTTTTTTTATTTATCTTCTATAAAAAAATATATATTTTTTTAATATAATTTTATTTCATTTTTTATTAAAGGGGCAATTTTTTTTAGGGGCCCGGAGGCCCACAGGGCCCCAGATGGCAACCCCCCTTTTTTTTATTTATTTTTTTATAAAAAAATATATATTTTTAATATATTTTTATTTCATTTTTTTAAAAGGGACAATTTTTTTTTAGGGGTCTGGAGGTTCCCAGGGGCCCGGAGGCCCACAGGGCCCCAGATAGCAACCCCCCTTTTATTTATTTATTTTTTATAAAGAAAAAATATATATTTTTTAATATATTGATTGTCTCTGCGATTTTTATTTTTTGCGCTATAATCAAAAATAGAGCGACATTTTTGGAAAAAAATAACAATATTTTTTACTTTTTGTTATAAGAAAAATTGAATAAACTAAATTTTAGTCAAACATTTAGGCCAAAATTTATTCAGCCACATGTCTTTAGGAAAAAAAAAATCGCAATAAAAAAAATTTGTTACCTAGCGGCAAAAATGATCGCTTAGTGACGCTGGCAATAGGGAGTGAAAGGGTTAACTAGGGCGGTGATCAAGGGGTTAAAACTTTATTGGGGGGGTACGGGGCTACTCTGAACCTAACACTAACTGCCTGTCACACTGACACTAAATGCAGTGATCAGTACATATATGATCACTGCATTCAGTGGCACTGTGACAAGGGGGTGATCTGAAGGGGTTAAATGTGCCTATGTGTACTGGTGTCAGTGTAGTGTTGGTGCGACTCACTGTGAGTGTTCTCTTCTGTCAGCGGTTTGAAAATACCGCTGAGATGAGAGCTGCATCACTTCCTCTGCCAGTGTTTACATTTTACTGGCAGAGGAAGTAACATGGCGGGGTTTCGCACGATTGGCTGGGAGCGATCACGAGGGGGCGGACAGAAACGAACCACCGCCCCCTCAAGATGGATCGCTCCCACAGGTAAGCCGCCCGCCGCGCGCAGCGGAGGGGGTCCCGATCGGACCCCCGACCCGCTAGAAGGCAGGGACGTATAAATACGCCCATCTGCCTGTACGTGCCATTCTGTGGACATACATCTGTGTGTGGCGGACGTTAAGTGGTTAAAGGGCCAATTTTTTTTTTAGGGGTCCGGAGGTCCCCAGGGGCCCGGATGCCCACAGGGCCCCAGATGGCAACCCCCCTTTTTTTATTTATTTATTTTTTTAAAAATATTTTTTTTAATATATTTTTATTTAATTTTTTATTAAAGGGACAATTTTTTTTAGGGGTCCGGAGGTCCCCAGGGGCCCGGAGGCCCACAGGGCCCCAGATGGCAATCACACTTTTTTTTATTTATTTTTTATAAAAATATATATAATTTTTTTTAATATATTATTTCATTTTTTATTAAAGGGACAATTTTTTTTAGGGGTCCAAAGGTCCCCAGGGGCCCGGAGATCCCCAGGGCCCCAGATGGCAACCCCCCTTTTTTTATTTATTTTTTATAAAAAAAAATATATTTTTTTAAATATATTTTTATTAAAGGGACATTTTTTTTAGGGGTCCAGAGGTCCCCAGGGGCCCGGAGGCCCACAGGGCCCCAGATGGCAACCCTCCTTTTTTTAATAAAAATAAATATATATTTTTTTAATATATTATTTCATTTTTTATTAAAGGGACAATTTTTTTTAGGGGTCCGGGGGGCCTGGAGATCCCAGGGCCCCAGATGGCAACCCCCCTTTTTTTTATTTATTTTTTATAAAAAAATATATATATTTTTTAATATATTTTTATTTCATTTTTAATTAAAGGGCCAATTTTTTTTTAGGGGTCCGGAGGTCCCCAGGGGCCCGGAGGCCTACAGGGCCCCAGATGGCAACCCCCCTTTTTTTTATTTATTTTTTATAAAAAAAAATATATTTTTTTTAATATATTTTTATTTCGTTTTTTATTAAAGGGACATTTTTTTTAGGGGTCCGGAGGTCCCCAGGGGCTGGAGATCCCCAGGGCCCTGGATTACAACCCCCCTTTTTTATAAAAAAAAAATATATATTTTTGTATTTCTTTTTTATATATATTTTATTATTATTATTATTATTATTATTAAAGGGCCCAGAGGGCAACCTCCCTTTTTTTATGAAATGTTTTTATTTATTTTTTATATTATTTTATTTATTTTTTATATATAGGGCCCATGTGGCAAACCCCCTTTTTTAATTTATTTTTTATTAAAGGGCCCAGAGGGCCCCGGTTCTCTTCCCCAGGGGGCCATGCCTGAAGCTGTGTAAGGGGCCCCATAATTCCTTGTTGGCGGCCCTGTTTAAGGGGTCCGGTGGTCCCCAGGGGCCTGGATGGAATCTCCTGGGGACCACTGGCCCCTTACAGGTCGGGGGGGCTTTGGGTGCTGATGAACAAAAAAACATGTGGGTTGCCATCCTGGCGCAGCCTACAGGGCCTGGTGGATTCCTTAAGGAGGTCTACAGTCGCAACTGTCCTTCTCCAAGTACTCACCCCAGGCGACCGAGCTTAGCTTCTGTATACTAGGAGAACAGGCGTATTCAGGGTGTTTTGCCCGTAGGCAGATATTAAGTGCGCTTTCAAACCTATATAAAGGATGGAAAAATTTGATCAATCCAACTTATGGAGAGAATTTTTTTTTTTTTTTTTTTTTTCGCTGTCATTGCAGGCGATATCTACTAAACTATTAATGGTTTTACTCTCCCCCTCCCATCATCATTGTTTTATTATTTATTACTGAGAACATATAAGAATTCAAGTAATCTGAATGCTTTCATGAAATATGCAAATTTTCAAAAAACAAACAACGTGAATGGATAAGACAGACTCCTCCTCCTATAGATATGGTAACTCCTCCCACAGTTTTTACACTACATAGACAAGTAATATTTAAACTGCGACTGTGCCTTCAATTTTAATATTTCAGAGACATACTATACATCAAAATGTAGGTCTGAGTCTTGTGATTCACACAATATAAATATATTCCCTGTACGATTTATAGTTTTTAAAATACAACCGCCTGAATAAGCACAAGTATTAAAAAAAAAAGCCAGAATTTCTGGTCCCTGCTCAGAGGCTGCATATCTGCATATCAACAAACATTGGTTTCCAAGGAAACGCTGAGGTGAATAACTGCTCACACACAGCCGTGAAGTGAATTTTTAGCTCCTCCCACAGGTGTGCGCACAGGGTGTGCCGATGTGCCCAGGCACACCCTAATCATTCTGTGCAGCCAGGGCCGATCCACCCTATAAGCTCACCCTCTCCCCAGAAATTATTTTAGCACCCCCAAAATCCACATGGTAGTAGTTGCAGCTGTTAGTGTTTTTTTTCCTTGCCGGCATCTTCTTTATTGCTGCCTGGAAGCTGGGACTCTTTTTTCTTGTGGAAGAATACAGCAGCTATGGCCGCAGAGGCCGATGATCTTTAGCTAGACCCGGCACAGGCTAATCTCAGAGGTGGATGGATATCCACCTCTCTGCTGCCTCCTCAGCCAATGGTGAAGACTGTACCCGCCCCCTTCCCCCAGCCCGCCTTCTTTGATTTCTGAGGAGAGGAGATGTCGGCACTCGGCAGCTGGAGAGAAAAGGTAGAGATGACTGAACAGTCTGCTATGGCTGGGGGACACATTCCTACACCCCCTATGCTCGCTGCACACTCCATGCATCCCCATACACCCCCTATGCTCGCTGCACACTCCATGCATCCCCATACACTCCCTATGCTCGCTGCACACTCCATGCATCCCCATACACCTCCTATGCTCGCTGCACACTCCATGCATCCCCATACACCCCCTATGCTCGCTGCACACTCCATGCATCCCCATACACCCCCTATGCTCGCTGCACACTCCATGCATCCCCATACACCCCCTATGCTCGCTGCACACTCCATGCATCCCCATACACCTCCTATGCTCGCTGCACACTCCATGCATCCCCATACACCCCCTATGCTCGCTGCACACTCCATGCATCCCCATACACCCCCTATGCTCGCTGCACACTCCATGCATCCCCATACACCCCCTATGCTCGGTGCACACTCCATGCATCCCCATACACCCCCTATGCTCGAATGCACACTCCATGCATCCCCATACACCCCCTATGCTCGCTGCACACTCCATGCATCCCCATACACCCCCTATGCTTGCTGCACACTCCATGCATTGCCCATACACCCCCTATGCTCGCTGCACACTCCATGCATCCCCATACACCCCCTATGCTCGCTGCACAGTCCATGCATCCCCATACACCCCCTATGCTTGCTGCACACTCCATGCATCCCCATACACCCCCTATGCTTGCTGCACACTCCATGCATCCCCATACACCCCCTATGCTTGTTGAATAGTGCACTTTATGCACAGATTACACTTATCGTTTTCATCAAATATTTAATTTATATATTATTTACTGATATTTTTATGCTTTTACTGCTTTCTTTGAATTATTGTGGTGATAATTAGCTTTAGTACATTTTGTGTTTTTTTAAATGTTGTTAGACTGTAATGGGGCGTTTTTACGCTAGTCGAAATGAAAAGACACCTGCGGCTGACTGCAGTAGATCTACGCTGCCAGAAAATTACTTTCCTGTTGTTTTTCAAGGGTATGCTATGTGTGCACTGAGTTTTTGGATGGTTCTCTGGCTTCTTTGTGGTCTGTAAGTCGAATAGGAATGTTCGTTTCTGACGTATGATTTCGCGCAACTACCCCACTACGCGCTTAATTTACTTCACGCCCCCTAATCACGTATAAGACACAATAGCGTACGCGCAAAAAAACTATGAATTCGGTGTAGAGTCTGGTGAAATACGGCAGCGTACCGTATTTCGATTACGGCGGAATATTACGTCTTTGTGAATCATGTGTGTTTTTTTGGGGTATGGGACAATGTGCATTAGCCTGTTATTAATGTGTGACTGAGTTTTTGGATGGTTCTCTGGCTTCTTTGTGGCTGTTGACTTTCTATATTTAACTACCCCACTGACTTAAGGTTATTGCTGACCCTCATAGGCTATTATTGGCATTGATGAAACCTATTTTACTTCATAATCTCTATGGTGTACCTCCAGGCTCTTTTTGGCCTATAAAAGATAAGCACGTTGGGTGTGTTATCAGGCGTTAGGCATGTGCACAAAATGAAACGCGCATTTTTCAAGCAGAAATATATGTGAAGACCAGTTAGAGGGCCCCTTAGCAGAATTGTGCTTAGGGCCCCAGGGAGGTCAGGATCAGCACTGTGTGCAGCACAGATTCACCCTACCGCTCTGGCTCCCCACTCCTTCCCTTTGTAGCACCGCTGGCTTCCCTCCTCTCCTCGCCTGCCAGATGTTGCTGCAGAGATGTTTTAGGATGAGCGAGGGAAGGGGCCGGTAAATATGTATTTATCAGCCCCTTCCCTTTCTGAATGAACATGGTGAGTGATCAGTAGTGTGTTTGAGCTTTGGGGTGCACACCCTAATTGCAATAGGCTGCGCACACCTATGGCTCCTCCCACACAACGCTGAAGGGTTTTGGCTCTGTTTTTTTGGGCTCTGCGTAACTTCTGCATACTAGCATACTCTGCATATAGCAACCATCCATAGCAATCAGTCCATAGAAACGGACAATAGCAACCAGTCCATAGCAACCAATCCATAGAAACCAGTCCATATCAACCCTCCATAGCAACCAGTCCGTAGCGACCAGTTTTTGATGGGGCAATAGGATAGGGCAAATAGGATGGTGCAGTTTTGATGGGGCTGTTTTGATGGGGTAGTTTTTGATGGGGCAATGGATCGAACTGGATCGACACACTGTTGGATCACATTTACATCTCCAGGGGCACTGTCTCCAGTCAGGAGTATTGGTGGAGGCAAGAACACGTCACACAATTTCCCCAGAAATTGTATCTTTTCTAGTTGATATCTCAATTGCAGGGCTTTTTTTTGTCTGGAGGTAGGGTAAGACTTTTACTGAAAGAACAATGATGGGATTGGAATTGCAGATTGCTAATTTACTAGGGTTTGTGTTTTCTTCTGTTTTATTATGTGTATATAATTTAATGTGTATTTTTTTTATTTTATTTAAATATTCTATATTAAAGCTTTTCCATTTATAAGACATACATTTAACCACTTAACAACCGCCCACTGTATATATACGTCCTGTTTTTAAAGATGGATATCTCGGTAACGGCAGCAGCTGCTGCCACAACCAAGATATCCATCTCTTCAGTGAGCGGTCCTGTAAACGATAATATCGAGATTTTTAAGGGTAAAAGTTTGACGCCATGCCACAAGCGGGCGCAATTTTTAAGCGTAACATGTTGGGTATCATTTTACTCGGCATAACATTATCTTTCACAATGTATAAAAAAATTGGGCCAAATTTATTGTCTTATTTTTTTAATTAAAAAAAGTGAATTTTTTCCAAAAAAAGTGCACTTGTAAGACCGCTGCGCAAATACGGTGTGACAAGAAGTATTGCAATGACTGCCATTTTATTCTCTAGGGTGTTAGAAAAAAATATATATAATGTTTGGGGGTTTTAAGTAATTTTCTAGCAAAAAAACAGTTTTACTCTTGTAAACGCCAAATCTGAAAAACAGGCTCGGGGCTTAAAGGATCACTAAAGGAAATTTTTTTTTTAAGCTAAATAGCTTCATTTACCTTAATGCAGTGCTGTTGTCATGTTCTCATTGTTCGTTTTTGCTTTGAAGTTACTGTAATTCTGCTCTGATCTCCACACTTTCTGCTTGTCTGGCTCCTTATGAAAAATCTCATGGCAGCTTTTCACTGTGGTCCAAGCTGTGTGTCTAAATCTCCTCAGAACCAATCAGATTCATTTTAAAAACAAAACACTGCCCTGGGATTCAATTTAAAAACAAAACACTGCCCTGGATTTGTTTGTTTTTGTTCTGTCTCTCTCTCTACTTCACATAAACACAAAAACAGTTTAAAAACAAAAGTGCAACTAGAGGCATATTATATGATTGATTTGTATCTATTTTTAATCATTTCTAAAAGGAATCAGTTAACTTGTATGTCTCTATACCCTGTAAACAGTCATTTCAGCAAAAACATTTTTTCCTTTAGTGATGCTTTAAGTGGTTAAATCATTTCGCTAACATATTTTCCAAAAGAGAAGTATATAATTTAATGTGTTTTTTTATTTTATTATTTAAATATTCTATATTAAAGCTTTTGCATTTGTAAGACATTTAAAACATTTCACCAACATATTTCAAAAGTGAAGTTTTTCTTATATATCTTACATTTTTGTGTATTTATATATATATATATATATATATATATATATATATATATACACTAATATACCATACATTATTTTTGGTAGCTGCCTTTAATTTGGATTGCTTCTTAAAATACACATTTACAGTATATCCCGAATTACAAGTGTGTCGCCGTGGAAATGAACCGTTACATGGAGATGAACCTACATGGCTCATCTGGTCTACACCCTGCTCTGTAATTAAAGTGTTCTCTATGAGCAAATAGAATATATCCCTCTGGTGAAGGGCCAGACTGGCCCACCGGGATAGCGGGATAATTCCCGGTAGGCTGCCTGTCCTGGGACTGCTTTGAGCTGCAGCTGAATGCAGCACTCCCTCTCTCTCTCCTATGTGTCATACATCGGGCATCTCCCACACTGTGTGTGAGAGCTGGGTCTGTGTTCGGCTGTGCTGCCTGTAGGAAGGTCCCGCCCATCTAGACCTGCTCATGTGATAGTAGATGGATCATGGAACACTGATTGGACCTTCCTTCCTGGCAGCTGAACACAGACCCAGCTCTCACACACAGCGCAGGAGATTTCCATAGCTCCCAACTGTCCCTGATTTCGAGGGACAGTCCCTGATTTGGAGCAATGTCCCTCTGTACCTCATTCTTCCTCATTTGTCCCTCATTTTGGTCTGATCTATATAGATGTATATAAAATGCACTTTTTATGCATCAAAAAGTGTTCCCCAGTGCTAAACCTTTCATCCAATTTCTAAATGACTGTATTTGTAAATTCCAAAAGCCAGTATAAAGGAATAGTAGTGGTAAAAAAAAAAGCACTTGTGGGTTTAACCAATCGTTTTTTTTGTACAATTCTCCTTTAAGGGGGAGTGGCAGGGTGTGTGTCCTATGCCTGCATACTTTTGCTGATAGGTGTCCCTCATTCCCATCTCAAAAAGTTGGAAGGTATGGATATCCGGTATATACAGTATGTGATCCAGGCAAGTATGTATTGATGGGCTCAGTAAGGCTGCATGCATGGACAGTAAGGCTGGACTACATGCATGGACAGTAAGGCTGGGCTGCTTTCATGTACATTAAGGCTGGGCTGCTTTCATGTACATTAAGGCTGGGCTGCATTCTCATGGACAGTAAGGCTGGGCTGCATTGATGGGCACATTGAGGCTGCATTGATGGGCACATTGATGGGCACAGTGAGGCTGCATTAATGGGCACAGTGAGGCTGCATTGATGGGCACAGTGATCCTGCATTGATCTCTTGTATCATGTCTGCATTCTCTAAACATCTCTTGTACCATGTCTGCAGTCTCTGACCATCTCCTGTACCATGTCTGCAGTGTCTAACTATCTCATGTACCATGTCTGCAGTGTCTGACCATCTCCTGTACCATGTCTGCATTCTCTGACCATCTTTTGTATCATGTCTGCATACTCTAAACATCTCTTGTACCATGTCTGCAGTCTCTGACCATCTCTTGTACCATGTCTGCAGTCTCTGACCATCTCCTGTACCATGTCTGCATTCTCTGACTATCTTTTGTATCATGTCTGCAGTCTCTGACCATCTCTTGTATCATGTCTGCAGTCTCTGACTATCTCTTCTATCATGTCTGCAGTCTCTGACCATCTCTTGTATCATGTCTTCAGTCTCTGACCGTCTCTTGTATCATGTCTGCAGTCTCTGACCATCTCTTGTATCATGTCTGCAGTCTCTGACCATCTCCTGTATCATGTCTGCAGTCTTTGACCATCTCCTGTATCATGTCTGCAGTCTCTGAGGGAGTCTGAAGAGGAGTCAAGCGAGGGAGTGCTGCTGGGATGGGGGTCATGGGAGAAGTCAGACGTGCGGACTGTGGAGAGAAGTCTATAGGATAAAACCAGAGCCACCAAACCAAGCTGGAGCCGACTGACTGATCCCTGCAAGGTGCACCTGAGAGCAGGTCAGTGACAGTGCCGCAAGGCCTGTCTGAGGGGGGGGGGGGTTACTGATGTAAGGGGGGGTGAATACAACAATGTAAGGGGGGGGTCTGATTTAAAGGTTTCCCCCAATATTAGTAACCCGAATGTGTATTCTTTCTGTGGAAGGTGGTCTCTGGTCAACAGAGTCCTGTCCCCCCCCAGGTTTCCAGAGTTCCTGGGGTCCCCACTGATGCTTGACCACTTTTAACTGAAAATTGCTTATACATCTGTTATATATATATATATATATTCTTCAATTGTGCTTTAAAATTTATGGTTTTCCCTTTCACGAACAAGAAAATAATGACGTTTGCTGTTGGGCTGGTATAAAAATGCTATGGGGCTGGTATGAATTTTTTTCCAGGGCTGGATTTTATTCCCAGTCCGGCCCTGATAAGAGAGCATCTTCACGCAGGGCTGTAGTCATAGGGAGGGGGTGAGCACATTCTGCTTTCCACCATGAAGGTGCTGGTGGAAAGCAAGAAGAGGAGAGACAGGAAATGGCATTTTCAAACCTGGATTACTGTATTTTGGAGGTCAAAAGGAAAAACGAGGTAAGTGATATTTAAATGCTCTAGCTTACAGCAATCAATTGATCTAATAAAAAACAAAGCTTTAGTGTTCCTTTAAGCAAGCTTTTTCCTTAGCCACCTCTAGAAATCTTATAAACAAACTTTTACCACTAGACCCAACATGAGCCTCCAACTCGTTTTTGTCATTTTCTTCAGAGAAAAGTGGATAGAATGTTTAGGTCTCCCTCAACATAAGTATTATACCCAGTTTTCATTTTTGCGGTCTTTCTATCACTGACATACCTTAAAAATGTTTAGGCCATTCTTCTTTCTGTGCTTTAGCAACACCGATAATATGATTGGGTTTCCTATGTCTGTTTTTACACCTTAGCTACTCTTTGTGTTTACTCAAATTTCCTATATGACAATTTTACATAGTTACTTAGTTTACTTAGTTAGTCTGGTTGAGAAAAAACACAAATCCATCTAGTTCATCCAATTAACCACTTCCTTACTGGGCATGTATACCCCCTTCCTGACCAGGTGAAATTTCAGCTTGTGGCACTGCGTCGCTTTAACTGACAATTGCGCGGTCGTGCGATATGGCTCCAAAACAAAATTGATGTCCTTTTTTCCCCACAACTAGAGCTTTCTTTAGGTGGTATTTGGTCACCTCTGCGGTTTTAATTTTTTGCTTACTTTTGTATTGACCCATAATCTTTTTCTCTTCCGTTTACTTTTAGCAATTAAAAGAAAATTCAGACAAAAACTGTATCATAACATGAAAAGAAGAAATCAGACTGATGCTTTTTATTTTTTTTTTTATTATTCTAGACAGACAAAAAAATCGCTGATACAGACATCTCCAAATTTGCAAACAATCAAAATCCTGATTTACAATAAAAGGTCATTTAAAATGATCTATTTATAGCAAATTCTTTACTACAAGATACTGACACATCTAGTCCATTCCCAGGCACTCGGATGAATAAATAAATACAATATATATATTTTTGCATCTTGTTTAGTTTCTCATGAAATCAGTAAGAAACATTGTACAATTTAAAAAGAAAAAAACCCTAACAGTGCTTTACATTATTACCGAAAAAAGACCAGCTATTTCGGGGGGGCCAAATAACAGACAAGAGGACCGTACTGTAAAACAATGAGATTCTGTACCAGGTAGGAGTACGTCAGGTATGGATTATAATGCACTGAAGTTTGTCTGTAGGATCCATCTAGCAAAGCTTGTTGGGGCATAATGCATGTGTCCACGTCAAACTTTTCTAAAACTAGGGTGGTTAAGATGATTTAAAGCGACCTGAAGTGTGTGCCCACTCAAAACTGAAAGTATGGTTATTAGTGGATGCTGATGGGCTGAGTCAGCCGCTAGCTTTATGTCTCTCTATAACTTTTTTGTTATTGAGATTACCAGTCCTATCAAGGAAACTTTCTCTACTGTAAAATAAATAAAAGCCGAGTTGGACTTCCTTATAAAGGTTACAGCCAGGGCTGCTGATAGTGGGGGGGGGGGGGGGGCAACCGGTCCTCTTGTAGGGGGCCTGAGCACACAGGGAAGCCCACACAGGGAGGAGGATTAGTGACAGATGATAACTGTGTCTCTCTCCCTGCAGTAGCTGAAAGCTTGTCTCTCCCCCTCTCCCTGCTGCAAGATTT
Source organism: Rana kukunoris (assembly GCA_029574335.1). Taxonomy (NCBI): domain Eukaryota; kingdom Metazoa; phylum Chordata; class Amphibia; order Anura; family Ranidae; genus Rana; species Rana kukunoris. The sequence continues at coordinate 38,872,220 of CM056051.1, forward strand.
TATTTTCTGAGAAGGAGACAGTCCTGTAATTGTTGTCATTCACTAATCCACTTCCCTGCATGGACCCCCTCCCTCTCAGGCTGACCAACGATGTATCCTGGCCTAGGCCGACAAGGCCCAGGCCTAGGACAGCACTTTGCAGGGGGCAGCACGAAAAGAGTCCCAGCCCACTTGCGCTACGCTGTTAGGAAAATTAGTCTAGCGCCCCCATAAAGCGGCCACACTGCTTCAGGTATGCGGGCGGTCGGCATTCCGCAACTGTGAAACTATAGGTAACACTTTTGTTTTATCATTTTGGATAGAGTAAGGGAGGGTTATAGCCCCTGTCAGTTTATTTTTTTCCATCCCTGTCCCATTGCAGAGATTTTCCTTCACTTCCTGCCCCATAGCCAGACAGGAAGTGAGAGGAACTCTATGCTAGTTAAGGGAATTCAATGCCTCCCAGGCCCTAAAAACTATAGTGTCCCCACTTGAAAAATTCAGGGTGGGTCTTAAACAGAAAGGGGTGTGGCCTTGACAGGAAGGGGCGGGTCATATTTAAATTAGGGGGTGCAATGAGTTTAGTCAGGCCTAGGGCAGCACAAAACCTAAATACACTACTGAGGCTGGCTCTAATGTTGGCTGTGCTCATGAGTTTGTTATCTCTGTAACTTTGTTACTCTCCCTCTCTCTGACAGAAGAACTTTCCCAGCCTGTATATTTTTTCATCTCATCTTCATCATTTTTATTTATGAACTCAGTTTTATCTTTTAGATTTAGCAGACATTCTGTGAGTTATGTTGTGTTTGTGTCTGAAATTTAGCTTTAATATTTTCTTGGGGGATCCTGTCAGGTAGTCTATATGGGACCCCGTAATTTCTATCAGCAGCCCTGGTTACAGCATGTGGGTAGGTCCTGCCAGGGCTTCCAAAACATATAAAAGTCTGGTGAGAGATTCAGCCCACTAGCATCTAGCTAATGTTATAATAGCAGTTTAGAGTGGGCCAACAATAAAAAAAAAAAATAGAAACCATCTAATAGTGCAAAGCAAAACAATAAAGAAACATTATCCAGCATGTAAGCGGGATTGTCATCAAGGCTATAATAAGCCAAAGGAGCAGTAACATTTATTTGGATGGGCATTTTATTATCTAATACCATTGATAGCATTCATAGCATGTTTTATTTCTTACCAAATAGTCAATAGAAGCTTTATTTACTGGCAGTCCAGTGTTTCTGTGCTTAAAGGGGTTTTCTCCAGACAGAAAGTTACCCAAGTTACTGCTAGACACTGAAACAGATCTCTATTTCCCTTTGACTTCATTTTTCTCACAACTATTTTAAATCCTTATGCTGGTCGCATTAGTAAATAGATAGGAAGGTATGTTATTTTTACTTTAAACGTTCATTTTACATTTCCTTTGTTGCTTCCTGGTTACTGGCCTTGGCCAAAATTATGTCATCCCAAAAGTCTTCATGGGTGTTTTTTGTTCCTTCATCAGGAGGGGCTTTTTCAGCTAAGTGCACCCTGCTGCCTGCATGTCTAAACTAAGGGCAGATGGATTCCAGGAAGTAAATGCTACATGAATCATCCGCCCTTACTCAAGAGGACAGTGGCTAGAAATGCTAGCAGGGTGTTTTTCCAAGTGATTTTTAAACAAAATAAAGTATGGAGGCATGAATGGTAAGCTTGCTCTGATTATTAAAAATGAATCAAAGAGCATTTTCTGTTTGTTGTGCTCAGATACAGTTAAGTTCCACTTTAACATGTTCTTAAAATGGAGGTTCCCCTAAAAATAAACTTTTAACATTGCATTTATCCTCCTAATCACATCTAGAATTGGCTGGTATTTAAAAAAAAAATCCATCCGTACATACCATTTTCTTCATGTAGTCTCACCGCCGCTTCCGGTATGATAGTCGGAGACAGGCATTCGATCGACGCATACATTGCGTACATTGCGTCACGAGATGCCTGCGCCTGCGCAACGACGCTCAGCTTTTTTCGGCATCTCGTGATGCGCTGTATGAGTCGGTCGGATGCCTGTCAATCAAGTAGGCACGCCCATCCCCGACCATCATACCCGGAAGCGGCGGTGAGACTCTACATGAAGAAAATGGTATGCAGGGACGGATTTTTTTTAAAATACCAGCCGATTCTAGATGTGATTAAGAGGATAAATGCAATGTTAAAAGTTTATTTTTAGGGGAACCTCCCCTTTAAGCTAACATTACAGTAAAGTAATCAATATGACTGCTGAAATCTGCTACAGAGATGCATTATGGAAGACTGTTGTGGGTTAATGAATGATTTGCTTCCTAAAGTCCTCTAAATGTCCTTTCAGTACAATACTATAAAATAAAGTCTGCACATAAAAAACACTTGTAACTTGACAGAAAATAAACCAAATTTACAAAATAATTCCGATTGTCATTTTCTTTGTGTTTATACATTTTTTAGAAAAGATTCTTGTTTTTTTTTTAATTGTTAATACATTTGGTTTAACATGATTTTTTTTCGGCTTACCCTTCACACGATCGCCAATTGAAATAAGTCTGTCTATACTTACTAGAAGATAAAAAAAAATCTTTGGGAGCAATTTGTCAAAACTGGAGGTAGAAAAACAGCTACGCTGTCTATAAGAGATGATCAGATTCCACCGGTATATGTTTTATAAGGTAGGTAAGCTAACCTTTGATGCATTGTATTGGCAAGGCATCCACTCTTTGTTCCATTCAGTTTTTATTAATCTGATATGTCAGTTACACCAGATTACTGAATGTTACTTTAGAAATTGTTACCAATACAGTGTACATATCTGAATAAATCATGAGAAATGGATGTACGAAAAATGTAATCATTGATCGTAGCTACCCATTAGAGCTGCATGATTAATCGTCAAGAATCGTTATCGCGACTTTTTTACTGTTGCGATCTTGACAAAGTATTCCCCACTCTCTCTAGGCAGAGAATTCTCTCTGCCCTGCTGAAGCCAGGGCTGTAAAATCTGGGCAGACTGCCAAGTATCACAACATTCTTTATCAGTGGAACTGTTAAGTCTAAACATTGTAACAATTTGTCTTTTACATCAAAGGAACAGACCTCTGTGTGTAAATGATGAAAGTTTAACCACTTAAACACCAAACAATTTTCTGACATTTGTTGGTTTCAAGGTCAAAATCATTTTTTGATAGAACCCCCAAACATTTTATATATATATATATATATATATATATATATATATATATATATATATATATATATATATATATATATATATATATATATATATATATATATATTATAGAGAGTAGAGACCCTAGAGAATAAAACAGTGGTCATTGCAATATTTTATAATGCACTGTATTTGCGCAGCTGTCTTTAAAATGCATTTTTTGGGAAAAAATTACTTTAATGAGTTGAAAAAGAAAACAAAAACAGTAAAGTTAGCCCAATTTGTTTTGTATAATGTGAATCGTGGTCTTTATTCTAAGCAAAAAATCATGATTCTCATTTTGGCCAGAATTGTGCAGCTCCACTATCTATCAAATTCCAATTTAGTTTTTTTCATTCATTGCTAGCAGAACCATTCTCACCTTTCTCTCATTTGGCCCCAGTTTTCACAAATTGTCCCATCATACGAGATCCCAATCACGCTCTCTGTACATGTGAACAAATCGTAATAAATCCAAGTTGGCATCTAAACCTTAACACACAATTGTTTTGAGAGAGGATTGTTTTCCTTGAGTAGAGGATTCAGGTGTTACATATACTATATTAACACAATGGAATATTTTTGGAAAACCTGTTTGATGCAAACAATCATTCTAAACCTGAATAACTCTATGATCACATAAACAACTGTCACTAGCATGAGTGTGTAACGAAGTTAACACTTTTGTTAGTCGTGAGTTAAAATAGGTCATCTAGGAAAAATATGCATTAGAACCATGATCCCAACACAAAAACCAAATGGGATCAATACACTATGTGCTAAGGACAAGGTCAAATTTTCCACCAAGACAGCACAATGCCAAGGAAACAATCACTTGGCATGATAAACACATAAAAGCCATGGGCACTGTGTCTACAGTACCCTGGTACAATGTGTACAGCACAAGCACAGTCTGTAAGGTCAACGGGAGGAAACAATGTGCATTCCGGAGTCTCTTTTCAGAGCCTCCAGACCTCCCAGGCCTGGCAGTGTTAACAGTGATAAAAGCTCGTCCTATCAGCTTCATAATTTCATCTTCTCCACCACAGGATAGGGGACAACCTGATAAATCTTTGCAGCTTCGGCATTTGTTACCATTTTGGTCCAAACCGGACGGAAATGTCCTTTATAGCCAACAAAAGCTAATTTATCTGCAATAGAAAAAAAATAAAAAAAAATAAATACATTTCAAATTCTATATATAAGGGGTCTCCAGATTTTCAAAACAAAGGGCCAGTTTACTGTCCTCCAGACTTTGAGGGGCCAGGCTGTGGCCTGTGGGAGTAGAAATTGATCTAGCATCAGTGATAGTAGATAGTGGGAAGATTAATGCCCCATCATTGGTATTAGTGGAAGAAATAGTGCCTTATGGTTTATATCAGTGGGAGGAATTATAATTGATGGTTGGTGTCAGTGAGAGAAATAGAGCTATACTATTGGTGGCAGTATGAGGAATAGTGCCCCACTGATGGTGTCAGTTGGTGTCAGTGGGAGGTAGAGTGCCCATTAGTTTATATCAGTGGAAGGAATGGTGCCTCATTGTTGTAGTCTGTGGGAAGAATAGTGTCCCACTGTTGGTGTCAGTGGAAGGAATAGTGCCACATAATTGGTATCAGTGGGAGGAATACTGCCCCATTGTTGGTGTCGGTGAAAGGAATAGGCCCCATTGTTGGTGTCAGTGGAAGGAATGGTGCCTCATCGTTCATGTCAGTAGGAGGAATAGTGCCTCATATCAGTGGGAAGAATAGTGTCCCAAGGTCCAGATAAAGGCAAGCAAAGGACTGCAGTTTGGAGTCCACTCCTATATATTATGAATTCACTTACACTATATTACCAAAAGTATTGGGATGCCTACCTTTACACGCACATGAATTTTAATGGCATCCCAGTCTTAGTCCGTAGGGTTCAATATTGAGTTGGCCCACCCTTTGCAGCTATAACAGCTTCAACTCTTCTGGGAAGGCTGTCCACAAGGCTTAGTAGTGTGTCTATGGGAATGTTTGACCATTCTTCCAGAATCGCATTTGTGAGGTCAGGCACTGATGTGAACAAGAAGACCTGGCTCGCAGTCTCCACTCTAATTCATCACAAAGGTGGTCTATCGGGTTGAAGGCCAGTCAAGTTCTTTCACCTCAAACTCGCTCATCCATGTCTTTATGGACCTTGCTTTGTGCACTGGTCCATATCATTTGCTGGAGGGGGGATTATGGTGTGAAGTAATTTTTCAGGGGTTGGACTTGTCCCCTTAGCTCCAGTGAAGGGAACTCTTAAGGTGTCAGCATACCAAGACATTTTAAACAATTTTATGCTCCTAACTTTGTAGGAACAGTTTGGGGATGGCCCCCTTCCTTTTCCAACATGACTGCGCACCAGTGCACAAAGCAAGGTCCATAAATGGATGAGTGAGTTTGGGGTGGAGGAATTTGACTGGCCTGCACAGTCCTGACCTCAACTTGATAGAACACCTTTGGGATGAATTCAAGTGGAGGCTGCAAGCCGGGGCTTCTCATCCACATGAGTGCCTGACCTCACAAATGTGCTTCTGGAAGAATGGTGAAACATTCCCATAGACACACTCCTAAACCTTGTGGACAGCCTTCCCAGAAGAGTTAAAGTTATTATAGCTACTAAGGGTGGTCCAACTCAATATTGGACCCTACGGACTAAGACTGGGATGCCATTAAAGTTCATGTGCGTGTAAAGGCAGGCGTCCCAATACTTTTGGTATCATAGTGTATATTCCAATCGTTTTTTTTTTTTATAAATTCACCTATTTCTAAACCTTCATAAGTCATGCATCTTAATAACAACCTACAGTATTCTATATTAAGGAGCCCTTTGCAATATTTAAAATTTGGAGAAGGCTACTTCTTTCCTTACCTTTAATACAGCAGCTAGATATTTAGTTATACTTGCTATTGGTAACATCACCTCTCCAATCTCTGTGCAGTCTCTCAGTTTTTGCTGGTTCACATGCCACATACATCCAACCATGCCGCCAAAAAATGAATGCAGCCACCACATTTAGGAATTGGTAAAATACAATATATTACATTTTAGTTTTTGGGTTTATTGATGCTTAGTGATAAGTCCAGAGTAGAGCGAGCACATGAATGTAATCTATGGTCTATGCACCAGATGTGTCAGAATGAATTTCTATGTGCTTAATCAAAATATGTTCCAGTTATTAACTGCATATTTTTACTGGTACTTATCAACTGTCTCACACAATTGTCTGCATCGTGTAGGTGGGTATCCAAGTATCCATAGGTTTTTGAGGACTACGGTACATACCATCATCCAGGTGATCCATAAACATGAATGTCTGGCTCAGCTGAACATTGATGTTTATGTCAAAGGGATCTATACAGGACAGTGAAGGAAGAAAGGAGAGACTGCTTATTCCATTTACAGCTTGAAATCTAGACAGATTTTTTTCCCTAGACAGCAGCACAAATGTGAAATTGTCAATTTATCCATCTGAATACGACTGTGTTGACATTTATTTTGAGTTTTCTTAAAAAATATTCTTATTTTATCTCAGTCTTAATTTATAATTTTCTGTAAAATTTTGATGAATGATATTTTTCTATTCTATGTAATCTCATGCCGTTGGAAGAAGATGCTAAAATAGCGGAACCATTCTCACCTTTTAGTTTTAGATCAGCGTCTGCTCCAAGTCTTCCTAACACCTTGATCCATGGTCCTTTCTGATAAAGTCTTCCTTTCGATACAATGACCACAATGGAGCTGAAACAAAGCACATTAAAACTCTTTATTGTCCATTGAATCCAGGGCCGATCCTAGGCAGGGTGCACAGGGTGCATTGCACCCAGGCGCCTGCAGAGGTGGGGGCGCCGAACATCCAACAGACTCTCTAACAGAAGCCCTCTCTGTGTCCATCACAGAGGCCCTTCTCCAGGTCCCAATAAAGTACTCTGCTTCTCTTCCTGTATTTTGTTAATTGTTGAGATCATGTAAGGATCCCAGGTTAATGAAGACTTTGTGGGGGGCATATCTGTGGTTGAGTCATTGCCATAGAAACATTTGTAAAGGGGAGGAGTTAGTAAAATGACAAAGCCCATGTGGGGGCGCCAGAAATATTTCTGCACCCAGGCGCCTGTGACCCTAGGATCGGCCCTGATTGAATCAATCATAAATGTCTTATTCAACAAGATTCACATTGCATATTATGTAAATGTTCCTTATCGGTAAAGCCTAGAAAGGAACCAAGCAACATCTAACCATATGCTTACTTCATTATGTTCATTATCTATATCATCTCATCCCTTAAGTTTTGGGCCTTGTACACACGGCCGAGAATCCCGTCGTTAAAAAAAACATTGTTTTTCTCGACGGGATTCTTGTCTAGCTTTCCTTACATACACACTCTCGAGACAAAATCTCATCGTTCTCAGACGTGTTGATGTACAACATGTACGACGGCACTATAAAGGGAAAGTTTGATTCCACTGGCGCCACCCTTGGGGCTGCTTTTGCTAATCTCGTGTTACAGCGTGTTAGTAAAAGTTTGGTGAGAGATGTTTTACCAAAGGTTCGCTCCTGTCTTATACTTGATTCTGACCATGCGCGGGTTTTTAAGACTCGGAAAAACATACACACGGACGTAAACCAGCCCGACGAGAATCACGGCGAGAAAATTGAAACTCCCGACGAGAAAATAGAGATCAAGTTCTCTTTTTTTCCCGTCGAGATTCACGACAGTTTTCTTGATGAGAAACCATACACACAAACGGTTTTCTCTGCAAGAAAGCTCTACCAGCAGTTTTCTTGCTGGTTCTTGCCAAGAAAACCGAAAGTGTGTGTACGAGGCTTCAGGTTTAAGATATTATATACTCACTTGTCTTTTATGTTTGTCACGTAGTTATCAAGCTGAGCTGGGATTCCTTGGAGAACATTCGATTTAAAGTTTGTACTGTCTACAACTCTCCCCTGATATCCATCAATCACAACTACTTGTATTCCATCTTCTGGCATGAAATACTTTTTGTTATCCACCTGTTAATAAAAAATATTGAAATGTAAATAATATTGATGTTTTAGTGGTAATAGATGAAATAAACTGACATCACTCTATTATGTATAATTATTATTATATACGGCAAGGGAAATTCTAATACAAAATCCAAATACAAAGACTGCAAGAGACCTGACCCTGACCAAGCATAAGGTCATAGACCAGGAACATTACTACCCAGAGTCACATTATGATCACATTGGATTAACCATGATCAGCCAGGTGCTTGACTACAGAAACATGAAGGAGACAATGGGGGTTATTTACTAAAGGCAAACCCACTTTGTGCACTTTGTGCACTTGTGCAAAGTGCACTTGAAGTTGCACTGAAAGTGAACTTGGAAGTGCAGTCACTATAAATCTGAGGGGTATATTTGAAATGAGGGGAAGCTCTGCTGATTTTATCATCCAACCATTGCAAGCTAAAATGCTGTTTTTTTTATCTTCCTTGCATGTCCCCCTCGGATCTATAGCGACTGCGCTTAAAAGTGCATTTTCAGTGCAATTTCTAGTGCACTTTGCACTTGTAGTGCACAGTGGATTTGCCTTTCGTAAATAACCCTCATTGTCCTCTTTACAGTCAGTTTTACTTTTACTTTCCACTGCTATGCTGGATGTTGTGTTGCCTATGGACTTCTATGGTGAGGATGATGGAAGTTGAAATCCAGGACAGCAGCTATAGAATGGAACCATTCACACTACAGTTCCCATAGGACACTGAGGCAGACAGGGAGTGGTGGAATAGTTTTTTACAGACTGCTCTAAGAACTTCTTCCTCTTATTACCTAGGGAAATTTATGAGAGCACTCATTGGACTTCCAACTGACTTTTCCATGCATTTTGCTCCGAATGGACGTTGTCTGTGAACTTGGTATGCATACACACGGTAGGACTTTTTTCAGCCAACAAACACTAAAGTAGTTACTTAACCACTTGACCACTGGGCACTTAAACACCCTTAATAACCAGACCAATTTTCAGCTTTCGGTGCTCCCACAGTTTGAATGACAATAACTCAGTCATACAACACTATAACCAAATGAATTTTTTGTCCTTTTTTTCCCACAAATAGAGCTTTCTTTTGGTGGTATTTCATCACCTCTGCGGTTTTTATTTTTTTTGCTATAAATGAAAAAAGAACAAAATTTAGCAAAAAATAATAATTTTTCTTCATTTCTATTATAAAATTTTGCAAAAAAGTAATTTTTCTTCAAAAAAATTTGGCCTAAAATGTATACTGCTACATATCTTTGGTAAAAAAAATAAAAAATGTTGGATATTATTTAGTCTGGGTGAAAGTTATGGGGTCTACAAGCTATGGTACCAAATCCTGAAAATTGATCAATTTCATCACACCTGAAGTACTGACAGCTTCTCTCATTTCTTGAGACCCTAACATGCCAGAAAAGTACAAATACCCCCCAAATGACCCCTTTTTGGAAAGAAGACATTCCAAGGTATTTAGAAAGAGACATGGTGAGTTTTTTAAAGTTGTAATTTTTTCCCACAATTCTTTGCAAAATCAAGATTTTTTTTTTCATCAAATTTTCATATTATTAGGTTATTTTTCACACACAGCATATGCATACCACAAATTACACCCCAAAACACATTCTGCTATTCCTCCCGAGTATGGCGATACCCCATGTGTGAGACTTTTACACAGTGCAGCCACATACAGAGGCCCAACATGCAGGGAGCACCCAGGCCAATTCTGACATTTCTCTCCTACATGTAAAAATCATCATTTATTTGCTAGAAAAATACATAGAACCCCAAAACATTATATAAAGATACCTCACGTGTGGTTTGAACACCGTTTTTATATGTGGGCGGGACTTGCGTATGCGTTCGCTTCTGCATGCGAGCTCGCGGGGACAGGGGCTGCTATATGCCCAGAGTATTGCTAAGTATGCCCAGAGTATTGCGGAGTATGCCCAGAGTATTGCGGAGTATGCCCAGAGTATTGCCCAGAGTATTGCCAGAGTATTGCCAGAGTATGCCCAGAGTATTGCCAGAGTATGCCCGGAGTATGCCCAGAGTATTGCGGAGTATGCCCAGAGTATTGCGGAGTATGCCCAGAGTATGCCCAGAGTATTGCAGAGTATGCCCAGAGTATTGCCAGAGTATGCCCAGAGTATTGCAGAGTATTGCGGAGTATGCAGAGTATTGCCAGAGTATGCCCAGGGTATTGCAGAGTATGCCCAGAGTATTGCAGAGTATGCCCAGAGTATTGGCAGAGTATGCCCAGAGTATTGGCAGAGTATGCCCAGAGTATTGCAGAGTATGCCCAGAGTATTGCAGAGTATTGCGGAGTATGCCCAGAGTATTGCGGAGTATTGCCAGAGTATTGCCCAGAGTATGCCCAGAGTATGCCCAGAGTATTGCCCAGAGTATTGCCAGAGTATGCCTGAGTATTGCCTGAGTATTGCAGAGTATGCCCAGGTGAGTATTGCCCAGAGTATTGCAGAGTATATGCAGCAGGGATGGCTGAGCAGGGAGGGAGGGATGGATGGATCTGTGACTACATTTGTCACAGATCCAGCCCGCAGCACTGGCGCTGCCATCCGCTCCCTCCCCTCTCCTCTCACACTGTACCGATCGGTACAGAGAGAGGAGGGAGGAACCGGCGTCAGCACATGACGCCGCTCTGTTGACAAGTGATCGCTCCGTCATTGGACAGAGCGATCACGTGGTAAACCGCCGCTATCAGCGGCGATTTACCGTGATCCGTGATGCGCCGGGTCCTCTGGACCCGGCAGTCACGGATGTTCCCGTGTGCGCGCCTCAGGAGGCGCGCGGGAGCGCGATTCTGACAGGCCGTTAATTAACGGCCAGTTAGAATACAGCAACCGCCCTAGAGCCGTACTTTCGGCATAGGGCGGTTGCAAAGTGGTTAATAGACGTACTATGTGTTTTTTTTGCTCTTTACCACCACCCTTTGGGCAACTTCTGCTATTGTTGTTTGATCTTTAGCATTGGTTCGGAGCATGCGTGTTTGTACTTTGGACTTGTGTACACACGATCAGATAAGCCGACGTAGGACATTTGTTGCCAGAAAGTTTGTCTGTTCTCACAGCGAACATTTGTTCGATGAAAAAGCAAAAAAGTTTGTCCGATGGAGCGTACACACGGTTGAATTGTCCGCTAAAACAGGTCTGTCTGACATTTGTTGTCAAAAAGTCTGATTGTGCGTATGAGCCTTTTGACATTAGTATATAGTAAAAGTGTAAATGGAGTAGGTTCTTACCTCTATGTATGCAAAGTCATCCTTCAGATGGAAGTATCTGGTGTTGTAAGACTCTACTTTGAGCTCCAGTAAATGATCCTTTGTCTTCTGAAAAAGAAGAAAAATACATTTTCAGCTGGAACTTGAATAAACATAAGATGGGAATTATTAGGCCATAACTCCCAGGCCCATGAGATTCGACACTCAATCAACTTCACGCTACCCCCTTATTTATCAGGTGTGCACTCACATATTTTTTTGCAGAATAAAGCAACAATTTTGCTTCCTTCACATGTCTTTTTTTTTCTCTAGAACTCTGTTTGAACCTAAAGTTTGCTTTAAGGTGAGATTTTAACCAGTTTAAAAAAATAGCACAAGCCACTTAATGGTACATTCAAAGGTTTCCTATATTAGACCTCAGAAAGTCCGTGTTTCAGATTTATCATAAAGAAAAAAAAGATATGTGACATTTAGATTTTTCATTGGTAAAATTAACTCAATTGTTAAAATAAACTTCAGAGCATTTAATAAGTAATTATAAAGTAAAAACTAAACTATTGTTACTTTCCTTTATATAGACATATGGACATTCATGATAACCATTCTATACTGTGATAACTTTAAATATGTGAGTTATGAAAAATGTAATTCTTGCTGTAATGGTCACATTTTAAATGTATCAAAAAGAGAAAAAAAACTTTTTTTTTATAATCATACTTACCTAGGTCCGATTCTGCATCTGTCCCCTGCCAGCTCTAAGACTGAGAACTGAGCAATCAAATGCCACTGATCGCTCGGTTCTCACAGCTCTCCGAGCAGAGAGCTGGTACCTGTCAACGCTCCGCAACTACCAACTCTCTGTCATCGTCCCCCCCCCCCGGGGTGTTGGGGGGGGGTGGAATCCTCCGGCTTAGGCTACCAGCGACTCGCTTTGAGCCTGAGCCAGGTACAGGCCCAGGCATGTGGGCGGATCATGACCATATGGTCACGAACTTGGCTGAACCTGTACCAGCTCTGTGACATCAGCCCGCTGTCTGCTAAAACCGGTCACAGGGTGCAGAATGAATTGCACTCCTGTGATCCACAGACGAAGTACAGCCAAACAAGCTTTGGCTGTACTTCTCCTTTAACAATTAGAGTAGAACTCATAAATTGTTTTGTTTTTTTCATTTTTCATTTGGAAGGGTAAACCCTCTGTCAGGTTTTACTGGGGCCTGGGTGGAGAAATGTCCTATCATATTCTGTCCTAGTGACAATGGGGACTTAATAAAAAACTTGTTTGGGCTCAAGTCTCCCCCCCCCCTCCCCTACTTTACTAAAAACTGTAAACTGTAACTAGTTTCTGTTAAAGAACTCAATGAAAAGTACAAAATACGGAAAATATATAGTAAGCTATACTGGTAAGCACAGCAAATGAAATTCAAGTCCTGACACAATTTGGTAACATGAGAAACACTACTTGATAAGAAAATATTAAAGTACCTTCGTCCTATTATATAGAAAAGTTGGATATTGTGGAGGCAATATGGACTTTCGTGGTAGAGTATTTCATATCCTTCCACGAAAGTCCATATTGCCTCCACAATATCCAACTTTTCCAAAATTTGGTAACAGGCCAATATCAAAATGCTGCATGTATCAGATGCACTTAATTAGATTTATTTTCCTGATTTAAAAAAGGAAATTTTGTAACAAATATTCCTAATCATTTACTACTTTCCATGTGGCTTGTGGAAAAGAAAGCCTTGCCTAGTCATAAATATTAATAATTTATAATGAAAAGCAAATATTAAATAGTTGTAATATGTGTATTCGTTTGTGTCTAGGCCATATGAATGTTCATATAAAAAAAAAAAAAAAAAACATTGAAAAAAAACTTTCTGTGCACACAAAGTTTAACTTTTATGACTTCCCTAAATTCCTAAGACAATATCGCCACAAAATAGAGGCCGCACCCCTCCTCTCATAAAACTTAACAGGGTCATTTACCAAATCATTCCCATGCAGCTTCTTTGGCAGCGGCACATCCACTATGGGTATTTGGGAATATTTGGGGTAGGCCGAAGCCTGGCAGTCACTGACAGCGGAGCCTTTGGGAATATCGGCTTTTATCTTCACTCTTTCGCAGCCTTTCACTGAGCAGAATGCTAATTTCTCCTTTTCATTCTGGCCTTTCAGCATTATGAACAGCAGCCTAAAAAACAAAAAATGTGAGTTTAGAAAATGAGGCACTTGAACCGAAGGCTTATGCTCTAAAATTTAAAATAAAATTTGTTTCATTTTTTAAAAGTACTAATTCTTTCTTACAGGTATGTGTATTTTGGTAACACTGCTATATATACAGTAAAACCTTGGTTTGAGAGTAACTTGGTTTGAGAGCGTTTTGCAAGACAAGCAAAATGTTTTAATAAATGTTGCCTTGATATACAAGCGATGTCTTGATATAAGAGTAGCGTCATGTCACAACTGAGTATAAAAAAAGAAGAGAGGAGCCTCTAAGTGTAGCAATATAGTTACATTTAATGAAGATATAACATTTAGCAACTTATTGCTACACTTAGGCCGCGTACACACGGAGGGACATGTCCGCTGAAACATGTCCGACGGACCGTTTCCAGCGGACATGTCTCCTCCGGATTTTCGTCCGACGGTGTGTACACACCATCGGATGAAAATCCCCTCGGCCAGGGAACGCGGTGACGTGGCGGTGATGTTGATGCCGCCACGTCACCAAACGAGGAAGTGAAATACTTCCACGCATGCGTCGAATTCATTCGATGCATGCGCGGAGATTTATGTCCGCTGGTTAGTGTACTAACCAGCGGACATATCCAACAGATATGTCTCCGGCGGACAAATTTCAAAGAATGCTTTGAAATTTGTCCGCTGGGATAACATGTCGCTAGCCCGTACACACGATCGGATATGTCCGCTGAAACGGTCCGTCGGACCAGTTTCAGCGGACAAATTCGAACGTGTGTACGCGGCCTTAAAGGTGCCTCTCTTCTCTTTTATACCCTGTAAAAAAATGCTTTAATATACAAGTGCTTTGGATTACAAGCATGTTTCTGGAACAAATTATGCTCGCAATCCAAGGTTTTACTGTAGTCAGTTTTTTCCCCTTAACTATTTGCTTAACGGGCCAATTCTGATACTTCTCTACTACGTGTAAAAATCATAATTTTTTTGCTTGAAAATTATTCAAAGCCCCCATTTTTTTTCACAGGTTACCTGTTTAGAGTTACAGAGGACGGCTTGTGCTAGAATTATTGCTCTTGCTCTAACATTCGCAGCGATACCTCACCAGTGTGGTTTGAATGGCGTTTACATATGTGGGCACGACCTACATAAGCGGTCACTTCTGCAAGCGAGCACACAGGGACGGGGGCAATTTAAATTTGTTTTTTATTGTTTATTTTTATATTTTGATGCTTTATTTTTCCTTTTTGTTTAATCACTTTCATTCCAATTACAAGGAAAGTAAACATCCATTGTAATATGAATAGGGCATGACAGGACCTCTTTACAGCGAGATCTGAGATCTGTCATTCAAAAATCTACTAGTGTATGGCAGGTTTAAAGTGGTTGTAAACTCTTACATACCACTTTTAGGTACAGATAAGCCTATTATAAGGCTTACCCGTAGGTTCTGGAAATATCTCCTAAACCTACACTGTTTAGGAGATATTTACCATACATGTTTGCATTGACGTCATCGGCGCATGTGCACTAAAGAAAGGGCATGATCGTGACATATCTATATGGCCCGTGCTGTGACAATCCGGGCGGGAGCGACGTCACATGACTCCAGCCAGTTACAGAGCCCACAACCCCTGGAAGGAAGAGAGGTGAAAATGCTTACTAGCCCATTAGGCTTTTATTTTGAAGGGGAATAAAGAGGAAGTAAAACCCATCAGGGTTTACTTCCTCTTTAAAGGGGTTGTAAAGGTAAAAAAAATATTCCTTAATTGCTTCCTTTACCTTAGTGCAGTCCTCTTTCACTTACCTCATCCTTCCATTTTGCTTTTAAATGTCCTTATTTCTTCTGAGAAATCCTCACTTCCTGTTCTTCTGTCTGTAACTCCTCACAGTAATGCAAGGTTTCTCCCTGGTGTGGAGTGTCGTGCTCGCCACCTCCCTTGGACTACATGAGAGTCAGGACGCTCTCTACGTTGCAGATAAAGAAAGGAGCCGTGTGTTATGCCCTGTACACACGATCGGATATCTGATGAAATCTAATCCGATGGATTTTTTCGTTGGATATCCGATGAAGCTAACTTTCATCAGTCTTGCCTACACACCATCAGTTAAAAATCCGATCGTGTCCAACGCGGTGATGTAAAACACTACGACATGCAGAGAAAAATAAAGTTCAATGCTTCCGAGCATGCGTCGACTTGATTCTGAGCATGCATGAATTTTTGACCAATGGATTTCCCCACAATCGTTTTTTTTCTATCGGTTTTTTAATCATCATAACATTTTAAAACATGTTCTATTTTTTTTCACCGATATGAAAAAAATGATGGGGCCCACTCACGATCGGACCGTTTTCATCAGACGAACCGATCGTGTGTACAGGGCATTAGTAGGCGTCCTGGCTCTCCTGTAGTCCAAGGGAGGGGGGCGAGCACGATACTCCACACCAGGGAGAAAGCCTCGCATTACTGTGTGGAGTTACAGACAGAAGAACAGGAAGTGAGGATTTCTCAGAAGAAATAAGGACATTTAAAAGCAAAATCAAAGGATGAGGTAAGTGAAGGAGGACTGCACTAAGGTAAAGGAAGCTATTTAGGAAAAAAATGTTTTACCTTTACAACTCCTTTAAGCATTGAGGCTAATTTACTAAAGAATCTGAGAATGTTTACAGTAAAAATTGTGTGGATATTCAATTCAATTATCCAATCATGTAGAAATAAAAATAAAATCTTTTCACATAACTGGGTATTTCAAGTGAATCTTCACAAAAGTACTGTGTTTCTCTAACCTAAATCAGTTTTCTTTTCTTTTGGACTTGTAGCCTTCATTGGAGTAAAATGAACACTGACGCGTTTAGGAAGTAGGGCTTGGTGAACAACAAAAAATAACAATTATGGACAATTTTGTTTGTTAAACCAAAACAATAAAAAATATTGGAAGGTGGACGGCGGGGTAGTTGTTCTCCTAACCCACCTCCTTTGATATTTGCATTTGAGATATGATTCTCTCCTCCATGCCCTTTTCCTCCCCCCCCCCTTTTTTTAGTTCTTCTCTCCCTCTCCCTTTCTCTCTTTTCTCTTCCTCCCCTTTTTTTCAATGATGGAAGGTTATGAGGGGACGGGTTGGCTTTTGGCTGACCCTTTCACCCATTCTCTCCACGACAGGCGGTTCCTAGTAACAGATATAGGAGCTGATTATTTTGATAAGAAGCCTTGGTTAGCTATTCATTATGGAAGGGCACGGAAGCTTTTGAACACGCCCACGCTGACATGACCCTTCTTGGACACTTTGAGATACATCTTCTTTATGATGGGAGTAAGAGGTGATGATGTTTATAAGGTAAACTGTGAATGTTATTTGCCCTGTACCATGCATATACCGTATATGATTGTATCTCATGTGACAATGGACCTCTATAGCCCTTCTTTTGTTTTCCTATTATATTTGTCGACGTTTCTGTGTTATCTGTGAGAATGTTCCTTCTCTTTTTTTTTTTCTCAATAAAATCTTTATAGAATAATAAAAACAAAAAATATTTTAAAAGAAAATATAATGGGCCAGATTTAGAAAGGTTTACTCCAGCGTATCTCGAGATACGCCGACATGAGTACAAATGTGCGCCGTCGCATCTTTGCACCGATTCACAAAGCAAGATACGCCGAAAAACATGGCTTCAGCCATCCGACGTAACTTGCCTACGCCGGCTTATCGTGGGCGCATAGTTACGCTGGACGCATTCGGCGTTCCCATGTTAAATATGCAAATAAGCAAATAAGCAAGATACGCCGATTCACAAACGTAGATGCGCCCGGTGCATTAATATACGCCGTTTACGTAAGGCGGTTTTACGGCGTAAAGATAAACCACCAAAAAGATGGCGCAGCCCATGTTAAAGCGGAGTTCCAACCACAATTAGCATTTTTTAAATGTATGTCCTTTCATCATGCGTTTTTATACTATAAATCCGGTCACTTACTATTTTACAATCCACCGCCGCTCCGCATAGTTCTTCAAAAAATATAGGCCCAGATTCAGAGAGAATTAGATTATCGTAGCGTATCAGAAATACACTACGTCGCCGTTTTTTGGCTCTACGTGGAATCCAGGTAGATTTTGTCCAGTAAACGACGGCGGCGTAGTGTATTTCTCCCGTCGCAATCCATCTACGCGAGTAGGGGGCGTGAAGCATTTAAAATAGGCGCGTTCCCGCGGCGATCGAACTGCGCATGCTCCGTTCGCAAATTTTCCGCCGTGCATTGCGCGAAATCACGTCGTTACGTCATTCGTTGTTTGAGTAGCGTCGTTTACGGACATTTCTATTCCCGAACGACTTGCGTAAAAAAATAAAAAATAAATAAAATTCGACGTGGGAACGACAGCCATACTTAACATGGGCTACGCACCGTTAGACCAGCAAAAAGCTGGTCTAACAGTACGTAAAAAAAAATAGACGTAAGCGATTGCGAAGACCGCTCGTATCTTCGTGGATCGCCGTAAAAACTAATTTGCATATCCCGACGCATCAAAACGACGCAAACTCCTCCCAGCGGCCGCAAAAATATCGCAGCGTAGATCCGAAGGCTTACGAAGATGTAAGCCTCTCGGATCGAAGCCCGAAGCCGCCGTATCATGGTTTGAGGATTCAAACTAGTGATACGGCGCGCAAAATTTGAAATTACTCCTGTCTAACACCAGTTAGACAGGCGTAATTACTCTATGAATCTGGGCCATAGTTTATAAAACTATGTCTACACCGTTGTAATTTTGCTTGTGGGCATTGTGAAGCCCACAAGCGCTTACTTCCTGGAAGTCTTGGATGGGGAGTGATAATTGGACAGCTCACTGCATCCTGGGAAATGATGACACACATTTCCCAGGAGCATTAGAGGGAGATGATGTCAGAATCCTAAGTAATTTCAAAGGTAGATTTCGTGGGACAGCATAGCAACAGGCACTTCCAGATGAGTAAAAAATAAATAAAAATGATTTTCCTTTTTTAGGTCTAATGAGCACAATAATGGAAAAAAAAATTCGGGTTGGAAACTCTACTTTAAGGTATGGACGTCAGAACAGCCGTTGTTTTTACATCATTTACGTAAGTCGTACGTGAATGGGGCTGTGCGTAAGTTACGTTCGACGTCTCTTAGGCATTCTATCCGACGTGATTTAGAGCATGCGCACTGGGATACGTCCACGGACGGCGCATGTGCCGTTCGTTCGGCACCTCATTTACATGGGGTCACGGTTCATTAACATGTATCACGCCCACCTTCCACCTACTTTGAATTAGGCGGGCTTACGCCCGGCCCATCTACGCTACGCCGCCGTAACTTAGGGAGCAAGTGCTTTGTGAATACAGCACTTGCCTCTCTAACTTGCGGCGGCGTAGCGTATATTCGATACGCTACACCCGCACAAAGATACGCTCAGCTACCTGAATCTGGCCCAAGAATTCTAAGTGGATCATAATGAACCAAAGCCCCCTCCAAGAATAATTAGGGTATGTAAGGTCCAATCCTCCCTCCACCCCATTACAGCATTTAAACTTTATTTATATTTTTATATTTTGTCTTGAACAAAGTTGTCTACATTCTGATGAAGAGTAGACAGAGGAAAAGTTTAACAAAAGTTTGTGGTTTTCTGTATTTGTTCACATTTGGAAACACCACATTAGACTTGACTTTACTGTTGCTTCAGCATTGTTTGTCCATATTGTGTAAGACCACATACCCGGCTTCCTCGTCCCAGTAATAATATCCCCTCCTGGGGTAACCTTGGTGCACTTTGTCCATTTGGAAGGTTCGTACAAAGGTTCCCGTCTTGTTCGTTTGCTTCGTAAGCCGATTGTGAATGTCTGAGAGGATGGAAAATGTTGTCCCTTTAGGATAACAAAATCCTATTTGAATCCAGTCGTTCCTAAAATAGGAGAATCATGTGTTACCACAAGTAATAGGAACTTGACATCAAATTTCCTAAGAAATCAAGTGGCCAAGAAAAATATTACATTCTGAGATGGCTATTTTTTCCTGGCTCAAAGCACATTGCAAGGAGTTCTAGCGAAAACATTTCAATTAACCCAAGAAAATCATTCTAGTGCCGGGAATACAAATAATAACACCACAAAGAGCATTTTGGGTTAGATGTTTTATCTTTCAAGTTTTATTTCTTGTATTATTTGCAATGTAGAAACATTAAACAGTGATTAATGGGCTGTTGGCAAAAGAGGTCTGTATCAAGTCTGACAGTCTCAAGAGAACAGTTTATTAGAGAAGTAGCCATAACAGCACAGAGGGGAATGGTTTTGTGCTACTTTAATGAGGGCATGTTATCACAAATTCTGTTTGTCCTACTTTTCCAAATGGGTCTGTTGAACAGATGTTATCTTAAATAGCCCTCTGGGTCCATTTTAGATGATGAGCTTCTAAGACCACCTAATTTTGAGACAAAAGCATGACCTACCTTTGGAAGTTAATAAGCCAAACAGTCAGCTCCTCAGGGGCGGTCTTATCCCAGTGCACGGTGTAACCTTTTTGCAAGGTGATTACTGGCTGGTATTGTTGATAGTGATTACTTTTCCCCAAAGCTCCTTCTAAGTATAATGGATTATCGGGATACTCATCTTTAATGATAGTCATTCCAGCATCAGCTGGTCTTCGAGCCTGGATGTAAATCTGCAAGGAAGGAGACATTGGTAACAGTTCATACCTTGGGACAAGTAATACAAAGCAGTGTAAACTGCCATAATATCATAAATAATAAGTGACTCAAATGGACTCAATCCCAATATATTGTGACCTGGCTGTGACCACTTCTCACTGTGTGTTTACAGCCAGGGCTGCTGATAAGTGGATAGCACCAGCCCTCCTGTACTGAGCCCTGGTCACAAAGGTTCAATGGAGGGCCCAGGCAGCAGGAGTAGGAGCAATCACTGGAACCGATCCCATGTGGGCTTCCTTGTTTACGATGCTTCAGTTTGTGAACAAACAGGGAGGCTCTGTACAGAGCGCTTCTTGTTCAGTCACTCTGTATCTAAGGCTGCAGAGAAAGAATTGAGGAAGATGTGTCCTCAGTCTTTTTCTCTTACTCTAAAGTGAGACATTGGGTGTCTGTTTAGACCAGGGGTGCCCAACCAGTGGCTCGGGGGCCACATGTAGTCCACAGAGCCCTCTGATGTGGCCCACGACCTTCTGCTCTGGGATGGCTGGTTGGCAAGCCCCGATCGCGTATCGCCGATCAATCATCCCAGAGCATCAGTGTTGTGAATGAAGTTGGCGGTAGAGAAAGCAAGCAACTGCGGAGCAGAGCCACATAAGACAATGCTTCCTGTATAGCACTGCCTCCTGTCACAGGCGGAGTGATACCAAATATGGGCATATCTGTTCTGCAGTGGTTACTGGGCTGCTTTCAAACTGATCAGCAGGTGCACCGCCTACCTTCAATCTGATCTGGAAAAAAAACAAAAACAGAAGAGGATCCACCCCCTTCCGCCTGGGTGGATCGGATCGAAGGGCCCATAGAGTAGTGTGGGCTGTGTCTGCTCTCGAATGGCTGAGACCCTGATATTTCACCAAAGCCCCCCTGACAAGACTCTCAAATAACATTTCAGCTAGGATGTATGGGACCCCATGATTTCTGACAGCAGCCCTGTTTACAGCTTATAATAGTTCATAAATACTATTTCTCTGAGTAACTGTTAAGTAAAATATGAAACCCCCTGTGGTGGCTGTAGACGTTATCACACAACAGCAAACAATTTATCAGGGTTGTTAGATCTTTAAACTGTCTATCGGTCTACTGTCCAGTTCTCTCCAATACATGTACTGCATTCCATACAAATGTATGAGTACATCCTATTAAATACTGTATTTCTTGGAATCTTCCTTATTAGATTTAAAGCATTTTTTATTAGATTTTAAATTTTATTAGCAGGTTTTTATTAGATTTAAAGCATCCCAGAACAAATGGATTATGACTGGTTGCATGGTTTAATTCATTTACCAATTACCAATTACCATTTAATTCATGTGGACAATGCTAGCGGTACCTACCTGTGCATAATTTCCACTGCAGATTGCTCCCTTCCAGTCTGGTACATCCAAGCAGGCAGGATTTCTCAACATCCAGTTATCATCCTTCACCAAAAATGCCCCTGGATATTCTGAAACTGAGCCGTCCACATCGTGAAAAACAGTGGTCTTGTCCCCATCCATATTCATTTGATTAAACCATGGCCCAGGTTCACCGAAGAAAACTCTGGAGGTCATCTGAAATAAAGTGGGACATTAGGTAATTATACATGCTAAAACTCTTAGTTCAGGTAACTCAGTTATTGTAAGGAGGTGATATATTAACTGAATCAAAACTATGAATCCAACTTTCATGTCTGGTATATTAACTGAACCCAGGGTCGCCATCAGGGGGGTACAGGCAGTACACATGTAAGGGGCCCGGGGGTCATCAGGGGCCCGGATGGGAACCCCCTTTAAAAAAAGGGTCTGGAGGTCCCCAGGGGCCTGGAGGCCCCCAGGGCCCCAGATGGTTACCCACTCTCTTTTTATTTATATTTTATAAAAATAAAAATAAATGTAATATATTTTTATTTTTTTTATTTATTTTTTATAAAAAAGTTTTTTTTAAATATATTTTTATTTAATTTTTTATGAAAGGGACACATTTTTTTGGGGCGGGGGGGTCTGGAGGTCCCCAGGGGCCCGGAGATCCCCAGGGCCCCAGATGACAACCCCCCTTTTTTTATAAAGAATATATTTTTTTTTATATTTTTATATATATATATATATTATTATTATTATTATTAAAGGGCCCAGAGGTCCCCAGGGCCCTGGAAGGCAACCCCCCCCTTTTTTTTTTTTATAAATGTTTATTTTTATTTTTTATTTTTTTTATTAAAGGGCCCAGAGGTTTCTTTTTATTGAAGGGCCCAGGGCCCCAGATGGCAACCATCCTTTTTTAAAATGTATTTATTAATAGGCCCACCTTTCAACTCTGCATGTTGAGTTAAATTTGCAGGAGCTGCGACACAAAGCATCATGACTGTGGCAAATAAACAGCTTGCCCCAAAGCCCTAAAGGAGAAAGCTTGTTTGTCTGTACTTCCCCTGTGGATCACAGGAGTGTGGTTTATCTCCTGTGACTCATTTTCAGCAGACAGTGGGCTAAAGCCCTCCGTTGGCTGACATCATAGAGCCGGGCCAGGCTTGGGCAAGATCGTGACAATAAAGGGATCCGCCAACATGCATGGACCAGCACAGGGCTCAGCCTCTCAGTGAGATGCTGAGAGCCTGAGCTCCCATCCCTCCACAGCCCAGCGCTCCAGTGAGCAGGGGGGGGAGGGGGTGGGGGGGGAGAGCAAAGAGCCAGTCACAAGCTCTCTGCTCAGGGAGCCCTGAGAACCGAGTGTTCGGCGGTGTTTGAATGCTCAGTTTTCAGTCTTAAAGTCTTGAAGGTCACATGCTGTATCCACCTAGGTAAGTATGATTCTGAAAAAAATAAATAGTAGATTTCTCCTTTGTATAGCATGGATATTTCAGAGGCCTTCACAGACATTATTGAACAAGATCTACAATTTAAAAACTATTCGCCAGCTCATGCCCCCTTCTGATTGAAGACCTCTTAGCAGAGGGCATGTCAGACCACTGCCTCCAAACAAGGGTCCTTCTATAGAGTTTGTTGGACTGGGGACAGGCTTTTTTACTCAGAATGTGGTCACTTTCCAAAGAACTGTTATGCAGCGTACATGGGGCAGCACAGTAGTGCGGTGAGTAGCACTTTCGCCTGGCAGCAAAAGGGTCGCTGGTTCGAATCCCGACCACGACACCATCTGCCTGGAGTTTGCATGTTCTCCCTGTGTCTGCGTGGGTTTCCTCCGGGTACTCCGGTTTCCTCCCACACTCCAAAGACATGCGGCTAGGTAAATTGGATCTCGTCCAAATTGGCCCAGTATATATATGTATATATGTGTGTATGACTGTGTGTCCCTAGCGTGTCAAGATCCTACGGATCCTGACCGCACCAGCCAAGCAGACACTGGCTGGAAAAAGCGCCCAGAGGCGATTCAGTTCGCATGCGTTGCGCTATACAAGTCATTCATTCATTCATTCACATGCGATTGGAAATTCCAACAAGAAAACCATGTTTTTTTTTTTCTGACGGAATGTTGGTTCAAACTTGACTTGCATACACACGGTCACACCAAGAACGCGGTTACGTACAACACGTACAACGAGCCGAGAAAAATGAAGTTCAATAGGCAGCGCGGCTCTTCTGCTTGATTCAGAGCATGCCTGGATTTTTGTACGTCGGAATTGCATATCTTTTCTTGTCAGAAAATTTGAGAACCTGCTCTCACATTTTTGTTGGTGGAAATTCCAACAGAAAAAGTCAGACGGAGCCTACACATGGTCAGAATTTCCATCCAATAGCTCACATCGAACTTTTCTTGTCGGAAATTCTGACCATGTGTACGCGGCAAAAGATTTTAAACACCTTTTGCTTTGATATACTTGGAATGTATTTAACTGATAAAAACTGAAGGTTCGCTAGAATTAGACATACTAAAATCAGGAATGGCCATATGATTGATTCCATTTAAATCTATAATATTATGCAATGTAGAACATGTACTAATTATTATTCCAGCTATTAGCATTAAAATGACATTTTTTAGAATAGGTGAGTACCAACTAAACTGAGGAAGGGGCTTCAGCAGCCTCACCGTTACACAACGGCATGCATTGTCAAACCAGGAATTTAGATAATCTAGGTTAGAGTGACTGTAACACATTTAACAATGGAAAAACTCTTTCAAGGCTATAGATTAAGCTATCATTCTTGCCGAGATTTGCATCAGCAATGATAAACGAGCTCTGGATTTACAGTATGAGATGTAATTTAGTGGCAGTGTCTAGTATTCCCTGACATGTCATCAGACAGAGGCTGTGCTTGTGTAATATCATTCAGACTTGGCCTGAAGATTTGGCTGCAACAGCAGTCTCTTTCAAATAAATGCTTCCTTGTCATTTGGCACCATCAGTCAAAGACCTGACACATTTCTGTACCGATTTTATTTTTTTGCAGAAAATAGATATTAACCAACCTTAACCTCTGCACTTCATTATAGTAAATTACTATGCATGCATGTGCAAAGTGTATGCGTATGCACTATATAGCCATAGAGGCCAGTGAGGCTACTACAAAGCCCAAGGGGAATGGGAGCTGTTCCAGATCTGAAAAGGAATTGTGGGGAAAAAAATTGCCCTTTCACTGCAATAACTTTCTCCCTTGTGATGAACATTCACTATGATCACTGGCTTAGGAGTTAAAGAGTTGTAAAGGTAAAAAATAAAAATTCCCTAAATAGCTTCCTTTACCTTAGTGCAGTCCTTCTTCACTTACCTCATCCTTAGATTTTGCTTTTAAATGTCCTTATTTCTTCTGAGAAATCCTCACTTCTTGTTCTTCTGTCTGTAACTCCACACCGTAATGCGAGGCTTTCTCCCTGGTGTGGAAAAAGCCTCTTGAGGGGGGAGGGGGCAAGCAGGAGTGTCAGGACGCCCACTAACACACAGCTCCTTTCTTTATCTGCAAAGTAGAGAATGTCCTGACACTCCTGCTCGCCCCCTCCTCCCTCAATAGGCTTTCTCCACACCAGGAAGAAAGCCTTGCATTACTGTGTGGAGTTACAAACAGAAGAACAGGAAGTGAGGATTTCTCAGAAGAAATAAGGACATTTTAAAGCAAAATGGAAGGATGAGGTAAGTGAAGGGGGACTGCAGTAAGGTAGTTTTACCTTTACAACCCCTTTAAGAAGTGCAGTCTACTTTTTTGCACATTGATCACACAGTCAGGTTTGCAAATAAGGCAGAACAACCAGTCCTGTTGTACTGGGCCCAGGCCCCATCAGCTAAACAGGGGGACCCAGGGCAGCTTTATTATGTATTTCTGCCTAAATAAATAAATAGATTTTACTAGACCACACCCTCACTTCTACTTGCTTACAACGGCTAGACTTGTGTTCCTGAGAAGCCCATATGCCCCTGTGCCTCTTAGTCAGAACTAACATTTTCTCAACCACTGCCTGGTCACAGCCACCCATCTCCCATGCTTTAGCCTGTTGCTAATCCCCTTACCTCCCACAGTGCCACCTAACCACCCATAGTGTCCCATAGTTCCCCTTATTCTAATACAATGCCCCCAGGTTCCCTGAAAGCTCCCGGCCACAACAGTACCCCCCAAATTGCCATAAACCTCAGACATGAAATATGAACAAAGCATTTCCCTTCATAGTGTGTACTTGTCTTGATTAAGAACACTGAGTGTGATTTCTGTATGTTGCCCTGTTCCTCTGCTATCAGTATAAATCACTTCTGACAAGTTTTCCTGACACCAAGCGAAAAAGGTGACAGGGAAGGGAGCTCCAGCTGATTGACAGCCTCAGCTCTTTTCTTGTGTGAAGGGGTATGTCCCCTTCCCTCCAATCAGCTCTCATAGCTCTCCTCACTGAGCACTACAGAGTGTAACTTCAGCTCACTTTTTTCTGACTGCTTAGACAAGCTTTACAAATTCCAGGCTTTGAATGAATGTAGAGAAGACCTCAGATAAACAGGTACAACTTATGTAGGAGAATTTGTTTTTTTATAAATCTGTGTATCACCTGAGGCCACTAAATTCACTGTGTATATAGAAGGGTCTACAACCTTGTTTGAATATACAATCTTATTCATTAGTTTATAGTGCAATACTGTAATTTCACAAGCTGCTAAATGCATGTTAGAAAAATGTATCATATGGGAGGAGAAACTTACAGGAACGTCTTCAAATGTGATTTTAGTCACATTGTTGTTGGGACAGCTTTGCCAGGAGTTGTTTAGGCGGAAACCAATTGCGCTGGTGTGTCTTCCATCCAAGGAGACAAATTTGCGAAATGTGCAGTTTTCTACATTGATTGGTCCATCATAAATCTGTATTCCCCGAATAGGAAAATTCCTGAATACAGACAAGAAAACGTTAAGCAGGCCATACATTATGCAGGTTTCTTTCCTTCAACCATGGAGCGAAGAAAAGGAAATTGCTTGAATCTCCCCTTCAACACAGTCAGTGTTGACGAGGAATCCTTCACACATTGCTAATAGACATGTGCAGACTGAAATATTTTGTTTTCGTCTGAAAAATAAATGTATTTAGTTACTCCCGAAATTCGTTTTTATATATATTGTTTTTTGTTAAAAATTGCATTCGTCCGAAAATCTGAATGAATTAAGGTCGAATCTGTCATTGAAAGCTTATGGTGTCTGTCGAATGTTCTAAGAAGATTTGACGGAGCAGCTAAACTGTACGACGCCGCAATCGTACATTTCCAGTTGAATGTTCCGCCTACAAGCTATAGTAGAATTCTAATGTTGTATGACACTAGTAATAATTATATTTATTAATTATTATTACTAGTCAACCAACATTAGAATTTTTCTATAGCTTGTGGGCGGAGCATTTGACAGAAAATGTACGATTGCGGCGTCATACAGTTTAGCTGCTTGACGAATCATCTTAGGCTGCGTACACACGATAGAACATGTCCACAGACCAGTTTCAGCGGACATGTTCGATCGCGTGTACGGCCTATCGGACCGTTTTCCAGCAGACCAAAGTTTCAAAACATGCTTTAAAACCTGTCCGATGGATAGTACACAAAATCATCAGACCAAAAACCCGCGCATGCTCAGAATCAAGTCGACGCATGCTTGGAAGCATTGAACTTAGTTTTTTTCATCACGTCGTTGTGTTCTACGTCACCACGTTCTGGTCCGATGGAATTTTGGTCCGATGGTGTGTACGCACATCAGACCATCAGACAAGTTCAGAGTTGTCTGATGAAAACGGTCCGTCGGACATGTCTGATAGTGTGTACGTGGCCTTAGAACTTTCGACAGACACCATAAGTCGACCATAAGTCGATTTATTTGCGAATACTCGAATATGCAATATTCGTTACGAATATTCGCAATGCGAATATTCGTGAGCAACACTATTTCTCTCTATAATGTTGAATCTTTTCTCTCTATAATGTTGAATCTTTTCTCTCTATAATGTTGAATCTTTTCTCTCTATAATGTTGAATCTTTTCTCTCTATAATGTTGAATCTTTTCTCTCTATAATGTTGAAACTTTTCTCTCTATAATGTTAAATCTTTTCTCTCTATAATGACGAATCTTTTCTCTCTATAATGTTGAATCTTTTCTCTCTATAATGTTGAATCTTTTCTCTCTATAATGTTGAATCTTTTCTCTCTATAATGTTGAATCTTTTCTCTCTATAATGTTGAATCTTTTTTCTCTATAATGTTGAATCTTTTCTCTCTATAATGTTGAATCTTTTCTCTCTATAATGTTGAATCTTTTCTCTCTATAATGTTGAATCTTTTCTCTCTATAATGACGAATCTTTTCTCTCTATAATGTTGAATCTTTTCTCTCTATAATGTTGAATCTTTTCTCTCTATAATGTTGAATCTTTTCTCTCTATAATGTTGAATCTTTTCTCCCTATAATGTTGAATCTTTTCTCTCTATAATGTCGAATCTTTTCTCTCTATAATGTTGAATCTTTTCTCTCTATAATGTTGAATCTTTTCTCTCTATAATGTTGAATCTTTTCTCTCTATAATGACAAATCTTTTCTCTCTATAATGTTGAATCTTTTCTCTCTACAGGGAGTGCAGAATTATTAGGCAAGTTGTATTTTTGAGGATTAATTTTATTATTGAACAACAACCATGTTCTCAATGAACCCAAAAAACTCATTAATATCAAAGCTGAATATTTTTTGAAGTTAGTTTTAGTTTGTTTTTAGTTTTAGCTATTTTAGGGGGATATCTGTGTGTGCAGGTGACTATTACTGTGCATAATTATTAGGCAACTTAACAAAAAACAAATATATACCCATTTCAATTATTTATTTTTACCAGTGAAACCAATGTAACATCTCAACATTCACAAATATACATTTCTGACATTCAAAAACAAAACAAAAACAAATAAGTGACCAATATAGCCACCTTTCTTTGCAAGGACACTCATGCAGCCTGCCATCCATGGATTCTGTCAGTGTTTTGATCTGTTCACCATCAACATTGCGTGCAGCAGCAACCACAGCCTCCCAGACACTGTTCAGAGAGGTGTACTGTTTTCCCTCCTTGTAAATCTCACATTTGATGATGGACCACAGGTTCTCAATGGGGTTCAGATCAGGTGAACAAGGAGGCCATGTCATTAGTTTTTCTTCTTTTATACTCTTTCTTGCCAGCCACGCTGTGGAGTACTTGGACGCGTGTGATGAAGCATTGTCCTGCATGAAAATCATGTTTTTCTTGAAGGATGCAGACTTCTTCCTGTACCACTGCTTGAAGAAGGTGTCTTCCAGAAACTGGAAGTAGGACTGGGAGTTGAGCTTCACTCCATCCTCAACCCGAAAAGGCCCCACAAGCTCATCTTTGATGATACCAGCCCAAACCAGTACTCCACCTTCACCTTGCTGGCGTCTGAGTCGGACTGGAGCTCTCTGCCCTTTACCAATCCAGCCACGGGCCCATCCATCTGGCCCATCAAGACTCACTCTCATTTCATCAGTCCATAAAACCTTAGAAAAATCATTCTTGAGATATTTCTTGGCCCAGTCTTGACGTTTCAGCTTGTGTGTCTTGTTCAGTGGTGGTCGTCTTTCAGCCTTTCTTACCTTGGCCATGTCTCTGAGTATTGCACACCTTGTGCTTTTGGGCACTCCAGTGATGTTGCAGCTCTGAAATATGGCCAAACTGGCAGCTGCACGCTTGACTTTTCTCAGTTCATGGGCAGTTATTTTGCGCCTTGGTTTTTCCACACGCTTCTTGCGACCCTGTTGACTATTTTGAATGAAACGCTTGATTGTTCGATGATCACGCTTTAGAAGCTTTGCAATTTTAAGTTTGCTGCATCCCTCTGCAAGATATCTCACTATTTTTGACTTTTCTGAGCCTGTGAAGTCCTTCTTTTGACCCATTTTGCCAAAGGAAAGGAAGTTGCCTAATAATTATGCACACCTGATATAGGGTGTTGATATCATTAGACCACACCCCTTCTCATTACAGAGATGCACATCACCTAATATGCTTAATTGGTAGTAGGCTTTCGAGCCTATACAGCTTGGAGTAAGACAACATGCATAAAGAGGATGATGTGGTCAAAATACTAATTTGCCTAATAATTCTGCACTCCCTGTATAATGTTGAATCTTTTCTCTCTATAATGACAAATCTTTTCTCTCTATAATGACAAATCTTTTCTCTCTATGTCGAATCTTTCCTCTCTATGTAGAATAATCTTGGACTAATAGAGTTAACGTTAGGCACATTCGACCACAGATTTGATAGACAGTTTGTTATTGTCTTTTTTTTTTTTTCACAATCAAAGTGTTATTGTCAGCATCATGAATTTTCTATCTATATCGAACTGTTGTTGCTACGAAAACGAAAATAAAGCATTTGTTTATGTCGGATTTTTCAGTTTTCATATTCTGCACATTCGTTTTCGTTTGTTAAAACCATAATGGAAATACATGAAATTCGGACTAAAATGCATTTGGACGAAAACAAATGCACATGTCTAATTGCTAATGTGTTCTGCCGGCAGGGAGCCTTCCTCACCAGCAGAATACAATTATTACTGCTGGCGGCTATAGCCTTTGGCAGTGATCGGGTGAAAAAAAATAATACTTTGGTTGTACTGAAGTCAATTAAAAGATTGACTTCAGTACAACCAGCCTACCCATAGACTGATTGAAATTCAGCTGGTTCCTGCTCAACCGGCCAAATTTCAATCCATCTACGGCCAACTTAAGTCATTCTACATTTTGTACTGTAGCCACCAAATCACAAGCAATTCAGTATTTTAGTACTTACACTCCTCTAGGTAATGTCCTTCCACTGTGATCGAGGCCTCCAGGACCCCATATAAGGTTGTCTGCCATTTCTGTCCCCACATTATTGCTCTCGCCAACAAATAAGCTATTTTTAATTTCTTGTTTGGATCCGTCATCATCTGGAAAGGTCCCTCCACTAGAAAACAATTCATGTAATTAATAGATTATAGTGAAGGTTTGAATTGACTATTATTGTTAAAATATTAAAATAATTACCTTGCTAAAGTTAAGCTGATGCCATTATCAGAAAATCTGTAGAAAAAAAAAGCAACAGTTCATGTATGAAGAAAATCATTTTGAAGACTGCAGGCTTGGGTCTGGCAGCTCTGGCATTTGTCAGAAGGACTCATCTAAGCGTAAATTAGGACAGGCAAGAGCTTCTTAGCTCTAAAAGGACCCTTATAGACGCGTGTCACTGTTGACTTTCTGTGAAAGGTGCAGTCCCCACGCGTACTATCATCTTTTTTTCACAACTTGAGAAATTGAGCCAAACAAGCAAGAGTGTGTTTAACCACATCAATACTGGGCACTTTCGCCCCCTTCCTTCCCATGCCAATTTTCAGCTTTCAGCACTCTCGCACTTTCAATGACAATTGTGCGGTCGTGCTACGCTGTACCCAAATGAAATTTTTATCATTTTGTTCACACAAATAGAACTTTAATTGGTGGTATTTATTCACGACTCCGTTTTTTATTTTTTGCAATATAAGCGAAGAAAGAGCTGAACTTTGAAAAAAAATAAAAATATTTTTTTTATTCTATTTTAAAAGAAATCCAACAAAAATCGAATTTTGGCATAAATTTAAGCCAAAATGTATTCTGCTACATGTC
The DNA here is from genome assembly GCA_029574335.1 of Rana kukunoris. Taxonomy (NCBI): domain Eukaryota; kingdom Metazoa; phylum Chordata; class Amphibia; order Anura; family Ranidae; genus Rana; species Rana kukunoris. The sequence continues at coordinate 38,903,674 of CM056051.1, forward strand.
TTTTGGAAAAAATATCCTGTTATGTGTATAATAATTGGTTTGTGTGATCACGGACATATGTAAGCAGATGATCATGTACAGAAGTGTGCAGATAATCATTGGGACATATGATTTTACTGTTACATATGTAGGGGACAGGTGTTTTTACTATGTGGGGACATGTGTTTTGGGAACATTGTGTGGTGACATGTGTGTTTTACATAGTGTGTGTTACTAGGCTAGTGATCAGTGTGTAAAAACTCATACACACTGATCACCAGCCGGCTACAGCGATCCGCTCTCCTCTCCTCACCGACAACTAATGTGTGAGGAGAGGAGAGCTGATCGCCTAGCAATCGACTCTATGTTTATGTCATATGATCAGAAGGGCCAATCACAAAGCCCTCCTGCCAATCTGAAATGCGCCGTGTCCGGGTAAAACGAGCGCATCAGGATTGCGCCGCTGCGTGGGCTCGCAGGCACGTAATCCCCCTCCTTCTGAGGGACGTTCCTGAATGTCCACTCAGAAGGAGAGAGTGCCCACCCGGCCTCACATAAGCAGTGGCTGGGTGGGAAGAAGTTAAGGTGTCTGAGCACTTCAGTGGCTGCATGCTTGTTCCAGGTCACTAACTAATTCATGAAGCCAGAAGAGCTAGCCATACATGGATCAAAATTCAGCTGGTTCAGCAGGGATTGTGCTAATTTCAATCCATGCATGGGCAAGGAGGTTGTACAGCAGGCGATCTGTAGATCGCCTGCTGTACAACCACCCTGTCAAGTTTTTCCTGCTGGATCCACACTGTTTGCTGGAAGCACTGATTGATGTATTCTGATAGCAGGAAAGTCTCCCTACTGTCAGTGAGAATACAACTCAGTGGGAGGGATTCCCCCATCCAACTTGAATGTGTGGATGGAAGAATCAAGTCTTTTTTTTCATTCAGCCCGCTGGTTGAATGCAAAAATAGAATAATCTATGCAGGGCCAATCCTAGGGTCACAGACGCCTGGGTGCAGAAATATTTATGGCGCCCCCACATGGGCGTGGTCATCTTACTAACTTCTGCCCTTTACAAATGGTTCTATGGCTACGACTCAAACACTGAGATGCTTCCCTAAGAAGTCTTCATTACCCTGGGATCCTCCCATGATCTTTTAACAATAAAGAAAACTAGTACACTAATGGGACCTGGAGGGGGGTCTCCCTAATGCACACAGAGAGGGAGTGCACAAGATGATTGGCAGCAGCTCCGGCCAACCCTGAAGCCTCTCATCACACTGCCTATGGGAGAAGAGCTGACACATGCAGAGGGGGCGGAGCAGACAGAAGACTGCTCCACGCTCACCGGACAAAATAATTAGTGGAGCCTAGTACCGGAACGTGTTCCGGGAAATAGGCTCCGCTGCAGTACCCAGCCCGAAATTCCGGGGGGATAGCGGGAGGAATACGCACAGCACCCGCTACACGTGCTCCGCCTCTGGACACAGACGAGAAAGAGGGAGGGGAGCACTCTGGAGCTTCACCTCTGTGGCATTAGGGTGCGGAGCACCCTGCGCACCCTGCCTAGGATCGGCCCTGAATCTATGGTGCACTATCAAAAGACTAAAAAGGTGCCTCACATTCTTCAATCTTGACAATTCTATTTCATAAAACATCAAAGTTTACTGTAAACTATATGCTTCTGCACTAGGACCTCACAATGGCACTGAACTGTAGTGGTACCAAGAAATAAACATAGTTGTTGCACATTATTATTGCTCTCTGCACAGCTTTATATAATACTGTACATCTTTAAAGGTGGAAAGGCTGTTAAAACATTAGTATTAGCCTAGAAATTTACTGTGGGTTACGCGTAAGCATTCCAAGTTAAGGAGTATTTCCTTACAGTAGCCAAGCTGCAAATGTGATCTCACCAACAAACCAGAGTCTTATAAAATCTAAGATGATGAAAACCCATTATTTATTGTAAATGATGTTATCCTCTTTAAAATGAACGGCTAATATTATTAAAGCACTAAGTAATATGACAGAAAACTTTACGTTTTTTTCCAGCTGTTGGCCTAAATCTCATTGTTTGCTTTATTAGAAAATGCCATCTGCCATTGGTTATGGTAGTCGATTATCTGAAATACTTGCACTATAAACAGGAGGCTTCGTATAGTGGGCTATAAAAATTCTAAACTTACTGGCAACTATCCAGCCAAACATCTCCACCCCGCAGCCAGGCTCCATGGTCCTGGTTCTTGTAAGCAATAAAATGCTGGATTATTGCAGGTACTCTTGGCTTGAAGGGATCAGCATCCTGATGTGGCCCATACCTGTTGAGCAATTGGAAATAGCAAAAACAGACTTCATACACAAGGAAAAAGTCATAGTATGCATGGTCAGAAAAGATACGTGTAGTTTTAATAAAGTTTTATCGTTGCAGTTCAAACAAAGAAACCAGACGCTTTGAGTGATGATATGGTGCAAGATTGTGCTTTAAAGACAGCTACTTTGTAGGGTTTCTAGTATTTCCTCAAAAGTTCTAAACCCACTTTCACACTTGTACGACTTCAAAGACGTGCGATTTTACCACGATTTCGCGGCCGTGATTTTACAGCGATTTTGCCGCGATTCACGGCCGCAATTTCAATGAATGCCTGTGCAAGTGGCATCAAAATCTGACCAAAGTAGTGCAAGGACTACTTTGAAGTAGGCACAACTTAAAGTTCTGCCAGTATGAATGGTAGTCATTAAAAATAATGGAGAATGACTTGTCATACGATTTTGTCCAAAATCGTGGGGCAAGTCGTATAAGTGTGAAAGGGGACTAAGTATGATCTATCTATCTATCTATCTATCTATCTATCTATCTATAAATTTTCCACATTTTGTCTTGTTACAACCAAAAATGTAAATGTACTTTATTGGGATTTTATGTTATAGACCAACACAAAGTGGCACATAATTGGAAGGAAAATGATAAATGGTTTTCAAAATGTTTTACAATTAAAATTCAATATGTGAAAATTGTGGTGTGCATTTGTATTTAGCTCCCCCAACTTTGTTGAACCTCCTTTTGCTGAAATTACAGCTGCAAGGCCTTTTTGAATGTCTCTACCAGCTTTGCACATCTAGAGATTGAAATCTATCTTTGCCCATTCTTGTTTGCAAAATAGCTCAAGCTCTGTCAGATTGGATGGAGAGCGTCTCTGACAGGGGCGGACTGACAACTCATGGGGCCCCCGGGCAATAGAAGATTATGGGGCCCCCGGACATACAGATGGCCACCACGCCAGGAGGTAGGGCAGAGGCGGGGCAGCTAAAATCTCTGGATTTTCACATCAAAGCATGTCAGTTTGGGACATATCAGGGATAGATGTAAAAAAATACAGATTTTTACATACTGTTCCTGGTTTTACTGAGCCTGGCAACCCTGATGGGGCCCCCCCTAGTGGCATGGGGCCCTCGAGCAGTGCCCGAGTGACTCAATGGTCAGTCCGCCCCTGGTCTCTGAACAACAATTTTCAAGTCTTGCCGCAGATTTAGGTCTGGACTTTGACTGGGCCATTCTAACACATTAATATGCTTTGATCTAAACCATTCCACTGTAGCTCTGGCTGTATGTTTAGGGTCGTTGCCCTTCTGGAAGGTGAACCTCGGGCCTAGTCTCAAGTATTTTGCAGACTCTAAAACCCTGTTAAAACCCCATGCAATACAGCGCGCATTACAAGCTTTCGTTTGTATACTTGTAATGCCCGCCTCGCCATGTATAGACACTCCCCTTCTCGGGATTGGACGGCTTTGCGGCGGTGGCGGGGGGGGGGGGGGCTTGGGAAGTATTCTATTTAGGTATCGGGGGTATTTGCGGGAGTACAAGTACTCCCGCAAATACTCGGTATTGGTCCCGATACCGATACTAGTATCGGTATCGGGACAACCCTATGAGACACTCAACCGATGGACTGTTTTCATCAGACAAACCGATCGTGTGGGCCCCATGGTTTGTTTTCCATTGGTGAAAAAAAATAGAACATGTTTTAAATTTGTCCTATGGATAAAAAAAAATATAGAAAAAAACGATCGTCTGTGTGGAAGTCCATCGGTCAAAAATCCATGCATGCTCAGAATCAAGTCGATACATGCTCGGAAGCATTGAAGTTCATTTTTTAATGCACGTCGTTGTGTTTTACGTCACCGCGTTTTAGCACGGTCGGATTTTTGACTGATGGTGTGTAGGCAAGACTGATGAAGGCCAACTTCATCGGATATCCGACAAAAAAATCCATCGGACTGAATTCCATCAGATATCCGATCGTGTGTACAAGACTTAAAATGTTTTCTTCTAAGATTGCCCTGTATTTGGTTCCATCTATCTTCCCATCAACGCTGACCAGCTTCCTTGTCCCTGCTGAAAAAAAGTGGTGTGTTCAAGGTGATGTGCAATGTTAGTTTTCTGCTACACATAGCGTTTTGCTTTTAGGCCAGAAAATTTAATCTTGGTCTCATCTGACCAGAACACCTTCTTCCACCTTCTTCCACATGTTTGCTGTTTCGAGAAAATTAAGTTCAATGCGTCCAATTGTTTCAGAGAAATTGTTTTGGAATTTTGCGGGTCGGATTTTCCGATCAGAATTTTTTCCATTGGAAAATTTGAGAACCAGCTCTCAATCTTTTTTTGGTGGAAATTCCGACAGCAAAAGTCCAATGGAGCATACACATGGTCGGAATTTCCGTTCCAAAGCTCACATTGGACTTTTGCTGTCGGAATTTACAATTGTGTGTATGGGGCATAAATATATAGTGGTATAGCCCAGAAAAACTATTAGGCTGCGTACACACGATCAAACATGTCCGCTGAAACTGGTCCGCCGACCAGTTTCAGCGGACATATCCGATCGTGTGTACGACCTAGCGGACAGGTTTTCCAGCGGACAAATTTCAAAGCATGCAAGCATGAAATTTGTCCGCTGGAAACATGTCCGTCGGACATGTCCGCTGGTTAGTACACCTAACCAGTGGACATAAATCTCCCGCAATGGATTCGACGCATGCGTGGAAGTATTTTACTTCCTGGATTGGTGACCGCGTTATCCGTCCGATGGGATTTTGGTCCGATGGTGTGTACACGCCATTAGACCAAATATCCGAATAGACATGTCCGCTGGAAATGGTCCGTCGGACATGTTTCAGCGGACATGTCTCCTCGTCTGTGCGTGGCCTTAGTGGAAAACCAGCTAAGTGCTCCATTTGAAATCATGTTCTGCAGTACATTATGGGTATTTTCACGGTAACTAAATTACCAGTCAAGGTCTAAAACACCTAAAGACATCCCCTCATTACTACTAAATATGTATTTTAGTAAGTGTAAGCCTTTTATTCAAACACGTTAAAGTTTTAATTTACCGTGCTCCAATCAACGTGAAAATCGGCCTCTTATCCTTATCATTGGCTTCTGTGGTTTTCACTCCATTATCAATGATCATTCCAGCCTGCTCAAACAAATGGGAAATTAAAATCAAGTTCTGCTAGGGGCCCAGGCATTAGACAGTATTTCCCTGAATCAAATCCTGCTCTTTTTTCTAAAAATGTATATCTTACTAAATAGTTTCCTTTTGCTGTTTTTTTGTCTTCTACAAATTATCAAAAGAGAATAGAAAAGAGCCATACTTCTTTTGTGGGTCACAGGAGTGCACTTACTTTTGCTCTCCTGTCACCCAAAGCCAGCTTATAGCAGGGCTGTTGCCTGCTATCAGCTGAAATTACAGAGGGAATTGGATCCCCGCCATATTGCCTAGAATCTCTAGCTGTCTGATTGATAGCTGGCTCCAGCTCACAGCGCGTAGCTGAGAGCCAAAGCCAGCTGCACCCACCCCCCTCTCCTCCCGAGCACTCCAGGTAGTGCTGGAGGGCCAGATTGGAGAGCGGTGACTGACAGTCACTGCTCTCTGCTCTGAGCATACCGAGAAGTGAGTGATCAACAGTCATGTGATCACCCAGTTCTCAGTCTTAGAGCCAATATGGCAAAGCTACGACATCACACCAATGCTGCAGCATAGAGCTAAGTTTGAAGGTTTACTTGTTTATGTACCCAAACCTTTTCTTTTAAATAAATATATACAGATTTTTTCTCCTCTTAGGACTGCTTGTAGTTTAAAAAAAATAGCAAATCTACTTTCGACATGCATTATTGCATAAAACGCATTTATTTGGTGGAGTAGGTGAAAAGAGCCTTAATTTCCACCCAGCGTTCTTCCACCTATCTTTCTCGGCATGTGGGCGTGTACTTCATTTTTGCGTCATCATTATATATAGAAATACAGAAAGATGCGACAAAAATGGGATAAAAAAAGTTTAAGATAATTTTAACTGTTGATAAAAAAGTAATATAAACAATCAACATGTTTTGGGGGCAACACCAAATCAGGGCTCAACATAGGATAAAACGTTGAAACTTTGAGGTTTGTCCGACCCGCAGACTGCAAGCCGCATGCGACCTGGGAGAGTTCAGCATGTCTGGAAGAAGAGAAGCCGTGGCAGTTAGCACGTATAGAGAGATTTAGGGAAAACCATGTACCGTATATCTATTTGCATTGAAGCCCCAGCAGTGCAGAGAAGGCAGGAATGAGCTAAAGAGATGCTGAAGGTTGTGCTATTGTAAAAGCACCAGTAACAGCTAAAGCAGGGATTCTTCATAGAGCCAGGCAATTAAATGCCACTTGACTTTATGGGGGAGTTGTTGAGGTGGGCTGCGCTCCCCACAGATCTCAGTTGCGCATGCATTCAGACTGCATGTCTGTAACAGATATTCGCAGGCAGATAAAAAAAATGCAAACTGTCTGTGAATTTAAGCTAGGTTCACACTACTGTGGCTGGTTGTTGGAAGCACAGCTGTTCCCCCACCCGCAGCTCTTTTCCAGCCCCTATGTTTCAAAAATGGTGTAGGAACCTTTTACCTGCATGAAACACAGGCATAGCAGCCCATTCAAATGAATGGGCTGCTGTGCCAAAGCAAATGCAGCCCAAGACAATTCCACTTCTTCCAATGTGACCCAGTAAGGTCAAAAGTTTGGACACCACTGGTTTAGAGAAACCAGTGACTTCAAAGATCTTTATCAGAACCAGTATTGAACCTCTTCATGGAGTAACAACTTGACAGCAGTTGCTGAGCATCATTGAAAGATCTGAGTCCATCCACTGGTTCTGAGTCTATCAAAGTTGTATATTGTGTTGAGCCCTCATAAAGGAGGAGTGATGTTTCCCCTGGAAATCATTGGTTGTTCTTATATGTCTTTTTTTGCAACTATTAAAATTATCTTGGACTCTTAGCAGATTTTGGTCTGGTGATGCTTATTCTATTTCTATGGTTTGAGCTGTTGAGTGCCTATCAAGAGCCTTATTTTTAGGAAGATGTCTGACTGGAGCTAGTGAGCTTAAAGGAGTTGTAAAGGAAAAAAAATGTTTGCCTAAAATTAATGTCTGCAAGGTAGACAGACAGAATAGTGTAATGATTCCATTAAAAAATGAGTAAATACCTATTAAATTCCTTCTTTTATATCACCTCCGGCGTTCTAGTTTCTGTTCTCTCATTCACTTTCTGGTTTGCGACGCTCGTTCATGTAAGAACTACATTTCCCAGTATGCACTGTGGCACGCCCAGTAATTCACACCTCCTAAAAGTCTCTAACACGTAGAGAGCGTCCTGCCACAGATCTAGTTCCCAGGAGGGGTGAGCAAGTCACTGACCACCGCAGTAAAGCCTCCCTTCACGGTGGTGAGTAACAATCAGACAGAGAAGAAATAGAGCAACTTCTGAGCAAAAACGAACGAATGAGGAAGTGAAAAGAGGAATGTCTGCAGGTAAAGGATGCTTATTATATAAAAAAAAAAATCCTTTACAACCCCTTTAATTTACATTTTTTCTTCATCTAACTAAATGTTTTAGGGCCCTTTCACACGGGGGGCAAATCAGTAATGATCCGCCTCCGCTTGCCTGTAAGCTCAGCGGGGATCGCTCCGTAAATCCCCACTGAGCCATCGGATAACAGGGCGGTCTCCGCATACTGTGCAGGGACCGCCTTGTTTTTTCTCCGCTCTCCCCTATGGGTCCACATGTCTGAAAGGGGCCTAAGTCTAAAAGTTCTCTGCGCCCTTTTGAGTACATTTCCCTGGATATCATAATGTATAGGGAAGAAATTGTATCATGTTGGACATGGCCTAAACATTTAGGGTCCAAAAATATAGAAAACAGAGTAGAAGACTGTCACCAACCCACATAGACATTTAAAAACTAAAATATTTTTAATCATTTGCACTAAACACAAATGATTTTACATTGTGAGACTTCAAAAAGAAATATCATCTATGAAGCCAAACCCACCCTGTAGTTGGAGTGTGCTCGATTATTATGGAATGTTCCCAAGGGAGTATGCTCAGTGCGTCCCGGGGCGTACAATCCCTCTGAGGGCCCTGTTGGCACATGGTGAAAGATGAACCAAAATCCGGTTTCCTGGGAAAAAGTAAATCAAAATGTCAAATACTCTTCAAACAAATCTCTTTAAATATGGGATCATGTTATTCTAAAACCCAAAGATATAAAACATTTCTTCTTGGTATTATTCTTTACCTCAGTTATATTGTTAAACCTATCATTTACCATATGAATAAACCACACTAGACGTTTCACTAAGATTCTCCAGGCTGTGCTGATTTAACATTAAAAAGAATGTATTGGATTATGGCTTTTCTGATATTTTATTTTTTATGTCTTCTAGGTCTATGTGAGGCATTTATGTCTCCTCAATGGTCATAAAATAAAGCTGCCCTGGCCAGAATATCAAGGTGAGAATTAGTATGTTTAATGGAGCCTCTAATTATTTAACATGCTTCGGTGAACAAAGCTCAGCATGAGCTTGTATTGGATTCCAAATGTAAGGTAACTTATAAACTCTTCCAGATGGACCAATAACTTATAGCTGATTTAAATTTACTTTGGGAATAGAACTTTTGTATTCCATTGTATGGTTAAACTGGGCTGACAATAAAAAAAAATCCCAAGGCCTTCACTGAAGTACTTACTTCGGAGCCAGCAGCAGAGCAGTTGACGATATTGTTGTTGGGATTGGCTATCCAAAATGTAGAAACGGCACTGTGATAAAGATAAAATAACATTACATAAATACAGGATGTAGTGCGATCAGTAGAAATATTTTTTATTACTTTCTTCTGGTAAAAAGTATTATTATCTAATTCCCTGACCCTATGTACAAGCAATGACGCAGCTAGTAGATAACCATCAACTATCAAGAATCTAAAAGGCTTTGTGATTTCGGGCAATTACTTTGTGTGTCTGTGTGACATGTAAGGTTAGTTCAGTTTGACTTGATCTTTTGCTGGCCAGTTTGAGCGTTCTAAGAAAGTGATCCTACTGGCAGGATCAACAGAAGAATGTCCAGTCAGCCATGATTCATATAACCAACCCCCCCCCCCCAATATTTTCATTCAACCATGGTAACATTACAGGGAGTGCAGAATTATTAGGCAAGTTGTATTTTTGAGGATTAATTTTATTATTGAACAACAACCATGTTCTCAATGAACCCAAAAAACTCATTAATATCAAAGCTGAATATTTATGGAATTTTTTTTTAGTTTGTTTTTAGTTTTAGCTATTTTAGGGGGATATCTGTGTGTGCAGGTGACTATTACTGTGCATAATTATTAGGCAACTTAACAAAAAACAAATATATACCCATTTCAATTATTTATTTTTACCAGTGAAACCAATACAACATCTCAACATTCACAAATATACATTTCTGACATTCAAAAACAAAACAAAAACAAATCACTGACCAATATAGCCACCTTTCTTTGCAAGGACACTCAAAAGCCTGCCATCCATGGATTCTGTCAGTGTTTTGATCTGTTCACCATCAACATTGCGTGCAGCAGCAACCACAGCCTCCCAGACACTGTTCAGATAGGTGTACTGTTTTCCCTCCTTGTAAATCTCACATTTGATGATGGACCACAGGTTCTCAATGGGGTTCAGATCAGGTGAACAAGGAGGCCATGTCATTAGTTTTTCTTCTTTTATACCCTTTCTTGCCAGCCACGCTGTGGAGTACTTGGACGCGTGTGATGGAGCATTGTCCTGCATGAAAATCATGTTTTTCTTGAAGGATGCAGACTTCTTCCTGTACCACTGCTTGAAGAAGGTGTCTTCCAGAAACTGGCAGTAGGACTGGGAGTTGAGCTTCACTCCATCCTCAACCCGAAAAGGCCCCACAAGCTCATCTTTGATGATACCAGCCCAAACCAGTACTCCAACTCCACCTTGCTGGCGTCTGAGTCGGACTGGAGCTCTCTGCCCTTTACCAATCCAGCCACGGGCCCATCCATCTGGCCCATCAAGACTCACTCTCATTTCATCAGTCCATAAAACCTTAGAAAAATCAGTCTTGAGATATTTCTTGGCCCAGTCTTGACGTTTCAGCTTGTGTGTCTTGTTGAGTGGTGGTCGTCTTTCAGCCTTTCTTACCTTGGCCATGTCTCTGAGTATTGCACACCTTGTGCTTTTGGGCACTCCAGTGATGTTGCAGCTCTGAAATATGGCCAAACTGGTGGCAAGTGGCATCTTGGCAGCTGCACGCTTGACTTTTCTCAGTTCATGGGCAGTTATTTTGCACCTTGGTTTTTCCACACGCTTCTTGCGACCCTGTTGACTATTTTGAATGAAACGCTTGATTGTTCGATGATCACGCTACAGAAGCTTTGCAATTTTAAGAGTGCTGCATCCCTCTGCAAGATATCTCACTATTTTTGACTTTTCTGAGCCTGTCAAGTCCTTCTTTTGACCCATTTTGCCAAAGGAAAGGAGGTTGCCTAATAATTATGCACACCTGATATAGGGTGTTGATGTCATTAGACCACACCCCTTCTCATTACAGAGATGCACATCACCTAATATGCTTAATTGGTAGTAGGCTTTCGAGCCTATACAGCTTGGAGTAAGACAACATGCATAAAGAGGATGATGTGGTCAAAATACTAATTTGCCTAATAATTCTGCACTCCCTGTATTCCAATTTCATTTTATTTTTCAGCATCCTAGAACACCTGAACTTAAAAAGTTAAAACCTGAGGGACATAATATATATGTTTTCTATCACATTATATTGTAATATCAATAACTATATACCAGACTTTCTAAACTTTTTTTTTAACCCCCCAGAGGAGACCCTTATTTAATTTTCAGGAAACCCCTGCTAAAAATAATTACCGTATTTATCGGTGTATAACACGCACTTTTTCCCCCATAAAATCAGGGGAAATTCGTGGGTGCGTGTTATACGACGAACGGCTGCCTTGGAGGGAACGAGGGCTGCAGAAATAGACAGAGCTGAGTGTACTGTGTACTCGGCTCCGCACGCAGTCGCACCTTCCGCCGTTGGACCGCTGTTATGTCCATCATAGGAGCTGGGACAAGGGGCGGGACTGCGAGGCAAGCTGAGAGGAGCTAAGTACACAGGACATCCGGCTCTGTGTATATCGGCGGCGCTCATTCCCTCAGGGCTGCAGATTGACACTGGATGGGGGCAAGGCTGCAGATGGATGGCAAGGCAGCAGATGGATGGCATGGCGGCAAGGCTGCAGTTGGATGGGGGCAAGGCTTCGGATGGATTGCAAGGCGGCAAGGCTGCAGACGGATGGCAAAGTGGCAGATGGATGGGCAAGGCTGCAGATGGATGGGCAAGGCTGCAGATGGACACTGATCATTCTGTATTGATGGGCAAGGTTGCAGATGGACACGGATAAAGGCTGCATTGATGGGCATTTAAAATGTATGTTTTTTCCTTAAACTTCCCTCTTAAAATTAGGGTTCGCGTTATACGCTGGTACTTGTTATACGTCGATAAATACGATATTTCTACGGCTCACTCTTTAGCATGATCAGTACGTTTTAGAAAGTTTTAAATCAAATTAAAGAATTTGGCATCCAGAGCACATCATTTTACACACTGCTTTATATGACATTATTTTCAGTAATATTCATGAAATTAATTTAACTAATAAGTGATATGATGAAAATTGCAGGGCCACTTTATAATGGTGGTGAATAGAGTTAAAGACTCATTACATTGGTGGTCATTGGATAAATGTGTCCTTAACCTCTGAGTTTTAACACCCATATGCTGCACTTGTGCGTTGCTGGGTAAACAATGTTTCTGTGCCAAGAGCGTGGTCACTGCGTGCTCCCAATACAGAGATGGAACTATAAATGACAGCTCTTTATCCCTGCTAATGACCAGCATGATCATGTGAACACTGTGACAGTCAATCATAGTGGTCAGGTGATCGCCCCCCCCCCCCCCCGTGTCAGTGTGGCCTAAAAGGGGTTAAGATAGATGTTAAGATAGATGTCAGTGTATTGTATATTACCACTTTACATTGTTTGACAGTGTGAAAGTAATGCCTAAGAATTGCAGTCAGTAAAGTTACCCCTTTACAATGGTAGTCAATGTAGGCTGAAGATCAACCCTCCACTGCTCACTCTTCAATGAAAACCTAGCAAGCTCTGTAGGAAACCTGAATGAGAAAGGCTGGTATATACAAAAAACAATAATGATCGTAAAGAAAAATATGCCCTACCACCAACCCCCTCCTGGGACAGATTTTGTTGTCTCTGTACATTTTTTACATAGCCGTTATAGTACATACTTGCAGTCTTGTCTGGGTTTAGCCAGATATCCTGGGAAGGAGCCTTCAGTAATTGTTCTGCACATTTTATTGTCTCTGTCAGAAGGAAGTAAAGTTCCTGCTTTGATGAGAAGGCCTAGACAGTGGTCAAATGTATTACGCTCTTCAGGACCGTCCTCCGTGAAAAAACAGTGACCAAGAGTGTCATAGCCAACCACGTCTTTTACCTAACCAAAAAGAAAGCAGGATTACTGTACTGTCTACACCAGTCCTCACAGTTCAAAAAAAGCTACACATACACATCATAACCATTGTTTTTAGTAGAACTAGAAGGTCAAAACATCCTCTTATATAATATTTTCCTCCCAATTTAGAAGGCGTTTAGATTTCTGCCAAAACACATTTTAAATGGATGGATTAAAGGGATTCTAAAGGATATTTTTTTTTTAAATAACAAACATGTTATACTTACCTCTACTGTGCAGCTCGTTTTGCCCTCATCTTCTGGGGTCCCTCGGCGGCTGTCTCGGCTCCTCCCTGCAAGAACTAACCCCCTTCATGGGAGCTCTCTCCCATGGGGTATAGTTCTAGCAGGTGCACTCACGTGATACAGCCGACAGATATAGCCGCTGACTGTATCACTTGGCCCCTACCCCCAGTGTGCCGCGTCATTGGATGTGATTGACAGCAGCGCAAGCCAATGCCTGCGCTGCCTTCAATCCATCCACTCTAGCCCATCAACGGCCAGACTGGGCGTAGAAGAGGACATTGGGGCGAGCGCAGCAGGTGAACGGGCTCAGGTAAGTAAAACAGGGGGGCTGGGGGGGCCGTAACTGTCAGATGTTTTTTCACCTTAAGGCATAGGATGCCTTAAGGTGAAAAAACATTTACCTTTACAACCCCTTACAATTCCCTTTAAAGAACTCTTCAGTACTTTCACAGGCAACAATCTTAACTGAAGGAGGCAACTAGATTTTAATTGTCACATTTTCAAGTCTGTCTTTCTATCCATACTGAATTTACTGTCTAGTGCTGTGCTGGAACAGTTACAGAGCTCAGGAGTTCTTGACTATGCTGGATACATACTTTTTCCACACTGGTTTCTTCCTAAGTAAAGCAATGATAAGCATGACAGCCAACGTAGCCAGTGGTAGCTTGCAGATTTTTATCCAGACAGATTTTCTTTAAAGATTATCTTTTACATGACTCAGATTGTGGGCTCTGCCATGGTGGGCTATCCTAGACTAAGTGGATGTGCCAACTTATAATATTAGAATGGTATTATAATTAATACTTTATACTAATCCATACACTACGTCAAAAAATATGGTAACAAATGAGTCTAGAATAGCCTACTATGTCAAGAAGATATGGTGACAAATGGGTCTAGAATAGCCTACTAGCCTTCACTTACCGAAGGAGACATTTTAGGGTTATGTCTATTGATTTAAAGCTGAAGTGTAACCTTCTTAAATGTTGTCTTTTTGAATTTATCAGAGCAGAAAGGGTATAGGACTAAAGCAATTAAAATAACATTCTCTTTTTACATGTCATATTATTTGAACAGCCTGCAGAAAATTGATACATGATGTAAAATGACAATGTGTTATAAAGCTATTGAATAATCCTACCAGCAAACCATTGGTGCCATGGACAGTGACACAGCGAGAGAATGAATGATGAATGGAGATATCCTTCACATAGGTGGGTAGGTTGTATCCACCCTTTTCATCCACATCACCAGTAGTGTGAAAATGAATAGGGTAATGTCCCATTGTCTGCTGTCCCATATGCTTCAGCTCCATTCCTTCCAAATGAACAGATTTAAAGCCTCGTCCAACCTGAAATCATAAATTACAATTATTCCACCTTCAGTTATAAGCCACATAATCTGGTTCACATAAACAGAAGGATCACTGCAAAGAACGAATGGTGGGACTAGTGAAGGGAGCACAGAAGACCACCCGTTTTCCTTCCTCTCTCTGCCTATTTTCTCCGGAAAATGGTCTGAAGTTGCTACTGCTGATCAGTGTTGCTCACGAATATTGCATATTCGAGTATTCGCGAATAAATCGAATATCGCGGTGAATATTCGCTATTGCGAATATTCGTATTTTTTCAAATTTATTTTTAAAACAGATCACATCCTAGTGATCTCCATCGACGTCTAAAAGCATTGCTGGTATGATTAGAGACCCTGGGCCGAGTAGCTGAGGTGATTGTTTTATGTTGCCGAATATTCGCAATGCGAATATTCGTATTACGAATATTCGCGAATATTTTTTCTTTCCCTTCTGTGTTTTGTGTATAAAAAAAAATTTGCTTTAGTTTAGTCATATAAGTTTGTGTAAGTAGAGTTAGTGTTTACTGCATATTAGTTTAGTAATCCAGGAAATGATCTCCGTTTTCGCTTGTTGACGAGAATTTCGCAATCAATTTCGCATTCGCATTAGCGAAATTTCGCAAATTTTTTTTTTTGATAAAATATATTAAATATATTCTTCTATATATTCGTGAAATATCGCGAAATCGAATATGGCGTATTCCGCTCATCACTACTGCTGATGACTACAATGCTAAACTAGGTACACCATGATCACCAGTAGACATGTGCATACTGAAACATTTCATTTTAGAATTTTGTTTTCCGTCCGAAAAATGTATTTATTTAGTTACTCCCGAAATTTGTTTTTATTTATTTAGTTTTGTTAAAAAATGCATTTGTCTGAAAATCCAAATTAATTCACGTTGAATCTGTCAATTAAAGACTTATGTTGTCTGTCGAATGTTCTAAGAAGATTCAACTTCAACGAAGCGGCTAAACTGTACAACGCCGCAAACGTACATTTCCGGTTGAAAGCTCCGCCCACAAGCTATAGTAGAATTCTAATGTTGTATAACTAGTAAAAATTTAATTAATTATTATTACTAGTCAACCAACATTAAAATTCTTCTATAGCCTATAGTTTATTAGTCCAAGATTATTCGACAATAAAGATTCGACATTATAGAGACATGAAGATTCGACGAAGCAACTAAAAACCTATGATCGCCATGAGCAGCCATTTATGCATGGCTGCTCACGCCGATTGTAGGTTTTTTGTTGCTTCGTCGAATCTTCATGTCTCTATAATGTCGAATGTTTTCTGTCAAATAATCTTGGACTAATAGAGTTAAGGTTAGCCACATTCAACCGCAGGTTCGACAGACACAGATTGCTATTGTCACCGCCAAATTTTCTATCAATATTGAACTGTTGTCGCAACGAAACAAAAATAAAGCATTTTCTATGTCGGATCTTTCAGATTTCAGATTCTACGCGATCAGTAGTGTTTGTTAAAACGACCGCGAAAATCCCAGAAATTCAGACGAAAATGCATATGGACGAAAACGAATGCACATGTCTAATCACCAGCATCTTCTTTAGATATCATGATAGGCTACTAAAGATGGTGAGTATGTAGCTAGTTCCAAACCTGCTGAAACATTGGTAGAGCAGCAACTGAGCTACAAGACACAGATCTTTCACTACCTGCAATTTTTCCTCCTGGCAACAAAAATTATAAGAAGAGCAATTCTGCATCTGATACACATCACTGATACAAAATTGTTTATGTTTAATGGACTTTACTGTTACAAATCCATGCAAAGAGCATGGTGACAAATTTGAACTACCCCCTGATTTTTTCTGAATCTATCTGAATTCATTGCTTTTGCAGTTACTAATCCGTAACAACAATCTAGCAAAGAAGTCATAACTCCAATTCTGTATGTTTTTTTTATTGAATCAACATCCCAGCCAGGAAGCTAGCATGTTTGGAAGGGTCAGCAAGAGCAACCTTTTTCCCACAGTTTTGGTTTCTTGCACACAAAGTTTAAGACTAAATAAGTGAGGGCCAGCACTGCGGGCATGGAAAGTGTCTGGGCCTCCATCCAGCTCTAGGAATCTGCCTAAAGCACACTTGTATTCTACCACTGGATCAATGATGATTAAAAGAAAAACACCAGGTTTTGTTCATGAGTTATGCCAAGTACACACGATCGGAATTTCCAACAACAAATGTTTGATGTGAGTTTTTGGCCAGATATTGTGTAGGCTCCATCAGACATTTGCTGTCGGAATTTCCGACAGCAAATAATTGAGAGTCGATTCTCAATTTTTCCAACAACCAAAGCTCCGACCACGTGTATCCAGTTTCGACACACAAAAATCCTACGCATTCTCGGAATCAATTCGTCGCATGCTCGGAATCATTGAACTTTATTTTTCTCGGCACGTTGTAGTGTTGTACATCACCACGTTCTTGACATTCGGAATTTCCGAGGAACATTTGTGTGGCCGTGTGTATGCAAGACATGTTTAAGTGAACATTCACGGTTTTGTTGTCAGAATGTCCGATCGTATGTACGCGGCATTATAGTCTAAAGAGGAACCTGTATTTCATAAAGCATATATCTGAGTGTTTAATATTGTTTTGCAATGAGAACCACAGTTCGCAAACATCAATGCTTAGTTTTTAAGCCATGGTATTATATTAGCATACCTTCAGGTGACCTCCAAAGGTATCAAAGCTGTAGTATTTACACACAGCGCTGTTGTAACAAGTGTTCTCCATTTCTCCAAGAATGACAACATTCCGGCTGAGAAGACCAACTTCTGCTCGCATATCCACTCCATCCATCTCTTCTCCAATATGGAGATACTTTGCTGTCCCTACAAAACCAACAGGAATTTTCATTAGCAGTGCATGAACTTGCTTTACAACAGGTTTTTCACCTCAGACTTGGCAAAAACACTCTTCCAATTTAACTAGCAGAATCCCTCTGTAGGTCCAATAACAACACAACGGTTAATGTCAATTCCTTTGCTCGGCATGCACACAAGTAAATTCCAAGAAGATTTATCATTGCTAAGACTAGGATAATTCTCAATTTACAAAAATGGAAAATCAACCTGGCTTTTTGCTTTCTTTATAAGAAAATTAATTTCCGGATAAAACAAAAAAAGTTTTAATTGTTGGACCGAGTGGGACAGGTTTCCATTTCTCAATGTCCATGTTGGGGTGATTTCCATCAAGTCCTTACCACCTGTCACAAACACATTTCTTTTGTAGAGGGAAGACGTGTAAGAACTTCTGTTTTTTCATTATATGATCTGACTGTAAATTACTCCAAGGTAGGGATGACGAACTTCCCCTGGGCTAGCTTTGTCATACCTTCCTTAAGGTCATATTTTGTCACACTGTCAAGTATCTTTACTTTTAACTATGTAGACATATAAGCCACAGATGTTCACAGATAACATATGGGTTTGCCTATTATTCTTCTAGATTACAAATCGAAATTTAAGCTCAAGAAAACACGCATTAAGAGCAACTGTATGACAAAATCAATCCAAGAACACAGGTTGATTTGTATATGCTGATAATCACCCCCATGCAGACCTCATACAAAATACAGTATCCAAATTGTGTACGCTCATATGTCTCGGGAAGTCTGAGAATTACCATGGCCTACTTGGTGCTGTATACGTTTACAAAGTCCCGTAGAGCTGGGACTGAAGGATCTTTTATTAACAGGATTGCTAAAAGACATGGCAGACACAGAGGCGTAGACCTGTCTGGCCTTACCATTTGTCTACCTGCTTTGAAGCTGCAGGTCACATATGGTCTCTGTTTCTCTCGCTCCTACTAGAATTCCATCATAAAATTCAATTGTCCACTAGAATTAGAGGATTACAAATCACAACAGTTTCAGCCTCTTTGCATGCAATGTTTGAAATGTTCGCTCCATTATTATGTCTGGGATATCTGCTGCATTCCTAGACCCTCTGCTTAACTTGCTGGGAGCCTTTTATTACAAATTCTAACATTTTTATGGAGGCAATGTAGGTATGGAATATTTACACTCAAACTGCTAGGCTGTGCAATAACATATTACAACAAGCCCCAGTGCTAGAAAGTTGGACAGATAACTATTTTATAGAGATCCAATAAATTGGGTAATGCAGATTGGAAATAATCAAAAGGTAGCTAGATTATATGCATCTCATATCAGTTTTCAAAAGAAATTCTTATAAAATACCAAAACATGTAAATGTTGGCTTAAAGGGGTTGCAAATGTTTGTTTGTTATCTTTCACTTCCTGTTTCTCCTCAGTAAACTTCACACCATCATCCGAGCAGTGTTTAGTCAGCCAGAACAGCTTACTGAACAACTTACTGAGGAGGAACAGGAAGTGAGAAAGACAAAGAAAACAAAAAAAACACATTTAGGGCCAGATTCATAAAGAGTTACGACGGCGTATCAGTAGATACGCCGTCGTAACTCAGAATCTGCGCCATTGTATCTTTAAGCGTATTCTCAAAGTGAGATACGCTTAAATGTTGCTAAGATACGACTGGCGTAAGTCTCCCACGCCGTCGTATCTTAGCTGCCTATTTACGCTGGCCGATAGGGGCGTGTACTCTGATTTACACCTAGAATATGTAAATCAGCGAGATATGCCTATTCACGAACGTACGCCCGGCCGTCGCAGTAAAGATACGCCGTTTACGTAAGGCGTTTTCAGGCGTAAAGATAAAGCACCAATAAGATGGCGCAGCCAATGTTAAGTATGGACGTCGGGACCGCATCGAATTTTTAACGTTTTACATCGTTTGCGTAACTCGTCCATGAATGGGGCTGGATGTAACTTACGTTCACATCGAAACCAATGAGTCTTAGCGGCGTAATTTGGAGCATGCACACTGGGATACGTCCACGGACGGCGCATGCGCAGTTAGTAAAAAACTTCATTTACGTGGGGTCACACTTAATTTGAATAAAACACGCCCACATCAAACACATTTGAATTCGGCCGGCTGACGCCGGCCCATTTACGCTACGCCGCCGTAACTTAGCTTTGTGAATACAGCACTTGCCTCTCTAATTTACGGCGGCGTAGCGTATTTGAGATACGCTACACCCACACAAAATTACGCCGCTCTACGTGAATCTAGCTATTAGAAGGGAAATTGAAGTTAAAGGTAAGTGAACCAACAATGCACTAGCTTAAAGGAACCTATTTAGAAATAAATAAAGGGTAATGCCGCGTACACACGATGTTACATTATGTACATATAGGCCCAGATTCACAGAGAGTGGGCGCACATTTACGCCGGCGCAGCGCGGAGAGGCAAGCACTGTATTCAGCAAGCTATTGCTCCCAAGGCTGCGTCAGGGTGGCGTATTTTTCCCAAGGCGCAGGCCGGTGTAGGTGAAAGTGGGCGTGACCCCATGCAAATGATAGTCCGAGCATGGTGCAGTGTTTTACGCCCAACGTATCAAGAACTGCGCATGCCCCGTGACGTGGACGCATGAAACTGCACCCTTATGCGCATGCTCACAACTACGCCGGCACAACTGCCTAAGCTACGCCGGATCACCATGTACGCCGTGAACGTAAGGGAAGCCCAATACGCCGGCCTGTGTTCTGTGGGGCAGACCTTTGCATGTCTGTTGCCGGGTTGCGCCTCATCTATGGGGAATAACTTTAAGCCGGACTACAATTTACGCGCACCTCGCGCAGCATGCGTCGGGCGCACGTACGTTCATGAATTGCCGTATTTCCCTCATTTGCATGTTTAAATGCCTAATCAATGGGAGCAGCAACATGCGTCCAGATGAAAAGTACACCCACGCTACGCCGGGGTAAGTAAGCTACGTCGGCGTAGGGTGGCCAGTTTTTAGGCGTATGTTGGTTTGTGGGTCCGGCGCACAGATACGCTGGTGCAAATTTGCACTTACAGGTGCACATTTGCACTTACGTCGGCGTTAGTGCTTTGTGAATCTGAACCAATATGTTTTCCTCTACCTAGGCATAAGGTTTTGTGTCAGATTTTCATTACTGTACATCTTAAACAAATTCCACTGCAATCAGCCTCACTTTAAATCAACTTCACCCCCAGTAATACTCCGGGGAGGGAGGAATACTGATAAAATTCATTCTGAATTACCTTACATGAAATGTGGTTACTGTTAGTGAGGCTGAACAGAGCAAGTGTCCCACTTGTATGCTTTTCATTTAATCATAATGCAGGTCATGCTAAGCTGTAATCACTCTAAAATATGCCAAACATGCACCGAGCACAAACTATATATGAACTGGTTCTGTCGTTTTGGCTCGTGCCACAATACAAAAGTTATTTTGGAACATTTAATTCTAAAAGTTAAAAAATACCCCCTTAATGATCTATTTAAAAATGGAATGCCTTTAATTTAGAACCTGAAAAACACACGACTATGCACATAATAACAGAAGCGGAGAAAAAAGAAGATTTTTCCGTCATTCTTACTGCCAGCACTGAATTAGGTTAGTGAGGGAAAGAACAGAACACAGAGAAAGAAAAAAGGGTTTTATTTGAAATGAGGAACAGAAGCAAAAGACTAAAAAATAAAATATTTCGGGAAAAGAGAAGTGTGGAAAGGGTATTTTTGCCAGTTTTCTGGGATAGGTCTTATTTTTCACATAATGCCTAGCATCCAGACACATTATGCAACTTGCGGGGACATGGCAATGTCCTATGTATTGTAATTCAACCACAACAACATTTAGCAATATAGTTCACAGCTAATTGATGAGGCTAGCTCATTAGGGAACACAGAAAGATAAGAAAACAGAAAAATGGAGTGATCTACAGCAACCAATCAAATTTCATTTTAGTCAGTGGAAAAAACGATTAAGATTCTGGACTGGTTGCTGCCGGGTGATGCATAAAACAGAAATAGACATAACATAACCTTATTGAATAAGTGTGTAACGTACCCTGTAATTTAGAAATGCAGTGGTATGCCTATGACGTGGGAATGCGGTAGGTTCATTTAACTAGCCTAACTTCATCCAAATGTTTTCTGTAGCTTTATAGCAGAAAAGAGTTAAAAAAAATAAAAAATCCTAGCTAAAGTCTATTCTGCACCTTTATGTTTCATGCCTTAACTGCTTGCCGACCGCCGCACAAACATGTACGTCAGGAGAATGGTACGGCTGCACAAAGCGATGTACCTATAACATCCCTTTGAATTTGCCGCTGTGCGGGTGCCCCCGCCGCGGGCTCCGTGACTGCGCCCGCGGGACCCGCGGACTTGATATGACTCACGAAGCTGCAGAACAGGGGGATGCCTGTGTAAACAAGGCATTTCCCTGTTCTGCCTTGTGACAGGACAATGATCTACTGCTCCTTGTCATCGGGAGCAGTGATCAGTGTAGTGTCACTGGTAGCCCAGCCCCCCCCCCCCAGTTAGAGTCACTTCCTAGGACACACTTAACCCCTTCCTTGCCCCCTACTAGTTAACCCCTTTGAATTTGCTGCTGTGCGGGCGCCCCCGCTGCAAGCTCCGTGTCCGTGCCTGTGACACTCGATGTGTCTCACGAAGCTGCAGAACAGGGGGGTGCCTGTGTAAACAAGACATTTCCCTGTTCTACCTTGTGACAGAACAGTGATCTACTGCTCCCTGTCATCGGAAGCAGTAATCAGTGTCGTGTCACTCGTAGCCCAGCCCCCCCCCCCCAGTTAGAGTCACTTCCTAAGACACACTTAACCCCTTCCTTGCCCCCTACTAGTTAACCCCTTTGAATTTGCTGCTGTGCGGGCGCCCCCGCTGCGGGCTCCGTGACTGTGCCCGCGGGACCCGCGGACTTGATGTGACTCATGAAGCTGCAGAACAGGGGGATGCCTGTGTAAACAAGGCATTTCCCTGTTCTCCCTTGTGACAGGACAATGATCTACTGCTCCTTGTCATCGGGAGCAGTGATCAGTGTTGTGTCACTGGTAGCCCAGCCCCCCCAGTTAGAATCACTTCCTAGGACACACTTAACCCCTTCCTTGCCCCCTACTAGTTAACCCCTTTTAATTTTCCGCTGTGCGGGCGCCCCCGCTGCGAGCTCCGTGTCCGTGCCTGTGACACTCGATGTGTCTCACAAAGCTGCAGAACAGGGGGGTGCCTGTGTAAACAAGACATTTCCCTGTTCTACCTTGTGACAGGACAGTGATCAGTAATCAGTGTCGTGTCACTCGTAGCCCAGCCCCCCCCCCCCAGTTAGAATCACTCCCTAGGACACACTTAACCCCTACTGGTAAACCCCTTTCCTGCCAGTGTCATTTACACAGTAATCAGTGCATTTTTATAGCACTGATTGCTGTATAATTGACAATGGTCCCAAAATAGCATCAAAAGTGTCCGATGTGTCCGCCATAATGTCACAGTCACGATGAAAATCGCACATCCTGCCATTTCTAATAAAAAAAATATTAATAAAAATGCCATAAAACTATCCCCCATTTTGCAGATGCTATAAATTTTGCGCAAACCAATCAACATACGCTTATTGTGATTTTTTTTTTTTTTTAAATATGTAGAAGATTACATATTGGCCTGAACTGAGGAAAACATTTTTTTTTTTTTAATAGATCTTTCGGGGATATTTATTATAGCAAAAAGTAAAAAATATTGCGCTTTTTTTCAAAATTGTTGGTCTTTTTTTGTTTATAGCGCAAAAAATAAAAACCCCAGAGGTGACCAAATACCACCAAAAGAAAGCTCTATTTGTGGGGAAAAAAGGACGTAAATCCTCTTAATCCTCTTAATTATTACTTGGTCCAACTTTGCTGAGTGCTGTCCCTCTTTCTCTTTTTGATCATGAGAGTGTCACCCTTTGTCAACCAACATTACTAATAGGCATCACCAAAAAGATTTCCCATGACTTTTTTTCCTAAGAGGAGGTTAAACCTTCCCAATAGGGACAGCAATAAAATCTGACATAGTGCTAACCCTTCCATGGTCCATGGACTGTTCATCCCAGGTTCTTTGTTGGATTCACCGATGGTAAGGTCTGCTCAATTATATTTCATTGAAGTGACACAAATGAAGCCTGGTGTCAGTCTCCTCTGTCCAATGTAAAATGAAGATATACAGTTGCAAGAAAAAGTATGTAAATGATATGGATTTCTGCACAAATTGGTCATAAAATGTGATCTAAGTCACAACAATAGACAATCACAGTCTGCTTAAATTAATAACACACAAAGAATTAAATGTTACCATGTTTTTTTATTAAACACACCATGTAAACATTCACAGCGCAGGTGGAAAAAGTATGTGAACCCTAGGCCTAGACTAATGACATCTCCAAGAGCTAATTGGAGTGAGGTGTCAGCCAACTGGTTTTCAATCAATGAGATGAGATGGGAGGTGTTGGTTACAGCTGCCCTGCCCTATAAAAAACACACACCAGTTCTGGGTTTGCTTTTCACAAGAAGCATTGCCTGATATAAATGATGCCTCGCACAAAAGAGCTCTCAGAAGACCTACGATTAAGAATTGTTGACTTGCATAAAGCTGGAAAGGGTTATAAAAGTATCTCCAAAAGCCTTGCTGTTCAAGTAAGACAAATTGTCTATGAGTTCACATACTTTTTCTTGCAACTGTATATGATGTTATGAGCCCCCCACCCAGAAAATGTTGATGTTCAATAGTTCGTATTTACTAATGTTTCTGAACATTGTCTTACTGCACCTCTACCCAATAAAAGCATGCTGGGAATTGTAGTTTTACAACTGCTTGGGAATGACAGGTCGCTTGAGCCCCAACGAAACTGAAACATTCCTCATCCTAAATGTAAGCAGAAGAATTTGTTTTAAAAGGGCTGGGTTTCTCGATAAGACTGTTCTCCAATGAAATAACTTTATAGTACAAGTTCATTATCTACTTCAATAATAACAACCCGCTCCACCAAACCCTTCCTTATCCTCCCCGACTGTTATTTTAAGATTTAAAAAAAAGTAAAGAGCCTGTTAATCCGACACTGAAGAAACACCGTATTATCTTAAGTAATATAAATAAAGCGAGTGGGAGGATGCTTCATGGAATATTTGCAAGGAGTCAGCAAGTGTTTAAGTGTCATATTTATATAAAAGAGAAATGTTCTCAACTTATGCTTTGTAACATTGGAAAGGAAAGCCCGGCACGCGCAGCGATAATCTGTGCTTTATAGATGGTAACTTTAGGTTATTACTAGGATTCTAGGGATAAAATAAGTTAGAACTTGGAATGCAGTGCTTGTGTGATCTCCAGTAATTACAATAATCCTACCGCCTTGTGATACCTATTACTTAAACTGAAGGCTGCATATTTTCAAACTTAATTAAAAACAGTCTTCATGAAGCTGAACGTGTAGAATATTGGCCCCTCTGAGATTTTTGTTTCTTGTGGTGCCAGTTTATCAGCTATAATGGGAGCAGAAACTGCTGATTTGCACAAAGGAAAGCAAAATACTTCTTTGACACATGAATACGGAATCACAGCTTTTAATCCCTTTCTTAGGCATTAAAGAAGCAATTTTAATACATTTTGTACACCTGTTCTACCTTAGATACAGTACCACTGTTCAGGCATTCACTACTTAAAGAGGAAGTAAACCCTCTTTAAAAAAAAAAAAACACCCTGCAAGGCAAAGGCATAATGAGCTATGAGCTAGTATCAGCGGCGGCTGGTGCTTACATTTTTTTGGGGGGCGCAAACAAACGAAAAAGAAAACAATTGCAGCCTCACTGTGCCCATCAAATGCAGCCACTGGGACCATCAAACACAGCTACTGTGCCATCAATTGTCACCACTGTGCCATGCCATCAAACTCAGCCACTGTGACCATCAATTGTGGCCACTGTGCCAACTGTCGCCACTGTGCCCTTTAATTGACACTACTGTGCCCTTTAATTGTCGCCACTGTGCCCTGTAATTGTCGCCACTGTGCCAATTGTCGCCACTGTGCCCTTTAATTGTCGCTACATCAGTCCCTTACACAGAGAGGTGTCGCTGCCTTGTCTGTGCCCACCAGTGTCTGAAAATTGGCCTGGGCAGGAGGGGGGTTTACGTGCCCTGTAGGCAAGTGGTTAATGATAATAGTAATCTAAAATTTACATTCATGAATATGATACAAAATGGGCACACATTTTCCATTTTCATTCATTTTAATTTGATTTTATTTAATAAATATTTGCTATACTGTAGCACATTTTTATATTCTTTTTTTTTTATGAGTATATTGCCCTGCATGGATCCATGGAATACATTTAAAACCACAAGCTGTTTTAACAAAATCTGAATTTTCTTTTTTCTCACTGTGTTTCCCATAGCAATTGAGGCCTCGTACAGACGGACACACGACCGTCGTAAATTAAACATTGTTTTCCTCGACGAGTTCCTTGTTAGGCTCGTCAAGAATCTTGACAAGTACACACTGTCAAGACAAAATCTCCTCGTTCTCACTATAAAGGGGAAGTTTGATTCCACTGGCACCACCCTTGGGGCCAGGGATGTATTCTGGCCTAGGCCAACAAGGCCCAGGCCTAGGGCGGCACTTTGTGGGGGGCGTCCCTCTGTCCTCTTCCCAGGGCGTCCCTCTGTCCTTCTCCCAGGGCGTCCCTCTGTCCTTCTCCCAGGGTGTCCCTCTGTCCTTCTCCCAGGGCGTCCCTCTGTCCTCTTCCCATGAATATGACAGGGATGTGGCTTTGACAGGAAGGGGTCGGTCATATTTTAACTAGAGGGTGCGCAAGTTTAGTCAGGCCTAGGGCAGCACAAAACCTAAATACACCTCTGCTTGGGGCCAGTGCCGATCCAGACCTCCCTGGGGCCCTAAGCAAAATGACATGTCACATTAAAGTTGAGAAGCGGGGGCACTGCCAACAGTGACATGTCACATTAAATATTATAGTTGAGAAGCTGGGGGAGGGGGTATTCTGCTATCGGAACTTACATTAAAGTGAGAAGCCGGGGTACTGACTTCTTACCTTTTCTCCCATGCAGCCAGCAAGTTGAGAAGTGGGGTGAGGGGCCGAAAATGACTTCTCACCAGGAGGGGCCTCTAGTAATTTGGGGGGCCCCTTGCACTTTTGCGGGGCCCTAAATGGCTTGCATAGTGAGCCTATAGGGTGGATCGGCCCTGCTTGGGGCTGCTTGGGGCTGCTTTTGCTATTCTCATGTTACTGCGTGTTAAGTAAAAGTTTGGTGAGAGGCGATTCGCGATTTTCAGTCTGTTACAGCGTGACGAATGTGCTATCTCTATTACGAATGCTACTTTTACCAAAGGTGCGCTCCCTTCTCATACTTTATTCTGAGCATGCGTGGGTTTCTAAGCATACACACAAACGTGTTTCTCATCGTAAACCAGCCCGACGAGAAACATGACGAGGAAATTGAGACTCCCGACGAGGAGTTCTCTTTTTTTCTCGTCGAGTTCCACGACAGTTTTCTCGATGAAAAACATACACACGACCGCTTTCCTCTGCAAAAAAGCTCTGCCACCAAGTTTCTTGATGGATTCTGTCAAGGAAAATGGTCGTGTGTACGCGGCCTTAGAGTTGTTTTTTCTCTCGCTTTGTTGCCTATAACAACCTATTAGTAAGTTTCCTTTTCTCACTGTGTTTCCCATATTAGCTAAATAGCATTTTCATTTAAAAGTGGGCAGACCACTTCAATTTTCGTTTGGCCTTTTATAAATTGTCGTTCATTGCAAGTTGATTATTGTTATTTTTTAGGGATCTTTAGCATTGTTTATTCTCTTTCAAGTTTTTTTTGGATCTTATTTATTAGCATAGTAGGTGATACATTGTTCAGATATAAAAGATTAGTGCAAACGTATTTATACAATTACATGTCTGAATGATATCACAGCATGGCATGGCGTCTAACATCTAGTCCCCGGGCCTGCTGATACATTGGATAAATGGGCCCATCATGGTGAAGAGTGCTTTGGTTAATTGCCAGAGAGGCTTAAGCTGCAATTAGAAAATCTTATTTTATTTGTTTTTGGTAATCCAGGTCCTGACTCATGGCATAAGGATTTCAGAAACCCACGCATGTTTTTTTTATAACATAATTACAAATATTATCCTGTGAAGTTACTTATTGCTAGGTGACAAGTGATTGAAAATGATGTTAGACTGCATGGAGATGGAGCTATAAGGAATGCCAATTTTTTCACTCCACATGTGTGTGTAATGAAGAGCAGAGCCAGGTCCAACTAAATTTAGCTTTTGTCATATTCGGACAGATGTTTCGGAAAAATTAGACTTGCTAAATGCAGCCTGTAGGATTCCAGATGCATAGTTCCTTACCTGAGTTCTAGTCATTTATCATGAACTATTTTTCCACTTCCAAACAAAATCCACACAAATGAAGGATGCATTTCCTATTCTGTGCATAATAATATGTTTTAAGTTGCTTTTACATCTTTTATCATGCTTAAATGCTTTCCTTTTTTAAGAAAATGGCAGCCAAAAACATAACAGCCATTAATAATGGCATTGAACTGACTCATTTTGTACATTTTTAAGGTATGCACAAAGGATCATACTTTTACACCTAATATTACATCAAGTGATACTTCATCCAACCTTTGGCCCTTTAAAGTATCCTACTAAACGCTAATGCCACGTACAGACGATCGGACATTCTAGCAACAAAACCGTGGATATTTTTCCGACGGATGTTGGCTCAAACTTGTCTTGCATACACACGGTCACACAAATGTTGTCGGAAATTGCAAACGTCAAGAACGCAGTGATGTACAACACGTACGGCAAGCCGAGAAAAATAAATTTTAATAGCCAGTGCGGCTCTACTGCTTGATTCCGAGCGTGCGTGGAATTTTGTGCATCTGAAATGTGTACACTTTTCTCGGAAAATTTAAGAACCAGCTCTTAAATTTTTGTTGTCGGAAATTCCGACAGCAAATGTCCGATGGAGCCTACACACGGTCGGAATTTCCGACAACAAATGTTCGATGGGAGCTTGTTGTCGCAAATTCTGACTGTGTGTAAGTGGCATTAGACTGTGTTTGGTTTCTTGTGTCAAGATATTTGACGTGCAAGTAGTATTTAGCTGTGACTTTGCCATAAAGTACCAACCCAGCAATCTGGGTCTGGGCCATTCTAATGCAAGGGAACTCCTGGGCACTGCCCAGGGGACCCAAGTACATGGGGGCCCCACAATATTCTTACATTATATCATGCTTGCCCATTGTCCCGAATTTACTGACAGTCACGCTTTTTACTAAACTGTCCCGATATGGTCGTGTGTCGGGAAGCACCCCAGAACCTATACTGTGCCCTCCTGATCCCAAAATTGTGTCCTGCTGACCCCCCCCCCCCTCCCCATGTACTGTGCCCTTCTGCATTCCCCCCTATACTGTTGTGTTGACTAGTCTTTGATTTATGGAATGTTTTCCTTATGTAAAATTGGTTTTATTTAAAAGTACTAATGAATATATGTTTAATTCTATCAACTATTTATACTTTTTTTCTTGAAAGTAGGTGTGCAAGTTGGGGCAAGCTAGTAGGGGCCCCAGCACATTACTTTGCTCAGGGGCCCATGATGATATTAAGATGGCCCTGATCTGGGTCACACACCTCTCCAAAGCGTCATGAGCCTCTGCACTGCTCCAAGCTATTTTTTACTCCTTTGTCCCACATTACACTATGCATACAACCCTGTGCACTAAAAGTCACCCCATATTTTCACATTAGTGAATGGGGTTGATTTCCTTATCTGGAGAGTTCAAAATCTGGTGCAGCCTTTTTCCAATCGTTTTTATTAAGGTCATAAATTATATAAACCAGATATAAAACCGTACAATACTGTACAGAAAAGTACCAGTACATAACATTATTGACATACATCATTGGTCGTTAAGGAACAAGCATAATGCAATTTTAGGCTATGACTATAATTCTGAGGAACAGAGGCTACATCCTCTAAAGAGGAACTGCACGTCAGGGGGCGCTCTCATCTAAGATGAGGGGTCATCTCAGCCATGAATCAGTCATGGTAGCTGTTCATTGTGTTTGAATGTACAGCCCACAAAATAATCTGGTGTAGCTCTGCCTAAAAAAGCATTCAGCTTCTATTTTTTTTTTTTTGTCAAGGCTTAGTGGAAGAAGCTGAACTAAGAAGCTGATTGGCTACTACACATGTGCACACTGAAATATTTTGTTTCAGAATTTAGTTTTTGTCCAAAAAATTAATTTATTGAGTTACTCCTGAATTTTTTTTTGGTTTCATTAAAAAATGCATTCGTCTGAAAATCCGAATTAATTAAAGCGGATCTCCACCCTAAAATTAAGATCCGCTGATCGGAACCCTCCCCCCTCCGGTGTCACAATTGACACCTTTCAGGGGGGAGGGGGGTGCAGATACCTGTCTAAAGACAGGTATCTGCACCCACTTCCGGCCCGCAGTCTCGGGCAAAAGTCTGTTTTTTTTGCGACATCCCGTCACCCCCCCCGTTGTGTGCTGGGAACTCTCGGCTCCCAGCACACAGCGGGAGCCAATCGGCGGGCGCAGCGCGGCGGGCGCAGCGCGACTCGCGCATGCGCCGTAGGGAACTGGGCAGTGAATCCGGAGCACTTCACTTCCTGGTTCCCTCACCGTGGATGGAGGGGGGAACAGCAGAGAGACGAGCGAACGCTCGTCCTCTGCTGCGGACGCCGCTGGACTCCAGGACAGGTAAGTATCCTAATATTAAAAGTCAGCAGCTGCAGTATCTGTAGCTGCTGGCTTTTAATATACTTTTTTAATGGGACATCCGCTTTAAGGTCGAATCTGTAAATTGAAGGCTTATGGTGTCCGTCGGATGTCCTATGAAGATTTGACGAGGCAGCTAAACTGTACGATGCCACGATCGTACATTTCTGATCTAATGCTCCGCCCACAAGCTATAGTAGAATTTTAATGTTGCATGACTAGTAATAATTATATTTATTAATTATTATTATTACTAATCAACCAACATTAGAATTCTTGGGCGGAGCATTTGACCAGAAATGTCTGCTTGTTGGGATTGTATGTTTTTAGCTGCTTCGGCGAATCTTCATGTCTCTATAATGTCAAATCTTTTCTTCCTATGTCGAATAATCTTGGACTAATAGAGTTAGGCTAGGCACATTCGACCACAGGTTCGATAGACACAGATCGCTATTGTTACCGAAATGTCGAATCTTCTATCGAGCTGTTGTTGCAACGAAACGAAAATAATCATTTTTATGTTGGATCTTTTGGATTTTGGATTCTGTGCGTTTGTTATCGTTTGTTAAAACAAAACGAAAAATCCAGAAATTCGGGCGAAAATGCATTCGGATTAAAACAAATGCACATGTCTATTGGCTACCATGCAGAGCTGTACCAGATTTTGCACTCTCCAGTTATAGTGAATCAACCCCAATGTGTCTACTTAACTCCTAAATCGGCTCTAACTTGTGACCTCGCTCTCGTCCACAGGCAGCCAAGCCTTAACCAGTTCACCCTTTCCCAAGAAGTTTCTTGGTTTGCCTGCCAGGAACTACAAAAGAAGGTTTCTTGTGTTCATGATACTTGAGAATGCTTCTGCCACACACCGCGCTAGTGCATAGCCAAAGTTGCATTCTCTCCAGCTAGGAAGACAGTTCCAAAGTCTTCAGAAGTTCCAATAACCACAGAAGTATGTCTTTGGTTCTAAAAACAGCACAAGGTGTATCACTGCTGTCCTCACGTATCGTGTACATTGGGAACGCATTCTGGGTAAACATACACTCTAGTGTACAAAATATATGTCTCAGTTACCAGGTCATGTTTCTCGCATGGTTTGTCCAACATATGCATGTATAAAGAGACACATATATAAGAGACATATGTATAAAGAGACACATGTATAAAGAGATACATATATAAGAGACATATGTATAAGAGACATATGTATATGGTGCTGCTGGACCCAAGTGCAGCTTTCGACACAGTAGACTGCAAAATTCTTCTTGCACGTCTCACAGAAGTAGGTGGAGTCGCAGACTTGCATCTACCATGGTTCGCATCATTCCTGGAAAATCGATCACAGACAGTGAAACTAGGAGCCTTCACGTCAGAAGCACCGTCACATGCGGAGTCCCTCAAGAATCACCCCTGTCGCCAGTGCTCTTCAACATCTAACTCCGCCCACTCCTCACAATCATCAGCTAACAAGACCTGTTCTACCACTCCTACGCAGACGACACTCAAATTTACCTTCGCATCACCAACAAAAAAGATCAATATCACGGATTAGAAAAATGCCTGACATTGATAGATAATTGGATGACAGAGATCTCCCTCAAACTCAATGGATCCAAAACAGAACTTCTCCTTCTCCACGCAAACCAAAATACAAATTCTAGGACGACTTGGATTCCTCCCACCATCTCTGGACAAACCATCACCCCAAGCACTAAAGTAAAAAGCCTCAGAGTTATCGTTGAGTTACACATGTTCACAAATAGGATTGGTGGTCAGCGGATCTCACTATCTTCTTCGCTTGCTGCGTAGACTCATCCCCTTCATCCCAGAAGAAGAAGACACAGCAGTAGTAGTGGGAACACTCATCAAACTCGACTACACAAATTCCCAAACCTAGGACTACCGAAATACCAGATTTCTCGTCTACAAGTCATCCAGAACACTGCAGCCAGACTGGTAGCGGGTAAAAAAACATGGGAACCAACCTAGCCATAAAGGACCAAGTGAGACATTCTGCCTCACCCACAAATGCACGCAAGGAAATGCGCCGCAATACTAATGTGAAAAAATAAAACACTACACCCAAAATCGGGCCCTCCGATCAACTAATCAGAACCTCCTCCACTTCCCTAAATCTCGCTACAAAATGAAAGGAGAACAAAGATTCGCTGTCCAAGGACCTCGGGTTATGGAACGCTCTACCTTAAGACATTCGGATGGAGGAAAACCATCGGGCCTTCAGAAAAAAACTTAAGACTTATCTATTCTGAAGCGTGGCTGGACGACCACATTGGCTACAGCGCCTTGAGGCAATTTAGTTCGCATTTTTTGCGCTATACAAGTTACTCATTTACTCACTCATTTACTCACTCACTCACTCACTCACTCACTCACTCACTCACTCACTCACTCAAAGAGACACATATAGAAGAGACACATGTATAAAGAGACACATATATAAGAGACATATGTATAAAGAGACACATGCAGGGCTTTTTTTCTGGGGGAACTTGGGGGAACTCAGTTCCACCACCTTTGGCTCAGACCCTTTGGTGCCCGCTCACCACAATCACTTGTGAACACAGAAGTCTGGTTTCTGTGTTTACAAGTGACTGCTTTGTAACCCCCTGAACTCTGCACACTGTATGTAATGCAATTCTGGTATTTAATGCCCCTTTGAGACCCTTCTACTGTTTGTGAAATCTGAACGGGTCGTGGTTGAGTTCCTGCACCTATTTTCTGAGAAAAAAAGCTCTGGACACATGTATAAAGAAACACATATATAAGAGACATATGTATAAAGAGACACATGTATAAAGATACACATATATGAGACCCATGTATAAAGAGACACATATATAAGAGACCCATGTATAAAGAGACACATATATAAGAGACCCATGTATAAGGAGACACATATATAAGAGACCCATGTATAAAGAGACCCATGTATAAAGAGAACCATTTATAAGAGACTCATGTATAAAGAGACCCATTGTATAAAGAGACGCATATATAAGAGACATATATATAAAGAGACACATATATAAGAGACACGTCACACGTGTATAAAGAGACACATACAGTATATAAGAGACACGTGTATAAAGAGACACTCACAAAACTTGTGGAAAAGTATTAAATATGACATATGGCACAAACATTAATTAGCTTTCATACAACTATGACACTGATTATCCTTGTTGGCCTGTTACAAGATCCCCTTAGACCAGGCCTAAAACCATTAAAGCATACAACAGATACCGAAATCCTGTAAAATAACACATGCTTCTTATTTTGGCATGTCATTGCGCAAGTATTTCTTTTCATTGAAATAAAGTCAGACATAAGGCCGTGCGTAGTATAAACAAACATCTGACCTGTGATTAGAGAAACTGTTTGGTTTTCAAATATCGCAGATTAATTCTGAACTCAGAACCTGCCACGATTTATGTAGTTCCAAACACAAAACACACAGGTTAGATCCCTTTGATGTGGGCTTCATGCAACAGCTGTGTAATTGAGACCATCCAAAGGGTTATGAAATATAATATATATATATATATATATATTATATTGTCAAAAGTATTGGGACGCCTGCCTTTACACACACATGAACTTTAATGCAATCCCAGTCTGAGTCAGTAGGGTTCAATATTGAGTTGGCCCACCCTTTGCAGCTATACCAGCTTCAACGCTTCTGGGAAGGCCGTCCACAAGGTCTAGGAGTGTCTATAGGAATGTTTGACCATTCTTCCAGAAGCGCATTTATGAGGTCAGGCACTGACGTTGAATGAGAAGGCCTGGCTCGTAGTCTCTTCACTTACTCATCCCAAAGGTGTTCTATTGGGTTGAGGTCAGGACTTTGTGCAGGCCAGTCAAGTTCCTCCACCCCAAACTCACTCATCCATGTCTTTATGGACCTTGCTTTGTGCACTGGTCCAAATAATTTGGTGGAGGAGGGATTATGGAGTGGGGTTGTTTTTCAGGTGTTGGGCTTGGCCCCTTAGTTCTCGTGAAGGGAACTCTTAGGATGTCAGCATATCAAGGCAACTTTGTGGGAACAGTTTGGGGATGGCCCCTTCCTGTTTCAACATGATTGCACAAAGCAAGGTCCATAAATACATGGATGAGCAGGTTTGGGGTGGAGGAACTTGACTGGCCTGCACAAAGTCCTGACTTCAACAAGATAGAACACCTTTAGGATGAATTAGAGTGGAGACTGCAAGCCAGGCCTTCTTGTCCACATCAGTGCCTGACCTCACAAATGCACTTCTTGAAGAATGGTCAAACATTCTGATAGACACACTCCTAAACCTTGTGGACAGCCTTCCCAGAAGAGTTGAAGCTGTTATAGCTGCACAGAGTGGGCCAACTCAGTATTGAAACCTAGGGACTAAGATTAGGATGCCATTAAAGTTCATGTGCGTGATTCTAGAAATTGCCCTAACAGCAACTGACCAGCATGGACTCCTTAATCCAGTCTATGCTATGCTTTAAAATGTCTACATATGCATTAAAATTAAGAAATACCACAGTAAAGCTTTCTTAGAACATATCCCAAAATAAGAGAATTGTTTCCCATTTTGACAAAGTTGGTACAGCCAATGCAAATTCTTCCTTTATGCCCTGAACAGTTAGATACATGTCCAGAATTACTGATGTATAGTGTAAATATGGTCCAATATTAGTAAGCTTTTCATACCACTACAGCTGTTTGAGGCTTTTTGGGCTTCATCAGTGCAGTGCATGGAAACCATGGCTTCTATGGAGTAGGGCTGTATGGTTATACTGTCTCATTTACAGTAAAAAAAAAAAAAATACTGTACAGAGTTTTCTAGTCTAACTTATAGTGATTAATCATCTTGATTTACGTTTTACGATTTACGGAGTTCTTGGGGAAATGACAAGATTTGCCTCTGGAAAGGGATGCTTTCACATGGGGCGTACACTAACACCGATCTGCCTCAACACGCAGCATCCCATCAGCAAGAAACCGTCGTTATCAGATTAAGGAAGATGAGAGACTACTTTCTGTAACTGTATCGTATATATCACACAGAGTGACAAGAGTGAAAAAAATACTTTTTACAGTTTACTTGAGGGGTGTCTAATAATACTTTTGAAATCCACGCTATTAATCCACTAAAAGGTTCATTGACAAACGTTATATGCAACAGTTTCCAAGCTGAAAGACAACAAGAAATACAAATCCAACTTATGAACAGGTCATATTCTTTAATGGAGACCTGTCATCAAGGCTTTATCTTGGATATGATGCTGCCCTGGGCACTGTTAGCAAATACTCCATAAATGAGTATCCAAGCATCTCAAAAGTTCATTCCAATCTACCAAGAACTTTTGATGATAAATAGGGCCGTTGAGCAAAGAAAATTGAAATTATAGAGAATTATCTTAAACTATGCTCTGCTGCTCTCCGGAGAAATTATTCCACGGGGAAGTGCCGAGTTTATCCTTGTAGTAAATATAAATAGGGGTGCAACGGATCAAAAAACTCACGGTTAGAATCGTTCCTCGGATCAGAGTCACGGATCGGATAATTTTTCAGATCACCACCATATATAGTCCCCACTGTAATATCCACAGACATCTCCCCAATGTAATGTCCACATCTCCCCCACTGTAATGTCCACATCTCCCTCACTGTAATATCCACATCTCCCCACTGTAATATCCACATCTCCCCACTGTGATATCCACATCTGGCGGGAAAAAGAATGCTGAGAATCCCGGCGGGAAAATATTTTTCCCGTGGGATTCCCAGCAGTTTTCCCGGCGAGGGAGCATACACACGCCCAGTTTTCACAGCAAAAATCTCTCCCAGCAGTTTTCTTGCCATGAAAAACGGTTGTGTGTACGAGGCTTAACCCCCCTGCCGGTATCCCCGAGCGCGACTCGGGATGGATTTTTCATGTAAATATCGATATCCCCGAGTCGCGCTCGGGGTGAATGCAGAGCCTGCAGCGTGCACTGGCTTACCTGTTTATCCAGGCGGGGTACTGTACTTACCTTGTCCCTGGATCCAGCGATGCATCCCCGCTGTGTGAGCGAGTGGCGTCCTCCATTCGACTCACACAGTGCCCGCGCGCCGCCGATCTCCGTTCCCTGCGACGTAACGGCGCACGGGGGCGGAGACCGGCGGCAAATTCAAAAAAGTAAACAAACACATTACATACAGAATACTGTAATCTTATAGATTACAGTACTGTATGTAAAAAGTACACACCCCCCCTGTCCCTAGTGGTCTGCCCAGTGCCCTGCATGTTCTTTTACATAATAAAAACATTTGTTTTGTGCCTGCAAACTGTAGATTGTCCATAGCAACCAAAAGTGTCCCTTTACGTCAAAAGTGATTTTAGAGCAGCTAGAAAACAGCGATAATAAATGATAATCACTTGCAGAATTGAGCGATAGCGATTTGTGGGGAAATTCGTCATAAAAAAATAAAAGTAATGACAGCGACAATTCTGCAACTGAGCAAATTTCAGTGATTTTGATTTGATTACATTAGTGAATAATTTTTATTATAATTACATTATTATTTGTTATAATTATTTATAGTTATTTATTATATTATAATTTTATGATTTTGTGTTTCAAACTTTATCATACCCGGGATGTCTACTAGACTCTGGTTTGGACAAATTTAAGTGAGTTATTCCTAAAAATTGCAGGCCTACAGTATAAAACGCAGAATTTCCATGCAAAATAATTGTACCGCTTTTGGTACGTAATTCCAGACAGAATCATACCGCCAGGGAGGTTAAGATCAATTTTTTAATGGGTCTATATTTTAATCAATTTATGTAATAAAGAAAAAACATTTTTTTATTATAACTGGTGTACTCTGTGTTCCAAAATGTTTTAAAAACTATTTATATTTGTATTGTATAAAATAGTTTTCCATAATAACATCCCACAGCTCTCTAATGAATCCTGTGTAGAAATATATACGGTAATAAGAAGTTGTATATTATGGTCCCATCACTGTGCTTTATTTTTATTCAGCTATGATTTACACCTTCTCTAATATTACAGAATTACATTCATTGTAGATTATGATAGTGACGTGTTATAGTGAAATAGACACCAAATCTATGCCTCTCTGGCTGACCTCTGCTTTTCATTCACAGCTTGCTTTTTTTTATCTCCTTGTCTTTGTTCCTCTATTGGGCTACACTTCCCTTTGCTGGTATTTACTTTGAGAAACATCCAGCATTTCCCTAGAGAATGCAGTCCTGGTCACATTGGGTGGATACAATTATTGTGATACTGTGAGCCAATACCCCTTGTAGTCCTAATACCAAAGATAAAAGTGACATCATATTTTAAATTGAGAAGAATGTTCCACTACTTATCGTGTTTTTTCATCTTTTTGCAGAAAATACAGAGAAATGCAATGGGTGGGTTTCTCAAGGTAGAAACAAGAAGACCATATCCAGCTGTGCTATTTGAGATGAGTGAGAGATGGTCAATGGTAAGCACCTGCTTAATCATAATAGCAAAGGGTCACTTAAAGGGGTTGTAAAGCTTTGTGTTTTTTCACCTTGTGAAAAAACACCTTGCACTCTCTGCCCCCCCCCCCCCGAGCCCCCATTTTACTTACCTGAGCCCCAAATCTATGTGGTGCGATCCCGCGTTGCTTTCCCCCAGCTCTTGTCGGCTCTTCATTGGATGATTGGTAGTAGCGCAGCCATTGGCTCCCGCTGCTGTCAATCAAATCAATGATGCAGTGCGCCGGAGGTGGGACCGAGTGATACAGTCGGCGGCTATGGCTCGCAAGCTGACCCCCTTGGGAGAGCGCTTCCCAGAGGGCGTTAGCTCTTGTGGGAAGGAGCCAAGACAGCCGATGAAGAACCCCAGGATACGGATCGGGCCACTCAGTGCAAAACAAACTGCAAACAGTGGAGGTAAGTATGGTATGTTTTTTTTGTTTTTTTGTTTTTTTATTTAAACCTTTAAAACCCCTTTAAAGGACAGCCTACAGTTGAGATAATCTTCCAATAGCCACAATGCAGGCATTTTCCTCCTGTGCTCTCTGACTCCTCAGATAAATATTAACAAACACTTCATGGCTTTCAATAGATGCACTTTGCTCTATGCCCACTTTAAGCCAGAAGTTGGATGATAGACATTTCCACCGAGGAGAAACCACCTCATCTGTAAAAGATAACATTTAATCAAAAGCAAAAGGTTTTCATTAATGCCATAGATGATGCCGGTGTTCTGCCGATGAGGGTCCCCCCGGCGTATAATGACCTCCCTGTACTGTGCAGGCGCTTGCGCAGTACGAACCACAAAGGAGCTGCCAAAAATAGACAAAGATGTAGAGCTGTGAGTCAGCTGTACACATCGCCTGCGCAATGACGACGAGGGGCGAGTGTATTACTGTTATATCGTGTAAGGGGCAGATGGCTACAAAAGAGGCCAAATTTTAAATTGATGGGCAGAGCTGATAACTTGGGGGGGATTATAGCAATAAACTACACGTCTTTGTAGCTATCCGCCCCTTACACGATATAACAGTCGCCGTATACAGCAGACTCACAGCTCTAAATCTTTGGCTATTTTCGGTGGCTCCATTGTGGTTTGTACTGCGCAAGCGCTGCGGCTGCACAATACAGGGGGGGTCATTATCTGCCTGGGGACCTTTTTCGGCAGGACACCTGTATTAGTTCAGAAGGTCCAATCCACCTCCCAAGTCAGGTAGAATCTAGTATCATGGCACATTGTCTATATTCCACCTCAGGAAGTGTCTTAGAAAAGCTTTCTTTGTCCGCATAGTGTAAATCTGCTATATCAGTTTTTATGCTGGTAGAACTATGAACTTTAGGTTTAGAGGAACTTTATGTTAGGGGAGGTAAACTGGCACCATAT
Organism: Rana kukunoris; assembly: GCA_029574335.1. Classification (NCBI taxonomy): domain Eukaryota; kingdom Metazoa; phylum Chordata; class Amphibia; order Anura; family Ranidae; genus Rana; species Rana kukunoris. The sequence continues at coordinate 38,942,790 of CM056051.1, forward strand.
GATAACTGCTGTATGAATCATGGAGTGCTTGCTCTGTTCTGTTCATGAGACCTGCATGAGACCTGCATGTTGGTCTCATGTTCAGAGCAAGCATTCCAAGGAGGAAAAGGAACTTTCAACTGTCTAATCTGACAAGTGTATCATACAACCATAGGTCCATGACGAAGTTGACATTAGGAAATGTAAAATCTTTAAAAAAAAGTAGAGTAAAAGCATCACACTAGTTCCATACAATAGTGGTTCCATGTGCCATTATAACATTCAAGGTCTCGTAATTACCTGCCACTTTAACTTGATTGGAAGTGCATGCTCTGCACGGCAGTATTGTGAACTCCTCTGTCTGGTACATAGAGTAGTCTGTGCTGGCCACTACAATGACGTCCCCGGCTTTCCAAGACCTGGTACTGTCTGCCAGATGTAGGATGGTGCTGTTCACATTGGTGTCCACAGTCACTGACAACCTGGGCTTCACTGTAACACATGAGTGGAAGATTGTGAAATTATGTGTTTCAAATACACAAGGTAGGCAGCTAAAACATGTATACTAGTAGTGCTGAACATGGTTCACAATAAGACTTCAGTTCATAATATGTGTATATTAAGAAGCTTCAGGAATCATAAGCAAATATACAAAGTTGGCTTCTAGTAATGAATACATTTCTCCAGCTGATATACTGTCAACGGCAGCCTTCCTCAACCCATTAACCCCAGGGTAACCCTTAAAATAGAGGTAACCCATGCCCCCTTTTTTTTTAGTAGTCTGAATGCCACCCTTACAGACAGCTAAAACATTATTGACAGTATGTATTGGTGGTCAGTGGGAAGAATGCTCCCCTTACAGTGGTGGTCAGAATGGCAGCTATACAGACAGCGAAAAAGATCACTGGTGCCATTCCGCTGGCTCTTCCAAGTGGTGTTGACCCCGGGAACTATATAGCCATCATTAAATAGGAGATCAACTAGTCACCCTAGTCCCTAGAGTTCAACTGAACCCTGGTTGAGAATGGCACCCAGCAATATTAATACAACCTGTGCATATTAATAATGCTCTATCAGGTTTTAAGGGAACTCCATGTATTGTTTTCTCTGCAGCACTATTGGCACAGACATTAGAGAGAAGGACAAATAAGGACATATCCCCAGAGAGAAGGACATATAAGAATATATCCCCCCTTCAGTCCATCATGAATGCTGCTGCCAGGCTCATCCACCTTACCAACCGCTCTGTCTCTGCTGCTCCTCTCTGTCAGTCCCACCACTGACTTCCGCTCACCCAACAAATTAAATTCAAATGACTAACTACTACCTACAAAGCCATCCACAACTCTGTTCCTAGCTACATCACTGACCTAGTCTCTAAATACCAACCTAATCGTTCTCTTCGTTCTTCTCAAGACCTCCTGTTCTCTAGCTCTCTCATCACCTCCTCCCATGCTCGTCTACAGGATTTCTCCAGAGCCTCTCCAAGCCTATGGAACTCCTTACCCCAATCTGTCCGTCTATCTCCTTCTCTATTAGCTTTAGAGGAACCCTCCTCTTCAGAGAAGCCTATCCTAGATACATATAAAAACTGTATTTTATTTTTTTCCATCTGATCACCCCCCACATCTACTACCCTTTGTTCCACCTGACCCTCCCTTCTAGATTGTAAGCTCTAATGAGCAGGGCCCTCTGATCCCTCCTGTATTGTATTGTAGTTGTACTGTCTTCCCTGATGTTGTAAAGCGCTGCACAAACTGTTGGCACTATATATAAATCCTGTATAATAATAATATAAGCCAAACCCTTCCATTTCTATCTGATTATCATAGCGGTTAGCCAGCCGCCCAACATGGTCACACTTCTCGTACTTGGACATAAATATATTTCTGTACACATTTTTTTACACCCAGTACATCCTTTGAGAATAACATCATCAAATCCTGTTCTTATATTGTCAATTATTTCAGCTGTAGGATTACTGTCAGAATTTATCATTTCCGAGAAGCTTGCAATCTAATATAGACATTCCTACAGGGATAAGGAGTTAATGTTCAGAAACTGGACACATGTTGTATTTAACACCAAAATGGAATGCAATCGTTCACTTTACAAAGTAACACTACGACCAGGTTCCTGGGGCGGCAAGGGAAAAATATGATTTTACTTTAGACATGTGGTAGAGATGATGCAGTTGAGAATTGTGTAGAAATGCCAAATTTAGTGAGGATTTTTTTCCAAAACCGATTAAAATGATGTCTCATCTTGTCTCTGCTACCCTTGTAAAGTTTCTTTCATAAGACAACTAATATACACTGTATGCATTTGCAATTTGTTTAATTTTAACCTGAACTCTATGCTAAACACATTATGAGGTGAAGTTTCATTTTGCAAAAAATACCCAATCACATGCAAGTTTAAATAAAAAACAAAAAATAAATACATTTTTGCTTGCACATAATTGGATGATGGAAGTCAACAGAACTTAGTAAAGTACTAGAGCACTGGCTAAAATGAGAATGAGAAAAAATTTTTTTGCTTAGAATAAAGATCCTAATTCTCTCAAGATTCTCGCTGCGTAACATTTTCTTTTACATTATACAAAAAAATTGGGCTAACTTTATTGTTTATTTTTTTAATTCATTAAAATGTTTTTTTTTGTTTTTCCCCCAAAAATTGCATTTGAAAGACCACTGAGCAAATACTGTGTGATATAAAATATTGCAACAACTGCCATTTTATTCTCTAGGGTCTCTGCTAAAAATAAATATATAGGCCCAGATTCACAAAGCACTTACGCCACCGTAAGTGCAAATGTGCGCCTGTAAGTGTAAATTTGCGCCGGCGTATATGTGCGCCAGACCCACAAACCAACATACGCCTAAAAACTGGCCCCCCTATGCCGACGTAGCTTACTTACCCCGGCATAGCGTGGGCGTACTTTTCGTCTAGACGCATGTTGCTGCTCCCATTGATTAGGCATTCAAACATGCAAATGAGGGAAATATGGCGATTCACGAACGTAAGTGCGCCCGACGCATGCTGCGTGAGGTGCGTGTAAGTTATACGTCCGGCGTAAAGTTATTCCCCATAGATGAGGCTCAACCCGGAAACAGACATGCAAAGGTCTGCCCAGAGAACACAGGTCGGCGTATTGGGTGTATGTTACGTTCACGGCGTACGTGGTGATCTGGCGAAGCTTAGGCAGTTGTGCCGGCGTGGTTGTGAGCATGTACATAAGGGTGCAGTTTCATACGTCCACGTCACGGCGCATGTGCAGTTCGTGATACGCTGGGCGTAAAACACTGCACCATGCTCGGACTATCATTTGCATGGGGTCACGCCTACTTCCACCTACGTCGGCCTGCAACTTCGAAAAATACACCATGCCAACACAGCTTTGGGAGCAATAGCTTGCTGAATACAGTGCATGCCTCTCCGCGCTGCGCCAGCGTGGCGTACGGCGTTTGCGCTACGGCGGCGTAATGTGCGCCCAACTCTCTGTGAATCTGGGCCATAATGTTTGGGAGTTCTAAGTACAGTGCAACCTTGGATTACAAGCATATTATGTTACAGGAGAATGCTCGTAATCCAAAGCACTCATATTTCAAGTCAATGGAAAGGAAAATAATTCGTTCCGCCACAGTTTGGAGACCACTGTTTTAGAGAATAGGACAGAGGGAAAGTTTCAGTAGTATAGCAAAAGACAACTGGTCAGGGCTGACACCATTCCGTCTATAAAAATGCTGTGTGTTGTCAGCCCACAACGTACCTCTGGCAGATAAGTATTTTTCTGTACTTTCAAGGCCTTTAAAGGAACAAAACACAGACAATGTACACATTTTGCTGATATGTAAGGCCGCGTACACACGATCAGACATGTCCGATGAAACTGGTCTGCAGTTTCATCGGACCAGTTCGATGGTGTGTACGGCCCATCAGACCGTTTTCCGTCGGACCAAAGTTTTAAAACATGCTTTAAAACCTGTCCGATGGAAACCTGTCCGTCGGACAGGTTCGATGATTAGTACACAAAAGCATCGGACCAAAAACCCACGCATGCTCAGAATCAAGTTGACGCATGCTTGAAAGCATTGAACTTAGTTTTTTCATCACGTCGTTGTGTTCTACGTCACCGCGTTCTGGTCTGATCGGATTTTTGGCCCAATGGTGTGTACACACATCAGACCATCAGACCACTTCAGCCTGGTCCGATGAAAACGGTCCGTCGGACCAGTTTCATCGGACCTGTCTGATCGTGTGTACAGGGCCTAATGCATGATTTTTATTTTTTTTGTCCTAAGATACACTTTAAAAGGAACCTTCCTAAAAGCTTCTCTAACTATTCAACTCTGACAGCTTAGATTAAATTGTCAAATGCTAGAAAAGAATGTTAACACCGAAGGGTTGTCTCATCTCTATTACTTTTTATATTATGTAATGAACACCTATCAGAAGTAATTTGATAATCTTAGGGTATATAGGGTGCGCATAAAGAGAATAAGGAATTCAGATCATCTTTTTATGCAGATGACGTGAGTCTGACATTGATGAATTGCTTCATTACATTACCTAATCTTCACAAGGTTTTAAAAGAATTTGGCAACATTTCAGGCTATAAAAATAAATAAAAAATCCACTAAAACAGAAATTACGCCAACTTTCCCATAGTTATGGCAAGTACTGCAACCTCTACATTGCACAGTTATCATAGGTTTAGGGATCAGGTCCATAGTTAATGATTTTAAATGAATTTATTTAAGCTCAATTTTCTTTTTTCCTTCCATGAGATTAAAACTCTTCTCCATATATGGACCTCTTATAGCACGTCTCTTTGTGGTCAGATTCCTGTAGTTCTGTTCTTGCTAGGAAGTTATGTTTATTCAGAACATTGTTAGAGTGCTAAGGGTCCCACTTTTTATGGTACAAAGAAATACATTGAACTTTATATAGAAATCCCACAAGGCATTGAAATAGGTGCTACTCCTTAGATAGGAGGAAGGTGGCCGCGAGATGCCAGATATTGCCAAATATCCTGCAACCAACTTGAATTCATCTCGAATGACCCTTTTTAATGGTAGGGCCCTTTAAAATGACCTGCACCAGCTTAAAAAAATCCCTGCCGACCTGCAGTTCTTTTATATTGATTCTGTTACAAAAGTTTTGTTATCACCAAATTCAAATATAAATACCTCCAGGGCTTTTTTTCTCAGAAAATATGTGAAGAAACTCAACTACGACCCCCGGAAACCCCCTGCTCCCAGGGGTGTGCTATATGCAGAGTTCTCTGGTGTGCTTGGTACATAGTCGTATTTAGGAGTGTGCTATGTGCAGAGTTCCGCAGTGCGCTATGTGCAGAGTTCCGCAGTGCGCTGGTACATAGATTTGGGCTGCGCTATGTGCAGAGTTTCGCAGTGCGCTTGTTACAAAGTACAGAGACTACTACCCCTTCCCCTCCTGTCACTGGTTGTTAAGGACATAGAGGATAGGAAGAAATGATCCAACGGGGACAACCATCCCCTTTCTACTTTTCCATTGGAAAAGTTATTTCACTGATGATACTGCCTATAACATAAATCAAGCTATAACACCCAAGCCATTTTTGCATGGAGATATTTTAATTTTTTGGCAATTTTCATTGGAAATTTTGAGGGAAAAGGTTACATGTTTAAGAAAAAGACAGTTATAAAAAGTATGGTGTTTTTCAATGTTACTTTGGACTTTTATAATACAGCCCCCTAGCTTTCTACCAAGATCACACAAAAATATGGAATTTGTGAAAAATGGAACCACATGCGGTGGATTTATGTGCAAAAACTGTGGGGGAGATTTCAATTGACAATAATATCTAGAAGCTGATTGGCTATTATGTACAACTGCAACAGATTCTGTGTGCACAGGTTTTAGTAAATCTCCCCCTGTATATATATAAGCATTTTTTTGACCAAATTTTTATAAATTATAAGAAAAAAAAAATATTAATAATTTCCATATTTTGGTGTTTTTGTTTTATCTTTTATCTTGGTAACAAGCTCTAGGGTTCCCTATTATAAAGGAACTACGTAACATTGAAAAAGTACTCAAAATTAGGGGATGACCGTCCCTAGATAACTGTAGATAACTAGATAAATCTACCAATACTGGCAGCACTTGATGTATAAATTATCATTTTATTTTTACACCCTCTGTCATGGTTGCAAAATGATTTCCATTCTGAAAATATACTTACCAGGCTTTCCACAAAGGAACTGGACTTTGTATTTTGGACATTGCGAGTGGACCTGGTCGTTCTGCCGGCACTCAAACCTGTAATCATGGCCACCTTTATAAAACACCTGCACTGGTATACTGGAGCCGTTCATTGTAGTAACCTGCGATTCACAAGGTACATGTTACAGAATGCAAATGTTTGCCAAAATTGATAAATATTTTACCATGAGGCTTATGAGAGAGAACAATAATAAAATGAATAGTAACTGTCATTCAGTAGGTTCTAGTACAGAGTTGCACAATAAAGGTGCAAAAATGTGAATATATTCTACAACTTTATACAGAGTTCTAAAGTCATTTTTCTAACACATGAATTCTTTTTTTTTTTTCAATCAAATAGTTTTTATTACATTTTTAATTTATACAACAAAAAATTAAAAAAAATGCATAAAACATTGTAAAATATGCACAACCCTGGTATGTGGATTTTGGATGGTACACTAGGAACTGAGCTGAAGTTCGATCAGTATATGGCCAGCTTTAGATTAGAGAAGAATTGTCGCTCCAACCCCCAGACCTCTAAAGCACACACCTTATTAAGAACTTACAGGTGTTGGCTCTGCAACGAATTAGGAAGGTAGAAAAAGTCCTGGATTGCCGCACATCGTTGAAGTAGGGTGACCACGTGTCCCGAATTGCCCGGGACAGTCTCGCATTTTGCAGGTCTGTCCTGGGTACCTTTATTCCACGACAATACAGTGTCCCAGAATGAATCTGACACAGCCACCCCCGGGTCGATCTGATGTCCCCAAAAAAGGCTGCCACATCAGTGCTTTACTCACTGACAGTACTTGACTTGTGCTGGCCGGGAATGTCTGGAGGAGCACAATCCCAGATTGTGATTGGAGAAATCATAAATCCCGGCTCTTGTGTCCAATCACTGTGCTGTGATTTGTTACAGCACAAGCTGATTTTTGGGTAGGAGGGTGTCCCTGAGGGGTAGTTTGGAAATGTGGTCACCCTACGTTGAAGTCATCTTTATTAATAGCTTGTATGAGCTATGATTAAAGCAGAGTTCCACCCAGGAAAGCCACATTTGGGCAAAAGTCCTAAAAAAATAAAATAAAAAAAAAGTGAAAAAAAAAAATTAATACTCACCCGAAATACCTGTTGCTATGCGGAAGTCCGTAATCTGCCTCTTCCACACCGCGGTGTCTTTTCTTCTGCTTCTTCTCCTTGTGAATGGGGAGCGCTGCTTTCTGGGAACTGTGTGTGTTCTCAGAGAGCAGCGCGCCCATTCACAAGCCAGCGTGAGACTCACGCAGGTGCAGTAGGAAATGTTTCCCCCAGTGTGAATGGCGGCGCGGGACCTGGAGCGATCGTGGGACCGGCATCGGGGGGGGGGGCCATCAGCACGGGCAAGTAGGACAGGGTAAGTGTCCTTGTTAAAAGTCAGCAGCTACACTGTTAGTAGCTGCTGACTTTAAAAAAAAAAAAATGCGGCTGGAACACCCCTTTAAGCACCTCCATATGGTGTGAAACGCGTCAGTGGCTTCTCCTGTTTTTCTGTAACATGAAGTAACCGCATTTGATTTCTTCTGCTATACAAGATATTAATAAAGATGGTGTTCTTTTTGTGATTCCATGGTGCTCGCTCCTTCTCCTTCCACTCTCCCTTGCTCCTAGGTGGGTACTCCTTGGGGCATCCTAGTTCCTCAGTTTGGGTGCCCTGAGACCCCACTGACCCTGGATCCAGAGAGCAACAATTCCTTTTATGTGAAATATTGTTTTTGTTTGTTCTGCCCGCTCCCTGAGTTGCACCCTCCCTGGTCTATACAGTTGAAATATTTTGCTCTTGTGAATTTTGTAGCATTGTAGCGATATATCTATGGTTTTAACATCTGTTATATGCTCTTTCAATTAGCATTCTTATAAGCTGTACTACGTTTGGCATTTATTTTCTGTTTTCTGTTTGTATCTTTTCTCTTGAAAATTTTATAAAAATAAAATTTATAAAAAAAAAGGTGCCTTCAACGGTGTGAATGTAGATTCTGTGGAGAAGTCTTTGATATGGCATCCTTCCGCTCTAGTTGTTGCCTGAAAATGCTCCCAAGCCTCACTGTGTCCGTCTGTCTGAATCGTCGGTAAACCGGCTGGCACAGAGAGACTGGAAACGAGGCCTGGAGCGCAGCTGAGTCGCGGTGACGTCACTATGTTGCGACGACGTTTCGGAGCTTGCGCCTGTGAATGGTTAAGCGCGCTCCTTTCTCAAGAATGATTCGGACAGACAGACACAGTGAGGCTTGGGAGCATTTTCAGCCAACAACTAGCGCGGAAGGACGCCATATCAAAGACTTCTCCACAGGATCCACATACTGGACTTTAACTTTTCATATGTAAGTAGATGCTGTTGTCTATAACGAATTAAAACTATTTGTCGATTAACCCGGTGGTGCCCTCTTCTTTTTCTTTCAACATATTTTGGAGTCTGGGCTTTTGTCTCCCCCACCTTTGAAGGCTTGCCTCGGAACAACGACCAGGACCAACAGCTTTAAATAGCATCAGCATCCCCCCCATGTCTCCTCCCCTCATCTCCAGCTGCTATATAAAACTGATTGTTTTGCGCCACTATTTGTATTTTCTTGTCCACTTCATGCAGTGATGTGTGAAGGATGAGAAAAATACAGAGGAGAATAAGTGAAATAATAAAAGAGGTGAGTGAGGACAAGAGATGTATCTTGGCATAGGCCGACAAGGCCTAGGCCTAGGGCGGCACTTTGTGGGGGGCGGCGCCCCCACACGAAACCCATCCCCCCCACCCGTCCTCCCAACTCAGAGGCAGACACTGGCTCACATTGCTTCCCGCGGAGATGCGGCGGCTGGCTGCCTGTGTGTCACGGCCTGGGAGCACGCCGCATACTGCGGGGAGCGACTGCCAGTGCCGTCCCCATAGATGGAACGATCAATGGGCCATCTGTTTAGCTGGTGGAGGCGGAGCCTAATGCTCCGCCTACCAGCCTCTGCGTGGCATCATTGCATCTGCTATGGTCGGGACGGGATGAGAGGAGGAGGAGCGAAAGAGAGAGGAGAACGATGGTGGACGGTGTAGTGTACTGTGGAGGAAAACAAACATCAGGGACAGGCAGCACTCGGATCAGCTACAAATTGATGAGACAAGACACTGAGCGAGGGATAATGATGTATTTGTAGAAATCAGGACCAATTAACTTCGGCGAAAATAGCAGCCGCAAGGTTCACCCCTCCAACCCCCCCCCCCCCCCCCCCCCCCCCCCCACTTAATAACTTTTTTTTTCTTTTTTTAAATGTGAACCCAGCCTGAGTTCTGAACTGTTTTACTGGACTAGTGATTCTCAGCTTGATTCTGTGTCCCATTATTAACTTGTTTTTTAAATTTAAGTGTTGGGGGGGGGGGGGGGAATATCGGATGTTAAAAATTAAGATTTTCTTTTAATTTAACTGTTCGACGAAAATAGGGACCGCAGGGCCCCCCCCAACCCCCGCTTATTAACTTAACAATTATCTTTTATTTTTAAATTACCTTGTTATCTAAATTATCTGGTCATTTCATGCAGTAAGTCACATTCTCTGGTAATCTATGCAGTATGTCGCAGTCTCTGGTAATCACGTGCAGTATGTCCGCAGTCTCTGGTAATCTCGTGCAGTATGTCGCAGTCTCTGGTAATCTCGTGCAGTATGTCTTAGTCTCTTGTAATCTCGTGCAGTATGTTGCAGTCTCTGGTAATCTCGTGCAGTATGTCCGCAGTCTCTGGTAATCTTGTGCAGTATGTCCGCAGTCTCTGGTAATCTCGTGCAGTATGTCGCAGTTTCTGGTAATCTCGTGCAGTATGTCCGCAGTCTCTGGTAATCTCGTGCAGTATGTCCACAGTCTCTGGTAATCTAATGCAGTATGTCCGCAGTCTCTGGTAATCTTGTGCAGTAGGGGAAGGGGTGGGGCCTAAATAGGAAGGGGTGTGGTTTACAGATGACAGGGTGGGTCTTAAATAGGAAGGGGTGTGTCCTTGAAATGAAGGGTGGGTCGTATTTAAATTAGGGGGTGCATGAATTTAGTCAGGCCTCGGGCAGCACAAAACCTAAATACACCTCTGGTGAGGACTCCTTATGTTATGCTACTTATGTTTTTTTGCACAATTGCGTACAGTTTCTATACTGTTTTTATGCTTGTTTGCAAAGATAAAGTGGGCCAGTCTGGATGAAGTCCAGGGCCAAATTTTTGTCTCAGTCCAGCCCTGTTTGGGTGTATTCAAAAATGCCAAATAAAAATGTATCAGAGGTTGCTTTGAGATTTCAAGTCGCTTGTTAATTGGAAGTTAACAAGTGATTGTTACATTCAATACCACATTTGTCTCTGAATGGAACCAGTAGCCATACAGTGTTTCTAATCTCGTAGATTTGCCTGTTCTTGTGAGCTTACTTCGTCCAGTCCTAGCTGCCTTTGTTCCTGTGAGATCCAGCATAATATTTGTGAGAATGACGGTTTATGTACTGTTTTCCATTCACATATAATATGGTCTTTGTTTGATAATTTATTATTTAAGTCAAGATTTTGCTTCCCTGTTGTTAAACCAAACAACATCTTTAAATGCACTCTGTGAGGTCGTTTGATGGCACTCCACCTAATTCCCTACCTAGTGAGATGTGAATGTGAAGGCTCCTGCTCCCTCTGCATGGCTGTCTGCACTACATGCTTAGGAATGACACTGATAACAAACCCCGGCCATTCCAAAAGAGCTTAGGATGCCTAGTGAGACCACAAAAAAGGATGTAATAGGATATACAGCATACGGTCTTATTTATGGTTAGCAATGGGAAACCGTTGTTCCTGGGTGTGAAGCCTGATGTTTTATTAACTACGAGACAGGCAGCAAAAACAATATCCACATGGAATGTCTGTTCTTCCTTTCACTGAATTACTATGGAGTTCCTTCCTTTAGTAAAGTCTTATTTGCTGTTATACTTGTACATGTATGTTTTACTACTTTTTTCTGTATTTTCACACCTGTACACTTACTGTGTATTTTTATATTTTTATTCTTTCACTATATTTTTACACTATTAATATAAAGATTGCAGATAAAAAATAGAAGAGATGGAAATGGGCCACTAAAACCTTTCCTGCTCCCCAGACGCACATTTATCTACTTCAGTGCAGTGGGGTCGATTTAATAAAACTGGAGAGTGCAAAATCTGGTGGAGCTCTGCATAGAAGACAATCAGCTTCTGTGATTTTTTTTGTCAAAGCTTAAAGGGTTACAAAACCCTTGTGTTTAGAAAACAAATAAAAAAAAAACATGTCATACTTACCTCACTGTGCAGTTCGTTTTGCACAGAGTGGCCCTAGTAGCTTCTCCCTGCATCGGGAAACCACCTATGAGATCTCCTTGGGGGTACCCATGTGGGCAAGCTCCTGAGTCCTGCTTTTGCATCCACAGAAGCTGGACTCCCGTCACACACCCGTCACACGCATCATTGGATTTGATTGACAGCAGTGGGAGCCAATGGTTACGCTGCTATTGAGCTATCCAATCAAGAGCCAATAGCCAAGACCCTGGCCAGAGAGGGTGTGAGCGTCTCCGGCATGGGAACGAATGGCCTCAGGTGAGTAAAACAGGGGGGGGGGGCAGGCTGGGGGGCTGCTCAGTGAAAGAATTTTTTCACCTTCATGCATACGATGTATGAATGGGAAAAAAACATGAGGGTTTAAAACCCCTTTAATTGAACAAGCTGAAGTTAGAGATAGATTGGCTACCATGCACAGTTTGTTCTGCTGATAAAATCAAAGGTGGCATGGGAGTTAGGTTTTCCACTAATCTTGATGTGTTAAATAATGAAATATGAAAATTGGACTTTTGGTTCTGGCTACTTGGCACTGGCTCTAGAGTCTGTGTTGTTGCCGTTGATCCTGGTGTGGGATGGACCAATAATGATTACTAGAACAAGACAGGTATGAAGTTGCGGAGAAAGTATCCCAAAACCTGCTGCAAATCCACTGTGACAGTCTAAGCCCGGGCTATAGCCAGGCCACACCACCAACGCGTTTCACTCCTACTGGAGCTTAATCATGGAGATCCCTGTGATTAAGCTCCGAGGGTAAAACTAAATGCGTTGGGTTGTGGCCTGGCTGGAGCCGGGGGTGAGACTGCCACATACTCTTTCACAGTGGATTTGCAGTGTTGTGCGGAATGGGATACTTACTCTGCTGTATGTTGACGTCTGGAGCCAAGGCGAGCTCGGTTCCTGGACGGCACTCCTAGCAGTTGGTGTTGCTCTAGGACCCTTCAAAGCCTGAGTGGCACCCACATATTTTAAAATTAGTTCACAGGGGTTATCTTAGTGTTTGAGGCAATCTGAGCTACTTTTTTTATGAATAGCCTATACCATAATATAGAATGCACTCTGGCATGGTGATTTCACGTACCTTGATGTCAACAGGATGGGTGCAGATTTTGTCAGGATACCTGGCCCGGAATTCAGAGAGTTTCTCCCAATCTCTGTACCGCGTGCTCTCATACTTGTCAAACCAGTCTGTCCACTCCACATCTGGAATGTAAAAAGCACAGCACTCACATTGCAAGCCTGCCAGATTCACTTGTTTATTTGCAAGTAGCGAAACAGAAATGTGCACCAAACACATGACAGAATTACAAGCTGATTTCCAACAAAATGACAAGTCGGGATTATAGGTCCACATCTAGCTGCAAACCGCTTACCCTTGTTTGACATCATACCAAACAGGTCGGTTTCAGCTGCCAGCACAAGTCAACATGGTGGACCGTTTAGACTCTCAAGATTCTGCTACTTGATAACAGGATTTCTCTAATCAACACCAGTCTTCCTGCTTATTTTCTACCACATTTTTCCATCATGAATTAGATGATGTCAGTCCTGCCAGTTTCCTATAGATTGCAAATGTAGTACTTTACAGTAACTAAATCCAAACATGGGCAGCTTCTTTCTATACGGCTCAATGTCAGAAATGTATACTGATACTTATGGGGCCCATAACAGCCAAATCTGGTGCAGCTGTTCATGATAGCCAATCAACTTCTAACTTCAGCTTGTTCAATTAAGCTTTGACAATAAAAGCTGGAAGCTGATTGGTTTCTATGCAGAGCTGCACCAGATTTTGCACTCTCCAGTTTTCCTCAGGCCGGGTTCACACTGATCCGACAAACGCTCCGACATTGGGAGCTCATGTCGCATGACGTGTGAAAATCGATGTTTCCATACCTTAACTGGTCTGACACAAGTCAAAAATGCTCCCTGTCCATTGAATATTATTAAAGTCGGATCCTTGTCCTTACCATCCGACATTGTGATTACAGCAGCAGTAAAAGGAATTTATCTCACACTGTTTTGATTGGTCAAAGAACATGTCAGACTATCACAAAGTTGGATCAAAGTAGTATATTGTTTATTCAAGTTGGATGGATGTCAGACCAATGTAGGACTGATGTCGCAGAGCAAAGTAGGATGAAAGTTCTATGACTGTCGTGTCGTATCAGTGTGAACCCAGCCTTAATCTCCTCCATTGTGTAACATGTCAGAGTTTCCAAGTGCTAAGCCTTGGTTCAAACCTTTGCGTCCTAGGAACACGAGCAAAAACCACGTGCTTTCCTGACATGCAGAGAAATGCGTTGACATTTTTGAGACGCAGTAGTGCCAATAATTGCCCCATTGGTGGCCCCTGGCATTTTGAACTGATGGGGTATTTTAGGTAAGCAGCACATACCTTGTTCCCCAATGTATAAATTATATAATTTTGCTGTTAGGTTTGACTGTGTGAATTCTTTATGCTTGTCAAATCTTTGTAGTTATTGATTGTATGTCAATTAATTTCATAATTTCTCCTGACGAAGCGGCAACTGGCCGCGAACCGAGTACAGACTTTTCCGATGACTCCACCTCTTGGGGATCATTAGTTTGGTCTGTCACAACGTTTTTATATTGTATATTGTTGTTTGTGTTTTATTTGATGTTATCTTAAAAATATATATATTTTTTCATATATGTATTTACCTATTTGAGTTTACCTACTCACTTGTACCGCAATAGTCCAACTGCCCCCCCCCCCCCTCTTCTGGTCTTTATGGTTTCGGGGACCTAAAAGCCCTATCTTTATTCAATACTAACTTTTTGGATGATGATACTATTAGTTAACAATACTATGCGCTTTCTTTTAAGAGGCTAACATTTTATTGCTAATGGCACCCTCACACTTCTGCAAACATGCCACATTTTTTTGCACAAAACACAGCATGCTGCTGAAGCACCATGCAGTTTGGTGCGGCACGCTTTTTTGAAAAGAGACTGGGACTTTTTTTCTGTGTTTCTAGCATGTAGGGCAGCCCATAAAACGAATAGGCTGCCCTACACGTAAAACACACGCAAAAATGCATAGAAACGTGGTCGTGCTTGGTCGTACCTATAGGTGTAACCCAAGCCTTATGCCGCGTGCACGCGATAATTTTTTGGCATGTAAAAAACATAGTTTTTTAAAAATGTCATTTAAAACGATCGTGTGTGGGCTTCACATCATTTTTCGGCTTCTGAAAAACGACAATTTTTTTTTTTTTTCAAACATGCTGCATTTTTTAACGACGTTTTAAACAATGTCGTTTTTATGGGTTGTAAAAAATGATCTACATGAAAAACCCGCACATGCTCAGAAGCAAGTTATGAGATGGGAGCGTTCGTTCTGGTAAAACTACCATTCGTAATGGAGTAAGCACATTCATCACACTGTAACAGACAAAAAAGCGCAAATCGTCTTTTACCAACACAAAATCAGCTAAAGCAGCCCCAAGGGTGGCGTCATCCGCATGGAACTTCCCCTTTATAGTGCCGTCGTATGTGTTGTACGTCACCGCGCTTTGCTAGAGCATTTTTTTAAAACGATTGTGTGTGGGCAACGCCGTTTTAATGATGAAGTTGGAAAAAACAAAGTTTTTTCTAGATGCTGAAAAACGTCGTTTTTTACAAGCCGAAAAATGATTGTGTGTACGCGGCATTAGGCATGTTCTTCTTTAAAGTGATATTAAACCCTCAGTTTTTTAAGCACTTTCAGCAGCTGATTATTAAATACAAAGGATATGTATTTTTATCTTTTAAAGTGGATGTAAACTAGTTTCATGAAATTTGAGCTGGGCACATATATCTGCAGTATTTTATTATCGCTCTTCAAAGCACTATGTCCCATAGCTGTCTCTTACTCTGTTCTTCTGTTATCAGCCTGATAACTTCTGACAAGTTCTCTGTCACATATAATAAAGACAGCCTGAGTTTAGCAGAGCTCTGAAACATTCAACAAACAGGTCTGAAAGTCTCTACCTATGAGGAGTGGGGGTGTGTGCCTTTCCTCCAATCAGCTGTCTTGGCTGTATGCCAGGCTTTATTGGAGTGCTAATCAGGAAGATAAAAATCTCCTAACACCATGTGCACTTTTTAAACAGTATACAAAGATGAAGACAGCAGATATACATGCATAGGTGTGCGCAGCCTATTGCATTAGGGTGTGCACCCCAAAGTTCAAACACACACGCACAGTAGAGCAGTGGATGATGTTAGGGATGAGATTGGTGTCAGTAGTTTTTTGTTTTTAATATTTTATTATGTTATTTTTTTTTTTTTTTTTAATTAAATATTTTTGCCATAAACAAAATTATTCTAAAAAAATAGTAAAAAAAAATATGAAATAAAATAAATTTTAATTATTTTTTTTTTTACAATGTGTTACGAGCCCCATTGAGGGGCATTGGTGAAATGGCAGAGACAGGAACTGAGGACAGAGATTTCCCAGTCCCTTTCTTTGTAGCCTCAGCTGCCATGGGGGTTAAGGAGGGGGTATCTGCATTGCCCCAGGTGTTTAGGGTGTGCATACATGTAAAACTTATGCGGGGAGATTTGTTTCATCTGTGTATCATCTGAGGTTGTTCACTTCACTGGGTATATGTGAGGGTTCACACTTTAATGCACTTTAATCCTTGCCAATGTTCCAATGTAAGCTGGTGCCATGACTACTGCCCCAGCTTTCCGCTTTCAGGGTGGCACCTTTCTCTTGCAATGTTCTATAAAGCCACCCTTGCATACAGGGATTAGAGTTGTGTGCATCAATAGAAACACACAGCCCCATAGCCTAGGATGGCAAGGCACTCCCCTGCTCTTCTCTTCCCCTTCCCTTCTCCAAGCTAACAGACTAACTAGAGACTACACAGTCTACTGTAAACTCCTCCCTGTGAAGACTGGACGTTCAGAGAAGCAGCACAGAGATAGCAGGGTAAGCAGCATTTAAAGTTGTAAACTGAAAATGCTGAGGTAAGAATTTTAAATTATTTACTAGTAAATGTTTATTTTATTTGCACTCGGTGTGTTAAACTAAAAAATGCTGAGCCTTTAATACTACTTTAACCACCGCCACTAATCAGATTAAAATTCCATCTATTGTTCATTTACAGGGCAGGTTCAAATCAGACTGCTATCAATAGGGAAATAACATTAGTTGTCAGAAATAATATACTGTACATGTCACCTCTGGTATTGACTTACTAAAATATTCTGTATCTCTCAGTTTAAAAGAAAAAAAAAAAAACGAGTGAAAAAACATTGCACGTTATTTTTTTATAATGTTAATTTTCAAAGTGTGATTTCCACACTTTATGGGTTGTATATAAAGAAAAAAAAACGCATAGAAATTTGCCCAGTGAAAGTACATGTACATTTGTTCTGTGCTAATAGGCAACAAAAAAACGGGGTGGGGGAAGGAGGGGAAAGGGTGAGGGGTGATATCCTATAGTTAGGCAGGCTGAAAGGGGTTACTTTTAGGCCATTTTCACATTGAGGCGTTTTTCACGCGGTACAGGCTGTTTTCACATTGGGCAGTGCAGCCGCG
Source organism: Rana kukunoris (assembly GCA_029574335.1). Lineage (NCBI taxonomy): Eukaryota > Metazoa > Chordata > Amphibia > Anura > Ranidae > Rana > Rana kukunoris. The sequence goes on from CM056051.1 coordinate 38,959,906, forward strand.
GTGGCGGTATAGCAGCGCGATTTTTAGCGCTGCTATACCATCGTATTTACCGCGGTATTCTGCCGCTAGCGGTGCAGTTTTAACCCCCGCTAGCGGCCGAAAAAGGGTTAATACCGCCCGCAATGCGCCTCTGTAGAGGCGCATTGCGAGCGGTATTATCGCGGTTTCCCATTAATTTCAATGGGAAGGAGCGATATAGGAGCGGTAAACACACTGCTCCTATACCGCTGCAAAGATGTGGCTAGCAGGACTTTTGGAGCGGTCCTGCTAGCGCACCGCTTCAGTGTGAAAGCCTGGCTGTGATTAGCGCAGCGCCGTGCACACTTCCTGGCGGGCTCTGCACGTGTTCCATGCGAACACGCCGAAGCTAATCCTTACTCAGAAGCAAGTAATGAGACAGGGGAAATTAGCATAAGTGCTGTCGTATGTGTTGTACGTCACCGTGCTTTGCTCGAGCATTTTTTTTCACGATCGTGTGTATGCAAGCCAGAAAAACATTGTTTTTTTCAATGACATGAATAACGGTCGTGTGTATGTGGCATAACACACCACTTTTACCTACAGGTAAGCCTATAATATGGCTTACCTGTAGGTACTGGAAATATCTCTTAAACCTGCACGGTTTAGAAGATATTTACCATATACACGTACGCTGACGTCATTGGCGCACTAAAGAAAGGGTACATTCGTTCCTGCACGCATGCACAGGAGTGATCTCACGTGACTCCAGACAGTCACAGAGCCGGAGTCTATGGCCCCGGAAGAGGGGTGAAGATGGACGCGGCCACCAGTAAGGACATCATGGGAATTGTGATGCATACTAGTCCATGATGCTTTTACTTTGCAGGGGAATAAAGAGGAAGTAAAACCCATCAGGGTTTTCTTTCTATTTAAAGTGTTTTTAAACCCACAACAGTAAACTCAGGGGCAGATTCACAGAGAATTAGATTCTCGTAGAGTATCAGAAATACACTACGCCGCCGTTTTTTACCTGGCTCTACGTGGAATCCAGGTAGATTTTGTCCAGTAAACGACGGCGGCGTAGTGTATTTCTCCCGTCGCAATCCATCTGCGAGAGTAGGGGGCGTGAAGCATTTAAAATAGGCGCGTTCCCGAGTCGATCGAACTGTGCATGCTCCGTTCGCAAATTTCCCGCCGTGCATTGCGCGAAAACACGTCGTCACGTCGTAGTAGCGTCGTTTACGTACATTCCTATTCCCGAACGAGTTACGTTAAAAAAAAAAATATATTTTCAAATCGATGCGGGAACGACGGCCATACTTTACATGGGTTACGCACTGTTAGACCAGCAAAAAGCTCCTCTAACATTACGTAGCCAAAAAATGACGTAGGCGATTGCGAGGGACACTCGTACCTTTGTGGATCGCCGTAAAAACTCATTTGCATATCCCGACGCATGAAAACGACGCAAACTCCTCCCAGCGGCCGCAAAAATATCGCAGTGTAGATCCGAAGGCTTACGAGGACGTAAGCCTCTCGGATCGAAGCCCGAAGCCGCCGTATCATGGTTTGAGGATTCAAACTAGTGATACGGCGCGCAAAATTTGAAATTACTCCTGTCTAACACCAGTTAGACAGGCGTAATTGCTCTGTGAATCTGGGCCTCAGTCTTTATATGCAGTAAAGCATGCTTGTTATACTCCCTATGGAACCTAGGGGGTTAATCCTCTGCATTGTGTAAAAAGGATGCTCCACTTTAGAGCCCATTCATACAGGAGCAAAACGACTTCCAGCACGACTTTGTGAGGCAACTTGGACACGACTTGAGTATGAATCATCAGGCAACTTACAAGGCAACTTCAAGTCGCCTCCAGGACAGAAGGCTTTCCAGTGGCCAATCAAACAACAATCAGCTCTGTGTGAGGGAGGGGAAAGGAGGGGTTTTCCTGAGAAATGTATGTTATCTTCCTGTATTGATGCTTCAGTTAAGACAGTGATCCGACATCTGAGGCAACTTCCATTGAAATCAATGGGTACAAGTTGCCTACAAGTTGCCTACAAGTCGGATTGAAGTAGTACAGGAACCTTTTCTGAAGTTGGAGCAACTTCAGTAGTGTACATTAAGACGGCTCCCATTCACTCCCATTCATTTTCTCGACCACGCGAATTTGGGGCAACTTGGGGCGACTTGAAGTCGGATCCCAGGTCGCCCCAGTGTGAACCGGCTCTTATTCACTGTCCCCAATATATCTCCTGATATTTACAGAACTAGGGGACAAGCTGCACATGCTCAGTTTGGTGTGTATTGCTAGAGAGTTTTTTTGGGAGGGTAACTTAATTTAAAACTGCATTATCATATTAGAGATTAAAGAAACAGACAAATGGACCAAGTGTTTCACCTAAGCTGCCCTCTTCTGCATACTTGGAAAGTAGAATCGGTCCTGGTGTTTAGAGGTCCAATGATTACTATTAGTGCCGGTTCATAAAGGGATAAACTGTCAGACGACTTAGTAGCCTGACGAGTCGCGCTCCATGCATTGCAATTGAACCATTCTAATAGTAGTGACTCAAGTCGCTCTGACTTAGAAAAAGGTTCCTGTACTACTTTGGGGGGACTTTGGAGCGGCTTGCATTGACTTCTATTACAGAAGTAGTTTTGCATAGTCTCGCTGAAGTGGCACTATGTGGGACGACCTCAGAGTCGGACAACTTTGAAGCCGTCCCTGAGTGAACCGGCACTTACTCCACTTCTAGATATCAGAAGACTGGCAAACACATGTCCTAGCAGTCTAGAATCAGAGGGACAGCAGACAGATTATGTAAAGCTTTCTCTTTATCCTGATTAATGTCCAGTCTCTTGCACAGAGACATCAATTAGAAAATAAATCCCGGTGCCAATGAAAACAGATTTTTTTTTTTTGTCTGTAATTAAAAATAGCAAGTGACATTTTCAGGTTGAGCAATAAATTGGAGCAATAATGAAATCAGGACAGTACATAGGCTGTTGTTGTCCAGCTAGAGGCCAAAGCCAGAGACCTCAGCCAGCCAAGATCAGCAAACAAGAAAGTGAGTTAAAAGGGACGTCTGTGTCCGACAACTGGAAGCTCATACATTTTTCATGTACACAGCGCAGGATTGCCGGAGACTTCTGCATGTCTGCAGCTTCCAAATAAATGATCCGTGTGTTCCAAAAAAGCACAGCCGTAATGAACCAATGGCACACGAAGGAAAGCAAATATGGGAAATTTATAGAAAATTGTGGTTTCTGCGCTTTCGAATCCCTGACTCTGGATTTGTCAGACAGAGAAATAAACTTCAGATTGTTAATAAACAAGTCTTTATCTGGCTGCAGGGATCCCCAGATACGGTTTTTAAATATTTAGCGACATGTTAGAAGTGATGGGTTTTCACTTACCCTGAACCCACTGGCTGGATGAGGAGACGTTGAAGTATTCCCCGTTGTCAGCTTGGAAAAGTTTGTGCACTCGGGCTGCCGCGGACCCCCTGCTTCCTGTCCAACACATAAATAACCCAGGAAGCGTGTTAAGTAAATAGACCAGAGCAGGTAACCATACAGATGAAATCATAGAGGACAGGAAAAGCCCAATCTAAAATGTCATATTTCTTTGTGCCGTGTGTCATTATTTCTATTTATATATAAACATCTATGGACCCAACGGGGAATGTAAAGACACAGCAGAACAATTACGTATAGGAAGTGGTTCACATAAACCAGCAATCATGCAGACGGACAAGACTCCACTATGAATCTGGATTGTTAACTCCTTCAAATGATCCTGTGGAGTAAATGAAAATGTGTAGGGTTGTTAGTACCCCCAGGGCCGGATTTGCTCTCTCTGCAGCCCCAAGGCCAGGTTCCACAATGCACCCCCTCCCGCCAACCGAACCCCCACGCCCAAATCAACAAAGAATGGTAACCGGGTTAGTTCAAATATTTTTTGTTCCTTTTTTACTTTTTTATCACTTTTTTTATTTTTTGTAGCTTGTCGTTTACTTTTTTTTATTTTTGTATAATTTTTTTAATCATTTTTAATATTTTTTTCTTTACTTTTTAATTACTTTTTTTAATTTATTAATTTAATTATTATTATTATTATTATATATATTTTTTTAGCAATTTTTTTCACTTAACTTTATTGCTATCACACAGAAGAAAACAATTCCCTGTGTGATAGCAATTGGAGGTGACAGGTTCTCTTTATTGACCGTGTCACCTCCAAAAACAGGAGTCCTAGCACTGTGCTAGAACTCATCCTCTAACTGTGTACATCAGCAGCAGGGACAGAAGACAGACTCGGGTGCTGGGGGGAGGACAGAGTCCCGAAGACAGAGCCAGCAGAGAGAGGTGGGGGGGGGGCAGCACACATTTCACAAGAGATTTTGGTGACATCGCCACAATCACTTGTTAAAGAGTGAGCGGATTCCCCCACACTACATTTAGTCCTGTTAGAAAGCAACTTACCCCCCTAACTGTATGTCCTGGGCATCGGGTGAATCCATGCCGCTGCCGCCCGGAGGCCTGGCCTTGTGGGAAATCTGGGCCTGAGTACCCCCCCCCCACATTTTCAAACTACCATTCAGGGACACCCTACCTTCCCAAAAATCAGATTGTGCTGTAACGAATCACAGCACAGTGATTGGACACAAAAGGCGGGATTTATGATTTCTCCAATTACAAGCAGGGGGCGGTGATTGTGCTCCCTCAGGCATTCCCGACCAGGACAAGTACTGTCAGTGAGTAAAGCTGTGATGTGGCCGCCTTTTTGGGGGCATCAGATTGGCTTGGGGGGATGGCTGTGTCAGTTTCATTCCAGGACACTGTATTGTCCTGGAATTAATGTGCCCGGGACAGACCTGCAAAATGCGGGACTGTCCTGGGCAAATCTGGGACATGTGGCCCCGGTGTATAATATGACATGTAATTGCATGCTTATGCTGGTTTGATTTTTGTCAGGAATTTAAAAGTAACTATTATTTTCAAGTTGAATAATGTAAGGGAGGGTGATAACTAGTAATCGACTGATTATTGTTAAGGCTGATTATTGTGGCCGATATCAGCAATTTCCAAATAATCGGTATCGGTCGCAAACTAGATCGATATTACCGATATTGCTTCAAGGGGTTTTACTGGGTGATGCCTGCAGTCGGCTTTATTACAAACAGCGGGAGAGGACATCCCACTTCTGCCCGCCTTCTGCTTGCCCGAGCTCTCCCGTCCAACCGGGAAGCCCGAGCAACCAATCGGCACATCTTCCAATGGGGACAACCCAAAATTTTGACTTTTCTTTTACTTTGAATGTTAAAGGGGTGTTCCAGCCAATATTTTTGTTTATTAAAAGTCAGCAGCTACAAAAAGTGTAGCTGCTGGCTTTTAATAAACAATCACTTACCTGCTCCAGCGTTCCAGCGACGCGCGGACCGGGGCTCCACTCCTCTCCCCCCCTCCCCGGCCGGCGTCCTCATTGCAACTGTGGGCACCCAGCCGTGACAGCCTTCGGCTTCACAGCGGGGCACCCACTGCGCATGCGCGAGCGGAAATGCGCATGCCCGCCGCTAATTGGACAGGCGATCGCATGGGACCTGTGATTTGTCCCATGCGATCACCTACAGGGAGGGGCTGCTGTAGGCGATTAAGCTTAATCGCCTAACCAGCCCCTCGGCGGAAGCAGGAAGTGGGACAGGAAGTCCCACTCCTCCTGACGCCCCCACTCCCCCCCCCCCAAAAAATGACATGCCAAATGTGGCATGTAAGGGGGAGGGGAGTGGGTTAAGCGGAAGTTCCAATTTTGGGTGAAACTCCGCTTTAATGGTAAACAGGACAAATGGAGAGGGTGAATCTTCCTAATAGGGGCACAGACCGCAATAAATCTGAGAGATGTTCTACTCTCTCGCTCCACTTATTATTATTATTCTACCCAAAATATGCTGTCTGTGACCTTTGACCACAAACTTGACCGTTGACCATGACCTTGACCCTAACAACAACTCTGGCAACCTTGATCTTGTTGTTTTTAATGTTTATTTTTTTCTACACAATTGGGATAATTTACAATTCCTCTCCTGCAAGAAGAGGAAGATACAATGGGGTTGACTTACCAAAGGCATATAGGCTTTGTACTTTGCAAAGTGCAGTTGCACGGTCCATGTGCAGTTGCTCCAGAGCTTAGTAAATTAGATAAATGTTCACTTTGCAAAAAGTACCCAATCACATGCAAGTGAAATTAAAAAAGCAGTATGTTTGCTTGCACATGATTGGGTGATGGATGTCAGCAAAGCTTCTGCTCATTTACTAAGCTCTGGAGCAAAGTGCACAGTCTATTTGCCTTTAGTAAATCAACCCCAGTGTATCTTTTTCTTAATTTAGAAGAGGAAGGCAACCCAGGGGTGGGCCCACAGTGACTGATCACAGTGATAGCCAATCAGAGGCTATCACAGCGTTCAGGTGACCTGTAACCAGGGGTTTTGGTGAGAGGAGTACACATATATGCGACTCCGTGGAAAGAAGCTGGTCATATATTTAAAAATGTCCCCCGCTCCATGTTGGCTGAATGAGAGAAATTACTCGACCCCCCCCCCATCCAGGCTAAACAGCACGAATAAAATATATTGCATTTTGACAGCCAGCACCCACAGCTGTCAGAATACTTGAATAGTGGCTGCACCTCATTGGATACAGGTGCTGTTCAGTTGAGAATTTCCTGGCCTTTGTCAAGCCAGGTGGTTCATTGCTTCCACAGAATGAATTTTGGCTAGACTAAGATCCACACATTTATACAGTGATGGCACACAGCACAGCCCTCGGGCTGAAGGGAAGAAATATGAATTTTAGGGCTGCTATTGTGTATAGCACACTGATGTATAATTTATTTAAGAAGTCAGACTAGGGAATGTTCCATGTCACACATTCAGCGTTTAGCTGTACCTTGATACTCCATGTGGTCTTCCACAGAACTGGACGGATCGCCTTTCACGGTGATAAAACTCCAGGGGTGTCTGGAATAAACAGAACAACCTGTATATTAAAACAAGGAACAAGTCACTTCACATACTGAGGCTTTGTAACTCGAAGGACCGACACGCGCAGACAGAGAGACCGTCTGTACGCAGCAACTTGCCACAGCTTAAAGAGACACTATTACAGCAAACTGTACACACGGCTGTTATTTCATATAATGCAAACAACAATTATGTGCATTAACCTTAAGCAGCAAATCAGTGAGTAGAGTTAAGGAGCATACTGTAGTCACACTTATGAGAATTATTTATTTATCTTTTGGATTGGATGTTTTATGCTACTGTACATTGTACTTGGCACTCAGTAAGGCCGCTTTCACACTGATCAGTTTTCCTTTAGTTTTTGCATAAAAAAAAAAAAAAAACGGAAGAAAAATGCATTAACTCCTAAGGAACTCTTCACACTGGTCAGTTGCCGTCTGTTGCGTTTTTTCCTGAAAGCTGCATTTTTTAGTCAGATTAAAGAAAAAATGCACCTCTCCATTAAAATCAATAGAGAATGCCTCAAAAATGCACCTGCAGTTGTGTTTTTTTTTTTTTAGTCACACGCAAATTGCACCAGAAAAGCAGCAAAACGCTATCAAAATGCAGCAAAAAACACATATGCATTTTTACCACATTTTTGCAACAGAGCAGTGTGAAAGTAGCCTTAGGCCTCGTACACACGACCGAGAAACTTGTCGTAAAAGAAACATTGTTTTCCTCGACGAGTTCCTTGTCAGGCTTGTCGAGAATCTTGTCAAGCTTTCTTTGCGTGCACACTGGCAAGACAAAATCTCAAACGCGGTGACGTACAACACGTACGACGGCACTATAAAGGGGAAGTTCTATTCCACTGGCGCCACCCTTGGGGCTGCTTTTGCTAATCTCATGTTACAGCGTGTTAAGTAAAAGTTTGGTGAGAGACGATTCGCGCTTTTCAGCGTGACAAATGTGCTATCTCCATTACGACCGCTACTTTTACCGAAGGTGCGCTCCCGTCTCATACTTTATTCTGAGCATGTGCGGGTTTCTAAGCATACACACCAACGTGTTTCTCATCGTAAACCAGCCCGACGAGGAAATTGAGACTCCCAACGAGAAAAAAGAGAACTTTTTTCTCGTCAAGATCCTCAACAGTTTTCTCAGCAAAAAACATACACACAACCGTTTTCCTCGGCAAAAAAGCTCTGCCACCAATTTTCTTGATGGATTCTGTCGAAGAAAATGGTCGTGTGTACGCGGCCTTAATATACAGCATGCCCGAGAATGATTTCATTTATATATTTTACATTTACATTTCAATAACGTATAGTAAATACAATCCATAACTGAACGAGTATATGCTTGCTGATTAATTGTGAATCCTCAGCTTTTTTTAAATTAAAATATTCGTTTATCACTTTTTAAAATCTTTTGTTGCATCTCAGTGCAGCTGATCTTCTGCGGCCACTTTCTGTCTACATGCAGGTACTTAGCTGCAGCGTTGCTGCATGGCATTTCTCAGGGAGGGTCTCATGACAATAATATTTGGGGACCATGCCTGCGTAATGTGTGCTCCAGTTGCAATTCGGAATCCCATGTGATAGGTTAACAACGCAAAAGCACAATTGGAAGCCATTGACAGTGCTTTGTCATTCCCATAACCGGAAGTACCTGAATTAGGACCTTTATGGCAGGATCAGCAGGTATTATTTATTAATTTGTTTAGGGAAGCCACTGATTGAAAAATATTAAAAATATATTTTGACATGTTAAAGTTTATGTGAGGTTGTGTTGACTTAGTTTATATATACAGTGCCTTAAAGAGAAGCTTTATTTTCCTCTTTTCATTTTTAAATCTTACCTTAACAGGTGAGCTGTCCTTTAAGTAAAACTATAGGCAAAACTTTTTTCCTATTGGATAGAGTAATGGAGGGTTTTAACCTATCAGATTTTTGTTCCACCATCTGTGTCTCATTGTGGAGATTTTCCTTCACTTCCTGTCCCATAGCCAAACAGGAAGTGAGAGAAATTCCTGCAAATCAAGGTAATTCCTTGGGGACCCCCAGGTCACCAGTACTAGTGTCCCCATTGGAAGATTTTCCCTCTATTACTTTTCTGGGGACAACCCAAAAGTTGTGATTCTCTTTTACTATCACTTTAAGGCCTCGTACACACGATTAAATGTGTCTGTTCAAATCGGTCGGACTGACCGATTTGAACAGATCTGTCTGCTGGGATTTTGGTTTGCTCGCGTGTACACACAAGCAAACCAAAATCCCCGCCAGCAGACAGCGCGCTGACGTGTCGGTGACGTGGCGGTGACGTTGACGCCGCCACGTCACCGCACCAGGAAGTAAAACACTTCCGCGCATGCGTCGAAACCATTCGGCACGTGTGCGAGAAGACATGTCTGCTGGTTAGCGTACTAACCAGCAGACATGTCGGGCGGACGGGTTCCCAGCCGACAGATTTCAAAGCATGCTTTGAAATCTGTCGGGTGGCCAAATCCGTCTGTTTGCCCGTACACACGATCGAATCTGTCTGCTGAAACGGTCTAGCTTGGAACACCATGCCTAAACAACAATATATTTTCTCCATAATAGCACTATTAGGGAGCGGCATGATTAGCTGTTAACTTGGCTAGAAAAAGAGCATTTCCCTGCAGTCTACGATGGCCAGTCAATGACAATGGCAGAATATCCTACTATACTGACCGGAAACCCAGGTGTAGGAAGTGTCTGCTCCCCAGTTTAGTCATCACTTTCTTTGCAGAATCATCTAAGTTACGGGAACCCTCATCATTCACTGCCACTGACAATATGGTACCCTCTGGGACGGATTTCATATACTGAGCCAAACGGACGCTTTCATCTTTAGATTTGTATGTATCAAACCTGTCAGCAGAGAAACAAGACATGGAAGCATTACACATGAACGCAACAGAATTCTTTATATTCATTATTATGTCTCAAACCATCTTCTTTAATGCTTTGCAAAGTAAGGACATACAGGGACTAAACCAGTAACCTTGAAAGAAATACAAATAAATGAAATAAAAAGGAAAGAGGCTATATGTTAGGTTATATCTCACATCTATACTAGTAGTAGTCACATTCAACTGGACCTGTTCTGCAATGTTGAAGACATTTAATGAGGAAAAAGAGAAATGGTGGCACTCCTATAAAGCAATAAAGGTCTTAAATTATTTATTTATTAATGAAACATGAAGAAAAACACAGCCCCATGCAGAGAGACAGTGAACGGGTTTCACACATATAGGGCTTAGTCCTATAGCGCTTAGTCTTTTATGATATATCCGTGAAACGCATTAACTGTCTCCCTGCATGGAGCTGTGTCTTTGTGTCTTCATGTTTAATTATTAAATAAGACTTTAACTGCTATATTGGAGTGTGATATTTCAGCTGTAGACCGTGCTGGCACCCCGATATACAGCAGTTAAGACATTGTGGATATGCAAGCCTGCCTGGAGCGATGTGCACCTAGTTCACTTTTTACTTTAAAGACGTGTCAAAGTTTGCCAAAGCCACTTCTTCAATTCTAATGCGTGTCAGGAAAATACCCCAGAATTTATATCCACACAGTAATTTATGGTCCAAGTACAGAATAGGATAACATCGAACCTTCAATGATAATTGGATCAAGGTGTCTATGCTGTCTAGGTGGATAGAAATGCTAAGGTACATTCCTGACACTCATTAGCAACTAAGAAGTATTTTGGATAAGCTAAAAAAACATCCTCATCCTTACAGAACAAGTCCAGTGTAATGTAACCAACTACTAACAGACATCCAACAACCTAGACAAGTGAGAACCTTCACAGGTAAATTACACATTCTTTATCATATAAATCAATACAAATACCACAGAAGAAGTAGGGTCATAACTATGAATACACTGGTAACAACAATCCAGTAATTTTATAAAAAGTGCTCAAATGTTGCGTGAGGGACTTTAATGTAACAAACTTAGAAAAGTAACCAAAAAGGCTTAAAGGAAAAGTCCAGTCTGAGTTTAATTGGCTGGCCTTCTCCTATGGGTCGCATTTTGTACTCCTGTGACCCGTTTTCAGCAGAGAGCGGGCTGAAGTCCGCTCTCTGCTGACATCACTGGAATCAGTCCAGGCTCCGCGTCATCAGGCCAATAAAGTCTGGATCCGCCAGGTGCTTGGACTGATATCCATCTCATCGTCTCAACGAGTCACTGAGAGTCTGAGACGGCCGCTCCACGCCCCTCCACAGCCCAGCGCTCCAGTGAGCACGGGGAGGGGGCAGAGCGGAGACCTGTTGATTGACAGGCAGCAGCTCTCTGCTCGGGGAGCTGTGAGAACTGAGCCATTGGCGGTGTTCGATTGATCGGTTCTCAGTGCAGAGGCGTGGAAGCTGGAAGTCACTGTAGTATGTACGACTACTCCAGTGGTCTCCACTAGCTTTCCGGGTCCCATGCCAAGTGGCTGCCCTGCTGTTTTCCTGAACACAGACGGTCACTCATTCGGCATGAGCTCCATTCAGATAACAATTTGCATTTTTTTCAATGAATGCAAAGCATCCTCTTAATTGGACAAGGTGGAGAAATGGGATGGTGACATCATAATCTCGATCTTGTCCAATTTAGAGAACACTTTGCCGTCACTGAGAAAGTGTTCCTTGAATGGCGCCCATTCCAAGTGGCATACCTCCTGCGTTCACTAAGCAGCAAGGCAGCTACTCGCCATTGAACCCCAAAGCTGGTGAGAATCACTGAAGTAGCAGTGCCTACTACAGTGATGTCTATTTTTCAAAAAGATCCCACAGCTATTGCACCCATGTAACTAAGTAAAAATTGTGATACCTAAACTTCAGCTTTAACAATATAATGATGGATTCTTCTTAAAGCGGATGTTCTGCGGCAAAACGTTTTTTTTTTTAACACTAATCAGCTGCATTTGCTATAGCATTTCTGTTACTCACATGTCCCCTTTCATTAGGCGCCAGGCTGCTCTTTTCCGACCAAATAATATTTTATATAATCTAGCGATGGACATTGCCATCTTATCTGTGGGCGCTCTGAATCCTTCCTGCATTTTCTTCCGGGATGCGGCGAATGCTGATCTCCCAGCATTCACCGCGTAATCCCGCGCATGCGCAGTGTAGGGGGGACCCGCGCCGTCAACACTGCGTGGTTACTATCACAACGGCCGGTGGCGTCCTTAAAAGGACACGCCCCGCTGGGATAGGTATAGTAGTCCTTGTTTTATCAGCCAAGCTCTAAACGCCCTGAGCAGCTGCTAGGTAAGACACTGACCTTCATGCCGTTTCCCGCGTCACATGACAGCCCAGCTAGCGCGAGACTACGGCGCCAAGCTATTTGAGCTGATGTGCTGTGATTGGGCTGACGTCACTAGCACAAAGACACTCGGTCAGCTCCCAGGATGCAAAGAGCGGTCGGGCAGTTTAGCGAAACGCCCACTCCCCGCAGCCATCCAAACCAGGAAGTGCAGGAGATCAAAGGTAAGGGAGCATTTAAAAAAAAAAATTTCAACGCTACCATCCACACATATTGGTAATGATAGCAATGCTGTAAAGTTCATTTTGAGGGTGAAGCTCCGCTTTAATACCAAATTTTGGGGTTATTTTTTGTAAATTCGATACCTTAAAAGTCCTTTAGACTACATTTCGCATTATCCTTTAAAATTCTTTACCATGTGCTTTGCATTTTGCTTTAGTTTGTGGTCCTATTTTGTCATAAAAAGGTAGAAAACAGAGAGGACTCAAATGCTGGGTGGTATTTTCCTTCCAACTGACTATAATAAAAGAATATGAAGTTAAGCATAAAAAGATATTATCAGAAACTCACCTGTCTGCATGAATCACCTCGCCAGTTTTACCATCAATGGCATGTACAATGATGCCGCGGTGCCCCCAGCTCTTCTCGAAGAAGTACCCGCCCTCACTCATGCCACCAGGGTGGAGTGTTTTATTCAGGAAAGTCCAGGACATCTTTTTCTTGCCGTGAATTTCAAGGGTTCCTCCATTACCCACTCCAATGTATTTGTGGCCAAAATAATCATGAGGAAGTTCAGCTCCATCTGACCTACATGGTAAACAGCATAATTTTCAATGTGTATATTAATGGCAGAAACACAAAGTCAATGGGCCAGATTCAATAAGAAGTTAAGCGGCTTATCTCGAGATACGCCGAGTAGCTTCTTAGATGCGCCGGCGTATCTTTTTTCTGTATTCAGAAAACAAGATACGCCGGGATTGAGCTAAGATACGAGCGGCGTAATTGTATTACGCCGTCGTATCTTAGTTGCATATTTACGCTGGCCGCTAGGTGGCGCTTCCGTCAATTTACGCGTTGAATATGTAAAATAGCTAGATACGCCGATTCTTGCTCCGGCCAATTTACGCTACGCCGCCGCAACTTACGGAGCAAGACAGCACTAGGGCCAGATTCAGGTAGAGTTACGCTGGAGTATCAGTGATATGCCAGCATAACTCTCACTTTGAGCCGGCTTATCTGTTTTCTGTAGTCAGAAAACAAGATACGCCGGGATTGAGTTCAGATACGAGCGGCGTAATTGTATTTCGCCGTCGTATCGGAACTGCAATTTTAAAATGGGCGCTCGGGGCGTTCCCGCTGATTTACGCCAAGAATATGTAAATCAGCGAGAGACGGAAATTCACGATCGTACGCGGGCCCGACGCAGTGAATTTCCGACGTTTCCGTAAGCGATACGCGGCGTAAAGAAAAACATGCCCCCTAGGTGGAGTATCCTATGATAAGTATGGCCGTCGTCATCGCGTCGTATTTAAAAAGTTTAGCGTCGTTTGCGTAAAACGTCCGTGAATGGGGATTGACGTCATTGACGTTCACTGACAGAATTTGGAGCATGCGCACTGACAGTCGACGCATGCGCAGTACGTTCGCCGTGGGATCGCGCCTAGTTTAAATAATACACGCCCCCTACCCGCCCAATTTGAATTCCGCCGGCTCATTTTCGCTACGCCGCCGCAACTTTAGGAGCAAGTGCTATGTGAATAACAGTACTTGCTCATAAAGTTTCGGCGGAGTAACGTAAATGACAAACGTTACTCCAAAATAAAGATTCGCCCATCTACCTGAATCTGGGCCCTTGTCTGTAAAAGTTGCGGCGGCGTAACGTAAATAGGATACGTTACGCCCGCACAAAGATGCGTGCCCCTACGTGAATCTGGCCCAATATGTTCATTCAATTTTCCGTAACCAAATCTCTATATGATCACTTCCAGCCATATTCGTAACACTTTCTACCATTTTTCTGAGGTATACTTGGCACATTTGGCACCTGGAGCTGGTCATTTTTTTGCACCCCCCCCCCCCCATAAAACATATTTGTCAAGGAAATGGCAGTGGTAGGCAACGTCGGCACTTCATGCCTCTGCCATTGGAAATCATGGCTGTGGCAGTCACACTGTTGCAATGCTTTGTGTGACTTGAAGTTCCACATCAGCTGGAGTGTTAAAGGTTGCTATAGAATATACATTTACACAACACTTAAAATATATCCTCCCTGGAAATGCAATATACTTTTCCTGTATAAGGGTATCTCTGAGTTTTCTATGAAGGGCAAAGCAAGAGGTTCACTTTAATCTCCACCCCCTCCCTAGCGGCACAGTGAGTGTACCGCTGCAAAAAAACACACGTTTACTTTATGTAATACGAATAAATCAGCCAATACTGTCAATATAAATAGTTATTAGTAAGATGGCTTTTTGTTCTAAATAAACTTGCCAATGTCAAGATGCTATAGATTACTTAATAAAACTCATTGAAAACAAATTTATTTGCACAGCATTGTGTTCTCTGACTCACACAGCTGATTATTTTTGGATTTTGTAACCTTTCCTTCTCCCGTCTCCTCTGTTTATATTTCCACATCCAGTCTGAGAGTCAATGCCGACCACAAGTCCTGCATTGCATGGTCTTGTGGTTGAAAATTAAACAATTCGGCCCTTGTCGTTAGGCAATTGCTAATGAGTTTACCTTCCATACAAAATGATGGTGAGATGTCCCTGGAAAGGACAGTCTTCGCTCCCTACATGCAGCTCTGCCCCATCCTCAATCAGTATAAATCTGGTGCGGATGATGATGGTCTTTTCGTCGGGTTTAATGACAAGTTTTCCTGTAATATAAGATTCAGATATGTTTACGGGAGGCTTGTACAGCCCAGTTACATCATGAACAACATGCTAAACCGACTTCTAGGGACATTACTGCTGAAGGAGTTTGTCTGATTAATTCCAATACTGCCCTTAAATTAATACATGACATATTTATTAACCACTTAAGACCCGGACCATTATGCAGGTTAAAGTGGAGGTTCACCCTAAAAAAAAATTCTAACAATGAGTGAGTGAGTGAAAAACTTATAGAGCGCAACACTAGCGAACTGAATCGCCTCTGGGCGCTATTTTCATTCCTTCGATAAGGAAACGCTTTTCCCTCAGAAGAGATGAGTTTTAATCATTCTCCTGAAGGTCAAGTGGTCGGACTCCAATCGGATGGCGGTTGGTAGTGCATTCCACAGTCGCGGACCTTGGACAGCAAATCTCCTATCTCCTTTGGACTTATATCTTGCCTTTGGGATGTACAGTAAATTTTGATTTGTGGATCGCAGAGTGCGATTGGGGTTGTGGGCTTTTATTTTTTCACATAGATATTGGGGGGCGTTTCCTTGAATAGACTTATGTGTAGGGCAGAGAGCCTTAAAAGTGATTCTGTCCTTCACTGGCAACCAGTGAAGAGATCTTAGCGAAAGGGAGATTGACTCCCATGGTTTTTTCCCAGTCACTAATCGAGCAGCCGTATTTTGAACGACTTGCAGGCGAGTGATTTGGTATTTGGGGAGTCCTAAATAGAGGGCATTTGCATAGTCGAGTCTGGAATTGATGATTGTACCCACCACGACTGCAATGTCCTCTTTAGGGATGAAGGGGGTGAGTCGGCGTAACTGGCGTAGCAGATGGTGGGATCCGCTGACTACCGCCCCTATTTGTGCATCCATTGTCATGTGGGAGTCAAAAATAACTCAGAGACTTTTGACTTTGGTGCTCGGGGCGATCATTTTTCCCAAGATGGGCGGTGGGGCCCAAGTTGAGGTGGGGAGACTTTTCCTGTTTGCGTTAAACAGGAGAAGCTCTGTTTTTGATCCATTAAGTTTTAGATAACTGGATGTCATCCAGCTATCTATAAGGGTGAGGGATCTCTCTAGTCCCAGCGAATGATCCTTTCCGTTGCTAAGGCGGAGATACAGTTGAGTGTCGTCTGCGTAGGAATGGTAAAGTAGCTTCTGGTTGCTGATGATCTCAAAGAGGGGACGGAGATAGATATTGAACAGTACCGGCGACAAGGGGGATCCCTGAGGGACTCCGCATGATACCGTACGCATTTCTGACGTGAAAGATCCCAATTTCACTGTTTGTGATCTGTTTTTCAAGAAGGAAGAGAACCAAAGTAGATCCTCTTCCGCGACTTTGGCCACTTCAGCTAGCCTAGTCAATAGTAGTCCGTGGTCTACCGTGTCAAAGGCCGCACTTAGGTCCAACAGGATCAGGAGAGAAGATTCCCCTTCATCTGCTGCCTCTAGGACGTCATCCCATATTTTTACCAGAGCAGTTTCAGTTCCGTGCCCGGGCCGGAAACCTGATTGAAACGTATCGAGTAATTTTTGGGTTTCTAAATGCTGTTGTAACTGTTGTACAACTTCTTTCTCCATGATCTTGGAGAAAACATTTAGACCCGTTATGGGCCTCCTATTGTTTGGGTCTTTCGGGTCCAGGGTGGGTTTTTTCAGGATAGGTCTTATTGTACCTTGTTTCAACAAGGAGGGCACCATGCCCTCCTTGAATGATTGGTTTATGAGTTGCGTGATAGCTGGTGCCAGTATATCGGCACTTTCTTTCAGCAGTTTAGTGGGAATAATGTCATTAGGTGCTGTGCTGTTGCGCAGAGTCCCAATGATATTTTTTGTGGCAGCGATGGAGATGGGTTTTAAGGTGAATTTCTGTGCTTGAGGCGGGTATATAATGGTATCAGGGTTAGGATTCATGCAGATTCCATTTTGCTCAATGCTTACCCGGATTTTTTCAATTTTATTAATGAAATAATCCAATAGTTTGTTGCAAAATTCTTGTGAATCAGCATTGGGGGGCTCTAAGCAGGCTGGATTCATCGATTGCGAAACCAACTTGAAGAGTTCACGGGGGCGGTTTAGGGCCTTGGAAATGATGTTGGCGAAATGATTTTTTTTCGCCATAAAGATTTCTTTATGATATTTCTTTGTTATTGTCTTATAAATAGTGAGGTTTCTATCTGAAGAGCTCCTTTTCCACGCAGCTTCTGCTCTTCTACGCTCTTGCTTTAGCAACGTCAGCTGGTCGTTAAACCATCCGGCGTTGTTTTTACGAAAGCAAGTTTTGCGTTTTGGTGCCACCCAGTCGGCAGACTGAAGTAGCGCCTTGTTGATGGCGTCAAGGGTTTCTACGGCTGTTAGTTGTTGTTGTATTGTGTTTATTTTATTTCCTAGGGTCGTTTTGAAGAGTTCCGAGTGGAGCTTCTTCTGGGACCTAGTCCAGTGCGTTATCACCGGTTTTCTTGTTTTATTTGGCCTGAGGTGACTGGCGAGTTTAAATTTAATGGCATGGTGATCGGTCCATGGTAGTGGCTCATTTTCCCCAATCTCTATTTCCAGATCCTGTTTGAAAATTAGATCAAGGGTATGGCCTGAGGCGTGAGAGGGGCCTCGAATTAATTGCTGCAGACCTAGTCCTTTCAGATGGTCGATGCAAGCGTCAGCGACTGGGTCCAACGATGAGTTGGCCCAGAGGTTGAAGTCCCCCAGCACCAAAAGGTGTTTGATGCTTAGGGTGTAAGAGGAAATAAATTCTGTTAATGACGCGACAAGGTCAGTTTTTGGGCCAGGGGGTCTGTAGCACAGTAACATATGAACCGTGTCTTGGGGGTTTGTTTGCAGCTGTAGAGTGAGGGTTTCCATGAATGGAAGTGAGTATTGGAGGACTGGTTTGGTGATCGAGAGGTGAATCTTGTGGATCACCGCCAGACCTCCCCCTCTTTGCCCCACTCTGTTCTGCATTTGTATGCGATAACTTGCAGGTACCAATTCTTCCAGAATGGTGTTGCAGTCGCCTGTGAGCCAGCTTTCTGTGATAAAGAGGCAATCTATATCATGTAGAAGGATGAAATCATGGATTTCTTGTCGGTGTTTTACTGCGGATCTGGTATTGACCAGAGCGCAGGATATGTGTTTGGGCTGGAGTGTTCTGATGCGATTTTTTCCTGTTGATCGTCTATTGATTCTCAACAGATGTTCGCTTTTTAAGGCTTTTTCGGTGACCGTTGGGAGTGTTGAGGCGAACGGTTTTAATTCCCAGATGTTTTCTGCAGAGTATTTCAAATAACCCATAGTTGCAGAAAATACGGGAAGTATTTGTGGGGGGGGGGGGGTTGGGCGATGCTGGGGAGGGGGGATTAGGGAAGCGAGCCTGTCACTTCCCTATGTCCTCCCTTTTTTCAAATTTGGTCCAGAGGAAGGCAAAAAACCCCAGGTGTGCTGTGCCAATCTGCCTTACCTGGGGAAAAAATTCCTTCCTGATCCCAATAGGCGATCGGTTGCACCCTGGATCAATTTATGAAAAAAGAGGGGGTGTTTAGCTTTCAAAAAATGAAGAAGGACCTGTGTTAGGGAGAGTAAGGGAGTGGGAGGTGTATTGTGGTCCTATAGGTGTAGCAAGATGGCCGCCGACCGGGACTAGGCCCGAGCCGGGGGCTAAAGTACAGGGGAGAACCGACTGGGGAGAGAAGGGACCAATAGGGGGGTAGCGCGTGGGGGGGGGGAGTCCTCGGGGGGGCCCGAAGACAGGTGGTGAAGTGGTGCTATTCGGCGTGCGGGGGGGGGCTCCCGCTAGGCCGCAGACGAAGCCGCGGACTTTCCTGGGACGCCCTCCCGCACTCGTGGCCGTGATATAGGTATTCGGGGCTGTCTAGGAGCCCCGAGGATTACCGTGGTGAGGTGCAGAGCGATGGATCCAGGAGGGGCGAGGGGGACGACGGGATGGATTGTCGGATGCCGGGGGGGAGGGGGGGGCCCGATCGTTCGTTCCCTGGGACTTGGAGAAGCTACAGCTATCCTAAGAAGGACGGCCGTATCTAGTCCCAGGGGGTAGCGCAGGGTAGTCAGGTACCAGCTTACCTTAGGAGAGAGTGTCAGGGGGAGAGGAGGGTTGCTGCTCCTGGGTACGATTGTTGAGAGGCTGGGACAGAGCTGAGCAGTGACCTGCCTACCTGCCTGCCTGGAGCCAAAGCATACACGCCCTACTACTAGGGAGACGTGCGCCGTAGTGTGCTCCTGATGCTAATCCGTCCAACAGGGATTGAGAAGACTGATTACACTGCGGGTATGCTGTTTTTTTTTTCCGTACATACCTCGTTATCGCCGAACGTCATTGCGCAGGCGCCGTATAGAGTCGGCTCTATACGGCGCCTGCGCAGCGGCGTTCGGCTTCTTTCGGAAAGTCGTGACGCGCAGTATGCGCTGGTCGGAGGAACGTCAATCAACTAGGAATGCCCAGAGCCGCAAGAATCATACCCGGAAGCCGAGGGATGAAACGGCGATAACTAGGTATGTACGAAAACAAAACAGCATACCCGCAGTGTAATCAGTCTTCTTAATGTATTGTTAGAATTTTTTTTTTAGGGTGAACCTCCACTTTAAGGACCTTGCCCCTTTTTGCGATTCGGCACTGCGTCGCTTTAACTGACAATTGCGTGGTCGTGCGACGCGGCTCCCAAACAAAATCGGAGTCCCTTTTTTCCCACAAATAGAGTTTTTCTTTGGTGGTATTTGATCAACTCTGCGTTTTTTATTTTTTGGGCTACAAACAAAAATAGAGCGACAATTTAAAAAAAAAATGCAATATTTTTTACTTTTTGCTATAATAAATATCCCCAAAAAATATATAAAACAACTTTTTTTCCCCTCAGTTTAGGCCAATACGTATTCCTCTACATATTTTTGGTAAAAAAAATCACAATAAGCGTTTATCAATTGGTTTGCGCAAAATGTGTAGCGTTTACAAAATAGGGGATAGTTTTATTGCATTTTTATTAATATTTTTTTTTTTACTACTAATGGTATCGATCAGCGTTTTTTTTCGTGACTGCGACATTATGGCGGACACATCGGACAATTTTGACACATTTTTGGGACCATTGTCATTTTCACAGCAAAAAGTACTATAAAAAGGCACTGTTTGAGAGAAAGGAGTCACCGCTCCAGGTGGGATCACTAAATGGTTACAGGTGGTGCAGGATACCGAGGGTGCTGGCGGTGCACTAAGCAAAATGAAGACAAAGAAAAATGGATAGCCGCACTCCAAAACCTGATGGGTGGTCTTTTATTCAATAGACAGCATGTACAAAAATAGGGTCACAGCAGTAGAAACAAGGAACAGCCGACGCGTTTCGCACTGGATCAGTGCTTATTCATGGCATGCCATGAATAAGCACTGATCCAGTGCGAAACGCGTCGGCTGTTCCTTGTTTCTACTGCTGTGACCCTATTTTTGTACATGCTGTCTATTGAATAAAAGACCACCCATCAGGTTTTGGAGTGCGGCTATCCATTTTTCTTTGTCTTCAAAAAGGCACTGTTTACTGTGAAAATGACAATTGCAGTTTAGGAGTTAACCACTAGGGGGCACTGTAGGGGTTACGTTTGACCTCATATGTGTTTCTAACTGTAGGGGGACGGGGCTGGATGTGTGACTTCAGTGATCGTCTTTCCCTATATCAAGGAAGAGACGATCACGGTCACTGCCACAATGAAGAACGGGGAAGGTGTGTTTACACACACTTCTCCCCGTTCTTCAGCTCCGGGTCCCGCGGGCACGGTCACGGAGCTTTGGACCGGGTCAGGTACGTGATTGTGCCCATTCTGCCAATGTATATCAGCGTGAATGGGTCCTTAAGTGGTTAAAGAGGAATTCTAGGTATGCCAATTTCTACATAGTTCCATTGATTCAGATTGGTCCAACTAACTATACATATACCATACCTGAGGGATCTCTCTAGAAATCACTGTAGCTGGCACCCCTACTCCAGTGATCTCCACACGGTTCTGGGTCGATGCCGAGTGCCCTGCACAGACCCCATTCAAAAAACTTCTTGAAAGTTCTCAATGAAAGCAAAGGAGTGTCAGGATGAGGTATACTGTCGTGCTTGTCCCCTCCCTTGAACTACAGGAGAGTCAGGATGCCCACTAACACACAGCTCCATTCTCTATCTGTAACGTGGAGAGCGTCCTGACTCTCCTGTAGTCCAAGGGAGGGGGCGAGCACGACACTCCACACCAGGCAGAAAGCCTTGCATTACTGTGTGGAGTTACAGACAGAAGAACAGGAAGTGAGGATTTCTCAGAAGAAATAAGGACATTTAAAAGCAAAATGGAAGGATGAGGTAAGTGAAGGAGGACTGCACTAAGGTAAAGGAAGCTATTTAGGAAAAAAAATTGTTCCTTTACAACCCCTTTAAAGCGGAGCTCCACCCTAAAGTGGAACTTCCGCTCATCGGAACCCTCCGGTGTCACATTTGACACCTTTCAGGGGGGTGCAGATAGGACAGGTATTTGCACCCACTTTCGGGAGTTCTCTCTGCGGGTATTCTGCGGTTAGTGTGTCACTTCTCGCCCCCGCCCGTTTTGTTCTGAGAAACACTCGGCTCCCAGAACACAACGGGGACCATTGAGGACGGCGCTGCTCGACTCGCGCATGCTTTGTAGGGATTCAGGCAGTGAAGCCGCAACACTTCACTTCCTGATTCCCTCACCAAGGATGGCGGTGGGGGCAGCAGATAGACAAGCAGTTGCTCGTCTTCTGCTGCAGACGTCGCTGGACTGCAGGACAGGTAAGTGTCCTAATATTAAAAGTCAGCAGCTGCAGTATTTGTAGCTGCTGGCTTTTAATATTTTTTTTTTACAGCAGAGCTCCGCTTTAAGATTTTACCCAACTAAAATGTACTGGAGATTTTAGTCAACTAAAAAATTACTAAAACTTAAACAATTCAGATGACTAAAATACGACTAAAACTAAATTTGCTTTTTAGTCAAAGGACTATGACTAAAACAAAATCAAAGTTTGACATCAAAACTAACACTGTCTAAGCTGGCTCAAATTTAGTCAGTGACCGTGAGTAACTTTTTTATACTAATGTCAGCTTTTCTGTGTAAAAGACATTGTGGGTGTTCCAGCATCCCCGACTGGTGTGTTCCAGGATCACCAGATTACAAAGTGCTAAAGCAGTGCTTGTATAAAACTCTGCATTACCGAGCAGTGATCTTGTACTCTCTGTATGCATCTCTAGGTTTAATTGTTAATTTTGACTATAATGTGAACATTATTATCACCTTATGCCGCGTACGGACGACCATTTTTCGGGTTCTAAAAAAATGTTTTTAAGGGTCTAGAAAAAACTTTTTTTTTTTTCAACCGATCATTAAAACGGCCTTGCCTACACACGATCGTGAAAAAAAAATGCTCTAGCAAAGCGACGGCACTATAAAGGGGAAGTTCCATTCGGATGGCGCCACCCTTTGGGCTGCTTTTGCTGATTTCATGTTAGTAAAAGACGATTCGCGCTTTTCAGTCCGTTACAGCGTGATTAATGTGCTTACTCCATTACGAACGCTAGTTTTACCAGAACGAGCGCTCCCGTCTCATAACTTGCTTCTGAGAATGCACGTTTTTTTCACGTCGTTAAAGCCTACACACGACCATTTTTTACAACCTTAACCACTAGGGTACCGCACGCCGTCTAATGACGGTGGGCGGAATACCCTATTGTTCTGACAGGACTTCATATGACGTCCTGTCATTTAAAGCTACTAGGGAGCACGTGCGCACCCGCCGCGTTACTGGGAACACAATGCGCGTGCCCGGCGGCCGCGATGGCCGCCAGGCACCCGCGATTGCCCAGTAACTGATCAGGGATGTGGAGCTCTGTGTGTAAATACAGAGCTCCACGTCCTGTCAGGGAAAGAGGAGACCGATTTGTGTCCCTTGTACATAGGGACACAATCGGTCACCTCCCCAGTCACCCCCCCTCCCCCTACAGTTAGAACACTGACTAGGACACACATTTAACCCCTTCCCCGCCCCCTAGTGGTTAACACCTTCCCTGACAGTCACATTTATACAGTAATCAATGCATATTTATAGCACTGTTCACTGTATTAATGTGAATGGTCTCACAAATGTGTCTGATGTGTCCGCTATAATGTCGCAGCCCTGAAAAATAAATCGCAGATCGCCGCCATTCCTAGTAAAAAAAAAATCATAATTATGTCCCCTATTTTGTAGGCAATATAACTTTTGCGCAAGTCAGTCACTATACGGTTATTGCGATTTTATTTTTTATTTTTTTTTACCAAAAATATGTAGAAGAATGCGTATTGGCCTAAGCTGAGATTAAAAAAAAAAGTTTTTTTTTAAATGGGATATTTATTATAGCAAAAAGCAAAAAATATTGTGTTTTTTTTTTCAAAATGTACGCTCTTTTTTTGTTTATAGCCCAAAAAATAAAAAACGCACGGGCGATCAAATACCACCAAAATAAAGCTCTATTTGTGGGGGAAAAAAAGGACACCAATTTTGTTTAGGAGCCACGGCGCACGACTGCGCAATTGTCAGTTAAAGCGACGCAGTGGCGGAAGCTAAAATTTTGTCTGGGCAGGAAGGGGGTGTAGGTGCACAGTAGGCAAGTGGTTAAAAACTTTGTGAAAAAATAGAGCACGTTGGAAATTTTTATTGCCCATTTTTTAGATTGTGAAAAATGCTCTGGAGCCCACACATGATCGTTTTTAATGACATCATTTTTTTTTTTTAAAAACGTCTTATTTTAGAACCCGAAAATCGGTCGTGTGTACGCGGCATTAGTTCTTAAATTTAACATGCAATCATTTTACAATAGGCAGGCTTGGGAAAAAAAGCTAACTGATAAATAGGGCAAGTTCATTTTTAAATAATTACAGCCATTATTGAGCCTAGCCCAATGTGTTGCATATGAATCTGATTTGGCTCGGCACTCAGGGAATCCGCTTATGAATTTACCAGCTGCCAAAGAATTTGGCTCATCTGATCAACAATATGATTTGTTTAAATAAACAGATGAATAAACGCATAGTTTCTGCTGAAATATATGCCTATTGGGATGCTTTCCTCTAGCGCAAAGCCTGGTAGAATAGCTGACTTACCCCCGTTAGTGATACGTATGGAGTGTACAGTTACAGATGACGCCAGAAGGAGCTTTTGGCCTCCATCAATAGTCACATGGTTCTCCTCACTGCGCTCTGGGCTCCAAGGCTCTAAGTCGGGGTCTTCATGTGGACAAATTCCTAAAATTGAAAATAAATATATACAGAGATTGTAATGGTATTTGCTGAGTGGCTGCCATTACGAGGTGAATCACACTCAAGTATGAAAACACACCAAGAAATTCTGGCAGGGAAAGCAGGAAAAAAGCAAAAAAAAAAACATGCCCCATATTAACTCAAAACAGTCTATTATTTCCTACGGCAAATGAAAATGAAACACATAATCTTAATATGAAGGAATACCTTAAAAATACCTATAATAAAAAAAAATTATATATGCCACTTATATCATGCCTGGTAAATGGGTCACCCAAATTGCCTGAATTGGTAAATAATTTTTAAATTAGAAAGTTGGAATATTCAATGCGTTAGTTGATTCCTTATTATATATTGCTAAGATTGTTGAATGTGATGATTAGCAGAGTTGCACCAAAGGGTAATCAAGTCCACCCAGTAATGGCATTTCAGTTTTGGGTAAAAGGTGCTGTATTGATTCTTAACATTTCTTTTTATAATTCCGACTTGTTCCGGAGCTCTGCGCCAAAAAATAGCTTTCAAAATGAAGAAATTCTCCATCACACTATCTTCAACATGAATAAATAGACCATCTAGTGCGGTGGTTCTCAACTCCTGTTCTCAGGACCTACTAACAGGCCACATTTTAAGTATTACCTTGGGAAATTAAGACTAGAATACTGCAATCACTGAGCAGCAAAATGTATTTCAGTTATGTTGAAAACCTGGCCTGTTAGTGGCAGTGCAGCCATCACATGATGCAAGATAATAATGAGGGGGCCTGGGGACCATCGGGCCCCTTACAAGTGTAATGGGAAAAAAATGGGTGGGGGGCCGGCTGGGCCTGTAAGGGGTGGACCATCGGGCCCCTTACAGGTGTCATGCCTGTACCCCCTGATGGCAGCCCTGGTTAGTAGGTCCTGAGGACAGGAGTTGAGAACCACTGCTCTAGTAGCAATAATGAGGCTCTCTTGTAATGTTTGTATGAGGGTGGAGTTGGGACCTCAGGAACGGAGTGCCTGGAGTTAATATGAAAGCAGTGGAAGGTTTATCCTCTATATCAGCCTTTCACAAGCCAGGTTCCATGTTACCATAAGGTTCCTTCTGAGGCCTTGTACACACGACCGGTTTTCTCTGCAAAAACCAACAAGAAAATTGCTGGCAGAGCTTTCTTGCCAAGAAAACCATGCGTGTGTATGAAGCCCCATACACACTATCAGTTTTCCTGATGGTTTTCTCTTCAGGTTTACCAAAACCATCTAATATGAGGTCAAACCTCAAGAGTTTCAATTTGTATGCAATCAGGCAGGCCCTTGTACTACATGGTTTTGGTAAACCTGAAGAGAAAACCGTCAGGAAAACTGATCGTGTGTATGGGGCTGGTGGCTTTCAGATTTCTCGTCAGGAAATCTGCCCAGAATTTCCACGGCATAGGTAGGGTGAAGCAAGATGGTGGCGACGGCATACAATGTGATGAGTGCATGCTCATCGTACTCAATGACGTCACCGTGTTCTTGCCTTTCAAGAGAACCGCGGTTCTTTTGAAAGGTCTGTGTGTACACTCGGGTGGCAAGAGATTCTTGCCAAGCATCTTGTTGGGAAAAACAACGTTTTTATCCTGACGAGATTCTTGCCCGTGTGAGGCCTTAGAGTGCTGGGGGTTTCTTGAGTCGTAGCAAGTTGACCTCCAATGTGATGGTGCCTTCTGGTCTGTGTAATGCCACGTACACACGATCAGAAATTCTGACAAGAAAACCGTGGATTTTTTCCGACGGAATGTTGGCTCATACTTGTGTTGCATACACACGGTCACACAAAATTCCGACTGTCAAGAACGCAGCAACGTACAACATTACAACAAGCCAAGAAAAATTAAGTTTAATGATTCCGAGCATGCGTCAAATTGGTTCAGAGCATGCGTGTTTTTTTGTGTGTCGGAATTGCATACAGACAATTGGAATTTCCGACAAGAACTTTTCTTGTCGGAAAAATTGAGAACCAGCTCTCAGATTTTTGTTGTCAGAAATTCGGACAGAAAAAGAAGATGGTCACAGTGAGGCAAAGTGAGGCACAGTGAGGCACAGTGAGGCACAGTGAGGCATGGGCACATCCAGGGGTGGACTGACAACACATGGGGCCCCCGGGCAATAGATGATTATGGGGCTCCCGGGCAATAGATGATTGTGGGGCCCCCGGGCAATAGAAGATTATGATGACCACCACGCCAGGAGCCTGTGCAAAGGCAGGGCAGCTAAAATCTCAGGATTTTCACATAAAAAGCATGTCGGTTTCAGAAATGTCAGGGACAGATGTGAAAAAAACACAGATTTTTACATACTGTCCCTGGTTTTATTGAGCCTGGCAACCCTGATGGGGCCCCCTAGTCCCAATGGTCAGTCCGCCCCTGCACCCATCTGTCATTTTGTAGGGACAGATAGAAGATTAAAGCAAACAAGTGGTGGGTTTCTATTGTCCACACTGACATTCTAATTTTCTCCAGGTTTTATCAGGGGTCTGTAAATCCCACCACTTTTGGCACACTCCACCCCAATAGGGAATTCATTCACAGAGAATAGCCATCATGATCTTATCATGATCGTTTCCCAAGTCTCGAAACTTATGCAAGCAGTGATTACCAAATAATCTGACCAGGTGAAAATCCTTGTATAATAAAAAAAACAAAGAGCAAATCTGTGCTTCTTTACCCAGATAGAAGATCATTTGCAAAATACCTGTCTTGGTCCATGGCCGACAAGGAAAATACGCTTTGTGTGACCAAATCCAATAAAAATAAACAGTGATGAATTTTTAAACAGGTCCAATAAAGATTTAACACCTAATATAACATACTGGTAGTAATTCAATTTCCACAGCAGGAAAATGTAACCATTTCCAAGTGTCACTTATTTTTAGCCATTTAAAAGAGGTCAATGGAAAATTTGTGTATTATTTTATAATTTACTTGAAAAACTGGGCCTATACACTGAATGGGCTGAATACAGAATAGCGCACTACTGCAGTGATGGTAATGCGCATTGGTACAGTGGAGGTGAGTGCCTAGGCATGTGTCTCTGCAGTGGTGAGTGGAGAGGTGGCATGTGGGAGATGTGGTGAGAGTAGGGGGGAAGGATAAGGGTCAGGTGCTGTGGTTGGTGTGTAGTTTTGGGGGGGCCCGGGGGGCGGGAGGATATCAGGCCAGCATGTCAGTGGCACATCCCCTGGGGTACTGGGCCTATAGTATTCCACGATCATATGAGCACCTTTCTGTCTAGATCAATGCCCTCCCCCCTGCTACCACTGAGAAAGAGGAGCAAGCTCCTGTGACGTTGCTGGACCAGTTAAAAGACTCAGGAAAAAGCTATGAATAGGGATTCGTAAATTAAAAAGAAATGTGTGTGTGGGGCAGGGGTGCTGGCTTTATTTTAAGATGGAATTCTGCTTTAATTTATTTATTTCAGCCTTCTTCACATGCTATGAGGTGCATATTACCAAGGCCATAATAAGACGTAGGGGGTATTTTACTAAAGGAAAATCCACTTGGCACTACAAGTGCACTTGAAAGTGCAGTCGCTGTAGATCTGAGGGGGACATGCAAGGAAAATAAAAAAAACAGCATTTTAGCATCCACATGATTGGATGATAAAAACAGCAGAGCTTCCCCTCATTTCAGATCTACCCCTCAGATCAACAGCGACTGCACTTCCAAGTGCACTTGTAGTGCAAAGTGGATTTGCCTGTAGTAAATGACCCCCATAATGTTGTCCATGGCACACAGGAATGATAACGCCCCTTTGTAAAACCCCACCCCCTGAGTAGGGTTACTACGTGTCCCGGATTGACCGGGACAGTCCCCCATCTTGCAGATCTGTCCCGGGCACCTTTATTCCAGGACAATACAGTGTCCCGAAATGAAACTGACACAGCCACACCCCAAGCCAAATTAATGCCCCCAAAAAAGGCCACCACATCACCGCTTTACTCACTGACAGTACTTGTCCTGGCCGAGAAAGCCTGGAGAAGCACAGTCCCCGCCCCCTGCTTGTGATTGGAAAAATCATAAATCCCGCCTCTTATGTCCAATCACTGTGCTATTACAGCACAAGCTGATTTTTGGGAAGGGGGGTGTCCCTGAATGACCACTTTAGGATCAGAATGGCACACCAATTAATAACAAGTCAACAATGAGAATACAGGTATTTCTATTCTTCCAGAGAGGTTAATGACTGGTTAATATGGGTGAGTACAATCTAACTATCTAAATCAAGCCTGCAGTTTTCTGTAAATCAGTGCAATACAGAATTATGATTATGTCTGCAAATTTTTGCATAGAAGAACCATACATTGCCAAGGATTGTGGCTCCCTGCCAAGCTGTGCTTCAGACATTGCAAATAGGCAGGTTCAAGGAAAAAGGACTCACAGATTCACAGATATATAGGCCTTTAAATCCCTGTATTTATCTACAGTTCCTATAGGTAGTCACCAGTTTAGTATTTCACTTTAATTAAAACTGACCTGAAATCCCACGTGTAAAAATCACAGCGCAAAGCAGGAAACTCAGCATTACCCCCATGCTGTTCAGATACATGGTTCACTCAAGGGTCCAATTTTACCTGTAACACACAAAAAAAATTGTTTAGCAAACTTTTTAGATTTACTTATAGTCAGTATTATTGTGTATCCGATGAACCACCTGTAACCACTTCTTCCTTAAATTAATGGAACAACATCTTAGACTTGCAGACACTATGGTAGACGCTGTAAAGTCCTGTAAGCTGTACAATGTCCATCTGTGCGAAAGCTTTTGTTATAATGTCACCGTCCTCATATGACAGGAAGAGCATGCTGCCAAACAGACTTGATCTGGCTTATACCCCACCTGACAAGCTTATCACAGACAATGAGCTACCAAGGATAAAAAGTAATGGACGTGACTAAATAACACAACGACAGTGAAAATTGTACCATGTTCCTTCATGTTTTTACTGTCAGCAGTCGGCCTAATGTAATTTATTGTTTTACAAATTTTACTACATTTAATTTTGCCTCAAAAGAAACAAAAATGATGACTCTTGTCTGTCACAGTTGAATCTCCTGCTGGGAGCTATACCATTGTGCTTGGAGCTCCACTAGATTGGAGCCTTAGCTATATCAAGGTAACAGCCACCCTGTTATGCCGCGTACACACGATTGGAAATTCCGACAAGAAAAACGTGGATTTTTTTCCGACGGAATGTTGGCTCAAACTTGTCTTGCATACACACAGCTACACAAATGTTGTCGGAAATTCTGAACGTCAAGAACGCGGTCATGTACAACACTACAACAAGCCAAGAAAAGCGTTCAATGATTCGGAGCATGCGTCGAATTGTAACAGAGCAAGCGTAGGATTTTTGTGCATCGGAATTGCATACAGAAAAATACAGAGAGAACCAGCTTTCAAACATTTGTTGTCGGAAATTCCGACAGCAAATGTCCGATGGAGCCTACACACGGTCGGAATATCGGACCAAAAGCTCACATCGAACATTTGTTGTTGGAAATTCCGACCGTGTTTACGCGGCCTAAGATTCCAGTTCAGAAAAGTGTTTAAACAGAACACTGCATTACTATTCAAACAAGATCTGATTCCATGCTAACCTAACAACCCTGTGCAATAATCTGCTGAAATTTGAGCCACATAGGGCTTCCTTAAAGTGGAGGTTCACACAAAAAGTGAACTTCTGCCTTTTGGAACCCTCCCCCCCTCCAGTGTGGGGAACCGGGCAGTGAAGCTGCAAGGCTTCACTTCCTGATTCCCTTACCCAGGATGGAGGCGGAAGCAGCCGAGGACCGAGCAATTGCTCAGCCTTGTCTGCTGATATTGCGGGCGTGATGGTAAGGTAAGTGTCCATTTTTTAAAAGTCAGCAGCTGCAGTTGTATTTGCTGGGTTTTAAAAAAAAAAACGGTGAGGACCTCCACTTTAAGGGTTGGACTTCAAACCATTGAAATTATAATACATAGGGATTTTCTAGGCTATTGAAGCTCCCTTTAACAGAACCCATCATCTACCTTGATAAACAGAGACAAGGAAGAGTTCTTTGAACCACGGTAACATTAAGGTAGACCCCAACAGGTATGAGAATGAGGTTTCCAAATCCCTGAGTGCCTGCCATTCTAATATGACATTAGTCATCTATAGCTTTGTGACAGGAAGTCAGGTAAATCTGTGGGTGTTGTCACAGACGGGAGATACATTTCTGCCTTGTTTAGGCAATTCACCAATTACTATCAGGTGTCGGCTGCAGAAATAGCCAGAAAGGTTTAAGGGCGTTGGAAAGCTTCAGCTGTTCAGAATGAGGCAATTAAGGCCTCTATAATTTGTCCAGAGGATAACTACTGATTGCTGCATCCTGAGGCTTTTTGAGTTAAGGAGAGCAGTAAGCTGAGAGAAACTTCTGAAGAGGTGAGGTGGTGTTGATTTTTCTGCGTGATAAAAATCAATAAGTCTATTGTTTTTCTACTGTATGACCAGCAGTGTCTGCCCAGCAGTAGGCTGTGCCAGACTCCATAGATAGGTTCCTGTGTGGTGAAGGTAGATGCCCCAAGTGGCCAGGGTTTATTTTATGTGTTGTTTTGTTTATGCTGTTGAATGCTTGCACTTGTTTCCAGCAATATGGAAGAATAAACCATAATCTTTGTTTTCAACCGTCCTCGGCTGCCTCTCTGTATGGTTCAGTGTGTAGTGAACCCACCCAGGGGGTCACACATACCCGTTTCCGAGCTAACACCTTACACCTTCCTTATTTATTTAAGGAAGCTGGTGCACCAAAGTGAATAAAAAATAGCATGTGAATACCCACAAAACTAGGCTGGGTCATTGGTCCGCTCTCAAACAAGAAAGAACTCCCTGACCTACCCCCAAGGGTGCGACCTCTCCCCAAGGCTCCCCCCAAGGGTCCTGATGTGGTCAAAGCACTCTGGTCCACCTAGCAGACCCCTCTCCTTCTAGCCAACCACCGAGTTCTAGGTTAGGGGCTCTCTCGAATAAGGATCTCTAAAGCCAATACTTTTCTTTTTAATTTTAGATAGAGTTAGGAAGAATTAAAACTAGGGCAGTTACTGATCAAAATTTTTGTTTTTGATTAATCGTTTTTTATTTTAATCGATTAATCGACTAATTTCGATTAATTATAACGCACATACAGATCCAACTACTTTTAGCTGATCCCTAGTGCAGCTACCAACCACTGCAAAAATAGATAGGATACAAAAAACACACAAGGCAGCGCTCGATGGGAATAGCATTAAAACTTTTATAGTCTTCAAGTACGTAACAAAATAAATATTGCACTGGAGATAAAATCGATGTAACTACATAAACTGTAAAAATGGTGCGAGTAATACCAAATGGTACCAAAAGCAGTCATAAAAACATGTAGTCAAGTAGGATACTGGTATAAAAATGTGTAAAACGATAACACTGCTGAATCCAGATGAGGAGAGGTTAACATCAGTCCGTCGGCATGTAGCTGTCCCATGAAGGGAACTATCACAACTCCCAGTGGATGATTGTAAAATCCCAAGGTTGATAGAAGGAAGTGATAGAGGGAAGTGTAACAGCCCTTGTGTGTGGCAGATAATATGGTCCCGCCGACATGCATATATGAAGGTACAGCAAAGGAGCCCTTCCGATGGACACGGCAAGCCCCGCCGGTGTCCGTGACGTCACCGGATCTCCGACAGAACTCCCTGAAGGCCCAGAAGCTGGCAGAGAGGCTAGTACCAATCAAAAGAATTGTAATCGATCAAAAATATTTTGATCGATCAAAAAAATTAAAGATTAATCGATTAATTAAAAGTTAATTTGCACAGCCCTAATTAAAACCATGTTCTTTGCCATCTGTGTCCCATTATGGAGATTTCCCCTTCCATATATACAAGAAAGATGAAAGGAATCCAGTGTTGTGAGACAATAGGTGACAATTTGTATCCCATGGTGGGGCTATGAGATCACAGACAACTGTAGCTGAACTGTCTGTGAGAAAAGCCTGGAACCATGTTATCTGCATTGACATGTGTGTGTCCATATAGGAAAAATAAAAATGGGAGTCAGGTCTGTCATCTCCATGATTAAAGTACAAAATCAGTTTATAACAACAGGAATTCAGCAACCAGCCAAACTGTTCTTATGCCTTGTACACACGATCGGAATTTCCGATGGAAAAACTCAGATGGGATTTTTTCATCGGATATTCCGACCGTGTGTGTGCCCCATTTGACTTTTTTCTGTCGGAATTTAGAAAGAGAACGTGTTCTCTTTTTTTCCGACGGAAAAAAATTCTATCAGAAATTCCGTTTGTCTGTAGGGAACTCCAATGGAGAAAAAAACATGGTCAGAATCAAATCGACTCATTCTCGGAAGCATTGAACTTCATTTTCTCGACTCGTCGTAGTGTTTGTACGTCACCGCGTTCTGGACGGTCGGAATTTGGTGCGACAGTGTGACAGCTTGAACGGAATTCAATCGGAAAAATACGTCTGAGTTTATCCCAACGGAAAATCGGATTGTGTGTACAAGGCATCAATCTGACTACACTAATTTTAAAAAGATATATATGGGGGTAATTGTATAGTATTTACAATACCTACTATATCTTATTTGGCACGTTTAGTAAGTATTTTGAAATGCAAATTTACACATAAAAAATAGTGCACAGTATTAATTGCTGCATAAAACCTTAAAATTAGAGAAATGGAGCCTTTAGCATGTCTGTTTTCTGTATATTTTAATATCAGTCCATGAAATTCTAGCTAGTAGATGGTTACCTGCTGCTGCTCTAGCCTCTCACATTCCTCCTTCTTTGCGTGACCCCCTCAACTGGAGATCTGTTTGCTAAATTTACACTTTCAGGAATTTTCAGTGTTCTGGTTTCCAGATATGGCTTTCTTTGGTCACATAATCCATCTGAGCAAAATATTTATGCAGGCCAGTAATAATTTTCTAGGTGGATTAGACCCAGCACTCAATCTTCTACCAGTCCAATAGTAATACGTTCATATCACCAAGTACGTATCACCAGGTTAGCAAACATTAATGCCAGCTGGGTCAGTATAGTGCCGATGAGTCCTGCTAAAGCATTTACTAAATCCATCTGTGTATTCCCTGTTGGGTAGGATGCTTTATTCAGTCCGCCTTGGAAAGACGCCTGGCAGCAACCCCTGGATATATATTCGGATTCCTGGCAAGACCAGCGCTGTCAAATTATTTCCAGCTGTAACATAGCAAAGACTCATCAGCACAGCTATATCCCAGCACAAAACACTGGTGTCTTAGCTCTCCACTAGGCTCTATGTGTAGCAGGGTTATTTTTAATAAATAAATAAATATATTTATATATCTATATATATATAGATATATATATATATCTAGATATATATAGATATATATATATATACAGTACAGACCAAAAGTTTGGACACACCTTCTCATTACAAGTGTTTTCTTTATTTTCATGATTATGAAAATTGTAGATTCACACTGAAGGCATCAAAACTATGAATTAATACATGTGGAATTATAAACATAACAAAAAAGTGTTAAACAACTGAAAATATGTCATATTCTAGGTTCTTCAAAGTAGCCACCTTTTGCTTTGATTACTGCTTTGCACACTCTTGGCATTCTCTTGATGAGCTTCAAGAGGTAGTCACCTGAAATGGTCTTCCAACAGTCTTGAAGGAGTTCCCAGAGATGCTTAGCACTTGTTGGCCCTTTTACCTTCACTCTGCGGTCCAGCTCACCCCAAACCATCTCGATTGGGTTCAGGTCCGGTGACTGTGGAGGCCAGGTCATCTGGCGCAGCACCCCATCACTCTCCTTCTTGGTTAAATAGCCCTTACACAGCCTGAAGGTGTGTTTGGGGTCATTGTCCTGTTGAAAAATAAATGATGGTCCAACTAAACGCAAACCGGATGGAATAGCATGCCGCTGCAAGATGCTGTGGTAGCCATGCTGGTTCAGTATGCCTTCAATTTTGAATAAATCCCCAACAGTGTCACCAGCAAAGCACCCCCACATCATCACACCTCCTCCTCCATGCTTCACGGTGGAAACCAGGCATGTAGAGTCCATCCGTTCACCTTTTCTGCGTCGCACAAAGACACGGTGGTTGGAACCAAAGATCTCAAATTTGGACTCATCAGACCAAAGCACAGATTTACACTGGTCTAATGTCCATTCCTTGTGTTCTTTATACCAAACAAGTCTATTTTGCTTGTTGCCTTTCTTTAACAGTGGTTTCCTAGCAGATATTCTACCATGAAGGCCTGATTCACACAGTCTCCTCTTAACAGTTGTTCTAGAGATGTGTCTGCTGCAAAAGGTGGCTACTTTGAAGAACCTAGAATATGACATATATTTTCAGTTGTTTCACACTTTTTTGTTATGTATATAATTCCACATGTGTTAATTCATAGTTTTGATGCCTTCAGTGTGACTCTACAATTTTCATGGTCATGAAAATAAAGAAAAAACTCTTGGAATGAGGTGTGTCCAAACTTTTGGTCTGTACTGTGTATATATATATATATATATATATATATATATATATATATATATATATATGCGATTTTAAACTCAGTGGAGCACTTTGGGGTTTTGTGAAAGCCAATATGTTAAAGTACCCACTAATGTTTTGTATCTCTTAAAGACTATTCTTCTTTCTTTTTAATACAATTGAATTCCCATTTTGGTTCAACTGGTTTAGCTAATACAAAACAGTGTGAACATTGCTGCTGGTTTCCTATTGATTTTACATTACAGAGAAGGTACCAATGGGTGAGAACCAAGGTCATATTTGCCATGAGGCATTGGTAAACTGTGGGCAGCAGGTTTACCCAGAAGGGTTAGTGCCATATTTTCAATAAGGCATTAATGGACTGTGGGCTGCAGGGAAGCCATAACAGCCAGAGTTATCCTTGTCATAAGGTATTAGTGGATTGTGGGTAGTAGGGTTAGCCACAAGTGCCAGGGTCACATTTACTATAGGGCATTAGTAGACTGAGGACAGTAGGGTTAGCCACAAGTGCCAGGGTCATATTTACTATAGGGCATTCGTAGACTAGGGACAGTAGGGTTAGCCACAAGAGCCAGAGTAATTTTTGCCATAAGGCGTTATTGGACTATGGCCATTAGGGTTAGCCAGAAGAGTCCGGGTCATACTTGCCATAGGGAATTAGTGGACCATGGGCAGTATGTTTAGCCAGAAGAGCCATGGTTATATTAGCCATTAGGCATTAGAGGACCGTGGGCAGCAGGGTTGGGCACGAAAGGACCAAAGCATAACATTTAATTTTTTTCTCTGGCTACCAGTGGATAATTGTAGGTAATCCCCACCAATGGGGAAATGTGTTCAGGGATTCTTGAAAGGAGTCACAAGACTTCTGGTAGCGCTTTTCTTTTTTCTGCAGCATATTGACTGGTGGTCTTCACAGATCAGTGCCAGATGCATAGAACACTGGTAAAACACTGCCTTTAAGAATACTTTTTGAGTTACATTTTTGTACTAATAATTATTCAAAATGAAATGGGGTGGAAGCATAATTTGTGTATGCTTAATACAGCATAAGCACTAAATATGGCCCTGGTAAGATCTCTTCATTTGCCTTTAAAATGGTTGTTAGGTCAGGCAGAAAGTGGAATTATAGCAAGAATATTTTGCCAATATTGCTCTTAAAAGATTTAAGAAACAAGTAAGCCAATAAGTGGACCAAGTATGCTTTTAGATGCACTCCTTTAAACCCAAGAGTACAACGTACTGATTTATGGCACATTTAAATGACAAGAATGACAAGTTCATTAATGTTAAAGGGAGTTACTGCAACAAAACTATTCGTTTTTTGGCCATTATTTAAAAGCGCCTTTTCAGTTTTTTAATTGAAAACAGTTAAATACTGCAAAGCTTAGTAAAAAGAACATCTCCATTTAGTATTACTGTCATCAGTAGACTGATAACTGTCTCCCTAGGTGCCCTGAGAAATTTCATGTATGCCTTAAAACACATCTGTATGTGACCCATGTCACGGTTTCACCTCACACAGTAGTTTTTGGCAACAGCATGTACATTTTAAGTCAAGGTCAATGATAACAACATATGGTGCATCTCCAAGGGATAAACTTGCCTTTCTTAATAGCATTCCTGCTCAGATAATTCTAAAAAAAAAAATCCAGCCTCTGTCATTTTTCATTTCAGCCCCATTCAAAGTAAAGGCAGATCCTTTAAAATGTATTAGAAAAGGTAAAGAAACACTTGTTACAGTTGTCCTTCTCTCCCGCCGACAATGTTTCCCCAAGAAAATGATGGCTAGCAGTGAGAGGTGGAGCAAGCCTCTATCAGTACTGCTCACATGCAACCATGTTCAATAACTTGCAAAAATTTCAGGTAGTGAGTGCTGGGATTCCGTAATGAAATCAGTGAAGATCAGGTTCCCTAACTGAGAATGCTTACTGCATTTTTTATGTTCCAACAGCTTGTGCAATATGGCCCAACGGCTAGTGGCTCTCGCTATTGCATATCAAAACTCATTAACTGCAACAGGCTCATACAATGGGAAAACCTTATGTGCACCTAAATACTAACCCCTAAAAGTTTAGGTAGAGGACCCTCTGAGTCACTATATAAATGTAGGTACTAAAGAAGCCATAAAGATGACCAAATAGTTTGATATTCATCAGAGCACACCACAGGGAATTAAGGACTTTGGTGTGGACAGCTCCCAGGTTGTGGCCCTCAGCAATTGGCCATGTTAGTACACATCACCACAGTTGGGGCACATCACAAAATTATGCTACCTGTTACATTTGGCAGACAGTACTTCTGACAATCATGACCTATTCAAGTGAATGGGGCAGGGCCCCAACCGCATGCCAAACACTGTTGTGGCGCACTATTCCCATTCATCAGCCCCCTTCAGCTGAAAGAAAACAGACATTCAGTTTTGCTTCTGAATTAAGGTGACCAGATTTTTAAAATGAAATCCGGGGACATATTTTTTTTTTTATTACTAGTGATGGAGTCAATCAGTGACTCTGTGCCCGTCGCCGCCACCGCCTGCCTCACAGCCTGTCAAGTCTTATGCCTTGTACTCACGATGAGAAAACTGCCATTTTTTATATTGGTCGTAAAAGCCAGTCGTGTGTATGCTCCCTAGCAGTTTTCTCGGCAAAAAAACTGTCCGCAAAAAAATTGAAACCAGCTCTCTTTTTTCTCGTCGTGTTTCGCTGCGAAACACGATTGTGTGTAAGCTTTTCTGAGGGGAAAAAAACATGCATGCTCAGAATCAAGTATGAGATGGGAGCGCTCGTTCTGGTAAAACTAGCGTTTGTAATGGAGATAGCACATACGTCACGCTGTAACGGACTGAAAAGTTCAAGGCTGAAAAGTGCGAATCGTCTCTCACCAAACTTACTAACACGAGGATCAGCAAAAGCAGCCCAAAGGGTGGCGCCATTTAAAAGAAACTTCCCCTTTTAAGTCCCGTTGTACGTGTTGTATGTCACCGCGCTTTGGTCGGACGTTTTTTTGCATGAACGTGTGCATGCAATTCAGGCTGGTGAGGAATCACGTCGGGAAAATCGTCTTTTTTTTTCCTGCCGAGAAAAATGGTCGTGTGTACGAGGCATTAATCTCCGGGCCTCGGCTACTACTGGGTGGGGAACTTAAGATGATCACTCCTCCAGGGAAGGCAAGGAGATAAGCAGGCAGGCAGGCGGCTGGCCAGGACTTGAGCCAAGGCAGAAGAACATGCAAGCGGAGCTGAATGGGCATGCACCAGAAACTGAAGAAATATTCCCTCCACTCCGACCAGCACAAGATCAACAGAAAGGGGCACAGATAATGGAAAAAATACACCCCTAAGCTAGTAAGAGCGGTGGAGTGGGGGGGGGTGTGATTCAAACTTTTTTTTTTTAATTCTACACTGTCTATGAAATTGCCCCAGCCCCTGTTCAAATCCAATCTGGGGACAGACTTTGCCTGGGGACATTGTCCTCAATCCGGGACAGCTGCTGCTTTATCTCCTTCATACCTCTTTTCAGACTGTACAAATCTGTGCATACACTGGAGAATCAAAGAACAAGCTACCTGAAGGGTTGAGCTTCACAAACCATATTCATTTCACAGGTCAGTTTGCTCAGGACAACAGCATTTTACTGCAGTCAATGTTGCATCACTTCCCAACTGCATCTAGATTCTGAATCAGTTACTGTAAACCTGTTATAAATCTTGGCAATTAAAATTCAGCATATGATGACTAATCTAGTCTAAGCACATCAAAATGATCAGTAGATCATAAGATAGAGGCATCTAAACTTAAAAACAAACCTTGATCTTAGGGTCATCTAAAATTAAAAGTAAACCTTGACTTTAGGGTCATGCTTGGTTCTCATCCCTCCCACCTCTCAAACCTCCTGAATGATCTTCTAATGTGATGAGTAGCCAAATGTGGCAACTTTAACTTCAACTATCTATCTAATGATCTTTTGACATATTCTTTTTCACTGAAGGCAACCTCTTGTATTTTGCATATTCTTATACCTTTACCTTAAAACTATTCACACAGAGACATGTTAGACTTGTGGATGGTCTGATCATGAAACAGATTTGGTGACATTCATGGGGCATACACACGGTCAGAATTTCCAATGGAAAAAGTCCAACTGACTTTTTTTATTGGAAATTCCGACTGTGTGTATGCCCCATCGGAAATTCTGATGAATTCGATTTACATAGAGAACATGTTCTCTTTTCCTCCGATGGAATTCCAATGTGAATTTGGTTGGACAAAGGTCCGATCGTATTTACAGGGCATTATAGGTCTAAATCTGAAATCTGCTGCTACCAAGAAAAACTTTCAGACCATTAGAATATGCCAAAAGCCCACTTATTAGTCCTTCTAACTCTGCTGGTCATAATACAAAGACCATACAGTGCATTTAGTTTTTCTTTTTCAATTGTCCTAAGTGAATCTGCACAAAAAATCCCTGGGACTGCAACTCTCAAACCTACAGGATTTGACTTAAACCCACGTAGCAGCAAACCTTATAATCCCTAATGTTGATATTAGAACTTTATTTCATGGCTTAGTTAGGGCGCACCAACCACATGTTGACAATCTACAAGCTAGATCTACATAATAATATGGAAGGTCATTTGTCACCATCACTAATTGTATACATTGCTCTTATATGAAAATCAAGAACAAACAAATTAATCTAAATATGAACCTCACACATTACAATTTTTTTTTGCACACAGTTAAATTATTTACTCAGCTTTGGAATGCACATAGCTTGATTTATGGTCCTTTCTGCATTAATTGTAGGGCACACATGTCCTTAGACGTTCATACATCTCATCGCCCTCATGTGTAATAAAACAACAGCTAAACTCAAAGATACAGGTGAAAATGTCACCTCCATAAAAGCAAAGCACATATTTCCCGTACATATCTGAACCATCAAGCTCTTACTCTTTGAAAGTGAAATACATTAATCAAGTCAGCATCACAAGATCCTGGAGCTAAATTCTGGCATTGGCAAGGTCCAATAAACTGCAAGAATGCAATAAAATAAACAGCCCAGTTGCGTTCTGTATACATTGAATAGACAAGTGAAAAAACACAGTGCCTTATGGCATACACAAATCACAAACCTGTTCAGTGTTCTGCCTTACATGGGTGTTCAGAAAAAGCCCAGCATGAACCCACGTGGCACAAGTCAGGACAACATCACAGTGAACCTGGAAGGCTGAGATGCTAAATACGGGTTCCCAGAATCCTGCTCAGGGATCTTTATTCCAAAGCTTTAAATCTTGATAATTCCCATCTGTGACTGTACTGACTTTTCCGTGAGCCATCCACAGTGCTAGAAAACTGTTGTGCAGACAGCTCTTCTATGTCTATAATTATTGTCATAGACATAACCTATGATTTGAAAGTAACTCCTCCTGTATTCATCCTCATCCTCTTCATGGACCCATAACTGTCATTCTGAAAAGCAAGCTGCCACACTCATGACACCTAACAGGCCACAGACACCTTGCTGTGTATACAATATCATGGTGAGTGAACACCTCAAATATGCAGATCAACCACACGCTGAAATATGATATCAAATACATGTAACACTCACTTGCTATTTAAAGTATCTGTATGAACATGTAGAAATTTGCTTAGAGCCAGCTAATCTTTCAGGAGAAATTAAAAAAAAATACCTTTCAAAAACACAAAATGACTATAAAGAAAAGTTGAGTTACTGTCCACAATGGCCGTTAATATTCATTCTCACATTTCCAAATCTGAAAATAAAAGAAGGAGTCTGAACTCGTTTCTGTCACCTTCATTTCTCTAAGCCTTACTCTTGCAGAATAGCAGTCAAAAAGGACAAGACAAATAACTCTGCAATGTATAAATGCTTGGGGTAATAAGACGTGTAGCACACTTTCCTTACATTGTCGACCCTTGACGCTATTGAACCCAAATTGTCTGTGGGTTGTAATTATTCTAGATGATATGTATACTCTTGTTATCCCTCCTGATGGTGGTGCTGCCCTACCTGCCCCCTTCTTTCCCTCCCTCTCCTCCCTTTTTTTCTTATCTAGTCTTTTCTCCTTTTTTCTTTCTTAATGCCCACACTTCTCAAATTGGTTCACTCCGTATGCCCCTCCACATTGCCTTGGCTATTTCTTTGCAAACTATTTATTCTCTCCTGAAGTCTGTTGAGCTATACTTTCGTTTCACGATGGGTTTATGTTGTACCCAAGTTAAATACTCGAGAGCAGTGGTCTACAAACTGTGGCCCAAGGGCCAGATGCAGCCCTTTGCTAGCCTTTATCCTTCCCCTGAGGCACTATCTCCCAATGATATTAGCCACTATTCCTTCCACTGACACTAACAGTGATACATTATTCTTGCCGCTGACAATAATGATGGGACACTGTTTTTCCCACTAATATCAATGATGGGACACTGTTCTTCCCACTAATATCAATGATGGGACACTGTTCTTCCCACTAATATCAATGATGGAACACTGTTCTTCCCACTAATATCAATGATGGAATACTGTTCTTCCTACTAATATCAATGATGGAATACTGTTCTTCCCGCTAATATAAATCATGGGACACTGTTCTTCCACTAATATCTACGATGAGGGACTATTCCTCCCACTGATACCAATGATCGGGTACTATTCTACATCCTACTGACCACCAGCCCTAAGGTCATATTTATTCTTGCTGATGCTGGGTCCAGGACATTTTCTACCTCCACTGGTCACAATCTGGCCACCCTTAAGTCTGAAGAACAGTAAACTGGCCCTTTGAAAAGTTT
Organism: Rana kukunoris; assembly: GCA_029574335.1. Lineage (NCBI taxonomy): Eukaryota > Metazoa > Chordata > Amphibia > Anura > Ranidae > Rana > Rana kukunoris. Next base: position 39,001,678 of record CM056051.1, read on the forward strand.
GGAAACCCCCTGCTCTAGAACCAGACTTACAGTAGGTGGTATTTTAATGGATGGAATTACCTTTTTAAATTTGTACGTTGATGGCTCTATCTTTGTATCTTGTGAATTTCTCTGTTTTTCTTCTTATTGTAATTGTGAAGACTTTCTAAAAAAAAGAATACATAAAAAAAAAGAATAAGACGTTAGAATATGTTATTAAAACAAGGTTTGAATGCACATGAACTTAACTAATGACAAGTGTATTGGATTAGAATCTGCAGTCTTTTTAGTGTTTGGTGCTGCCATTCTCAACCAGGGTTCCTCCAGAGGTTGCTAGGGGTTCCTTGAACTGTGGTTGATTGTTGTCCCACCTACTGGTGTTTGCTGTTCCAGGGTCATTGCCAATTGGCAAAGCCAACTGCACGACACCAATGATTTCTTTAGTTACCTGTAAGGGATGGATATTTTCCATTGACCTGCCTAAGACATATATAGGAAAGCAATGGGGGGTTTATCTTCTATTTCGGCCATTCCTAACCAGGGTTCCATGGAACCACAAGTTATCTCCAGAGGCTGCTGGGGGTTCATGGAGTTGTGGCTAATTGATCACCATGTAAGGGGCGTTTTTCCCAATGACCACTGATAAACTGGTTTCATTAATGGCTCTCTAAAACCTGATATTTTTTTATGGGTTCCTTTGGGATAAAAGGGTTGAGGACGGCATTACACATTACAATCCCTAGGTTTTTTAACCATTTACATCCAGAATTAACTTTTCATATGTATAATTAGCAACTAGACCACCATCATTATGATATGATGTAAAATTCTCTTTGAATCCTATGTCTTTAGAGAGCACCTAGGAAGATGGGACAAAGTACTATATATACCTTGACCCCCTGGTGAACAATGCATTAAAAATTTCAAACAAGACTTCTTCAATTGCACAATAAAAAAAATCACAAACTGTTTAAATAAATACAAAGAACACACTGATTATGTAAAATAAAAATAACTTACCTTCCATGATGCGTGCTTTGGTAATCAATCAACATGTTAGTAAAAATCATATTATAAAACAAGCATCCTACAGCAAACAAGCAGGTGCTCAGAACTAGGTATCAGATGTACTCTGATCTTATAAAAGACCCAATGGATACTGGCTGAGATACATAGCAGGTGCAGGTCTCACACTTGGCTCTGGACAAATCACGTTCACCAATATCAGACACATTTAACTTACACAAAGAGAAAAATATTTATTATCTTGACAATATACACACATTAGACAGTATAAAAAGGATTAAGTCTTATCTATAGATCGTCACATTTTCATTGGCTCGGCAGATAAATAGGGTGATGCTACACAGTCTCTGCTTGTGGAGCAATAAGGCACCACTTTAGTTTATTTTTTTAGTTCTACAGTTTTGGGGCATCTGTATTCAGTCAGCATCAGTGGCAGGTAAAGGTGTATTGATGCAGCCCTTCTCTCTGCACTGTTGTTAATGATTTTAATCCAAGATGGCATGGTCAGTCCTTTATATCCCACCATGGCAAAGCTGCCTGCAAGAAAGAATCAAAATGGTTACTATTTACCATAAATATCTACTGTACATGTGCCAAAAAAACATGGCTGACTTGAAAATACCTTTCGTGTGCATGGCTATTGGCTTTGCCAAACCAAGCTTGATGAAAGCAGACATTTCAGAAACAGATGGAGCATCCACAATGTCTCTTGAGCAAATAAGAACTACAGACCTAGGAAACAAAATAGTGCATTGAAATTCCAACAATTGAGAACTACATGGCCAGTCATATGCAGCGTTAATTTCGTAGACAGTGATTTTAGTTGACTAAAACTAAAACAATTGCAGATGACTAAAATATGACTAAAACTAATATAGCGTTTTTGTAAAAAAAACTATGACAGAAACTAATCGAAATTTGATGGCAAAATGAATGCTGCACTATCACATTTAAACTAAACCCATTCGATTTTAGCCTACTAAAATGTACTTTAGATTTCAGTTGACTAAAATACAACTAAAACTAAAACATCAATAGTATGCTCTTGGAGGGGATGATAAGAGACTATATACAAGATTTTAGTAGTGAAAACGGTATCATTAGCAGTAATCAGCATGGATTCATGAAGAATCGTTCTTGAACAATCTATTAACCTTCTATGAGGAGGTGAGTTGCCATTTAGATAAAGGAAGGCCTGTAGACGTGGTGTATCAGGATTTTGCAAAAGCATTTGACACAGTTCCCCATAAAGGTGTACTGTACAAAATAAGTTCGGTTGGCATGGACCATAGGGTGAGTAAATAGATTGAAAACTGGCTACAAGGGAGAGTTCAGAGGGTGGTGATAAATGGGGAGTACTCTGATGGTCCAGGGGAGGGTAGTGGGGTCTCCCAGGGTTCTGTGCTGGGACCAATCCTGTTTAATTTGTTCATAGACGACCTGGAGGATGGGATGAACAGTTCAATCTCTGCATTTGCGGACGATACTAAGCAAAGCAGGACAGTAACTTCTCTGCAGGATGTGGAAACCCTGCAGGAAGATCTGAACAAATTAATAAGGTCGGCAACTACATGGTAAATGAGGTTTAATGTAGAAAAACTTAAATATTGCATTTGGGTGGCAAAAATATGAATGCAATCTACTTACTAAGGGAAGAACCTCTGAGGGAATCTAGGATGGAAAAGGACCTGGGGGTCCTAGTAGATGATAGACTCGGAAATGGCATGCAATGCCAAGCTGCTGCTAATAAAGCAAACAGAATATTGGCATGCATTAAAAAGGGGATAAAACGATAATTCTACCGCTCTACAAGACTCTGGTCCGGCCGCACCTGCAGTATGCTGTCCAGTTCTGGGCTCCAGTCCTCAAGAAGGATGTATTGGAAATGGAGAGAGTACAAAGAAGGGCAACAAAGGTAATAAAAGGTCTGGAGGATATTAGTTATGAGAAAAGGTTGCGAGCACTGAACTTATTCTCTCTGGAGAAAAGATGCTTGAGAGGGCATATGATTTCAGTTTACAATTATCATACTGGTGACCCCACAATAGGGATAAAACTTTTTTGCGGAAGAGAGTTTAACAAGACACGTGGCCACTTATTAAAACTAGAAGAAAAGCAGTTTAACCTTAAACTATGTAGAGGGTTCTTTACTGTAAGAGCGGCAAGGATGTGGAATTCCCTTTCACAGGCGGTGGTCTCAGCGGGGGCATCGATAGTTTAAAAAAAATATTGGATAAGCACCTGAACGACCACACCATACAGGGATATACAAGGTAATACTGACATATAATCACACACACATAGGTTGGACCTGATGTCTTTTTTCAACCTCATCTACTATGTAACTATTTAATTCAAATGACTAAAATTCCACTAAAACTAAAATGATATTTTAGTCAAAAGACTATGATTAAAACTAAATTGAAATTTGATGTAAAAATGAACACTGGTCATACGAGAACTTAAATCTGTCAAACAACGAAAGGTCCATTTATGCTTAGCTAGTTTGTTGTGGACCTAAGCCCACCGTGACTTTTTGCCCTCAACTGGTTCAATATTCACATTGAAAAGATGGTTCTTTTTTGTTTGGAGGAAGCGGAAACCATTGCTCACCATCCATCGCAGATATTTTCAAGCTTACTTGATGTACTTATACTGCATGTAAAAGTATGTAATTAGTCATTGTGCCAAGATTATGTACCCTTATACATTTACATATTCTGTATTGATAATTAGACATTTGCATTCAAATATGTCTCTTATATCCACCTCAAATTCAGTTTTAAAGATACATTTCAGGTATGATATTTTTAATTTTTTTTTCCTTTACATGCATTGGTTCAACTTAGACCTGGCCGATACCCCCCTGAAATGCATGAGACAGTGGTCAGCCTGGTGCATTCTGAACATGGGCAATTCAGAGAACTTTTCGAAATGAATGCAAAGTGTTCTTTGTTGGATGAGGTGGGGCATTACAGCTCCATTCTCCAATTAGAGAATGCTTTGGAAAAGCAAAGCATTCTGTGAAGGGCACCTGTACTGAGTAGCCAACCTCCTGTATTCACAATGCATAAGACCAGCCACTAATTTAAGCACAGGACCAGGAAGCAAGTGGATATGGGGCCAGGTTCTCAAAAGAGATACGACGGTGTATCGCAGGAAACACCGGCGTATCTCTGTTTTTTCCCCGGGTATCTATGCGTGTGATTCATAGAATCACTTACGCATAGATATAGTGAAGATCCGACAGGTGTAAAACACTTACACTGTCAGATCGTAGATGTAATGACTTCGCTGGCCGCTAGGTGGCCTTTACGTTGATTTCTCATTTGCCTATGCAAATGAGCCTAATACGTCGATTCCCGAAAGTTTTTACGCTGCCCCGTTGTCGTTTACGTTGTTTCCGTAAGCGTAAGGTTACCCCTGCTATATGAGGGGAAACCTTACGAAGTTCCGTCGTATGCCATGTTAAGTATGGCGCCGGGACAGCGTCGTCTTTTTCCGTCGTTTACGTCGTTTTACTAAGTCGTACGCGAATAGGGATTTACGTAAACGACGCTCACGTCGGTTTCATTCACGTTTTCCGAAGTGAGCTGGAGCATGCGCACTGGGCTATTTTTGCAGCCGGCGCATGTGCAGTTCGATCGACGCAGGGGCACGCTTAATTTAAATACAACCCGCCCCCTTTGAATTACGCGGCCTTACGCCGGGCCATTTACACTACGCAGCCGCAACTTACGGAGCAAGTGCTTTGGGAATACGGCACTTGCTCTGTTAAGTTGCAGCGTAGTGTAAATGGCTTACGCTACGCCGTCGGCCATTCTACGTGAATCTGGCCCATGATGTCCACTTACGTGATTTCCAGTTTCCAGAGCCACCAGCCATCAGTATATACCATACATACTGTAGTTACATTGGTCCAAGCTAGACCGAAAATATACCATGCCTGGAATTCTTCTTTAACCCCTGGGTGTAACATATGGGACCCCTTTGAGACCGGAAAACCATTTTGAAAGTTATAAGTACAGTAGGTCTCTATAGACTACATTGTGCTAGTTGTATTATCATTGACATCTCTGTGGTCTCTTCATACCTTTGTTTCATGGAGGTTTGAATGTATATGGACATTGCTTTAGTTGTGATCAACTCATCGATCATTTCGAAATGCCTCTTGCTGACAACTGTCCCTGAACAGGCATCCAGCACCAGGAAGAAGAGTCCTCTCCTCTTAAATGGAAACATTTCCTCATCAACCTAAAGACAGAAACCAGGATCAGTTGAGGCTTTTCTAAGGCAGCGTACACACGATCGGTCCAACCCGATGAGAATGGTCCGACGGACCATTTTCATCGGTTCACTGCTGAAGTGGCCTGATGGTCTGATGTGCGTACACACCATCAGTCCAAAATCTGATCGGGTCAGAACGTGGTGACGTAGAACACAACGACGTGCTTAAAAAACGAAGTTCAATGCTTTCAAGCATGCGTCGACTTGATTCTGAGCATGCGCAGGTTTTTGGACCGATGCTTTTGCGTACTAACCATCGGTTTGGCCAGAGGGTCAGGCGTCTATCGGTCTGATTTTAAAGCAAGTTTTAAAAAATTTGGTCCGACGGACGACGGTCCGTACACACGATCCGTTTGGACCGATGAAACTGGCCTTAAGGCCAGTTTCACCGGTCCAAACCGATCGTGTGTACGCGGCCTAAGAGTTAACAAAATGTGAGTATATTTACCTGACATTTGCGATCAACCATACCATAATTTTATCAAATAACAACTTATGTAGGATCAGAGAGTTTTTTATTTCAGTGCTCATGTGCAAGAATGTGAAGATTAGCCGAAAAAGTACAGCTCGTCTTTCATAGTTTACTGACACCTTATACAGTATTATATCATGGCACCATAACATATATTGTGAAATTCCTAAAATCATGTTTTTTGGCTTGTGTATCTATGTACACGAGCACCTACAAGCAGGTGTTTACAATTAAATAATGCCTTCTCTTATTAACCCTTCCAGCCTCAGCATCTCTTTTAACAGGGTCTTTAGGCTTGGGGGTTGAAAGGGTCAGCCGTTCACGTTACCGGGTGCTACAGTGGTCACATAATTAGGAGCCTGCCCTGCTGGCTACCAATCATTAGTAGACACCAAGAGCTATCTTTGATAGCTTGTTCACCTTGTAGGGAGAAAACAGTGAGTGCGCTCTCAGCACAGAAAGCTCTGCCATACATGGGCGCATATGTGCAGTGCATGGGCATTAAAGCAAGCCTTCTTTGCCGCTGCATATATATATGAACGGAGGCGGAAAGAGATTTAGGTTCATTCTGGTGGCGGATAGGTGGTAAAAACAGGGGATCTGCCTTTTCACTGCCCCCTGATTGCCCTAAACTCCAAATTTACATGGTGGCTGGAGGAGTAAGTATACAATGGGGCCTATTTACTAAAGGCAAATTCAAGTGCAGTTGCACTATGCAAGGGCATTTGCTCCAGAGCTTAGTAAATGAGGTGAAGCTTTACTTTGCAAAGCATACCCTATCACATGCAAGTTTTCTTGTACATAATTGGATGGTAGAAGTCAGCAGAGCTTTTCCTCATTTACTAAGCTCTGGAGCAAATTACCTTGTAAAGTGCACAGTGCTTTTAGTAAATCAACCCCAATGTTATGGTTGAGAATGATGCTACACGCTGTGGTAATGCAATATTAACTCGGCGTGTCAAGTTTGATGGGTGGTGCCGCTTATCAAACTCACCCATTAAATTCAATAGGAGCACACTACAACCTCATGCCAAACATGGCTTTGGCAGTTGCAGTGCGGTAGTTCTAAGTAAAATCCCCATTGTGATAGAAAAAAGCCAGTAAAGTCTGCCGCCAATGTAAAAGAAGGACTAAAAAAGTCTGTTGCCACTTAAAAATAATAGCTTGACTTTATACGTGATGCGAGGTTCAGCAAGTAAATAATTCCCTAAAGAGAATTGGTCACAATGGCTATTATCTCTCACTGCTGAGACTCTCATCTAGAACAGGAGGTTGCCATCAGTGGATTCCTAGAAGCTGTGTGCATTCCAGGGCAAAGCAGATCTGAGCAGCATACTGTCCATTTCTGGTCATAAATTTGGGAATTAATCAAAAGTCGCCCCCAGCTCTGCATGGAAGCTTTGTGTGTTGCAGGTTACAGCAGGTATGACAGGCTCCTTTATGTCTTGGAAGATATGAGAAATGTGTGTTTGATGGCGTTCAGTACATATGATAATTCAGACACCGTCCTGCTAAGTGTTTTTATCATTTATTATGATACACTAAGAGTCCAATACAAACCAACAGTCTTTTATTTAGAGCTTACAGAACATTCAGTCTTACCTTAATGAAAGCAGACTTCATCTTAGTGAGCACATCTTCTCTGCGGAGGGACTGGATATGTATCTTAGTATATTTAACGGATGGCGTGCTAGTTATTGCAACCTGCCAGGACATTAATAATAGGCATGTTAGGTAAATATTAGATAACTATATCAGGTCCATAAAGGGTGATAAACTGCAAATCATGAGCTAGCAAAAATTGATCAAAGAGTAAATGGCAAAGCACAGGAAAATAATCAGTTTTCAATTTTTACTACAGAACCTGAAATCTGGATGCACACATTTGCAGGATATAGTCTATAGTTAGAGCATTCATTACTTAAAGATGACCAATGTAAGCATATTGGACCAATGTAGATACTGTATGTAAGCATATTGGACCAATGGACCAATGTGAGTATGTAAGCATCTTGGACCTATGGACCAATGTAAGTACTGTATGTAAGCATCTTGGACCAATGGACCAATGTGAGTAAGTAAGATTCTTGGACCAATAGACCAATGTAAGTACTGTATGTAAGAATCTTGGACCACTGGACCAATGTAAGTACTGTATGTAAGCATTTAGGACCAATGGGCCAATGTAAGTACTGCATGTAAGCATCTTGGACCAATGTAAGTACTGTATGTAAGCATCTTGGACCAATAGACCAATGTAAGTACTGTATGTAAGCATCTTGAACCAATGTGAGTATGTAAGCATCTTGGACCAATGGGCCAAAGTAAGTACTGTATGTAAGCATCTTGGACCAATGTGAGTATGTAAGTATCTTGGACCAATGGGCTAATTTAAGTACTGTATGTAAGCATCTTGGACCAATGTAAGTACTGTATGTAAGTATCTCGGCCAATGTAAGTACTGCATGTAAGCATCTTGGTCCAATGCAAGTACTGCATGTTAGCATCTTGGTCCAATGTAAGTACTGTATGTAAGCATCTTGGACCAATGTAAGTACTGTATGTAAGCATCTTGGACCAATGTGAGTATGTAAGAATCTTGGACCAATGTAAGTACTGTATGTAAGCATCTTGGACCAATGTGAGTATGTAAGAATCTTGGACCAATGGACCAATGTGAGTACCGTATGTAAGTATCTTGGACCAATGGGCTCATTTAAGTACTGTATGTAAGCATCTTGGAACAATGTAAGTACTGTATGTAAGTATCTCGGCCAATGCAAGTACTGCATGTAAGCATCTTGGTCCAATGCAAGTACTGCATCTAAGCATCTTGGTCCAATGTAAGTACTGTATGTAAGCATCTTGGACCAATGTAAGTACTGTATGTAAGCATCTTGGACCAATGTGAGTATGTAAAAATCTTGGACCAATGTGAGTACTGTATGTAAGTATCTTGGACCAATGGGCTAATTTAAGTACTGTATGTAAGCATCTTGGACCAATGTAAGTACTGTATGTAAGTATCTCGGCCAATGCAAGTACTGCATGTAAGCATCTTGGTCCAATGTAAGTACTGTATGTAAGCATCTTGGACCAATGTAAGTACTGTATGTAAGCATCTTGGACCAATGTGAGTATGTAAGAATCTTGGACCAATGGACCAATGTAAGTACTGTATGTAAGCATCTTGGACCAATAGACCAATGTAAGTAATGTATGTAAGCATCTTGGACCAATGGACCAAAGTAAGTACTGTATGTAAGCATCTTGGACCAATGTGAGTATGTAAGAATCTTGGACCAATGGACCAATGTAAGTACTGTATGTAAGCATCTTGGACCAATGGACCAAAGTAAGTACTGTATGTAAGCATCTTGGACCAATGTGAGTATGTAAGAATCTTGGACAAATGGACCAATGTGAGTACTGTATGTAAGTATCTTGGACCAATGGGCTAATTTAAGTACTGTATGTAAGCATCTTGGACCAATGTAAGTAGTGTATGTAAGTATCTTGGCCAATGCAAGTACTGTATGTAAGCATCTTGGACCAATGTAAGTACTGTATGTATGCATCTTGGACCAATGGACCAATGTAATTATGGATATCTCATATATGAAGGCCCCTGGGAGAAGCTGAGAAGCATTGTAGTAGTTGGCGCTACTACAGTGATAGCCACAATCTGCTGGACCCAGTAGAGTGTCTTTCCCACTGCACATTGATTACAGGGGGTCAGCACTGCTGCCATTCATATACACCTTATATCTTGTACAATGAATACACTGCATTCTCTCTCCAATCAGAGGATGCCTTATATTCTTTGAAAACATACAAGATGTTTTGTGAATGGTGGTAATGCTGAGCTAATGAACCCCTGCAGGAGCTGCTTGGCACAGGTGATCAATATAGTATATATGATTACCACAGAGGTTGTTAGCTCAGGTATAAGGCATTCATACTTACATTTTAACTATGCAATAAATATCATACATAAACTTCAACTTTATATTTCAATAATCTTTATTAAAGTTTTGCAAAACAAGGTACAAAGATCTCATCTTTTCATTGCGTGGTACTGTATAGAACACATTTGGAGAGTCATACATGGAATATTCTAAAAGACTTGAGGAATCCACCTCGTATAACATACACAAACCGTTATGCCATCCTAATGTGGGCTGTAACACATCCGTCAATTAAGTATGGTACATGCACCTGTCTCAACCAAAGATCTTAAACTGGACACTGTACCACTGTGTATATAACCTGAGGCAGGTTTTCAAGCCCTGGCCCTGGCGTATGTTCCACCTGCCGGGAAGAACCAGCTCCCCATCCGACTATCGATAAACTTCAACTTTATGTTGTATGTTTGTACAAGTCATTTTAGAGGTGAAAAAATCAACATTCAGCCTTACTGGTGCACAAGAGACTGATACATAATGCTCTATACCAGGTGTCTGCAACCCGCGGCTCCGGAGCCGCATGCGGCTCATTTGAACCTTTGCTGTGGCTCCGGGGCGGATGCTAACGAGGGGAGGAGGCCAGTGTTGTAAGTAATGGCGTTAAAATAAACGCCGTTACCTAACGATGCACCTTTTGAGGTTAACGAGTAATCTACCTGATTTCTCTTACCCTTGCGGTAATACTGTACAATACCAATTATATCAGATAAGATTCCACCTCCACATGCCCAGCAAATGCAATACTGTACAATATATATTGTACAGTATTGCATTTGCTGGGCATGTGGAGGTGGAATCTTATCTCATATTGTACAGTATTGCATTTGCTGGGCATGTGGAGGTGGAATCTTATCTCATATTGTACAGTATTGCATTTGCTGGGCATGTGGAGGTGGAATCTTATCTCATATTGTCAATATCAGATATGATTCCACCTCCACATGCCCAGCAAATGCAATACTGTACAATATCAGATAAGATTCCACCTCCACAGTCCTTATTTTTCTTCAGATTGACAGCTGACTGCACAATTCTGTATATAGCATTAAGGAAAGAAACAATATATGCAGTGTTATATTTGTTTTAAATGTCGCAATGGTTTTGCGGCTCCCAGTTTTTTTTTCCCTTCGGAAACGGATCCAAGTGGCTCTTTATATCTTAAAGGTTGCAGACCCCTGCTCTATACCATGGGTGCTCAACCTGTGGTCCTCCAGCTATTGCGGAAATACATGACCCATGAGGCATTGCAAGCCACTAACAGTTGCAAGCATGACTCCCAAAGGCAGAGGCGAGATGGGACTTGTAATTCTGAAACAGCTGGAGGGCCACAGATTGAGCACCCGTGCTCTATACTAACCAGCTTGAGTTTTCTTACCTGCGGAGACCCACAATGACGACAAGGTAGGTGAAGTCTCTGAGAAACCAATAGCTTGGCATGTTGAACATCGCTGGCTCCCCCGGGGAATGGTTTCAGTGTGCACTCACTGCGATCCTCAGGGTGGAAGGAAGCTGTGATCTTTATCCGTTCACAACCATGCTGGGAACAATAGCTGTGCCCATTCCTGGCTTCATGGGCTTGCAGGTGAAGGAAGAGGTAACTGGTGAATGAGAGGCAACAGGGATTACTAAGCATAATTTCCTTTTGCTTCTTTCTATACCTAATACCTTCCTCCTTTTCCCCCATGACCCCCATGACTCCCTACCATAACAAGTTAACTCAGAGACCACTTATGATTCGTATTTCTTTCCTCTATTGGCTATTAGCAACATGTCTACCCCACAGAAGCAGAAGTTTTTTGCTCACTTTATAAGGCTTCACATAGTAACTGGATCGGTACTTGTTGAGACTATCATAGAGGAGCCTTTCGTTGTAACTGGAAGTACAGAATTTAAAATGTAACTTGTGGTTTTCTATTCATAGAGCGTAGTCCACTGTTATTCTTTCTAAGGAGTATGCTTTAACAGTAGTATGAAGTTGTAGCACAGCGCACACAGTAGCACGACCTTAAGCCTTGTTTTCTAACTGTCTGAAAGCAGGTCCTTGTTATCAGCCTCAGGAAACTGACATTGATAGGAAAATACTTGGGAAAAACAGATGGCTATGATCAAACTAGTGATGGAAAGACAATGAACTAACATAAGTCATGTTCATAAATTAAATAAGACTCATGCCTCGTACACACAACCGTTTTCCTCTGAAAAAAAAACAAGAAAAATGCTGGCAGAGCTTTTTTGCCGAGAAAAACGGTTGTGTGTATGTTTTTCTCCGAGAAAACTGTTGTGTATCTTAACGAGAAAAAAAGAGAACATGCTCTCTTTTTTCTCGTTGGGAGTCTCAATTTTCTTGTTGTGGTTCTCGTCGGGCTGGCTTACGACAAGAAACACGTTTGTGTGTATGCTTAGAAAACGCGCATGCTCAGAATAAAGTATGAGACGGGAGCGCACCTTCGGTAAAAGTATCGTTCGTAATGGAGATAGCACATTCGTCACTCTGTAACAGACTGAAAAGAATCTCTCACCAAACTTTTACTTAACACGCGGTAACATGAGATTAGCAAAAGCAGTCCCAAGGGTGGCGCCAGTGGAATCGAACTTCCCCTTTATAGTGCCGTTGTACGCGTTGTACATCACCGCGTTTGAGAATGACGAGATTTTGTCTCGACAGTGTGTATGCAAAGAAAGCTTGACAAGAATCTCGTCAAACCTGACAAGAACCTCGTTGAGGAAAACGATGTTTCTTTTACGACGAGATTCTCGGTCGTGTGTATGAGGCATCAGACGTGGTTTTATCGTAATGACTCTGTGACTCGTTAAAGAATCCCTATTTATCTTAGAATCACTAGAGTGCATCTCTTTTGTAGGGAAATATATTAATTAAAGTAGATGACATTATAGAAAACATATTTTTTTAAATAAAATACAAATTAAAAAAAAAAATCTATCTTTGTTGCTGTCAGGGAAGGCATGGCCGTGCAGCAGGAATCGGATGGCAGACACGCACATTCACAGCACGTAAGTGCGTGCACACAAGCGCACACATGCGCCTGTCACCAATGTTGGTGCCAAAGGGGCTATTTAAAGTGAGTGTGCCCAAGATTCTTTGCTGTTTGGTCTGCAGCTTCTGTGTGTTCTGAAACCTGTTATCTGTGCTGAACTCTGAGCCTTGACCCGACTTGCTTTCACTAACCCTGTCTGCTAGATACCCTGACTTTGGCTTGTTTTTGGACCTCTCTTCTGCCTGCAGCTCTGCCTGGTCCACCAGAAAGTTTCCGACCCGGCCTGCCTGACTCTGCATCTACTCCTCCTGTCTGCTGCAGTTCTGCTCTGTGAATCGCACCTGTTCCTGCTTTGAATGAATGAATGAAAAACGTATATAGCGCAGCACATGCAAACTGAATCGCCTCAGGGCGCTTGGTATTCATTTCCTCCTATACGTTGCCTTCAGAATAGATGGGTTTTGAGTTTTTTTCTGAAGGCCTGGTGATTCACTTTCGTTCGTATGCTGGTTGGTAAATCGTTCCATAGTCTAGGTCCTTAGACGGCTTTCACCTGCGATCCAGCCTGCCACAGTTCTGGTCTACCCAGCCCTGCCGGTCTGCCTGCTGCATCTTCAGCCACAAGCATCCAGTCATACTGAATACTGGACTGATCCTAGGCACTCCTGCGTCACCGTGCTTCTGTGGCTGCTGTCTCAACCTCAGGGGCCTACATGCCGGTGCGACAAGAGATGCTCTCCTCTACACGTGAGGCTCGCAATCCAGGTACGTGACAGTTGCATTACAGTGCTGCTGATCTCCTGCGAAAAGTTTGGAAAACCATAAAGGCCCAAACAAGCATTTAGCACTGAGAATTGAAGCCGTTTTTAGTCATTTTGCTATCCACTTACCACAAAAGTTGGGACAAAACAGGCCTTCACAAAGTGTTAGTGGTCTGCTAAGATAACACAACAAAGGAGCGGTCAATTTTTTAAGTACTCCAAACCGATGTAAGTTTGTGTATTACAATTTACACATCACTGATTTTCGCTCATGTTAATAAGACAAATCCTTTTCTTTAGGCTTGTGAAGAACCACAAAGAAAGAAAAACAATATTTTTTTGATGTGGCTTCCAGAACAGTTTAGTGTAATGAAGGCAGTTTCTCTAAGTTCTTCTCAAACTGCTCTCAAGGGAAAGAACATCTCAACTTTGGATTGAAGAACTTTCATACATTACACAGTGAATGCTTATGGAATGAATACAATAATATATAATAATATATCTTAAAGTCAAAGGGACTCCATGCTTCTTGGTAAAAAGTAGGACTGTAATGAGTGATTAGTAAATTAACGTAAGAATTTTCAAACAATAATGCCGCGTACACACGGTCGTTTTTTGCGATGAAAAAAAACGTTGTTTTTTAAAACGTCATTTAAATTGATCGTGTGTGGGCAAAACGACGTTTTTTGTCTTAAAAAAAACGACCAAAAAAAAATTCCAACATGCTTGAATTTTTTGTGTCGTTTTTCAAAACGTCGTTTTTTGTTTCACAAAAAGTCACCGTGTGTAGCAAAAACGTCGTTTAAAACGACGTTTTTCAACCCGCGCATGCCCAGAAGCTAGTTATGAAGCGAGCTTCAATGGAAAAGAGTGGTGAACGTAACCTCGCTTTTTGTGAAAAAACGATGGTGTGTATGCAAAATCGTCTTTGAAAAGTGACGTTTCAAAAACTTTGTTTTTTACTTCACAGAAAACGTCGTTTTTTTTCATCACAAAAAATGATCGTGTGTACGCGGCATAACATTTCTGATTTAGACATCATTGTGAGGTGCATCATCTAAAGCAGGGGTGCCCAACATTTGAAGAGTGAGGTCCACTTAAGCGACTTGGTAACCGATCGCGGGCCACGATGAGCAGAGTGGGCAAATGACAGGTCCGTGTCCACTCTGAATATGCAAAGCAGACACAGCCCACTCTACTCTATGGGCCCTCCCTTACGATCAGATGAAAAGGGAAAGATCCCCTTCTGTTTTTTTGGGGGGGGATTGGAGGTAGGCAGGTGTAAATGAACACAAGTCCATTTATATCCGCTGCTCCCTAGAGGTGAATGGAGGGTCCGATTGGGTCAGACCAATTGTGGGAAAGGGGCCTAAGGCTGCTTTCACAATGAAGCACTGCGGTTAACCCACACCGTGGGTGCAGAGCTGTGCACCTGCGGGTTAGCTGCACTTTGCCATAGACCTCTATTATATCCTGCAGGTGTGTTGCACTTTCTGAAAGCTCACCAAATCCACAGGCAGTAACAAAAGCCTATGGCTCAGTGCAGCTTACCCTGCAAATCAGTTTGAAAGCAGCCCAGTAACCTCTGCAGAATAGATATGCCCAAATATACTCTGTGATGTTAGTAATAAACTTACCTTTAGTAAAAGTTTTCCATTTAGGTATCACCGGCTGTTGCTGTACCAGGCAGAGCGCATTTGGAATCACTCTGCTTATGACAGGAGTGGCGCTATACAGGAAGCATTGGCTTATGCAGCTCTGCTCCACAGCCGATTGCTTCCTCTACTGCTGGCTCCATTTACACTGATTCTCTGGGATGGTGGGTTGGCAACCCCATGATCTGGCCTTGCCATCCCAGAGCAGGAGGTTGCAGGCCACACCAGAAGGCTTTGCGGGACACATGTGGCCACTGGTTGGGCACCCCTGATCTAAAGACTGGTTTATTAAACGTGCCCCTAGATATAAGGGGCCAGATTCAGATACAATTACATTGGCGCAGAGTATCAGAGATACACTACGCCGCCGTATTTTACCAGGCTATACGCCGAATTCTGGTAGATTTTGTCCCTTACGGTACGGCGGCGTAGTGTATTTCTCGCCGCGTAATCGAAATACGCGATTAGGGGGCGTGAAGCATTTAAATTAGGCGCGTCCCCGCGGCGATCGAACTGCGCATGCTCCGTTCAGAAATTTCCCGCCGTGCATTGCGCGAAATAACGTCGATACGTCATTCGTTGTTTGAGTAGCGTCGTTTACGTACATTCCTATTCCCGGACGACTTACGTAAAAAATAAAAAAAGACGTTGACATTCGACGCGGGAATGACGGCCATACTTAACATGGGCTGTCTAATATTAGACCAGCAAAAAGCTGGTATAATTTTACGCAGCAAAAAGATGACTAAAGATGCTGTAAGAGATTGCGATTGACGTTCGTAACTTCGTGGATCGTCGGCAAAAGCTAATTTGCATACCCTGACGCGGAAAATGACGGGAACTCCACCGAGCGGCCGCAAATGTATTGCAGCGTAGATCCGAAGGCGTACGAACACGTAAGCCAGTCGGATTAAAGCCTGCAGCTGTATTTTCATGGTTTGAGGTTTCAGAGTAGTGAAAAAACGTGCGTAATTTAAAAGTACTCCAGTCTAACGCGAGTTAGACAGGAGTAAGGGCTCTGTGAATCTGGCCCAAGATGTCTATCTTCTAGATAGATAATACTTTTTTCTCATGGTATACATACAACTAAATTAATGAAGATACTCTTTACAACAGCAATTTAAAAAACATTTTTCAACACAACTACACATATGTACTCCTATCACATGCCCACATGGTCAGTTATGTTTAGAATGGGAAATTATGCCACCCCTTCTCTTTCTTATTGCCACAACTTTTTTACCACCATGTGTGGGCCTCCCTTTGCCACCTCCTGAAACTATTCCTCTACTCCCCACCCCTGCACCCATTTATAGTATTAAACACAGGTATGCTCTAATTGGAATTTCAATTGCTGTTATGGGTATTCAGACTATAAAACATACATGTTGTAATGTCCGCCTTGTTGGCCTACGTCTACCCTTTTTAGTCCATCATGAATGTTGTTGCTAGATTATTCTACTTTACCAACCGTGCACCCACTCTGCCAATCTTTCCACTGGCTTCCACTTACCCAAACAAATAAAATCCAAAATGCTAATAATGTACAAAGCCTTTTTACCCCTCTGCTCAAATCACATAAAATGGTTCTCTCCACTCCTTTCAAGAGCTCCTGCTCTCTCACACCCTCGTCACATCCTCCTATGACTTCTCCAGAGCCTCCCCATCCTCTGAAACTCCCTGCCCCAGCTTGTACAGCTATCTCCCACCCTGTCTGCCTTCAGGTGATCCCTGAAAACTCAACTCTTCAGGGAAGTCTATCCCTTCATCGCCTATGAAACTTTACTTTTGTTATCTCCATCAGCTCATCCTTTACAGATAACAACTCTTTGATCCCTTTTAGATTGTAAGCTCCCACGAACGAGGGTCCTCTGAACTCTTCTATTGCTATTTGAAACTGCATATGCTCTACAATGATCATTGATCACAAGACTCGGTATCCACTCTTTCTTTTGTTTTGTGGGATGTCTGCTCAGTGAATACACATAGATGACTAAATAATTCAAGAGTTTACGTTTATATGGGTATCTAGTATGGAAAGAATATATTTTAAATTTGTTAATCCTAATTTTTTTAATCTTCATGCCTAATTATGACAAACCACCCCAGGCCCACAGATAAAAAGTTCAAACTGGGTGGGTGAGCGGAAACCTTGATTACTGTGCCACCCACTGTATATTCCTATGAATCTGAGTAATACTATTACACTTTTAGGAATCTAGCAAAGCTTGTCATTTTACTTACGGGGAAGGATTTTTTTTATTTTTATTAAGACTTAAATGAGCTTTCTGTCGTTTAGTACTTCATGTGAGCAGAAACACAAAGCCTTCATTGAAAGAAGTAATACCCTTCCCCGATACACACATATCTCTTAACAATAAGAATCACAATCACGCTATCATTCAAACAAGCACACATACCGCGGCCCATTGTACTGACAGAATGGTGCAGGTGCGACATTTGAACCGCATTGTGACCTTCATATTTGGGAGTGCCTAGAGATTCATCTGCCCTCCAGGGAGCTAATTCTGTGGATGACATGTTCCAGCAAAATATAGCGTGCAGCTAGAACTAGAAGCATTATAAAAAGGTTTACACTGCTGTTATAGTGTAGCGTCCACTTAATAGAAGTACAGATTAGTATGTGAGTAGCAATATAAAGTCATTACGACTTGTAATTGTGAAGGATGTCAATGAGATATTTACTTATAATAATAAAGCAAAGGCCACATGAGCCTTAGTTGGCCCCAATGGATCACTTACCCAGAATCCTTACTAAAATGATACAGTCTGACACTTGACTTGTTCAGGGCCTGATGAATAGAGGGGGTCATGGAATAGTGGCGGACACTGTGCACTCTTCCAGAATTGCGTTCGTAAATATCTGCCGTCACTTGAAAGACTGAACTTCTGGGGTAACACAGAGCAATCTGTAGCCAGTCGCCCCTGTGAAAATAAAGATTAAAACATTTCATGTACTACAATAGCATCTGTAATACATTGGGTTTATGTAGAAAAGACTCCGAAGTACAAAATTCAGCCATAGGCCATACCAGCCATTCTTAAAGTGATTGTAAATGCTTGTTTTTTTTTTGTTTTTTTTAATAACAAACATGTTATACTTACCTCCTCTGTACAGTTTGTTTTGCACAGAGCAGCCTGGATCCTCCTCTTCTGGAGTCCCTCTTTGCTGCTCCTAGCCCCTCCCTCCTTTGAGTGCCTCTCAGCCAGCAGCTTGCTACAGGGGTCACCCAAGCCAAGTCAGAGCGCCATGTAGCCATTCAGACAAAAACCCCGGCCTGGCCCCACCCCCTCTACCCTGATTGGCTGACTGACTTTGATTGACAGCCGCGGGAGCCAATAGCGCTGCTGCTCTGTCTCAGCCAATCACAAGGAGTGTACTGGATGGCTGAGGGGATCGTGGACATCGCTAAAGAGAAAAGGAGCTCAGGCAGGTAATTGTGGGGTTCTGGGAGGGGCTTCTACACACAGGTTTTTTATCTTAATGCATTTAATGCATTAAAAATGAAAAAAAACTTCTGCCTTTAGAACTCCTTTAACCAGGGTTCTGTGGAACGCTGGAGTTCCTCCAGAAGTTGCTAGGGCCAATGGCATTTGGCAGAGCCAGCTGCATGACACCAATGATCATCTGTCTGTAAGGGTGGCATTCTGACCACCACTGTAATTGAAGGATTCTTCCCAATGACCATGGATGAAAAGGGCATTTTTCCCACTGACTGCCAATGAATTGGTTTAGCAGGAGTTCCCCGATACCTGAGCATTATTTTAAGGGTTCCTCTGGGGCATAATCAAGAGCAACAAATTAACATTTACGATTATTGCTTAATGAAAACCTAATAAAACAAAGGTGAACACAGTAACAATATACAATATAACACTTACAGCACGATATACCTATTCTAAAGTATCTATACACCAGGAAAAAGAAGAGCTTTAGAAAGTCTAGATTGCATTCAGCTAAAGCAGCCTCTCTCAACCAGGGATCTGTGTAACCTTAAAGTGGGATTAAACTTCCATCACTGACTTGTACCTATAGGTAAGCCTATAATAAAGTTTGCCTATAGATTCTGTAAATATCTCCTAAACATATACCGTTTAGAAGATATTTACTATGTATGCAAACGATGACATCATCAGCGCATGCGCTCTGAAGGAACTGGGCTGTTCCTTCAGAGTCCGATGCCTTAAACGGAGGGTCCCCCATGCATGCATGGGAGTGACACCATCGCACCTCCGCCAGTCACACAGCCAGAATCCGCAGACCTGGAAGACAAGTGCAGATAGAAGTGGCCTCCAGCAGCGATATCGCATTGCTGGAACGCTTCGTTTTCAGGTAAGTAGCAAATTATGCCTTTACCTTGCAGGTAAGAAAGAAAAAACTTTCACAGCGGTTTACAACTGCTTTAGGGTTCCTACAAAGATTGCTAGGGGTTCTTTGAGCAATCAGCAATTTTTGACTTTGAAGTGACCACTGACACCAATGTAACGAACATTTTTCTCATTTACCAGCAATGTAAGGAGCATTCTTCCCACTGATCACCAATATAAGGAGTATAAGGAGCATTCTTTTCACTGATCACCAATATAAGGATCATTCTTCTCACTGATCACCAATGTAAGAGTCATTCTTCTCACTGATCACCAATGTAAGGAGCATTCTTCTTACTGATCACCAATGTAAGGGTCATTCTTCTCACTGATCACCAATGTAAGGGTGATTCTTCTCACTGATCACCAATGTAAGAGTCATTCTTCTCACTGATCACCAATGTAAGGAGCATTCTTCTCACTGATCACCAATGTAAGGAACATTCTTCTCACTGATCACCAATGTAAGGAGCATTCTTCTCACTGATCACCAATGTAAGAGTCATTCTTCTCACTGATCACCAATGTAAGGAGCATTCTTCTCACTGATCACCAATGTAAGGGTCATTCTTCTCACTGATCACCAATGTAAGGGTCATTCTTCTCACTGATCACCAATGTAAGGGTCATTCTTCTCACTGATCACCAATGTAAGGAACATTCTTCTCACTGATCACCAATGTAAGGAGTATTCTTCACACTGATCACCAATGTAAGGAGCATTCTTCCCACTGATCACCAATGTAAGGAGCATTCTTCCCACTGATCACCAATGTAAGGAGCATTCTTCCCACTGATCACCAATGTAAGGAGCATTCTTCCCACTGATCACCAATGTAAGGGACATTCTTCCCACTGATCACCAATGTAAGGAGCATTCTTCTCACTGATCACCAATGTAAGGAGCATTCTTCTCACTGATCACCAATGTAAGGAGCATTCTTCTCACTGATCACCAATGTACGGAGCATTCTTCTCACTGATCACCAATGTAAGGGTCATTCTTCTCACTGATCACCAATGTAAGGGTCATTCTTCTCACTGATCACCAATGTAAGGAACATTCTTCTCACTGATCACCAATGTAAGGGACATTCTTCCCACTGATCACCAATGTAAGGGACATTCTTCCCACTGATCACCAATGTAAGGAGTATTCTTCACACTGATCACCAATGTAAGGAGCATTCTTCCCACTAATCACCAATATAAGGAGCATTCTTCCCACTGATCACCAATGTAAGGAACATTCTTTTCACTGATCACCAATATAAGGAGTATAAGGAGCAATATTTTCACTGATCACCAATGTAAGGAACATTCTTTCCACTGATCACCAATATAAGGAACATTCTTCCCACTGATCACCAATATAAGGAGGATAAAGAGCATTATTTTCACTGATCACCAATGTAAGGAGCATTCTTCCCACTGATCGCCAATATAAGGAGCATTCTTTTCACTAATCACCAATGTACGGAGCATTCTTTTCACTGATCACCAATGTAAGAAGCATTGTTCCCACTGATCACCAATATAAGGAGCATTCTTTTCACTGATCACCAATGTAAGGAGCATTCTTCCCACTGTTTACCAATGTAAGGAGCATTCTTCAAACTGATCACCAATAAAAGGAGCATTCTTTTCACTGATCACCAATGTAAGGAGCATTCTTCCCACTGATCATCAATATAAGGAGCATTCTTCTCACTGATCACCAATGTAAGGAACATTCTTCCCACTGATCACCAAAATGTAGCAGATGATCACAGGAAATAAAAATAAAAAATAAAAATGTATTTCCTATGATCATCAGCTCAATCTAATGGCCATAATGTTGCATTTTCCTGATTCACACATTTGACATGGAGAGAAAATATCACAATAACATTTGATTTTGCTCCCATTCATAAAGAGAACAAATGTACATGCAGTTTCACAGGACGGATAGCTCTACAATTTTTTTTTTTTTTAGAACTATAGCCCAATGTCTTCTGCATTTTGTATACTGCTGATTAACTGACAAAGCACTAGGTGTTGTCATCTACATATTAATACATATGCAACGCAAAATATTTACCAATCCATAAAGGTGAAAACTAAGGGCTAGATTCAGGTAGAAGTGGCTTAATTGTAAACCTGCCTAGCGTATGGTATTTACACTACGCCGCCGCAACTTTTTCAGGCAAGTGCTTTATTCTCAAAGCACTTGCCTGTAAAGTTGAGGCGGCGTAGTGTAAATGGCCCGTCTTAAGTCAGATTGGGCGGGTAGGGGGAGTGTATTATTTAAATAACGTGCGATCCCGCGCCGAACGTACTGCGCATGCGCCAGCCGTGAATTGATCCCAGTGCGCATGCTCCAAATCACGACGTCAATAAGACGTGTAAACGACGTGAACGTCACTTACGCAAAGCCCTATTCGCAAACGTTTTACGTAAACGACGTGAAAAAAAACACCGGCGCGCTGTCAATACTTAACATTGCCTGTGCCTCATACAGCAGGGTTAACATTACGACGGACCTACGCTAACGCAAACGACGTAAAAAAATAGCGCCGGCCGGGCGTGCGTTCGGGAATCTGCGTATTGGCTCATTTGCATATTTTAGGTGGGAACGCCACCTAGCGTCCAGCCTAAAATATGAAAAAAAGATACAACGGAGTAAGAGACTTACGCCAGTTGGACCTAATGGAAATCTATGCGTTACTGATTCTATGAATCAGTCGCATAGATAGGAGGGCTCAGACGCAGAGATAAGACGGCTTATCTGGGGATAAGCCGTCTTATCTCTTTTCTGAATCTGGCCCATAGGTGCTAATTTATAAACGGTAGAAATAAAATGGCTTTTTATCTTACTGCATATACAGCCAGGCATCTTTATGCGTATATATGAAGGGCTGAATTTTTGTATCTTTGTTTTAGGGGGGGGGGGGGGGGAGTCCACTACAGTCTGTCATTAGCAACCTTGTGGTATCCATATATATAGGTTTAATGATGCAGTCCTGAGTAGGAAAAACAGCAAGTTCAATTCCCATCCAGGTGACACTAAAACAGCAAGTAAGGGAAATCCCCCATTGGGGAACAAGAAAAACTAAGAGAATATTTAAACTGTTCCTACTAGTTAAAAAATAAAATGGTGGGATTGTAATGGGTTGCCCTTTAAAAAAATACAATGAAAAGGAAGAAAATCAAGAACGTGTGCAACAAAATTACTAATACTAGTCTGTGCTTGGGTGGAGGCAGAAATTGCTGCAACAAGCTTGGGCAGTGCCAGCTGAGAGGAGAAGAAGGCTGGCACTGTTTCACAGAACAGATGATGAGAGATATTTTATCCAAATAATCCTCAGTTGATCTGTAGATTCTTTTATTAAAAACTACTAGATTGTGGTATTGGAAGGAGAATGCTTTACATGCAGGATTATTTTTCATCTATACAAACCAATGAACAAGAGAAAGCAGAAATTGTTTCATGTTTCCTGAACTGTAAAGAGTCTTCTTAAAGCCCCCATAGACAGATTCAAGATTTTGTACAATTCCCGTTGGGATGAGCTTGGGTGATCTTGGGTTCTAGCCTGAACCCAGGTAAGCAAGCCTGCCAGGACGCTGTTGATGTACTGGGCCAATCAACTGCGGCTATGGCATTCCCCACCCTGCATCCATGCGTATACAAGGGGAGTGTATATATGATTCTGCGGGGCTGAGGAATTCCTTGACCGCAGATGATTAGCCCAGTATGGTGTCTTCTTTATGGTGGACTTGATCATCTGGGTTCAGACTAAGATCCTAACATGCGCAAGCTCATCGGTATGGCTAAAACAGTCAACATTTGAGCTGTGGATGGCCCTGCATGCATAACCTGGCTCAACAAAAGTGTATTTAAAAATTAGGTAAGGAGGGTGGAAAATAATCAGCTGAATAGTAAATGCCTAATTTAAATCACTGGCATGCTACTACCTCCATCCTTGCTGTCAGTGTGGATAGAGCAATTGATTGATTTGCTTTTGTTCAGCCATCGGTAATTGAAGCTGTGTATAAAGGCCTTAAGTGGTTGTAAACCCATACAGACCACTTTAACCTACAGTTAAGCCTAGATTTAGGCTTACCAGTAGGTGCAACAAATATCTACTAAACCTACACAAACCTACCTTAGGCCGCGTACACACGAACAGATTTGTCCGCTGAAAATGGTCCGATGGACCGTTTCAGCAGACAAATCCGATCGTGTGTACGGGCTAGCGGACAGGTTTGTCCGCTACAAACCTGTCCGTCGGATATGTCCGCTGGTTAGTATGGCAAACCAGCGGACATATCTTCCCGCACATGCGTCGTATCCTGTGAATGGATCCGACGCATGCGCGCGGAAGTGTTTACTTCCTGGTGCGGTGACGTGGCGGCGTCAACGTCACCGCCGCGTCACCACGCTGTCTGCCGGTGGGGATTTTGATCCGATGGCGTGTACACGCCATCGGACCGAAATCCGATGAGACATGTCCGCTCTAAACTGTCCGTCGGACAAGTTTGAGCGGACATATCTCATCGTGTGTACGAGGCCTAAGGGGATATTTGCAGAAAAGACTGCACCGTTGTCTACAGCGCCTACGCGCTGTAGACAATGGCGCAGGTGCACTGAGCGTGCCGCTAGTGAGGGCGATAGTGCTGTCACTGATGGCTCCCGCGCTGTATCACGGGAGCGCGCTCGCAAAAGCTTTCGCGAGGAGGAGCCGAGACAGCCGCCAAGGGACCCCAGAAGATAGGGTTAGGGACACTCTGTGCAAAACGAGCTGCACAGTGGAGGTAAGTATAAAAAATGGTTTGCCTTTAGTGACCCTTTAATGCATTTCTTGGTTTAAATTATGACCCTGAGGAGGGGATATTGTATTAATATCAAGATATCCTTATATTTTTTTCTAGCCCTGATGAGGTATCTTCAAAACGTGTTGGCTACGCTTTGAATTGTCCTCCAGACTTTCATTGAAATAAAGTTGTATTTGGACCTCTTAGCTGTGGTGTGGCCCTTCCATTTTCTTTTTTTGTTACATTACACTACAAGCCAAGGAAACCAAGGAGATTCTCTGGGGTGTAGAGGAGCCAGGAACCACATAATTTACATCAACATCAGTACTTTGAGATAGCAATACCAGTAAGATTACCTTACGGGTTCGGCAATATTTTTCCACTTTCCTCAGTAATAGTGAGCTACTGTATTCCAAGCCTTGTTTTTTTGTCACCGGGATAGGTAGTGAGAATAAATCTACCCACAGGCTAAACCTATGTCCTAACCCTTCACCATACTTATAAAGACTAAAAGAAGAATTATAGCTGATATTTCACGTTAAGTAATGGGTTTAGGCCAATTTTCACTCAAAGGGGTTAGCGGGTTAATAAACACATTTCACAAGTCTCCCCAGGTTTGTCAATGCTGTTTATAATGTCTAATAAATCTAGAAGGTAAATTATACACTGCATTTCAACAAGGGTATAAGTGAAGCAGTATTCCATCCTGTAACAAACTCCCAGTTCACATCAAATGGCGAGGTCTCCTGTAGAAATGATTTATCTGCAATGCATCAAAATGACGATGAACATATATCCAGGTGACAGCTAAGTGGACACGAACGCTCCGACTTCAGGACATTTCAAATAGAGGACTGCCTAGGGCTACATTACTGCAATAGTGAGAGCTTGGGAGCACTCCAGGATAACAATCAGCTTTATACACGGCCAAGAAAATTCCAAAATCTGGAAGAAATTCCATTGCTGAAAAGTAGCCAGACCTTAAATGTTCGCCTCTCTCTCGAGCTGAGTTTTAATTATTAATATGTATTTCTGTTAAGTAGGGATTTATTATAACAAAGCGTAAAGGTCTGTGTGTTAATCGCGGTTGCGGTCTTGGAGGGGGGGGGGGGTTACCACAAGCTTCTCCCAGCGCTGAAATACAGGATGAAAAATATGTATTTTACTCTTATACTCCCATCTATGATCAGAGGGTACCCCCTGGACTGACCACTATGCCTTAACACGGGAAGGGTGGGGGAGGTCATTTACTGAGAAATCCACAAAATAATCTGAGCTTATACTTATTTTTATAAAGAGAATTAATTATTTTAGCACTTTACGGGAATCACCAGTAAACTTCATACACCAATTAAAGTTAATTGGAAACACGACTTCCAGATAAGCCTGACTAACCTCATCTTTTCTCAAAGCTGAAATGGGAAAAGACACAACATTTGCTGTGAATCCTCGAGTTTTGGTCTGTAGCTCACCTCCGGATTTGCCCCATATAGGCGTTTGGGGTTGATTTGAATCTGGTGCAGCCGTGCATGGAAGCCAATCAGTTTCTAAATTCAGCTTGTTCAATTAAGCTTTGAAAAAAAAAATACATAGAAGCTGATTGGTTTCTATGCACAGCTCTCCAGTTTTAGAAAATCAACCCCTA
The DNA here is from genome assembly GCA_029574335.1 of Rana kukunoris. Taxonomy (NCBI): domain Eukaryota; kingdom Metazoa; phylum Chordata; class Amphibia; order Anura; family Ranidae; genus Rana; species Rana kukunoris. Next base: position 39,027,647 of record CM056051.1, read on the forward strand.
TAAGTCTATGCTCTTAAAGGGGTTGTAAAGGTACATTTTGTTTTCCCTAAATAGCTTCCTTTACCTTAGTGCAGTCCTCCTTCACTTACCTCATCCTTCCATTTTGCTTTTAAATGTCCTTATTTCTTCTGAGAAATCCTCCCTTCCTGCTGGTGGCCGAAGAAGTGTCTAAAAGTACCAGTGTTGCGGCGATTGTGAAGTGCTTCCCATTCATTCCAATAGGCAGGGTTAGTGTAGCAGCAGCCCAAAAAGCGCCGCCTCAACAGCGGTAAAGCGTCGCTAAAACTAGCGGCGCTTTACCACTAACGGACCCACCGCACCAGTGTGGAAGCACCCTAAGTGACAGCTGCTGCAGCTGGACAAGGCTAGACCATGCAACCCAAATTAAAAATCTTATGGCTGTGCAGCAAAACATTGCAGCAGTGGCATATGTAATGTACCACTTCCTCGCTGCCTGTTTTAACCCATTAAACCTTGCACTAGCATGCTGCAACTACCTGCATTGCAAGCTTTTGCAGGGTGGTTGCAGGATTCCCCCATTCAGTTAAATAGGTTATGTCCAGCAGGCAGTACTGCCCACAGAACACCAGAGTGGGGATAATCTTTTATGTCTCAATGCGAAACATCTTAGCTGTGGCAAATGTTCTCCCCCCTATGCTGACTTTATAGCAAGGGGGAAGCAATTGGTTTTACCTCCCCAAACTCAGGGCTCAAGTCCTGTGGGAAACACGTGGGAACGGAGTCCCTGCACTTTTTTCACAGCAGGAACGCAGTTCGCTTTGCAGGACTAGAGCAGCCGAGAGCAGCCGAGCCGCCCGAGCCAATCCTTCACTAAGCGGCGATGCCCAGCTAGAGTCACTGTCAGGTGCAGGCGAACCTTAGTAATCCTTTATGTTACTGGCCGCTTCCTGTATATGGATTCATCGGGTAGTGTGCGGGTATTCCATCACTTCCTTGATGCCGCAATGTCTACTGGGAGCTTTTGTCATTGTTTCCAGGAGACATTACGGAGATCTGCTGTGAGTTAACGTGGGATTTAGAAAGAACTTGCGGCATCGAGGAAGTGATGGAATACCCGCACACTACCCGATGAATCCATATACAGGAAGCGGCCAGTAACATAAAAGATTTCTAAGGTACAGTGGATCGAAAAAAAAAAAAAAAAAAAAAAATTATTCAATATGAGTGTATCATTTTTTTTTTTTTGGTGGGGGGGGGTAGATCTTGGGTGGGAGTTCCCACACTTTCTTCCTCGGGACTTGACCCCTGCCCAAACTGCTATAGGACATTAGGACTTATGCCTCGTACACACAACCGGTTTTCCCATTGGGAAAACTGCCATGAGAGCTTTTGGCCGGGAAAACTGGCAGTGTGTATGCTCCAGCGCAGTTTTCCCAACAGGAAAACTGCTGAAAAAAAAGAGAACCAGTTCTCTTTTTTCCTGCCACGATTCCCGGCGGTTCTTAACCCGGCAGTTTTCCTATGGGAAACACTGCGATGGAGCATACACACGGCCGGGATTCCCGACCAAAGCTCTCATGGCAGTTTTCCTGTCAGGAAAAAGTGTAGGGGGAAAAGTTACCGAGCAGGTTCTCGGTTTTCCCCTCGGGTTTCCTGGCGGACTTTTTACCGTCGGGAAACACGGTCATGTGTACGAGGCACTACTGACACTGATACTGAAGAAAAGCATAACTAGAACTATTCTTATAAAATATATTTTTTTTATTTATTTGCTATTTTTTTTCCCCACGACCGTAGAGTTACCCTTTAAGTTTTTGAAAAAAAAAATGGAAGCTGATTGGTTTCTATGCAGAGCTGCACCAGATTTTGCACTCTCCAGATTTAGTAAATCAACTCCGCAATGTCCTGACCAGCACACAAGGAATGGATAACGTGCCGCCTAATGTCAGTAAATATCTAAAAATTAATTTTAGAAGCCTAGAGCATGAAAAGGCCACAGATGCTTCCCATCAGCCTTACATGGCATTAAAACCACTGACACAACACTGTCATAGAAGTTAGCTTTTCAGAAAAGAACGTGGAACAAACAAGCTCGATCTTGCATCCTATTATGTTAATAATAAAAAACAAGGCCGTATTCGAATTTTCCTAAAAGAATGACACCATTTTCCCTCACGCCTCTACACAAGAGAAACAAATGACTCATCACTTCATCCCACAACCTCAGATCCATGGTTTGGGTCAGAGACGGAGATACACACTGACACAATATTTCAACAGAAAACGCACGCGACTGTGAAAACTCTGCTGTTATTACAACTTTATTATAATGTGCTGACACCATGACAGGACGGTGCGACTGAGGGATACATTTATGTGTCACGTGGACTGATAATGATAAGAGCCTCTAATAACAAAGCCCCAACACATGCAGTCTATGCACCTCATGTAACAGAGAACCAATTATACGGCTTAGGTAAAAGTGCGGCTATCATCTCTGGCTCTGCAAGCCCGTTATTAAAGGGGTTGTAAAGGTAAAAAAAAAATCCCTAAATAGCTTCCTTTACCTTAGTGCAGTCCTCCTTCACTTACCTCATCCTTCCATTAAGCCAGTGTTTCTCAACTCCAGTCCTTAAGCCCCCCCAACAGGTCATGTTTTCAGGATTTCCCTCAGATGAAAAGGCTGTGGGAATTACTAAGGCAGTGAAACTGATCAAATCACCTGAGCAAAATAAAGGAAATCCTGAAAACCTGACCTGTTGGACTGGAGTTGAGAAACACTGCATTAAGCCTTTAATTTTGCTTTTAAATGTCCTTATTTCTTCTGAGAAATCTTCACTTCCTGTTCTTTTCTGTCTGTAACTCCACACACATACCTCCCAACCGACCCGTATTTCCCGGGAATGATCCGAGGAACCCCCCGCTTAACAACTTTGGTCCGCAGAACCTCCCCCCTCCCCGCCCCCCACTCAACAATGATCTGCGCCCCGCGCTCAACAACTTCGATCTGCGGCTTCCTCCCTGGTGTGGAAAGCCTCTAGAGGGGCGAGCAGGAGCGTCAGGACACAGGGCGTCCACTAACACACAGCTCCTTTCTTCATCTGCAATGTAGAGAGCATCCTGACTCTCCTGTAGTCCAAGGGAGGGGGCGAGCACGACACTCCACACCAGGGAGAAAGCCTTGCATTAGTGTGTGGAGTTACAGACAGAAGAACAGGAAGTGAGGATTTCTCAGAAGAAATAAGGACATTTAAAGCCAAAATGGAAGGATGAGGTAAGTGAAGGAGGACTGCACTAAGGTAAAGGAAGTTATTTAGAAAAAAATAATTGTACCTTTACAAGCCCTTTAAGTAAAGCCCTTCATGTCAACATGAACTTGAAATATGTGAAATACATAGCTGCTATTTGTTGTAGGGCTGCAACTAACGATTATTTTCATAATCGATTAATTGGCTGATTATTGTTTCGATTAACATTATTTTTTTTTATTTTTACATTTTTTTGTGCTAGTTTGTTGTTGAGCAGGTTACAAAACACAAATTGCTGCAAAAACACATTACATGCTTTTCTGCAGCTTCTCCATTGAAGTATATTGAACCAAAAAAAATAAAAAAATAGCACCGTTTTGCGTTAAAAAGTCCTTGCTCTTTCCAAATACGCAGCAGCTGAAAAAAATCATGGATGTGAACGTGTTCAATAGGAAAACATGTAAATGAACTGTAGTGTGTTTCTGCAAAAAGCACCAAAAAACACAGAGCTGTGACCCCGGCCTGAGATGTTTAGTAATATAATGGGGTTAAAAAAACAAAAATAAGTACAAAAAGAGCAAATAATCACTACTGTAAGGGGTTCATTTTGTTTTACTGTGGGACAGTGAAAGTAATATTTTCAGTAGCCATTTGCTTTTTTGTACATTAAAGGGCTAATTTTAGTTTTTTTAACCCCATTATGTTACTGGCCGATTAATCGATTATGGAAATTGTAATCGATTAATTTCATAATCGATTGGTTGTTTCGGCCCTAATTTGTTGTGCCTTATGGTTATGCTCATTGTATGTGTTCCATACAGTTCGATTATGTGGATCAGTTTTGGTTAGTACATAGCAAGATAGCAAAGAAACTTTGTGGTTGATATACTTTGCAAGGGAAGTTGTGTGTTGCAAAGAGATTTCCCCCAGAGCTTAGTGAATGTGGTGAAGCTCTGCTGACTTCTATCATCCAAGTAAAAATATTTTTTTACCTTGCATGTAATTGGGTTCTCTTTGCAACCACATTCACCACATTCACTAACCTTTGGGGCACGTTCCCTTGCAAATAGAACAGTCTATTTGCCTTTTAGTAAATCAACCCCACTGAGTCCTGCTCCCCCAATGTCTGGCTTCTGGGGTTCACCTTCTCAGGCAATCTATCAGTCCTGCTTATGTATATTTATCCCTGTGTCTCCATGCTGACACTTCCCTCCCTGCATCTGTTACAGAGCTTCTGCTGAAGAGCTACCAATACGTTTCTGTCTGCAATGAGTTTGTTTTGTGAAATGTGTTGGCAGCCATAACACACACTTATGGCTTGTGCTAGTGCAGGGAGTTCTGGCACTTATCAGAATTGACGGAGAACAAAGAATCTTCGCCTGGAAGCCGGTCAGACACACAGCCGCACTGACAGCCTTGACGGAATGCCACAGAATGCAGCTAATTATTTGTGAAGCCAAACAGGGACAGCTTATGTCTAAATTGCCTTTGTCACGTGTCATCGGGGACTGTCGCAGACCGCCAGAGCCACGCGTTGGGAATCCAAAGCAATAGACTTAAGCTGTGCATGTGGCACCACTAATTACTAACATATAAATGACAACCCTCAGTAACAAACACCTATAATCACCCGAAGACTCATTTATATAGGCCCTTCTGAGGGATGCTACACCCTTATACACATAACTAGGGATGAGCCGAACACCCCCCCTTTCGGTTCGCACCAGAACCTGCGAACAGACCAAAAGTTTGTGTGAACTTTAGAACCCCATTAAAGTCTATGGGACTTTGAACCTTTGAAATCTAAAGTGCTCATTTTAAAGGCAAATATGCAAGTTATTGTATTATTGACCTAAAAAGTGTTTGGGGACCCGGGTCCTTCCCCTGGGGACATGTATCAATGCAATTTTTTTTTTTTTTAAACGGCAGTTTTTTCAGGAGCAGTGATTTTAAATTACTTTTCATCCTTCAGAAATGACACTTTGTGCAAAGGACAGTTATAAGCATGGGAAACAAGCGCTGCTTTACAGGCATACTATACACCCCCCTAGATACGGAATTTCAAGGAATATTTCACTTTTATTGTTTCACTTTAAGCATTATTCATTTTACTGCTCCTGAAAAACCGGCTGTTTTTTTAAAACATTTTTTGCATTGATACATGTCCCCTGGGGCAGGACCCAGGTCCCTAAACACTTTTTATGACAATAACTTGCATATTAGCCTTTAAAATTTGCATTATTCAGATTTCTCCCATAGACTTTTCCAGGATGTTCTGTGGCTTTTTAAAAATTTCCCGCGAATACCCCAAATTGTTCGCTGTTCGGTGAACAGGCAATGTTCGAGCCGAACATGAGGAAGGGCTCTTTCACACGTCCGTTCAGTTTTTAAGATCATTTTTTTTCCCTTCAGTTGATCCGTTTTTCATCCGTTTTTCGTCCGTTCCGTTTTTTTTGATGGAAGAAAAATAGGGTTTTCTTCCGTCCAAAAAAACGGAGCTTACCGCAGACGGATGTTAACAGACGTTTAGCGGATGCTCATCCGCTAACGGACGGTAACCCATAAGGAAGCATTGAGGTCCGTTAACGGACGTCCAAAAAAAACGGACGAACTAAACGGACGTGTGAAAGGGCCCTTAGACTCGAACTCGAAGCTCATCCCTACACATAACAACTAGGAATAAAAAATGTTACCCTTCCAACATTCATAAGTGATATTAGCCTTTGGCAAATGTTGATATACAGACCGGAAATAGAAGACATTAGAGAACTATGGGGGAGTAGACGCATTGGGGTTGATTTACTAAAGGCATATAGATTATTCACCTTACAGGGGAAGCTGCATTCACAAGGGGATTTTCCCAGAGCTTGGTGAATGAGGTAAAGCTCTGCTCACTTCCATCATCCAATTACATGCAAGCAAAGATGCCAGTGTTAGCTGTAGAAAGCTGTAAAATTTGTTTTTCAGAATTTTTTTAATGGATTTTTTTAGCTTTTTTTTTTTAATTATACTCCCACAAATGGCTATGGCTCAAAAACGCTGATGAACGCTGAATAGCCATGTTTTTCACAGTTTTTACGATTTTTTCAGAGTTAGAACATTTTTACAGCTAAAAAACTCACAAGTTCTTGTTTTTTTTCCAGCCAGAAAATGCCCCTGCCAAAAACTGCTATGTGTGCATGGACACGTAGGATAACATGCTGGGGAGTTTATTGGCTGCAGAAAAAAATGCATGAAGCAAAAAACAGCAGCTGTAAAAACGTCCAGTGTGTATGAGGCCTTAGAGTTATCTAGGAGATATAAAACAAAGTCCTTAATACCTGTTGAAGTTGATCGGGTATAGGATGATTTCCTTTGGAGATGGACCTTCCCAGCGGATAGTGTAGGGCTGCTGCAACATCACCACCGGCTGATACTGCTGATATGGTGCCCCCTTATTTACACCCACCAGCCTCAGTGGATGGGAAGGATAAGCTGCTCTGGCCACCAGTATGGTGAGGTTCTCTGGGCGCCGGGCCTGAATATACAGCTGCAAAGAAAGGATAAAAAACATGAAGAGTCAAAGCCAAGCAATCCCAAACATGTGCTTTATATAAATATTTTCCTCTAATATTTTTCCCTTAAGAAAAGTTCAATGTCTGTAAAGAGCCAGTGAGCGTGTGCCAACCTAAATATTAAAGCACAATCATAAAAAAAAAAATTTGATTATTGTTAGCTGCTTTGAAGAAGTGGAAGAAGAAACTGCATTTATCTTTTATAGTTTTTATGTGAAGAAAGGAGGCAAGGTCAAAAAGCACCGGCTACTACAGTCACCAAGGGTGTTGGCACTAATTTTATCTATAAGGGTTATTGAGAAAACATAGATTTCGGACGTTGGTGCAATGTTAACCGTACCCACTAACCAATCTTCAATTTAGAGCAACAAAACATAGAGAACTATTTAGCACCTTCTTTCTTACTTCTGTTACTTATGTTTATCTGACCAACGAAACACACAAATTACTCACCTCAACAATGCAACTGCCTCCATGTTGGCCTACCTCCACCATACCAACCACTCACTATACTCCACCCCTCCCTGCCACTCTCTCCACTAGCTTCCACCTACCCAATGACTTAAAAATACAAACACACAAAGCCATCAACAACTCTGTCTTCAATCCCACTTCAAAATATCACCCAAATTGCCCTCTTGCCTCCTCCCAAAACCTCCCGACTAACTAGCTCCCTCATCACCTCCTTACATGATCACCTCCAGGACTTTTCTAGAGCCTCGCACCCTCTGGAACGCCTAAGGCCCCTTTCACATGTGCGGACCGTTCGTCCGCTTTTTACAAGTCCGTTTACCCCTATGGGATCGCGTCCGTTAGCGGATGATGCATCCGCTAACGTCCGCAAAGATCCGCGTCCGTCTGGATCCGTTTTTTCGGACGGAAGAAAACCCTATTTTTCTTCCGTCCGGCGGATCGGATCGGATAAATACGGACAGACGGTCCGTATTCATCCGATTCCCCATAGGGGAGAGCGGAGGAAAGACAGGGCGGTCCCTGCATAGTGTGCGGGGACCGCCCTGTCCGCGGACAGCTCAGCGGGGATTACGGATGATCCCCGCTGAGCCGACGGACACACACGGAGCGGACACAAAAACGGTCCGCTCCGTGTGAAAGGGGCCTTACCCCAATTTGTCCTGCTATCTTTTAATCTGTCTGCCTTAAGGCTTCATGTACACAGAAATGTTTTATAACCTCTCCTGAATGACAGATAGTAACCCACGTTTAAAACTTCCATTTTGCCAGGTTTACATGCCACGTTTAAAGTTTTTAAAATATATATATATATATATATTTTTTAAATGGGCAAAAATGAAAAACGGCTATAAACGAAACGCTGCTAAACGCGGGTTACTGCGTTTAGCCGCATTAAGCCGCGTTTAGAAAAGTTTGGCATCTGAAACGTCAAAAACTTTGACGTCTGAACTTTTTTTCCTTCATAAAAAGGTCTATAAACGCAACTGCCTAAAAACTACAGTAAATGAATCTGTGTACATGTACATATAAGATAACATTGAATGAGTTCAGGGGAAGTTGAAAAATGTGTCCAACTGCCTCTGAACGTCCGTTTAGCAGCAGCAGTGTACATGGGGATCTCTGCAATCTCGTCTCTTCGGGGAGGCCTATCCCGCCTCCACCTACTTCCTCCATCAGATCATCCTACACAGTTGTTAACTTTTGTATCATTTGATCCTCCATTTTGGATTGTAAACTCTCATTAGCAGGACCCTTCTAGCCCTCTTGTATTGAATTGTATTGTAACTGTATTGTAAAGTATGGTGCACACTGATTTTGCTATATAAATCCTATATAATAATATTAATTTCACCAAAGATGGATAAAGGTGTGCATAGTGATAATACAAGGCTGATAAACACTAGAAAAACCTGATCTACATGGTCAGCTATATGTATATGATACTATATGGTCAAAAGTGATATTGAGTTCACATTTTTGGAGAAGGTACAGTTAATACATGCAAAGACAATAAACTAGGGGGTGGCCCTTTTCTGTTCCAGCATGATTGTACTCCTGTGCATGAAGCCAGATCCATAACAACATGGTTTGATGAGTTTGGTGTGGAAGAACTTGAATGGCCTGAACAGAGTACTGACCTCAAACCTATTGAACACTTTGGGAATGCCATTTGCATGCCAGGTTTTCTTGATCTCACAAACGTTATTTTGGCTGGACACACATTCCCGCAGACACGTTCCAAAGTCTTGTGGAATGCCTTCCCAGAGGACTATAGCCTCAAAGGAGCAGAAAACTCCATAATAATACCAATGGTTTGGAATAGAGATGTCCTAACAAGCTTACATAGGTGTGATGGTCAGGTGTCCACCAACGTTTGGATTGGGGGAAATGGGATGTCCATCTAGCTCATATAGTTGTGATGGTCAGGTGTCCACCAACATTTGGCCATCTAGTAATTATTTCATTGGCTTAAACTATGAAAACAGATAGAAACACTTGGGAAAGATATTTTAATTTGCCTGCAATTTAATACAATGGGCTGCCAGACATATGATAATAGTTCTGGGTGTAACACCAAGTACAATAAAGAATATTTTCAGATCACACAGAGGCTAAAGGTAGAAAACAAATCAAAGAGGCTGAGGTATGGGAAAAAACACATAATCTACACCCCATAGAGGAATGTAACCTGTTGTTGTTGTCAGAGTAACAGAACAAAACTGATTTACAATATACAGCAAAGAAAGACACGTATGTGTTTAATGTTCCGTGACAGAGCAGACTGAATTCCTTCCCGGCTTTTACCTGTAATATGCAGCGTTACCCAGAAGACAGATTCCAGGTACCTGAAATTGTTTTATGACTATCTGAGTGGGGAGTTGGATTTGGCATTTTCATGGGTGTTAATTATAGCTGTTATTGTTCACCCCTCAGGCTGTGGGCTTGGTGAGAAAGCTTACTACTCACAGAATACCATAGCTAAAGACGGGAGGAATCCTAGTCACGTGTAAGTGTATGAACTATGACACACATGAAAACAGAGGCACATGGAGTCAATGCTGAGTCTAGACAGATAGGTGCATGGCTGCTGGGTGCTGCCAGACATGTCATCCTTACAGTGTTCAGATTCTTATTAACATATTTATATTATTTGTAATATGGCCATATTACACATTTATCCAATAAAATTTGGTTAAAGCTTTAAGGGTAAGTTCACATGGAATTAAAAGATGGACTAACTCTAAATACCTGGACCACCTCTCCAGACCCCGCTGCACATAGAGGCTGTGATGCCCTGTGCTGCAGTAGCAGTCCGTACACTGCAATACATAAACTTGGAGGGAGTATCCATCATAATACTCAAACTGGCAAGTCCTTATTGGTCAGTAAGATTGTGTATTGCGGTGTATGGTGCATGAACCGCTATACTGGCAGCATGTGGCATCACGTCCACCATGTGCAACGGCGTCCGGAGAAGTGACCTGGATATTTGGAGTTAGTTTAACTTTTCATTTTTCCTGTAAAGGTACACTTACCCTTTAAGTACTTAAAGAGACCTTGTTACCAGCCTAACAAAAAGTAAAAGTCACGGAAACATCAAGTATCTTAAATGCTTACTTGCGGTCTTTTTCCTTTCCATACACAATTTTTTATTCACTTGTAATGTGACTCTGAGCTAGGGAATTCAACCACTTGAAGAAGGATTGAATACGTAAGCACAGCCAAAGTTTTGCCTCCGTTCATGGGCATCATAGCCTTCTCTTCTGCGAGTTTCTGTTTGTCTATGCTGGCCCAGCCCTTCTACCCCACATTTCCCCTTCTACATAAACGTTGTTGTTGCTGCAGTGGAAGGAGCTAGAACTAATAACTCTGAAGCTGGAACAACCATATAGCCTGACAAAACAACAACCACAAGATGACCCCAAACCTCATTAATAAACCAATCTCCAAGCTACGACTGTGGGCCAAATCTGGGTTGCTACAGGATTGCATCCAGCCTACAGTTAGGGTAAAGACTGTTGACTGCTAAGACCATCAGAGTCCTAGCAGCCGATGATGATGTGCTTGCCCCAGCAGGATGACAAAACTTCTTCCATCTATCTATGCCTGATCCATCTCCAAGCTCCTTTCCTACTGCTACACTACCTACAAGCAAATTTGTAAAAAAGATAGAGGTGGACCACTGACATGATAGGCTCAGATAAGAACCCTGATGTACAGGGGCTCTGACAGAGACCTTGATGTAAGGTGGGCTCTGATATGGGCCCTGATGTAAGGCGGGATTGTGATATGACTCTGATGTAAGAGGGGACTCTTAAGGCTCTTGTGTAGGCTGGAAATGTTGCTTTGAAGAGAACTCTAATGTAAGGGGCTCTAAGGGGGACCCTGCTGTAATGGGTGCCTTGATGTAAGAGGGGACTCTGGTGTGAGGGGAATTCCTGGAGCTGTCACATAGGGAGTTCATAACCCTGTGTAAACTACCACTCCAGCCTTACCCAAAGGGTTGATTTATAAAGAATTTGCATAGCCATTCACACAGTGAAAGTACAAGTACAATTATTGTGTGTGACTTAGGCATAAAAAAGTAATTTATTCTGTGCGGTTGGAATTTAAATAATTGATTTTAAACAGAAAATGCTGTATTTGGTCACTAGATGCGGCTAAGTATTATAGTAAATTCATGTGATGCTTAGCTTCATCTAGTGGCCAAATACGATATTTTTAATTTTAAATAAATGATTTACATTCAAACAAATGATGATTCTCCACCATCTAGCTGGGAAGAAAGTGACACCCAGGTTACTGCCTTATGGGATGGAGTGGATGCACCAACTTCTGCAAACAGGGCTCATTACTGTAGTCCCAGAAAATTGTAAGAATCAAGTAGGTGATTTAATTCACCAATGCCAACAAAAAAAAGAAAATTTTTGGCCAACATTTAAGGGCAGTGTCATGAATTAGTATAAGTAAATCATAGCCACAGCTTTAAAATAGAGATGAAGCCACAAATATTTAGATCTGTGGCATGTGAAACCAGGAAACCATGGCATGGCATGAAAAAGTGCCCCCCCCCCCTAATTGCACATGACTTCTAAACTCTGTTCTGCTTTTGCACAAGAAAGAACACTCTCTTTGTGCTGCCAAAACATTGTTCTGGACCCGCTCTTCATTGAAACCAGTGATCCTGTGCCAGTGGAAAGACACTGTCATGCGCCAGGGCAGCTTTTCTTCCCATTCACATTAATATGTTACTAGAAGAGTGCGTTTGATATTGTGAACACTGTGCTTTCCTGGCTGGACACTTGTGATGTTCTAAAGTGTCCAAGTGTGACCGCTATTAAACTGAAGGGAAACATATGCTGGTAATGTAGAATCTTTAACCTGTCAAATTCATGGTTAGCTGTGCTCTTACTTATAAGATAGAACAATATTATAGAATAATATTTCAGGTTAGTAAAAACTAGAGGCAGCCGTGAATTAACACACCTGTCTGATGTGGCAATACCTATCCATGTCTTTCTTAACCCTTTTACTGCAGAGGAACTCTTGAAATAATGTTCAAGTCTTGGTGGACCCTTACTAGAAATCATGGTTTATTGCTGGCCACACCACATTGGCAGTCAATGAGAGACGGTCCCCTTAAGCCAGTGGTCAATGGAAAAAAAAGCATGTTATACTGGTGTAATGGTGGTTATTGTAGTTCCCCCATAGACAGGAGGACACATAGGACAGTAGGGAGAATGTTCCTTTCATTGGTTGCCATTGGAAAAGAATGCCACCAATTTTTGGAAAGCTAACATGGTTATTATTGTCAATGGTTACTTACTAGTGAAAAAAGAGGAGAAGATTGTTGGGACTGGTGATTCTGAACACCTAGGAAGAGCAGATCTGCTGCCTGTCAAGAACAGTTTCTATAAATACCCATATTTGCTGGTGTATAAGGCGACAGGGCGTATAAGGCGACCAGACGTATAAGACAACACCCTAATTTTACAGTTTTTAAGATTTTTTGCCTGTACTCACCGTATAAGGCGACCCCCCTTCCGATGCTTCATATTTCTTCCTTCTGGAGCCATATTCTTCTTCCCTCTTGCTGGAGCTGGGGCCAATCACGGTGAGCAATGTAATCTATTAATGAATACAAAGCCTGCTTGGATTGGCAGAGGCTGTAACATCATCAGCCCATGCCTCTCTGACTCTCAAAGCCAATCCGAGCAGGCTACTGTATGTAGCCTGCTCGGATTGGCAGAGGTTGTTACTTCAATCCGAGCAGGCTCTGTATTCATTTGAATACATCGCACACCGGAATTGGTTAAGCGGTATATTCTGTATGTAGCCGAAGCTACATACAGTATTACCGCACATCCAGCAAGCATCTGAGCAGCTGACCCGGCGTATTAGACGACCCCTGCTTTTTGGCTAGTTTTTTAGGTAGTCTTATACGCCAGCAAATACAGTACATGCATGCCAAGTACTAACACCGATACAAAATACCCCTACCACCACCAATCAGATCTTAAGTGTACCCTGAAAGTATAAATCTGATTGGTGGCTAGTTCTTGGCAGAAACAAATTATTAGATCAGGTTCTTAGAAAAGCACCCTTTCCAAAGAAAGTGACTTACCTTTCACGATTTGGCCAGGTACAAATTAAATTATTTCTGCTAAATTGTCCATCTTAGCAAATGAAGCATGTAATATCAACTATTCTCCATCAGTTCATTTATTTGCTCTTGAAAACTCTCTTACAGAACAAAACACATTGAAAAGAACATTTAAACTCTAACAAGAATAATACTATTTTTAAGTTCAAGTGTCTGTATTTTGCTTGGATGACCGCTGTGTTTTCAGGAAGCCAATTTATCTAGAGAAATTGCCATGACACACTTAATTTGCACGTGTGTGAAATCTCAAAGCTTTTGGTTTAGACAAAGTTCTGTATCCTAGTCAGATCTGAGTATTGAGTGAAGTCAAACTATGGGAAATGACTATTAATGCAATTAGAATAATATGTGCTCTTTTCATGGTAGGATAGAAATACTTATTAACACTGTGTTGCTTAAAGAGGGAGGTAAAGAAAATAAATATGGTAAAATTATAAGGTAACAATGGTTTAAAGCTGAAGTTTAGATTTGCCAATTTGTGTATAGTTACATTGGTCCAGCTTGGACGAATGTAAGTATTTATTGGAAGAAAAATAAACATATAGTGAGTCCACAAAAAATAAAAAGTGTAAAGAAACTTGGAAATGTTTACCACCAATGATCAGTTAATGAGAGTAAAGCCTCGTACAAACACTAGTTTTTCACGGCAAGAAAACTGCTGGCAGAGCTTTTTGCCGAGAAAACCGTTCGTGTGTATGGTTTCTCGTCGAGAAAACTGTTGTGAATCTTGACGAGAAAAAAAGAAAACCTGCTCTCTATTTTCTCGTCGGGAGTCTCAATTTTCTCCTCTTGACACCCGACGGGCTGGTTTACGACAAGAAAAACATTTTTGTGTATGCTTTTCCGAGTCTTAAAACCCTGCGCATGGTCAGAATCAAGTATGAGAGGGGAGCGCACCTTCGGTAAAACTAGTGTTCGTAATGGAGATAGCACATTCATCACGCTGTAAAAGACTGAAAAGCACAAAAACTGAAAAGCGCGAAACGTCTCTCACCAAACTTTTACTAACACGCGATAACAGGAGATTAGCAAAAGCAGCCCCAAGGGTGACGCCAGTGGAATAGAACTTCATCTTTATAGTGCCGTTAAATGTGTTGTACGTCACCGCATTTTAGAACGATGAGATTTTGGCTTGACAGTGTGGAAAGCTAGACAAGAATGCCGTCAACCTTGACAATAATCACGTTGAGAAAAAATATGTTTTTTTTACGTCGGGAGTCTCGGCCGTGTGTACAGGGCTTTAGTCCATACATGATTTAATGAAAATTATTAAAAAATAAATGATAGTGAGTCCACAAAAATGTGAAAAGTGCAAAAATAGTTAAAAATCAATAATTAAATTTGAAAAAAAAAAACACATATGGATTATTGCAATCAAAAATTAATGTCCATAAATTTCTGCAACAAAAACGAATATAGTGAATGGCTGTGAATTAATAACACAAACAAGTCCATATGAACATGAACTGCCGTATCCACTTGTGAGTCCACCACTAGCAGAAATAAACTCTTACCAACTAGCAATGATCCCCCATGACAGAGGATCAGAGAATGCCTAAATGAATCACAGCTTGGCTCCAGAAAACAGCAGGCACAATCATAAATTCCCAGTAATCACCTACAAATCAATCAAATCCACAGAAGGTATGTGTGGTACCTGCTGTCACCTGCTAGCGCTACCTACAGCAATCGCCTCTCAGAACCGCCCCTAGAACCCAAACCCCCAGTATTAATACCTGTGGGATCTCAGAGGAAGGAGAGAATCACTAAAGTAGGCACCGCTACTACAGTGGTTTCCACTAGATTCCAGATCTGGTGCCAAGCAGCTGACCTGCTTCATTGGGAAGACAGGACATTTCACACTAGGCATGGTCACCACTCCAAAAACACTTTGCACTTTCAATTAATTCAAACTGTTTTCTGACTGATTGAGGTGGAGTTGTGGGTAGGTGACATCCACTTCATCCAATCAGGGAATTATTTGATTGACCAAATGCAAAGTGTTCTCCAAATAGCACCCAAGCCAAGAGAGCAACCTTGCTGCACCAGCATGTGTTATTTGCCATAAACATTTTTTTAGCCAGATGACTGCTAGTTTTAGCTTTGATCGTCTGTCCTTCCCGAATAAATAAGCAAATGACGATTATTATAACGTAACAAAATTAGCAGAAGAGGAAAGAGTAGGAGTGTAAATGTTCTCTTATTCATCCAAGCAAGGAATACAATAAATCTCTCTGGTTCGATGTATGAAGTACGGTACTTTGCAAAGCAACAGTCTGTGGTTACACTCAACTATCCAGTTTGCATCCTACTTTCCTCTTTAAAGGAATGGTTAAAGCAAAAAAGGGATAGAGTAAATATAGGGGTTGATTTACTAAAGGCAAATAGGCTGTTAATTTTGCAAGGAAAGTTGCACTTTGCAAGAAAATTATCCCCAGAGCACAGTGAAGTGGTGGTGTTTCACATTGCAATGTATACCCAATTACATACAAGGAAAACAAAAAAAATTGATTCCCTGCTTGCTCAGGTGGTGGAAGCCAGGAGGACTTCCCCTTATTCATTAAAGGGGTTGTAAAGGTAAAAAAAAAAATCCCTAAATAGCTTCCTTTACCTTAGTGCAGTCCTCCTTCACTTACCTCATCCTTCGATTTTGCTTTTAAATGTCCTTATTTCTTCTGAGAAATCCTCACTTCCTGTTCTTCTGTCTGTAACTACACACCATAATGCAAGGCTTTCTACCTGGTGTGGAGAAAGCCTCTTGAGGTGGGAGGGGGCGAGCAGGAGAGTCAGGGCGCCCACTAACACACAGCTCCTTTCTCTATCTGAAAAGTAGAGGGCGTCCTGACACTCCTGCTCGCCCCCTCAAGAGGCTTTCTCCACACCAGAGAGAAAGCCTCACAATACTGTGTGGAGTTACAGACTGAAGAATAGGAAGTGAGGATTTCTCAGAAGAAATTTAAAACCAAAATAGAAGGATGAGGTAAGAGAAGGAGGACTGCACTAAGGTAAAGGAATCTATTTAGGGAAAACATATTTACCTTTACAACCCCTTTAAACTCTGGGGCTAATTCCCCTGCAAAGTAAATAGTCCATTTCCCTTTGGTAAAACATTTTTTTAGACTTGTTTCATACATTTCATACGTGGGACTCATTGGAATAAAATGCCAAAATATGGCACAACTAATCAAAGGACTCTCATATACTGCATGTTAAAAAGGAAAGATCAAGTTCTCCTAATCTAATATATAAACGTTACTGACATGTTTGTGTTCTGATTAAAGTTCTCCTTTAAAGTAATTTTCAGTGGGTTACACAGCAAGAACTAGGCTAAAAGAAAATATTGTGTTCTTGGAACTAGTTTGGTACAAAAATGGTCTGGAATTCATATGAAGTCGATGAGCCAGGCTTGACTTATTAGTGTGGGAATCTGCACAGAACTTTAATAATAAAGCCATGCATGATGGGATAATTCTAGTGTCAGAAATAGCAATGATGTACAAATAAAGTAAGAGATGTTGAAAGGAATATTCTCTTGACTTTCAAAATTGTAAACTGATCTTAAGAAGTTCTACAGATATTCCCCTACCATGCTGAAAAATCATCCACCAATAACCCACTTCATTCCCGATCTCCTGCATCCATTTGGAACACTGGATAGCATAAGGAGTTAGGAAATCGGAGTAGAATTAGAAAACGTTTTTGGGGTTGAAATACTAAAGGCAAATACTCACTTGTAAGGAACCTTGCACTTAGTAAGACAAATTCTCCAAAGCTTAGCGAATGAGGTGAAGGTGTGTTGACTTCCATTATCCAATCATATTTAAACAAAAATGCTATTTTTTTTTTCCCTCTCACATGATTGGGTAATTTTTCAAAAGTGAAACTTCACTGCATTAAGCTCTGGGGAAAATTTCCTTGCAAAGTGAAACTTCCCTTGAAAAATAAAAAGTTTATTTGTCTTTAGCAAATTAGCCCCACTGTGTAACTTCCTCACAAAAAAAAAGCTTGGTGAATGCATTTTGTGGGCTATTAAAAAGTAAATAAAGGATTGAGTTTTGCTCTTCTCTAGGACAATGATGGGTTCACATGGGCAGATTTTTAATAATCTGTTTAGAAAGATAGAAGAATGAATCAATAGCTCAAACCACAAGATCCCATCCCGACTTGAAAATTAAGTCTAGGAGACTGTTTCTGAAATTCTTCCAATATTCTGGTTGATCTCTGTAATGAATGCTACAGATTTTTTTTATTGTTTTTGAATACTAATTAACACTTGTGGTTCCCAATTATATAGTTATTATGGCTAATCTGTTGCTTTTATGTGCATAGCTTAAAGGAGTTGTAAAGGAAAAAAAAATTGCCTAAAATTATTGTCTGCAAGGTACACAGACAGAATAGTGTAATGATTCTGTTAAAAAAAAACGAGTAAATATTATTAAAATTAAATATTTGAAATAATTAAAATTATTAAATTCCTTCATCTATATCACCTCCGGTTTTCTAGTTTCTGTTCTCTCATTCACTTCCTGGTTTGCAGCGCTCGTTTATGTAAGAACTACATTTCCCAGTATGAATTGTGGCACGCCCAGTAATTCACACCTCCTTGAAGTCTCTAATGCCGCGTACACACGGTCGTTTTTTGCGATGAAAAAAAACGACGTTTTTTGTGAAGTAAAAAACGACGTTTTTGAAACGTCACTTTCAAAGACGATGTTGCATACACACCATCGTTTTTTTCACAAAAAACGAGGTTACGTTCACCACACTTTTCCATTGAAGCTCGCTTCATAACTAGCTTCTGGGCATGCGCGGGTTGAAAAACGTCGTTTTGAAAGACGTTTTTGCTACACACGGTGACTTTTTGTGAAACAAAAAACGACGTTTTGAAAAACGACACAAAAAATTCAAGCATGTTGGAATTTTTTTTTGGTCGTTTTTTTTAAGACAAAAAACAACGTTTTGCCCACACACGATCAATTTAAATGACGTTTTAAAAAACGTCGTTTTTTTTCATCGCAAAAAACGACCGTGTGTACGCGGCATAACATGTAGAGAGCATCCTGCCGCACAGATGTAGTTCCCAGGAGGGGGCGAGCACGTCACTGACCACCGCAGTAAAGCCTCCCTTCACGGTGGTGAGTAACAATCAGACAAGCAGGAAGTGAACAGAACAGAGAAAAAATAGGGCCACTTCTGAGCAAAAATGAACAATGAGGAAGTGAAAAGAGGAATGTCTGCAGGTAAAGGATGCTTATTCTGGAAAAAAAAAATCCTTTACAACCGCTTTAAAGCAAACCTGTGCTTTGTTAACCTAAGAAAGGCTAAGCAATGGGTTTACTTTATTACCGGCACTACCTGCAGTACATTCTCACCTTTGATGCCCAATTCAGCCACAGGGAGTAAAGGAAATACTAGAATATACTTCCATAATTGAGGGGCTTGTTACTCACCCTCTTTTTACCACACAACACTTATGGTGATTGGTGATTGACTGCTCAAGCGCTCCTCACATGGGGACAGGAGATAGTCCCCAGCATTGTGTAAGCTCCAAAGAGCAACTTGGAGCTTAGTCAATGAATCCTCCATTTGATCCTAGCAGCCAAACTAAAAGAGGGTACAATGGCAGTTTATATTTATGACTAGCTTGCGGGGATGGCCTTAACTCTATCCCGCCCGCCCCAGTGTCCCTTTAAAAGGTTTTGAACACCTGGGTGGGAGGAAGGATCATTCATGTGACCAGTGGTTACATGAGAAGGAGTCGGTAGCATTGGCTACTGATCGTAAGTGTGGACCGATACCTGTCTTTGACAACCTCGATCTCTGTGCTGGATGAGCGCAGTGATCACACTCTCAGCACAGAAACATCAGCTGCCCCATGACATATAAGTGCAGTCCCCGCTGTCTAAGGTTATTGCACTTAATTCTAGGGAAAGGCTACGATTAAGGAGGGAAAGTGCAAAGACACTATGCCTGGCTCTGCCATTTGGAAACCCTAGAGAGTTGGGACGAGGACTGGCCTACATGGTTACTAAAGACATAGGCATGGCTGTACTGCCTATTTTTCACCCCCTTCACCAGATGTTGGTCCAGTAACATAGCCTACCAAAGTGCCCTTTCAAGTACGAAGACTGTGTTAAGGTACCATCAGCGTTGTTAAGAGCTGTTATACCCGTGCTGCCTGTAATATTGCGGGTCCATTGCCATAGTGTTTGGAACTGTAAGTGAGCTCCTTGCCGATATTCCCATGTTTTAATTTACATACTTCTGCTTTACCAAATAACAATAGTGCCACCTTGGGCTCTGTGTACCTTTATTCCATCTCAGGTACCAATCAACTGGCCACGCCTGCAGGCTACTATCCTAGCACGAAATAAACAAGTGATATAAATATATGAATATATGAAAATGAACTTTAAAAATCATGTTGGGGACCATAGGGTTTACTTTGCTTTGAACCTGGTATACTGATTGTTGTAAGCTCAAGTAAACACAAAATAAAAATAAGACATCATGTTGACTAGGCTCATTGTCAGCAAGGAACCCATTCCCAGTAATTGCCTTAACCAACATGCTTAAGGAGTCTAAATTCTATCAATGTAAGCACTCTGATTTATTGATTTCCAGTGACCAATTCTCTAGAGATATCAAAGACAATGGATGGACAATGTAGACTAAAAGGGTTATTTCCAGAACAAAATGCTGATTCCTCAATTTCTCCTAAATGCACATTGTACCCTTGCATTATGGATTAAGTATTCCTCATGGTGATGTGTGGTGACACGGAGGAAGCAGGACTTAGGTTTACCTTTCAAGAAAATATAATAAATTCACAGATTTATGAAGGAGCCTGGAAAGCATTGCACCTGCGATCAGGGGTGCAATGCAAACCAGCCTTGCAGCTTTCAAACTGACAGCAGTATGGAGAAAAGGGCTACAAGCTGCAGGGCTTGTAAATGAACTATGAGAGCGATCATCGATGACCTCGCAGTTCATTAATTCACAGGAAAATGTGAATGAACAAAGCGCACATGTGGGCAAAAAAAAACACAAGGGTGCACCGTTTTTAAACTGTGAGGCGGCGTACACACGACCGAGGTTCTCGCTGTAAACCAGCCAGAACCTCGCTGGAAGCTGCCGGACCTCGGCCCGCCTGGATGAATGGCTGGTTGCCATTCCCGACGGGCGGGTCACCGATTTCGACGGCCGGCAGAGAACCTCGACGGGCGGAACGATGTGTTCTGCCCGTCGCGGTTCTCTGCCGTGTGTACACGGCCTTGACAGTGGATGCAGGGAGAACACCCCCTACCCATTGTCACACTGGGGTTGGAATGGGGGGAACTGGTGGCAGGAGCTGGAACATTTAATTTGTTCAAAAAGGTGAACTTAACCTTTAAGGCTTTATGTATGAATAATAATAAGGTAATATTTCCTATGCCCTTACTCTTTCTCTTGCCCGTACCAACCATTTAGCTTGCTTGATTTATTTTGAACTGGATTGTAAAAATGGCATCCGAGTAGGAAAAGGCACTAAAAAGAACACAATTTTAAAAAACGAGACGGTACAATGGAGCAAGAAAGAGGTAGAAAGAAAAGGAAAGAACCACCTATATCAGGTCCCCTCTGAAGTTCGAAGTCACTGTGTGCACGGGTGTCTCCAATTTCAGGAGGCTTCATGTTAAAGGGGCTTCTAACAGATCCCACAATTCCCAGACCCGGTTATGAGCATCGTGAGAATCGCTCAAGGAAGCTGTCAGGTTTTCATCCGTTTCACATCCTGGAGCGCAAATCAAACAGAAAAGGAAGGTTCCCGTTTCTTCCACTTAAGGGCAACCAAGCACCATGCAGCAGTTAACATGTGCACATAGAGTTTTCTAGCTAATTTAGAAAAGGAGGGGGGTGGAAAGCCCAAAAGGAAGGTTTTAGGATTGAAAAGCACCCAGGAGCCAAAGATGGAATGGAGTAGGGAGTGAACCATTCGCCAGTAGGGGATGACTAGAGGGCATGTCCAGAAAATATGGTAGAAGGTACCTATGTCTTCTTTACGCCAGCACCGGCAATCGGCAACGGGATATATGAAATAGAGCAGGTCCGGAGTTTAGTACCAATGATAAAGTATCTTGTAGTTTTAATAAACCTGTTTTTTAACGTTACTGCACTATGAGGAGCTTCTGTTTTCTTCTTTTTGGTTAATATACAATATCCACTTGGGGAACATACTTGCCTTGAGTTGCTGTTTCTGGATTCCTGGCTGTTTTTGCTGTTTCTGACTACCTGTCATGGGTGTGAATTCCGTCTGGTGAGTAGGATACTTACCTAATAGCTAGTGAAAGGAGATGCACTTTGTTTTTTATCATCACGTTTGATGAACTAGAAAATATATTGGCACTTGGTGGTGGACTACTGGACTTTAATTATTCATTCACTTACCTATTTGTGTATGTTATTTTTGAAACACATTGTTATCCTTTTTTATTGTTTGGCGCGGTATGGAATCACAGTTGTTTTCTTTATATATGCTATTAAGAAATACCTGAATCTGCTGCATGTTTTGGCAAAGCTACCAAAGAAGGGCTTTTTGAAAGGGCCGTACTGCTTTACTGAATTCCCCTAACTGTGTTTATGATAAATACGGTAGTTCTTTTGACGTGGACTAAAAAGTACATGGATGTTATAATTACAAAATAAAATAACTCTATTATTTTCCACCTACCTGTGCATATTGGCTCTTACATATCACTCCATTCCACCGCGGCACAGTAAGGCACCCTTGATGACGTAGGATGTAATTGTCTGCTCGGCCAACAAATGTATCACTGTAACCAGTCAGTGAGCCATCCAAGTCATGAAAGATTGAGACCTTGTCACCATCATAGTCATTGGATCCGAACCACTGCCCAGAGCGACCAAAAAATACTTTGAGTTCAACCTAGAGACAGAATGAAAGATTATACTATAGTTGTGCAATATTCATCAACATTTCAGGCAAATGAATTTAACGCCTCCCTAATTCAATGCAGACTCCTTTGGCTTTAAGTAATAAACGATCTTCTTGTTATGCTGTGGTTAATATTTGGATTAGGAAAATTATTTATCATCATAGCACCATTTAACGACTCCATCTGCAGCAAATAAACAGGGCATAGCTCAAATTAGCATTCATTTCACAGATGTGGTATGATCTTCACTGCCGAAGCCAGAGCATCACAAATAAAATATTTGGCCCGATAGACACTGTGGTTAATTAAGAAAAGATTTGATGCACCAGCTCCCTGTATCTGTATTAGTACATTTATCTTATGTCCTGAGTAATTATAAAAACCGCGTAACAGAGACTTGCATTTATAGTTGTCATCATACATCACAACGACATTTGTAAACAATGAAGCCGCCAGCAAAATGTCACAAAATGTGATATTAATGTCACTATGTTCCCTGCTGAACTGTCTGGTATAGAAAACCAGCTCATTCTTGTATTATCAAGAAGATTGTGTAACTTTCCCTGAAGCAAATATCATTTTAAACATGTACAAGATCAACCAGAATGATAACAAACTGGTGAGACGCTGCAAGAATTTCAGTTTTTTTTTTTTTTAAACTTCACATAACATTTAAAACTTGTGATGCTTACACTGCTTTGCCTTGAATGCATGCAGGCAGAATTGCCCAGTCTATGAAGATCCCTACTATTTATGATTTCATAGATCGGCCTGCAAATATTCAGTTGAATCCATAACTACTAAATTGCTGATTTTCTTGATTTGTTTTGTAATAATAGTCCCACACTCTGTTACGAGTTCCAAACTGTATTAATACAAAACAATAAGCTAATACAGAGGTTTACTTTAGCATTTCCACTCTATAGGGCCTTAATCAGCTATAACAGCCAATACAGAGGTCAGCTAATGCACCTCCACTCTATAGGGCCTTAACCAGCTGTAACAGCTAATACAGAGGTCAGCTAATGTGTTTCTACTCTATAGGGCCTTAATCAGCGATGACAGCCAATACAGAGGTCCGCTAATATTTTACTACTCTATAGGGCTTTAATCAGCTATGACAGCTAATACAGAGGTTTGCTAACATGTTTCTACGCTATAGGGACTTAATCAGCCATGACAGCTAATACAAAGGTCTGCTAACAGACTTCCACTCGATAGGTCTTAATCAGATATTACAACCAATGCAGAGATCTGCTAATGTGTTTCCACTTTATAGGGCCTCAATCAGCTACGACAGTGAATACAGAGTCCCACTAATGTGTTTCTACTCTATATGATTTAATTAGCTATGACAGCCAATACAGGGGTCTGCTAATGCATTTACACTCTATAGGGCCCTAATCAGCTGTAACAGCTAATACAGAGGTCTACTAATGTGTTTCCACTCTATAGGGCCTTAATCAGCAATGACACCCAATAGAGAGGTCAGCTAATATGTTACTACTCTATAGGGCTTTATTCAGCTATGACAGATAATACAAAGTTCTGCCAACACATTTCCACACAATAGGCCTTAATCAGATATGACAAATAACGCAGAGATCTGCTACTGTGTGTCCACTCTATTGGGCCTCAATCAGCTACAACAGCTAATACAGAGTCTCACCCTAAGTCAGCAAGTAAGTAAATGGCCAAATTTACCAGATTAAATGTGAAAAAAGGTAATGCAGCCAACATATCTAAGGATCGGTAAGCTACAATACCAGGGCCCTTTGATCCCTCCTGTATTGTAATTGTACTGTTTTCCCCGATGTTGTAAAGCGCTGCTGGCGCTATATAAACCCTGTATAATAATATAATAATAATGCCATTATTTTTTATTTTTGGGCTTAAATATTCTTTAAGAGGTGATAAAAAAAAGTGTAGGCAAGATTTAAGGGACATTACATTACTGTTTGTAATATTACAACTTAGCTGGCAGATGTGCAGCAATCCGCACACACTGATTACACAATCACTCCTACGGTACCAAGCTAACATTAAATAACCTTGTTTATTAGATGTCCAAAATGAGAGAAATAACAGAAACAAAGCCGACCCACATCTAACTCTATTTATGGAATTGCACATTCTGTCCAATGCAAGATACAGTCTCCCTGTGTTGCCCAATCATCAAGGAAACCAATGTATTGGGCTTTTTTTAATGTAACCCTGCAAACTATTTTATGAAAATAAATATAAAAAATATATATTTCCCTTCATTAAGGGCTCTTTCACACGTCCGTTCAGTTTTTTAGATCAGTTTTTTCCCCCTTCAGTTGATCCGTTTTTTCATCAGTTTTTTGTCAGTTTCCGTTCCGTTTTCCGTCAGTTTTTCATCAGTTTTTTTCATCCGTTTTTTCATCCGTTTTTTTTTTTTTTTAGAACTTTTTTTTTTTTTTTACATATTTTGATGAAAAACTGACGTTAGCGGATCGGATGGTAAACGGATCATCCGCTAACGTCCGTTTTTCGTCCGTTCCGTTTTTTTGACGGAAGAAAAATAGGGTTTTCTTCCGTCCAAAAAAACGGAGCTTACCGCAGACGGATGTTAACGGACGTTAGCGGATGCTCATCCGCTAACGGACGCTAACCCATAGGGAAGCATTGAGGTCCGTTAACGGACGTCCAAAAAACGGACGAACTGAACGGACGTGTGAAAGGGCCCTTAGAGAACTGATAGAACTCCTTGCTGTTGACTACTTTTTATTCCGTTCTGTGTTAAAAGTTTTTTTAACATTGTACACACAGGTACAAGGAAATAATGGAATAACGTACAAGTTTCGAGATCAAGTAACTTTCTCAACCTTTTTGGAGCCATAAGGAACCCTTCAAATAATTTTCAGGTCTTGGGGAACCACTCCTAAAATCAGTTTATTGGTGGCCAGGGAGAAAAATGCCCCCTACATTGGTGGTCAGTTAAAGAGGGGGGGTCAGAATGCCTCCCTTAAAGTGGATGTAAACCCTTACATATACCCAGTGAACTGACTGGCCTCAGGTGATACACAGAGATTAAACAAATCCTCCTACATAATCTGTACCTGTTTATCTGCTGTCTTCCCTTCTCTACATCTATTCAAAGACCAGAATTTATAAATCTTGTCTGAGCTACCAGAAAAAGGTAGCAAAGAGTTAAAGTTACACTCTACAGGTCTTAGTAAGGAGAGATGATTGGAGGGAAGGGACCCCCCCCCCCCCTTACTCAGCACACAGGAACAGAGCTGAGCCTGTCAATCAGCTGGAGGTCCCTCACCTGTCACAATTTTCTCTTGGTGTCAGGAAAACTTGTCAGAATTGACTTGCTGATTTCAGAGGATTGAAGCAGCAGACAGAAATGACACCCAAAAATGGAACTTTCGCTTTAAGGGAAGGTGACCCCCTGATATGCCACATTTGGCATGTATTTTTTTGGGGGGGGGAGCGGGAACCCTCTTTTTAGAGAGTTCCAGCTCCCACTTCCTTCTGGGGCTCTGTGGCACCGGAAGGAAGTTCACCTCTCCCCCTCATTAACAGCAATCATCTGGGACATGTCAGAGGTGCTTGCTCGGCCAGTCACAGTGCGGCTCGGGCATGCAAAGTGCATGCCCGGCTGTGAAGCCACAGCTGGTCACCCACAGTGACAATGCCGGCACCACAGAGAGGAGGGAGAGATGAGCGGGACTTCGTTCCCCCTTACCCTGGACAGGTAAGTGTCTGATATTTAAAAGGCAGCAGCTGCAGTATTTGTAGCTGCTGACTTTTAATTATTATTTTTTTTTGTAGGAACTCCGCTTTAATGCACTTATTTGAGACACACTATAGAGGGATATGCTTTGTTTATATTTCATATGTGAGGTTTACAACCACTTAAGGCTCGGTTCACACCTATGCGTATTGGATGCGGGTTTCTCTGCATTCAATTTGCATAGCAGGAGAATGTGACTTGCTCTCTATGGAGCCGGTTCATATATCTCTGCAACAGGTCCGGTGAGAATTGCATAAAAAACGTGTGCCTTTTTTTGGTCTGTTTCAGGTCTGAATTCAGCCCAGGTTCGGGCTGAAATCAGACCTGAAACAGTGAACCACCATGCAACGGACCCCTGCTGTGTGACAGATGTGGCGATGGTGTGAACCCAGCCTTAAGACAGTTAAAATAATCATTGATGGCATGCAGCTGGCTCTGCCAAGTGGTGTTAGCCCTGAAATTATGTAGGAACTATCAGATGAGAGGTCGATCAGTTACAGCTCAAGGAACCCTTAGCAACCCCTGGATGAGTCTAGGGTTCCAGAGAACCCTGGTTGGGAATGGCTGATTTAGAGCTTCTGTAGGATCAATAGATGTAACCATGAAATACAGTTATATGCAAATACTGGTACCGTAAGTAGTACTGGTAAGGGACAATAGTACATAATATATCTAGTTGTTGTGCCCTAAACTGAGCAGATTATGGACACTCCTCCGCACATTACTACACTCCGATATTAAGAGAAACCCCTGTGAGGCCCTTCTTTTCAAACCTATAGAGGCATTATTTCAAGAACACCAGCTAGCTATGCATCTTTTTACAGCGACCAAACTCACTGTTATTCGGGCTTGAAAATCTTCCGTTCTCAGTTTCGAAGTGGTGAAACATTGTATATAAAGGATATCATGGTTAATGGTTTTGTCAGACTCCAATGAGTTTGGCAGTTTTGAATAGCGTATGTGCATCCCTCGTATTTTGGCCATCTTCTTTTAGCAATCTAACACTTCTCAGTACATTGACCACTAAAACCTCCCTTCCCCCTCCTTTTTTTCCTTCCTTTTCAAAATTATTTTATTATTAATTTTCCAACATTACAATAAGTACAAAACCACAATAACCACACATACATACAACATAAATAGTCTCAATAAGTACTCCCTTGTTAAGATGTTCTACAGTCACTAATCCTAGATTTTACCTCCACCAACTTGGACCTAATTATCCAGACCCTTTACTCCCTACATTTTCTTATCAGAGATATCACCACCGGGGGGGGGGGGAGGGAGGGAGGATGGATGGACAAAAAAAAAAGAAAAAAAAAACTCTATTCTTGCCCTTTCCTTTTTTCCTTACCTTTCTCCCTAGTTTTCTTTATTTCTATCTGGTCTAACTGAATCCTAGTACAGTTGTTGGGCTAGCCTTCAATTATGACTGTTGCTGGATTTTTTGATGTCTAGAACTGAATTGTTAACCTCTTAAGACTTGTTTCTCACTCGGATCAGTTGGATCTCTCTGCCCAAGTTCTCTACCTGATCCTTGTATATTGCTTATACAATTTCAATTATGCACGGTTCCTACCATTGATCCTCCCGTACGCAACTCTGTTTGTTCTGGAAATTAAATTTTTCTTTGCTGACGCAAGTAATGTTGTTCATTATCTGACCAACGGCTCTGTTTAATGTGCTATCTGTTAATAAAAACCTTTGTAAAAGAATGGAGCCACCCTAAGGCCTCGTACACACGACCGTTTTCCTCGACAAATCCATCAAGAAACTTGGTGGCAGAGCTTTTTTGCCGAGGAAAACGGTGTATGTTTTTCGTTGAGAAAACTGTTGTGGATCTCGACGAGAAAAAAAAAAAGAGTTCTCTTTTTTCTCGCCGGGAATCTCAATTTCCTCATCGTGTTTCTCGTGGGCTGGTTTATGACAAGAAACACGTTCGTGTGTATGCTTAGACACCTGCGCATGCTCAGGATAAAGTGTGAGACGGGAGCGCACCTTCGGTAAAAGTATCGTTCGTAATGGAGAGAGCACATTCATCACGCTGTAACAGACTGAAAATCGCGAGTCGTCACTCACCAAACTTTTACTAACACGCGGCAACAGGAGATTAGCAAAAGCAGCCCCAAGGGTGGCGCCAATGGAATAGAACTTCCCCTTTATAGTGCCGTCATACGTGTTGTACGTCACCGCGTTTGAGAACGACAAGATTTTGTCTTGACAGTGTGTATGCAAAGAAAGCTTGACAATATTCTCGACAAGCCTGACAAGAAACTCGTCGAGGAAAACAATGTTTCTTTTAGGACAAGATTCTCGGTCGTGTGTACGAGGCCTAAGAAAGGAAATGTGTTACTGGTTCGATTACCAAATGAAAATAAAGGGAAAAAAGGCTATTGATTGGAAAATTTAAGTATATAACATTTTTGTGTTTAGATACACTTTTAATAAAGTATGTTAGAAATACATCCTTTACACATATTACTTTTAAAAGTTATTTGACTCTCTGATGTTCTACTCTTGGGGATGTGGAATGGATTCAGAACATATTTTGACTCACACCAGAAAACTCAGGCATAAAAAAAAACACGAGCTTAACTGCTTGCACTAAGATTGTTGCTATCTTAGAACATCATAGTAATGCTGCTGAGACATACTACTGTCCAGAAAAACATTTTCAGAGAGATCCAAAGATGGAAAGACAAAATACTGAGTTAGAGCTTTTATTACATTGTCCAAGCCAAAGATAACATGACAGACCAAGCATCTTCCACAACCGTCTCACTACCATACACATTATTTATAGTGTAGCGAGATAAGAGGGGCTGCACGTGATTCTTTTTTTTTTTGGCATATGGGATGGATTCACTTTGCAAATGAGCTTAGCTTACTAAATTAGGGTCCTGAAGGTCCCTAATTGCAATTGCATTTGCAATGGACTTCAGCTTACTGAATTAGATGAACCTTTGCTGACTTCCATCATCCAATCATATGCAAGCAAAACCACAGTTTTTTATTTTCCTCGCACACCATTGTGTATTCTTTGCAAAGTGAATTTTCACTACTTTCACTAAACTAAGGAAAAAAAACACATATTTGCCTTTAGTAAATCAACTCCAAGGGCCAGATTCAGATAGAATTAGATTATCGTAGCGTTTCCCAAATACACTATGCCGCCGTATTTTACCTGGCTCTACGTGGAATCCAGGTAGATTTTGTCCAGTAAACGACGGCGGCATAGTGTATTTCTCCCGGCGCAATCCATATATGCGATTAGGGGGCGTGAAGCATTTAAAATAGGCGCGTTCCCGCGGCGATCGAACTGCGCATGCTCCGTTCCCAAATTTCCCGCCGTGCATTGCGCGAAATCACGTCGTTACGTCATTTTTTCTTGAGTAGCGTCGTTTACGGACATTCCTATTCCCGAACGAGTTACGTAAAAAAATATATATATATTTTAAATTCGATGCGGGAACGACGGCCATACTTAACATGGGTTACGCACTGTTAGACCAGCAAAAAGCTGGTCTAACAGTACGTAGAAAAAAATAGACGAAAGCGATTGCGAAGACCGCTCGTATCTTCGTGGATCGCCGTAAAAACTCATTTGCATATCCCGACGCATGAAAACGACGCAAACTCCTCCCAGCGGCCGCAAAAATATCGCAGCGTAGATCCGAAGGCTTACGAAGACGTAAGCCTCTCGGATCGAAGCCCGAAGCCGCCGTATCATGGTTTGAGGATTCAAACTAGTGATACGGCACGCGAAATTTGAAATTACTCCTGTCTAACACCAGTTAGACAGGCGTAATTGCTCTGTGAATCTGGGCCCAAATGTTTTAGCTAAAAAGCTAAAACAAAAAACGAATTAGACAAAAAAATAAAAGTATCGATATTAGTCCAACTTTAATTCTGGCAGTTGCTCCTTTAAATCCCCCTTTCTTAATGTTTTCTGTATAGCGGCTAAAACGTGATTACATTTGGGAGAAAGAAAAACAAAAGCTGGCATGTTTTGTCCTGAGTTTTCTGGCACATGGCTGTGGAATATTATGTATCTTCTGATTCATCTTTCCACATTAATCGCCACTCAATCCTTACTGTAAAAGATCTGTGCGTCGTCTAAGTGGGGAATCCATTTCTACGTCAGCGACTTACAATAGGATTCGGGTCATTTGGTAAAGGTGGGGTAGTGTGGACATAACTCTCTCCCAGCCCAAACACACATTAACTATGTTTGCACAGTTTTCTCAAGATTTATATTTGCTCGGGGTTAGAAACATTAACTCTCTAAGAACCAAGCCAAAAAATGTTTGTCAAGGAGCAACATGTGATGGAGGATTCTTAAATTGCAGCCCCGGTAGCACCATTTGGTTAATCATCCCGCCACTTAATGTCTTTCTCCTGCAAGACTCAGCGGGTCTGGCATTTCAGGGTGTAGCCCAGAACTGGTTCAGACAATACCTCTGTTTTATGATGAATAATGACTAGCATATCAGTTCAGTTCAGTACAAGCTCGGGAGAAAGGTCAGGGCAACCTGCAAGACACACACAGCTACCAAATACTTTGCTCTGGGAATCAGCGAGGACCCGACTGCCAACACAAACACACTTTTAGACTCCTCAGCATGTTGCATCTGATTGTTTTAAGGCTTGTCCTAGCTTATATAAATCTAGTGTCTCCGCAATGTACCAAACATGGAATGTTTAACTCTCTTCTTCCCAGGGAAGCTCAGTCAATGGAAGTTTGTTTTAGTTGTGTGCACCTTGACTTTGGACCATGGGGGTCAATGCTGGCAAAAGAGAATAATTATATGGGGTTGTGTGTGTTCCTATTACTATGGTAAGTTAGGTATATTGGAAGCGCCTTGAGGCTCCAGTTTCTCCTTAAAGCTGAAGTTTACATATGGAAGTTGGCAGGCCTGTCACGACAAGGCAAGCAAACCAAGCAATTGCTTGGGGCCCCAAGCTAACCAGGGTCTTTGCCGCACTTCCTATAAGTGCTCTATAGAGAGCCTCAGGCAACTGCAGCACTGCTGTCTCTCTCGTCACTTCTTCCTCTTTCCTGTAGCGTGGCCGAGCACCTCTTCCTTCCTTCTGTCAGTCTGGCCGGGTAACGCGTGGTACAGGAGATTCAGTTTCCTGTTCCCGGCCGGACTGACAGGAAGTGCATGCGTGTGTGCGTGCGGAGGGGGGGTATTGGGGGGCCTCCATGTCCATTTTGCCTGGGGCCCCTGAAGTTGGTCCATCTTGCCATTGTAAGTATGTATGGGATCCCTGTGGATGCTGGAAATCACTCTAGTGGGTGCAGCTACTATAGTGATCGCCACTGTCCTTCACTCCTGTACCGAGGGGCTGCCTTGTTGAAAACAGGAGGTTGCTCACTCCGCATGGGCACCATTTTCAGAACGCCTTGCACTCTTCTCAATGAATGAAAGGTGTCCTTTAATTAGATGAGGTAAACAGGCAGCCCATTGACATCACTGACTTCCATTTAGTTCAATCACAGAACGTCTTTGCATTCATTGAACAAAGTTTTGTAAATGGTACCCATGCCAAGCAAGCGCCCCCCTACATTACTATGCAGGAGGCAACCACTCAGCATTGGACCTGAAAGACAGCAATGATGACTGGAGTAGTGGTGCCTACTACAGTGTTTTGTAGCTATGTGCACCCTGAAATATTTTGTTTTGGAATTTCGTTTTTGACCGAAAAATACATTTATTTAGCTACTCCCATATTAGTTTTTATTTATTTTGTTTCGTTAAAAAATCCATTTGTCCGAAAATCCGAATTAAGGTCGAGTCTGTCAATTGAAGGCCTAGGGTGTCTGTCAAAGGTTCTAAGAACATTTGACGAAGCAGCTAAACTGTACGACGCCGCGATTGTACATTAACGGTCGAATGCTCCGCCCACAAGCTATAGAATTCTAATGTTGTATAACTAGTAATAATTATATTTATAAATTTTTATTACTAGACAACCAACATTAGAATTCTTCAATAGCCTGTGGGCAGAGCATTTGACCATAAATGTCCGCTCGTGGCGACTGCTTCGTCGAATCTTCATGTTGAATCTTTACTCTCTTTGTCTAATAATCTTAGACTAATAGAGTTAGGTTAGGCACATTCACAACAGATCTCTATTGTCACTGTCATGTTGAATCTGCTATCTATATCGAACTGTTGTCGCAACAAAATGAAAATAAAGCATTTTTAATGTCGGATCCTTCGGAATTCAGATTCTGCAAGTTCGTTATCGTTTGTTAAGCGAAAATCCCAGAAATTCAGACAAAAATGCATTCGGATAAAAACAAATGCACATAACTAGTGTTTTTCAGCTTCCACAGGGACCCCATAGGTATGGCACATACATAGTTGCATTGGTCCAAGGTAGACTAATGTAACTATACCTAAACCTAAACCTATACCTAAACTTCAGCTAAATAACTGTAGATTTTTTATCACATTAGCATGCCTTTAATACATTTTACTTACACTTTTCTCCATCTTGATGAGGGACAGGTTGTTTTGAGGGTTGACCTGCCAAGAGTTCTTCAGTGAAAACCCAATTGCACTAGATGGTCTTTCGGCCGTAGGGAGAAATTTTTTAAACGTGCACCTGAGAAGCCGGACCGGCCCATCGTATATTTGAAATCCACGAATCGGAAACGTCCTAGAGATTAAAAATGCAGCAACTTATTATTTGATGTAAAACAAATGATACTATGATTTGTGATGTTAGGTTTTAGCACATTATTTAGAAACTACATTCAGTTTGTTTTTTTGACTGACTTTATGCTGCAGAGATCTGAATAGCCCCTACAGTACATGCTGCATACAATTTTTTTTATTATTATTATTTATTGCTAAATTAGATGTATTGATATTTGGAATAATTATTTAAATTGGTTATTGAGCTTGGCATAACATAAATACATCAACCATACAGTTGGTTGTAAGATGCCATACAATAGTGAACACCTGCATATTAAAAGGGGATCTTCACCCTCCCTACCTACTTTCTCTCATTCCCCTCCTACCCCCCCCCCTCCTATCACATAATAGGATATTTACAAATGTATTTTATACATTTTTCAGGGAATCTATTTTCGGACTCCTTGGTTTCTTCCCTAGGTTGAAATGGCATATTCAACCTAGCCAGCTTAGTTTTGTTTTATGGACCCATCTTTCTATCTACACATTAGTGTTTCTTAGATTTTTTTTTTTTCTTGGAACAAATTCTTCTCTATATTTTTTGGGTTTATGAGCCAGTATTTTTTAAGTCGTCTATTTAATAAAGTGGATTCATTTTAATACAGACATAAACTAGAGATGTGCTATTATAGTATTATAATTACACTTAAACATTTAATTTCAGTAATTTTACGTAGACGCTTCGTAACATACTACAGACTAACAATAGTATGAAAAACTTTAATAAAAGAATCTTACTTGTTTCGCGGCAGTGACCTCTGTTCCCCCAAGCCGCCACGTCCCCAGTAGCTGTTCTGCCCACCCTGTGAGCCAACATTCTCACTCTCCCCCACAAAGATGGAATCAGAGACCTCCAAGCTGGATCCTTCATCAGTTGGGAATGTTCCATCACTAAAAAAAATTACAACAAACCAACCGTAATTATGTTAGTGTATACAGTATTGTATAAAACAGTACGCTTAAAGGCATAGTTTAACCTTACCAAAGAACTGCCTATGCATACAAGGGATGTCTGTAGATAAAACAAACTGTGCAGCTTTGACCAAAGTTGAATAAAGCCCTTTCTATAGTTCTATAGGTGTAAACCATTTACATACCTCACAAAGCCCAACAATACCCTACATCGTTCCAGATTGGTCCACTTTTCCCTAACCCTAAAGACACAGGTGCAAGTCCAGCTCGTACCACAGAACAATTAACAGATAGTCAGGATGCCCACTAACACACAGCTCCTTTCTCTATCTGCAACGTAGAGAGCGTCCTGACTCTCCTATAGTCCAAGGGAGGGGGCAAACACGACACTCCACACCAGGGAGAAAGTCTTGCATTACCGTGTGGAGTTACAGACAGAAGAACAGGAAGTGAGGATTTCTAATAAGGAGAGATGGAAGGATGAGGTAAGTGAAGTAGGACAGCACTAAGGTAAAGGAAGCTATTTAGAAAAATAAATTGTACCTTTACAACCCCTTTAACCCCCCTGGTGGTATTCTCGAGTCAGGCTCGGGGTGGAATTTCAGAACCAAGAGTGGTAACCCCGAGCCAGACTCGTGATCGCCTCGCAGCATCCACAGGCATGGTTTACTTACCTTGTCCCTGGATCCTGCGATGCCTCTCCGCTGTGTGATCGAGCTGCCGCCTCGCTTGATTCACAAAGTGCCTGCGTGCCGCCAAGCTCTGTTCCCTGTGACGTTACGACGCACGGTGGCTGAGAACGGCGCCAAATTCAAAAAAGTAAATAAACACATTACATACAGTATACTGATTTCTTACAGATTACAGTACTGTATGTAAAAATTACACACACCCTTTGTCCCTAGTGGTCTGTCCAGTGTCCTACATGTACTTTTGTATAATAAACCATGTTCTTTCTGCCTGCAAACTGTAGATTGTCCATAGCAACCAAAAGTGTCCCTTTATGTCAAAAGTGGTTTTAGAGCAGCTAGAAAACAGCGATAATAAATTATAATCACTTGCAGTATTGAGTGATAGCGATTTGTGGGGAAATTCGTCATAAAAAAATAAAAGTAATGACAGCGACAATTCTGCAACTGAGCAAATTTCAGTGTTTATGATTTGATTACATTATTAAATAATTTTTATTATAATTATATTATTATTTGCTATAATTATTTATAGTTATTTATAATATTATAATTTATGATTTTGTTTTTCAAACTTTATCATACCAGAGATGTCTACTAGACTCTTGTTTGGACAGATTTAAGTGAGTTATTCCTAAGAATTACAGGCCTACAACGTAAAACGCCAAATTTCCTTGCAAAATAATGGTACCGCTTTTAGCACCTAAAATCTGAAATAATCATACCGCCAGGGAGGTTAATGCTACTCTTATATCAAGAAATTGCAAAATTTATTTTAAAATGTCTCTTGTCTTGCAAAACGCTCTCAAACCAAGGTTTTACTGTACAATTAACATGGATGTCAGTGTCGTTTCTGGCGTGCGGCGGATCCTTTTCCCTGTATTTAGCACACATCCACAGTATGTTTCTTCAACCTCTATGTTTTAGCCCAGGTTCACACTGGTGCGTTTTGAGATGCGATTTGGCATGTCAAATCGCATGTCAAAACGGCAGATTTTGCCTCAAATTGACGGCAATGGCACCGTCCTAATCGGTGCGACGCTGCATCTGCGGCATTGCACCGATTTCAAAAAGTAGTCTCTGTACTACTTTTTTGCGATTTCAGCCTGTGATTTACATTGACATCTGTGCAGAAACCTGCACAGATGTCTCTGAAATCGCGGCTGAAATCGGGACTGCCGGGCGGGAGTGAAATTGTGCGAGTTCAGCTGAACTCGCACTGCTTCACTCCCGAAGCCCAGTGTGAACCAGGGCTTACTGCAGGTTACTAAATAAATCCTAGCATTGCATTGGCGTCTGTGAGCAACAGTCAAACTATACTTAATACTTCTGTTAATAAATTATCCCAATATATTACCAATACATTGTAAAATCCATATAAATCCCCTTATATGATGATAATAAAAAGAAATGTTGGAAGTAATCATAAAAAAAGAGTGCAGGTGGAGGGAGATTTGCTGCTATAAGAAAATACAATTTTTATATCAGTAGTTGTGAACAAATGTCATGACTTCCTAAGCACTAAGTAGCGATACTAACCGCACACTATAAAATTATTATAGACACGGCCATACTACCAGTCAAATCCCAGCTCGCCACCTTCCCAAACAAAACATTTCTAGGAATTTAATTACGAGGTGTGAAAACTGCTGGTTCCTTGCCAGGTATTACCATGGAGGAAAAAGCCAGTACAAGTTGTGCATACATTTATTAGTGATTCATAGCCTGGAACGCGCCCGGCTCAGCTGTACGCTCATTGCCTGTTATTGGGGTGGGGGGGTGGCGAGGTGCGTTCTGCAGATGTGATGACGAGAGGGAGCAGGACTGGGATGTAAAGAGTGAAGTGGGCATTTCCGAAGGAAAATACTGTCACACTCTGCAAACACTGAGTGACACAACTAATAAAGCCGAACCAAAGGAGGCTGGAATCCAGTAAGTACGGGGACAAAGGCGTGCAATAAATCTGAGAACATAGAATTCTCGGCATAACTCTTCATAAAATGATGTGGGAAATATTTCTCACGTTGGCACACAGTATCAAATTCTCTTGTGAATATTGTTTTCTTACCTGGCTAGTGTAAGGCCAATTCCATTGTCTGAAAACCTGAAGGGGAAAAACAGACACTAAATAAGAACAATGGACAACATTAGCACTAGAGAACTGTCTTAAAGTGGATGTAAACCTGATTTTATTTTTTTCATGCTGTCACAATGTAGAGTAAAAGATTTTCTATCATCTGTGCCCAGTCTTGCCACAAACAGTTAATCCAGCTCTGAGCAATCCTCTTTTCTTTTTTCAGTGAGATAAAACGGACTAACAGAGAAAAACCTTGGTCCGTTCCGCCCCCTTGCTGTGAGTGACAGGATATTTACATATCTCATGCACTAGTCTGGAGACAGGCATTATTTTTAAATTCCCACTCCCACTCCTTTTCTGAAGTCATGTGGTTACTTTTCTGGATTTTGACTGGAGTGTAGAGGAGGGCGGGGAGTCTACTGACATCACGACTCCACCCACCGAGCTCCAGACAACAGACCTACCCACAGAATCTGCAGTTTTTCAGGTCTCATAACAGACAGAGGGGAGACATTTGACAGGTAAGGATACATGCAGGAGGCATATATATCCTTATAGATCAGCACTATGGTAGTAGTTTAGAAAGGATGAGAGTGGGTTTACATCCACTTTAAATAACTGACTTATGCAGAGAATATAGTATTAGCCTTTTTTATATCATTCTTGTTATTATTGTAGCAAGCTCATGTTGTAAGGGGCCTAGTTATAAAAAAAAATATGCTTAGACATTTGCACGTCACAAATACTGTATATACTCGAGTATAAGCTGACCCGAGTATAAGCCGAGGTACCTAATTTTACCCCCAAAAAATGGAAAAACGAATTGACTCTAGTATAAGCCTAGGGTGAGAAATGCAGCAGCCACTGTAAGCGGAAAAGAGGGTCAACAATGCCCATTTGCATGCCTCACTGTGCCCATTGGAGCCTCACTGTGCCCATCCTCACTTTGCCTATTGCAACCCAACCTCACTCTGCCCATTGCCATCTCCCTGTGCCCATTGCCACCTCACTGTGCTAATTGCCACTGTGCCCATTGCAGCCTCACTGCGCCCAACCTGACTGTGCCCATTGCCACTGTGCCCATTGCCACCTCACTATGTCCATTGCCACTGTGCCTATTGTGCCCATTGCAGCCTCTCTGTGCCCGAGTCAGTGACAGTCCCGGTGGCTGTGCGAGCGATCCGTGCTGAGGGGTTTTTGTCCGCCCCCTCCGGATCGCTCCCAGCCAATGCGCGCGCTCACCTGTGTGTCATTTCCTCCTCTTGTGTAAACACAGGAAGGGGGAAGTGATGTGATCTCTGCTCTCGGCAGTTTTTTCAACCACCGCTGAGGAGAGATCACATCACACAGTAAGTCTGCACAACACTACACTGACACCAGTACACGCAGGCACACTTAACCCCTTGCAATCACCCCCCTCCCCCCTGTCACAGTGTCACTGAATACAGTGATCATATACCGTATGTATGATCACTGTATTTAGTGTCAGTGTGACAGGCAGTGTGACAGGCAGTTAGTGTTAGGTCCAGGGTAGCCCCCGTACCCCCCTAATAAAGTTTTAACCCCTTGATCACGCCCTAGTTAACCCTTTCACTCCCTATTGCCAGCGTCACTAAGCGATAATTTTTCTGATCGCTGTATTAGTGTCGCTGTTCCCGCTAGGTAGCTATTTTTTTTTTTTGCAATTTTTTTTTACTAAAGACATGTGGCTAAATAAATTTTGGCCTAAATGTTTGACTAAAATTTAGTTTATTTGATTTTTTTTATAACAAAAAGTAAAAAATATTGATTTTTTTTCAAAAATGTCGCTCTATTTTTGTATATAGCGCAAAAAATAGGCGATCAAATACTACCAAAAGAAAGCTCTATTTGTGGGAAGAAAAGGACGCAAATTTTGTTTGGGAGCCACTACGCACGACCATGCAATTGTCAGTTAAAGCGACGCGGTCCCGAATTGCAAAAAGGTGCCTGGTCCTTTACCTGCATTTTGGTCCGGGTCTTAAGTGGTT
Organism: Rana kukunoris; assembly: GCA_029574335.1. Classification (NCBI taxonomy): domain Eukaryota; kingdom Metazoa; phylum Chordata; class Amphibia; order Anura; family Ranidae; genus Rana; species Rana kukunoris. Next base: position 39,066,146 of record CM056051.1, read on the forward strand.
AAAAGTTGCGGTCTCCTCCTGGTCCTGTTCCGTGATAGGCGTTTCCCAGCAGCCTATCACGGACGTTCTCTCATCCTCGGACTCGGTTTCCCAGCAGACACTGTGACAGCTGTAGGTCTCCCAGACAACAAACTTTGTACACTTGTAGAGGAAAAATGGGGCTACATATGTGCCAAGTTCCGGGTCCAGGGGACGTATGACCGTCCGGTATCGGGTCCCCAAAGTCCCTAAAATCACTGCAGAAATTACCGTTTAACATGGGAGTCTATGGAAGGGGTGCCCGGCTTCGAAAAATCGGTGCTCCCCGGCCAACAAACATTTCACACCTATAGAGAAAGAGTGGGGCTACATGTGTGCCAAGTACCGGGTCTCCAAAGTCCGGGAGATCAGGCGCAAAAAGGTGGCTCAAGTATAAGTCGAAGGGGGGCATTTTCAGCACAAAAAAATGTGCTGAAAAACTCGGCTTATACTTGAGTCTATACATTGAATTGAAAAGTGTCCCTTCGTTCTTCTGCCACCATACCCATACACACACGTGTGTTTGAGTTTTGAGGTGCACACCCCAATGTAATAGGCTATGCACACCTATGACATCATCATAATCATACAAGAACTGTTCTTCGACTCTCATGCATGCATTAGCGCACTTTACTAGCAAATGACGTACCCTGAGTTGCGAAAGGTGATGTCCCCACCTCTGGCCCATGCACCATGGTCATTGTTTTTAAAGGCTATGAGTCTGTCAATAAGAGCCGGCACTCGAGGTTTAGTTGGATCTGAATCCTGGTGAGGACGGAATCTAAATAAGTAGGAAACACAACAATTATTGGAAAGAAGTACCAGTAATTATTTTGATAAGGTCTCCCAGACAGGAGAACATGAATGGCTTATAAAGATTCTTCCAAAGATGGGTTTTGCAAGATAAAAGGACTACAGATTCTTTATAAAGCGTTATGATGTGCACACCCAATCAGATTTGGTTTAAAAGTAAACAGAAATGTATAGTTGGGGAATACAAAGAGACAGCCATTGCTGACCTCCCACTTGGCTGTCTCTAACTTTACTACATTCCGAGCCACTGACCTGGAAAAATCATGCAGATAAGTCAGAACACTTAATCTGCACACTTGTTGTGAAACAGTTCTTCAGATAGTATTAAAGCCAGCTATTAAATCAGCATGACAAGGGGTCACTACAGCTTTCACAAGGAGGGGTCAACAATGGAAGTCAATGTATTCCTCAGTACAGGTTTACCTCCAACAAAGAACAAGAGTTTGCTTGACTGAATTGTCAAATCCTACAGTTTCTGTACAGAGTGCATACAAAACAAGAGACCAATTATGGAGGAATCTCTAATCGTCTAGATTTTCTGTAACTTTAACGGTAAAGTTGAATGTATTTTCAGTAACCGTACAATCTAGAATATTTGTTGTATGTTTAACTTAAAGCAGATCTAAACCCATTCATTTAATGGTTTTCCAAACCGTATTTATCAGCGTATAACACGAGGCGGCGTATAATTTAAGAGAGAAGTTTCAGGAAAAAAATGTTTTTTTCCAAATAAACCACTTTGAAGCAAAATAAAGGTCAGTGCCAAACAATGCAGCCTGATTAGTGCCCATCTGCAGCCTCAAGGCGGCCTGATGCCCATCTGCAGCCTCAATGCAGCCTCTGTGCCCATCTGCAGCCTGATCTGCGCCATCCAATGCAGCCTGTTGCCTATCTGCAGCCTCACCATCTCTCATGCAGTGCAGGAAATCAGGAAGGGGACGTGCCCGCTGGAATCACCAAGCCATTATCTTCTTTTTACAGTACTCGGCTCTCAGTCGGCAGTCACATAAACAGTCCCGCATCCGCCATCACCATTGGACCAGCTCCAATGTCGGTGGCAGAGGCGGAACGTGTGTGACATCAGAGCCGAGTAAACAGGATATGACGGCTCTGTGATTCCGGCGGCGCTCATCCCCCTCCTTCTCCGCCGAGGTACGCTATTGGCCTATAACACACACCAGTGATTTTTCCCCTATTTTTATACGCCAATAAATACGGCAGTTACATTCACCATTACAGTTAACCTCTCTGGCGGTTTTCCCGAGTCTGACTCGGGGTTAGATTTTTATGCTGCGATCAGTAACCCCGGGTCAGACTCGGGCTCGCCTCGCAGCTTCCACAGGCAGGGTTTACTTACCTTGTTCCTGGATTCAGCGATGCATCCGCGATGTGTGAGCGAGCGGGTCCTTGCTCGATTCACACAGTGCCTCTGTGTGCCCCAGAGCTCCGTTCCCTGCGACGTTACGACACACGGGGTGGAGAACAGCGCCATATTCAAAAAAGTAAACAAACACATTACATACAGTATACTGTAATCTTATAGATTACAGTACTGTATGTAAAAAATACACACCCCCCTTATCCCTAGTGGTCTGTCCTGTGCCCTACATGTACTTTTATATAATAAAAACTGTTCTTTCTGCCTGCAAACTGTAGATTGTCCATAGCAACCAAAAGTGTCCCTTTATGTCAAAAATGGTTTTAGAGCAGCTAGAAAACAGCGATAATAAATTATAATCACTTGCAGAATTGAGCGATAGCGATTTGTGGGGGAATTCGTCATAAACAAAAAAATAATAATGACAGCGACAATTCTGCAACTGAGCAAATTTTAGTGATTTTGAGTTGATTACATTATTGAATAATTTTTAATATAATTATATTATTATTTGTTATAATTATTTATAATTATTTATTATATTATAATTTATAGTTTTGTTTTTAAAAAAATGTCATACCCGGGATGCCTATTAGACTCTTGTTTGGTCAGATTTAAGTGAGTTATTCCTAAGAATTACAGGCCTACAGTATAAAACGCCAAATTTCCTTGCAAATAATGGTACCGCTTTCAGCACCTAAAATCTGAAACAATCATACCGCCAGGGAGGTTAACTGAGCTCTCATCAAATCTGTCAAGCCAACACAGATCACATGTGCAACAGCAAGGCAGCTGCAAGTCACACAGAGGCTAAAATGGCAGCTTCCTTCGATGTAAAGGGCAGGGGAGGGGGGGTTTAGTTCCACTGTAGCCATCCTGGCGGTATGGTTATGTCAGATTTTTGCGTCTCAAAGCGGTACATTGTTTTTCATAGAAATTTGGCGTTTTCTATTGTAGGCCTGTAATTGTTATTAATAACACACTTAAATCTTTCCAAACAAGAGTCTAGTAGACATCCCAGGTATGATAAAGTTTGAAACACAAAATCATAAATTATAATATAATAAATAAATATCAACAAGTATAAAAAATAATAAAATTAATTTCCCCTCGATTCACTATCGCTCAATTCTGCAAGTGTCCTAATTTATTATAGCTGTTTTCTAGCTGGTCTAAAACCACTTTTGATGTAAAGGGACACTTTTTGGTTGCCATGGACAATCTCAGGTTTCCAGGCAGAAAGAACAGTATATATATAGGTTCATTCAATTATATTCTCTTCATAGATGACATAATTATATTATTTCAATCAACTTAATTTCTCAATTACTTGTTATCTAATAGCTGCCATGAAGCTATGATTATAACACTTCATGTTACATAATCTTATCCTACAATCCGCTAGGTTATCTATTTTCATTTATAAGAGTTACTTTTCTGAATAATTACGCCTTTTTTTTTACTATACTATTGTACATGTACTGTTAATGGAATATCTATTTCTATTATATTATTGTATACGCTTTGTTAAGGGAATTTTGTTGAAAATTATAAAATTCAATAAAATATTTGAAACAGAAAATAAAGTGAATAAAGCCTAAAAAAAAGAAAACTCATAGGCCTCGTACACACGAGGCAATTCATTTGACCAAACCAGCTCATCACCCATGGAGGTAAGTACAGCTGGGACCGGGGGGCTGGGAAGGGTTCATTTTTTTTAAGAAGGTAAACTATAAACATTAAATTAAAATGATTGTATAGAAAACTGTTGGCGCTATATAAATCCTGTATAATATTAATAATAATAATAAACTACAAAGGAGGAAGCAGAGCCTACATATATAGCATAATGAGAAAAAAGTTTGCCTCATGTATATATAAATAAATATATATAAAATATGGACCAATGTAAAAAATCGAAAAAGAGAGGAAACCCCTTTGAGAGCACTACCACACAAATAAAAGGATATAGAAATTACAAAAAGTATTTATTGAAACAACGCATATAAATATAACACGTAAACGTGGATGCAATAAAAAATTGTAATGGAAAATATGAATTCCTATAAGCAATGTAAGGAGTTTAACATGTAGGTCAGATAGGTACAAAGTAGATAAAATATTAGTAATAACCAAACATCCTTTATTATATACTTTTCTATGAGAAATAGTATCCGTTTCCTTCAACAGAGATCCAAGGTTCTGAATGAAGCAATATTTCCAGGAATGTGACTTATCAATTCGCAAGGAACCATAGACATCTGAAGGACTGAACGCTCTGTTCTTGGTGAAATAACATTTACTAAAAAAATATTGTTTCAGCCCGCGCAATCATACATCAGCCTGGTGGAGACAACCGAGAACTCACCGTGCATTGTCCACCGTGAGATACTCTCTGGGGTTCTCTGCATTTGCTTCGGTTGTTTTCACTCCCTTTCCAATGAATAAACCAGCCTAGAAAACAAGAGTTAAAAATGTAAACTTTCATGAAAATGTTTTATTATTTAAAGTATAACCGAAAGCCAAACTTTTTTGGATAGAGTAGAACACGAGTCACGGGATACATCAAAAAGGCACTGGGACTTCAATTCTTATTGATACAGAGAAGCAAAGGGAAGGGTGGCAATTATTGGAAGACCTCATTGGCTTTGGTTAGGTGGCTCACATGCAGCCAGGGCTACCCTTCAACGGGCAACCAGAAACGTCACTTAGAATCTAAACCTAAAGAAGGAACACCAGATAAAATTAACAAAGAAGTCCAAAACGGCTTTAATTATTCACAGACAACGTGTTTCGGGGCAAAACACTCTCCACTTTATTAGGGCTTAGTAATGTTTGCAAATATTTAAATGAACTCAAAGTAATCTTGATCGTACTGTTTCAATGGAATCAGATGGGCAAGAATTATGCCAGGGAAACCGTGAAACATTACTACGCCTTGATGGATGTGGAGTGTGTTTTGTGCCAAAATGCTCTCTTGTGAACCATTAATGCTGTTTTGAACTCCTTTATGAACCTGGCATGGCATTCTTTACCATCATTATTATTATTATATTATATGCGATTTATATAGTGCCAACAGTTTACAGTACAGTACAATACAGAAGGTAAGGAGGGCCCGGCTCGTAGAGCTTTCATTCTAAAGGGAGGGGGTGGTGGTACAAAAGGTAATAGCTGCAGAGAATGATTTGATGGGGGTGGCTCGGGGACAGTTGTTAGGTGGGTGTGGGATAGGCTTCCCTGAATAAATGAGTTTTCAGGGATCTCCTAAAGGTGGACAGGGTAGGAGCTGATCGGACATACCGGGGCAGGGAGTTCCAGAGGATGGGAGAGTCCCGAAGACGAGCATGGGAGGAGATAACAGGGGAGCAGGAGAGCAGGAGGTCCTGGGAGGAACGGAGGGGACGATTTGGGTGATATCAGCAGATGAGGTTGGTGATGTAGATGGGGCTGATGTATGGCCTTGTATGTTATGGTTAGCATTTAGAATTTTCACGGTGGGGTAGGGGAAGCCAGTGAAGGGATTGACAGAGAGGAGCAGCAGTCACGGATCGGTTAGTGAGGTGTATTAGTCTAGCAGCAGCATTCATAATAGACTGAAGGGGAAGGAGCCTGTGTAAGGGTAGGCAATTAGGGAGAGAGTTGCAGTAGTCAAGGCGGGAAATAATCAAGGAGTGAATAAGTTGCTTTGTGGTGTCATTAGTCAGGAAGGGTCAAATTCTGGAGAGGTTAAAGCGGCACGATTTAGCCAGTGATTCGATATGGGGCTGAAGGAGAGGATTACACCCAGCACCCTGGCATGTGTGGAGGGACCAATGGTTGTGTTGTTGATATTAATGGTAAAGTCAGTCATGGGGGGGGGGGGACCATGAAGGAGGTAATATAACAAGCTCAGTTTTTGAAAGATCGAGTTTGAGGAAGTGGTGTGACATCCAAACCGATATGTCAGTCAGTAAGTTTGAGACCTGTAAGATAGAGGGGGAGAGTTGAGGAGTGGAGAGATAGAACTGGGTGTCATCTACATAGAGGTGGTATTGGAAGCCATAGGGAGGTTATCAGCTGGCCCAGGAAAAAGGTATAGAGAGAGAATAGGAGGGGCCCAATGACGGAGCCTTGGGGTACCCCAACAGAAAGAGGAAGAGGGCAGAGAAGATGCAGTTGTAAGTGACACTGAAATTATCACATAGTTACATAGTCAGGTTGAAAAAAGAAACAAGTCCATTCAGTTCAACCATAAAAAAATTCAATAATATCATACAATCCCATATACCCAATTCTATACCCACAGTTGATCCAGAGTGAAGCGAAAAACCCCAGCAGAACATGATCTAATTTGCTACAGCAGTGGAAAAATTCCTTCTTGATCCCCCGAGAGGCAATCGGATATTCCTCGGATCAACTTTACCTACAAATCTTAGTACCCAGTTATTATTATATTATGTACATTTAGAAAATAATCTAGGCCTTTCTAAAATCAATCTACTGAGCTGGCCAGAACCATCTCTACAGGGAGTCTATTCCACAATTTTACAGCTCTTACTGTGAAGAAACCTTTCCGTATTTGGAGGTGAAATCTCTTTTCCTCTAGACGTAAAGAGAGCCCCCTTGTTCTTTGTGTTGACCGTAAAGTGAATAACTCAACACCAAGTTCACTATATGGACCCCTTATATATTTGTACATGTTGATCATATCCCCCCTTAATCTCCTCTTCTCAAGAGAGAATAAATTCAGTTCCTCTAATCTTTCCTCATAGTTGAGCTCCTCCATGCCTCTTATTAGTTTGTTGGATAAAGAAAAGGTCCCGGTGGGGCTTTGAAACAGCTGATGTGTAGTAAAGTGGCAATGCAACGTCTATGGTAAAAACGTTTTATTACAAAAGTGACCCAATAGGTCTGTCCCTTTTTTCTTATTAGTTTGTTTGCCCTTCTCTGTACTTTCTCCAGTTCCCCAATATCCTTTTTGAGAACTGGGGCCCAAAACTGAACTGCATATTCCAGATGAGGTCCTATTAATGATTTGTACAGGGGCACAATTATATATCTCTCTCTGGAGTCCATACCTCTCTTATACAAGAAAGGACTTTGCTCGCTTTGGAAACCGCAGCTTGGCATTGCATGTTATTATTGAGCTTATGATCTACCAAAACCCCCAGATGCTTCTCCACTACGAATCCCCCCAGTTGTACTCCCCCTAGTATGTATGATGCATATTCTTAGCCCTCAAGTGCATAACTTTACATTTATCCACATTAAACAAAAAGTGAGCATGGAAGAAAATCCCAAATTACGGTTTGCCATCAAAACGGGAAAAGAGGGGAAAGTGGGCATTCTAGTTCTAAGATTTCTCTCAGGCCGTGTACACACGTTCGAGAACCTCGTCGGGCTAAATCCATCGTTCCGCCCGACGAGGTTCCCGATGGGCGGTCGAAAAAGCTTGTCGAGCCAAAGTCCTCATTGAACAACGAGGAAAAAGAGAGCGTGCTCTCTTTTTTGGCTCGACGAGCTTTCCGACGGGACGCTCGTCGGAAGTGTACACACGATTGAGCTTCTCACCAGAATATGTCTCCCAGCGAGCTTCTCGCTGGATTCTGCCGAGAAGCTCGGTCGTGTGTACAGGGCCTCACTTTGGTGGGATTTTTCTTTTACTTTCTGTTGTGACTATTGGGAAGAAAAATCTAACAGGGAGTTATAACCCTCCTATACTCTGTCCAAAATGGAGAAAACATTTTTGCTCTCACTTTTACGTCAATATATTACATAGTTTGACAAATGATATTCTTACTTACCTTGAAATTAGAATGTACTCTGTTGTTGTGAAAAATACCCAAGGGGGTAAATTCTGATTCGCCCTCTGGGTAATGCCCTTCTGAAAGACCCGTTGGAATTCTATGGAATATGAACCAGATGCCAACATCCTGAACAGAAAATCAGCAAGGGAAAGGGTTTGTCATTAATGCCATGATATTCAAGTTTAGGCTTCATTTTGCGAAATAATTCCAAGAAGAGTTGAAACTGTTTTAGCTGCAAAGGGCGGGCCAACTCAATATTGAACCCTACGGACTAAGACTGGGATGCCATTAATGTTCATGTGAGTGTAAAGTCAGACGTCCCAATACTTTTGGTAATATAGTGTGGTATAAAGAAATTAAATTGATTACTATTAATTATCTCCTGCCTATACTCCACTGGCTACTATAGTTTGCTGTACTTTGAGTGTATCCATTGATCTACAAATGTCTGAATACATTTTATATGGCTTTAATTGGTTTTAGTAAGTAATTATACCAAGACTATGCATCACAACTTGTAACAAAAGGAATGTGTACCTCCCAGGTGATCTGGAGTGGGACACACCTGTATAACTATCTATCTATATATATATATCTATATATATATATATAGATATATATATATAGTAACCAAATAAAACTCATCACACATTATAGTCTGCAGACATATAAAGTTGCAAAGTTCCTGAATATACTATACACCATAAAAATTGCTAATAATTAGATTGAGAGATAAATTACAGACTTCCTGTATAGAGAACAGACATCTGATAATTGAGAAAACATCTGTCCATGTGGTGAATGACAATTATTAAAAAGGCAAAATAGTCAAATAAAAGAGTAAATGACTTGTGCCACCCACTAGAACACCCCCAATTCTAGGGAACGCTCGCAGGAAGCTGGAATGCTCTACACCGCTCATATATAATTATACAATTCTTTCTACATGTTTATTATTGATGCAAATTTTTATTAGATTAAATCAGTGGGAAGAGAAAAACTAACAAACTAAAGTATATGCTATAAACAAGCTGTGTGCAAAGGACTATCAGCGTTCTAAACACAATATTTATCGGAATGGTAATGAGAAAATACACAAAGTCATCGGACTCCATATAAATACACTATCAGTTATGGAAGGGAGCCAATAAACAGTGCCGCTCTCAGCAGCCAAACCTACATATGACTGGAATCCAGAAACACCACAAACCCAAAGATTTATTGAGTAATCCACAGATTCAGGTTACAATCTATGCTTAAGAAAGAACATGGATGTCTGATACCAACTGTAACTTGTGCCTGTGATATATTTCAGTAAACCCCCTATAGGTGATACGCAACCCTGCTTGGACTGAAAAAAAAATACACTATTAGCTGTGTTGCCTTCTGCTTGGAGTATATGTACCAAAGCCATTGCATTGCGGTAGTATAAAGTATATACATGTATTGCATTGGGCTAGTTTATACTACATATATATTGCATTGGGGTAATGTACTCTATTTGGGTAGTATACATTATACTGTATATCACATTGGTGTAATATACTATACTGTATTGGGTCAACATATACTATATATGGCATTGATGTAGCATACATTATATATTGCAATGGGGTAGTATATACAATACATAATGCACTTGGCTAGTATACAACATGTATATTGCACTGGGGTAGTATACACAATATATTGTATTGGTGTAGAATACACTGCATACTGCATTGGGGTAATGTATATTATATATTGCATTGGGGTAGTGTAAACTACATACTGCAATGGATTAGTATACACTATACAATATATTGCATTGGGGTATTATACACTATGGGCCAGATTCACAGAGCGATTACGCCGGCGTAACAGGAGATGCGCGGCGTAAGTCTAAATGTGCGCATGCGTTTCGATGCTCCGCATCCCCAAAACGAGATACGCAAGAAATCTACTTTTTTTTGTCCGGCGTAATTTCGATAGACAGGCGCATCCGTCCGCGCAAAACTGCGCTAGACACACCATTGATTTGCTATTCAAATATGCTAATGAGGGAGTTACGGGGATCCACAAAAGTGCGCAACAGCTGCACGGCCTGTCTAAAATTAGACCATATAAAAGGTGGTATAAAATTAGACAATTCGTCTACATGTCAGAAAAAGCAACACTGTTAGTGAGGAGCTGAGCAGTCACACGTGTTGCACAACAATCTCTATGCCAACATGCCAGTGGCATCCATGCTCATAGCTATACTACTGACTTTAGATGAGCAAAGAAGGAGGAGGGCACGGAGGAGGGCACGGGAGAGGAATTTTTTTTTTATCCCAAAAATTTTTCTTTGCTTTTATAAACATTTTGAGCAGAAATATACATACATATATACATCAGTACATAACATACATACAAATTACAAACACGGTCTCACTATCTTTCAATAGCCCTTTAAAACCTTGATGGATATAATAATCTAATCTGATACAAGCCCCTCACTCTTCACTTGATATATCACACACGCATAGACATCTTTGGCATGAGAGATTCTGAGGTGTCTCGCATCTTCAGATTCACCCCTCATGCCATCCTGGAATTAATCACAACCCTGCAGGAGCCCAACACCAGCCTGCAGGAAAGGGCTTGCAGATTGATATAAGTGATGACCTGACCCCTGAACCAGACAATCCCCCCCTAACCGAGGCTACCCCGTCTCCTGAGGGAAGAGCAGTCAGGAGACAGCTCACATTAGGCATCTTTGCACGTTAAACACACACATTAATCATGGCACAATGAGAATGCATGCATGCACACCACTGTGGTCCCTAGCACAGACACATCACATCCTCATCACATTGGATTGGCACAAGCCCACCATGCAGGACTTGTGAGCAGCAACACCATGCCACGGCTCCAATTATGTCACTGTACATTCATACACCATTCACACGGATCTGGGGATCTCTTCTCCACCACAAATGAGGGTGACACCCCTTTTCCGGCAGGAATGTCACCCCCACATTCCAAAATCGTTCACAAACAGAACCCAAAAAAAAATTGATCAACAAAAAGAAAAAATGCCCAGCAAAAATCTAATTTAAAAAAAATAACAACAAAGAAAACACATAAAAGACAAAAATCACTCTGCAAAACAGTCCCCAAATATCTCAAAGACACGTCACAAACAAACAAACAAACGCTAATAAACAACAGAACAAAAGCACCTTGCTGTATAGGAAGGGATACAAAGGGATGTACTTTTGCAAAGGAAGTGCGTTTGTGTCTGTCTATTTATGCTGTCTGCGTAGTTCACTAAGTTGCCCTGGTCCACTTCCAATTTCACTGATTGCGCCGTTCCCGAGTTGTGAGCATGCGCACAGAGGTGCTGACCATGGTCTGCTTCATGTGCACATGCGCGAGCCGGCCAGCCCTTCATTTGCATGGGGTCACGGCTCATTTCAATGTAACACGCCCACGTCCTTCCCAATTTGAATTACTCCGCCTTACGCCTCTGAAATTACGTTGCACAGGCGCTAATTTCTGCGCAAATCAATCGAGAATACGGTGATTGCGCCGCTACATTGCGGCAGTCTAACGTAAAGGAGGTGCGCTACTCCAGTCAAAAAATGCGCCCATGTACGTGAATCTGGCCCTATAGGTTTAATTGGGTATATATTGTATTAGGGTAGTACAGCATACACAATATATATTGCACTGGGGTAGTATATATTAGATATTGCTTTGGGGTAGTATACAGTAGATATTGCATTGGGGTAGTATACTATATTGCATTGGGGTACAATACACTATGTATTGCATTTAGGAAATACTGTATATTGTATTGGGGTAGTGTACAGTATATTGTATTGGGGAAGTATGCAAGTGCAGTTGTTCCAGCGCTTAGTAAATGGGCAGAAGCTCTACTGACTTCCATCATCCAATCATGTGCAAGCAAAAAAAAGTGAATCTTTACCCCATTTACTAAGTTCTGGAGCAACTTTGCAAAGAGCACAGTCTATTTGCCTTTAAACAATCAACCCCAATATATTTAATAAATCAACCCCAATATATTTTATTTTTTCAGGATCTTCACTTCTTCACACAGCTACACACATTATACAATTCATTCCTATATTTAACAAAATGTAAAACACAAAGACAGGAGGAGTGCTTGTGTACCCCATGTCCATTAAGCTATTTGCTTTAGTAAATGCCCACTGTGTATCTCCCTTTATATACTGACCTGTGCTCCTCCTGCTGAATTTCCAATTAGGTTGTTATTAGGGTTAGAGATCCAGAATGTGCTGACTGCCCTGTGAAGACAATTCAAGGAACAATAAAACTTACGATGAATATTCACCTAACTGTTGTGGGTCAGCAATTCAAACACAAAAGGCAAAACTATTAGCACAGATTTCAATCTAATTATAGATGAAGGAAATGTGTTGAATGTATGTTAAATATTACTGATAGATATAAATAACAGAGGCGCTTTATATAAATGATGCGTACTCACATGCAGTCAGTGCTGGGAACAGGCACATAATCCCCATACACATGGTCCCGCATTGCTAAGCACATGGCTTCATTGCGATCTGTTGGCAGGATGGTCCCAGCCTTTGTCACTAGTCCGAGGTTGTGATAAAAAGTGTTTCTTTGCTCCACACCGTCTTCCAGGAAAAAACAGTGGCCAAGGGTGTCATAACCAATGGTATCCTTTACCTAAAAGTTCAGGGCAACCAAAAAGCAATAAGTGGACTTACATAAACTCAGCAAACAACTCTACATATATTTATAGATATATATACAGGGCATTTTTTCAGCTGGAACTTGGTGTAACTCAGTTCCACCACCTCTGCTCCTTGCCTACCACTAACACTTGTAAACACAGAAGTCCAGCTTCTGTGTTTATAAGTCACAGCTTGTCCCCAATGGCTCCCACAGATCTGATCTCCTGAGCGATTGTGGACAAGGGAGATGCAGGTGCCCAGAGTGCAGTGCAGATGCCGACACCACCCTTGGATGATCTCCCTGCAAGTGAGAAAGGCGGAACCACATACTGTACAGTGTGCAGGGAGGTACTAGAGCTGGCTGGGTGCTACCGCTTAATACAGCAACAAAAGTAATACATGTGGAAGGTGGTGGAGCTTTTAAGGAGGGGGGGGTTGCATGGAGAAGTCAGAACTGAAGAGGGGTGAAAGCGAAATGTGGGGGATGCAGAGCGCACCCCCAAACTCTGCACTCTCTGTGTTAACCCCCCCCCCCCAGCAAACTCTGCACTCTGTATGTAATACACTCCTGGTATTTAATGCCCCTTGGGACCCTCCCACTGCTAGTAAAATTTGACTACACCCTCTAATTAATGAGGTTTGGAGGGTGTGTGTGTGTGAAGCGGAGGGGGCTTTGAAGGGTCATGGTTGAGTTCCTGCACCTATTTTCTGAAAAAAAAAGCCCTTTATATATAGATACTGTATATATATATATATATATATATATATATATATATATATATATATATATATATATATATTAGGGCTGTGCAAATTAACTTTTAATTAATCGATTAATCTTTAATTTTTTTGATCGATCAAAATCTTTTTGATCGATTAAAATTCTTTTGATTGGTACTCACCTCTCCGCCGGCTTCTGGGCCTTCAGGGAGTTCTGTCGGAGATCCGGTAACGTCACGGACAGCGGCAGGGCTTGCCATGTCTATCTGAAGGGCTCCTTTGCTGTGCCTTCATATCTGCATGCTGGCGGGACCTTATTATCTGCCACACACAAGGGCTGTTACACTTCCCTCTATCACTTCCCTCTATCACCCTGGGATTCTACAACCATCCACTGGGAGTTGTGATACTTCCCTTCATGGGACATCTACATGCCGATGAACTGATGTTAACCTCTCCTCATCTGGATTCAGCAGTGGTATCGTTGTACACATTTTTATACCAGTATCATACTTAGCTACATGTTTTTATGACTGATTTTGCTACCGTGTGGTATTACTCACACCATTTTTATAGTTTATGGGCCAGATTCAGGTAGATGGGAGCATCTTTGCTCCAGAGTAACGCTTCTCATTTACGTTACTCTGCCGAAATTTTAGCAGCAAGTGCTGTCATTCACGAAGCACTTGCTCCTAAAGTTGCGGCAGCGCATCGCAAATGAGCCGGCGGAATTCAAATTGGGCGGGTACGGGGCGTGTAGTATTTAAACGAAGCGCGATCCCGCCGCGAACGTACTGCGCATGCGTCGAGTGTCAAAACATCCCCGTGCGCATGCTCCAAATTCTGTGAATGAACGTCAATGACGTCACATTCCCATTCATGAACTTTTTACGCAAGCGACGTGATTTTTTTTTTTTCCCGACGCGATGACGACGCCTATACCTAACATAGGATACTCCAACCCCATGTAGGTATATCTTCGCGCCGCGTATCCCTTCCGGAAACGTCGTACCGTCATTGCGTCGCGCCGGAATTCGATCGTGAATTGCCGATTTCCGCTCATTAACATATTTTTTGAGCGGAAATCGGCGGGAACGCCCCCGGCGCCATTTTTAAGTTGAAGTAACGATGCGATGGCGAAACTCAGTTACGCTGCTCGCATCGGAACTTCAACCCGGCGTTTCTTGTTTTCTGGTTATAGAAAACAGAAACGCCGGCTTAAAGTCACAGTTAGGCTGGCGGATCACTGGATCCGCCAGCCTAACTGTTCCTGAATCTGGCCCTATGTAGCTACATCGATTTTATCTCCAGTGCAAGTTTTATTTGGTTACCTACTTGAAGACTATAAAAGTTGTAATGCTATTCCCATCGAGCGCTGCCTTTGTGTGTGTTTTTGTATCCTGCTCTCCATTTTTCCATTAGCTGCACTGGGAATCAGCCTGCAAGGAGATCAGCTAAAAGTAGTTGGATCTGTATGTGCGTAATAATTAATCAAAATTAGTCGATTAATCGATTTAAAAAAAAACGATTAATCGAACACAAAAATTTTGATCAGTAACAGCCCTAATATATATACACACACAACATAATATATATATATATATATATATATATATATATATATATATATATATATATATATATATATTATCATTATTATTTGACTTCTGCACGGCCAATCTTGTGATCTATGCATTTCCCCTACACACTACATACTGCATATATATTAAACCTGGTAGGAGCAAAGTGATCTTTCTTACTAGCTGGGGTATCACACGAATGGGTGGCCAGAATTAATTACAAAGCTTTGGTAATAATAAGCAAACATATGGTATATTTATATTTTATTAGTGTATTTAGCTGCTTGCCTGGAATTCTACTTTAAAACCCAGTTTCCAGCAATTAGACAAAATCTACCCCTGCAATAGTCTCCCCAGGCATGACAAGGGTTTAGAATCCATTATATCTTGGGAGTACAGGAACAGACAATCTTATCCCCATCTTCAGCTGGCTGCGGTGCAGTTCTCTTCTCCCTTGGTGTCATAACACCCAATGCAAGTTTATTAACTCTAAATTGTATGTGGAGGAGGCAGAACTGCAATGGTGGCAAGGAGTGCCTTATAGAGGAGGCTATTTGGACCAATCACACTGCTAGAGGGACCTTGCTAGTGCAAGATATAAGTTAAGTATGACACTTTAGTCATGCATCCCTAGAATTAATGAACATTTAAAGGAGAAGTACAGCCAAAGCTTGTTTGGATGTTTGTTTTCAGCTGACAATGGGCTGACGTCACAGAGCTGTCCAGGTCAGGCAAGATTTCAACAATGGAGTCAGGATCCACCCACATGCCTGAACCCGCTCCCTCCATAGCCCAGTCCCCTCCAGTGAGCATAGGGGAAGAGAGAAGAGGGCTGGTGACTGACAGTCAACAGTTCTCTACTTGAGGAGCCCTGAGAACCGAGCGATCGGCGGTGTTTGATCCCTCAGTTCTCAGTCTTAGTGCATCCACCTAGATAAGTATGATTATAAAATGAAAAAAATCCTCACACTTCTCCTTTAAACCTTGAAATGCAGGGGAAGGAGGCGTTTTTTTTTGTTTTGTTTTTTCTTTGTGCCCAGAGTTGGACTTTAGGTGGAGCTAATTATAAAGGCCTTACATTTTTGATTTTAGAAGTAGTAGGCCCAGAATGTTGTGAAATACAGACAATTAAGTTTTATGGACATGAATGGCTGATAGGAGTTAATGATATAAGATATAAGAATTTGGAGGTCTCATACCAGCAGACCATGAGTTCCATGAATAGCGACACATCTGGAAAAGCAATGATGGATGGCTAGGTTGTCAATGTATGTTGATGGACTGTAGCCACCTTCTTCATCCACTGCTCCAGTCATATGGAAGTGTACGGGATAACTGCCCAGAAGCTGCTGTCCCATCTTTGTGAGCTCGACCCCCGACAGGTGCACCGAACCAAAGTGTTTCTGGATCTGTTTATAAAGGAAATGTAATCATTTAGCCACGTTTTTTTCACATGGGTGACCAGGGGGTGGTAAAAGCAGCCAGTTGAGCTGCAGTTAATGCCCCTTAATACCCACCTATAGAAGTAAATGCAGCTCTTAGGGCTGTACACAAACTATTGTAAAAATGAAGCTGCATGTCTCAATCAGTGGTACCATTTAAGTGTATAGGGCTATGCTGCAAACCTTCCAATGCACGCAGTTGCACCACAGTGGTTCAGCCATGGTTAAAGAGGTGATAACATGCAACTTATGTTTCAAATAATTGTACAATGGACATAACATGAGTTTCATCCCATAAAGAACAGCTCTGTGTAGAAGAATGATACACTTTTTTCTTTCCTTTTTTCTCTTCCTTGAAGGACACCGCAAGGTCTTGGAAAGGTTGTCTCCTCAGGCTACAAAATAGACTTCCAGTCCTTCCTTTACATAGTTTCTTAACCTTCAACTTGTGTCTGTCCTCTCAGACTCTGACCCAGTGCCAAAATTTAGACCTTGGGGGGGCTGGGGTACTTCAATTGCTGTGGCCCTCATCATAGAAATTTAATTATATGACCAAAGATGTTACTGAAAATAAAGATAAACTGCATTTGTTCTAAAAAAAATATATACGTTAGGTCCCAAGGACGACACTTCATCATATTTTTTTTTCCCCTCAGTTTTATTGGCTGTGAAAATACACATTACACAAGTAATTGGAACTGCCAAGTCATACATCACAGGCATGCATCACACTATAATATTTAGTCTTTCTTCTTGTACTTAGCATCTACAAAATCTTCAACTAACTCATCAAACTGTATCATCTTGAGGACACTGCTCTCAACAGCCAGTAAGCACAGAGCACTTAAACCGGCCATACATGGTTCGAATTTCGGCCTAACCAGCAAGGACTGGCTACGTTTTGAACCATCTATTAGCAGGGTGATTGAACCCAAGTTGATCGATTCGGGTACAACCAGGATGTTGGATTACTAACATGTTATTTTAGTTTAGTTTATTGCCAGAGACTTTAGCTATTAGCAAAAATCACTGTGTTCTTCCAGCAAGAGCAGCTCCCCGTGCCCCCCAGGGAAGAACACAATAGCTCCACAGGAGTGATTCCCAGCGTTGATGGGAAATCAAGTGATTTTCTTCCTTGCTACCAGAAAAATTGCATCATCTATGGCCGACTTAAAGCCTAGTATATCTAGGCCGAATGTTGGCTGGTATCAGCCGGTTAAAAAGAAACCGGCGAACATTCAGCCCATGTGTATAGCAGCTGGTGTTCTATTGAAGTGCCCTGTGTCAAAAAGTGCCTGTGCATGGGCAGTACGGAAGGGCACTCCAACTGATTTCCCGATCAGATGGCGTGACATCACTGTAGCGAATACGCACATCGTTAGAGGCATTTTTCGACGGGAGATACCATTTGACGGGCACAATTGAAAGCTAGGCAAATAGTGTAGGGAGACCGTAGTTGTCAGATTGTGCCTCGCTGTTGCGGGGTGTGTTTACTGTGTGCTCAATGTTGGGTTTTGTCTGTGTTGCAGAGCGGGTTTGGTGTGTTGAATGGCGGGTTTTCCCTTTGTCTAAGAGCAGGTTGCAACACAGACAAAACCCACCCTTCATCACAGACACAACCTGCCCTGCAACAGCGAGGCACAATCTGACAACTACGGTCTCCCTCTGCTGTTTGCATAGCTTTCAATTGTGCCTGTCAAATGGTATCTCCCATCAAAAAAGCCTCCTACGATGTGAGCATGCACCAAGGTGACGTCACGCCAGTTGATCAGGAAATCAGCTGGAGTGCTCCTCTGTACTGCACACTTTTCGATAAAGGGCACTATTCAATAGAACACCGGTCCAGCAGAA
Source organism: Rana kukunoris (assembly GCA_029574335.1). Classification (NCBI taxonomy): domain Eukaryota; kingdom Metazoa; phylum Chordata; class Amphibia; order Anura; family Ranidae; genus Rana; species Rana kukunoris. Next base: position 39,084,446 of record CM056051.1, read on the forward strand.
GCTGAGGCTTTAGACTTTTGTGGGTGATCGTGGTTTTCAGATAATTCTTTATCACTGCTGAATGACCCTTTTCCCGAACAACTAGTGACCTTCATGCTCAAATATATTCTAAGAGCTTCATTAACAGCTGGAAAGGTAAATAAAACTGCCTGTTGAGATGAAGAGAGACATAACTGGACTTTGGCAAAGGCTGCAAAATGGACAATTCACTCAATGAACAAATTAAATGATGAGGGAAATTAAGTTGATTCTTTTATAAAGGAAATCTGCAGCCCCCTCTGGCAGGGGGCCTGGGCCAATTGCCCCTTTGTACTCTTAAAAATCTGGCACTGGTCTGGCCGACCTTTATTCAGTGGTTCAGGGGCTTCTGGATCAAGTTGGAAGGAAAGGACTGGAACTCGGTTTAGTAGTTGGAGGAGATAAACTCTCAAAGATCTGGCTGTGTCCTTCAATTAACTTAAAAGGATTTTATGGTGAGTACAAAAATCTATTTTTGTATTACAAACTTTACTCAGGTTTTACATATTACGTTCTAAAAATATATTTCCCCTAATTTAAAAAATCTGCTGCAAAGAAAATTAGGAGACACAAACGGCAATCAGTAAGATCCCATCTGGGAAATAAAATGTACGTTACCTTAATCTGACCACCAAATGTATCATAAGTGAAAAACTGGCAGTGGTTGGGCTCGTAGCAGGAGTCTTCCATTTCCCCTCTGATGAGGATATTCCTGGTCAGAAGTCCGACCTCGGCTCTCATATCAATCCCATCGATCACCTCACCTACATGCATATACTGGGGGCTTCCTTGGAGAAAAAGGTCAGGTCAGAGTTATTCAAGGAAATCATTATCATCTTTAAATGATATCAACATGTTGAGTTAACATTCGCCTGACAGCAGATAGATTATTTTTCCATACTTTTGCCAAAAAGTTTATTTGGTGAATTTTAAACAGAGTGGAAAAATTGTGATAAATCTCTGGTCCTAGGGAGGAAATTGGTAAAAATATGATTGATTTACTATGCAATGAGGCTGGGTTCACACTGATACGACACAACAGTCATACGACTTTCATCCTACTTTTCTCTGCGACATCGGTCCTACATTGGTCCTACATCCATCCAACTTGAATAAACAGGATACTACTTTGATCAGACTTTGTGATAGTCTGACTTGTTCTTTGACCAATCAAAACAATCCCAGAGTGAGAAAAATTCCTTTTACTGCTGCTGTAATCACATGTCGGATGTCACAAGTCGGATTGGTTAGGACAAGGATCCTACTTTGATGCAACTTCAATGATATTCAATGGGCTGAAGTAGGATCAAAGTCAAACCAAAGTAGTACAGGGAGCATTTTCAAAGTCGGACCAACTTGTTTAGGATGAGTTAAGACGGCTCTCATAGGGAAACATTGATTTTCGCACGTAATGTGACATGAGCTCCCAATGTCGGAATGTTTGTCGGACAAGTGTGAACCCAGTAAAACGATGGCTGAGTACGGAAACCTGCTCAAAGCAAAACCCATTAATGCTGGGGGAGGAGAGTGGGTGGGAGAAGAAAAAAGCCCATTAAGGATTGGTAGGGGCAAAAGCGGACCAATGGAAAGAAGGGAAAAGCAGGACCATTGCAGTATTCATCCACACAGATTTGGGAGGAAGCATTCCTGCCAACCCACATATCTGTTTTATTGCAGGTTGGTTTCATTGTGATATAGACATTTGTCAACCGGATGGGGGCACCTCGCAAGGTGGATTCAGTACCCTCCTAGGGCTGCAAGTGTGAATGACCCCTGGCTGTGCAAAAAAAGTTTACATGAGTGTCAATAGGGCAGTTGATCAACATTTTTACTGACCCATGACTCCCCAACTAAATTCTGACATTGTACCCGGACAGTGAAATACTCTCCGGAGAGGTGGAAGAGGTCAACAGCCGGCAATATGGGCACTTTAAAAAAAAGTCACATTTCTATCTCCCCAGGGGGCAGCTGAGGACAAGCAGGCTGAGCTGCAGCATGGGGCCCAAGTGGGCCACATATATCTTTTGGGGACTCTGGATCGGCATCTGCGGTAGGGCTCCATAGTGTTTTTACATATGAAATTGTTCAAAAAAGCCTCCAAATTTCCACCATAAGTTCATGGTTTTGTCTTTATAGGGGTTCTAGCTGGGAAAAGAAGAGGAGTGGGTCATCCAAACCTTTTTGAAGAAGTCTTTGGTTAGTCTTGCCCAGTCTACAATGGCCAGTAACAAGAGCACACCCAGGCTTTGCCAAGGTCAGTACAAATACACATAATGCTAGTGGGTGTAAAGCTCTGTTATAATTATTATTATTCAGAATTTATACAGTATAGTGGCAACAGTTTGCACAGTGCTTTACAAAATAACCACATATTATTACAGATGTCCATAGTAACAGGAATTGTTAAATAGTGTCCAAGTTTATTGAACCAGACATGAAAGAGTTCTTTCTTACCATCAATTTTGACCTGGTTGTTTTTACATTCCGGGCAATGAAGCAGATTGAATTCTTCAGCTTGGTACATTGAGTAATCAGTACTTGCAACGACTATTCTGTTACCAGGCAACCAGGTAGTAACGTCATCCGCTAATGTAAGAATGATGCCCCTGGACACTGCAACTCTGAATCCATTCCTCGGAACGCCTAATGGGTCGGAGCAGAGGTGTTAATACCCAGCCAGACAAGTAAGTGATGAGACACATCCTTATCATTTGTGATATGGAAATAAGTCAACAGGAAAATCTCTGGCTTTTCTGGTCTAAACTAATTCTGTATGTAGTTAGAAATTACAATACATATTTTTTTTTGTTTTTCTTCTATGCAAACTTACCAGCAGCTAAGATACCGTGTAGAACCACAAACTGCCTTCCTACGAGGTTTACACTGAAGCCTTTTAGGTACATTATTTTATCACAAAGTACAATTCTATGGGCTTCTTATATTAATAAACTAATCAAATACTATGTATTATGTACTTATTACCTCTGTAGTGTTTATCATTTCATACATTACCTTTATTCCAGCCACTGTAAGCAGTAACAGTGAAATGAAGTCCTCCATATGTCTGAAATTCTCTTGTTGCGATTGCCAGCCCAGTTGTTCCATTGTTCTCGTACTGTTTTTTGTCCTCCGATACCTTTAGTGGGCCTTCTCCGAGCACACCAACCAAAGCCCAAGGTTGCCTGATGGTCATTACATGGAACATGTAGAGTATTAATGATTTTCTATGACAAAACAATCACATATACCTTTCGGACCCGTTCACACCGTAATGCATTGTGGGCATCTTTGCCTAACCCAGCCCACCACACAAACAAGGCAATTTGTCTTAGTTCACATCACTACATTGCAGTAATGTGTTGCCTGCATAGTACCAGAGCCAATGCCACTTGGCAAAACAAACATCATGACAACAATTATCTTTTTAGCTGTCTTTAAGGGCAACATTCTCACCATTCTCTGCATTCTTCCTACTGACTACTAAGGATTAATTATGGAAACTGTTGCACTGGCCTAATCCGTTGTGGGCTTGGAGTTCCCCCATGACCACACACTTCCACCTAGCAGTACCAGTGTCATTGGTTTGAATCCCAACCATTGCACTCCCTGCCTGAAGGTTTGCATGCTATCCCTGTGCCTGTGTGGGATTCCTCTGGATACTTTGGTTTCCTCCCATGCTCTAAAGACATGCTAGTAGGCTAATTGGCTCCTGTCTAAATTGGCCCTAGTATATGTATGTATGAATGTGAGTTAGGGACATTAGTAAACTCCTTGAGGGCGGGGACTGATGTCAATTTACAATAGGCACTATATAGGTTTCTGTCATAAATAAATAAATAACAAAGCAGTGGGGATGCTAATAACCTGCCCATATTTGGTCAATGACATTGACCAAGAACATTAGCTCATCCCTTGTTATCTTTAAAGTGGTACTAAAGTTGCAATCTTTTTTTTAAATAACAAACATGTCATACTTACCTCCACCATGCAGTTAGTTTTGCACAGAGTGGCCCCAATTGTCCTCCTCTGGGGTCCCACGGCAGCTCTCGTGGCTCCTCCCTGCAAGAGCTAACCTGGGAAGCTCTCTCCCAAGGGGGTTACCTTGCAGGCAGGTTCCCGTGCCATACAATCGGCGCCCATCCGCCCATTGTATGACCCCCCCCCTGGCGGCCATGTTATTGGATTTGATTGACAGCAAAGGGAGCCAATGGCTGCGCTGCTATCAATCTATCCAATGAAGAGAGGCGATCAGGCATGAGGAAAACAATGCAGGATTTCCCCCACTGAAATTTGGGGCTCAGGTAAGTAAAACGGGGGCTTTGGCCATGCGGTCTCCTAAAATAAAGAGAGGCGAAGGACCTACGGGGCTGGCTGGGTGGGCTAGACCCCCTCACTCCCTCATAGGGGGAGTCCCTCTGCCCTGTTGGGCCCCAGTTGGGCTCCCAAGTGGAGCAGGTAGGGCAGGGAGAGTGGGAGGACCCCCCTCACAACCTGCCATTGCCACCGGGGGCATGGAGAAGGATGGCGATCGCCTCCGGGGGGAGGGTCTGCCTACTCCCATCTCCTGCAGTCCAGCTCCTCTCTCTCGAGTTCACACACAAAATACACTTTAATAAAAAAAAAAGTAAAACGGGGGCTCGGGGGGGGGACGGAACACTGCAAGGTGTTTTTTCACCTTAATGAATACGATGCATTAAGGTGAAAAAACACAAAGGTATTCAACCTCTTTAAGCATGCACTAAGGGAAACTGTCACATGACAGCAATCCACCAATCCAATCCATTGTGGCCGTGGAATTCCTCATTCTGTGGCCAAACATAACAAAGGGGCAGGCATGCTGGTGACATGGTCATACTTGATCAATGACATTGACCACAAACCTTAGCCCTTCCCTACTGATCACTAAGGGGGAGATTTACTAAAAACTTTACTAAGAATCTGTGAGCTGTGCATGGTAACCAATTGGATTCTAGGTTTTATTGTCAAAGCTTACTTAACAAACTGAATTTAGAAGCTGATTGGGTGGCATGCATCAGATTTTGCACTTTCCAGTAAATTGGTTATCATACACAGGTGTACCAGATTCTTTGTGCACCAGTTTTAGGGAGCACCGCCACCACACATGACCCCAGTAACCCAATCACAGGGTGCCAGGGGCCAGCCTGAGTATTAACATGGCGTCCGGAATGCGGGGATGCAGGAAATCAAAATTAGGACGGAGCTGGGGGTGACACACACTGAGGCAGGAAATTGCCCCCCAAATGTTGCGTCCAGGGCCATGGCCCCCCTCACACCCCCCACACTACGCCACTGTAGTGAATCCCCCTCCCAAGCATGAGCTCAGGGACATTGTCACATGGTAGAAAGCCACCAGCTCAATCTCCCATACCGGATGAATTGGATTTAGTAAAGTTTTCCTAAGACCTGAAAACTATCTCTGGGGTAAAAAGAGTTAAAATGTTGCTTTAGACTTAAAAAAAAAAAAAAAAAAATCTAAATTAGCGTCTGGATTCAGCTTGTTAAATTAAGCTTTGACAAAAAAAAAACTTGGAAGCTGATTGGTTTGTATGCACAGCTGCACATGATTTTGCTCTCTTCAGTTTTAGTAAATGGGCATCAGTTTCAGATCTGTAAAGTAAAACTGAAGCTCCAAAGTATTAAGTATAGGGGGTAGAAGCATATAAATATGCACTGTATAAACACAGAAGGTGTTCTTTAACCTTTCGGTGCCAGTCCTCATTTGTCAAAGCAAGACTGGCCTCGGGCCGATCGCTGCCTTGCCAGCCCTGCCCTGATAATATGACTGTCATATAATTCTATTTTATGGCACATTCCACCCCTATGGCAATTAATAGACATTTCTTTCTTATACCCACATCACTTTCTATAGCTTACAGATGGATAATTACACAAGAAAAGCCTTATAGGATTAACCTGTCAGAGCCTCAAACTATTCTGCGCATTGCAGAACACAATATAATGGAATTCCCTGCATGTTTCAGATCCATTCAACCCTGTAATTCATCAAGCACTAAGTAAATATTTATAGCAATATACATTAGAGCGCAATTGTGTGATAAGGGAAAGGGGGTCGCCTGTGATAGCAGACTGAATGAGCCCTCCGCAGGTATTTTTGGAGTCTAGTCTATGCTCATGGTCCCTTGTTGCATTCCTAGCATTCTTCTCATAGTTCTGCTCAGGGGTGATGTCCATGTACCTGGGCGTTCAGCTCTTCTATCTAGTGCTGATATCTTATCAGCAGCCCGGGAGCTGTCCATGGTAGACCTGCCTCGGCTCCCACACATCCTGGCTGAGCTCTGCTAGACTTTCAATGGCTCAGCACACCACTGAGCACTTACACTAAGTATTGAGCTTCACTTTTCATCATTAGCCTCAATAACCATGAGTCTAGACATGTCCATATGTAATGAGCCAAATATACAACAAGACCTGTCCAAACTGGCTATGCTAACTAATGAGCAGACCAGTCAGCGATCTAGGAGTGTACCTCTCAACATAGTTGTCACAGCTAAATAATGTGGTCTATATAAGGGTGTTTGTACATTACATAGTTACATAAACAATAGAGTTCTAATAGAGTACCAAAGTGTTCAAAAGACCAAAAGAATAAAAATAGTAATAATAATAAAGTGCTAAAGTGAAGGCGTAAAAAGCAGCTAAACTTCTATAGTGTTGCCAGCACCCATGAAACTTAATTATAAGAGTAATTAGCGCTATTTCAATATGGGGAAAATCTGATTGCCTCTCGGGGGATCAGGAAGGAATTTTTTCCCCTGCTGTAGCAAATTGGATCATCGCTCTGCTGGGTTTTTTCGCCTTCCTCTGGAACAACTGTGGGTATAGAATTGGGTATATGGGATTGTACGATATTTTTTATTTTATTTACTTCATGGTTGAACTTGATGGACTTGTGTCTTTTTTCAACCTAACTAACTATGTAACTATATGTAACTTTTATACATAGTTACATAGTTAGTCAGGTTGAAAAAAGACATCTAGTTCAACCATGAAGTACGGTAAATAAAATAAAAAATATCGTACAATCCCATATACCCAACTTTATACCCACAGTTGATCCAGAGGAATGCGAAAAAACCCAGCAGAGGATGATCCAATTTGCTATGCGGGCTTCATTGTTACCACAGGTTACCAAGTCGCTTGAAGTACTCTTCAAGCCAAACACATCCCCCCCCCACCCGTTCGGTTCGCACCAGAACCTGCGAATAGACCAAAAGTTTGTGTGAACTTTAGAACCACATTAAAGTCTATGGGACTCGTAACGTTTGAAATCTAAAGTGCTAATTTTAAAGGCTAATATGCAAGTTATTGTCCTAAAAAGGGAAATGTATCAATGCAAAAAAAAAATGCAGTTTTTTCGGGAGCAGTGATTTTAAATGACTTTTTATCCTTCAGAAATGACACTGTGCAGAGACAGTTCTAAGCACGGGAAACAAGCGCTGCTTTACAGGCATACTATAGACACCCCCCCCCCCCCCCTAGATACGAAATTTAAAGGAATATTTCACTTTTATTGTTTCACTTTAATCATTATTAAACTCACTGCTCCCGAAAAAATGGCCGTTTTTTTTTTACTTTTTTTGTATTGATACCTGTTCCCTGGGGCAGGACCCGGGTCCCCAAACACTTTTTATAACAATAACTTGCATATTAGCCTTTAAAATAAGCATTTTAGATTTCTCCCATAGACTTTTCCAGGGTGTTCTGCGGCTTTTCGAATTTGCCGCGAACACCACAAATTGTTCGCTGTTAGGGGAACAGGCAATGTTCGAGTTGAACGCAAAGCTCATCCCTAATAGATAGATAGATAGATAGATAGATAGATAGATAGATAGATAGATAGATAGATAGAGAGATAGATAGAGAGATAGAGAGATAGATAGATAGATAAATACCATATGATATCGGGACATATGAGGACATGCAGTTTCACAACAGTTAGGGAGTGACTGGTTTCCTATATACAATGGACACAATAGGTATGCTTACACTAGTAAAGACAACAATAAATGACAAGTGAAGTGTTCAATGCATTGACGTCACATACGGTAAGGTGTGGACGCTGGACGTTACCTGTAACCAATATGATAGATGTATTTACTGTTCAAGGTTTCTCTCAAGTATCTTCTGACATCTGGAGTTAGGCTCTTTGCCGCCGAGTCTCCCACTGCTGCAGCCACCACCTTGCCTGGACTCTGCTTGGCCAAGAATTCCTCCAGCCTCTTGCTCTCCTCCAGAAACATGTGCGTGTCAAACCGATCAGCAGCCTGGACTTGCCCGGTCTCTGGGTCAATGATTCTGATATTGATGCCCCGGCTGCCCCAATGCTTCTCCCACTTGTAGGATCCATAGGGCAGTCCTCCAGGATATAGAGTCGCATCTAACAATGTCCAAGATAAGGGTCTTCTTCCATGTAGCTCCAGTATCCCACCTCCATCCACTCCTATGAACTTCTTTCCAAACTCTTCTACATCGTCACCATCAGTAGATTTTCCATAAAGAGAAATGGTGGCGAAGGAGGTATAGGGACATTGTGGGGATCCAATATGAAATGAGCCACCACTTCTAATGAGGATATATTGAGCCCTTAATGTAATTGGTATTTGGTCATCTGCAAAGACTAAAGTGCCTGAAAGAGAAAGAGAAACTTTTATGAACAGTACATGGCATGAAAAAAAACTTTCAAGAACCTTAATAAGCCTAAAGATCACCATACAAATTATAATCTGAATGTACAATCTCTGTACAATAAACTTTTCATTACCAAAATTATGTAATAGGAGTGAATAGTCAGGCAAGCCCTTGCATTACATAGTTGTCGATCAATCGAGGAGATTGTACCATCAGATTGTAATGTGCATTGTGAGCTTTAAACACAAACAGTTACTCTACATAGTGCAAAGTAGTACCAATGCCATTCATATTACATAGGCAAAGCCTTCATACCAGCACAGAACAATATTTGACATTTATGTAACTTTGTCGTGCAGCTTGCTCTGCCCTTATGACCCTGAATACATTGAGTCACTTATCTAGTACATGCACTGCATACAGATAAGGTCTTCTAACTTTCTCTAACTTTCCCGATCATTTCAGTGACTCAAAGGGGTGCAAAATCAGGTGCACCAATCAGCTTCCAGTTTTTTTTTTTTTTTTACTTTATTGAACAAACTGAAGTTAGAAGCTGATTGGCTACCATGCACAGTTGCTCCAGATTTTGCACTCTCCAGTTTTAGTAAATTAGCCCAATTGCATTTAAGCCAGTTTGGGTCAGCATAATAGCCAGACAACTGGCATTTTTAGAAGATGGTCATTAACTGCTTGCCGGCCAGCCGCCGCCGTTATACGGCGGCAGGTCGGCTCGGCTGCACGAGATCACGTAGCTATACGTCATCTTGCAAATCAGCCAATAGGGGCGCGAGCACGGCGCCGGAGGCACGCGCGTGCGCCCCCACTCGCCCCTGCTCCCGGCGCATGTGCCCGGTGGACGCGATCAACGCCGGGGACCAACAATCGCTTGCTACAGAGTGAGAACCGGGAGCTGTGTGTGTAAACACACAGCTCCCGATCCTGTCAGGGGGAGAAATGCCTGATCGTCTGTTCATACAATGTATGAACAGCGATCAGTCATTTCCCCTAGTGAGGTCACCCCTCCTTCAGTTAGAACACACACACAGAGAACATAATTAACCCCTTCCTTGCCCCCTAGTGTTAACCCCTTCCCTGCCAGTGGCATTTTTATAGTAATCAATGCATTTTTATAGCACTGATCGCTATAAAAATGCCAATGGTCCCAAAAATGTGTCAAGAGTGTCCGAAGTGTCCGCCATAAGGTCGCAGTACCGATAAAAATCGCTGATCGCCACCATTACTAGTAAAAAAAAAAAATCTTAATAAAAATGCCATAAAATTATGCCCTATTGTGTAGACGCTATTACTTTTGCGCAAACCAATCAATAAACGCTTATTGCGATTTTTTTTCATAAAAATATGTAGAAGAATACATATCGGCCTAAATTGAGGAAAAAAAATTTTTTATTTTTTTTATTTTTTGGGGGGATATTTATTATAGCAAAAAGTAAAAAATATTTTTTTTTTCAAAATGTACGCTCTATTTTTGTTTATAGCGCAAAAAATAAAAACCACATAGGTGATCGAATACCACCAAAAGAAAGCTCTATTTGTGAGATAAACAGGACGCCAATTTTGTTTGGGAACCACGTCACACGACCGCGCAATTGTCAGTTAAAGCGACGCAGTGCCGAATCGAAAAAAGTGGCCCGGTCATTGACCAGCAATATGGTCCGGGGCTGAAGTGGTTAAAGGCCAATATCTGCTGTACACTAAATCTAACGTTTTCTTTGCCTTTTAAAGACATTTAAATATAACATGCAACCCATGTTCGGTTTTAGTGTTTACAAGCTGTCTACAAGACAGATTAAGCATCGCTAATTTGTGTTCTTGGCAGCACGCGGTTCATGCTTCACCTACAGCAGATCAGCTGGCCAGCTGGTGAAAGTTTGGATTCATCTGAAATCAAGCAGTATGAAAATATATTCAGTTACCTGCAGTGCAAATACCACTCTATAGTGCCAGGACATGGAACGCCTGTGATGTGATGAGCAAAGGATGAGAAGAGCTTTATGTGCAGATCAGATAAAAGTTTGATTTGGCAGATATATATGTCTTATGGAAAGACCATGGTCCTACATATCCTACCATCCCATAACAAAGGGGCCATACCCCAACACCACTCTACAGTGCCAGGGCATGGACCATCTGTGATATGATGGGCAGGCCCAGATCATGCCCCACATCTGTCTTTGGTGGGAATTTTTTATTTTTTTATTATATCTCTATCTTTTTTAGTTGCTGCTCCTTTGTTTCCCCTTATCAGTCAGTCCATGTCTTACTTCCACAACTCCTGGGGCAGACACCTTACAGCGGTTGCCATTCGGAGATGTTATTTTAGATCAATTATAAAGCTGATTTGTAATTATCGTTTTGTTAAGGACAATAAATATGTACAGATATTGAACTCCTTTACTTTTAGGGAGTGCTTGAATATACTTTTTGAAATTGTTCTTTGGTTTGCAGATTTTACATTGGATTACATAACAATCCTGAAGAAGTGAAGCAACATTTACGAAACGCGTCAAGTGCCTATTGTTATGTTGTAGAAATTTGGTAGTGTGGAACAAGTATGTTAATTACTATATACAGCCCATTATATGCTTATATATAGCATTGGTAATGAATCAGCTTGCTATTTTACTAATGCGACAGATCGTCCAACTTTTTTCGATTAGTAAAAACTGAATAGGTTACTAAAGTCACGAAAATTCTCGTACGACAGAAAAAAAATTGGAAGTGATGTCATGTGTTGTAATGTATTTGTGTTGTATTTTCGGACGACAACTATACTGACTAAATGAAAATCGTGCGATTAGGTATCGTACAAGGACAATTTTAATGCACGTCCGATAAAATAATATCGGATAAACTGTCATGATCGGCTCACGGAAGCCCTGTACTAACGATCTGATTCTTCCTACGATATTTGGATCGTGTGTACGGGCCATAACTCTTCTATTTATGTATGAGATCTTTACTGTTATGCAATAAAATAGTTTTTCTCGAAAATGTTATGCCTTATTAAAAGTCCCAAGGAAAAAAAACGTTTTGTTTGTTTTTATGTATCAAACGGCATCATCAGGCGCCAGATCACAATCGTCTATATCATGCCCCCACATACCCCTCCCAGGATCATTACCTCCATCCTGAATGAGCAAAGAGTGGAAAGTGGCCGAAGACTCCAGCCTGAGGGCCACCCCACGTCCAATAACGGCGGACCTCCTTCCATCGTGCCCGGGGTGCCAGGGGATGAGATGGGGCTTCTTATCAGGACATCTGTCTGCAATACACAGTCATCTGACACATGAACAGGCACGACTGACACCAGGGGGGGGAGAAGAGAGGGGGGGTCATGCTGGGTCACATAGAGCACCAAGTCATTAGGAAGGAAAGCACAGCAAGCTCTGAGCTGAGAAGAAGTATGGAGGAGTGTGGAGGGAGAAGCAGATGTACAGAATCACCCACCTGTTGTCTTGACTTTTCTTGTCTGCAATGGGGGAAATGTCCCCCCCAGGATGCTGAGAGCCTTAATAAACCGAACATACATGAGAGATGACCATACAATGGAGAATCACAGTCCAGAGCCATGTACAGTGTGAGGGTCCTACACCTGCTTTGTATGAGCACCTGCTGCACCTCAATGTACAGCACGATAAAGCACCATTCACAATCACCAATATTATCAATAATACCAATATCATCTATATCACTAATATCACCAATATTATCAATTCCATAAATAATACCAACATCATCAATATAATAAATACCATAAATAATACCAATATCATCAATATCACTAATATCATTAATAAAACCAATATCATCAATATAATCAATATCATCCCACCCAGAACACACACGATTCCTCCTCTCCTGCAAGTATAGAGCTCGGGGTCCTCCAATACACCGGAGTCTCACCTGAGTGTCTCCTCTCCGACCTGCGGGACAAGTCGGCGTGCGATCCTCTGGGTGCTCCTCCGGTACAATCTCCGCCGCCGGTGCAGTCTCCGGTAAAATATCCGGTGCAATTCCCGGTGCAGTGTCCGGTACAATCTCCTGTGCTGGGATTCCTCGGGAAGTCTTATATAGGGTCGGCGATCTCCTCCTCCTCCTCCTCCGTATCTGTTGATTCCACCTTTCATCTTCTCCTCCTCCCATTATTATCTCCCCCTCCCCGGTCCTTCTCCCGTACCCCCCCCCCCCCCTCCTCCTCCTCCTCCCGGGGCTCCCGGCCGGCTAAACACTTCGTACGATCCCCGCCCCCTGCTCTGACGTCATCGCCGCCCGCTGTCACTTGTCTCTCTGCACTGTCTGCAGGTACGAAGTGTCCGATCTCCGGGAACTACAAGTCCAGCAGAGAGAGGAGGCGAACTAAAAGTCCCAGCAGAGGAGAACTACAAGTCCCAGCAGAGAGAGGAGGAGAACTAAAAGTCCCTGCAGAGGAGAACTACAAGTCCCAGCAGAGAGAGGAGGAGAACTACAAGTCCCAGCAGAGAGAGGAGGAGAACTACAAGTCCCAGCAGAGGAGAACTACAAGTCCCAGCAGAGACAGGAGAACTACAAGTATCAGCAGAGAGGAGGAGAACTACAAGTACCAGCAGAGGAGAACTACAAGTACCAGTAGAGGAGAACTACAAGTACAAGCAGAGAGAGGAGGAGAACTACAAGTCCCAGCAGAGAGAGGAGGAGAACTACAAGTCCCTGCAGAGGAGAACTACAAGTCCCAGCAGAGACAGGAGAACTACAAGTATCAGCAGAGAGGAGGAGAACTACAAGTACCAGCAGATGAGAACTACAAGTACCAGCAGAGGAGAACTACAAGTCCCAGCAGAGGAGAACTACAAGTCCCAGCAGAGACAGGAGAACTACAAGTATCAGCAGAGAGGAGGAGAACTACAAGTACCAGCAGAGGAGAACTACAAGTACCAGTAGAGGAGAACTACAAGTACAAGCAGAGAGAGGAGGAGAACTACAAGTCCCAGCAGAGAGAGGAGGAGAACTACAAGTCCCTGCAGAGGAGAACTACAAGTCCCAGCAGAGACAGGAGAACTACAAGTATCAGCAGAGAGGAGGAGAACTACAAGTACCAGCAGATGAGAACTACAAGTACCAGCAGAGGAGAACTACAAGTACCAGTAGAGGAGAACTACAAGTCCCAGCAGAGAAAGGATGAGAACTAAAAGTCCCAGCAGAGAGAGGAGGAGAACTACAAGTACCAGCAGAGGAGAAGTACAAGTCCCAGCAGAGAAAGGATGAGAACTAAAAGTCCCAGCAGAGAGAGGAGAACTACAAGTACCAGCAGAGGAGAACTACAAGTCCCAGCAAAGGAGAACTACAAGTCCCAGCAGAGAGAGGAGGAGAACTACAAGTCCCTGCAGAGACAGGAGAACTACAAGTATCAGCAGAGAGGAGGAGAACTACAAGTACCAGTAGAGGAGAAGTACAAGTCCCAGCAGAGAGAGGAGGAGCAGCACATGTCGGACCTGTACTGAGGATGGATCCGGAGCGATCTCCGCTACATTCACCCAAACTTTGTACCGTCAGCTCATCCGATCCGTGTGCGAGCACCGGGGACATCGCATGGCTGACGGCAGATTGTACGATGAGAGGATGTAACGTGTGTGCTCAGATCTCCTACAACTACAGGACAAGGACGTGCAGTGTGTATACATCACACCGTGTATATAGATGTGTGATCACATTCACCACATGTTGTGTATGTACAGTAAGTTCATGATCACATTTACCTTGGAGATTTTATACATCAGATTCACCATACTGTGTATATAGTGTATGATCAGATTCACTATGGATAGTATATAGGGTGTATGATCAGATTCACCATAGGGTGTATATAGTGTATGATCAGAATAACAGCCCTACAGCTGCTAGATAAGCCATAGGGGTTATGATCAGATTCACCATAGGATGCATATAGGTGAATCATCAGATTCACCATAGGGTGTATTCTATACTGTATTAGGGAATGATTGAACTCACCATAGGGGTGCACATAGGTGTATGATCAGATTTATCATAGGGAGAGCATATAAGGGTATGAACAGATTCACCATAGGGTGTATATAGATGTATGATCAGATTCACCATAAATTGTATATAGATGTATGCTCAGATTCACTATAGGGTGTATATAGGTGTTTGATCAGATTCATCATGGGGTGTATATAGGTGTATGATCAGATTCACCATGAATAGTATATAGATAAGCCATGGGGGCTATGATCAGATTCACCATAGGATGCATACATTATAGGGGAATCATCAGATTCACCATGGATAGTATATAGATAAGCCATGGGGGCTATGATCAGATTCACCATAGGGTGTATTCTATACTGTATTAGGGAATGATTGAACTCGCCATAGGGGTGCATAAAGGTGAATCATCAGATTTCTCATAGGGAGAGCATATAGGTGTATGATCAGATTCACTGTGGGGTTCATACAAGTGAATGACCAGAATTATCATGGGGGGGGGGGGGGGGGGCATATAAGGGTATGATCAGTCCCACTACAGCAGTGGTCATCAACCCTGTCCTCAGGAGGACCCACCAACAGGCCAGGTTTTATGTATTACATTGGGGAGATGCAGACTGGAATACTCCAATCACTGAGCAGCAACTGATATCTCCTGGGATGTATTTCACTTATCTAGCAAACCTGGCCTGTTAGTGGGCCCTGAGGACAGCAGTTGAGAACCCCTGCTATATAGGATGTATTTAAGTGTATGGTCAGATTCACCAAAGGGTGCATATAGGTGAATCATCAGCGTCACCATATTATATACAGTACTGTATAAGTGAATGATTGAACTCACCATAGTGTGCAGCTCTATGATCACATTTATCTTAAAGGAGACATATAAGGGCATGATCAGATTCACTATAGGGTGTATATAGGTGTGTGATGTAATTAGATGGACTTTCTCCCAGTAGTAGGATTGTAGTAGGAGTAGTTGTAGTTATTGTAGTAGTAGTAGTAGGATTGTAGTAGTAGTAGTAGTATTGTAGTAGTAGTAGTAGTAGGATTGTAGTAGTAGTAGTAGTAGGATTGTAGTAGTAGTAGTAGTACTTGTTGTTGTATTAGTAGTAGTAGTAGAATTGTAGTAGTAGTAGAATTGTAGTAGTAGTAGTAGAAGTAGTAGTTGTATTAGTAGTAGTAGAAGTATTGTAGTAGTAGTAGTATTGTAGTAGTAGTTGTATTAGAAGTAGTAGTAGTAGGATTGTAGTAGTAGTAGTAGAAGTAGTAGTTGTAGTAGTAGTAGGATTGTAGTAGTAGAAGTAGTAGTTGTAGTAGTAGTAGTAGCAGTATTGTAGTAGTAGTAGTAGAAGTAGTAGTAGTAGGATTGTAGTAGTAGTAGGAGAATTGTAGTAGTAGTAGGATTGTAGTAGTAGTAGTAGTAGGATTGTAGTAGTAGTAGTAGTAGTAGGATTGTAGTAGTAGTAGAAGAAGTAGTAGTAGTTTTAGTAGTTGTAGTAGTAGTAGGATTGTAGTAGTAGTAGCAGTATTGTAGTAGTAGTAGTAGAAGTAGTAGTAGTAGGATTGTACTAGTAGTAGGAGGATTGTAGTAGTAGTAGTAGGATTGTAGTAGTAGTAGTAGTAGGATTGTAGTAGTAGTTGTAGTAGTAGAAGAAGTAGTAGTAGTTGTAGTAGTAGTAGTAGGATTGCACTTTCCATCATATCACAGGAAGTATTTCTAACCAAATGGAGAGATGGGCAGACAATTCCGATCAATACACAGGGAGATGTCGGATGTTCTTAGATTGTAAATCACCGCCGGTTCTGCATCCCTAAATAGTTCCAGCGTCATTGCCCCCCTCCCCCTCCTTGTTTACTATTAGATTCATGTGTGATGTTGAGAAATCATTACAAAGTCTACAAGCAGGATGCCCCAATCCCACACATAGGATTCCATCCTATAAACAATGTATCAGAAAATGTCATCACAACATTGTAAACTAATTAAGACAAAGCAACAGTGCAGGAATGGCAGCACGTGTCACCCTCCAACAATACCCGTCCATGGCATTGTGTCCTATGTGTGCGGGGCATTGGTCAGGTGCCAGCAGTGCCCGTCTTCTAATAGGAGGCAGATGTCATATTCCTGCCATAAGAATACAGATCTCCAACAACACGTGTCACCATAGATCCCATCATGGGGAGTATTGATCAGACTGGACTCCATACTGGAGTGTGGGCCCTATGTACACAATTCAGAGTGGGAAGAAGTGTCACCTAGCCTGTCCTTGGGTGGCATCTAGGCCAGTAAACAGACCTTCACGTGATACCGATCACTTACTGTGTTCAATCACGAAGGGAAGAGGCAGTAGGGACGATCTGCACTGCACAGGGTGATTAGGGAGTGCCCGGGCACACCTGGCACACGCCTATGATGCCAGCAGACTTGGACCTCTTATATTTTTATGAGATTGCAGCAGCAAGATCTCTGTATTTGAGAGCTGCCACTGATACCGTTTTTGTTTTAGAGGTTAAACTGATAACTTAAAGAGAATCTGCTCACATAACTTGTAATAAAACATATTTGCCATTCTGAAGCTTCCCTCCAACCACTTTGCATATTATTTTATATATACTGTGATTCTGTACTTGCCAAATATGCTTCAGAAATCTCCCTCCACTGAGTCTGGCGGCAGCCATTTTAACTGTGGGCAGCTGAAGCTGCGGTCTGTTCACTTCATGAATTTACACAAACACAGAGAGCCACACCTCCAGCCCTGCAGCTCTCATTGGCCCTCTTATGACTCAACCTCCTGGCAAACTCTCCTGAGAGTGAGAGAGAGAGCTGTGCATGATGTCATAATCCTGGGCTTTTTACCAAACGTGGAACAGGAAGTGGGCTATATAAGGTTTTACTGGCAGAAAAAAAAATGTTTTACTATCCAAAACAACAAGGACAGAAGATTTAATAGATGGAAAAATGACTGAAGCTCCTCTTTAAAGCCAAAAACTTCTTCTAGTTTTGGATATACAGTGAAATCTAGGATTACGTGTATAATCCGTTCCAGGAGAATGCTCGTAATCCAAAGCACTCGCATATCAAAGCAAGTTTCCCCATAGAAGTCAATGGAAACAAAAATAATTAGTTCTGCATTGACTTCTATGGCACGCAATACCGCATGTGGCCAGAGATGGGGGGTGCCGAAGAGCCTCGGAATTACTCGGAAAGGCTCGGGGACAGCTCGGCTGAACTCAGAAAACCTTGGAAAAGGCTCGGGAACGGAGTATTTCTGAGTTTTTCGGAGAATTTCCGTTTTGCGAGACAACACTCAGGGTTTAAAAAAAAAAAATGCTAAACACTCGTTAACCGCGCTACTCGCAATCCGAGGTTTCACTGTAAAAGGCAAGGATTAAAGAATCAAAAAAGATCACAAAATAACGCAGTTTTCCAGATCGTATCCCTGCGCCAAAGAATATACGTGAATAGAGAGTGAAATTCTAAATAGAGCTGCCACTTAAAAAAGTAAAAGTAATTTACTAAAAACCACAAAGGCCTAATGGTACTGCGCTTACAAAAAGGTCATCTAAAGAACGCATTGGTATGGTGATCGGAAGCCAGCATATCATAGTCACCGCAAACTCAATGATGAACTCCGTATCTCACTGACCAGCAAGCTAATCCACACAGAACGTCACTGCCGGTGTTGCGTGAACATCACTTCCGGTTGCCGTGCAGCTAAGTACCAACGCGTTTCGTCATTACGACTTTGTCCTGGGATAGGCTGCACGGCACGGCAACCATAATCTTATACACCCACATATGCAAATGCCGGAAAATCACTTACCCGTTTGCATAATGTCCCCGTGGCTAAGATATGCATAGCTTCTGCCAGGGGTGGACTGACCATTCGGGCACCTGGGCAACGGGCCGAGGGCCCCATGCCACCAGAGGGCCCCATCAGGGTTGCCAGCCTCAGTAAAACCAGGGACAGTATGTAAAAATCTGTGTTTTTTTTTACATCTGTCCCTGAAATGTCCCTTACCGACATTCTTTTGGTCTAAAAATCCCAAGATTATAGATGCCTCGCCTCTCCAGTACCTTCTCAGTGTGTGTGTGTGTATACTGTGTGTGTATGTATGTGTATTCTGTGTGTGTATACAGTACTGTGTGGCCCATAATCTATTGCCTGGTGGCCCCATAATCTCCTCTTGCCCGGGGGCCGCAAAATCTCCTATTGCCCAGGGACCCCATGATCTCCTATTGCCCAGGGACCCCATAATCTATTGCCCGGGGGGCCCCATAATCTATTGCATGGAGGCCCCATAGTCTCACATTGCATGGGGGCCCCAAAGTCTCCTATTGCCTGGGGGCCCCATAATCTCCTATTGCCTGGGGCCCCATAATCTCCTATTGCCTGGGGCCCCATGATCTCCTATTTCCCAGGGACCCCATAATCTCCTATTGCCCAGGGGCCCCATAATCTCCTATTTCCCAGGGACCCATAATCTCCTATTTCCCAGGGACCCCATAATCTCCTATTGCCCAGGGGCCCCATAATCTCCTATTGCCCAGGGGCCCCATAATCTCCTATTGCCCAGGGGCCCCATAATCTCCTATTTCCCAGGGGTCCCATAATCTCCTATTGCCCAGGGGCCCCATAATCTCCTATTGCCCAGGGGCCCCATAATCTCCTATTGCCCAGGGGTCCCATAATCTCCTACTGCCCAGGGGCCCCATAATCTCCTATTGCCCAGGGGCCCCATAATCTCCTATTTCCCAGGGGTCCCATAATCTCCTATTGCCCAGGGGCCCCATAATCTCCTATTGCCCAGGGGTCCCATAATCTCCTATTGCCCAGGGGCCCCATAATCTCCTATTGCCCAGGGGTCCCATAATCTCCTATTGCCCGAGGGCCCCATTATTCTCAGTCCACCCCGGGCTTCTGACACACAGTCTAAGACACAGAGTTTATACAAAGTCTAATGACATAGTAACAAACAACACTACCATATTTAATAATTCAAGTACAATGAAGAATATAAAAAATATATACAATATAAAATATAAAAATGCACAATATGTATATAGACATAAGGCAAAAATCCCACATCGTCAGGTATTTCCACAATCATCAGTGGGTGCCAAACCACCTACTGACATTAATGGTATACTGTTTAACCACTTCAGCTCCAGACCATTTGGCTGGCCAAAGATCAGACCACTTTTTGCGATTCGGCACTGCGTCGGTTTAACTGACAATTGCGCGGTCGTGCGACGTGGCTCCCAAACAAAATTGGCGTCCTTATTTCCCCACAAATAGAGCTTTCTTTTGGTGGTATTTGATCACCTCTGTGTTTTTTTATTTTTTGAGCTATAAACAAAAATAAACAATTTCGAAAAAAAATGCTATGTTTTAAAAATATATAACATATTTTTTTCCTCAGTTTAGGCTGATACGCATTCTTCTACATTTTTTTGGTAATAAAAATCGCAATAAGCCTTTATTGATTGGTTTGTGCAAAAGGTATAGCGTCTACAAAATTAATATTTTTTTTATTAATATTTATTTTTTTTACATACTTTTGGGACCATTGTAATTTTTACAGCGATCAGTGCATCATGTGGCACATCACTGATCGCTGTTCCCGATGAGAGGGAACAGACGATCAGTGACATGTCACTAGAAAGAACGGGGAGATGTTGTGATTACACTGACATCTCCCCGTTTTTCAGCTCCGTGACTCGATCGTGGAACACTGGCGGACATCGAGTCCACGGGTCCCGCACAGCGGCAAATTAAAGAGGATGTAAATATACGTCCATTTGCCCAACCGTGCCCAACATATAAGTTTGTGCGCAAGCGGTTAAGAGATAATGGTCTTCCATATACATACTGAGCGACCCCAAACTATAAAGTACCTACCACAGTAAATCTAATGTCCTAATAAGCTCCCAATAAGGGACATATATACATAAAAGTTTAAAATTGAAACATTAATATTATAAATATAAGCCAGATGAATAATTATTTATAAAGCAATTTAACTCTAGCTCTATATTTAACCCATTGGGTGTGAGACTTTTCATTAAAAAAATCCATCCAAGGGTTAAAACCTGTTATTATTTACTTTTGGTCCCACTGGGGATATTTCTCTTCACTTCCTATCCTGGAGACACAATAGAAACATTCCCATAGACATCCTCCTAAACACAGGTGTGCTCACAGGGTGTGCCGGATGTGCCCAGGCACACCCTAATCACTTTGTGCAGCATAGATTCCCCCTACTGCCCTAGCCTTCCCCCCCCCTTCGTGTTGCTGCGGGGATGTTTTAGGGTGAATGGGGGAAGGGGCCGGTAAATAGGTAATTTACTGACCCCTTCACCTTTTGAATGAACACAATGAGCGATTGGTAGTGTGCGTTTGAGCTTTGGGGTGCACACCCTAATGCAATATGCTGTGCACGCCTATGCTCCTAAACCTTATGGACAGCCTTCCCAGAAGAGTTGTATAGCTGCAAAGGGTGGGCCAACTCAATATTGAACCCTACAGACTAAGACTGCCATTAAAGTTCCTGTGTGGGTAAAGGTTGGTGTCCCAATACTTTTGGTAATAGTGTATATGACAATATAGACATCCCTAAACATCTTATCACTCCATGTGTAGATGAAGCACAACATTGGAGATGTAACAAGTATACAATGCTCTCCCTTAAGGGGTGTTCCAGCCGCAAAAAAAATTTTTTCTAAAGTCAGCAGCTACTAACAGTGTAGCTGCTGACTTTAAATAAGGACACTTACCTTGTCCTACTTGCCCGCGCTAATGGCCCCCCCGATGCCGGTCCCACGATCGATCCAGGTCCCGCGCCGCAATTCACACTATGGGAAACAGGCAGTGAAGCCGTACGGCTTCACTGCCCATTTCCTACTGCGCCTGTGTGAGTCTCACGCTGGCTTGTGAATGGGCGGCTGCTCTCTGAGAACACACACAGTTCCCAGAAAGCAGTGCGCCCCATTCACAAGCAGAAGAAGCAGAAGAAAACACACCGCGGTGTGGAAGAGGCAGATTACGGACTTCCGCATAGCAACAGGTATTTCGGGTGAGTATTTATTTTTTTTTCACTTTTTTTTTATTTTATTTTTTTAAGCAATTTGGGCAAATGTTGTTTTCCTGGGTGGAACTGCGCTTTATGACAAATGTTATCCTGATCTTTGTCTATGAGATGAACCTCCAAATCCTATGTTCTCATTGTATTTACTTTGTACTTTTTTATTTATTTGTTAAAAATGTAATAAAAAAACCAAAGTAATATAAAAACAAAAAACAAAAATTATTTTTTAAAGCGTGGATGAAAGTATGTGGTAAGTAATGTGCTATGGTATATGTTGGTGCTATATAAATATGAGTACAGTGGAACCTTAGATTATGAGAATAATCCGTTCCAGGAGAATGCACGTAATCCAAAACACTCGTATATCAAAGCGAGTTTCCCCATAGAAGTCAATGGAAACCAAAAGAATTAGTTACGCATTGACTTTAATGGCACGCAATACTGCATGTGGCCAGAGGTGGGGGGGCGCCGGAGAGCCTCCAAAACACTCTGAAAGATCCAGGGACAGCTCGGCTAAACTCAGAAAACCTTGTAAAGGCTCGGGAACTGAGTATTTCCGAGTTTTTCTGAGCATTTCTGAAAGGCTCCAAGCGGCGCCTTCCCAACTTGAATTTAAAAAAATACAGTGCTCGTATTGCGAAAACGCTTGTTAACCGCGGTACTCGCAATCTGAGGTTTCACTGTAATTATTTATTACTGATTAATATAGAAAAAATATATTAACAGTTAATTTATTCTGTTATTTCAGTAAATAGTTTTTGCAGAGGCTTGCTTTGTAATAATGCATGGATTACTATGAGGGGGTCACCAAAAAATGACGGATGTAATCAGGGCTGGCATTAGAAATTGTGGGGCCCCATACAGGCCTGCCTGACAGGGCCCATACTGCTTGTCTGATGGGCCGTCCCTGCCTGCATGGGAGAATTGATTTAGAAGAAGAGGCTGGAACTTTAACTTAATTGTTGGAATGCCGCAGCACAAAGGAGCACCCCTCCTGCTTCCAAAAAATGTGTACCCATGACGAAAATATCGGACAAATGATCAGCCATTTCTTTTATTTATTTTTTGCAGGCTAGTCTTATTGGAAATGAAAATGATCAAGACGACAGAATACAACTTTAGAAGTGATGTAATGTGTTGTATTGTAATCTATTCTTTTGTTTCAGAGCATGCGTGGTCTTGTTTTTTTTTTTTTGGACGAATACTGTACTGATTAAATGAAAATCATTCGCTCTGCTATCATTCCAGAAAAATATTCATGTTGGTCTCTTTGGATATTGTTGCATGAACTGTCTTGATCGGCTCTCAAAAGCTGTGTACTACTGATCAGATTGTTGTACAATCCCTCCGAAAGCGATTCTTATCATCAGATTTCAGGGGCGTTGTTAGGGGTGGGCGGGGGAGGCTGGAGCCCTGAATGGGTCGATGGGTCGATGAAAAGCCCAGAGTCTCGGCCATAGAGCATTTAATAAATAGCCCAGAGTGCCACCGAGCAGGGACCATTTTGTTTCTGAGCGCCGCTGAGTGACAGAGCAGGTCCCGCCTTCTGGAGCCTGCAGGGCCTATGATTGACGTCCCACTGGTCCAATCCGGGACCGCGGGACGTGTGACGTCCATCATAGGCGCCGCAAGCTTAGAAGGTGGGAATTACAATGCCGCCCGGCGTGCAATGCGACATCCCCGCTCGGTTCGGAGGCTCTCTACGGCTCCTGAGCCTCCTGTCCTCTGGCACCACGGCTACCCGCCACGCCACATCCCCACTCCCTGCTTGGCGGCTCTCCTCTCCTCCTTGGCTCCATCGCTATGACGGGCACATTGGGCATGCCGGCGCCGCACACCACGGCTGAGGTAGGTGACGTCAGTAAATGTGTATGTATGTAGGTCAGGTCAGTGTATGCAGGTCAGGTCAGTGTAGTCAGGTCAGGTAAGTGTGGTCAGGTCAGTGTAGTCAGGTCAGGTCAGTGTAGTCAGGTCAGGTCAGTGTGGTGAGGCCAGGTCAGTGTAGTCAGGTCAGTGTATGCAATGCAGGTCAGGTCAGTGTATGCAATGCAGGTCAGTGTAGTCAGATCAGGTCAGTATAACTTTTGCGAAAACCGATCGGTAAAGGCTTATTGCGATTTTTTGATCAAAAATATGTAGAAGAATACGTATCGGCCTAAACTGAGGAAAAAACGTTTTTTTTATATATTTTTGGGGGATTTTTATTATAGCAAAAAGTAAAAAATATTTTTATTTTTTTTCAAAATTGTCGCTATATTTTTGTTTATAGCGCAAAAAATAAAAACCGCAGAGGTAATCAAATACCACCAAAAGAAAGCTCTATTTGTGGAAAAAAAAGGACGCCAATTTTGTTTGTGAGTCACGTCACATGACCGCGCAATTGTCAGTTAAAGCAACGCAGTGCCGAATCGCAAAAAGGGGCCTGGTCCATTAGCTGCAAAATGGTCCGGGGCTTAAGTGGTTAACAGAGCATGTAAAATAATATAATAGAAATAGATATTCCATTAACAGAACACATACAATAATATAATAGAAAAAGGCATACTCATTCAGGAAAGTAACTCATAAATGTAAATGAAAATAGATAACCTAGCGGATTGTAGGATAAGATTATATAACATGAAATGTCATAATCATAGCTTCAAGGCAGCTATTTGATGACAAGTAACTGAGAAATTAAGTTGATTGAAATAATATAATATAAAAATGTCATCTAGGAAGAGAATAGAATAGAATGAACCTTTAAGGAAATATAAAGTTAAAGGATCACTAAAGGAAACATTTTTTTTTGCTGAAATGACTGATTACAGGGTATAGAGACATAAAAGTTAACTGATTCCTTTTAAAAATGATTAAAAATAGATAAAAATCAATCATATAATGTGCCTCTAGTTTCACTTTCGTTTTTAAAAAGGTTTTGTGTTTATGTTTAGTAGAGAGAGAGACAGAACAAAACCAAACAAATCCAGGGCAGTGTTTTGTTTTTAAATTGAATCCCAGGGCAGTGTTTTGTTTTTAAAATTATTCTGATTGGTTCTGAGGAGTTTTAGAGACACAGCTTGGACCACAGTGAAAAGCTGCCATGAGATTTTTCATAAGGAGCCAGACAAGCAGGAAGTGTGGAGATCAGAGAAGTATTTTAGCTACTTCAAAGCAAAAACGAACAACGAGAACATAAAAACAGCACTGCATTAAGGTAAAGGAAGCTATTTAACTAAAAAATTGTTTTCCTTTAGTGATCCTTTAATGTGTTGTAGAATAGCTGGGGGAATAAATTAGGCTAAACCAGGGCCAAGTTAGACCCCAATTATCACAAAGATATTGATTCTCTTCATACATATGCTACCAAATGATTAGCACAGCATTCTCCTTGACAATAAAGCTCATAGCTCCCAACTGTCCCTGATTTTGAGGGACTGTCCCTCATTTAGAACAATGTCCCTCTGTCCCTCTTTCCTCCTCAGTTGTCCCTCATTTTGGTCTGATCTGTATAGTTGTATATAAAATGCACTACTTATCTATCAAAAAGCGTTTTACATTTGTAAATTCCAAAAGCCAATATAAAGGAATAGCAGTGGTAAAAAAAGCACTTGTAGGTTTAACCAATATTTGTTTTTGTACAATTCTTCTTTAACCTCACAAGTGTGAATCCTGAGTGTGGCTCAGGGCTAATTTTCAGTATCGAAAGCGGTAACCCCCAGCCACACTCGGGATTACACCGTAGTATCTAGGTACAGGTACATACCTTGTCCCCAGGATCCTGCGATGTCCCCCCCCCCCCCCTGTACCTTCACGGACGTTCTTTCATCCTCTGACTTTCCCAGCAGACACTGTGTTCAGTGTTACGCCTATCATGGACCTTCTCTTGTCCGAGGATGAAAGAACGTCCGTGATAGGTGGAACACTGAACACAGTGTCAAACGCCTATCACGG
This sequence comes from Rana kukunoris, assembly GCA_029574335.1. NCBI lineage: Eukaryota > Metazoa > Chordata > Amphibia > Anura > Ranidae > Rana > Rana kukunoris. The sequence continues at coordinate 39,110,162 of CM056051.1, forward strand.
AACGGGACAGGACCAGGAGAAAGCCGCGAGTTTTAAAAAATGGACGCCAACAGCGCAGCCTGTCAAGAATTTCAGGTACGCTGCAATGTGCATATGGAGGTTGTAATGGACACAGTGAGGTAATGGGCACAGTAAGGTTGAAATGGGCACATTAAGGTTAAAATGGGCACAGTGAGGTTGCAATGGGCACAGTGAGGTAATGGGCATAGTGAGGTAATGGGCACAGTGAGGTTGCAATGGGCACAGTGAGGTTTCAATGGGCACAGTGAGGTTGCAATGGGCACAGTGAGGTTGCAATGGGCACAGTGAGGTTGTAATGGGCACAGTGAAGTAATGGGCACAGTGAGGTTGCAATGGGCACAGTGAGGTTGTAATGGGCACAGTGAGGTAATGGGCACAGTGAGGTTGCAATGGGCACAGTGAGGTTGTAATGGGCACAGTTAGGTAATGGGCACAGGGAGGTTGCAATGGGCACAGTGAGGTTGTAATGGGCACAGTGAGGATGGGCACATTGAGGTTGCAATGGGCACAGTGAGGCGTGAAAATGGGCACAGTGAGGCGTGAAAATGGGCATTGTTGACCCTCTTTTCCGCTTACAGTAGCCGCTGCATTCTCACCCTAGGCTTATACACGAGTCAATACGTTTTCCATTTTTGTGGTAAAATTAGGTGCCTCGGCTTATACTTGAGTACATGCGGTAAGTGAGTTATTCCTAAGAATTACAGCCCAACAATATAAAACAACACATTTGTATTGGAATTTTCTTTCAAATTTGGCTAAAGTAACTGTTAGTGAATGTAACAAGAACGAATGCATCTGAAGTTAACGAATGCCACGTCTAAACTAATGGAACAAAAGGAATACGAATGCATCCGAAGTTACAAATAATCTGAAGTAACGAATGATCCGATAAATGAATTTTTTTTTTTAATGAAAACTAAACTAACCTAATTTTTCATTAGTGCAATTTAGTCTAATTTTTATTTGTCCCTGTGTTTAGCCTGTGTAGCCAGATACTGCAAAATGCATGGATAGTTGAAGAAGCCCATGAAACGTATGCTATGATTGGAGGAGGGGGATTTGGTACCAGATAAATCCTAATGACTTGGCATTTAGCCACAGGGCACGAGGCTCTGGCATTTAGGTGCGGGTGGAAAGCACAGCTATACCTACACCTGAAAGCTGCTGCAGGTGGACGAGGCTGGACAGTGCATTAACATTTAGGGCAGTATGTACCCAGGGACAAATGCCCAGAATGCAAATAATTATTGGTATAACTCAGGGGTCTCCAATCTTTCTAAACAAAGGGCCAAATTCACGTACATGGGCGCATTTTTTGACTGGCGTAGCGCACCTCCTTTACGTTAGACCGCCGCAATGTAGCGGCGCAATCACCGTATTCTCGTTTGATTTGCGCAGAAATTAGCGCCTGTGCAACGTAATTTCAGAGGCGTAAGGCGGAGTAATTCAAATTGGTAAGGACGTGGGCGTGTTACACTGAAATGAGCCGTGACCCCATGCAAATGAAGGGCCGGCCGGATCGCGCATGCGCGCATGAAGCAGACCATGGTCAGCACCTCTGTGCGCATGCTCACAACTCGGGAACGGCGCAATCAGTGAAATTGGAAGTGGACCCGGGCAACTTAGTGAACTACGCAGACGGCATAAATAGACAGACACAAACGCCCTTCCTTTGCAAAACTACATCCCTTTGTATCCCTCCCTACACAGCAAGGTGCTTTTGTTCTCTTGTTTATTAGCATTTGTTTGTTTGTTTGTTTGTTTGTGACGTGTCTTTGAGATATTTGGGGACTGTTTTGCAGAGTGATTTTTGTATTTTATGTGTTTTCTTTGTTGTTTTTTTTAATTAGATTTTTGCTGGGCATTTTTTTTTTTTGCTGGTCAATTTTTTTATTTTTTTTGGTTCTGTTTGTGAATAATTTTGGAATGTGGGGGTGACATTCCTGCCGGAAAAGGGGTGTCACCCTCATTTGTGGTGGAGAAGTGATCCCCAGGTCTGTGTGAATGATGTATGAATGTACAGTGACATAATTGGAGCCGTGGCATGGTGTTGCTGCTCACAAGTCCTGCATGATGGTGGGCTTGTGCCAATCCAATGTGATGAGGATGTGATGTGTCTGTGCTAGGGACCACAGTGGTGTGCATGCATGCATTCTCATTGTGCAATGATTAATGTGTGTGTTTAACGTGCAAAGATGCCTAATGTGAGCTGGATCCTGGCTGCTCTTCCCTCAGAAGACGGGGTAGCCTCGGTTAGGGGGGGATTGTCTGGTTCAGGGGTCAGGTCATCACTTATGTCAATCTCCAGGCCCTTTCTCACTGCGAAGTTGTGCAGCATGCAACATGCACCGATGATCTGGCATACAAAGTTTGGGGAATACAACAGGGTACCATGGGGGGTTCCATATAGGAGTCATGAGATGGGGTCCCAGTGTATATGCAGAGTCACCCTGAAGGGATAAGACAGGAGGATGTTAGTAGTGCATGTGCCCCTTGTGATTTCAGCATCATGGGGGGGACAGTCATGCCTGCCACCCATGTCACTCACCAACCAGCCAGCTGTCCCCATACATGTTCTGTTCGAAATCTGTGGGGATGGGGCTAGGATTGTATATATGGGTGTCATAGGTAGTGTCATGTGTTCGGCTGGTGATGTCCTACTGCAGGTTTGTGGTTAATTCCAGGATGGCATGAGGGGTGAATCTGAAGATGCGAGACACCTCAGAATCTCTCATGCCAAAGATGTCTATGCGTGTGTGATATATCAAGTGAAGAGTGAGGGGCTTGTATCAGATTAGATTATTATATCCATCAAGGTTTTAAAGGGCTATTGAAAGATAGTGAGACCGTGTTTGTAATTTGTATGTATGTTATGTATTGATGTATATACAGTGCGGAAAATAAGTATTTGAACACCCTGCTATTTTGCAAGTTCTCCCACTTGGAAATCATGGAGGGGTCTGAAATTGTCATCGTAGGTGCATGTCCACTGTGAGAGACATAATCCAAAAAAAAAATTCCAGAAATCACAATTTATGATTTTTTAACTATTTATTTGTATGATACAGCTGCAAAGAAGTATTTGAACACCTGTCTATCAGCTAGAATTCTGACCCTCAAAGACCTGTTAGTCTGCCTTTAAAATGTCCACCTCCACTCCATTTATTATCCTAAATTAGATGCACCTGTTTGAGGTCATTAGCTGCATAAAGACACCTGTCCACCCCATACAATCAGTAAGAATCCAACTACTAACATGGCCAAGACCAAAGAGCTGTCCAAAGACACTAGAGACAAAATTGTACACCTCCACAAGGCTGGAAAGGGCTACGGGGAAATTGCCAAGCAGCTTGGTGAAAAAAGGTCCACTGTTGGAGCAATCATTAGAAAATGGAAGAAGCTAAACATGACTGTCAATCTCCCTCGGACTGGGGCTCCATGCAAAATCTCACCTCGTGGGGTCTCAATGATCCTAAGAAAGGTGAGAAATCAGCCCAGGACTACACGGGAGGAGCTGGTCAATGACCTGAAAAGAGCTGGGACCACCGTTTCCAAGGTTACTGTTGGTAATACACTAAGACGTCATGGTTTGAAATCATGCATGGCACAGAAGGTTCCCCTGCTTAAACCAGCACATGTCAAGGCCAGTCTTAAGTTTGCGAATGACCATTTGGATGATCCAGAGGAGTCATGGGAGAAAGTCATGTGGTCAGATGAGACCAAAATAGAACTTTTTGGTCATAATTCACTAACCGTGTTTGGAGGAAGAAGAATGATGAGTACCATCCCAAGAACACCATCCCTACTGTGAAGCATGGGGGTGGTAGCATCATGCTTTGGGGGTGTTTTTCTGCACATGGGACAGGGCGACTGCACTGTATTAAGGAGAGGATGACCGGGGCCATGTATTGCGAGATTTTGGGCAACAACCTCCTTCCCTCAGTTAGAGCTTTGAAGATGGGTCGAGGCTGGGTCTTCCAACATGACAATGACCCGAAGCACACAGCCAGGATAACCAAGGAGTGGCTCTGTAAGAAGCATATCAAGGTTCTGGCGTGGCCTAGCCAGTCTCCAGACCTAAACCCAATAGAGAATCTTTGGAGGGAGCTCAAACTCCGTGTTTCTCAGCGACAGCCCAGAAACCTGACTGATCTAGAGAAGATCTGTGTGGAGGAGTGGGCCAAAATCCCTCCTCCAGTGTGTGCAAACCTGGTGAAAAACTACAAGAAACGTTTGACCTCTGTAATTGCAAACAAAGGCTACTGTACCAAATATTGACATTGATTTTCTCAGGTGTTCAAATACTTATTTGCAGCTGTATCATACAAATAAATAGTTAAAAAAATCATACATTGTGATTTCTGGAATTTCTTTTTTTGATTATGTCTCTCACAGTGGACATGCACCTACGATGACAATTTCAGACCCCTCCATGATTTCCAAGTGGGATAACTTGCAAAATAGCAGGGTGTTCAAATACTTATTTTCTGCACTGTATGTATGTATTTTTTTTTGTAAAAATGTTTATAAAAGCAAAGAATTTTTTTTTGGAAAAAAAAAAATCCTCTCCCGTGCCCTCCTCCGTGCCCTCCTCCGTGCCCTCCTCCTTCTTTGCTCATCTGAAGTCTGTAGTATAGCTATGAGCATGGATGCCCCTGGCCTGTTGGCATACAGTTTGTTTGGCAGCAAGTGTGACTGCTCTGCTCCTCACTAACAGTGTTGCTTTAGCTGACATGTAGATGGATTGTCTAATTTTATACCACGTTTTATATGGTCTAATTTTAGACAGGCCGTGCAGCTGTTGCGCACAGCGCGTAGCCTGCGCTGCACCAACGTTCTTTTGTGGATCCCCGTAACTCCCTCATTTGCATATTTGAATAGCAAATCAATGGTGTGTCTAGCGCAGTTTTGCGCGGACGGAATGCGCCTGTCTATCGAAATTACGCTGGTCAAAAAAAAGTAGATTTCTTGCGTATCTCGTTTTGGGGATGCATCGCATCGAAACGCATGCGCAAATTTAGACTTACGCCGCGCATCTCCTGTAACGCCGGCGTAATCGCTCTGTGAATCTGGCCCAAAGTGCTCATTTACCATCCTTCAGGCTTTAAAGGGGCTAAACTTTGGCCAGTGGAAGTAGAAAATACTTCAGCATCAATAGGAGGAAGAATGAAGAATACTCATAGTGCCCCATCACTGGTGTCAGTGGAAGGAAGGTGCTGTGGCTGGAAGGAAAACCGGCGATCTTCCAGTTAATAAGCTGCAGGGTACTTTAAAGCAGGGGTCTTCAAACTTCATAAACATAGGGCCAGTTTACAGTCCTTCAGACTGTGGGAATAGAAAGTGTCCTGGCATCAGTGTGAGTAAACAATGCCCCATCATTGGTATTTAAGGGGGGGGGGAACCACATTGCTGGTGTCAGTGGGAGGAATAGTTCACCATTGCTGGTTTCAGTGGGAAAGATATCTTCTCATTACAGGTGTCAGTGGGAGGAATAGTGCCCCGTTGCTGGTGTCAGTGGGAGGAATAGTGTCCCATTGCTGGTGTCAGTGGGAGGATTAATTCCTCATCGTTTATGGCAGTAGGAGGAATAATGCCCCATATTAATGGGAGGAAATAGAGGGCCAGTTTACTGTCCTTTAGACTTCAGGGGGTCCGGAGTGTGTCCAGTGGGAGTAGAAAGTGTCCGGTCATTAATGGTAGTAAACCATGCCCTATCATTGGTATTAGAGGGGGGGTGCCCTATTACTGGTGTCAGTGGGAGGAATAGTGCCCTATTGCTGGTGTCTGTGGGAGGAATAATGTATTTTTACTGGTGTCAGTGGGAGGAATAGTGCCCCATTGCTGGTGTCTGTGGGAGGAATAACGTCTCTTTACTGGTGTCAGTGGGAGGAATAGTGCCCCATTGTTGGTGTCAGTGGGAGGACTAGCGCCCCATTGTTGGTGTCAGTGGGAGGACTAGCGCCCCATTGTTGGTGTCTGTGGGAGGAATGGTGCCCCATTGTTGGTGTCAGTGGAAGGACTAGTACCCCATTGTTGGTGTCAGTTTTCATCGGACAAACCGATCGTGTGTACACGGCTTAAGACTTATTCATATTTAATTGTAAAATCAGTAACTTAGAAGTTCTTCAACTTAAGAATAGACATAAAAAGTTCATTCAGCCTCAAAATACCATTCCCACAAACATTGCGACATACAATTTAGGTACAGGAGACCTCCGGCATGTAGAGTTTATGTTAGACCTCACTCAAAAAGGACATCCCAGCACAAAACCATTTTTGTGGTATTGTATATTTGGATAATTTGATTGTGCTGACAAAGTGTGACGTAAACAAGCTTGATAAGGTTTAGTACTGGATACCACTAAATACACACATTGCCTAGAAGGCAGCTAACCCTACGAATGTATACGTCATGTCAGAGGATGGCCCATCCCCAACACTGACCATGGAGGGGATACATTGGTGGCTGACATGATGAGTACTGGAACATCACTTCATATTATTTTTAAAGTGTAAATCACATCACAAGTGTAAAAAACATTATTTTTTAATAGAAAAAAGTATGGAAAAACTGCACTAATTATAAATAAAAAACAACAATCATAATAGTACAAAAATAATGATTAAAAGCAGCGATTATCCAGCATAATATAAAACACAGTATAGCATATATAAGTAGAAAATAAAATTGCGCTAGATCAACAGTTTCTATGTTAAAAAGTCCACCAGTGCTTGAAACTATGGGCTTATTCACAAAAATCCATCCACCATCTTCATCGTGCAAGTTCCACCACCAGATGATATACCGTATTTATCGGCGTATACCACGCACCCAAGCTTAGAAGGGAAGTTTAAGGGAAAAAAAATTACATTTGGAATGCTTGTTGTTGCAGCCTTGTCAGTGTCCATCTGCTGTCTTGCCCGGCGTCCATCGGCGGCCTTGCGCAGAGTCCATCCGGCCTTGTGCGGCTTTGGAGGTGTCCATCTGCACCTTGCCCAGCATTGTGTATTTTTGAGTTTGACGCCTCAGCCGAACTGTACAGAGCCAGATTTCCTGTGTGTTCGGCTCCTCTCGGCTTCTCTCAGGTTCTCCCGCCCCTTGGCCCGGCTCGTATGACAGACACCACATCAGTCCAATGGCGGGACATAAAGGCTAGGGGGCCGGACGGGGCGTGACTGCGGGCGGAGCTGAGCGTGCCCGAGCTTAGCCGAGCAGGGATCGGGGTATAAAGCGCACCCATAATTTCCCCAATTTTAAGGGGAAAAAAGTGTGCGTTATACGCCGATAAATACGGTAGTTATCTCCTTACCAGATCTACATGATCTTAACCTCCCCGTTACAGAGGATCATAGAATGCCTGTAGTACACCACAGCCTGGCCACTGGACGATGTCATCTCTGGCGAAATGCGTAGGTCAGAGCGACGTGCTGACGTCACCTCATGTTTCCATTCGTGTTTATGGAAGGACGGGTTTGTCTGGATGTGCGCCGGCCGGCACACCAGACTTAAGGCTTTCTAAGAATATAGATGCTGTAAGTGCAATATAGTATTAATACGAATTAAATGGTTTATGGCTTTACACTATATGGAGCTTTTTATTTTTTATAAAATCCCTCCATACATTCATACGAGCAGGAGATAGATGCATGTTTATTCCCGGAGAAAGATCCAGGCTGTGGTTTACTACAGGCATTCTTTGGTCCTCTGTAACTGGGGGTTTTGTAGATCTGGTAAGGAGATAACTATATCATCTGGTGGTGGAACTTGCACGATGAAGATGGTGGATGGATTTTTGTGAATAAGGCCCCTTTCACATGTGTGGACCGTATGTCCGCATTTTCATCCATCCGTTACGGATGAAAACGGGACATACATTGGTCCCTATGTGATTGCGGGTGTCAGCGTAATCACCCGCCTCTACAAAGATTCGCTTTTTCGGACAAAAGAAAATCCTATTTTTCTTAAGTCTGGCGAATCGGATCGGAAGAACACAGACATACGGTCCATGTTCATCCGATCCCCCTATAGGGGAGAGCAGAGGAAAGACAGGGCGGTCCCTGCACAGTGTGCGGGGACCGCCCTGTCAGCCGACAGCTCAGTGGGGATTTTACGGAGGATCCCCGCTGAGCAAAAGCGGACACAAGGAGGCGGATCATTACGATCCGCCCCGTGTGAAAGGGCCCTAAGCCCAAAGTTTCAAGCACTGGTGTACTTTTTAACATATTATTTTTAAATAGTGTAAAAAGGAGTAAGAAACCCTGTCATGTGTTTTATGATGCCATTGGGAAGGACAGTCGCCACCAAGACAGGTGAACTATCTAATAATGGAGATTGTTGTCTATCCCCAAATGGGGGCCAATCTCTGTCTATGTCCTGTTCTCAATGGAAGATTTTACCTTCACGTCCTCTCCAGGTGACCACTGCCACTGAATGTTAGAAATCAGGAATTGTATCATTCCTTTCCTTTCACTATACACTTAAGTAAACAGGACTTAGTAGACAAGACCTACTTAAGGAAAAGCTTAAAGGAGAACAATGCTAAGAGAAACATGGAGGCTACCATTACTTACCTCCTTCTGAAAATACGAGTTGCCTGTCTGTCTCTGGCTCTATACTTTTTAGCAAACGATGTCAGAACTACAAATTTGCTTAATTATTCCTGGAATGTGACTCAGAGAGTATTAAAGGGGTTGTAAAGTTTCATGTTTTTTCACCCTAAAGGCCCATACACACGGTAGGACATCCAACAAAATTTCCCTTGGATTTTTGTCCTAATTGATTTGTCCGATCACACCCATAGCATACACACGCTCGGACTTTTCTGCAAACTTTTCTAAAACTTTCCCATCATCACGTGGTTGTTCTGCTCTTTTCTGCTCTTTACTGCCACCCTTTGGTTAACTTCTGCTATTGTTGGTTGATTTTAACATTGGTTCTGAGCATGCGCATTTGTAATTTGTCCAAAAGTCCGATGGTTTGCTGTACACACAATCGGACTTTGCACCATCGGACTTTTGTTGCCTGAAAGTTGGTCCGTTCGCAGACCCAACTTTTTGTCCGATGAAAGCCAAAAAAGTTGGTCCGATGGAACGTACACACGGTCGGACAAATGTGAAAAGTGTCGGATTTTGATGTTGGTTGGGCAAAAGTCCGACCGTGTGTACGGGGCTTAATGCATCCTATGCATTAAGGTGAGAAAACACTTGCCAATCACAGCCCCCCCCCCAAGCCCCCCCTGTTTAACTTACCTGAGCCCGTTCACCTGCTTGGCTCGTCCCCGGCGTCCTCATCTCCACAAAGTCTCAGCGTTGATTGGATAGATTAATAGCAGCGCAGCTAATTGGCTCCCACTGCTGTCAATCAAATCCAATGACGCACGCCACAGGGGGCGGGGCAGAGTCATACAATTGCCGTCTATGGACGCAGACTGTATAACACGGGAGTGCGCCCGCAAGGTAACCTCCTCGGGAGGGAGCTTCCCAGAGGGGGTTATCTATTGCGGGGAGGAGCTGCGAGAGCCGCCGTGCAACCCCAGAACAGGAGCCACTCTGTGAAAAACAATCTGCACAGTGGAGGTAAGTATGACATGTTTGATATTTAAAAAAAAAAAAAATAACCTTTACAAACCCTTTATCAGCGTGACAGCCAAACAACTAGCATTTTGAGGGCAAAAAAAGTCACCAGTGTTTCAGAAACCCTCCTCATCGGGAGCCAACCATTCTCAACCAGGGTTCTATGGAACCCAAAGGTTTCTCCAGAGGTTTCTCGGACGAATTTCGTTATGTAAAATTTGTTCACATTGTAATTCTGGTAATCTGATATATCCGAATCACGAAAAATGTGTCCAAATATTAATTCGGAACAAAACAAACCGCACATGTCTGACTTCAAGGACCTTACAACCTAAGATCCTCAACTCACATTTATGCATATTCTAGGGCCAGTTAACTTACATTTTGGAGTGTGGAAGGAAACCCATGCAAACTCCGGGCAGATAATGCCATTGTTGGGATTTGAACTGACAACCCTAGCACTGGTAGGCAGAAGTGCTGCCCTGTATGTGAGTACACGGAGGACCTGCCTATACTGTAGATGAGAGCACCAGCTGCCGGGGCACTGATGAATAAGGTATTTCTTCATATTCCTCACTATTAAACTAAACAAGCAAGTAAACTTCCCCTTTCAATCCCTGTTAACCATACCAGGTACCACTTAAGGCTTCTCCCAGCCATCAACACTTGGAACACCACCAAAAAAAAGTATGTTTGTGGTTCAAAACTGATGTTTCTGCTTGTGTTCCATGCTGGGAGACTGCATCAAGATTTAGGAAAAGGGGCATTCTTTTAAAGGCAGAGGGATGCAGATTTTGGACAGAGAAGACAACACAAGGGGCATGAAAGAGGCCATCTATGTCAAACAGGGACAATCACCATTCAATAGGGGTGGTGGCTTTCACCACCATCTGTCCTCCACATAAAATGCCTCTAGTCTGGCATTTTAACAAATTAACATTTTCAGCTATGAAAATCAAAGAATTAACACCTATGAAGCCTTCTAGAACCCAAGGATGGGATTAGGAAACGAGAACAGGGTGGTTCCACAATTTTAACACCTTGAATTCTGATTTTGGACAATAACATCTGCTTTTCTGAGGTGATAGCTCAGGGTGCGGGTGCTACCTTTGTACATATATATGCTGGTCTTTTATCTGACACTCACTGTGCATTTAGCCCTAATGCATTGGTGCTCCGGAATTTAGCCACAGGTGTGCCGTCCAGCCCCACTGCTTGTAGTCTGCCAAACTCTTAAGGCCCATACACACAATCAGACTTTTCGACAACAACGGTCCGACGGACGTGTTTTATCGGATATTCCGACCGTCTGTACACTCCATCGGACAATTGTTGTGGTCGCTTTTTCAATGGACAAATGTTCGCTGTGCATGCTTTCAAACTTTCCAACAACAAATGTCTGGTGGACCATCATCCAATCGTGTGTACACAAGTCCATCGGACTAAAGTCCAAAGTACAAACACGCATGCTCCGAACCAATGCTAAAGATCAGACAACAATAGCAGAAGTTGCCCAAAGGGTGGTGGTAAAGAGCTGAAAAATCACGTGATTTGGTGAATGTTGGCTGAAAATGTTCTGCCGTGTGTATGCAGAACAAGTTCACAGCCAACGACCCTTTGGACAAAATCCACGGAAAAGTCTGATGGAAGTCTGATCTTGTGTATGAGGCTTTAGACCCCACACACTATTAGATTTTCTGCAGATTTTTGTCTTCAGATTTGCCAAAACCATATAATATGAGGTCAAACCTTAAGGCCGCGTACACACGATCGGTCCATCCGATGAAGCTGACTGATAGACTGATGTGCCTGCACACCATCAGTTAAAAAAAACGATTGTATCAATGCTTCCAATCATGCGTCGACTTGATTCTGAGCATGCGCGACCTTTTAACCGATGCTTTTGCGTACTAACGATCGGTTTTGACACTATCGGTTAGCCGTCCATCGGTTCAATTTTAAAGCAAGCCCTCTGTTTTTTTGACCGAAGGATAACGGACTGATGGGGCCTACACACGATCGGTTTGGACCGATGAAAACGAACTTCAGTCCATTTTCATCGATTTGAACCGATCTTGTGTACGCGGCCTAAGAGTTCCCATTTGTATGCAATAAGCCTTGCCCTTGCATTACATGTTTTGGTAAATCTAAACACAAAAATCTTCAGAAAATCTAATAGTGTGTATAGGGCTCTATTCAAACTTGTACGACTTGTCATGCAACTTTGCACATCAAAGTTGCATGACAAGCCATTCCCCATGTTTTCCAATGATAACCATTCATATGTGCATGACTTAGGCCTCGTACACACGATAGGTTAAACAGAGGACAACGGTCTGATGGACTGTTTTCATCGGTCAAAACCGATCGTGTGTGGGCGCCATCGGTTATTTAAACATTGGTTAAAAAAACAACAACTTGCTTTAAATTTAACCGATGGATTCCTAATTGATAGGTCAAAACCGATCGTTAGTAGGCACGACCATCGGTTAAAAATCCACGCATGCTCAGAATCAAGTCGACGCATTCTTGGAAGCATTGAACTTCATTTTTTTCAGCACGTCGTTGTGTTTTACGTTACCGCGTTCTGACACGATCGTTGTTTTAACCGATGTTGTGTAGGCACGACGGACCATCAGTCAGCTTCATCGGTTAACCTATGACAACGGTCTATCAGACCGTTCTCATCGGATGGACTGATCGTGTGTACAAGGCTTTAAAGTTTCAGCAACTTCAAAGTAGTTCATGCACCACTTTGGTTCGACTTTTATGCAACTTGAGGACCATAAACTTCAATTAAAGTTGCATGAAAGTCATACCTAAATGTTATACAATGCAACAGTTGTGCAACAGTTGTCCATTATCACTGCTCAAAGCCAAAGTCATATCCGATCGTGTGTACAGGGCATTAGAGTTGCAAACTACAAACAGTTTCATGATAAGGAATAACAGAGCAACCGTTGATTTTTATATTTGCAATAAATGCCAAGATATTCCCAAATTCTTTTGCATCACTCTAATGCCCTGTACACACGATCGGTTCCTCTGATGAAAACGGACCGATGTATTTTTTCCGATGAAGCTGACTTTCATCAGTCTTGCCTACACACCATCAGTTAAAAATCCGATCGTGTCAGAACGCGGTGACGTAAAAACACAATGACGTGCTGAGAAAAATCAAGTTCAATGCTTCCAAGCATGCGTCGACTTGATTCTGAGCATGCGTTGATTTTTTGACCGATGGATTTCCCCACAGACGATCGTTTTTTTCTATCGTTTTTTTAACCATAAGAAAAATGTAAAACAGATTCTATTTTTTTTCACCGATGGGAAAAAAAACAATGGGGTCCACACACGATCAATTCGTCCGATGAAAACGGTCCGTTATCATCAGACGAACCGATCGTGTGTACAGGGCATTAGAATTACAAACTGTTTCACGGTAAGGAATAACAGAGCAACCATTGATTTTTATATTTGCAATAAATGCCAAGTTATTCCCAAATTCTTTTGCATCACTCTAATTGTCTGAATAGCACAAAGTGGAATTTCCATAAGAAAACACACGTTATAAATGGTCAGATAAGGCTATTTGGGCTGCTAAGGTTTAGGTGAGCTTGCACTTTTGTGATGACTAAACGGCCTCTCCTATGGCGGGTTTGTTATCCCGGATGAGAGGTGGTGCTGTGTCATAGACATGCATTTGGCAGAGCGGAGCAGATCTTGTCCCTATAGAGTTAGATGTTTCCTCTCTTCTACCCTCCCATTGCTGCATCTGTATCCTTGTGAGTGCACACACCAGGCGGTTATCAGTCTTTCCTCACTTCTGCCCAATCAGTGGGTGTGAGATGGAAAGCTTCCCGCTAGGTACAATGAGTTTGTCATTTCTACAATCGACTAATATAAAACAGACTGTGGGTTTAACCCTTTCAGAACTTCCAGATCCATTGACTTCTTGAATATCCTTTGTTTCTTTTGAGATAATGATAAAAGTACAGCCAAGTTAATATAATCTTCAATGAGAAATCATCACTGCAATGCTAGGAGTTGGACAGTTACTCCTTTAGTTGGAGATTAAAATAAAGAACAATGAAAAAAGAGTTGACAGGGCCTCTACCCTTTTCTTCCACAGGGGGCAGCATTGCATCTAAGTTGCAATAACTCCATAACCAGTAACTGCTCACAGGCCAGAAAAAGAGAAACAGAAATGTATACAGATGAAGAGTCTTCTCTCTGGGTCATACAATCAATTGCAGTGTAATTCAAATAAATATAAAATTCATATAAAAGATGCAACTTATTTCAGTCTACACATTGACAATGTTTATAAACAACACACATAATATTAAAAATAATTTAAAAAAATCAGGATCTAATTTATTAAATGATAGAAAAAAAAGATTCCTCCGTTCATGATTAAACACTGCGCTATCCCCCCTCCTCTCCTAATAAAAACCAGTACAAAAATAAATAAATAACTGTATATATGAGTAAATCATTTTAAAAAAAGGTTTTAAAAAAATTATTAAAATTGGAAAGTAGAATCAAAATTTGAACTTAAAAAAGTTTTGATTCTACTTTCCAATTTTAATAATTTTTTTAAAACCTTTTTTTAAAATGATTTACACATATATATAGTTATTTTTTTTGTACATTAAAGTGGTTGTAAACCCACTTTTTTGAATTTTACCTACAGGTAAGCCTATCATAAGGCTTACCTGTAGGTATAAAGAATATCTCCTAAACCTGTACGGTTTAGGAGATATTCCCCTCGCAATGCGCCACTGATTGCAGCGGCGCATGCGCAGGGGATATCTACGGCGAAAGGACCGGCAGCCGCCGACCCACTGCCGATTTGAAATCTTCCGCGTGCACGCGCGGGAGTGACGTCATCGCTGCTCCAGCCAATCACAGCGCTGGAGCGGCGATACCCGGAAGACACGCCGGAGCAAGATGACATCTCGCTCGGCGTGGACCAGGTAAGTGTTCTTCACCTTGTTCCGAGGTAAGTATTTCATAATCAGCTAGTATGCGGTGCATACTAGCTGATTATGCCTTTTGCCTTGCAGGTTCACAAAAAAAATATATATATATATATATATATATATATATGCGGTTTACAACCGCTTTAAGCTGTTATATAGGAATTATTAGCAAAGGATGCCTAGGACTGGAAAGTTATGCCGGCCATAGATGGATCGAATCTCAGCAGGTTCAGCAGGAACCAGCTGAGATTTAAACCATGCACGGGCGAGCTGAATGTACCAAGTTGATCAACTTGGGTAAAACCAGCCTGCCAGATTTTATGTGCGATTATCACTAGCAGTTGGTCTTCTCCAGGCAGGGATGGCTTCCACCGCCCCTCCACCAGTATAAGACAACTGCTCGGCGGAAGGCATCCCTGCATTAACACTGTCTGTGCTGATGGGGGAATCAAGCTAATTTCTTTCCTGCTTGGCCTGCTTTTTTTTTAAGTGTTCCCCTATGTTAAAAAGTATGAGAAAGTCTGTCCTAATACAACAACTAGCCTACACACCCGCAGTTACCCAGACACTCCTCTGTGCCGTGATTGGGGAGCTGGAGAGCAGGAGGAAGGAGTAAAAAGGACGATTTGGTTGATATTTTGAGACAAAATAAGTGGTATAGCTTGGGGCAAAGTTGTGGAGGGCTTTGTATATTGTAGTTAGTATTTTAACCACTTGATTACTGGGCACTTAAACCCCCCTCCTGCCTAGACCAATTTTCAGCTTTCAGCGCTCTCACTTGAACGACAATTGCACCCAAATGAAATTTTTATCATTTTTTTCCCCACAAATAGAGCTTTCTTTTGGTGGTATTTGATCACCTCTGTAGTTTTTATTTTTTGTTAAAAAAAAAAAAAGAAGACTTAATTAAACAGGTAATTTTTCTCCTTTATTGATGTACGCTGATGAGGCTGCACTGATGGGCACCAATTGGCTGAGTTTTTGGGCATTGATAGGCTGCACTGATGGGCACCAATAGGCTGCATTGATGGGCACCTATAAGGCGGCACTGGTGGGCACTGAAAGATGGCACTGGTGGTTACTGAGAAGTGACACTAATAGGTGGCACTGATGAGTGGCACTGAAGGACATTGATAGGTGGCACTGAGATATGGAACTAATAGGTGGCACTGATAGCTGGCACTGATAGGTGACGGGCACTGATGGGTGGCAGTAATGGGAACTGATGGGTGGCAATGATGGGCACTGATTGGCACTGGTAGGTGACACTACTTCTGGGTGGCACTGATTGGCACCACTGGTGGTCATTGATAGGTGGCACTGTTTTGCACTGGTGGGCACTGATTTGTGGCACTGTGGGCACTGGCAGGTGGTACTGGTTGGCACAGATGATGTGCCTCTTCCTCTTTGGGAACGATGTCTCTTGCACAGAGGCCGACAATCAGCTTTTTTTCTCCTCGCGCTGTCAGCGGGAGGAGAACAATAAAAAAAACGATTACCGAGCTTCTGTTTACATCACGTGGTAAGGAGCCGGGATCTGTGATCACCCGAGACTCAGTCACTCTGTGAGCACAGCGCATGCTGTGCGCACGCTGCAGGGTGCACGCGGGGAGTCTATTGACGACCTCTCGGCAAAGTAGGTCCGCGCTGTAGTCGTCATTCGGCTATAGCGTAGATCTGAAGTAGTTACATTTTATTTGTTGGGTGATGGAAGCCAGTGGAGGGAGAGGCTGGCGGAGGCTGAGCAGATAAGGTAGATGGCTCCGCCACTCTGGCAGAAGAATTAATGATAGACTGAAGTGGGGAAAGGTGAGATTACAAGGGAGTGAATGAGTAGCTTGGGAGTTTTATTGGTTAGGAAAGAGCAAATTTTTGAAATATTAAGGAAGTGAAGGCAATATTATTTGGACAGTGATTGGAGTTGGGGGTGAAAGTACAGGTCAATGTCTAGGATCGCACCAAGCACCCTGGCATGAGGGGATGGACTGTTTGCTGTATAATAATGTTAATAGAAAAGTGGGCAAGGAGGGCAGAAAAATGGGCAAAAATGTGTATATGGAATAAATTGGACTCTGCTGACTAACCTTCATCAGTGTTTATCAATTGCAGCGTTATAGCCACAAATATATAGCACAGAAAAATACACCTTTCTATAACACTGTATATCAGTAATATATATTGCTGTGATAACTGATGAAGGGTGCTGTGTACAACACTGACACTAGAGGGCCTGGTCCTCTGCACAGCTCTCATTGCTGACCTTAAAGCAGAGTTCCATCCACAAATGCAACTTCCGCTGATCCGGTTCCTCCCCCCCTCCCTCCGGTGTCACATTTGGTACCTTCCTGCGAAAGAGCGTTGAAAAATCTGCGGCGAACTACGCCATGCCCAGCCCCTCCTCCATCCCCCCGCTGTCTTCTGGATGACACATAGGTCCCAGAAGACAGCAGGGACCATTTAGAATGCACAGTGATGCCCTTCCTGATTCCCTTACTGAAGATGCCGGCACCTCCACCCGGATCTGAGGAATGGGTCGGCTTCGGGTGAGCACATCGCGGGCGCTCTAGACAGGTAAGTGTCCTTATTTTAAAAGTCAGCAGCTGCAGTATTTGTAGCTGCTGACTTTTTTTTTTCTTTTTAGCAGAACTCTGCTTTAAAGGGTTTGTAAAGGATTTTTTTTTTTATCTTAATAGCTTCCTTTACCTTAATGCAGTGCTGTAATTCTTCTCTGATCTCCACACGTCCTGGTTGTCTGTTTCCTGATAACCACAGTGCTGGGAGCTTTCTCACTGCGGTCACTAATAAAGGAGGTGTGATTACTGTGTGTCTAAAACCCCTCAGCACCAATCGGTTTCGTTTTACAAACCATCACTGCCCTTTATTGGCTCTGTGGCTCCGTACAGCAGAGAGGCAGGAAACAACATGCAAAAACGAAACTAGAAACTACAGGTACATTATATGATTGATTTTTATCTATTTTTAATTGTTTTTAAAAGGAATCAGTTAACTATTATGTCTCTATACCCTGTAAACAGTCATTTCAGCAGAATTTTTTATTTTATTTACAACTCCTTTAATGCATTTCCTGTTTATATTGACCTGTGACTTGGTTTTTAGTTAACTACAGGGGAAATCATTCGACATGGGCATCTTCTTCCTGGTAAAGTAAATAATTTGCATTGCAGATTAATAATGGATGCTGTTCTTGTATCATCAATTACTAGAAGAGGCCCTTAGAAGCTGATTAATAGATAAACGTGATATCAACAGAAATTGTTTAACAAAGATATTCTGGGAGTTTTTATTTCAGCTGGTTTAAAAGCAAATTCGGATGGACATGCTCTTTTTTTTTAAAACCCAAGTGAACTTTCAATTTATAAATCAGCTCAAAAACATTCCAGATGCATTAAAACAAAAAGGTTTTGAGAGTATTATGCCGTGTACACACCGCCGAGAAACCCGATGGGAAAACCGAGGACCGGCTTGGTCCCTTTTCCCCGTGTACACACGGCTGGTTTTCCCGACAGGTTTTCTCTTGGTTGAGAAAACTGTGCGTGTGTAGGCTCCTTAGCAGTGTTTCCCTATGGAAAAACTCCCCGGATAAAAACGCTGCGATTTGCGACAAGAAAATTTAGAACATGTTCTAAATTTTCCCGTCGTGATTCTCTGTGGTTTTCTCATTGGGAATACTGCTGGAGAGCCTACACACGGACAGTTTTTCAGATGAGAAAACTGATCGTGTGTACGTGGCATTACAGTTCCTATTTTTAAATAGCCACAACCTGTGTAGTAAAGCCTGTCACAAGCGAACATAATGCAGTGGTCTCTTTGCAAAGGTCTGACTTAGCGCTATTATCCAGGAGGGCTGCAATATAAGCCCTACCCCGAAAATAAGCCCTAGTTTAAAATGCTTGTAAAATCCTATAATCCACTCTATTGCAGTAGTATATAATGTACAATGTGTATGTTTCTGTAATAGAATTGCGGGGAAGAGAGCTCCAGCAGGTCACAAAAGAGCAGCGTTGCGCTATAACAAAGGTATTTGGCACATTTATATTACTAGAACACACACATTGTACATTATACACTACTGTAATAGAGTGGATTATAGGATTTTACAAGCATTTTAACTTGGTTCACACTGGGGATTCCTGTAAGGCAGGGAGAGAGAGGGGGAGAGAAGACAGCACATTACATGGTAAGACCTACCCCGAAAATAAGCCCTACTGTGTCTTTTGTTGCCACATTCTCACAGGCATGCATACTTAGTAACCAAAACTCATAAGAAGAATAAAACATGAAAAAAAAAAACATTAGCCATAGGTAACATTCTAGAAGGACCTGCTTACATACATTTAAAGTGGAACTCCATACAATAATACGACAACACTTTTTTATTTGAACTAGATGGTGGAAAGGATTAGAGCTCCAGTCAGTCTATTATTGCTCTTCATGTCCCCACTGGGTAGAAATCCACCAATAGGAGGATGTAGGGGGAAATCTCCCCAACAGAAACACAGATTGCAAAAATAACCATGAGGAACATGAGATATAATAATACAGGTGAGAGATTACCCTATTAGCTTTCTGCTGATCCTTGTCCAATCATAGGCTGGGGACAGGCTGTATTGCTCAAAGGCCATACATGGGACGGTTCAGCAGTGAAGTGACAATTTTTGATCCAGGTATGGGAGGCTCATTGTACTCAAGTCGATTTATTGATCACCTTGGGTACAACCAGACTGTTCGATTTCTCTTCATGTGATTATTGCCAGCGGCTATAGCTGCTAGCAGTAATCACTATATTCTGCTGGCTGGGAAGGCTCTACGATCCCCTTCCCCCCGCTAACTGTGTTGATGGGGGAATCCAGCGGGCGGAAGAAAAGAAAATCAATTCATCTATGGCTTGTCTTACAGTACAGACATCCAAGGACAATCTAGGTGTGTAACTGTGTAAGTCATAGAACTGGCTGGATGAAATTACAAATCCATGTATAGGCAATAAAGCTCCATTGTAGAGATGTAGAATTTTTGGAAATTTTTAAACCATGGAAAAAAATAAAATGCTCCGTGTTTATTTCTATAAAAACTGTAAATTTTAGACTTTATTTAAAAAAATCAGTGTGGAGTAGTTTTACAAATTGTAAGTAATTTTGTTACACTGAGGCGGCGTACACACGGCCGAGGTTCTCGCTGAAAACCAGCGAGAACCTCGCTGGAATGTGCATTCCAGCGAGGACCTCGGCCGTGTGTACGGTCTCGGCGAGCTTCCCGTCGGGAAGCCCGTCGAGCAGAAATAGAGAGCACGCTCTCTATTTCCTCGACGGCCCGCCTGGAAGAATGGCTGGTTGCCATTCCCGACGGGCGGGTCGCCGATTTCGACGGCCGGCAGGGAACCTCGACGGGCGGAACGATGTGTTCTGCCCGTCGAGATTCCCTGCCGTGTGTACGCCGCCTGAGAAGGTGAAATGCAGTGTACAGTACAGACCAAAAGTTTGGACACACCTTCTCATTCAAAGAGTCACACTGGAAGCATCAAAACTATGAATTAACACATGTGGAATTATATACATAACAAAAAGGTGTGAAACAACTGAAAATATGTCATATTCTAGGTTCTTCAAAGTAGCCACCTTTTGCAGCAGACACATCTCTAGAACAACTGTTAAGAGGAGACTGTGTGAATCAGGCCTTCATGGTAGAATATCTGCTAGGAAACCACTGCTAAAGAAAGGCAACAAGCAGAAGAGACTTGTTTGGGCTAAAGAACACAAAGGAATGGACATTAGACCAGTGAAAATCTGTGCTTTGGTCTGATGAGTCCAAACCAGGGGCGGACTGACAACTCATGGGGCCCCCGGGCAATAGAAGATTATGGGGCCCCCGGACTTACAGCTGGCCACCAAGACAGGAGGCAGTTCAGAGGCGGGGCAGCTAAAATCTCTGCATTTTCACATCTAAAGCATGTAGGTTTTGGACAGATGTAAAAAAAACACAGATTTTTACATACTGTCCCTGGTTTTAATGAGCCTAGCAACCCTGATGGGGCCCCCAAGTGGCATGGGGCCCTCCTCAATGGTCAGTTCGCCCCTGGTCCAAACTTGAGATCTTTGGTTCCAACCACCGTGTCTTTGTGCGACGCAGAAAAGGTGAACGGATGGACTCTACATGCCTGGTTCCCACCGTGAAGCATGGAGGAGGAGGTGTGATGGTGTGGGGGTGCTTTGCTGGTGACACTGTTGGGGATTTATTCAAAATTGAAGGCATACTGAACCAGCATGGCTACCACAGCATCTTGCAGCGGCATGCTATTCCATCCGGTTTGCGTTTAGTTGGACCATCATTTATTTTTCAACAGGACAATGACCCCAAACACACCTCCAGGCTGTGTAAGGGCTATTTGACCAAGAAGGAGAGTGATGGGGTGCTGCGCCAGATGACCTGGCCTCCACAGTCACCGGACCTGAACCCAATCGAGATGGTTTGGGGTGAGCTGGACCGCAGAGTGAAGGCAAAAGGGCCAACAAGTGCTGAGCATCTCTGGGAACTCCTTCAAGACTGTTGGAAGACCATTTCAGGTGACTACCTCTTGAAGCTCATCAAGAGAATGCCAAGAGTGTGCAAAGCAGTAATCAAAGCAAAAGGTGGCTACTTTGAAGAACCTAGACTATGACATATTTTCAGTTGTTTCACACTTTTTTGTTATGTATATAATTCCACATGTGTTAATTCATAGTTTTGATGCCTTCAGTGTGACTCTACAATGTTCATAGTCATAAAAATAAAGAAAACTCTTTGAATGAGCAGGTGTGTCCAAACTTTTGGTCTGTACTGTATATAACGTATATACTCGAGTATAAGCCAACCCAAGTATAAGCCGAGGCACCTAATTTTTCCACAAAAAAAAAATGGGAAAACTTATTGACTCGAGTATAAGCCCAGGGTGAGAATGCAGCAGCTACTGTAAGTAGAAAAGAGGGTCAACAATACCCATTTGCATGCCTCACTGTGCCCATTTGCACGCCTCATGGGCAAAGAAAAGACATCCAGTGATGCAGTAATTTCCTCAATGTGGGTAAAATAATTGTGGACTTTATTCTTTTCCACATTTAGTTTCTGTACACGTTCCTCTATTTGTTGTTTCAGCTGATGTAGTTCATTTTTATCTTCCTTAGTAATTTCTTTTTCTGCAGAATCTTCCCCAGGGCCACCAGATTTCAACCATCTACTTAACACATGGGCATGCCTGTAGTGTACCTGTATTCTTGTCGGGTCGCGGGCATCCATTTTTCAAAAGTCGCAGCTTCCTCCTGGTCCCGTTCCGTTCCGTGATAGGCATTTGACACTTTATCCTGCTACCACCTATTACGGAGGTCCTCTCATCCTCCGACTCAGTTTCCCAGCAGACACTGTGTTCAGTATTCCACCAATCACAGACTTTCTTTCATCCTCGGACAAGAGGACGTCCATGATAGGAGGAACACTGAACACAGTGTCTGCTGGAAAAGTCCGAAGATGAGAGGACCTATGTGATAGGAACACAGTGTCAAATGCCTATCACGGACCAGGAGGAAGCCGCGACTTTTGAAAAATGGACGCCTGCGACCCCACAGGTACACTGACTCGAGTATAAGCTGAGGGGGCTATTTTCAGCCCTAAAAAAGGGTGTAAAAACTCTGCTTATACTCGAGTATATACGGTAAATGTATTATTCTTACATTAAAAGTACAGCTTATTCAGTAAATAACCCAATTTTGATTTTTACATTTTTATTTTGTATTACAAATAGAATAACACGGACTATATGTGATAAGAACATGTCACCTATACATGAAAACAGATGACAACCCCCCCCCCCCCCCTTCCCTCATAATGATTGATTTACTTCCTGTCAATGTGCATTTTCCATTTGGGACCATGCTGATCCAGAAGCATATATTACTCTTGCAAGGGCTTAATTAATGTTCTTCTTTTTAGGTGTAATTCCCTCTCTAAATCAAGGGATTGTTTTTTTTGTTTTTTTTTGGGCATCTTCCATACTTGAAGATGCTGCTGGTGAAGAAACACTTTGTGATGATCCAGAAGCAGCAGAAAGAGTGTTTCTGGAATGGGAACTCAGGAGGGAAGAGCTCCTCACACTTTCACATACCTACCAACTTTCTGAGATGGGAATGAGGGACACCTATTAGTAAAAGTATGTAGGCATAGGATACACCGCATACCACGGCCCCCTTAAAGGTGAATTGTACAAAAAAAAAACGACTTGTTAACCACTTCCATACCAGGCACTTACGCACCTTCCCGCCCAAGCCAATTTTCAGCTTTCAGCACTGTCGCACTGTACCCAAACAAAATTGGCGTCCTTTTTTCCCCACAAATAGAGCTTTCTTTTGGTGGTATTTGATTACCTTTGCGGTTTTTATTTTTTGCGCTATAAACAAAAATAGAGCGACAATTTTGAATGGCACTGATGAGGTGGCACTGATGGACACCAATGAGGTAGAACTGATGGGCACCGATGAGGTGGCACTGATGGGCACTGATAGGCGGCGTTGGTATGCGGCACTGATTGGCACTCATAGGCGGCACTGGGCACTCATAGGTGGCACTTATGGGTGGCACAGAATGGCACTCATGAGTGGCACTTATGGGTGGCACTGATGGGTACTTATGGGTGGCACAGATGGGCACTGATAGGTGGGCACTGGGCATGGATTGGCACTGAGGGGTGGCACTAAAGGACACTGTGGGGTGGCACTGATGGACTTTGAGGGGTGGCACTGATGTATCTGTTGCCAGTCAGTGCCCATATGTGGGCACTGACTGGCATCTATCTTTTTTTTTCCTTGGGATGTATTTTTTTTTTTATCCTGATTTTTTTTTTTGCCCTGCCAGTGTGGGCATTCCCTGGTGGTCTAGTGTGGGCATCCGAGGGGGGGTCTGCGCGGATAAACAATCAGCGCGAACCCCCCCTGTCAGGAGAGCCGCCGATCGGCTCTCCTGTACTCGCGTCTGTCAGACGAGAGTGAGGAAGTGCCATCTACGGCTCTTCCTGTTTACATTGTGAGCAGTCGTGATTGGACACGGCTGATCACACGGTAGCGAGCCTCTGCCGGAGACTCGTTACCAAGATAGGAGGTGCAGGGTGTCACGGGCGTGCGCGGCATGAAATCGTGCAGGACGTTGGAGAACGTCCAGTCACGATTTCATAACCACTTCCCGGCCGTAAATCTGCTATTGACCGGGCGGGAAGTGGTTAAACCCACAAGTGCTTTTTTTTCTACTACTATTCCTTTATATTGGCTTTTGGGATTTAGAAATGCCCCAATTTAGAAACTGGGTGAAAGGTTTAGCACTATAAAACATAAAAAAAAAAAAAATAGTGCATTTTATATACAACTATATAGCTCAGACCGACCAAAATGAGGGACAAATGAGGGGAAAAGAGGGACAAAGGGACTTTGTTCTAAATCAGGGACAGTCCCTCAAAATCAGGAACACAGTTGGGAGCAAGGTTTTCATTCTGGTCCTCATCATTTCCTTCCATAAAGTATTTTTAGGGCACCTCTGACATGCTAGTATGTGTTTTGTCATCCTTGTAGCATTTGGAAAAGAATATTTCTTCTCACAATGTTTCCAAACTGCAGCTTTGCTCTCAGCAGAAATTACACTGTAGAAATGTCCAAACTCTAGATGTTGGTCTCACCATTTTGATGAGAGGAGGAACACAAAAAACAAACAATTTACTGACTAGACTACAGGGAAACATTGTGCTGGGATGGTGGAGAACATTAATAGGAATCATTAAGGTTATAAGGATGAACTAATTTGTCAGACAAATGTACACTCTTACCTGTCAATTAAGGCCCGAGAGGAAAGAAACTATCATCTACTTTATCCCAGCAATCACCCAACTATAGGAGGTACAAGAAGGAGCCCACAAGCAATCGAAACTGGAGCCTTTCGTCTGCAGTGCCCCCTAGTGGCAGAAATGCATATTTCCCTTGTTTGAATGAATGAAAACTTATATAGCGCAGCACATGCGAAGTAAATCGCCTCTGGGCGCTTGTTGTTCCTGTCTCCTTTGAGATCAAAAGAGATGAGTCATGATCTTTCTCCTGAAGACTAAGTGGTTTTCTTCCAACCGAATGTCTCCTTTGGACTTGTATCTGGCTTTCGGTATCTGAAGCCGATTTTGATTGGTGGATCGTAGAATACGATTGGGATTGTGAACTTTTAATTTTCGCATAGATAATGGGGGTCATTCCCATGGATACATCTATGCGTTAGACAGAGTGCTTTAAAGGTGATTCTGTCTTTAACTGGTAACCACTGAAGGGATCTCAGTGAAGGTGAGATTGATTCCCAGGGTTTTTTCCCAGTCACAAGTCTGGCGACCGTATTTTGAACGACGAGCGATTTGGTACTTGGGGAGTCCGGGGTAAAGGGCATTTGCATAGTCCAGTCTGGAGTTTACAATCGCTCCCACCACGACCGCTATGTCTTTCTTGGGAATAAAAGGAGTGAGTCTGCGTAGTAGGCGCAGCAGATGGTGAGATCCGCTGACAACTGACCCTATTTGTGCGTCCATTGTCATGTAGGAGTCAAAGATGACCCCAAGACTTTTGACTTTGGAGCTAGGGGTGATGGTTTTGCCCAGAATGGGCGGGGGGATCCAAGTTGTTGTCGGTTGATTCCTATGCTTGGCGTGAAACAGAAGAAGTTCTGTTTTCGCTCCGTTGAGTTTGAGATAACTCTTTGTCATCCAGTCCTCTATCAAAGAGAGACAGGTCTCTAGATTGAGGTGGTGATCCTTCTTATTGCAAATGCGGAAGTACAGTTGCGTGTCGTCTGCATATGAGTGATATAGCAGTTTTTGGCTGCTGATGATTTCGAAAAGAGGACGCACATAGATGTTGAATAACATCGGCGACAGGGGAGATCCTTGAGGGACCCCGCACGATAATGTGCGTTTTTCCGAAGTGAAGGGTCCTAGCTTCACTATTTGCGATCGGTTTTCCAAAAAAGAGGAGAACCAGGATAGATTGCTTTCTGCGACTTTGGCTATTTTAGCCAGCCGAGTCAATAACAGCTTGTGATCTACTGTATCAAAGGCTGCGCTTAGGTCCAGCAGAACCAGAAGAGAAGATTCTCCTTCGTCTGCGGCCTCGAAAACGTCGTCCCATATCTTAAGCAATGCTGTTTCCGTCCCGTGTCCGGGACGGAATCCTGATTGAAATGGGTCAAGTAAGTTGTGGGTATCTAGATGCTGTTGCAGCTGCTGAACCACTACTTTCTCCATTACCTTGGAGAGAACATTTAGGCCTGTTATGGGGCGGCAGTGGAGTGGGTCCTTAGGATCCAGGGTGGCTTTCTTCAAGATAGGTTGAATAATGCCCTCCTTCAGCTGGGAGGGCATTTTGCCCTCCCTGAAGGATTGGTTGATAAGCTGCGTGACAGGAAGCGCCAGGATGTCGGCGCATTCTTTCAGCAGTTTGGTGGGGATAATATCATTTGGCGCAGTGCTGTTGCGCAGAGTGCCGATGATATTTTTTGTGGTCTGAATGGAGATGGGTTCCAGCGTGAACTCACCTAACTGTGGTGAATTACTGCAGGTGTTGTGTAAATAACTACGGGGGGGGCTAGGAGAGAGATTGTTTTGCTGAATGCTTTGCCGGATTGCTTCAATTTTGTTAATGAAGCAATCCATAACTCATCGCAAAATTCTTGTGTATCCAAGTTGGGGGCTTCAAGACATCCTGGATTCATGGTCTGAGTGACCAGCTTGAAGAGTTTGCGGGGGCGGTTTAGGGCACCGTTGATAGCCTCAGAAAAATAGTTTTTCTTGGCCTCGAAGATTTGCGTGTAGTATTTTCTGGTTATTGGTTCTCATCAGAAGAGCTTCTTTTCCAGGCGGCTTCTGCCCTTCTGCGCTCTTGCTTCAGTAACGCCAGCTGGTTGTTGAACCAGCTGGAGTTGTTTTTCCGGATCTGGGTCTTTCGTTTCGGCGCTATCAAGTCAGCTGACTGCAATAGTGCTGTGTTTATGGCCTCCAGTGTTTCTTCCGCCGTTTGGTGCGGTTAAATTGTCTTTATTTTTTCCCCTAAAGTGACTTTGAAGAGTTCCGAGTGGAGCTTCTTCTGACATCTGGTCCAGTGTGTTGTCACTGGATTTGATGTTTTTGTTAAGGGGGGGAATTCGGAAATAATGAATTTAATTGCATGGTGATCTGTCCATGGCAATGGTTCATTTTCCACGATTTTTATTTCCAGATCTTGTCTGAAAATAAGATCGAGTGTGTGACCTGAAGCATGTGTGGGCCCACATACTAATTGCTGAAGCCCTAATCCTTCCAGATGGTTGATGCAGGCGTCGGCAACGGGGGCTTGCAGGGAGTTGGCCTGTTTGAACTGCATTGAGAAGTGCAGTGTTACTTGAACTGTATTCCAGGATTTACTTCTCTTCAGCTGAAAGAACTTGCAATAATTTAAGACTTTACATAAAGTCTCATAAATCTTTCACTAAGGTCTTCATGTTATATAGTTGGATTACAATGTCATCGATATAATATTTATTATTGTAAAAGAACATATTCCACACTTTTTTTTTAAATGCTCCCAATTTTAACATTTTTGTTCCAGGCCTTCCTATCTCTACTCCACGTATGAATTTAAGCTGAATATTTAGCTGTCCGCTCTCCAGTTCAGTTTTAAAAATCCACAATTTTTAAAGCCAAAAGAAATATCACTTTTATTTGGAAAATGTCTTGCGACAAAACAAACCATAATTTGTCAACTGTAAGGAAGACGTCAGCAACAAAAATGTTGGTGCCAATATAGAATTTGCCAGGAAATTGGCTCTAGAAGCACTGTCCTAAATTGTCTGTGCTAAATACAGCTGGTGTATTAGTCTTAAAGGTTATCTCTGGGGAAAATGGGTTGTCCCAGCGCAGG
Source organism: Rana kukunoris (assembly GCA_029574335.1). Lineage (NCBI taxonomy): Eukaryota > Metazoa > Chordata > Amphibia > Anura > Ranidae > Rana > Rana kukunoris. Next base: position 39,137,694 of record CM056051.1, read on the forward strand.
AGGTAAATTTAGTTCTAGGGCACCAGAAAAAGCTATTTTATGTACCTGATCCTCCATCTCCCTGGCAGCCAGCACTTTTCTCTCCACCCCCCCCCCCTAAACTCCAGCGGTGGACTGCCCCTCAGCGTCCTCACACTCACACCCAGTACAAGCTCTGCATTGTACTTGATGACATCAGAGGACGTGCAATCACTGTAGTTTATCAGAGAAGAGGCTGTGGGGACCAGTCTAGCAGCCTGGAGGGAGCTTGTGGGAGCAGAGGATTGGATAAGAGAATCTGATTTTTCCAGTGCCCTAGACGTTAATGAGTATTTAACCTTTGAAGTTTAAGGGGGGCTTTTTATCTTGAAATTAAAAATTTGCGTAGGCTTGTTATAACACTTTCTGGCGGCAATTAGCATAACTTCTTGCTCCATTATAAAGGCATGTGGTACATGTCATATTAACAAAGAAGGCAAACCTGTTTAATGGCTCTCTGCCCCCCGCCCCCCTAATTACCAAAGGAATTGCCACCAGACTGGACCTGGGCCTATGGGATATGCCGGTAACCTGGTAGACAGCTCACTTGTCTCTCTCTGCCCGAGCAGTAAATGCACTACAAGGGCCTTTTGGGTTTAGACAGGGGGACTAACCCCCCTCCCCCGCTAAAACACTCCAGTCGTGGTCAGCTGAAAGCGATGATTGGGAGTCGGTCGGCAGACCTTTTTTGGTAATGAGGATTCAACAGAAGCCGACTGAACGACCAACATTCGACCGATGTGTACTAGGCTATAAGTCGGTCATAGATGATGGCCCAGAACACACCAGCCAGCGCTCTCAGCCGAACGGCTGGCTGCTGACGAAACGGCTTCCATACACACACAGGCCTGATATTCGGCCCATATGTACAACCCTTTAGACTAAGCCGTACATGGAAGGGCTTTGCATAGAGCAAATAAAACGACAAATTATACTGTTTAGACAGTACAAAGCCAGCTGGCACCGTGACTGTTTGCATGTAACGGCACAAGTCAATGACAGGCTGACAGGTGCCATTGCTATTGGCATGCAAATTTACATCCAAGGTGTTGTATGCAATTAGGGGCTGATGATTGGCCCTGTAGGTGGATGTTCTGCATCCAAGGCCGCTTATCTTTTCTTTGCATGTACCACCTTGGATGTCTGTCTACATGTGAACAGCGACGGTGCCTGTCAGCCTCTCATTGACTTGTACAAGCTGATTGCAAATACCTGTGGAACTCAGAGAAGATTTACATTCGTTCTTGTTGAAGTATGGCCCAACATGGCTGTGTGAATGACGCCTATGCTGTGTCTGGCAGCAGACACAGCATAGAAAACGGAGCGGATTGATACTAATGAACAAGGGGACATGCATCCTTTGCAGGCTCTGCCCCATTTTCTCAGATTAGAAGAGTAGCGCAGGATTTATTACCTGTGCCACTCTTTGTTAATCCCTCCCAACTTGGTTTTAGGCCACCACTTTTGACAGAATCTTCTTTACTTACAAACCAGTTATGTGTTAGCAACTTAGAAAAGAGCATAACATTTTTTCCTTTTCAGATTTGTATGTTGTATTTAATGACTGTAACGGAACCCCAAATGGGACAGGGGTTAACACCATTTAAGATATTCCATTCCGAACCCAAGACAGCTTATCGACACTCCACAACCCAGCGAACACCACCCATATGGATTCCCCCAGAATCGAGACACACAGCTCTGTTCTCTGGTTCAAAACGAATAGACTCTTTAACCACTTAAGACCCGGACCAAAATGCAGGTAAAGGACCTTGCCCCTTTTTGCGATTCGGCACTGCGTCGTTTTAACTGACAATTGCGCAGTCGTTCGACGTGGCTCCCAAACAAAATTGGCGTCCTTTTTTCCCCACAAATAGAGCTTTCTTTTGGTGGTATTTGATCACCTCTGCGGTTTTTATTTTTTGCGCTATAAACAAAAATAGAGCGACAATTTTGAAAAAAATTCAATATTTTTTACTTTTTGCTATAATAAATATCCCCCCAAAATATATATAATTTTTTTTTTGTTCCTCAGTTTAGGCCGATACGTATTCTTCTACCTATTTTTGGTAAAAAAAAAAAAAATCGCAATAAGCGTTTATCGGTTGTTTTTTGCAAAATTTATAGCGTTTACAAAATAAGGGATAGTTTTATTGCATTTTTATTATTTTTTTTTTTTTTTACTACTAATGGCGGTGACCAGCGATTTTTTTCGTGACTGCGACATTATGGCGGACACTTCGGACAATTTTTACACATTTTTGGGACAATTGTAATTTTCACAGCAAAAAATGCATTTAAATTGCATTGTTTACTGTGAAAATGACAGTTGCAGTTTGGGAGTTAACCACAAGGGGGCGCTGTAGGGGTTATGTGTTCCCTGTGTGTGTTTACACCTGTAGGGGGGTATGGCTGTAGGTGTGACGTCATCGATCACGTCCCCCTATAACAGGGATGACGCGATCGATGCTGCGGCCACAGTGAAGCACGGGGAAGCCGTGTTTACACACGGCTCTCCCCGTTCTTCAGCTCCGGGGAGCGATTGCTGCACTCCAGCGGGTCCGGGCGCCCGTGACCCATGGCTGGGTACTGGAACCGATGTAAATATACGTGGATGTGCCCAGCCGTGCCATTCTGCCGACGTATATGTGCAGGAGGCGGTCCTTTATATACAGTCAGTAACCAATAATGAACAATGACTCAACTCCACCCACAATGTTATACAATGGTGCCTAACGAGCCCCCCTCAATACACATCTTTTAGTCAGACATTCTGACTCCAACTCTGACATAATCTACATGAGCTAATTAACTAATCATTTACCCAGACAAGGTGACTCCGAGATATGACTTTTCAAGATAGACACCTGCTATACAATACACATTCCTTCAGTAGACATAATTTACATGAGCTAATTAACTACAGCTGACAAGTCAGACATCTGACCTTTAGACTGTGTTAACTCATAACACACAACTATCATCAATAGAACTTCACACAATACAGTGTCAATTAGCAAACCACAATGAAAGGTTCTTAGACATACTAAGACTCATTTACATTACAGTAGCAGACGACATTGACACCTACCAGTCTGTGTTCCCACATTGAATCATTGAGTCACTCTTTCAGCAATCTGTTTACAGATATCCTTGAATATATTGTGGATTACAGACAATCCAAGATATGTCCATTATTTCCAGGCTCATACTTTGTAAAAAGCTTCTGGGTCCCACGGGCCCTCCCATTACAATGACTTTAGTGCAAGTTTGACTTACTTTGTTCAACTTTTTCTATAGCTAACGACTGTATATTAATCAATTTTAGAGCTCTCCTGACGAAGCAACTCAATCATTAAACTAGTTGAGATCTCCCTCACGTGACCCCTACCTCCAACGGGATCTTCTCACCAATGGATAATCTAACATCAGTGATTTGTACGGCTGGTCGCACTGTCTGTACTGGGATTCATTGTTTATGATGTTTTTGTTGTTTTTTATATCCTTTTGATATTATGTCAATAAATGTATACCTTTTTATTATAAATTTCTCTCTTGAGCTTACCTGCTTACCCTGTACCCATAGGTGTGCGCAGTCTATTGCATTAGGGTGTGCACCCCAAAGCTCAAAAACACACTACTGATCACTCACGGTGTTGATTCAGAAAGGGAAGGGAATGGTCAATTACATATTTACCAGCCCCTTACTCCACTCATCCTAAAACATCCTTGCAGCAACAGCTGGTGGGAGCGGTGGGAAGCTGGTAGCACTGCAGGGGTAAAGGAGGGAGCCAGAGAAATAGGGTGAATCTGTGCTGTAAAGGGTGATTAGGGTGTGCCTGGGCACACCTGGCACACCCTGTCCGCACGCCTATGCCTGTACCGCTACAGTCCGACTGCCCCCCTCTTATTTCAGCTTTTGCTGTTGGTCTTCTGGGTTTGGGGTCCCTTAACCCCTATCTCTATTCTTACTTACAAACCATACATAATTGGTTTAAATGGCGGTCACATGTTTATTATCTTTTGATGGGATCAGAAGGGCAGACTGCAACATAACCACAATTAGATCTATATTTATCATGGTCAGCATTCCTAGCAGAATGAACATGTATAAAACTTGCTGTCCCCACTGACAGTAATTATATACACCCCAGACATGAAGCAGATGCAGTCACAGTGTTGTCGCCAATGTGCTGCGTCATAACCATATTGCTTAAGTGTGAATTTCAGACAAATATCAAAAAATAACAAAATTATTACAGTTATGTATTTGTTCATGTAAAACACCCTCAGCTGAAATCTTAAATCAACTCTACATCTAAATGTAGCACCAGGGAAAACACAGACAGGAAAGAGGAACAGAGTGAGCAGAGTGATGATTTATCAGTGTACTGCTGCTCCTTTATTGTCCAATCACAAGGCTGGTGTGTATGCTCTTGACCAAACCCTCCTTTTTCTGAGGACGTGGCTATGCTGTCTGCTGACTAGAGCATAGACCATAAGACTAACTTCAGAGAACAGCACACTCTGTGCAGAGTTTGTTTAATAGTGCCTTACAATATAAATTAAATATGGGGGGGGTTACTAAAAGTGGAGCGCTGCATGAAAACCAATCAGCTTCCAGATTTTATTGACAATAGTTTAATTGATTAATATGAAATTAGAAGATGATTGGCTACCATGCACAGCTGCACCAGAGTCTGAGTGCTCCATTTTTAGTAAATCCACTGTGCCACTGTCATTTACTGCACCTAATTATGCAGATGTATGCATACCATGTACAGGCAACTAATGGATTTTGTGGGGGACCTCATGCCGTTTTTAATTTTAAATTTTTTTGGTGTGGGGTTCCCCTTAAAATCCATACCAGACACAGAGGGCCAGGTATGGATTGGGCGGGGACCCACACGCCATTTTTTTTTTTAACATTTTGTCGGCAATAGTATTGTTCGTAATATAAATGTAATTTTCGTTATAAATGTCAGTTTTGCTGCAACAGGTTCTATACATGGTACAGATGCTCCACACGCAAGACTAAAGGAACCCCCAGGACCTATACTTAAAGGAATTTTTCAATTTTTTGTTTTATCTGAATTATCATTAAAATCACTGCACCTGTAAAAATTATCTTTTTAAAAAAAAAATTAGCATTGATACATGTCCCCCACGGTATTACCCAGGACCCTATACCCTTTTAATAGCCAATAACTTGCATATAAGCCGTCAAAATGGGAACTTTTTCAAATTGAGGGCCCATAGACTTCAGCTTTAAACAGAGTGATGAACTTCAGCCCATCTAACTTCTGAGGCAGCGTACACACGATCAAATCTATCTGCTGGAAACGGTCTGCCAGACCGTCCCAGCAGACAGATTCGATCGTGTGTACAGGCGAGCCGACGGATTTGGCCAGCCGACAGATTTTAAAGCATGCTTTAAAATCTGTCGGCTGGGAATCCGTCCGCCCGATATGTTTGCTGGTTAGTACGCTAACCAGCAGACATATCTTCTCGCACATGCGTCGAATGGATTCGAGACATGCGCAGAAGTAATTTACTTCCTGGTGCGGTGACGTGGCGGCGCCAACGTCACCGCCACGTCACCGCGCTGTCTGCTGACAGGGATTTTGGTTTGATCGTGTGTACAGCGATAAAACCAAAACGGCCAGCAGACAGATTTGTTCAAATCGGTCTGTCCGACCGATTTGAACAAATCTATTTGCTCATGTGTACGGGGCCTGAGACATTCTGACTCTCTAAGTTGCCTTTTTTTATACCCAATCGTGTTTTTGCCTTGTTGTACCATGTATGGGCAGGCTGAATGTACATAAGTTGAGCAACTTGAGTACAACCAGCCTATGGGATGTTTAATGCGATTATTGCCAGTGGCTATAACCGCTAGCAATAATTACTGTGTGTTCTCCCAGCCGGGACGGCTCCTACCACTGGGAGAACACAATAGCTCAGTGGGAGGGATTCCCCCTTCAACACTGACTGTGTTGATGGGGGGAAATGAATATTGCTCCGTCTATGGCCTCGTACACACGGGCAAGAATCTCGTCAGGAAAAAAACGTTTTTCCCGACAAGATTCTTGGCAAGAATCTCTTAACGCCCGAGTGTACACACAGACCTTTCAAAAGATCCGGGGTTCTCTTGAAAGACAAGAACGCGCAGGCGTCATTGCATACGACGAGCATGCGCTCGTCATATTCGACGCCATCTTGCTTCACCCTACCTATGCCGTGGAGCCATAGGCGTGCGCAGCCTATTGCATTAGGGTGTGCACCCCCAAAGCTCAAACATACACAAATGATCGGTCTCTGTGTTCATTCAAAAAGGGAAGGGGTCAGTAAATTACATATTTACCAGCCCCTTTCTCTCGTTCAGCCTAAAACATCCCCACAGCATTAGCCACCGGGAGAGAAGGGAAGCCGGAAGCAGGGTGGGTGGAAGTGTTACTAGGGCAGTAAGGGGAATCTATGCTGCACATGGTGATTAGAGTGTGCCTGGGCACACCTGGCACACCCTGTGCGCACGCCTATGCGTGGAGCTACCTCGCATGCGTCAAAGTAATTTTGAGCATGCGCGGGTTTTCACGGCGACAGGTAAGTATACACACTCTCGGGTTTCTCGTCGGGAAACAGTCCGAGAAGAATCTCGACGAGAAAATAGAGCGCAGGTTCTCTATTTTTCCAGATTTCCAGACCAGAAACCTGAAAGCCTCATGCACATGCTCGGTTTACTCAGCAAGAAAGCTCTGCCAGCAGTTTTCTTGCTGGTTCTTGCCGAAAAGACAGAGCATGTGTACGAGGCTTATGGCAGGCTTTACTTTGCCAGCTTTTTGTTGCCCTGTCCCAACTTTTTCGAGATGTGTCGCTGCCATCAATTTCAAATGGACCAAATTTTTTTATTAAACTGGTAAATTTTCTTAGTTTAACCACTTCAGTCCCCGCTCATCGTCAATTGACGGCAGCTTAGGGGATCTGAATATCCAAGCTGCCGTCAATTGACGGCATCGTTTTCTACGGCCACTGGGGGGCGCGCGCCGATGGCGCCGCGCGCACCCGGCGCGTCCCTGAGATGCCGATGCGCGTGCCTGGCTGTCGCGATGTCCGCCAGGTACCCGCTGATCTGCGTTTTAGAGCAGGGACGTGGAGCTGTGTGTGTAAACACAGAACTCCACGTCCTGTCAGTGAGAGGAGACAGATGCTGTTTCTCTTGTACATAGGGAGACAGCATCGGTCACCTCCCACAGTCACCCCCCTCCCCCCACACAGTTAGAACACACCCAGGACTCACATTTAACCCCTTCCTCACCCCGTAGTGTTAACCCCTTCACTGCCAGTCACATTTATACAGTAATTAGTGTGTTTTTATAGCACTGATCGCTGTATAAATGTGAATGGTCCCAAAAATGTGTCAAAAGTGTCCGATGTGTCTGTCGCAATATCGCAGTCCTGACAAAATTCGCAGATCGCTGTATTACTAGTAAAAAAAATAAAAAATTGTCAGAATTCTATCCCTTATTTCCTAGCCACATTGCGATTTTTTTTTTTTTATCAAAAATATGTAGAATACATATCGGCCTAAACTGAGAAAAAAATATAGCAAAAAGTAAAAAATATTGTGCGTTGTTTTTCAAAATTGTCGCTCTTTTTTGTTTATATCGCAAAAAAAAAACGCAGAGGCGATCAAATACCACCAAAAGAAAGCTCTATTTGTGGGGAAAAAAAGGACGTCAATTTTGTTTTTAAGGCACGTCGCACGACCGCGCAATTTTAATTTAAAGCGACGCAGTGCTGAAAGCTGAAATTTCGCCTGGGCAGGAAGGGGGTATATGTGCCCAGTAAGCAAGTGGTTAAACATTTGATATGTTTTCTATTTCCAAATGTAAATAAAATATGGTTTTATGATATTTGCAAATCATTGCGATATTTTTATGTAGATTTACACAACGCCTCAACTTTTTCTGGAATTGGGGTTGTATATTAATGATCAGATAGGGATAGATACCTAGACACTATTAAACCCAGAAAATAATAATTAACAATGACCTTTACACTTTTATGTTCATTCAATGATATTACAAATATAAAGATATACCTAACTGTACAGTGTAATTTGTCTCAATGTAATTTTCGTAAATACATGACTTCAGGAACTGCTCCCTTTTACCGTTATCTGTACAAATTCCACATATAACCATTACCTTTGCAAACTTGAAAAATAGCCTTGAAACAACAGATGTCCACTCTCAGCAGAGCATTGTGTGACAAATGGGGGGGGGGGGGGGCAAAAGAGAGTTCAAAAGAGCAATGTTTATAGTCAAGACAGAAAACGCAACATGCAAGGCTGCAGAGAACAGGCAAGGACAACCAGACAGCAGGCATGCATTGACCAATCGCATCACCTACCTGTTGACTGTAAGTTAGGATTTTTCACAGGTGTTCCAGTCTTGTATATTTTCTTCTTCAGCAAAGAGAAAGCTTTGTTTTGTTGGGACTCAACTAGAAATCCCAGGTCTCCCAGGAATCTTAGGACTCTGTGGAGCAGCAGTGGTTTCACATTGATTTGCAATAGTTTCAGGGGGCTAATAAGGGTCTCTGTGGGCTTTAGATCCTGATCACAACTGTCATAAGGAAAGATAGTCCAGGCCAGGTTGGGCCCTAAAGCCGATACTAAAACATGTCGAGACAGTTTGAGGAGGACAGCACAGGGCCAGGTCTTTCCCTTCCATTGCATATTCAAATGGTGGTCTCCATTAGTCTTTATATCATATCCTAGGGCCTGAAAGCCACCAGTAGTCTCCCGTGTGGACCTTCTCCCCACATTGTAATCCAAGAGTCCTAATGAGGAGGAGTCGTCAAAACTGCCGTTTGACCAGACTAAAAACATAGGAATAAAACAGAGTTTGCAATTTTTATTCAAATATGTATTTTGTATGCAGGCTGTCTAAAAAAAGCAAAAAAGCAACATGAGCATGTAAATTTAAGGCAGGAAAAGACCATGGACTTCAATATGATGCATATTGTAGATTGGTTAAAGTATGCCATTTATACCTCAAGGGTGAATTTTCACTTTTGAAATGTTACAATAAAACAAGAGTATAAAGCAGTGATGGTGAACCTTGGCACCCCAGATGTCTTGGAACTACATTTCCCATGATGCTCGTGCACTCTGCAGTGAAGTTGAGCATCATGGGAAATGTAGTTCCAAAACATCTGGGGTGCCCGAGGTTCGCCATCACTGGTATACAGTATGCGAGTTGAAGTGCAATCATGCACCTCAAATTTGGCACACCAAAAGAGTGCATGTCTTTTTCAAAGAGACGAGACACCAGATCATTCATTTCAGCAGCACTTTTCTTTATTTTAGGTATGTTATTTACCTGTAAATGCCTCCATTGTGTAGACATCCAAAAGCCCTAGGAGTGCTGCTGGGCACCACCATATTGGATGTGATGTCAGCAGACTCACTCAAGTGACACTCTAGTCTATAGTATTCCCATTTGAGGCTCCCAGAAGCTTCATAAAAGGTCATGTAGAGGGGTGATGGCAGAGGATGAGCAGCTTGGCCAGCACAGACAGCAATTAAGAAGGAGAGGGCAATGACATGGTAGGAGGAATGGGGCTGTACTGACTGTTCCTGAAGTAGTCAAATTTCCTAGCAAGATTAGAGGAACATTGCATGTCAATAAAAAAATTGTTCATGGAAATAAAAACACTGCATGTGAACATTTAGGCTCCGTGTATACTAGGAGCTGAAAAAAATACTGGAAAAACACTATATGAAAAACGTTCAATATGAGCTTTTTTATGGCGTTTCTCCATTTTGTGTGCTGACGTTTTGCTGGGGTTAAGTAGTTTAGCTGGTTGTTAAGGAGTGGGCCACAAGCCAGCCGCCGTGTCCTTAAAGTGGATGTAAACCCACAATGTAGAGTATAATATTTCCTATCATCTGTGCCCAGTCTTGCCACACAGAGTTAATCCAGCTCTGAGCAATCCTCTTTTATGTTCAGTGAAAATGAACAGCCTTCCAGATAAAACCCTGCCTAGATAAAAAGTCAGTTTTCTCTCTCTTGCTTTGAGTGAGAGGTTATTTACATATCTAGCTTGGACATGTTTATCATATGTTATGTTTTGTTTATCATAATATGAGGTGATATAACATCATAACACATCCTAGTAATATACAATGAACTTTGGATCACCTCTTGTTATGATAAACATGTCCAAGCTAGATTTGTAAATAACCTGTCACTGAAAGCAATAACAGAGAAACGGACTTTATAATTTGGCAAGTTTTTATCTGGAATTCTGTTAATTTGCACTGAACTTTAAAAGAGGATTACTCAGCGCTGGATTAACTCTGTGTGGCAAGACTGGGCACAGATGATAGGAAATCTTATACTCTACATTGTGATACCCACTTTAACAACCGATGACTCATCAGCTGTCAGAGGGGTTCCCTTCTGACAGCTGAATGTAAACAAAAGAATTAAAGGCTATTGAAATATGAGAAAAAAAACTTTGTGGGGTCCCACCCAATCCATACCGGGCCCTTCGGGTCCGGTATGGATTTTTAGAGGAAGCCTATGCCAAACTTCTTTTAAAAAAAGCATGGGTCCCCCTCCCCCCGAACACTGTACCAGACCATTACCCGAGCATGCAGTCCAGCAGGCCCGGAAAGGTAGGAGACCAGTGGGTACTCCTGAACCATACCAGGCCACATGCTGATGAGGGCAAGGGCCTCTACCCCACAACCCTGGCTGGGTTTTTGTGGAGGTGCGGCGGGTAATTTATAAGAATCTGGAAGCTCCCTTTAACAAGGGGGACCAGATCTCGGCCCCCCATGTGAATGAGTAGTACCCCTTAACTCATTCATAAAAAAAATTGTAAACGTGAGAAAAAACAGCTGAAGTTAGCCTGGTAAACAAGTAAAAATATGACTAGAGGGTCACCTCCTTTCTGGAAATGTAAATATGAAAATATGTAAATATTAAATACTTAATATTTACCTTTCTAAAGGATTCATTCCTTAATATAATAAAGAAAATTCCCATTAGATTATTTCCTTTTAGAGAAGGAACCCTGTATGTTCTCTGCATCTGTCTATCAGAAACAATAGGTCTGATAGGGAATACATTTTCTGCTGGTCTCTATATTCAGCCATTGTCTCTTGTCACTGATAACTTGGAGCCATAGTTACAAGACAAGGCGTAATTGTACAACATACAGTATTGTATGAGTGTTGGTTGGGAAGGGTTACAAACAACAGAAACTGCCTGTGTATGGTCACACTGTTCCAGGCTGCTCAACCGCTGTATACTTGGACACAGTAGGTGGGTTCAGATTCATTGACATTAGTAGAAATAGGAGTATAAGTGTTCTCCAAGCAATAATCATCAAAATAAATTTTAAACAACTAATGGAAAAATAAACACATTTGCTATTTTCTAAGCCTTTAATTTGTTATTCTAGGTTTCACATAACAGGCAGAAGCACATCTAGAACTTGTCAGAAGTCCCCCTAAGGCAATACACGGCACAGGTTTAAAATATCTGATCTAACCTGCTGCATTTATTCTGACATCCAAGCTGCTAACCTAAAACTGGCAGCAAGAACATCTGATTCCTTTTAGGAGGAATAATTTGCTGATGGTGACAGCTTTATCCACTATACACTCTATAGAGTATATGATGTCCCTGGAGGTCTGAGCTGGCCATACATGACATGGGAGGGGAAGGGCTAAGCTAAACCGGCAATTAGAACCGCTTGCTGCTCAGAGATTTAACCACTTGCTGGCAGTTACCTTGGTTAGCCAAGGCGTTCAATCAGCAAACAGTTATGCCGCGTAAACACACGACAGTTTTTCATGACGTGAAAAATGCCATTTTTTAAAATGGTCATTAAAAACGATTGTGTGTGGGCTCCAGAGCATTTTTCTACATGTGAAAAATGGGCATTAAAAAAAATGTATAACACTGGAAATCACTGAAGTACACATCATGGGCCAGATTCAGGTAGATGAGAGTATCTTTCCTCTGGAGTAACGCTTCTCATTTACGTTACTCTGAAGACCCTTTCAGCGCAAGTCCTGTAATTCACATAGCAGTTGCGCGTAAACTTGCGCCAGAGTAACGATAATGCGCTGGCGTAACCCGACGCAAGTGGAAGTGGGTGTGATCATATGTAAATGATGGGCGGAGCCCAGCGCAGAGGCTTACGTTCAGCGCATCATCCACGGAGCATGCGCAGTGAGTGCGGCTCCACTCGCCCCCCTTGTGCGCATGCTCACAACTTTCGTCGGCACCACTGCACGGGAAACGTCAGCGCAATGCCTTCCGTTGGGCGTTTAAATGCGCCCGTAGAAGCGCCATTCCGGCACTAAAGTAAATCCTGCTCCCCCTCCCCGCAGTGATGTTACTTTTGTTCTGAGATGGCTGCTCCCGTTCCCCGCAAACACACAGGAGAAAGCTGAACTTTAATGGCCAGGAGCTGACAGCCGTCATCTCGGCTATGGAGACCTATGATGTCTTCCTCCATGGCTGTAAAATTTGACAGACAAGCATGGACAGAGGTGTTGTCCTGCAAGTGGGGGTGCTCAGCTAGCTCTTATCGTCGGTAACGCTGCTGTAGCTGCTCTCCTGCTGACCTGTGACCGTCTGGAGTAAAGATAAAGCAGCCTTTTGTAGAAATAACTTTGCGCCGGACGGACGAGATACGCGCGGCGCATGTAGCCAGCGTATGGTGCTAATCCGTTCGTGAATTGGGAAAAATCCCTCATTTGCATATTTGCAGGGGAAATCAATAGGCGCGACTGATGCGCCCAGCGAAATTAAGCGCTGACGATACTCTGGCGTCGGAACGTTCCGCCGGTCGCAAATGACCCGTTATTGGGCGCATCTAGTTTGGTGGGTACGGGCACATAGAAACGACGGCGCATCATCACAGTTACGCGGCGCATATCGAAATACTCCAGCGCAAGTGTTCCTGAATCTGGCCCCATAACTCTAGCGATGTTCACTTATTTCTGAGTCCTGTGCTAAGTGGCTTGCCTGTTATTTAGTGAACACGGGAGGTTGGCTGCTCAACATGGGTGCCATTCAGAGACTGCTGCGCTTTTCATGAATGAATGCAAAGCATTCTCTGATTGGATGGGGCAGTGACATCAGCCACTTAACTAAGTTAAAATATGCCATACCTGAAATTCATCTTTATTATTCTATCATATAATAGTCAAGAGAGAAAGTCGGAAGTCACTCTAATGAAGAGCAATTATTATGTTGCTACACTAGAACTCCAGTCCACCAGTCCAAGCTACTTTGTGTACGGTGGGGGAGATATTATGCCTATGTGATGTTTAATTGCCGTTTGTCTCTCTATTGGGGAGGTCTCCCTAGACTTCCAATCCCAAGGACAATACAGGAACTGGGTGAAAAATCCTCAGAATTAAAAAAAAATACCATCTCTGTATGGGAGTCTAGGGTAGGTGTGGAGGAGCTAGTGACATTACCCACAGTGCTTGAGTGTGCTGGATGTGGAGGGAGAGGGATCCTGCTGTCTGAACTGACTGCTCTATAAGCGTGAAGCCCCGTACACATGGCCGAGGTTCTCGGCAGAAACCAGCGAGAACCTCCCTGGGAGCCGCATTCTGCCGAGAACCTCGACCGTGTGTACGCTCTCGGCGAGCCCCGCCCGTCGGGAAACCTGTCGAGCAAATAGAGAACAGGTTCTCTATTTGCTCGACGGCCTGTCGGGATGAATGGCTGGTTGCCTTTCCCGACGGGCGGGTCGCCGATTCTGACAGCCGGCAGAGACCCTCGACGGGCGGAACGATGTGTTCCGCCCGTCGAGTTTCTCTGCCGTGTGTACGCGGCATGAGACCCCATACACACGTCCGAGAATCTCATCAGGAAAAACCCGTTGTTTTCCCTGACAAGATTCTTGGCAAGAAACTCTTGCCGCCGGGGTGTACTGAGTGTACAGTCAGTGTACCGCGGTTCTCTTGAAAGGAACGAACGAGGTGACGTCACATTCGATGCCGTCGCAGCCATATTGCTTCACCCTACCTATGCCGTGGAAGCTACCGCGCATGCGTCAAAGTCATTCCGAGCATGCATGGGTTTCCACGGCGACAGGTAAGTATACACACTCTCAGGTTTCTCGTCGACCAGAATCTCGACGAGAAAAAAGAGAGCGGGTTCTCTTTTTTTCTCGTCAAGATTCTGGCCAGATTTCCAGATGAGAAACCGGAATGCTTCGTACACACGAACGGGAATCTCGGCAAGAAGCAGTTTTCTTGCTGGTTTTTGCCGAGAAACCCGGTCGTGTGTACGAGGCCTTACACTACAGTTAAATGTCAGTGTAGCTATCCAAAGCTCTTGTACTATTCCATAGCAAACCTGTGCAATGATGATGTCTTAATTATTCTTTGAGAATCACTGCATTTGGATCCTTTCTCTTGGCCATCAACCAATTAACTGTTAGGTGAGCAGTACATCCACTAATTGGTGGTGGTGAATAGTTGTCCACATATTGGACTTTAATGGCTGTAATTTAATTGTACACCTATTGTTTTTAGGCCTTTGGAATTGTTATACGTTTATGTAATATTGGAAGGTTGATTTTAGCGCATTATTACTTTATGAATTCAGGTAGATGTTCCCTAGGGACAAGTAATGAGGGTGGATCTTCTTTTCTAGACAGAAACAGCAATCGAAAACTTGACTCTTTCTATCCAAGACTAAAAAAAAAAAATCTTGGCTGGAGCTCTATTCTAAGCCTATAAACACCTCTCTTTGCCAGATCAATGCAAGGTTAGGCCTCGTACACCCGACCGAGAATCTCATCGTAAAAGAAACGTTGATTTCCTCGACAAGTTTCTTGACAGGCTTGTCGAGAATCTTGTCAAGCTTTCTTTGCATACACACTGTCGTACAACACGTACGACGGCACTATAAAGGGGAAGTTCGATTCCACTGGCACAACCCTTGGGACTGCTTTTGCTAATCTCCTATTACTGCGTGTTAGTAAAAGTTTGGTGAGAGATGATTCGCGATTTTCAGTCTCCACTACGAACGCTACTTTTACCGAAGGTGCGCTCCCGTCTCATACTTTATTCTGAGCATGCGTGGGTTTCTAAGCATACACACACACGCAAGTGTTTCTCATCGTAAATCAGCCTGATGGGGAAATTGAGACTCCTGATGAGAAAAAAGAGAACTTGATCTCTTTTTTTCTCGTCGAGATCCACGTCAATTTTCGCGACGAAAAAAATACACACAACCGTTTTTCGCAGCAAAAAAGCTCTGCCACCAAGTTTCTTGATGGATTTTGTCGAGGAAAACGGTCGTGTGTACGAGGCCTAAGCCTATAAACACCTCTCTTTGCCAGATCAATGTACGGTTAGTTTTACCCAATCTTGGATAGATACATAGATAGATAGATATTTTTCCTACTTTTTTACTGTTTTCTATTTTTTGCTTCAGTATGAACAGTATGTTACAAGTAGCTTTTGGAAGGCTTCCCTGAAATAACATTACTGTACGAAACAGCTGTTACCAACCTGGGAACCTAAATATTTCAGTATGAGGCTTGTAAAGCGATCACAACCAGAAGGCAAAGTACACATTTTAGAAGATGCCAAAGCCTCCCTGGAGTATGTGTCTAACTACAACTACTTACTATGAAGTCTGAAAGCACACCGTATCCAATATGACCCACTCCATAATTACAAAGAGGTCTATTCCTGAACTTCTGTCCATCTAATTACAAACACCTGGGCTTACGCCATGGTTTACTCCTTTATATGTTGTAAACGGCTTTATTAAAAGTACTCCTGTCATTGTTGGTCTCCTGAAAATGTTAATTGCCTTTCTTTGTCTTTGATACAATTTTATCATTGGTCCAAAACAAGCAGACAGCAAATAAAAGTCAGAATTCCTTATCTCTGTACTTGCATTGAGTTAAGCCTTGTACACACAATGAGAAAACGGATGAAAAATTCCGCTTTCGATGCGATAGTACAATAATCTCATCATTAGTACGCAGCTGCCAAATTTTTCAGAAGGGACAAACACGAACATTTTCCTCGTACAATACCAGATTGTTTCGTTTTTTTTTATCAGTACCAGAGGTGTATTTCCTGTTACGGCCACACCCTGTGTTGTTTAAGATCCGCCCTGAAATTTTCGAGTGAGGACACTAGTTCTGAGGGCCTGGGGGGGGGGGGGGTAATGGATTCCCATCATTTACTTAGATTTCCTCTTACTTCCTGGTTGCCCATAGAGCAGGAAGTGAAGGGAAATCTTCGCAATGGGACAGGGATGGTAAAAAATAAACTGTAGGGGCTATAACCCTCCCTTACTCTACCCAAAATGAAAAAAAAAGTGTTGCCTATAGTTCTACTTTAAGTAGATGGTGCAGCAGAAACATATGGCACAGTGAGGAAGGTTTGCGGTCCAGGATGATAAAACAGTCAAAATTGTAATTGCCGCCCCCCACAGTTGCTTTTTGCGGGCGCTAGACCAATTTTCCTAACAGTGTAGCGCAAGCCGGCGGGGACTCTTTTCGTGCTGCCCCCCTGCAAAATGCTGCCCTAGGCCTGGGTCTTGTTGGCCTAGGCCAGGTTACAGCTCTGATCAGTACGGTTTTGGTCGGAAAATACAATAAAGAATACATTACAGCACTTCTTAAAAAAAAATTGGACTTTAGTAGCCTATTCGCATTTGTATTGGAGACTAGCATGCAACAAAAAAAAAACAAAAAACGGACGATCATTCTTCTGATAACCTCATTGTGTGAACTAGGCTTTAAGATGGCCATGGATGGATCAAATCTTGGTTTGGTCAGCAGGGACTGGCCGAGATTTAATCCCTCTATGGGCAGGCTGATTGTACTATTGATCGACTTGGGTACAACCAACATGATGGATTTTTAGAATGCGAAAAAGAGCAGCCCCCTTCGTTCGCTCCTCCCCTGTCAGGAGAACATTACCGGAGTCAGCATTAATGGGGGAATTGAGAGATTTTCTTTCCTGCAACCACAAAACCTATGACCTGCCTTAGTGACCTAAATGGTCAAATAATCAGCATGACAGCCAAGCTCCCTCGTACCCCTGAGTGAATGAGGCAAATCCCAAGGCAGCTCAATGGGTCAATATTTCAATGCTTAGGGCAGAATACTTGGCTTGTTGTGGGGCAAAGGAAATTGGGCTGTAGTCACTTTAGAAAGGTTGAATGATTGACTTCAGTCAAAAAACTCAGAAGAGAGGGTTAGGGCACAGGATTCCCAAAACAGGCAAACATTTGGCTTTAGACTTCCCTCCTGGAAAAGTAAGTATTTGGCCCTTTAAGAGGAGACAACTAGTACAGATGCCTTATTGGACTTGTCTGCCTCCTCCCCACCTCCCCTAACGCATTTCGACACATTTTTTCTTGGGGGGGGGGGGAGCAGATACCTGATTTTAACAGGTACCCCCTTCCACTTCCACTTTGACTTAGATTCTTGTAGTACAGCGATTCTCAACTCCTGTCCTCCGGACCAACTAACAGGCCAGGTTTGCAAGATAACTGAAATGCATCACAGGTGATATAATTTGATGCTCAGTGATTGCAGTATTCTAGTCTACAGCCATCTCCCCACGGTAATACTTCAAATCTGGCCTGTTAGATGGTCCTGGGGACAGGAGTTGAGAACCATTGCCCTTGGGCATCCGAGCAAAATTCCCCCCCCCCTTTCGCCAGCAGCTTTGGGGACACGTCACAGGTCTCAGAAAGCTGCGGCTTCCATTAGTCGGCTTCTATTAGTAGAACATGCTGGTGCCGAAGACACTAAGACAAGGGAAGAATTGGTTTGGGTGGGAATGGCGCTGGATCCCTGGACAGGTAAGTGTCCTTATATTAAAAGTAAGCAGCTACAGAATTTGTTGGCTTTATTTTTTTGGGAGAACACTGAAGATCCTCTTTAAGATTCTTCATTTAGGCAGCAATCATCCTGCCCTGCTCCCTAAGGATGCATCCCCCAGCAGGACAGGAAAAATACGTAAAGTGGTAGTAAAATTGTAGGAAAAAAAAACTCTCCCTGCAAAGGAGTTACCTTAGAATGAAGCCTTCCAGTGATGAGCTATCACCACTGCAGAGGCTTCCATCTTCACCTGGTCTTTCTGTGGCCACTTAATTGGCCGAGCCGCGATGATGTCAATCTCGCACATGCGCGTGGGAGTCATGGCCATAGCACAGAGCTCGAAAGGAATGGCACGGGTATGTTGTTCCTTCAGAGTGAATGTGGCGGTGACGTCACAGTCTGCCAACCAGGCAAATATCTCCTAAACGTTGCATGTTTAGGAGATATTTACTTAACCTACAGGCAAACTTTTTTTTAAGCTTACCTGTAGGCATGGGTATGCGCAGCCTATTGCATTAGGGTGTGCACCCAAAAGCTCAAACACACATGCATGTGTGTGTGCCTACATATATTTGACCCCGGCACATTGATTGCTTGCATAGTGAAAGAGAAGAGCATAAACACTTCTCTTATGGCAGAGCCGGTAAGAGGGAGATCTTTCCTATGTTCCTACTGCTACACAGAGCGATAATACTAATGTGCTTGGGGTGATTAGGGTGTGCCTGGACTTACTTGGCACACCCTGTGCGTACGCCTATGCCTGTAGGTAAAAATCGAAAATCCTGGGTTTACTACCACTTTAAGGCCCCAAAGCACAGGGCAGCTCCTGTTTCTTTAGGTCCAGACTCAGGCCCTTTTTCAGTAACATCCTCACCAAGCAGCAGGCCCTGGAGAGTAAAACGACTCATACTAGCATCCTCCATGAGCAACAATTTCTCTTGTGACACATTTCCATTAACAATCACCTGAACTTCCTCAGAAAAGTGGAGAAAATTCATTAATAAATTAGTCCAAAATTTCATTTTTTAATAAAATGTTCCTCTTGATGTTTTCCTGAAGTTTAGTGATTTTACTGTTAATAATGAAAAGGGGGGCTTATGCTAAATTGTTAAGCACACCAGAAGACCTAAGGGGTAAATTATTTTTCAAAATGTTATGAAAAAGACGGAAAAATAGTTGTTCACTTAAAAAGCCAACAATTTCGAAAATCTGATGGCTTTTTGATCATTCTTACTATTTTCTTTTACTTTACATGTCAAAAAGGTCACTTTGATGGTTTTAACGTCAACGGTTAATAAATTACCTTAAAGCCTATATATGAAGTGAAGTGAAAATTGCTGAAGTGATAGTTCCTGATTTCATAAAAATGACCGTGCCTCCATGTAATCACAGATGTTAGAATGGAACGCTACCTACAGTATTACTACGCCAAATTTTATGATTTAAAAAAAGTGATAAAAACATTAATCATTTTTTGGAGATATCAAAGAAAACCTCCAAGAGCTCGTTGGTTTTGTAGACTGCGAATCAATTGGTCTTGATGAAGCCGGTGATCCCAAAACACGTAGACCAACCGACAATTGATTCACAGGTCTACAAAACCAACAAGCTCTACTACTCTTGGAGGTTTTCTAGATTTAGAATATTTTTATTGATGTTTTTATCACTTGATACAATAAAATTTGGTCTTTTATATATTATTGTGGTCCCCTGGGTCGGTCGGTTGGTCGGTTGGAAGGACGACCCCATCACTGGCAGCTTCCCCTGTTTGGATGCGGCTTCCACTGCTCGGCGGCAGCTTCCCCTACTCGGCAGCCTCCCGTTCTCCTGCTTATCTCCTGCAGCCTTCCGTTCTCCTACGGCCTTCCGTTCACTGGGTCAGCATGACGGTGGCGGCTTCCGTTTCCTCATCCCCACCTCGGCGGCCAATTGGGAGTCTTCTCTTTTCGGACAATCAGGAAACTGGTCTTACACCTAACACTGATTGGATGGATTGAGGATTAGTGTTTCAACAGCGAATATTCATTTGCTGTTGTAACACACCTGGGTGGGATCAGAGCGCATTGTCTGCGACCCGAGCCCACCCAATTTTGAAGCCTATTAGAGCCTCTGGCTCTAATCAGGTGCTTCAAAAAAATAACCTGCCACTGTAATTCATGGATTGGATAGAAGAAGGTCCTGGACTGCCGCACTCCTTAAAACAATGTCTTTATAGCTATGAGTAAGCATCACATGATGTGAAACATATCAGCCACCTTTTCCTTGCTGTTCACCACGTTTTGACTGCATTGCTTTGGTTGTTTTTTGGATTTTATTTGTACAATAAAGACATTGTTTTAAGGAGTGCGGCAGTCCAGGACCTTCTTCTATCCAATGTACCTGTGCATAGCCAGCACCTTTTTGGTTTAGTGGGACGGAAGCAAAGCCAAGGGATCAGCAGTTTTTAGAGCGGTAATATTTCTCACTGTAATTCATGCACCCGTTTGCCTTAAAGGGGCCTGGACGCATTACTAGGTGGTGGCCGCCGAAGTCATGGATAGATTCATGTTATGCATGAATCTATCCATTGCAAATAGGGGGTGGAGTGGAGAGAGGGGGCGGCGCCCGGGTGCCCCTAATGGACGGGCTGCCACTGATAGATATCAGCCTATTACTATTTAAATTAGTTATGATTGAGTATAAAAAAAACAGGGTTTGATCCCCTGCTGTGCTGTATGCCGAACTTGCTGCTGCCTTTTTTCTTCTGTGCATTTTTTACGATAATCCTATAGAAAACACTATCAGGCAGGTGACACCATAATGCTGGAGTCATTGGCTCCTTGTGGATGCTTCATAATAAGAACAAAAAAGTTCAGCTCATGCTCTCCCTCCTGGGATCATAAAAAACAAAAAAGTCCCAGCAGGGGGATCAAACACAACCTGACTCACCCATTTCCTAACAAGGAAACCTGTCACAATTGGGTTCATGCAGGACTGTGAATATTCATATTTTAATGTATATAATCTTATTCATGAAGGACTTATATTTCCGCCTTTTTTAGCATTACTTATTTTCTCAAAAGCTGACATTAAACTGCAGTGTTAAGGGCCATTGAAGACAAATAAGGGGAAAATCGTGGGTGCGCGATATACGCCGATACCCACGCTCAGTTTGAACTGAGCCGCTGACATAGGCTTGGCTTCCCTCGTGCTCACGCATAAACGTCACAGAGCGTGAGCACGAGCGAAGCCGAGCCTGGCCAAATGTACCCGAGTGTACTGCACTCGGTATATGTCGGCGGAGGCGTTCAAACTGAGCGTAGGAAGACGAGACAGCGCTGGAGAAGCTGGGAGGACACCACTGAAGCCGAAGACGGACGCCGGACCGGACAAGGCCGCTGATGGAGGCCGCGCAAGACACCAAAACTGTAAGTACTAAAATGTTTTTTTTTTTACAGGAATTTTGGGGCTACTTTAGGGGCGCGCGCTATACGCCGGAGCATGCAATACCCCGATAACTTACAAAGTGAACAACCTTTAGTAAATCAACCCCAACGTGTGAGGTAAGGTAGCTCACAGCCCACACCCGGTTGACTTGACCTCCGACCCACTGACTCAACAATTGGAGCTTCTGAGTTTCTGTTCTCACAGTTTACTTGTAAAAAAAGAGGGTTGGGTATATTTTCACGTTTTATGTCCATTTTCCAATATCAACAGTTGTAAGGGGTTTGAATAACAATGCTGACATTGAAGTATTGACAGTAAATGTATATTTAGGACACCTCCTCCACCATAAGGTTCCATTGACCAAGATGGAACCTTTCATGTGGCTCTCCGCTGTTCAAAGTTATCAACTTAGAGAAAAGCAAAGACCTATGATTCATAGTCCATTCGCTCCAACAGTTTATTAACATGCATCTATTAACACTATACTAACACATTTATGAATATCCACCATTGAACTAAACATAAGCTGTGAAAACTTTTATTTTTTTATTGGTGCACCCAAAGCTTTCCTCTGCTATTGGTCCTTTAAGATTTCAATTGAAATTTGATAACTAATATTAAAAAAGAAAGAAATCTAATGCATGGCATAAGCTGTTTTTCCATATGAATGGAAAGTACTGAACTTCTATTTATTCTTACCAATTTGAGTACCGGGTATTTACTAAAACTGAAGAGTGCAAAATCTGAACAAGCTTAAAGTGGAGTTCTACCGAAAAAAAATATATATATTAAAAGTCAGCAGCTAGAAATACTGCAGCTGCTGATTTTTAATATATGGACACTTACATGTCCAGGGCGCCCGCGATGTCTTGCGGCTTCACTTCCTGGTTCCCTACTGCACATGCACGAGTCACACTGTGCAATACTGGTCCCTGCTGTCTTCTGGGACCTGTGTGTCTCCCAGAAGGCGAGGGGAACGGGGACAGAGCAGGCGCTGGATGTGGTGTAGGTCACCGCAGTGATCTATGCCCGGAAGTGGGAACAAATTCCTGTATTACACAGGTATCTACTCCCTCCTCCCCCTGAAAGGTACCAAATGTGACACCAGAGGCATGGAGGGATCTGAAAAGCGGAAGTTCCATTTTTGGGTGGAACTCTGCTTTAAGTCAGAAGCAGATTGGCTACTATGTACAGCGGCACCAGATTCTGAGTGCTCCAGTTTTAGTAAATTTCCCCCTCTGTGACTTAAGCTGGCCACAGGTGGATAGGATCTCAGCAGGCCCGTTGCTACAGGACAGGCAAAACAAACAACTGCTTGGGGCCCCGAGCTGGCATGGGGCCCCCAACTTCCCCTTCCAAGGCTGTAACGTGGCCGAGCTCCTCTTCCTTCCACCTGGAGTCCTGTCAGTCTGGCTGGGTACTGCTCGTGGTACAGGAGATTCAGTTTCCTGTTCACAGCCGGACTGACAGGAAGTGCACACTGAGTGCTCACTTCCTTTCAGTCCGGCCGGGAAGACAGGAAACTGAATCTCCTGTACTGCACGGTACCTGGCACTATCTGATAGGGGACTGGGGAAGAGGCAGGGGGAAGAGGGCTCGGCCACGCTACAGCGGCAGCCTACAGGGAAGAAGGGGAGGTAAGAATAGAAAAAAAAAAATAGTGTAGCGTTACCGTAGGCTTTGCATGGGGTTGGTGCTTGGGGGCCCCCATTTTGCCTGGGCCCCCCAAATTCCTTCAAACAGCCCTGGATCTCAGACAGTTCAGCAGGAACCCACTGAGATTCAAATAATCTATGGGCAGGCTTGTT
Source organism: Rana kukunoris (assembly GCA_029574335.1). Lineage (NCBI taxonomy): Eukaryota > Metazoa > Chordata > Amphibia > Anura > Ranidae > Rana > Rana kukunoris. The sequence goes on from CM056051.1 coordinate 39,160,850, forward strand.
GTACCGAAGTCTATTCAACAATCGACTTCAGTACAACCAGCCTGTTGGATTTTTTGCATGATATAGCCACCACCAGAGATCATTGTGTTCTGCAGGCAGGGAAGGCTCCCCACCGGCAGTACACAACAGTGCTGTGGGATGGATTCGCCCATCAACCCTGACTGTGTTGATGGGGAATCAAGCAATTTTCTTTCCTACCACCTGTGGTGGAAGGAAAGCAAATGGTATAATCTATAGTTTGCCTTAGACTCACCACTTATGCCGCGTATACACATAATCGGAAATTCCGACAAGAAAACCGTTGATTTATTTTCCGACTGAATTTTGGCTCAAACTTGTCTTGCATACACACGGTCACACAAAATTCCGACCGTCAAGAAAGCAGTGACGAACTCCACTACAACGAGCCGAGAAAAATTAAGTTCAATGATTCCGAGCATGCGTCAAATTGATTCAGAGCATTTCGGTTTTTTTTGCGCATCGGAATTGCATACAGACGATTGGAATTTCCAACAAGAACTTTCCCCATCGGAAAAATTAAAACCAGCTCTCAATTTTTTGCTGTCGGATAATTCTGACAGAAAAAGTCAGATGGCGCCTACACACGGTCAGAATTTCCAACCAAAAGCTCACATCGAACTTTTCTTGTTGGAATTTCCGATCGTGCGTGCGCGGCATTAGAGTACAACTTTTCTAAAGACTGTTGGTGTGCTGCCTATCGAAAAGGACCTGGCGCTGAGCTATGGGTAGATGTGCTGGTAGGCTGGAAGTCTTACATGAAATAGAATACGTTTAAATGAAATGTTATATTGGTAGGTCAACATTTTAGGTTCAAGAGGTCACTTCGCCCAAAATTGGTGAGCTTGTAAAATGTTATTAGAAAAAATGTATTTTAGGAACAATTGTTCAATCTAATGGGGCCAAACCAATGATCACGTTCCATGGTAGTCATCAGGAGACATGAAAAGGATGGAAATTGTTCTCAACAAACACCCGACACTCCCAGTGTAAGGGGGTCCTTCTCTACAACTTCTCCTTTTCCTCCATATTACATTTTGAAGGATGCAACAAAATGCGGATGCGAAAAAAATCAAAACTCTAAAGCAGGGGTCCTTCAGACTTTAGGGAGGAAGGCTGGACTGTGAACAGTGGGAATATCATTTTTTTCTGGCATCAGTGGGAGCAAACAGTGCCCCATCTTTGGAATTAGAGGGAGGAATAGTGCCCCATCTTTGGAATTAGAGGGAGGAATAGTGCCCCATCTTTGGAATTAGAGGGAGGAATAGTGCCCCATCTTTGGAATTAGAGGGAAGAAAAGTGCCCCATCTTTGGAATTAGAGGGAAGAAAAGTGCCCCATCTTTGGAATTAGAGGGAAGAAAAGTGCCCCGTCTTTGGTAATATAGGGAGGAATAGTGTCCCATCTTTGGTATTAGAGGGTGGAATAGTGCTCAATCTTTGATATTAGGGGGAGAAATAGTGTCCCATCTTTGGTATTAAAGGGGAGAAATAGTGCCCCATAGTGGAGGAAGGAATAGTGCCCCCTCTTTGGTATTAGGGAGGAGGAATAGTACCCCATCTTTGGTGTTAGGGGGAAGAAAAGTGCCCCAATGTTGTAATAGTGCCCCATTTTTGGTATTAGAGGAAGGAACAGTGCCACATCTTTGGTATTAGAGGGAGGAATAGTGCGCAATCTGTGGTATTATGGGGAGGAATAGTGCCCCATCTTTGGTATTAGGGGGGATAAATAGTGCCCCATAGTAGAGGGAGGAATAGTGCCCCATCTTTGGTATTAGGGGGGAGAAATAGTGCCCCATAGTAAAGGGAGAAATAGTGCCCCATCTTTGGTATTAGGGGGGAGAAAAGCTGCCCCATAGTAGAGGGAGGAATAGTGCCCCATATTTGGTATTAGAGGGGAGAAATAGTGCCCCATCTTTGGTATTAGGGAGGAATAGTGCCCCATCTTTGGTTTTAGGGAGGAGAAATGGTACCCCATCTTTGGTGTTAGGGGGAAAAATAGTGTCCCAATGTTTTAATAGTGCCCCATCTTTGGTATTAGAGGAAGGAATAGTGCCACATCTTTGTTATTGGGGGGGGGGGGGGAATAGTGCCCCATCTTTGGTATTAGGGGGAGCAATAGTGTCCCATCTTTGAAATTGGGGGGAGGAATAATGCCCCATCTTTGGTATTAGTGGGAGGAATGGTGCCCCATCTTTGGTATTGGGGGGGGGAATGGTGCCCCATCTTTGGTATTAGTGGGAGGAATAGTGGCCCATCTTTGGTATTAGGGGGAGAAATAGTGCCCCATCTTTGGAAATAGAGGGAGAAATTGTGCCCCATCTCTGTTATTAGGGGAAGGAATAGTGCGCCATCTTTGGTATTAGGGGGAGGAATAGTTCCCCAATGTTGGTGTCAGTGGGAGATATAGTGCTCCATTGTTGGTGTCAGTGGGAGATATAGTGCTCCATTGTTGGTGTCAGTGGGAGATATAGTGCTCCATTGTTGGAAATGATGCCCAATTGTTGGTGTCAGTAGACGGAAGAGTGTCTCGTATCAGTGAGAAAAATAGTGCCCCAAGGAACGGAAAAAAGGAAGTAAAGGGCTGCATCTGGCCCACCGGACACAGTTTGGAGACCACTGTAGATAAGACCAGAGCCATCAGGAGAGCTCACTATTATGGGTCCCTAAGACATACAGTATAAGAAACAAGCAGGGGGCTCCCAGGCTCTATTTATAACATAAATATGATTTTTGGAGATCTGATCCTTTAATGCCCCGTACACACGATCAGAAAATCCAACAAGAAATTATAACCATGTGTATGCTCCATCGGACTTTTGCTGGTTCTCAAATTTTCCGATAGTCTGTAGCAATTCCGACGCGCAAAATTCCGACGCATGCTCAGAAGCATTCAACTTAATTTTCTCGACTCGTCGTAGTGTTGTACGTCACCACGTTCTTGGCGGTCGAAAGTTCAGAGAACTTTTGTGTGACCGTGTGTATGCAAGCCAAGCTTGAGAGGAATTCAGTCAGAAAAAACATCCAAGGTTTTTCCGACGGCAAATCCGATCGTGTGTACGGGGCACAAGAATATGGACAAAGAGACTGCTTCATACAAAACACCAAAATGCTGCTTATATACACAAGTTAGTATACAGTTTAGAGTAGGAAATGAGGTCTATAGACAGATTTACTAGCCAAGCAAGGCAGAACATGGAATTCCACGAGGGATTACGCCGTGTGTAGCAATCTGCATCGCTATGACATATTACCGGCTTTAGTAGAGCAAACTTCTTGCTGACTAAGATTTCCCCCTCTTATGAAATGACTTTACAGTAGACTCAGCTGTTCACCCCTGGAGAGGATCACATTACCCACACTAGGGCTCTGGTATCTGATCCTCCGACTACTATTCTTTATAGTCTAAAACAAAACCAGATGCACGGTCTGACATATTCCCCAAAGTTTACCCAGACTCATCCTCAGCTTACTAACAGTGTAGATCTTCTGCTGTAGAGGGATTCCAGGAGAGGAGGATCAGAATGAGCAGGAGAGCCAGGGAAGAGCTTGGCGGTGATTGGAGGAGCCCGGTCATTCTTCCTTTTAGGAAAGGTCCCAGCAGCGGCAGTTGCCCCCAGCGGAGGGTGATGGCCACATCTCGATGGTTCCAGCTCTTCCTTAGATGGCAGGAGGAGTCCATACACAAATCAGGGCACATCTCCTCCGTCTCCTCATATCTGACTGCACTGGGATGGAGCTGCAGGCACTTGTCAGCTGTTGGGGGTTTATATTGTTCATATTTGCAGCATCTCATAGTGAAACTCCACAGCAAGTCTAAACCTGCAACATATGGATGTGTAGAGGCCGAGCTCCCAGTGGGCCTGTGAATGAAATTCATAAATAAATTAGATTCTTTTGTGTATGATACAAGACAGATGAGAGTATTTTCCAGCCCCGTCAGGTGTACATTCAGCACATAAAGCTCAACACAAAAACGTTGCCACGTGGAAATAGACAGTCCCATCCTCCCCCATCAAAGACAATGTGAGCAAGTCAAGTCATATGGAACGTATATAGCATATCAGTGATCTATTATCAGAAGTACAGCAGGAAATGAGGCATAAAAAACTGTAGTAAGTACAAAGAGAAATAATGCTGTGCAACCAGCAATAACCCATAGCAACTAAGTAGGTACTGTATTCAATATGGCATGATAACTTCATGTGTAGGGGGCCTCAAATGGGTTTCCATACAAGCCACATACGGCTAGTGACTTCCTTCCATGGAAACGCTGGGTAGCCGGGTCGCATGTGTGATGTCCAGACATCTCCCCCATTAATGTCCACATCTCCCCCATTAATGTCCACATCTCCCCCATTAATGTCCACATCTCCCCCAGTAATGTCCACATCTCCCCCAGTAATGTCCACATCTCCCCACATCTCCCCCAGTATTGTCCACATCTCTCCCAGTAACATCCACATCTCCCCCAGTAACATCCACATCTCCCCCAGTAAGGTCCACATCTCCCCCAGTAAGGTCCACATCTCCCCCAGTAATGTCCAGACATCTCCCCCAGTAATGTCCAGACATCTCCCCCATTAATGTCCACATCTCCCCCATTAATGTCCACATCTCCCCACATCTCCCCCAGTATTGTCCACATCTCTCCCAGTAACATCCACATCTCCCCCAGTAAGGTCCACATCTCCCCCAGTAAGGTCCACATCTCCCCCAGTAAGGTCCACATCTCCCCCAGTAAGGTCCACATCTCCCCCATTAATGTCCACATCTCCCCGTAATGTCCACATCTCCCCACATCTCCCCCAGTATTGTCCACATCTCTCCCAGTAACATCCACATCTCCCCCAGTAACGTCCACATCTCCCCCAGTAACGTCCACATCTCCCCCAGTAACGTCCACATCTCCCCCAGTAACGTCCACATCTCCCCCAGTAAGGTCCACATCTCCCCCAGTAAGGTCCACATCTCCCCCAGTAAGGTCCACATCTCCCCCAGTAAGGTCCACATCTCCCCCAGTAAGGTCCACATCTCCCCCAGTAATGTCCACATCTCCCCCAGTAATGTTCACATCTCCCCCGTAATGTCCACATCTCCCCACAACTCCCCCAGTAATGTCCACATCTCCCCCAGTAATGTCCACATCTCCCCTGTAATGTCCACATCTTCTAGAATAGAAAGCACACTCACAGGCAGCAGACGATGACATCAGCGTGCCGCTAATAGGCCGCCGCCATGTGTACCAAGATGGCAACGGCTCCGGAGCTAGGCTGAAGCCGCGGCCTTTCCTAAGGGCGAGACCGCGGAGCTCAATCTACGGATCTCGTACTCGATCAAAATTATTTTGATCAATCAAAGAAATTAACGATTAATCTGGGAATTAATCGTTAATTTCTGCAGCCCTAGTAATTATGTGCTATATTTTTTATGCCAAAGTATCAATAACTGTTCTTAGTAAAGAATTTGAATTGGTAAATGCAATCTCTTTACAGCAAACCAATCCTCTGAAGAAGACCCTTTTTGTACGGGTCGAAACACGTTAGTATTTGTATGCAAACAAACATTTTTGACGTAGAATGTTGTGTACAAATTTGTGTAATTTGTGTTTGCATTCTTGTATTGGAGCACACACCCCTTGTACCAGAGCTCATATTTTAACTGTCATTTGTATATTATATGTTCATTGCCAATGAAGAATACATTTTAATCAGTATATTCTGATAATTATTCCACCATTGCTGCCTAGAAAGCCCCTTCCTGGGGGGATATTAGGGGGCCTCAAATCTAGCCCCTGATGTCCACAAAGGGCCGCATATAATCATTATATTATTGAATGTTACAAAAGACATAGAAGTCATAGAACAGAGACTTACTAGGGGAAATGGTCAGAGACTGTTGTACAGAAGCGATTTGAGATCAAAGTCATGCTGTAGGACACAGTCAGAGACTAGGGATAGGTTACATGGAACGGCTAGAGATTTTGGCTACTAAAGAGGATCCTCACCCCATAAATAAAGATTTTAAAAGTCAGTCGCTACCCTTACTATAGTGGCTGATTTTTAAAAAACACACACTTACCTGTCCCAGGATCTACCAATGTCCTCACTCGACCCAGCTCTTTGCCGGTCTTTGGGTCCCTGGAACTGGCATCTTAACTATGGGCAGCTGCCTGTGACTTCTTGAGGCTTCATAGCCAGCTGCTCACTGCGCATGTGCAAACCGCTCTGCACCACGTGAATGGTCCCGTAGTCTCCTGGGACCTGTGATGTGTCCCAAAAGGCTGCGAGGAGCAGTGGCGGGGAGCAAACTTACACTCTGATTGCCTAGGTAGTCAGAGCAGAAGTGGGAGTAAGTACCTGTCAAAATCAGGTACCCGCTACCACCCCAAAAGGAAACATTCCAAATATGGGAGAGGAGATGGGTAGGAGGAGGAAAGGCAGAACTTCCTCTTTTGGGTGAAGTTCTGCTTTAAAGGCCCTTTTATAAATCACTGTTCCCAATACAGACTTCTAGGCCACCTCAAACACTAAAAAGGGTGCAAATTGGACACCAGGACTGTAAGTAATGCTATGGATTTTAGCACATACCAATTCCTCCTTATACTACCTAACTGAAATAATGGTGTATACATATCTTTAGAAAACAATTAATTTCAGAAGGTTTGTTCGATTTTCTAATGGTTAGTGGGGTCAAATCAAGGTTTGTTTTCGACTGTAGTGATGAGAAAACTCAAAAGGTGCAGGATGGAAGAATTGTACATATTATAGTGGAACCTGTTTAATACATCTAGGATTACATTTGAGTAGAAGATCTAGATGGAATGTTAAGGGCTATGGAACAAAAGTAGATGACTCAATGATGGCAAGAAATAACATTCTGATGAGCGATTTCCGTATGAAAGTTTGAACTAAATTCTACTCAAGTATACCCAGCAAGGTTCTCTACGAACTCCTGAAGGAAATTCTACTCATGTGTACCCAACAAGGTTCTTTATGAACGTCTGAAGGAAATTCTACTCATGTGTACCCAGGAAGGTTCTTTATGAACGTCTGAAGGAAATTCTACTCATGTGTACCCAACAAGGTTCTTTATGAACGTCTGAAGGAAATTATACTCATGTGTACCCAGCAAGGTTCTCTATGAACGTCTGAAGGAAATTCTACTCATGTGTACCCAACAAGGTTCTTTATGAACATCTGAAGGAAATTCTACTCAGGCGCCGTACACACGGCAGAGAACCTCGACGGGCAGAACACATCGTTCCGCCCGTCGAGGTTCTCTCCCGGCCGTCGAATTCGGCGACCCGCCCGTCGGGAATGGCAACCAGCCATTCTTCCAGGCGGGCCGTCTAGGAAATAGAGAGCGTGCTCTCTATTTCGGCTCGACGGGAAGCTCGCTGAGACCGTACACACGGCCGAGGTCCTCGCTGGAATGTGCATTCCAGCGAGGTTCTCGCTGATTTTCAGCGAGAACCTCGGCCGTGTGTACGGCGCCTCATGTGTACCCAGCAAGGTTCTCTATGAACGTCTGAAGGAAATTATACTCATGTGTACCCAGCAAGGTTCTCTATGAACGTCTGAAGGAAATTCTACTCATGTGTACCCAGCAAGGTTCTTTATGAACGTCTGAAGGAAATTCTACTCATGTGTACCCAGCAAGGTTCTTTATGAACGTCTGAAGGAAATTCTACTCATGTGTACCCAACAAGGTTCTCTACGAACTCCTGAAGGAAATTCTACTCATGTATACTCAACAAGGTTATTTAATAAACGTCTGAAGGAAATTATACTCATGTGTACCCAGCAAGGTTCTCTATGAACTCCTGAAGGAAATTCTACTCATGTATACTCAACAAGGTTATTTATGAACGTCTGAAGGAAATTCTACTCATGTGTACCCAGCAAGGTTCTTTATGAACGTCTGAAGGAAATTCTACTCATGTGTACCCAACAAGGTTCTTTATGAACGTCTGAAGGAAATTCTACTCATGTGTACTCAACAAGGTTCTCTATGAACATCTGAAGGAAATTCTACGTATGTGTACCCAGAAAAGTTCTTTATGAACGTCTGAGGGAAACTCTACTTATGTTACCCAGCAAGGCTCTTTATGAATGTCTGAAGGAAATTCTACTCATGTGTACCCAACAAGGTTCTCTATGAGCATCTGAAGGAATTTCTACTCACGTGTACCCAACAAGGTTCTCTATGAACGTCTGAAGGAAATTCTACCCATGTGTACCCAACAAGGTTCTCATTAAATACCTGAAGGAAATTCTACAAATGTGTACCGAGCAAAGTTCACTACTATGTGACCTAACAAAACTGGTGGAAATTTACTGTTTAATTCATAAAGGGTGTTTAAGGGAATCTCATTCGAAATCTGTCTTGGGGATATTGTGAAAGAAAACACAATTTGCGACTGATTTATGTTCATCAGTAAGGTGTATATGTCGCAGAAATGTTGCACAACTTTGTCTCAGAGAGAATTTTGTCTGCCACCATTACTTATACCTGTGACACAACTCATGCCAATGTGGAAGAGGTCTAAGTCCGCATACACACGATCAGTACATCCGATGAGACTGGTCCAAAGGACCATTTTCATGGGTTAACCGATGAAGCTGACTGATGGTCTGATGTGCCTACACACCATCGGTTAAATAACCCAGTGTTTTTCAACTCCAGTCCTCAAGGCATACCAACAGGTCAAGTTTTCAGGATTTCCCTCAGATGAAATGGCTGTGGTGATTACTAAGGCCTCTTACACACAGATCAGTTTTTCTTCAGGTTTTTCTTTTCAGTTTACCAAATCCATCTAATATGAGGTCAAACCTCAAGAGTCTCAATTTGTATGCAATCAGGCAGGCCCTTGTACTACATAGTTTTGGTAAACTGAAAAGAAAAACCTGAAGAAAAACTGATCTGTGTGTAAGAGGCCTAAGGCAGTGAAACCTATCAAATCACCTGTGCAAAATAATGGAAAGCCTGAAAACATGACCTGTTGGGGTGCCTTGAGATTGGAGTTGAAAAACACTGAAATAAATGATCGTGTCAGAACGCGGTGACGTAAAAAAAAACAACGTGCTGAAAAAAATGAAGTTAAATGCCTCCAAGCATGCGTCAACTTGATTCGGAGCATGCGTGGATTTTAAAGCAAGTTCTCTTTTTTTTGACCGAAGGATAACTGACCGATGGGGCCCACACACGATCGGTTTGGACCGATGAAACAGACCTTCAGTCCGTTTTCATCGGTTTTGACCGATCGTGTGTACGCGCCCTTATTCATTGCCCCTTTCTGTATGAATTTGTCACAATAATAGCGCCCTATAGTAAATGTGTAAAAAATAAGAAGTACTTGAATTTATCGCACATGTCAATGCTAACAATAAAAATTTGGCACAATGCTTCCTACTACATCCAGACCGCTAGAAATGTGTCACAGATGCCTTACTGAATTTTCCCCTTATGCCGCGTACACACGGTCGTTTTTTGCGATGAAAAAAAAAAGACGTTTTTTAAAACGTCATTTAAATTGATTGTGTGTGGGCAAAACGTCGTTTTTTGTCTTCAAAAAAACGACCAAAAAAAAATTCCAACATGCTTGAATTTTTTGTGTCGTTTTTCAAAACGTCGTTTTTTGTTTCACAAAAAGTCACCGTGTGTAGCAAAAACGTTGTTCAAAACAACGTTTTTCAACCCGCGCATGCCCAGAAGCTAGTTATGAAGCGAGCTTCAATGGAAAAGAGTGGTGAACGTAACCTCGCTTTTTGTGAAAAAAACGATGGTGTGTAGGCAACATCGTCTTTGAAAAGTGACGTTTCAAAAACGTTGTTTTTTACTTCACAGAAAACTTTGTTTTTTTTCATCACAAAAAATGATCGTGTGTACGCGGCATTAGTGTTTGTGTGTATCCAAGGTCATGTCTGATGTCAACTCACATCTTCCTAAATTGCACTAAACTAAATAAGAGCTGAAATCAGATTGGCAGCATTAGATATAAAGGTAGGTGATCTGTTCTACTAGTTACAGTGGGTCAATAACACAAACGATGGCTTTTGTCCATGGAGTTTAGAATCGGTATTGATAACCTCATCATGTAAATTACTATCACTGAAGACAACGAACTACAAAAATAAAGCCTCAAAAGTGAGAATTTTATCATCCTGTGGTTGTAAAATAATAATTTCTAGGGACATAGGATCAGTTATAGGAGCTGTCCCTGAAAACTAGACTCAAATGGCAACAAAGAGAGAGAACAATCACAATCAAGAACAAAACCGGCTCTTGCTGCAATATTCACCTTCCATCCTGAGATATCCCCCACAGTACTTTTTTCTGCCACTAGATGTCCTCAGTCAGATTACCACCATTATTCAACATATATCCTCTGATCCCATTGTTGAAAGAAAGCCAAAAGGAATTCGGGTTTGCAGATTGTGAGACTGTGGGAGAAGGCGCTCTGGTCAGATGAGAGCAAAATTTAACTTTTTGGCCTAAAAGCAAAACGCCATGTGTGGCGGAAAACTAACACTGCAGATCACCCTAAACATACCATCCTCACCGTGAAACATGGTGGTGGCAGCATCATGTTGTGGGGATGATTTTTTTTTTAGCAAGGAAAGGGAAGCTGGTCAGAGTTGATGGGAAGATGGATGGAGCCAAATACAGGGCAATCTTAGAAAAAAACCTGTGAGGCCGCATCGGACCAAAATCCGATGAGACATGTCCGCTGGAAACGCTCCGTCAGACATGTTTGAGCGGACATGTCTCATCGTCTGTACGCGGCCTTAGAGTCTGCAAAAGACTTGAGACTGGGGCAGAGGATCAAACAGTCAGCGCTACAATGGAATGGTTTAGATCAGTGGTCTCCAAACTGCGGCCCGAGAGCCGGATGTGGCCCTTTGCTTGTCTTTATCCGGCCCTTGGAGCACTATCCCTCCCAAAGATACAAGACACAATTCTGCCATCTAACTCTGACAATGGAGCACCATTTCTCCCACTGACACCACTAATGGGGCACTATTCCTCCCTATGATACTAGCAATGGGGCACTTTTCCTCCCTATGATACTAGCAATGGGACTCTATTCCTCCCCCTAATACGAGATGTTTACTCCCACTGATGCCAGGAACATTTTCACTCCCACTGGCCAAAGTCCGGCCCTCCAAGAGTCTGAAGGACAATACCTACTACAGGCTAGCTACTACAGCAAGGGGGGATACCTACTACAGGCTAGCTACTACAGCAAGGGGGCTAGGAGGATACCTACTACAGGCTAGCTACTACAGCAAGGGGGATACCTACTACAGGCTAGCTACTACAGCAAGGAGGGGAGGATACCTACTACAGGCTAGCTACTACAGCAAGGGGGGATACCTACTACAGGCTAGCTACTACAGCAAGGGGGCTAGGAGGATACCTACTACAGGCTAGCTACTACAGCAAGGGGGATACCTACTACAGGCTAGCTACTACAGCAAGGAGGGGAGGATACCTACTACAGGCTAGCTACTACAGCAAGGGGGGATACCTACTACAGGCTAGCTACTACAGCAAGAGGGGATACCTACTACAGGCTAGCTACTACAGCAAGGAAGGGATGATACCTACTACAGGCTAGCTACTACAGCAAGGGGGGAGGATAACTACTACAAGCTACCTACTATAGCAAGGAAAACAGCAAAACAGGAACCCTCTGGTGGGACTTTAAAAGGCAATGACTCCAAAAATTGTGTATATAGACAATAAATGTATAGAATTTATATAAGTTTAATAGTACAAATTCTAAAAACATAGACACATAGGAAGTTTGTATGACACGTTTTGAAAGCTCAAAAATATGTATCCACGTGAGATCATAGAAAAACACTTCATTTACATAATTTTGGTGCCAATGTACAGAGTGAAACTCTACATGTTTCAAGATTATGCGTCATTCCTCTTCATCAGGAGAAGGTGATAAAGGAAAAATAGAGGGCGCTGGGGTATAAGGGTGGTTATACTACAAACACGCTAGAATGGGTCTCCAAACGATAATTGAAAGTATTAAATAACCCAAAAATGTATATATATGATGAAGCAATGAAATCAAAAAATGTGCAATACAATATTGGAACCAATTATGGTAACTGGTATATCATATAACGTGTACTAATATTGACCAAACAGTGCAGTCCTTAAATTCCAAAGGAAAGAGAGGTGAAGAAATAAAAAAGAAGAAATTCTTCAAAGAAAATCCACAGTTCCTTCACCAGGCAAGTTGAATCACCCCAATCGTGCTCAAAAATAAGGATCCGCTTACCAGATGGTCATGACCTCTTACCCAAAAGAAGGTCAATCTCGCTTTATGCAGGATTATGCCTGCATTCATTTAGAAGAAATTCTTCACCACCAAGCAGAAAAAAGTTTCACTCCATAGAGAGGTACATGGAATAAATGGACAAAGAAAATGCTCCCATAGCGCGATCAATTTAATTTAAAAATGGAATAAAAACAAAAACAAGCCAAATGGCTACTTACAAAAAATGGTGCCCTATCCCGGCACTGAGGCTGCAGGCAATCAACAAGCTGGGGGTCAGTTGGCACACTCACGTGTGGCGGCCTCGCTGTGATGCGTTTAGGGAGCAGTAGTTCCTCAGAGGACCGTGGCTGTGTGAGTAAACTCCGCGTTGTGACAACTCGTGGTGCGTCTCTGAGACAGACGCCGGGAGAAGGACACATTTGGCTTGTTTTTGTTTTTATTCCATTTTTAAATTAAATTGATCGCGCTATGGGAGCATTTTCTTTGTCCATTTATTCCATGTACCTCTCTATGGAGTGAAACTTTTTTCTGCTTGGTGGTGAAGAATTTCTTCTAAATGAATGCAGGCATAATCCTGCATAAAGCGAGATTGACCTTCTTTTGGGTAAGAGGTCATGACCATCTGGTAAGCGGATCCTTATTTTTGAGCACGATTGGGGTGATTCAACTTGCCTGGTGAAGGAACTGTGGATTTTCTTTGAAGAATTTCTTCTTTTTTATTTCTTCACCTCTCTTTCCTTTGGAATTTAAGGACTGCACTGTTTGGTCAATATTAGTACACGTTATATGATATACCAGTTACCATAATTGGTTCCAATATTGTATTGCACATTTTTTGATTTCATTGCTTCATCATATATATACATTTTTGGGTTATTTAATACTTTCAATTATCGTTTGGAGACCCATTCTAGCGTGTTTGTAGTATAACCACCCTTATACCCCAGCGCCCTCTATTTTTCCTTTATCACTTTGTCCATTAGAATACACTAATTGTCACTTGAGGAGCAGCTTGATATATTTATATGTGTGTTATTTTCCACTATATTTATATTTTTTTAATTTTTAACAGTCCACTACTCTATCGAGCTATTGGCGCGGAATTTTTTCTTTATTTACATCAGGAGAAGGTGGTATAGAGGTTTATGATATCTACAATTCAAAAGATACAATAAGTACAAACTACAGCAAGGGGGGATACTTACTATTGGCTAGCTACTACAGCAAGAAATAGAGGATACCTACTACAGGCTAGCTACTACAGCAAGGAAGGGAGGATACCTACTACAGGCTAGCTACTACAGCAAGGGGGAGGATACCTACTACAGGCTAGCTACTACAGCAAGGGGGAGGATACCTACTACAGGCTAGCTACTACAGCAAGGAGGGGAGGATACCTACTACAGGCTAGCTACTACAGCAAGGAGGGGAGGATACCTAATACAGGCTAGCTACTACAGCAAGGAGGGGAGGATACCTACTACAGGCTAGCTACTACAGCAAGGAGGGGAGGATACCTACTACAGGCTAGCTACTACAGCAAGGGGGAGGATACCTACTACAGGCTAGCTACTACAGCAAGGGGGGATACTTACTATTAGCTAGCTACTACAGCAAGAAATAGAGGATACCTACTACAGGCTAGCTACTGCAGCAAGAAAGGGAGGATACCTACTACAGGCTAGCTACTACAGCAAGGAGGGGAGGATACCTACTACAGGCTAGCTACTACAGCAAGGGGGAGGATACCTACTACAGGCTAGCTACTACAGCAAGGAGGGGAGGATACCTACTACAGGCTAGCTACTACAGCAAGGGGGAGGATACCTACTACAGCAAGGGGGAGGATACCTACTACAGGCTAGCTACTACAGCAAGGGGGAGGATACCTACTACAGGCTAGCTACTACAGCAAGGGGGAGGATACCTACTACAGGCTAGCTACTACAGCAAGGAGGGGAGGATACCTACTACAGGCTAGCTACTACAGCAAGGGGGAGGATACCTACTACAGGCTAGCTACTACAGCAAGAAATAGGGGATACCTACTACAGGCTAGCTACTACAGCAAGAAAGGGAGGATACCTACTACAGGCTAGCTACTACAGCAAGGGGGAGGATACCTACTACAGGTTAGCTACTACAGCAAGGAAGAGAGGATGCCTACTACATAATAGCTACTACAGCAAGGGGGGATACTTACTATTGGCTAGCTACTACAGCAATGGGGGATACTTACTATTGGCTAGCTACTACAGCAAGGGGGGGGGGGGCATACCTACTACAGACAGTCCAATACAGCAGGGAGGCGGATACCTACTACAGGCAGCGTACCGCAGCAGGGGGGCGGAGTCCAGACCAGTCTCCCTGCACAAGGAAAAAGAGCAACAGGGACCGGTCTTTTTTACACTGATTAGTGCAGGGATCTGGAGGAAACACACAAAGCACACTGAGATTCAATGAATGACTCTACAATCACAGCCCATTCCCTCATCCTTCTCATCACCTAGAAATCATGTCACACTCACTGATGACATGCTGGCATGGAGGTGACACTTGTCATACAATGGGATCCCTCCTATGGAGGACACAATGAAGGTCCCCTGGACACCCCTGGGGAGGCGGGGCTGGGTGTCAGTGTGTGGGCGGGGCGGAGGTGAAGTGGGCGGGTCCTGTACACACAGCCTGTGTCTTCCCCTCCCTGTGTCCCTGTCGCACCCCCAGGACCGGAGCTCTGTGCCCGGCTCCCCTCTCACCTCTGTCCGCTCTCCGTGTCCGGCTCCTCGCTCAGCTCAGGGGCCCCGGGGCCCGGCTACACTCCTCCTCCTGCGCCCCGCACACACCTCCAGCGCTCTTATCCTGGGACTGAGTGTGATGTGCCGGCAGCAGCCCCCTCCTCCTCCTGCCCCCCTCCCCCCTGTACACGACTGACAGCTCCTCTCTGTACATTATTGGGGAGGATGACACCTAGACAGCGGGAGGGGGCCCCGGGCCCCGGGCCCCACACTGACACTGGGCACCCTCTCATTACAATCATATAGAAGGAGACCCAGCACAGCCCTGACACTGAGATCATCACTGATCCCTACAATCATCAACTTCTCCAACACCAACCCTGAGGTCCCAGCATGTACTGCCCAGGGTAGTCTCACCCCTCCTGCTGCACTATGCAAAGTCTCACCCCTCCTGCTGCACTATGCCAAGTCTCACCCCTCCTGCTGCACTATGCCAAGTCTCACCCCTCCTGCTGCACTATGCCAAGTCTCACCCCTCCTGCTGCACTATGCAAAGTCTCACCCCTCCTGCTGCACTATGCAAAGTCTCACCCCTCCTGCTGCACTATGCAAAGTCTCACCCCTCCTGCTGCAAAGTCTTGCTGCAGTGTACAGTCTCACTCTTCATGTGGGATTCTTTCATACACAGAGTAAATAATCCCTGCAAGGATAGAATGCTGAAAAAGAAAACTAAAGAGGCCATTGGTGCAAAAATGTTTATCCCTCCTGAAAAGAATACTTATGGAAGAATTCTCTGACTTTTCCTTGCAAAGCAATGATCACCTACCTCTGTATGTGCACCCCAAACCCCACATACTGCATGCAACAACTGGGTAGAACTGCTATTAAAACATCCCATATATTGGACTAGGAGAATTGTGAATGGTTTCCCCTCCAGCCCCCCCCCACCCCCCCCCCCCCCCCCCCCGCTGCCTGTGCAAAGTCTCACTCCTCCTGTTGCAAACTTTCAATGTGAAGTCAATTATATCCCCCTGCAGGGACAACAGGACCTGATATTGGCAGAAAGTCAGATCAGAGGATGTAATCGCTGATCGTCACCCAGAGCCAATGAGAGGCTCAACATGAAAACATCCAACAACTGACAGGTGAGTTGTGGGAGGAACGACAGTTTACCTGGAAGTGACATTTCTGTCAGAATATATAGAGAGTTTGTTTATAAATTCTCATCATTCAGATTTCTCTCCATGGTCCTCCTGTGTATGGACCGCATTTTACACAGACGCATGTGATTTGTTGGAGTACAAGAGCTGACTGGGCCCTGGCAATGACCTCCCGCGTCCTCACAACACCTCTATCCTTCCAATACCCCCTGTGTCCTCCCAACAGCCCCCTGTGTCCTCCCAATAGTCCCTGTGTCCTCCCAATAGCCCCCTGTGTCCTCCCAATAGCCCCCTGTGTCCTCCCAATAGCCCCCTGTGTCCTCCCAATAGCCCCCTGTGTCCTCCCAATATCCCCCTGTGTCCTCCCAATATCCCCCTGTGTCCTCCCAATAGTCCCTGTGTCCTCCCAATATCCCCCTGTGTCCTCCCAATATCCCCCTGTGTCCTCCCAATATCCCCCTGTGTCCTCCCAATAGTCCCTGTGTCCTCCCAATAGCCCCCTGTGTCCTCCCAATATCCCCCTGTGTCCTCCCAATAGTCCCTGTGTCCTCCCAATAGTCCCTGTGTCCTCCCAATAGTCCCTGTGTCCTCCCAATATCCCCCTGTGTCCTCCCAATATCCCCCTGTGTCCTCCCAATAGCCACCTGTGTCCTAGCAATAGCCGTCTGCCTCCTAGCAATAAGCGGCTGCTTCCTAGCAATAGCCACCTGCTTCCTAGCAATAGCCACCTGCCGCTTATCAATGCCCCCCCTGTGTCCTCCCCATAGCTGTCTGCATCCTAGCAATAGCCACCTGCACCCTCACAATACCTGCCTGCATCCTACACTAGCTACCTGCATCATAGCAATAGCCGCCAGCATTCTAGAAATAGCTGCCGGTGCCCTCCCAATAGCCACATGCATCCTAGCAATATCTGCCTGCATCCTAGTAATAGCCGCCTGCATCCTAGCAATATCTGCCTGCATATTAGCAATAGCCGCCTGCATCCTAGCAATAGGCGCCTGTGTTCTACAAATAGTCATCTGCATCCTACCAACAACCACTTGTGTCCTAGCAATAGCTCCCGGCACCCTCCCAAAAGCCGCTTGCATCCTAGCAAAAGCCGCCTGCATCCTAACAATAGTCGACTGCGTTCTACAAATAGCCACCTGCATCCTAGCAAAAGCCACCTGCATCCTAGCAATAGCCGCCTGTGTTCTACAAATAGTCATCTGCATCCTACCAACAACCACTTGCGTCCTAGCAATAGCTCCCGGCACCCTCCCAATAGCCACCTGTATCCTAGCAATATCTGCCTGCATCCTAGCAAAAGCCGCCTGCATCCTAACAATAGTCGACTGCGTTCTACAAATAGCCACCTGCATCCTAGCAAAAGCCACCTGCATCCTAGCAATAGCCGCCTGTGTTCTACAAATAGTCATCTGCATCCTAACAACAACCACTTGTGTCCTAGCAATAGCTCCCGGCACCCTCCCAAAAGCCGCTTGCATCCTAGCAAAAGCCGCCTGCATCCTATCAATAGTCGACTGCATTCTACAAATAGCCACCTGCATCCTAGCAATAGCCGTCTGCATCCTAGCAATAGCTGCCTGTGTTCCACCAATAGCCAACTGCATTCTAGCAATAGCTTCCAGCGCCCTCCCAATAGCCGTCTGCATCCTAGCAATAGCCAAATGTGTTTTAGTAATAGCCAGCTACATCCCAGCAATAGCCACCTGCATCCTCACAATATCTGCCTGCATCCAACACTAGCCGCCTGCATCCTAGCAATAGCTGACTGCATTCTACCAATAGCTGACTGCATCCTCACAATAGTCACTTACATTTTAGCAATAGCCGCCTGCATCCTAGCAACAGAGAATGCTTGTAATAGATTATCATTCTGCAGTTGTAATTTTTCGGTTAAGATTATAAAATGATTGCTGTGGACAATAGCCTGCCAGCCTGGCTTTTCCTTTGCTCCACTATAACCAGTGTACTCCTACCTTTGCAGCTGAACTCAGAGGTTCTCCACTGATGAAAAAACAAAACTAAGGAGATTATTAGGCTAAATTGCTCATAGCTCCTGGGGGAAAAGTTGTGCAAGAATTTATCTGACCTTTCCTAGTAAAGTAATGATCACCTACCTTCGTATGTGCATCCCAAACTCTATAGAGTGTATGCAACAACTGGATAGATGTGCAAGACAGGGGGGGGGGGGGGCTGCTGTGTGCAAGGGGGCTGACACTTCCCTGGGATATCCCATTGTGCCCCACTTGGAAAGCCTTTGTATATGCGCTCCAATAGGAGATGTAAAAAGAAACAGCTGTTCCAAATAAGCCAAAGATGTGCACATTCTATAGACCTAGAATCTGCAAAATCCATCAATATTTCTGCGTAATACTCTGCAGGGTAAACTCTATGTGAATAGATACTCTGATTGCTGCTAAGATCTTCCAAAAGGTTCAATTCACAAAGCGAACCCCTCGGGATGAGGATCCTTATTGTATGAGATTTCACAATTGTAGTCACATAGCTGAAAATGACATTCTTCATTCATAAAGAGCCTTATGTACAACATAGTTACATTGTTGCAAACTGTAGTTAGTCAGGTTGAAAAAAAAAAAAAGTCCATCTAGTTCAACCATAAAAAATAAAAAAAGATTTATTAACCACTTAACAACTTATTAACGGACCATTATGCAGGTAAAGGACCTGGCCAGTTTTTGCGATTCGGCACTGCGTCGCTTTAACTGACAATTGCGCGGTCGTGCGACGTGGCTCCCAAACAAAATTGGCGTCCTTTTTCCCCCCACAAATAGAGCTTTCTTTTGGTGGTATTTGATCACTTCTGCGGTTTTTATTTTTTGCGCTATAAACAAAAATAGAGCGACAATTTAGAAAAAAAAAACAATATTTTTTACTTTTTGCTATAATAAATACCAGCAAAAAAGATATAAAAAAAAAGATTAGGCCGATACGTATTCTTCTACCTATTTTCGGTAAAAAAAATCGCAATAAGTGGTTATCGATTGGTTTGCGCAAAATTTATTGCGTTTACAAAATAGGGGATAGTTTTATGGCATTTTTATTATTATGTTTTTTTTTTACTATTAATGGCGGTGATCATCGCTTTTTTTTCGTGACTGCGATATTATGGCGGACACATCGGACAATTTTGACACATTTTTGTGACCATTGTCATTTTCACAGCAAAAAGTGCTATAAAAATGCATTGTTTACTGTGAAAATTACAATTGCAGTTTGGGAGTTAACCACTAGGGGGCGCTGTAGGGGTTAAAGGATCACTAAAGGATTTTTTTTTTTTTTTTTAGCTAAATAGCTTCCTTTACTTTAATGCAGTGCTGTTTACATGTTCTCATTGTTCGTTTTTGCTTTGAAGTAGCTGTAATACTTCTCTGATCTCCACACTTCCTGGTTGTCTGGCTCCTTATGAAAAATCTCATGGCAGATTTTCACTGTGGTCCAAGCTGTGTGTCTAAAACTCCTCAGAACCAATCAGATTCATTTTAAAAACAAAACACTGCCCTGGATTTGTTTGTTTTTGTTCTGTGTCTCTCTCTACTTCACAGAAACATGAGGCACATTATATGATTGATTTTTATCTATTTTTGATCATTTTTAAAAGGAATCAGTTAACTTTTATGTCTCTATACCCTGTAAACAGTAATTTCAGCAAAACATGTTTTCCCCTTTAGTGACCCTTTAAGTGTGACCTCATATGTGTTTCTAACTGTAGGGGGCGGGGCTGGACGTGTGACGTCAGTGATTGTGTTTCCCTATATCAGGGAACTGACGATCAGTGACACTGCCTCTGTGAAGAACGGGGAAGGTGTGTTTACACTCACCTCTCCCCATTCTTCAGCTTCTGTGACCAATCGCGGGACACCGGCAGCGGTCGGATCCGCGGGTCCCACGAGCACGGTCACGGAGCTTCGGACCGGGTCGCGGGTGCACGCGCGCGCCCCACGGCTGGGCACTTAAAGGGGACGTACAGGTACGTGCCTGTGCCTAGCCGTGCCATTCTGCTGATGTAAATGTGCAGGAGGCGGTCCTTAAGTGGTTAAAATAAATAAATAAAATAAAAAATATCGTACAATCCCATATACCCAATTGTAATGTACTAAGTGTCTGAACAAAGAATTGTCTCCAGGAAGCTTCTTCCTTTCATGCTGTTGGTAGAATTGAGAAAATAAGAAGCTGATTGGTTGCTATGAGAAACACAGACAATTCACGTTTTAAAACGCTGGAGAACTGAAGGCAATACTTTTTTATAATTTTTTCATTTTATATAAGGTAATGGTGGGCTATAACCCCTGTCAAGTTTTTGTGTTGCCATCTGTGTCCCATTGATGAGATTTCCCTCCATTTCCTATCCCATAGCCTCGTACACACGATCGGATTTTCCGACGGGAATTGTGTGATGGCAGACTGTTGTCGGAAAATCTGACCGTTTTGTACGCTCCATCGGACAACTGTGATCAGATTTTCCGCCAACAAATGTTGGATGGCATGCTTTAAAATTTTTCTGACAACAAATGTGTCTTGTCGAATTTTCTGATCGTGTGTACACAAGTCCGTCGGACAAAAATCCAAAGTACAAACACGCATGCTCAGAAGCAATACTCACCATAACACAAAATTAGCAGATGTTGCCCAAAGGGTGGCGCAAAAGAGCTGGAAAAACAAGTTGTTTCGTGTTTGTTGGTCGACAATTCTTTGCCGTTGGTATGCAATACAACTTCATGGCCCTTTGGACAAAAGTCCTACCCTTTGTCGGTGGAAAATTCGATCGTATGTACCAGGCTTTAGAACAGAGGTCTCAAACTGGTGGCCCTCCATCTGTTCGGAACTACAAGCCTCATCCTGTGGCAGCCATGCTTGTAACTAGGGTTGTCCCGATACCGATACCAGTATCGGTATCGGGACCGATACCGAGTATTTGCGGGAGTACTTGTACTCCCGCAAATACCCACGATACCTAAATAGAATACTTGCCCCCCCCCGCGCCGCATCGCGCCACTGCATCGAAAGCCGCCGCATGGGTTAAACGGCGTGCGGGAACATCACAGCTTTCATTTGAATAGCTGTAGTCTTCCCGCGCGTATAGACACTCCCCCTTGCTCGGGATTGGATGGGTGATCGTGATCTGTCCAATCCCGAGCAAGGGGGAGTGTCTATACGCGCGGGCAAAACAGCTATTCAAGTGAATGCTGTGATGTACTCCGCGCGGCGGCGGCTTTCGGCGGCAAGGTATGTGGGGACATGGCTGGAGGGACATGGCTGCATATGTGAGGGACATGGCTGGGGGGAAATGGCTGCATATGTGGGGGACATGGCTGGAGGGACATGGCTGCATATGTGGGGGACAAGGCTGGAGGGACATGGCTGGATATGTGGGGGACATGGCTACATATGTGGGGGACATGGCTGGAGGGAAATGGCTGGATATGTGGGGGACATGGCTGCATATGTGGGGGACATTGCTGGAGGGACATGGCTGGATATGTGGGGGACATGGCTACATATGTGGGGGACATGGCTGGAGGGACATGGCTGCATATGTGGGGGACATGGCTGTAGGGACATGGCTGCATATGTGGGGGACATGGCTGGAGGGAAATGGCTGCATATGTGGGGGACATGGCTGGAGGGACATGGCTGCATATGTGGGGGACATGGCTGGAGGGACATGGCTGCATATGTGGGGGACATGGCTGGAGGGAAATGGCTGCATATGTGGGGGACATGGCTGGAGGGACATGGCTGCATATGTGGGGGACATGGCTGGAGGGACATGGCTGCATATGTGGGGGACATGGCTGGAGGGACATGGCTGCATATGTGGGGGACATGGCTGGAGGGACATGGCTGCATATGTGGGGGACATGGCTGGAGGGAAATGGCTGCATATGTGGGGGACATGGCTGGAGGGACATGGCTGCATATGTGGGGGACATGGCTGGAGGGACATGGCTGCATATGTGGGGGACATGGCTGGAGGGACATGGCTGCATATGTGGGGGACATGGCTGGAGGGACATGGCTGCATATGTGGGGGACATGGCTGGAGGGACATGGCTGCATATGTGGGGGACATGGCTGGAGGGACATGGCTGCATATGTGGGGGACATGGCTGGAGGGACATGGCTGCATATGTGGGGGACATGGCTGGAGGGAAATGGCTGCATATGTGGGGGACATGGCTGGAGGGACATGGCTACATATGTGGGGGACATGGCTGCATATGTGGGGGACATGGCTGGAGGGAAATGGCTGCATATGTGAGGGACATGGCTGCATATGTGGGGGACATGGCTGGAGGGAAATGGCTGCATATGTGGGGGACATGGCTGGAGGGACATAGCTGCATATGTGGGGGACATGGCTGCATATGTGGGGGACATGGCTGCATTTGGGGACACATTTTAAAAAAGTATCGGTATTCGGTATCGGCGACTAATTGAAAAAAAGTATCGGTACTTGTACTCGGTCCTAAAAATGTGGTATCGGGACAACCCTACTTGTAACTGTCAGCTTTGCAATGCCTCCTGGGACTTGTAGTTTCGCAAAAAGCTGGAGGGCCGCCAGTTTGAGGCCCCTGCTTTAGAATCAGGAGGAAATGCCCTCATAGTGAGGGAAATCTTTGGTAGTCACCAGAACTAGCGTTCTCATTGGAAGATTTCCCCTCTATTCCTATGACCACTCCAAATTTGACTTTCACTTTGGGGCTCATTTTGTAGTTTCAAGATCAGCTCATCCTTGGCAAATTTGCTACAAACTGGAAAAGTGTCAACCAGAACTTGTGCTTCAAATGTCCAGAAAAGATTTCCTTTCGATACGCATTCGAAGGACGTTTTGGCTCAAATGCTGGTCTGTGGAACAGCAGTGTAAAAGCACCTATTGCGCATGCCGTTTGATGGGGAATGTCTCTTTGATAAATTCCTAGACTCTTTTCTTAAGGACATCTACAGGGGAAGAGCACTCTTTTACCTAAGCCTTATGGAAGACTAATGCCGCGTACACGCGTTCGGAATTTCCAACAAGAAAAGTTCAATGTGAGCTTTTGGTCGGAAATTACGACCATATGTAGGCTCCATTGGACCTTTTCTGTCGGAATTTCTGAGAGCAAAAATTTAAGAGCTGGTTCTCAATTTTTTATTTCGATCGTCTGTGTGCAATTTCGACGCACAAAAAAACATACAAAAAAACATACATGCTCTGAATCAATTTGACGCATGCTCGGAATCATTGAACTTCATTTTTATCGGCTCGTTGTAGTGTTGTACGTCACCGCGTTCTTGACGGTCGGAATTTTGTGTGACCGTGTGTATGCAACACAAGTTTGAGCCAACATTTCCTCGGGGAAAAAAAAACACGGTTTTCTTATCGGATTTTCCGATCGTGTGTAGGCAGCCAGGGGGCGATCCTAGGGTCACAGACGCCTGGGTGCAGAAATATTTATGAGGCCCCCACATCCTCAGAGACTGCAGACATAGTACAGGAGATGGTCAGAGACTGCAGACATAGTACAGGAGATGGTCAGAGACTGCAGATATAGTACACGAGATGGTCAGAGACTGCAGATATAGTACAGGAGATGGTCAGAGACAGCAGATATAGTACACGAGATGGTCAGAGACTGCAGATATAGTACAGGAGATGGTCAGAGACTGCAGATATAGTACACGAGATGGTCAGAGACTGCAGACATAGTACAGGGGATGGTCAGAGACTGCAGATATAGTACAGGTGATTGTGAGAGACTGCAGACATACTACAGGAGATGGTCAGAGACTGCAGATATAGTACAGGAGATGGTCAAAGACTGCAGATATAGTACAGGAGATGGTGAGAGTGTGCAGATATAGTACAGGAGATGATCAGAGACTGCAGACATACTACAGAAGATGGTCAGAGACTGCAGACATAGTACAGGAGATGGTACTCTGGTGCTTCAGCGCCCCCACCTCTGTGGCGCCTGGGTGTGCTGCACCCCGTGCACCTGCCCAGGATCGGCCCTGTACGCAGCATAAGCCTGTATGTGGGGAATTCCTTTCATTTCTCCCAGACCTCCAAATCCAAGGAGAAGTCGTACTGGCAAAAAGTCTTCCCCGCACTCGGGGGACATCTGTCAGTCTTTGCGGCCACCTGGTTTCAAGATATTCTAGGTCCAGAATGTGGTATCAATGGGGCTACAAGCTAGGGTTTTGGTTTCTCCCACTTCTTGTTGTCAAACTTTCTGATTTCTTCTTGTAAAGACTAATGAACCTCCATGCTGCTCTGGTGCAGCTCCTCTCCTAAGGGATCATGGCCATTGTTTCTACTCAAACCAGTTCCCAAAGAGAAAAGGGACATTTACAACATTCTAGACCCAAAAGTTTCCCAATACCTCCTTTTAGATACAACACTTCACATGGAATCTAAGTTAGTCATTGCTTTCCTCCACCCAAGGGACTTTCTGGCCTCCAAAGATGCCTACTTGCATGTCCTCTTCTTTCCAGTGCATTAATGCTTTCTGTTATTGGTGTGATTGGTGTGGGCTCTCAAAATCACCAATTAGTTGACCTTAACTTGGGTCTATCTACTCTCAGGTCTTTACCAAGGAACTAGCCCCTGTACTTACTCTGCTTTGTGCTTGGGGCACTACCATTGTAGGGTACATAGACAACCTTCTACCAAGGAAGAAATTGGCACAAAGTTTGTCAGTTTTTATGTCCACTATACTATTCAATCCCTGCAAAGGTTTGGGGGATCTTAAAGTGGTTATGCATTCTCTACATTAAAATAAAATAACGTATTTTCCCAGTACCCCCCTTTATGCATAACTGAGCCTGATCTTGATCCAGCGATGTGCACGAGAGCAGAGGCTCTGTCAACTCTCTTCCTCCCCGTTGGCTGTTGTCAATCACAGCCAGTGGTGAGGGAGCAGGAGGCAGGGCCAAGCCACGCTCTGTGTTTTTTATAGACACATACAGCCAGCTTAGGAGCGAGCATGCAAGAGTGCCAATTGGGACGCCCGGTCCATTTGGCTGCTCAAAAATATATATTTGTACCCGCTTCTCCTCTGTGATGTCAGAAGCTGGAAGCGACAATGATTTTGTCACTTCTGGTTTCAGTATGGTTTTCAAGCCATTACTGGCTTGTAAAGCATCTGATCAAACTAATGTTGGTTTCATTAGATAGCTTTTAATGGCAGAGGAAAGATCGGGGGTCTAATAGACCCCAGATCTCTCAGTAAAGTCTACTTGTCACTGCCTTTGCTATCATATGGGTTCTTGTAAATTTGCTGTCCCCTCAAAATAACTTAAAGTGGAGTTCCACCCATTTTTTTTATGTTTGTCTGTGCTGCATGCCCTAATCTCATAGGGCCAGATTCAGGTAGAGTTAGGCTGGAGTATCAGTGATACTCCAGCCTAACTGTCACTTTGAGCCGGCGTTTCTGTTTTCTGTAACCAGAAAACATGAAACGCCGGGTTGGAGTTACTATACGAGCGGCGTAATTGTATTACGCCGTCGTATCGGAACTTCAATTTTAAAAATGGCGTGCGGGGCGTTCCCGCTGATTAACGCCGAGAATATGTTAATCAGCGGGAATCGGAAATTCACGATCGTATTCGGGCCCGACGCAGTGACTTTCCGACGTTTCCGTAAAAGATACGCAGCGCAAAGATAAAGCAGCCCCCTAGTGGAGTATCCTATGTTAAGTATGGCCGTCGTCATTTGCGTCGTTTGCGTAAAACGTTCGTGAATGGGGATTGACGTCATTGACGTTCCCTGAAAGAATTTGGAGCATGCGCACTGACAGTCGACGCATGCGCAGTACATTCGCCGCGGGATCGTGCATAGTTAACATAATACACGCCCCCTACCCGCCCAATTTGAATTCCGCCGGCTCATTTTCGCTACGCCGCCACAACTTTAGGAGCAAGTGCTTTGTGAATAACAGTACTTGCTCCTAAAGTTATGGCGGAGCAACGTAAATGAGAAACGTTACTCCAGATTAAAGATTCGCCCATCTACCTGAATCTGGCCCATAGTGTTCAGAATTGTTGCTTGTAAATACCTTTATTTTGTAGTCCTTCATTACTTCCTCCTCCTTATTAGCCTAGGCCAGGCATGTCCAAAGTCCGGCCCGTGGGCCATTTGCGGCCCACGTACCAGTTTGATGTGGCCCCCCCTTGGAATTTACATATACATTCTAATGTGGCCCCCCAAGTATATCCATGTGTTATTTACTTTTATTTTTTTAGATTCATCTTCAGCATGACAGTCTGCAGATGCAGAGATCTGAAAATGTCACAGTGCCTGTGATTGGCTCTGCGTGCTGTCAGCTTCATAGCGGCTCTGGCAAATAGACTTATGAACACTCCCCGCTACACACCCACTCATCCTAACAATGAAAGCTGCACTCTGGGTTTGTCATGCTGAAGACGAATCCAAAAAAAAAAAACACGCAAATGTACTTGGGGGGGCACATTAGAATGCATTGCCGGCGGTATAGCTGCAGTTTCCCATTGATTTCAATGGGAAGGAACGGTGGAGAAGCGGTAAACACACCGCTCCTCTCACCACTCCAAAGATGCTGCTAGCAGGACTTTTGGAGCGGTCCTGCTAGCGCACTGCTCCCGTGTGAAAGCCCTCGGAAGCCGCTGTTTAGGGTCGGTATGCAGGCGCTATTTTTATCGCAATAGCGCCTGCAAACCGCCCCAATGTGAAAGGGGTCTTAATGGTTCAAAGAAAGTCAGGTAAAATGGTCGGCCCTCACACATGTTCACTTAATGAAATCTGTCCCTCTTTGAAAAAAGTTTGGACACCCCTGGCCTAGGCTATTAAGTCAAAAGGCTATTTGCAAGGGTTTCTGGGATAGGCATCATGTTTCCCAGTAGTCCTTGCAAACCTGACTGAAACCTATTACATTGCTTGTGCAGCACTGAGCATGTGCGAGATATGCAAAGCTGAAATCCAGGAAGTCATACAGTCTGGCTTCATGATGCCCACACTTAAGATGGCCACGGTCTTAATGCTGTAACAACCTAACAAAACGGACCTTGGTTTACAGACTAACTTTACTAGAATTCATTAAGCTTGTGTATTACAGGGGTATTTATATTTAAAAAGTGAAATTGTGGCTGGAACTCCCCTTTAACACACAGCCATTAATGTCTAAACCGCTGGCAACAAAAGTGAGTACACCTCTAAGGCCCCATACAGAAAAACAGACAGATTTGTTCAAATCGGTCGGACAGACCGATTTGAACAAATCTGTCTGCTGGGGACGTATTGGTTTGATGGTGTACACACGATCAAACCAAAATCCCTGTCGGCAGACGGCGCGCTGACGTGGCGGTGACGTTGATGCCGCCACGTCACCGCACCAGGAAGTAAAACACTTCCGCGCATGCGTCGAAACCATTCGACGCCGGTGCGAGAAGACATGTCTGCTGGTTAGCGTACTAACCAGCAGACATGTCGGGCGGACGGGTTCCCAGCCGACAGATTTGAAAGCGTGCTTTCAAATTTGTCGGCTGGCCAAATCCGTCGGCTTGCCCATACACACGATCGAATCTGTCTGCTGGGACGGTCTGGCAGACCGTTTCCAGCAGACAGATTTGGTCGTGTGTACGCGGCCTAAGTGAAAATTTCCAAATTGGGCCCAATTAGCCATTTTTCCTCCATGGTGTCATGTGACTTGTTAGTGTTACAAGGTCTCAGGTGTGAATGGGGAGCAGGTGTGTTAAATTTGGTGTTATCACTCTCACTCTCTCATACTGGACACTGGAAGTTCAACATGGCACCCCATGGCAAAGAACTCTCTGAGGATCTTAAAAAAAAAAAATGATTGCTCTACATACAGATAGCCTAGGCTATAAGAAGATTGCCAAGACCCTGAGCTGAGCTGCAGCACGATGGCCAAGACCATACAGCGGTTTAACAGGACAGGTTCCACTCAGAATAGACCTCACCATGGTCGACCAAAGAAGTTGAGTGCACTTGCTCAGCGTTATATGCAGAGGTTGTCTTTGGGAAATAGACATATGAGTGCTGCCAGCATTGCTGAAGAGGTTGAAGGGGTGGGGGGTCTACCTGTCAGTGCTCAGACCATAAGCCGCACACTGCATCAAATTGGTCTGCATGGCTGTTGAACTTCACTGGTATAAGAAATTATTTTTAATTAATAAAACTAATTCATTCAGTGTGTATTGTTCTGATGAGCTATGATTGACCCTCTGTACAGTTAGCAACACAATTGTACACAATGAATGGCATGCAAGGAGTCAATTCATTTTTTACAATTGTCTTGGAATCTGCTGTGATTGGTCGCAAAAATCACATCACATCAGCAGCAGGCCTGGTACACTGATCAGTCATCAGCTGTGTCTGGTGGGCTCAGCCGGTGACAGATTATATTGCAATGTGGCCTGTGGCCGACTCAAAACTTCAGGGGGCATGATATACATATGAATACTGCCTCTATTTACACACAGTATCAATGCAGCCGGTCCGTGGCTATTTACCGTATTTATCGGGGTATTGCGCGATCCGGCGTATAGCGCGCACCCCTGATGTGGACCTGTAAAAAAATGTTTTAGTACTTTTAGTACTCACCGTCTTGGTGTCTTGCACGGCGTCCATCGTCCGGCGTCCGTCTTCGGCTTCTGTGGTGTCCTCCCGGCTTCTCCAGTGCTCCTGCGAGTTGATTCCTCGCATCCCACGCTCAGTTTGAACGCCTCCGCCGACATATACCGAGTGCAGTACACTCGGGTACATTCGGCCAGGCTTGGCTTTGCTCGTGCTCACGCTCTGTGACGTTTATGCGTGAGCACGAGCGAAGCTGAGCCTGGCCGAATGTACCCAGGTGTACTGCACTCGGTATTTTGTCGGCGGCTCAGTTTAAACTGAGCGTGGGAAGCGAATCGGGTATCGGCGTATATCGCACACACACGATTTTCCCCTTATTTTAAGGGGAAAAAAGTGCGCGGTATACGCCGATAAATACTATACATATTAATGTCACCGCTTTTTACATATGAATGCAGGTTATCTGCATGTAAACACAGGGTCTGCAGGTGAGTCATCTGTGCACGGCAATAGGCAGAGCTGAGAAGCATTAGTAAGAGAACTTCACACTGAGATCTTAGGACACAGCATGGGACTAAAACCTCAAGGAGCAATTGCATTTAAACTGGAATAGTTGGCAAGTATGAGGCAGCTGCTTTGGGCCCCACAACAAAGATGGGGCCCAGGGCAGATGAGTCATTTGCCCTGCTTTAAAGATGGCCCTGGCCAAGCATGTCTCCAGACCTAAACCCTAATGAGCATCAGTGGGGCATCCTTAAGGTCTCTAACATCCACCAGCTCTGTGAAGTCACCATGGAGGAGTGGAAGAGGACTCCAGTGGCAACCTGTGAAGCTCTGGTGAACTCCATGCCTAAGAGGGTTAAGGTAGTTCTGGAAAATAATAATTGACACTTTGGGCCCAATTTGGACATTTTCACTTGTGTTGCCAGCAGTTTAGACATTAATGGCTGTGTGTTGAGTTATTTTAAGGGGACAGCAAATTTACACTGTTATGGAAGCTGTACACTCAGGCCGCATACACGCGACCTGCCGCCGTAAAACTACTGTGAGCGGTAGGCAAGCGGTTAAGAGAGTGTCCTATGCCTACTGTACATACATTTGCTAGTAGGTGTCCCTCATTTCCATCTCAAAATGTTGGGAGGTATGTGTGTGCTAATGAGATGAGCTGGTCAACTCCTTACTGTGTCATGATTTATAGTCTGGCCAGGAAGTAAGGCAGAAGTAATGGAGCAGGGCTTTTAAAACTGCCATAAAGACAGTGTATTAAGCGTATGTAGAATAAATGGAAAGTTGTTTTATTTTTCCAAAAGAAGTAGATTAGTACTATATTGGTACATATGGGAGCTGGAATTTAGAAGAAAAAAAAAGTAAACTGAGCCTTTAATGGGTTATTGTTATTTAATTTGGGCTATTGAGTTATTTAACCACTTCCCGCCCAGCGCATTGTCAAATGACGCCCGCAGGAACCGTTCATCCCTCCGGGCGGCCGTCATATGACATCCTGGGATTGCCTGCAGTGTGGCGAACGCACGCACTCGCTGCTTCACTGGGGACCCACCACGTGTGCCCGGCGGCCGCGATGTCTGCCGCGTGTGCCCGGCAGCCGCGATGTCCACCGGGCACCCGCGATTGCTTGTCACAGAGCAGGGACGTGGATCTCTGTGTCCTGTCAGGGAGAGGAGACCGTTTCTGTGTCCCTTGTACATAGGGACACCGATCGGTCACCTCCCCCAGTCAGTCTCCTCCCCCCAGTTAGAACCACTCCCTAGGGAACACATTTAAATCCTCGATCGCCCTCTAGTGTTAACCCCTTCCCTGCCAGTCACATTTATACAGTAATCAATGCATATTTACAGCACTGTTCGCTGTATAGATGTGAATGGTCCCAAAATAGTGTCAAAAGTGTCCGATGTGTCCGCCGCAATATCGCAGTCCTGACAAAAATCGCAGATTGCCGCCATTACTAGTAAAAAATAAATAAAAAAAAATGCCAGAATTCTTTCCCCAATTTTGTAGATGCTATAACTTTTTTGCGCAATCCAATCAATATAAGCTTATTGCATGTTTAACCAACAATATGTAAAAGAATATGTATCGGCCTAAACTGAGGAAAAAAAAAATAATAATAATTGTCGCTCTTGTTTTGTTTATAGCGCAGAAAAAAAAAACGCAGAGGCGATCAAATACCACCAAAAGAAAGCTCTATTTGTGGGGGAAAAATATTAAAATTAATTTGGGTACAACATCGCATGACCGCACAATTCTCATTCAAAATGTGACAGTGCTGAAAGCTGAAAATTGGCCTGGGCAGGAAGGGGGTGAAAATGACCGGTATGGAAGAAGTGGTTAATGGGTTATTGTCCCTGGACATGATAACGCCAAGGCTTTGCCAACAGATCACAGCTACAGGCAGAGGTGGAAGGTGTTGGAGCCACATAATCAGTGTGTAAGGTAAGTGATAGAGCCGGCACCATCTACCCAGGGCAGTCTTAATAGCATCATGGGCCCCTGGGCAAAGTAATGCTCTGGGGCCCCTACAATGGAGACAAGTAGGTAGGAGGCAGGGGATATCTAGGGTGTAGAGGGGTTAGAGTGCTGGGGGGATATCTGGGATGTAGTGGGGCAGCCCAGGCTGCCCAAATTTCAGGGCAGTCCAGGCTCAAGGACAGCTGCTTTGGGGAAAGGGCAGGGGCCCCCCATGCAGCTGGGGCCCCTGGGCTGAGCCCAGGTGAGCCCTTTCATTAAGACAGCCCTGCATCTACCCCCAGGAATAATGAGCATCTAATCCTTGCAGTGCAGGGTGTTTGTTTTATTTATTATTATTCTTGGAGTTGGGATTTAGGCCCCTTTCACACTGGGGCGTTTTTCAGGCGTTATTCAATCGTTTTTCAGGTGCTTTGGCGTTAAACAAAAGCCTGTAAAGCGCCTGAAAGAAGCCTCATCTGCAATCCCAAGTGCTTTTAGAGCTCTTTCACACTGCCAGCACCCGAAAAATGTTGGTAAAGCTCCGCTAATGGCCCATACACACTATCCGAATATCGGACGAAAACGATCGTCCGATGATGGATCGTACGATTTTCGGATCGTGTGTACACTACTGAGGAGAGCCGATCACGACCGTTCATCCGATATTTTTCGATCGGACATGCGTGAAAATTTTCCTCGTACGATGTCAGATCGTACGATTTTCGCTTAGTCAGTACAGCCGTCGTCCGACAATACAATACAAATCCATTACAACACGTGACATCACTTCCGATCTTTTTTAATAACCTATTTTATTTTACTTGCGATTATTAAGCGAAAAAAGTCGTACGATCCATCGGCCGATATTCGGATCGTGTGTATGGGCCATAAGACCCTAAAGTTTTAGGGCGTTTTTGCAGTGCCTCAGTGTGAAAGGGTAAGGCGTTTTTACAGTACAATTCATTTCAATGGAGAGGGTCGCTTTTGGAGTGTTTTTTTCAGCGCCCAAAAGCTGCTCCAAAGATGCTGCTTGCGGGACTTTTCTCAACGCCCCGCCAGTGCAACGCCTCAGTGTGAAAGGGCAAGGCGTTTTTACAGCGCTTTCAATTAATTTCAATTTTTTGCAGCGCCCAAAAGCTGCTCCAAAGATGCTGCTTGCAGTACTCAGCGTGAAAGGGTCCATTGAGATGCATGGAGAGAGTTTTATGAGCGTTTTAATAGCACTATTTTTAACGCTAAAACGCTGTAAAAACGTTTCAGTGCGAAAGGGGTCTAAATGTAGAATAAAGAAAATAGGATGTTTGACTTACCGTACAATGCTTTTCATAGAGTACATTAAGGAGTACAGATCCCTCTCCTCTTCTTTTGATCCAGTCTTATTATCGCTCGCATGGCATGATGGGACTTTGATTGCCAGCGTCCAACCTCCTGAAAGGCAACTGAACAATGCCGAGTAGCTGAACTACTTATCCTGAGTCCCACGTAAAATTATTTTACAGTAAGTCAAAATCCATTTTATTTTATAAACGAGTCCCTGTTGAGATTTGTGAAATCTGCAAATGACTGAATTTCTAGTTACATATTTGTTAGTTTTCAGAAAAGGACATTGGGTGAATTGAGGGCACTTCACCGGCTTGCACCATTTCTGCTGGCCTTGGAGAATTTTCTAATGAACAGTTTTTAGTGATAAACCTTCCCCAACAAACCCTCAAGGCAGATTTGACATCTATTTGTACATGTTGTGCATGTGTTTTGAAGGTTCTCCTATTCACTGTTAATGACCCCCCTCTCATTTCACATTTGCGCAGTAAACAACACACCTGAACCTTAACAAGGGTCAAGTATGTTGTTTTGGTGCATGGACTTGTGTAGAAGACACATGGAAAATGAATGGGCACAGGTACCATAATTCATGTTGACGCATCAAGCAACACACAGGTAGGGAGACCATGTGTCCCGGATTGCCCGGGACAGTCCCGCATTTTGCAGGTCTGTCCCGGGCACCTTTATTCCAGGACAATACAGTGTCCCTGAATGAAACTGACACAGCCACCCCCCGGGCCAATCTGATGCCCCCAAAAAAGGCCGCCACATCACCGCTTTTCTTACTGACGGTACTTGTCCTGACCGGGATTGCCTGGATGAGCACAATCCTGCCCCTGCCTGTGATTGGAGAAATCATAAATCCCACCTCTTTCTAATCACTGTGCTGTGATGTGTTACAGCACAAGCTGATTTTTGGGAAGGGAGGTGTCCCTGAATTGTAGTTTTGAAATGTGGTCACCCTACACACAGGATAATAGAGGCATAGATGTGAACGGGCCATAGAGTCTGTTTTTTTTATACAGTTGCCACCAAAAGTATGTGAACCCGTTTGGAATGCGATGGATTTCTGCGCAAATTAGTCAAAAAATGTGATCTGATCTTCATCTAAGTCACAACAATAGACAATCACAGTCTGCTTAAACTAATAACACATAAAGAATTAAATGTTACCATGTTTTTATTGAACAGACCATGTAAACCAGGGATCCTCAAACTACGGCCCTCCAGATGTTGTAGAACTACACATCCCATGAGGCATTGTAACACACTGACATTCACAGACATGACTAGGCATTATGGGAATTGTAGTTCCTGAACAACTGGAGGGCCGTAGTTTGAAGACCCATGATGTAAACATTCACAGTGCAGGTGGAAAAAAGTATGTGAACCCGTTTGGAATGATATGGATTTCTGCACAAATTGGTCATAAAATGTGATCTGATCTTTATCTAAGTCACAACACTAGACAATCACAGTCTGCTTAAACTTATAACACACAAATAATTAAATGTTATCATGTTTTTATTGAACAGACCATGTAAACATTCACAGTGCAGGTGGAAAAAAGTATGTGAACCCCTAGACTAATGACATCTCCAACAGCTAATTGGAGTGAGGTGTCAGCCAACTGGAGTCCAATCAATGAGATGAGATTGGATGTGTTGGTTACAGCTGCCCTATAAAAAAACACACACCAGTTCTGGGTTTGCTTTTCACAAGAAGCATTGCCTGATATGAATGATGCCTCGCACAAAAGAGCTCTCAGAAGACCTACGATTAAGAATTGTTGAACAAAGCTGGAAAGGGTTGTAAAAGTATTCCCTAAAGCCTTGCTGTTCATCAGTCCATGGTAAGACAAATTGTCTATAAATGGAGAAAGTTCAGCACTGCTGCTACTCTCTCTAGGAGTGGCCATCCTGTAAAGATGACTGAAAGAGCACAGCGCAGACTGCTCAATGAGGTGAAGAAGAATCCTAGGCCGCGTACACACGTTCAGTCCAACCCGATGAGAATGGTCCGACGGACCGCTTTCATCGGTTCACAAAATGATGGACTGATGTGCGTACACACCATCAATTCAAAAACCGATCATGTCAGTACGCGATGACGTAAAACACAACGACGTGCTAAAAAAAATAAAGTTCAATGCTTCCAAGCATGCGTCGACTTGATTCTGAGCATGGGCGGGTTTTTGGACCGATGCTTTTGCGTACTAACCACCGGTTTGGACCGATGGTCAGGCATCCATCGGTCCGATTTTAAAGCACGTTATAAAACTTTGGTCCGACGGACGACGGACCGATGGGCCGTACACATGGTCGGTTTGGACCGATGAAACTGGACTTCAGTCCATTTTCATTGGTTTGGACCGATCATGTGCACGTGGCCCTAGAGTGTTAGCTAAAGACTTACAAAAGTCTCTGGCATATGCCAACATCCCTGTTAGCGAATATACGATACGTAAAACACTAAACAAGAATGGATTTCATCGGAGGATACCACAGAGGAAGCCACTGCTGTCCAAAAAAAAACATTGCTGCACGTTTACAGTTTGCACAAGAGCAACTGGATGTTCCACAGAAGTACTGGAAAAATATTCTGTGGACAGATGAAACCAAAGTTGAGTTGTTGGGAAGAAACACACAACACTATGTGTGGAGGAAAAGAGGCACAGCACACCAACATCAAAACTTCATCTCAACTGTGAAGTATGGTGGTGGGGCTGCTTTGCTGCGTCAGGGCCTGGACAGATTTCTATCATCGAAAGGAAAAATGAATTCCCAAATTTATCAAGACATTTTGCAGGAGAACTTAAAGGGGTGTTCCAGCCAATATTTGTGTTTATTAAAAGTCAGCAGCTACAAAAAGTGTAGCTGCTGGCTTTTAATAAACAGACACTTACCTGCTCCAGCGACGTGCCAACCGGGGCTCCACTCCTCTCCCCCCCTCCCCGCCCGGCGTCCTCATCACAACTGTGGGCACCCAGCCGTGACAGCCTTCGGCTTCACGGACGGGCACCCACTGCACATGCACGAGCGGCACTGCGCATGCGCGAGCGGCGCGGCCCGCCGATGATTGGACAGGTGATTGCATGGGACCTGTCATGTGTCCCATGCGATTGCCTACAGGGAGGGGCTGCTGTAGGCGATTAAGCTTAATCGCCTAACCAGCCCCTCGGCGGAAGCAGGAAGTGGGACAGGAAGTCCCACTCCTCCTGAAGCCCCCACTCCCCCCCAAAAAAAATTACATGCCAAATGTGGCATGTAAGGGGGTGAGGAGTGGGATTAGCGGAAGTTCCATTTTTGGGTGGAACTCCGCTTTAAGGCCATCTGTCCACCAGCTGAAGCTCAACAGAAGATGGGTGTTGCAACAGGACAACAACCCAAAGCATAGAAGTAAATCAACAACAGAATGGCTTAAACAGAAGAAAATACGCCTTCTGGAGTGGCCCATTCAGAGTCCTGACCTCAACCCGATTGAGATGCTGTGGCATGACCTCAAGATAGCGATTCACACCAGATATCCCAAGAATATTGCTGAACTGAACCAGTTCTGTAAAGAGTAATGGTCAAGAATTACTCCTGACTGTTGTGCACATCTGATCTGCAACTACAGGAAACGTTTGATTGAAGTTATTGCTGCCAAAAGGAGGTTCAACCAGTTATTAAATCCAAGGGTTCACATACTTTTTCCACGTGCACTGTGAATGTTTACATGGTGTGTTCAATAAAAACATGGTAACATTGAATTCTTTGTGTGTTATTCGTTTAAGCAGACTGTGATTGTTTATTGTTGTGACTTCGATGAAGATCAGATCACATTTTATGACCAATTTGTGCAGAAATCCATCTCATTCCAAAAGGGTTCACATACTTTTTGTGGCGACTGTATATATGTGTTCTGCTCTGACCTGCTGGTAATTTTTCATTTTATTCTACATTTGATGAACCAGTTGCTCGGGATGGAAATACAAATGTGGCTTTGAGCCATCTTTCACAAAGTGGGCGTATATATACATCCCTTTAATTTGCCGCGAGCTCCGTGACTGTGTCCGCGAGACCCGTAGACTCGATGTCCCTGGTGTCCCGTGATTGGTTCACAGAGCTGAAGAACGGGGAAATGTCAGTGTAAACACATCTCCCCATTCTTCCTAGTAACATGTCACTGATCGTCTGTTCCCTGTTATCGGGAACAGCAATCAGTGACATGTCACGTCAAGCCACGCCGCCTAGCAGTTAGAATCACTCCCTAGGTCACACTTAACCCCTTCAGCGCCCCACTAAAGATTAACCCCTTCATTGCCAGTGTCATTTTTACAGTGATCAGTGCATTTTTATAGCACTGATCACTGTATAAATGTCAATGGTCCCAAAATGGTGTCAAAAGTGTTCGATGTGTCCGCCATAATGTTGCAGTCACGGTAAAAATTGCTGATCGCCACTATTACTAGTAAAAAAAAATAAATATTAATAAAAATGCCATACAACTATCCCCTATTTTGTAGACGCTCTAACCTTTGCGCAAACCAATCAATAAAACGCTTATTACAATTTTTTTTTACCAAAAATAGGTAGAAGAATACATATCGGACTAAACTATGGAAAAACAAATTATATATTTTTGGGGAATATTTATTATAGCAAAAAGGACAAAATAAAGGCTTAAAGGGGAAGTTCCACACTTTGAGGAAAATTACTTTTGGTGCTATTCGATCCCCTCTGCGGTCTACATTTTTTGCACTATAAACAAAAAAAGAGCGACAATTTTG
The DNA here is from genome assembly GCA_029574335.1 of Rana kukunoris. NCBI lineage: Eukaryota > Metazoa > Chordata > Amphibia > Anura > Ranidae > Rana > Rana kukunoris. Next base: position 39,198,208 of record CM056051.1, read on the forward strand.
AAAAAATTCAATATTTTTTACTTTTTTCTGTAATAAATATTCCCAAAAACATATATATATATATATATATATATATATATATATATATATATATATATATATATATATATATATATATATATAAAATTTCCACAGTTTAGGCCGATATGTATTTTTCTACATATTTTTGGTCCAAAAAATTGCGTGTTTATTGATTGGTTTGCGCAAAAGTTATAGCATCTACAAAATAGGGGATAGATTTATGGCATTTTATTATTAATATTTTTTTTTACTAGTAATCGCGGCGATCAGCGATTTTTATTGTGACTGCGACATTATGGCGGACATATCGGACACTTTTGATGATATTTTGGGACCATTCACATTTATACAGCGATCGGTGCTATAAATGCACTGATTACTTTATAAATGTGACTGGCAGTGAAGGGGTAAACCACTAGGGGGCGGGGAAGGGGTTGAGTGTGTCCTAGGGAGTGATTCTAACTGTTAGGGGGCGTGGCTACGAGTGACACACCACTGACCGCTGCTCCCGAAGAGAGGGAGCAGACGATCAGTGACAGTGTCACTAGGCAGAACGGGGAGATGCTTGTTAATACTTGCCTCTCCCCGTTTTGCAGCTCTGTGACCCGATCGTGGGACATCGGTGAACATCGAGTCCACGGGTCCCGCAGGCACTAGGGTGACCACGTGTCCCGGATTGCCTGAGACAGTCCTGCATTTTGAAGGTCTTCACCTTCATTCCAGGATAATACAGTGTCCCGGAATGAAAATGACACAGCCACCTCTGGGCCAATCTGATGCCCCCAAAAAAGGCTGCCACATCACCGCTTTACTCACTGATAGTACTTGCCCTGGCCAGGAATGCCTGGAGCAGCACAATCCCCACCCCTGATTGTGATTGGAGAAATCATAAATCCCGCCTCTTGTGTCCAATCACTGTGCCGTGATTCGTTACAGCACAAGCTGATTTTTGGGAAGGGAGGGTGTCCCTGAATGGAAGTTTGGAAATGTGGGCACTCTAGCGGACACGGTCACGGAGCTCGTGGCGGGGGGGGGCGAGTGCACAGTAAATATACGTCACTTTGCCCAGCTGTGCCATTCTGCCGACATATATAGTCGCGAGCTGGTGGTTAACTGGTTAAAATTATATAATCATTTTTTTATTTAAGAATAAATTATGCTCGGAACAATTAAAAAAAAATAATAATGTGGCCGGAACTCCGCTTTTAGACCTGGCTATGCTGTCGGGATCAAAAGACCGGTTGAAGTTCACATACAGTATATATATTTCAGCAGTGCACTTAGCTCGTTGCTTGGAATTCAGCTTTACCCCCCCAGGGCGATATAAGAGATGACAAGTCTTTCCCATAGACTTTCCCAAGACATTTAACCACTTGTTGGCAGGCACACTGATATCAATGTATGGGGTTACCGTCAACAAATGGTTACAAAGCATCGGTCAGTGGCAGAAATATATACTGTAATTGATATTGTACCTGGTGCCTGCAGCATGTTTTCTGGTTTTACCTGTTTTATTCTATGCAGCTCATCAGGGCAATCTAAAGGTTGATTTGGGAAGTGAGCTTTGTTGGGGAAAGTAGTGGGCTACACATAATAAACCACCAAATATTGTTGCACTGCATCTTTAACCACTTCCAGCCCAAGGCCGTCATATGACGTCCTGGACTTTCAGCAGGAATAGCTGAATGATGTCTGCAGTTACAGGCATCATTCAGAGATCTTTGTTTTCAGCGATTCTGCGCACAGTAAGAACGATCATAGCGGCAGTTCCGCCGCTTGATCATTCTTACAGGCAACGGGAGGAGACATTGCCCCCTCACGCCGCCATCCGGTGCTTCTCCCGGCTCCCCCGTGCCATCGGGGACCCGGAGAAAGAATCGTCCGCCACCAGATGATGACCATAGAGATTTCCGGTGACCAGATGATCACCAGTCATCTCTATAGTCATCGGAGACCCAGGGCGCAACGTTATGACGTCATGCCCGGGCCCCGGATGTAAACAAAGGCGCGATCGCGGCTGTCAGCATGAGATCTGTGAATTTTTTTCTTGATCTCATGCTTTCCAGCCTGGAGGAGAGATGTGGGGTCTTATTGACCCCACATCTCTCCGTGAAGAGGACCTGTCACTAATCATTCCTATTACAAGGGATTTTTACATTCCTTGTAATAAAATAGGAATAAAAGTAATTTTTCTAAAGAAAGTGTAAAAATAAAAAAAGGAAGTCAAATAAATTAAAAATTAAAAATTAAAAATCTCAGAAACAATTCTAGCGCTAGACCTCCTCTGTAACTCTTAATTGGTAACCTGTAAAAAAACATTAAAGCATCGTCTATGGCAGTGATGGCGAACCTTGGCACCCCAGATGTTTTGGAACTACATTTCCCATGAGGCTCATGCACTCTGCAGTGTAGTTGAGCATCATGGGAAATATAGTACCAAAAGATCTGCGGTGCCGAGGTTCACCATCACTGGTCTATGGAGACTTTTAAGTACCAAAGTTTGGCGCCATTCCATAAAGCGTGACATATTGGGTATCTATTTACTCGCCGTAACCTCATCTTTCACATTATAAAAAAAAAAATGGGCTAACTTTACTGTTTTGTTATTTCTTAATCAATTAACCTTCCCCCCCCCCCCCAAAAAAAAACGTGTTTGAAAAATTGCTGCACAAATACCCTGCTAGATAAAAACGACATTTTATTCCCTAGGGCAGATGTTTTGGAACTACATTTCCCATGATGCTCCCCTACACTGCAGAGTGCATAAGCATCATGGGAAATGTAGTTTGAAAACATCTGGGGTGCCAAGGTTCGCCATCACTGCCCTAGGGTGTCTGCTAAAGAAACATTTATAATGTTTGGGGGTTCTGAGTAATTTTCTAGCAAAGGAGGAGTGCCAGAATTGGCCGGTATAGAAGTAGTAAAAAACTCAATTCAATTGTGCAAATATCGCAAATGTGCAACACATAATAAGCAACTCATACAATGTGCAAATATCATAAATAGTGCAAATATGCAAATAATTGATTAAAGTAAATGTGTATAACTTGTGTCATCAAATATTAATGTTCACTCCATATTGTGCAAACACCGCAATATTTGCACACACTGTAGTGCTGAAAGACAGGACTCCTCAGTGAACAGACTCCTTGGTGGCTTGTATGTGACTCCTCCACCACACATAAATACCAACCTCTTCCCCGAGTGATAGACCCCGGGTTATAGGAGGTCAAATGTTCTAAAAAGCCTTGTACATTGTGCACTCTTATGTCGACCGAACGCGGGAAACCACAGGGCTCGCCAGCAGAGATATGTGGTGGGCCGGAAAAACATGAATCACAAAAGCCACATAGTGTAGAACCGTGTACACCATTTTATGAAGCTTAGAAAGGTAATCACAATGAATAAAACAAACAGAGCAGCATGACAGATGGATCGGCTGCTGGCTCGGGAGCGTGATGCTTTAGACCTGACTGACGCGTTTCGTCATAGGAAGGTGTTTTCAAGGGAATACTTGAAATATCAACTTTTGTCAAGCTGGGTACTGAAGACAAAGCCAACCAAGTTTTGAATTTTAACTGATTAACTACTTGAGATCCGCGCTACAGCCGAATGACGGCTCTAGCGCAGATCTAAATTGTCAACAAGCCGTCAATTGACGGCTTGTCACTAGCTGCTTCCCGGCGCGCGCTCCAGAGCGCGCTGCGGGGAAACACTGTGTTGCCCGTGTCCCTTGGACACAGCCAATCACAGATCACGGCGAACGTCCAATCAGAGTGGCCGTTTGCGATGCGATCTGTGCGGCCAATGAGAGATGATCTCATAGATCATCTCTCATTGCCGTTTTACATAGAGACAGCGTCCTGTCTCTGGAGAGCAGGAGACGGATCTGTGTCTCTTGTACATAGAGACACAGATCGTCACCTCCCCAGTCACCCCCCCCTCCCCCCACAGTTAGAACACTATGCAGGGAATACATTTAACCCCTTCCTCACCCCCTAGTGTTAACTCCTTCAATGCCAGTCACATTTATACAGTAATTAGTGCATTTTTATAGCACCGATCGCAGTATAAATGTGAATGACGCAAAAAATGTGTCAAAAGTGTCCGATGTGTCCGCCATAACGTCGCAGTCCCAATAAAAATCGCAGATCGCCGCCATTTCTAGTAAAAAAAAAATAATAAAAAATAATAATTCTGTCCCCTATTTTGTAGGCACTATAAATTTTGCGCAAACCAGACGCTTATTGCAATTTTTTTTTTTTTACCAAAAATATGTAGAAGAATACGCATCGCCCTAAACTGAGAAAAAAAAAACGTTTTTTTTTTTTTTTTTTTATTGGGATATTTATTATAGCAACAAGTAAAAAATATTGTATTTTTTTAAAAATTGTCGCTCTTTTTTGTTTATAGCGCAAAAAATCAAAACCGCAGAGGTGATAAAATACCACCAAAAGAAAGCTCTACTTGTGGGGAAAAAAGGACGTCAATTTCGTTTGGGAGCCACATCCCACGACCGCGCAATTGTCAGTTAAAGCGACGCAGTGCCGGAAGCTGAAATATCACCTGGGCAGGAGGGGGGTATAAGTGCCCAGTGAGCAAGTGGTTAAGAAGAAATTGACTGGAATGCGAACCGTATATGGCTGACTTTACAAAGAGGACTGCAATTACCACTGTAAATGCTGTAGACAGAATTAATAGATATCTCTTGATGTGTGGTACTGTATGTAGCAAAGTAAAAAAAAAAAGACATAACAACCAATCAGTATTGGACACAGGAGTTGTAAAGGAATTATTTTATTTTTTTGCTAAAAAGAGTGTTTACAGGGTATAGAGACATAACAGATTCCTTTTAAAAATTATTAAAAATAGATAAAAATCAATCATATAATGTACCTACAGTTTCAGTTTTGTTTTTCATCTAGTTTCATGCTTCTGTGAAGTACAGAGACACAGAGCCAATACAGGGCAGTGTTTGTTTTTAAAATGAAACTGATTGGTTCTGAGGGGTTTTAGACACACAGTAATCACACCTCCTTGATTAGAGACCACAGAGAGAAGCTCCTAGTACTTTTTTCATAAGGAAACAGACAACCAGGAAGTGTGCAGAACAGAGAAGGATTACAGCAAAAAACGAACAATGAGGACATGAAACCAGGACTGCATTAGGGTAAAGGAAGCTATTTAGTTAAAAAAAATGTTTTCTTTAGTGACCCTTTAAGGTGAAAAAACTGATGCTGCCACCCACCCCCCAAGCCCCCCTTATACTTACCTGACCCCTCGAAAGTCCTGCGCGGTCCCGATATCCTCTTTGCCACTCAGGCTGGCCACTGATTGGCTAGAGCCGATGGATTGAGAGCAGCGCAGCCATTGGCTGGCGCTGCCGACAATCACATCCAGTGACGCGGCACAGCTATGGCCGCTCGCTGTATCACGGGAGCGTGCCCGCAATTAGTGACCACCATGCGAGCTCTATGACTAATTGCGGGGAGGACCAGAAACAGCCGCTGAGGGACCCCAGAAGACAGGGTTCAGGGACACTCTGTGCAAAACGAACTGCACAGTGGAGGTAAGTATAACATGTTTGTTATTTAAAAAAAATATATACATTTTCCTTTAGTGACCCTTTAAAAGATAACTAAACCTCAAGAAGAAAAAATGCAATAATTAGCATCTTACAGTCCTTAACCACTTCAGCTCCAGAAGGTTTACCCCCCTTCATGACCAGACAATTTTTTTGCGATAGGGCACTGTGTTAATTTAACTAAAAATTACGCAGTGTTGCGGCACGGTACACAAATAACATGTATGTCCTTTTTTTCCCCATAAATAGAGCTTTCTTTTAGTGATATTTGATCACCTCTGCGGTTTTTATTTCTTGCACTATAAACAAAAAAATGACAATTTTGGAAAAAAAAAAATATATTTTTTACATTTTCTATAAAACATATCCAATAAAAAAATGTAAATGACCACATTTCTTCATCAGTTTAGGCCAATATGTTTTCTGCTACACATTTTTTGTAAGAAAAATCCCAAAAAGCGTATATTGATTTGTTGGCGCAAACGTTATAGTGTCTACAATATATGGGATATATATATGGAATTTTTATTTATTTTTAACTTTTTTTGCAATGGTAGCAATCAGCGACTTATAGCGGGACTACAATATTGCGGCTGACAAATTGAACACCTAACTGACAGTTTTTTGGGAACCAGTGACATCAATACAGTGATCATTGATAAAAATATGCACTGTCACTGTAGTAATGACACTGGCATTGACGGGGTTAAACATCTAGGGCGTTCAAAGGCCTCTTACACACGATACTCCTGTTTGAGCATCAATTTTTTTGGTATGTATTTGCGCGTATTTTTGCGTATATTTTTGCGCATATGCGTGCGCATTTATGCACGCATACGCGTAAACTTATGCCCCGTACACACGATCGGAATTTCCGATGGAAAAAGTCTGATGGAGTATTTCAATCTGATTTTCTGATCGTGTGTAGTCCCATCTGAGTTTTTTCATCGGAAATTCCGATGAATTGCATCAGACTTTACATATAGAACATGTTCTATATTTTTCCGATTGAATTCTGTCGGAATTCCGATGTGATTTGGCCAGGCAAAAGCCCGATCGTGTGTAGGTGGCATATGTTAATGGTCGCATTTGTGCGCATGCGGTGTAAATTACTGATCAAAAATTCTGATTTTTCCAAAAAAATTTAACTGAAGAATACACGACGCTTGTTTACACGCCTGTGTGCATAGGCACATTACAATTAATGGGCTGTATTTTATGCAGCCATACAAACAGGGCCATACAGAAATTTCTTTGGTAATGTCTGTAGCTGATCGTTGGGTGCTAATGACCAATCAGCAGCCGATTGGTGCTGCAGCCAATCACAGGGAGGCGGGCACGCTCTCTACCCTGGCAAGTTATTCATATGATCAGGGGCAGGTTTGCAAGCAGTTAAATGTGGCGGCGCCATTTGTTTTTTAAAGTTGATGTAACCCCTCCATACACCCAGTGAAGTGAACAGCCTCAGATGATACACAGGGATGAACCAAATCTCCCTATATAGGTTTTACATGTATATCTGCTGTCTTCATCAGGAAGACAGCAGATATACATGTAAAACCTATATAGGGAGATTTGGTTCATCCCTGTGTATCATCTGAGGCTGTTCACTTCACTGGGTGTATGGAGGGTTTACATCCACTTTAAAAAACAAATGCCGCCGCCACATTTATCTGCTTGCAGACCTGCCCCTGAATATACTGTTTAGAAAGTTCAGATTGTGTTAGGAAATGTTTTCTTCCTGTTTAACACAGAGTGTGATGTCTGGGCATACAGCCAAGATAGATACAATTTCTGATTGGAGGAAAGGCACACACCCCCTCTCATCATAGGCAGAGACTCTCAGAGGTGTTTTGTAACAGGGCCAGCTCTACATTGCAGATAGAGAAAGGAGCTGTGTGTTAGTGGGCATCCTGACTCTCCAGTAGTCCAAAGGAGGGGGCGAGCACGACACTTCACACCAGGGAGAAAACTTCACATTACCGTGTGGAGTTACAGACAGAAGAACAGGAAGTGAGGATTTCTCAGAAGAAATAAGAACATTTAAAAACAAAATGGAAGGATGAGGTAAGTGAAGGAGGACTGCACTGAGGTAAAGGAAGCTATTTAGGAAAATTACCTTTACGACCCCTTTAAGCTTGCAGAAACAAGTCTTTACAATGTGAGCTTTTTATATGGGGATTCCATATAACATTGTAGGTCCATGAGTCTAAGTGCAGTAGAACTACGTGTATTATGAGCCCCTCTCTGCTACTTTCTGAATCCCTTCTATTAACACCTATGAGTGAGCGCGGTTCATCACCATAGCATTGTTTGCTTGCAGATACGCGAACATATTTGCAGAAATTCTTTGGGTGCTTGTTTTTGTTGGTGGTCTGTGGTGGTCTGGAAGATCGTGAGACTTTTCTTCATTTTTTTCCCCCTTCATTTTACTACAGCTTTCTCATGCTAGAATTATTTCACCTCATGGAAAACCCTGGAAATGTTTATATGGACACCCCACTGGGAAGTACACATGTACAAGAAGAATTCTAAACTGCACTCCGGACATTACTCACATTTTAAAGGCTACGTTCACCTTTCAAAAAAAAATAATGTCTTTGCGTTTAAGGGGCCCCAGTAGGTAAAAAATAAAATAAAAAATAATTGAAGCTTTGAAAAGTGTTGATTGATGTACAGTGGATATAAAACATTGTTAAATTGTCAGCTTTCTGTGATGTAAGAAAATGAGACAAAGATAAATCAGTTCAGAACGTTTTCCATTAACCACTTGCGTCCCGGGCACTTAAACCCCCCTCCTGCCCAGACCAATTTTTAGCTTTCAACGCTCTTACTCTTTGAATGACAATTGCGCAGTCAAATGATGTACCCAAATTATTTTTATCATTTTTCCCCCACAAATAGAGCTTTCTTTTGGTAGTATTTGATGACCTCGGCGGTTTTTTTTTTTTGTAAAAAAAACACGAATGAAAAAATAAATAAATACAAAACCGTTTTAGATTTTGTTATGTAATTTTTCTCCTTCATTGATGTACGCTGATGAGGCTGCTCTGATGGGAACTGATGGGCTGCACCGATAGGCTGCTCTGATGGGAACTGATGTGCTGCACCGATAGGCAGCGATAAGGCGTCACTGGTGGGCACTGAGAGGTGACACCGAGAGGTGGCACTGATGGGCATTGATCGGTGGCACTGGTGGACACTGAGAATTGGCACTAATAGGTGTCACTGATAGCTGGCATTGATAGGTGGCAATGATGGGCACTGATCAGCACTGGTAGGTGACACTCATTGGCACCACTAGTGGGCATTGATAGGTGACACTGTTTTGCATTGTAGGGCACTGGCAGGGGGCATGTGCAGGCAGTACTGGTGGGCACCTATCAGGCGAATGTGCCTCTTCCACTCGGGACCGATGTCCCTTGCACAAAAGCCAGTGATTGTTTTTTTTTTTTTCTCCTTGCGCTGTCAGTGTGAGGAGGAAAAAAAAAACTGATTACCAAGCTTTTTTTTACATCACGTGATCAGTGACTCTGTGATCACAGCGTGCGGGGAGCGTGCAAAGAAAAGGATGTCTATTGATGGCCTCCCGGCAAAGTAGATCCGCGCTGTAGCCATCATTCAGCTATAGCACGCATGGGAAGTGGTTAATGTGACCTATAAACTCGATTGAAAAAACAAACAGAAATATTTTAGGTGGAGGAAAGTAAAAATAAAATAACATGGTTGCATAAGTATGGACACCCTTAAACTAATACTTTTTTTAAGCCCCTTTTGATTTTATGACAGCACTCAGTCTCTTTAGGTATGGGTCTATCAGCATGGTACATCTTGACTTGCCAATATTTGGCCACTCTTCTTTGCAAAAACACTCCAAACCTGTCAGATTGCGAGGGCATCTCCTGTGCACATCCCTCTTCAGATCACCCCACAGATTTTTAATGGGATTCAGGTCTAGGCTCTGGCTGGGCCATTCCAAAACTTGAATCTTCTTCTGCTGAAGCCATTCCTTTGTTGATTTGGATGTATTTTTTAGGTTGTTGTCATGATGAAAGATGAAGTTCCTCTTCATGTTCAGCTTTCTAGCAGAAGTTTGAAGGTTTTTCTCCAATATTGACTGGTATTTGGAACTTCCCTCAGCCTTGACTATGGCCCCTGTTCCAGCTGAAGAAAAACAGCCCCAAAGCATGATGCTGCCACCAACATGCTTCACAGTGGGTATGATGCTCTTTTGGTGGTGTGCAGTATTGTTTTTGCGCCAAACATATCTTTTGGAATTATGGCCAAAAAGTTCAACCTTCGTTTCACCAGACCAGAAAACATTTCCCACATGCTTTTGGGAGACTTCAGATGTGTTTTTGCAAAATTTAGCTAGGCTTGGGTGGTTTTTTTCTTGTAAGAAAATGCTTCCATCTTCACACTCTAACCCATATCCCAGACATATGAAGAATACTGGAGATTGTCACATGTACCAAACAGCCAGTACTTGCCAAATATTCCTGCAGCTCCTTTAGGCCGGATTCACACCTATGCGAATTGAGTGCGGCTTAAACCGCATCCAATACGCAGAACATTTCTAAATACATTGTTTTCAATGAGGCTGGTTCACATATGTGCGATGCATTCGCACTGCGCATTGCAGAAAGAACGTGTGCGGATTTTATGCCTTGCGGTGCGGCTCAGGTGCGAATTCAGGCCCATTATCTTCTATGGGTACGCAGCTGATTCGCAGATGTGTTCAGTTCTCTTCAGGAATTTCTCTCATTCAGCTCAATACACTTCCCACCCCACTCTCCTCTCCCCTGTAACTTCTCCCAGGTCTCCAAATTCGCAGCTAAAATGTTGCTAATCTGCTGAACACTTCCCTTATCTATCTGCAGAGATAAGAGAGCTGAAATTCGCACCGCACTAGTGTGATTCCGGCCTTAAAGTGGATGTAAACCCAAAAAAAACATTTATTTATTTTTGATGTCACAATGTAGAGTATAAAATTTCCTATCATCTGTGCCCAGTCTTGCCACACAGAGTTAATCCAGCGCTGAGTAATCCTCTTTTAAAGTTCAGTGCAAATTAACAGAATTCCAGATAAAAACTTGCCAAATTATAAAGTCTGTTTCTCTGTTATTGCTTTCAGTAACAGGTTATTTACACATCTAGCTTGGACATGTTTATCATAACAAGAGGTGATCCAAAGTTCATTGTATATTACTAGGATGTGTTATGATGTTATATCACCTCATATTATGATAAACAAAACATAACATATGATAAACATGTCCTAGCTAGATATGTAAATAACCTGTCACTCAAAGCAAGAAGAGAGAAAACTGACTTTTTATTTAGGCAGGGTTTTATCTGGAAGGCTGTTCATTTTCACTGAACATAAAAGAGGATTACTCAGCGCTGGATTAACTCTGTGTGGCAAGACTGGGCACAGATGATAGGAAATATTATACTCTACATTGTGACATCAAAAACATTTTTTTTAAAGGGGTGTTCCAGCCGCAATTTTTTTTTTTTAAAGTCAGCAGCTACTAACAGTGTAGCTGCTGACTTTAAATAAGGACACTTACCTTGTCCTACTTGCCCGCGCTGATGGCCCCCCCGATGCCGGTCCCACGATCGTTCCGGGTCCCGCGTCGCCATTCACACTATGGGAAACAGGCAGTGAAGCCGTACGGCTTCACTGCCCATTTCCTACTGCGCCTGCGTAAGTCTCACGCTGGCTTGTGAATGGGCGGCTGCTCTCTGAGAACACACACAGTTCCCAGAAAGCAGCGCGCCCCATTCACAAGCAGAAGAAGCAGAAGAAAGGACACCGCGGTGTGGAAGAGGCAGATTACGGACTTCCGCATAGCAACAGGTATTTCGGGTGAGTATTTTTTTTTTTTTTTTCAGTTTTTTTTTTTATTTAATTTTTTTAAGCAATATGGGGAAATGTTGTTTTCCTGGGTGGAACTCCGCTTTAATGTTGCTGTAGGCCTCTTGGAAGCCTCCCTGACCAGTTTTCTTCACGTCTTTTCATCAATTTTGGAGGTACGTCCTGTTCTTGGTAATGTCATGGTGGTGCCATATTTTCTCCACTTGATGACAACTGTCTTCACTGTGTTGCATGGTATATCTAATGCCTTGGAAATTATTTTGTACCCTTCTCCTGAGTGATACCTTTTAACCATGAGATCCCTCTGATGCTTTGGAAGCTCTCTACAGGCCATGGATTTTGATGAAAATGCAAGAAAGACCTACTAGAACAGCTGAACTTTATTTGGGGTTAATCAGAGGCACTATAAATGATGGTAAGTGTGTACTGACCCCTACATAACATGAGTTTGAATGTGATTGCTAAATTCTGAACACAGCTACATCCCCAGTAATAAGAGGGTGTGCACACTTATGCAACCACATTATTTAATTTTTACCTCCCCATTCTAAAAGATTTCAGTTTGTTTTTAAATTGAGTTGTACAGTTTATAGGTCATTAACCACTTCAATACCGGGCATTTTCACCCCCTTCCTGCCCAGGCCAATTTTAAGTTTTTAGCACTGTTGCACTTTGAATGACAATTGCTCGGTCATGCAACACTTTACCCAAATTAAATCTTTGTTTTTTCCCCCCACAAATAGAGCTTTCTTTTTGTGGTATTTGATCATCTCTGCGGTTTTAATTTTTTGCGCTATAAACAAAAGAAGAGTGTCAATTTTGAAAAAAACTCACTATTTTTTACTTTTTGATTTAATAAATATCCAAATCTTTTTTTTTTTTTTCAGTTTAGACTGATACATATTCTTCTACATATTTTTGGTAAAAAAAATCGCATTAAGCGTATGATTGGTTTGCGCAAAAGATATAGCCTCTACAAAATAGGTGATAGATTTATGGCATTTTTATTATTATTTTTTTTTTTTACTAGTAATGGCGCTGATCTGCAATTTTTATCGTGACCGTGACATTGCGGCAGACACTTTTGACACGTTTTTTGGGACCATTCACATTTATACAGTGATTAGTGCTATAAAACTGCACTGATTACTGTATAAATGTGACTGGCAGGGAAGGGGTTAATATGTTCCCTAGTGAGTGATTCTAACTGAAGGGGGACGGGACTCACAAGGGGAGGAGTCCGACCTGTGTTCTTCTGTACTGGAAACACACATCGCTCTCTTCACCTCTGACAGGAGGTGGATCTGTGTGTTTATATTGCGGCCGCCGGACACGGGCACTGGGTCACGAGCGATGCAGCGGGCGAGAACGCGCTCTCCCTAGACGGCCGGGAAGAAAGGACGTGATATGACGTCCAGCCGGATGGAGGGAGGGTTCCTGTCTGTGTCATATTACTATGGCCCGGTAAGGAAGTGGTTACAGGTGGAAAAAGTTCTGAAATTATATGTTGTCCCATTTTTTTACATCACAGAAAGTAGACTTTTTATAGCCACTGTAATTGCCATACCCTTAGGCCATTCGGTTACTCTAGCTCCCCACTGCAGTGACACGGGGAGAGAAAACACATCACACTGTATTTTGAACGTGGGAAAGAGTGCTTGCTTCTGTGATGCTGGGGACATGTGCCCAATGGCGGGAGCATCCAAGCAACAAAGCAGGACAGGGGTATGCTGACTAAGGGAATTTTTCAGCTAGGCTTTAGGGGGGATTAAATGGCTTAGCGGTATGACAATTACAGTAATGAACACTTTATTTTTTTACTCACTTGAAATCCTTGACCGCAGAGACAAATTTCTTGAGGGCCAATTCACACAATATGCGGCGACAGATGTTTTACTGCATAATAAAATGTCTGTCACCACAGGGACACACAGGAAACATTTGTTTCCTATGTGTCCCATTCATACTGCGCTTTATTACAGCGCACCATGACAAATTGCACTGCAATATCAAGCAGCGCACTGCAGTGACGTGTACATTTTAAAGCTTTAAATAAAGCTGGTACAAAAAAAAGGGAGCCGTGTGATGCATTGAATCGCGCACCACACTTCCCACTGGTGCAGCCAACAATGGAGAGCAGCCGCAGTGGTTAACAGCATGCCAGTCTGAATTCGCCCTGAAGGTGTACGTTTATCAAACTGAGAAGAGCTGAGATCCTGATTAGTGTTGCTCACGAATATTCGCATTGCGAATATTCGTTACGAATATTGCATATTCGAGTATTCGCGAATAAATAGAATATTGCGGTGAATATTCGCTATTGCGAATATTCATATTTTTTCAAATTTATTTTTAAAACAGATCACATCCTAGTGATCTCCATCGACGTCTAAAAGCATTGCTGGTATGATTAGAGAGAGACACTGGGCCGAGTAGCTGATGCGATTCTTTTATGTTGCCGAATATTCGCAATGCGAATATTCATATTACGAATATTCGCGAATACTTTCTCTGCCCTTCTGTGTTTTGTGTATAAAAAAAAAAAAAAATAGCTTTAGTTTAGTCATATAAGTTTGTGTAAGTAGAGTTAGTGTTTAGTGCATATTAGTTTAGTAATCCAGGAAATGATCTCCGTTTTCGCGTGTTGACGAGAATTTCGCAATCAATTTCGCATTCGAATTTTGCAAAAAAAATTTTTTTGATAAAATATCACGAATATTCGATATTAACGAATATTTCGCGAATATTCTTCTATATATTCATGAAATATCGCGAAATCGAATATGGCGTATTCCGCTCATCACTAATCCTGATGATCATGTCTGATTTCTCAGGTGTACCAGTTTATGAAGCTGAGATGAGGAGTGGAGAACATGTTTTTCACTTCTCATCTCAAGACACACCCTTCTGTCATTCACTTTTACACAGATGACCAGTTTATGAAGGTGAGATCTAAGGATCTCACTGGCTATCTCAGTAAAATATCTCAGTCCCAGATTCTCCAGCTCAGAGGTTGAGAATATGGGTGAGAAGCTGCTGTGAAGAAGGAAGTTTCTTTACTCTTAACCCCTTCAATACCGGGCCATAGGGGATTTACGTCTTGAACAACCCCTTGCCGATGAGACTGGACGTCACAGGACGTCCTGTCTTCACGGCGTTCTGTCGCTCTTCTTTTGTTTATAGCGCAAAAAATAAAAAGCGCAGAGATGATCAAATACCACCAAAAGAAAGCTCTATTTGTGTGGGGAAAAAAAACATAACGATTTAATTTGGGTACAGTGTACACCGCGCAATTGTCATTCAAAGTGCAACAGCGCTGAAAATTAAAAATTGGTATGGGCAGGAAGGGGGTGAAAATGCCCTGTATGGAAGGGGTTAATATCAGTAAAAGCAAGCTTAAAGATTGATATAGATAATAACTAGGGTTGTCCCGATACCACTTTTTTAGGACTTTTTTAGGACCGAGTACAAGTACCGATACTTTTTTTCATGTACTCGCCAATACCGATACTTTTTTTTAAATGTGTCCCCCAAATGCAGCCATGTCCCCCACATATGCAGCCATGTCCCCCACAGATATGTAGCCCATGCCCCCCCCCTCCCCCGTAGATGATGCCGCTGCCTAGTTAATCTGCGCGGGGAACATTACAGCTTTCATTTGAATAGCTGTGTGTTCCCCGCAGCGCCACGTATAGACACTCCCCCTTGCTCTGGCAGTTTGGACGGGTGATCTGTCTATCAAAGTGCCCGAGCAAGGGGGAGTGTCTATACGCGGAGGGGAGCACACAGCTATTCAAATGAAAGCTGTAATGTTCCCCGCGCAGATTAACTAGGCGGCGGCGTTGCAGTATGTGCAATGCGGCAGGGGGGCGGACGGCCAGTATCGGATCTGGCATCGGGGGCATTTGCAGGAGTACAAGTACTCCCGCAAATGCTCAGTATCGTTCCTGATACCGATACTGGTATCGGGACAACCCTAATAATAACTATATATGTTTATGTATGTATAGATGTGATATTATATATATATATATATATATGTATTACACACATACTCAGTATAGTTATAATGTATTTTCTTTTAGGACCCATTCACATCTGAGCAATGCAGAATTGTGCAATTCTTTACACGATTCCAAATTGCTCTAAAATTCTGTCAAATATTGCAATGCGTTTTTGGGCACCATTCATTGTTAATGGCACCCCAAATTCAGTTAGCAAACATGCATTTTTCCACACATTTTGTCATTTGACAAATACTCTAGCAACTTGCCAAAATGCGCAAAATGCATTGAAAAAATGCACAATGCTCCATGCCCCAAACAATTTAAATTTGGCTTTTTAGGCTTTTTGTATGTGCATTTTGATACTGTTTTTTATACGCTTTTTTTCAACAAACATTTTGGCTTGTTTTTTAAAATGCATTTTAGCAAATTTTTTATGTATATTTTGGTGCTTTTTTAACATGTATTTTGACTAATTTCTTTACCTGCGTTTTGAAATGTGTTCCAGAAACACATACAAAATGCATGGTATGCTTGCGGTGTCATTTAATTGTCATTAAATGGCATCCCAAAAGTGACTAGCAAATGTGCGGTTTGCCAAAATACGTATAAAAAGCAAATCAAAATGCACGTTAAAAAAGGTGTCAAACTATATGCTAAAAGAAGTGCCAAAGTGTGCATTACAAACCACACCAAAATGCATCTTATAATAACCTGTGCCAAAATGTGTGCTAAAGGGCCAAAATGTGTGTTTAAAAAAAGCGCCAAAATGCACAAAAACCTACGGCCAGATGTGTGTTAAAAAAAATATGGCATGTTAAAAAAAACGCCAAACTATGCTTAAATAATTCCAACATTAGCAATTAAAAAGGGCCACAACACATATTTAACCACTTCCCTACCAGCCTATAGGGGAATCACGTCATGGTGATCCCCTCGCCGATGAGACAGGACGTTGCACAACGTCCTGTCTTCACGGCGTTCTAGGGCGCGCGCGCGCGCCCGCGGCACCACCCGCGATCCCGCGCGCGTGCACGACGGCCGTGATTGCCGCCGGGCACCCGCGATTTCCGGAAATCACGGCAGGAGTGTGGATCTGTGTGTGTAAACACACAGATCCACCTCCTGTCAGCGGTGAGGAGACTGATGTGTGTTCCCAGTACAGAGGAACACACATCGATCTCCTCCCCCTGTGAGTCCCCCTCCCCCTACAGTTAGAACATACTTTAGAAAACATTTTAACCCCTTCAGCGCCCCCTAGTGTTAACCCCTTCCCTGCCAGTCACATTTACACAGTAATTAGTGCAGTTTTATAGCACTAATCGCTGTGTAAATGTGAACGGTCCCAAAAACGTGTCAAAAGTGTCCGATATGTCCGCCGCAACTTCACGGTCACAAAAAAAAAAAAACGCAGATCCCCGCCATTACTAGTAAAAAAAATTAAATAAAAATGCCATAAATCTATCACCTATTTTGTAGACGCTATAACTTTTGCACAAACCAATCAATATACGATTATTGCGGTTTTTTTTTTTACCAAAAATACGTAAAATACGTATCGGTCTAAACTGAGGGGAAAAAAAGTTTTTTTTAAAAAAAAATATTGTGAGATGTATTAAATAAAAAGGAAAATATATTGTGTTTTTTTTTAAAATTGTCGCTCTTCTTTTGTTTATAGCGCAAAAAATAAAAACCGCAGAGATGATCAAATACCACCAAACGAAAGCTCTATTTGTGTGGGGAAAAAAACATAATGATTTAATTTGGGTACAGTATTGCCTGACCGCGCAATTGTCATTCAAAGTGCAACAGCGCTGAAAACTAAAAATTGGTCTGGGCAGGAAGGGGGTGAAAATGCCCTGTATGGAAGGGGTTAAAGAATGCGTCAAAATGTGTGTAAAAAAAGCGTTTATTATTTTCATGTAATTACATGGCCTTTTTAACTTTGGTTTCACTTTTAAAACTCAGCTGCTCTGTAATCACACACGTTTCTCATTATATCACAGGCAGCCCCCTCCCCCTTCTACTCAGATCTCAGGTGTTCTCAGAGGAAAAACTTCTCCTCTCTTCTCATTCTGAGAACAAATATTCACCGCTTCATAAACAGGGTGCCAGAGGAGATCTTTTTCTGAGAACTGCTGAGAACTGAAATGAGATAAATTACCAATGTTTGATAAACGTACACCTTAGCCTTTAACAGGTAGGGCAAGTAACATAAATGGTAAAAATCGTGATGGTACATTTTTGCGTTTTTTACCTAAACTGTGGAAGGTGAGCATGCTCAAATGCACCTCCTGGTGTGAACAAACATGTAAACTTTGCAAAAGTATTACTCAAACTTTCTATTGTCCTTAACATATGAATGTGACAATTTTTTTTTTTTTTAATATATAAAACAAATAATGTTATAGCGTTATTGTTCATTAAATGCTATAACTCACATGGGAAAAGAGTGTTTAGATGATCCTTACTCAAATCATATGTCTGTGTGGTTTTACAATGGAAAGAATTTGTCTTTGCATATTATGGCCTCGGTGATAGAACTGGCTTTTATTAAGGATTCAATTCTCTGTTGGAAATGCAGAAAGTGGCTGCATACATCAGGGGTCTCCAAACCTTCTAAACAAAGGGCAAGTTTACAGTTCTTCAGAGTTTAGGGTTGCCAGTGAGTATAAAATGTCCTGGCATCAGTGGGAGTGAACAATATCCCATCTTTGGTATTAGGGGAATTAATAGTGCCCCATTGATGGTGTCTGCGGAAGGACTAGTGTCACAAGGGCCGAACAAAGAGCCACAGTTTGGAAACCACTGGTCTACATGATGGACATGCTTCTAATCAATAGGTAGTGTTCGGCAAGGTGACAAAGCAGTGGTTTTCAAACTGTGGCCCTTTGCATGCCTTGATCCAGCCCTTGGGTTACTATTCCTCCCACTGATATGAGACATTAGTTTTCCCCCTAATACCAAAGATGGGACAGTCTTTACTCCCAGTGACCACAGTCTAGTGGCCCTTAAGAGCCGGTTCACACTGGGGCGGCACGACTTCGGGGGCGACTCGGCAAGGCGTCCTGAAGACGACTTCAGATGTGACTTGCATTGACTTCTATACAGAAGTCATTTTGCAAGTCGCCCCCAAAGTGGTCCAAGAACCTTTTTCTAAGTCGGAGCGACTTGCCTCGCTCCTATTAGAACAGTTCTATTGAATAGAATGGGACGCGACTTGTCAGGCGGCTGAGTTGCCTGACGAGTCGCCCCAGTGTGAACCGGCTCTCATTCTGAAGGACACTACATTGGCCCTTTGTTTAGAAAGTTTAGAGACCACTGATCTAAAGGGATGTACAGTACATTGGCAAGCGTTAGCCAACAGTTTTCCAAAAAAAGGTGGTCACGGTTTGTTTTTATAGGACGACTAAAGTTTAGTCTATAAAAGATATTTATTGGATGTCACCACTTTGTGTGGGGTCACAGAATTACGCAATTTGTATTTCATATCATGAACTTACAACATTTTTGCTAGACCATGATATTGAATGGAAATACATTGCAGCACATGACCCCCTAACAAAGAACCTGAATATACAGGTCAGTGAGAGCTTTAGGCTCGGTTAACACCTAATGCCGATGTTGCTCCCTGCAGGAGTTCTGTGCGTCCCGGTTCAGGTCTGATTTCAGCCTGAAGTTTGGGCTGAATTCGGACTTGAAATGGACCAAAAGATGCACAGGGCTCCTGTGCAAATTTGCACTGGAGCCACATCGGATATATGTGAACCGGCTAAATAGAGAGGCGTTCACAATCTCCTGCTACTGCGAATTGAATATGCATCCAATTTGCAATAGTGTGAACCCGGCCTCAAGGTCTAAAGCAGGGCTATGCAATTAGCGGACCTCCAGCTGTTGCAAAACTACAAGGCGCCCATCATGCCTCTGGGTGTCATGCTTGTGGCTGTCAGAGTCTTGCTATGCCTCATGGGACTTGTAGTTCTGCAACAGCTGGAGGTCCACTAATTGCATATCCCTGGTCTAAAGCCTTAGTTCTCAACTCCTGTCCTCAGGACCCACTAACGGGGCAGATTTTAAGTATTACCATAGGGCAGGGGTGTCAAACACAAGGCCCGCGGGCTGAATCCGGCCCTCCAAGCCATTTCATGTGTCCCTCGCCCTCCTCAAGACCCTAACTTTCTGCTTTCAAGCAATGCATTAGCTTCTTGCCAGCAGCAGCATAAGGAAAGGGGGGGTGCACTGTGATGTAAGGGAGAGTGGGGGACAACTTCTGATGGTGGGGTGGCTCTTAACATCTAATATAAGGGGAGGGGATGCGCTGGACATCTAACCTTACAGATATAACTGGCTCTTTTGAGGGCAATCGTAATGCTGATGCGGCCCTCGATGAGTTTGACACCCCTGCCATAGGGAGATGCATTCTAGAATACTGCAATTACAGAGCAGCAAATTATATCACCTGTGATGTATTTCAGTTATCTTGCAAACCTGGCCTGTTAGTGGGTCCTGAGGACAGGCGTTGAGAACCACTGGTCTAGAGGGTTTGGTCACATTACTGCTCTTATGTGTCAAAAAAAAAAAAAACCTCAATTAGCCTTCTCTCTTCCAAAGGTTTTCCTATATATGTCAAAGTGAAATCCTGTAGTTGAAAGTTGTTTCCACAACCTATAGGAGATGAATACACCACAGTAATCTGTCTTATCTTAACTCCATGTAGGCGTGTTGCAGTTAGACCTAAGTGCATTGGCTGATGACAGAAGTGAGGTCTAGTTAAGTGGTTAAGAATCATTGCCTTCAATCAGATCTAGTAACACCATCATTCTACTTCGTGCTCCCATCAATCACATCTTGTCAAAGTAATGTTATTTAGCCCAAGATGACATAACACTTTTCACCAGGTATGGAAGATGGATTTATAATACACATCACAAGTCATTCCATCAGAATTCTATTTCCAAAAACCCATTCAGAATGGAAATGTGCTCCAAGACCAACTCCAGACAAAACGGTTGGTTAGATATTGAGCACAGAGAAAGGTTAAAACCTTGATTCGATTTTTGTATCCATCACCTATATATTTTCCCTCAGCCCTTTATACCAGGTACTTGACCCAGCTGAACTCTTCTACACCCACTGCCTTACACTCAATTGCCTTTTTAATTTTATATATAAAAAATAGATGAAACCTGAGGAAGAGACAATTTAAAGCCTAGATATATACATACAGTGGGTACGGAAAGTATTCAGACCCCCCTAAATTTTTCACTCTTTGTTATATTGCAGCCATTTGCTAAAAATCTTTAAGTTCATTTTTTTTCCTCATTAATGTACACACAGCACCCCATATTGACAGAAAAACACAGAATTGTTGAAATTTAAAAAAAGAGGAAAAACTGAAATATCACAAGGTCCTAAGTATTCAGACCCTTTGCTCAGTATTTAGTAGAAGCCCCTTTTGATCGAATACAGCCATGAGTCTTTTTGGGAAAGATGCAACAAGTTTTTTACACCTGGATTTAGGGATCCTCTACTATTCCTCCTTGCAGATCCTCTCCAGTTCTGTCAGGTTGGATGGTAAACGTTGGTGGACAGCCATTTTTAGGTCTCTCCAGAGATGCTCAATTGGGTTTAAATCAAGGCTCTGGCTGGGCCATTCAAAAAGTCGCTGAGTTGTTGCGAAGCCACTCCATTATTTTAGCTGTGTGCTTAGGGTCATCGTCTTGTTGGAAGGTAAACCTTTGGCCCAGTCTGAGGTCCTGAGCACTCTGTAGAAGGTTTTTGTCCATGATATCCCTTTACTTGGCCGCATTCATCTTTCCCTCGATTGCAACCAGTCGTCCTGTCCCTGCAGCTGAAAAACACCCCCACAGCATGATGCTGCCACCACCATGCTTCACGGTTGGGACTGTATTGGACCGGTGATAAGCAGTGCCTGGTTTTCTCCACACATACCACTTAGAATTAAGGCCAAAAAGTTCTATCTTTGTTTCATCAGACCAGAGAATCTTATTTCTCATCATCTTGGAGTTCTTCAGGTGTTTTTTTTTTTTTAAGCAAACACCATGCAGGTTTTCATGTGTTTTGCACTGAGGAGAGGCTTCCGTCGGGCCACTCTGCCTTAAGGCACTGACTGGTGGAAGGCTGCAGTGATGGTTGACTTTCTACAACTTTCTCCCATCTCCCGACTGCATCTCTGGAGCTCAGCCACAGTGATCTTTGGGTTTTTCTTTACCTCTCTCACCAAGGCTCTTCTCCCCTGATAGCTCAGTTTGGTCAGACCGCCAGCTCTAGGAAGGCTTCTGGTCATCCCAAACATCTTCCATTTAAGGATTATGGAGGCCAGTGTGCGCTTAGGAACCTTAAATGCAGCAGAATTTTTTTATAACCTTGGCCAGATTTGTGCCTTGCCACAATTCTGTCTCTGAGCTCTTCAGGCATTTTGTTTGACCTCATGATTCTCAATTGCTCTCGCATTCACTGTGAACTGTAAGGTCTTATATAGACAGGTGTGTAGCTTTCCTAATCAAGTCCAATCAGTATAATCACATAAGGGTCCTTACACACGGAGCAGTCCGTTTTTCGGTCCGCTCCGTGTGTCCGTCAGCTCAGCGGGGGGTCTCCGCTGAGCTGTCGGGCGGACGGGGCGGTCCCCAGCGACTTTTTGAATGGCCCAGCCAGAGCCTTGATTTAAACCCAATTGAGCATCTCTGGAGAGACCTAAAAATGGCTGTCCACCAACGTTTACCATCCAACCTGACAAAACTGGAGAGGATCTGCAAGGAGGAATGGTAGAGGATCCCTAAATCCAGGTGTAAAAAACTTGTTGCATCTTTCCCAAAAAGACTCATGGCTGTATTAGATCAAAAGGGGCTTCTACTAAATACTGAGCAAAGGGTCTGAATACTTAGGACCTTGTGATATTTCAGTTTTTCCTCTTTTTTTAAATTTCAACAATTCTGTGTTTTTCTGTCAATATGGGGTGCTGTGTGTACATTAATGAGGAAAAAAAATGTGCGGGGACCGCCCCGTCTCTCCTCCGCTCTCCACTATGGGGAGTCGGATGGAAACAGACCGTCTGTCCATTTGCATCCGATCCGTTTGCCCGGACGGAAGAAAAATAGGACATTCTTCTGTCCGCAAAAACAGATGCGGATCGAGCGGACGTTAGCGGATGGATCGAGCGGACGTTAGCGGATGCATCATCCGCTAACGGATCCGCTCCCATAGGGACCCATTACAAGTCCGTAAACGGACTTGTAATGAGCGGACCGTTCGTCCGCTAGTGTGAAAGGGCCCTAAGGGTGTAGAACCATCTCAAGGATGATCAGAAGAAATGGACAGTTAAATATACAAGTGTAGAGATTGTTCCTTTCATACAGAGCTCCTATTACCAACACAACCAATTAGCAGGTCCCGGCCATCATTGCATGCGCTCACCCTAGAAGTAGGCAGTGGCGAATAAATATGTCGCTTTGCCTACAGCGGTTCACCCAGTTAATATTTGTACACTATACAACCACAAACATAAAATGGAATATATGGCTTTAATGTAACTGGACCTAAAAGGGGGTAAAGGTTATTATCAGCAGGCATGGTAGCAAGTGTATTCAAGTGTATTTGCACTACAGAACATATTCCATAGGAAACCATGTTAAATGGACTGTAGTGCAAATATGCAAAAAGCACTAAAAATGCATAGGTGTGAATCAGGCTTTAACCACTTAAGGACCGCCGCATGTACATTTACGTCGGCAGAATGGCACCGACAGGCACATCAACGTATATATACGTTGGTGCCTTGGGGGGGATCGGGGGTCCAATCGGACCCCCCCTGTACATGCGGCGGTCCGCGCGGCTGCAGGAGCGATCCGACAAGAGGGGGCGGCTATTCGTTTTTGTCCGCCCCCTCCGGATCGCTCTCAGCCAATGCGCGCGCTCCCCCTGCAGTGCACTTCCTCCTCCTGTGTAAACACAGGAAGGAGGAAGCGACGTGATCTCTCCCTCGGTGTTTTTTTCAACCGCTGAGGAGAGATCACAAGTAAGTCTGCACAACACTACACTGCACCTACACTACACAAAAAAACACATTTAACCCCCGCGATCGCCCCCCCCCCCCCTCCCCCCTGTCACAGTGTCACTGAATGCAGTAATCATACATGTATGATTACTGTATTTAGTGTCAGTGTGACAGGCAGTGTAAAAGTCAGTTAGTGTTAGGTTCAGGGTAGCCCTGTACCCCCCCCCCATATAAAGTTTTAACCCCTTGATCACTGCCCTAGTTAACCCTTTCACTCCCTATTGCCAGCGTCACTAAGCGATCATTTTTCTGATCGCTGTATTAGTGACGCTGTTCCCGCTAGGTAGCTAATTTTTTTTTTATTGCGATTTTTTTTTTTACTAAAGACATGTGGCTAAATAAATTTTGGCCTAAATGTTTGACTAAAATTTAGTTTATTTGATTTTTCTTATAACAAAAAGTAAAAAATATTGATTTTTTTTTCAAAAATGTCGCTCTATTTTTGTATATAGCGCAAAAAATAAAAATCGCAGAGGCGATCAAATACCACCAAAAGAAAGCTCTATTTGTGGGAAGAAAAGGACGCAAATTTTGTTTGAGAGCCACGTCGCAGGACCGCGCAATTGTCTGTTAAAGCGACGCAGTGCTGAATCGCAAAAACCCCTTTGGTCATTTGGCAGCATATTGGTCCGGGTCTTAAGTGGTTAAACTAGAGGCAAAACTCCCCCCCATTTTGGATAAAGGGAGGGTTACTACCAATTGCAGAAATTTCACTTCACATCACATAGCCTATCAGGAAGTTAGAGGACGTCTCTGAAAATTAAGGAAAACCCCCCAGGTCACCAGACTTAGTTTCAGCATGGGAAGATTTCCCTTTTATTACTTTTCTAGGCACACCCCAAAATTTGGGATTTTTTTTTTTACTTTCAATGATAATGGTAAACAGGATAAAACATTAAAGGGTCACTAAAGGAAACATTTGTTTTTTGCTGAAATGACTGTTTACAGGGTATAGAGACATAAAAGTTAACTGATTCCTTTTAAAAATGATTAAAAATAGATAAAAATCAATCATATAATGTGCCTCTAGTTTCACTTTTAAAATTATTTCATGTTTCTGTGAAGTAGAGAAGACATACAGAACAAAAACAAACAAATCCAGGGCAGTGTTTTGTTTTTAAAATGAATCTGATTGGTTCTGAGGAGTTTTAGAGACACAGCTTGGACCACAGTGAAAATCTGCCATGAGTTTTTTCATAAGGAGCCAGACAAGCAGGAAGTGTGGAAATCAGAGAAGTATTACAGCTACTTCAAAGCAAAAAACGAACAATGAGAACATGAAAACAGCACTGCATTAAGGTAAAGGAAGCTATTTAGCAAAAAAAAAAAAAATCCTTTAGTGATTCCGTTAAGGCCCCATGCACACTGGACGTTAAAATAACGTTATAAAAACGCCAGTAGCTTTTCAGCATTTTTTCAATAGCGTTTATTAGTGTTTTTTTGTTGAAGAAACTTATTTTTTTCAATGGATCACAAACGTTAAACGCTGGTGAGTGAAGTATTTGAGTGTTTATCAACATTCATCAGCGTTGGAGCATTTTTACAGCTGAAAAACTTCTCTCAGAACCCACAAGTTTTGGGTTTTTACTGCTCAAACACGCCACTGCCCAAAACTGCAGATAACGTCTACTGCCAAAAACAGCTGCTGTAAATACGTCCAAAAACGTCCAGTGTGCATGAGGCCTAAAAGGGGGAATAATGAGGGCTTCTTAAATTAAAAGGGGGCACAGAAAGCAATAAAAACTGACAATTGCTCTAATCCCTCTTTACTCTTTCCATATTATAAACACTTTTGCCTTCAGATATACTTTAATAGTTGATATAAATAAAGAGTCCAGAAGCTCTAGTTTTTCCGTTCCATGCATCCTTTATTCCAACATACTGTCCTCAAGCAACAAGAAACAAATCAGAGCATATCCTGTTCATTTGACAAAACAAATTCCTAGACTCACAGTATATTATTATTTCAGGCCTACAATCCTCTTTATTGCAGGAGGCATTGTATAAGCAGTCCCTTATGGCCTCGGCAGCCAAAAGACCAACGGAGCCTTTATACCCCCAGCAAAGACTCAATTTACAGACCAGAGAATGTAGTGTTGCCCTTTAAACATATATATATATATATTTTTTGTGCCTTTCCAGTGTCAAAAAGGGAAAAGATATTACAAAGGGGATTTAGAATTTTCTTCAGAAATGTTCTTCTCCCAGAAAGTATTGTAAAAAATCACTTAATAGCAAAAAATTAATTCAGGGATAAAAACTTAAGAAAACCCTTTAAAGTAGTTTTAAAAAACCAGAGCAGTCTTTTCTGTGCCTAAGAACAAAAAGAAAGAAAAATGACAGAACAAGACAAAAACCATAGATCCTAGTGATGGAAAAAAAAAAAAAAAAAAAAAACGTACATGAGAGAAAAGAGGAACAGAGCCTTGGAAAAAAAAAATTAAGAATCACAAAAAAGAAAGCCAGATGAAATCCGATCATTCTTCTAGAAATACATTTTCACATTTACAGTTTAACATTACATTTTGCTTACACAAACATCCCATAAGTGGCATTCATAATGTCTTAGAGTTAAATTATTGATCTATGAATTCTATTCAGTTTGTTTTCTTACATATTAACTTGAAATAATTTATGGTGGATAAATATCTTCTTAGAAAAAAAAAAAACAGCAAAAGGGAAATTACAAATCAGAAGAATGCCCCATCAAGATACCACATTATACAATTGATTTGATTGAGTTAAAATAAAAAAAGAGATCATCCATTAAAGAAGATACAGATTATCAGGTAAGGCTGTACACCAGATCCAGAAAACATAGCCGACTGACCCACAGCTATTGCGATTGGGTTAACCTGTGGTAAAATTGTGTCCTTCAAAATGATGATGTGTAAACATGTTCCAGAATATAAAGTGTGCTCTAGAAAAAAAGAGGTTCCAGGTCCACCCGGACTCTTCTAAAGGCTGAGATTAAGTTACAGCAGCTGATAGCACATGGACAATAAAAAATAAAGAAAGACGGGTGCCACCGGATGCTTGATCAGCATCATTCAACCCCATTGAGGGTGTCTTTGGGCAGTGTAAAGAGAATGCCCAGCACCGTAGTGGACAGGTCTTCTCAGACTTGTCGCTTCTGCCATTCACAGTAACTGAGGTAAGACTGGAGGAATCTCTCAGGAGTTGGGCAGCTCATGAGAAATGAACTGCTTTAGTCTTTCTAGATATTGTGCATACAGCTCTATGTCATTGTGCCCTGCTCCTTCCACCCAGAGTGGCTCTACGGCTCGGGGGCAGCGCTCGTACATTGCCAGGCCATGGGAGAAATCAATCACTTCATCTTCCGTTCCATGGATTATCAGCACCGGAGAGGTGACCTTTGTTATTTTGTCAATACTACAAAAGAAAGAAGATTAAAGTGTTAAGAAGCAGAACACAACATACAAATATACAATAGAACGATAATCTTAATATGGGATTCAGCTACACCTAGTAAGCATTATACAATCTACTATACTGCACACAGTCAAGGTTATGGGATCATGGAAGTAATGGGAAAAATTAAGACGCCCCCCCCCAGGATCATACTTACCTAGGTGGATGCAGCATCAGTCCCCCACTGGCTCTTAGACTGAGAGCAGAGTGGTCAACACACTGCCGATGGCTTGGTTTTCAGTTCTGTGAGCAGAGAGCTGGTTCTCTGCTCTGCCCCACCAGCGCTCACTGAAGAGCCGGGTGGTGGAGGGGGTGGCAGTGGCTGGCTTAGTCTCAGCAGCTGACTAAGAGGTCAAGCCAGCTGCCGGTCCAGGTATCTGGATAGATTCTGAACACATGCTCAGGATCCTTTCAGAGCCTGGTCTGGCTTTGTGACATCAGCCAACAATGATTTAGTCCACTGTTGGCTGAAAATGGGTCACAGGAATGCGATGCACTCCTGTGACCCAAAAGGAGAAGTATGGCCAAAAAAGCTTTGGTTATAATTCTCTTCAGTGTAGAGGCTGGTGCAGGAGAGGCAGCCAACAACAGAAGCTCTATAGTAAGTCTATGGGTGACATCACTTCCCAGCCGTTGTCGGTCCTCTCCTGTACACAGCTTCTGCCGTTTGGAAACAGGACCGGATCAGCTGCAGAATAGGCAAGTACATCGATTTTTGTGTTACAAGGTTAGATGGATTCGGTTGAGAATGTGGCAGAGAGCAGGTAGAGTTTGTTAGTTTTTGCCTGGACTTATAAAGTGGTTGTAAAGCTTCAGTTTTTTTTTAAAAACATGTCATACTTGCCTCCACTGTGCAGTTTGTTTTGCAGAGTGGCCCCTATCCTCCTCTTCTGGGGTCCCATGGTGGCTCTCGTGGCTCCTCCCCGCAATGGATAACCCCCTCTGATAACCTCTCTCCCAAGGGGGGGGTTACCTCACGGGCGCGCTCCTGTGTTATACACTCGGCGTCCATAGCTGCCGAGCGTATGACTCGGCCCGGCGACCACGTCATTGGATTTGATTGACAGCAGCGAGAGCCAATGGCTGCAGTGCTATCAATCTATCCAACGAGGAGCCGAGAAGCCATGGAGAGAGTGACGCAGGATTGCACCACTGGAAATTCAGGGCTCAGGTAAGAAACAGGGGGGACTGGGGGGCAGGACACGGCAAGGTGTTTACCTTAATGCATAGGATACATTAAAGGTGAAAAATCACAAAGGTTTACAACCCCTTTAAGGCAAAGTCTAATGTAGTGTTGACTAGCCCTCCCTCCACGGTTGTCAAATCACTTCAGCTTGGGACTATTTTAGAACCTAATCTATACCACATTCAAGGGTCACACGTGCACTGTTAGCAGCTTTGTCTGAATATTACTCCTTTGACAGTGCCCATAAGACCCATGGCTGTGTTCAGAGCTGCTGGCAGGCAAGTTCAACTTTTAATGGCTCTACAGAAATTAGGATTATTCTACATTTATGTAACTTTGCTGCCTAGAATTCAGCTGCCATGTGCGTGTGAATGGTGCAAAACACCACAAGTCAGTTTTCTTCCATGGAATTGCTGGACAAGACTTTAGCTCTGCGTGTAAAGAGGTTGCCGCACATTATCCAATCTTAGCTTAAAAATGTTCCTGTGCCAGTTAAATTAAACTATTACATATTCACCGATGAATTTCATTTAACAACTTTCAAATAAACAAGTATAGAAAAGGATCCAATTTATGTTCAGTTGCCTTTAGTGGAATTTTTTTGAAGCCATCAGACAGATTAACAGAAGAGTTTGCCATGAGGTTTTAAAAGTGGAAGATTTTGGCAAATAGAGAGAATCCAGAAAGTACCATGTTCATGTTAATTTCTTCTTATGCTAAACAACCTTAAAGCCTAAATTCTTTATATTCAGAATTACACCAATACATAGGTTGACTATGGATATAAATAAACCTTTCATGGCATATCCAGCTCGAGTAATGCCATTTTAATTACAGTTGAAGATCATTTTCAGGCTGGAATGGATCTGTTGAGGAATAAGTTAAGCTGTACAGGAGACGGCTATCTTTACTCCAAGTTACTCTTTATTTAATGGTGACATTTCTTCCACTGCTTTTTATTTGCTCCAACTAAACAATATTTGCATTTTGTGAAAATTGGAAACATTCCCTTGGCAAACTCGGCTTCCGACTTCTGGGGAAGGCAATATTTAAACAGCAGTGTGTGTGGACTGTTCCCCGCAGCTGGAGCATCCAGTCTGTGAAACTGCAGATAATTGAATCCTGACAAAACCAGGGGGCTTAATAATAAAAATGCAAAGAATTCCATGCAAATTGTATATATATTGTTCCTTAATTAGAAACTAAAAATAAATTAAAATAGTGAACTGGCATCCATTAGGGAAAATATGCATTTTGTGAATGTTCATGGCAAATCAATTAGATGTTAGATCTAATACACTGCTTTATTTTTAGAGCTGATAGAAAATGTGATATTTTTTTGTGCTTTATTTTTTATGGAGCACACAATTTAACAAACCTGTCGGGCCCTTAACCTCTTCCAAACTAGTACCATTGGAGTCCCTGTGTCAGCAAGTGCAAAACAAATCTTCAGATCAGCGTGTGCATTCCTGGGAAGCTCCTTAGATTCCAGGCCAGAATCATTGCAGAGGTAGTAATCTTTACTAAATAAAATCAAAAATCTTCTCCCTGCAACCTCATGTCATAATGTGCCAATTTGCACCACATACCGAGACCTTGAAAACAAAGCCATCCAGAGTGGTGTGCCGTCACCACAGACAGGGCTTCCATCTTCATCAGTTTCTGGGTTTTTAGCAGGCTCTGGTCGCTTGAATGGTCGAGCAGCGATGATGTCACTACCACACATGTACGCAGGAGTCTCGGCTGCGGCACGGGTCTCTGGAGGAAAGGCATGGGTATGCCAGTTCTTCAGAGCGCATGCGTCGGTGACAATGAAGGTCGCCTTAATGTTGCATGTTTAGGAGAGATATTCCTTGTACTTACAGGTAAACTTTATTATAAGCATACCTGTAGGTACAAGTGTCCAAGCCGAGTTTACTACAACTACTTACAGACCGCCGCATGTACATATACGTCGGCAGAATGGCACGTACAGGCGGATTGGCGTACCTGTACGTCCCTGCCTAGACGCAGGTCCCATCGGGACCCCCCCGGTACCTGCGGCGGTCCCCGTGGCTGTCCGAGCGATCCGGGATGAGGGGGTGGCTGTTCGTTTTTGTCCGCCCCCTCCGGATCGCTCCCAGCCAATCCGCGCGCTCCCAGCCAATCCGCGCGCTCCCCCGTGTGTCACTTCCTCGGCCTGTGTAAACACAGGAAGGGGGAAGTGATGTAATCTCTCCTCTCGGCGGTATTTTCAACCGCTGAGGAGAGAAGACATCACACAGTGAGTCTGCACAACACTACACTAACACCAGGACACATAGGCACATTAACCCCAGCCCCCCGTCACAGTGTCACTGATCACTGCATTTAGTGGCAGTGTGACAGGCAGTTAGTGTTAGGTTCAGGGTAGCCCCCGTCCCCCCCCTTAACCACTTAAGGACCTCCGCACGCACATTTACGGCCACAGAATGGCACGGCTGGGCACAAGGGCGTAAATTTACGTCCTCGCCCTGTAGCGGGTCGGGGGTCCGATCGGGACCCCCTCCGCGGCATGCGGCGGTCCCCGTGTCTCCGGGAGCGATCCGGGACGAGCGGGCGGATGTCCGTGTTTGCCCGCCCCCCCCCGTGATCGCTCCCAGCCAATCGCTGCGCTCCCCCTTCGTGTCACTTCCTCCTCCTGTGTAAACACAGGAAGGGGGAAGTGATGTAATCTCTCATCGCAGCGGTATTTCCAACCGCTGCGATGAGAGGAACACCTCACAGTAAGTGTGCACTAACACTACACTGACACACACTCACATAGGCACACTTAACCCCTTGCGATCTGCCCCCCCACCCCCCCTGTCACAGTGTCACTGGATGCAGTGATCTAATCACTGCATTTAGTGTCAGTGTGACAGGCAGTGTAAAAGTCAGTTAGTGTTAGGTTCAGGATAGCCCCCCCACCCCCCCTAATAAAGTTTTAACCCCCTGATCACTGCCCTAGTTAACCCTTTCACTCCCTATTGCCAGCGTCACTAAGCGATCATTTTTCTGATCGCTGTATTAGTGTCGCTGTTCCCGCTAGGTAGCTATTTTTTTTTATTGCGATTTTTTTTTTTACTCAAGACATGTCGCTAAATAAATTTTGGCCTAAATGTTTGACTAAAATTTAGTTTGATTTCTTATAACAAAAAGTAAAAAATTGAGTTTGATCTGAAAGGTCTATTTGTAGGAAGAAAAGGACGCAAATTTTGTTTGGGAGCCACGTCGCACGACCGCGCAATTGTCTGTTAAAGCGACGCAGTGCCGAATTGTAAAAAGGCCTCTGGGCATTTAGCAGCATATTGGTCCGGTCCTTAAGTGGTTAAAGTGACCATCAAGGGAAAAGCTTCATAGCAGGCCAAACCTTGCACAGAGCTAAGGTATCCCCACCCCCAAAAATATACATAGGCTTGGCAACTCAGACACAAGCACTGCATTGCTGGAGGAACTGGATATTTGCAGTGGTAGCCCAGCAGTGAAGGTGCAAAACAAACATATTGGTATGTGGTGTGCGGTGGGATATTTCATTTTTTTTTGGTTTGTTTTTTAACTTGTTGGTTTCTTTAAAGCTCTGCCGCATCCTTCATTTACACAGATCTGTGAATGAATGAACTACAAGTCCTGTCTGCCATTGCAGTAGATAACTTGTAGTTCTCAGTGAACTGTGAGGGAGAATATGAGCACTTTTATAGTTCAAGGACCCTTTCCTACAATTCACGGTGTGCCTGAATGGGAGGTACGGGCAGACAGCTGTACTGACTTGTCTACGAGAGCCAGACATTGCAGCTGTGATCTGCTGATCATGGGTGCAAAGCTCAGCAGGCTCCCAAGAAAAATACAAATGCATATTTACCTGCAAAAGAAAGTGAATTCATTTTTTTTCTTTAACAAACGTAGACTTTACGTTAGCAAAACTTCTCTCCAATGGGAATAAACTACTACAGCTAACAAATGAAAATGGTGGAAGTTGGCATGGGAAACAGTGGGAGTGCCAACACAACACTGGTAAAAACAAAAGCAATGGCCCTTTACCTGGGAAAGGCATCAAAACAATAGGTCTTCCTTGTATCAGGAAAAGCAACACGCAGTCCAGACATGAGGGGGGAGTGCAGTATGACGGCTGCACATTCGTAGCGTGAGGCCAGGTCTACTGTAGGAACGGTTCCGATACTCTGACCATACAGGATAATATTCTCAGGGCTGACAGCATATCTGTGGAGACAAAAAAATAAAGCAATTCCATGAAAAATGTGTCAACACTAAGTATTAAAAAGCATTAGCAGGAATGGCGCATGGTATTGTCCATGTGAAGAGCAAGAACAGACCGTGGAGGTTTAGGAGAGATTTCCACTGCCTACAGGTTAGCATTAATCTAGGCCAACCTGTAGGAGAAAGTGTGTTGTAAGGTTTTACAACCACTTTAATGGTCCCCTTAGCCATTGACAAAAAGACAAGAGCATGAAAATGAACCAATAACTTGCCATGCCAACAAGAAGAATATACTTAGATGATCACAGTCACAATATTAGTTTTGACCTAAAAAAAAAAAATTGTATTACAAACTGATCTTGTTTTGTTGTATTTTCTTCTAGTAATCGCAATATTTTCATATCACCCTCCATTCTGGGACTCTGAGAATGTCCACCATTATACAATTTTCCTTTAGATTTACTAAAACCATATAACACGACGTCTAACCTAAAGACTTTCAAATTTGTATATTGTATTGCACTACATAGTTGAAGGCAAATCTAGAAATGAAATTGTAGAATGTATGACCAGTTTAAGAAATAATGAATTCTATAACAAGATCTGTTTGCGACACATCACTTGGCATTCTTTATTATGGAACTTCAACCACTTAAGCTCTGGAAGGTTTTACCCCCCTTCATGACCAGGGCATTTTTTGCCATTTACCACTGTCCCTTTTAACTGCCAATTGCTCAGTCATGCAACACTACATAAATTAAATTTTTATCATTTTTGCTCTTGAGCCCTTTTGGTGGCATCTGATCACCACTGGGTTTTAAATTTTTTATTCTATATTTTACACACCAAATTTCTGTATGTATAATATATACATACATACACACACACACATTTTATAAGTGGTCAGAAACTTGTAAATAACTCATGAAAGAATAAAGTTACGTTAAAACCAAGCACACCATTGTTTTTCTTGTGAAATTCCCAATAAGTTTGATGTGTCACATGACCCTCTTCCTATTGAAAAAAACAAAAGAGATTCAAAATGGCCGACTTCAAAATGGCCGCCATGGTCAGCACCCATCTTGAAAAGTTTCCCCCCCTCACATATACAAATGTGCCACAAACAGGAATTTAATATGACCAACCATTCCCATTTTATTAAGGTGCATCCATGTAAATGGCCCACCCTGTATGTATGTATACACAGGTTCTGCTATTAAATATATTGAAAAAAATTTAATTAGGCCAAAATGTGTTCTGCTACATGTCTTAAAACCAAAAACAGAAAAATGTATATATTGGTTTGCATGAAAGTTATAGCATGTACAAATGAAGGAATATAACTAGAATTTCTATTTATTTCATTTTTTTAATACTAGTGATGGCGGTGGGACTGATAGTGTGGCAGGCAATCTGACATCATCAGTGACACTAAAACAGTGATCAGTGAGAATACTATACACTGTCGCTGTTTCTAAAGACACTTGCTGGGAATGAGTTAAAGGATCACTAAAGGAATTTTTTTTTTTAGCTAAATAGCTTCCTTTACCTTACTGCAGTACTGGTTTCATGTCCTTATTGTTTGTTTTTGCTTTGAAGTTGCTGTAATCCTGCTCTGTTCTCCACACTTCCTGCTTGTCTGTTTCCTTATAACCACAGTGCTGGGAGCTTTCTCACGATTGTTTAAGCTGTCATTACTGTGTGTCTAAAACTTCCCAGAACCAATCAGATTCATTTTAAAAACAAAACACTGCCCTGGATTTGTTTGTTTTTGTTCTGTGTTTCTATTTCTACTTTGCAGAAACATGAAGCCAGTTCAAAAGTGAAACTAACCTGCAGGCACATTATATGATTGATTTTTATCTATTTTTATTCATTTTAAAAAGGAATCGGTTAACTTTTATGTCTCTATACCCTGTAAACAGTCATTTCAGCGAATTTTTTTTTTCCTTTAGTGACCCTTTAATATCCAGGGCAATCGATGGGTTAACTGTGCCGAACAATGGGCAATGTGTGCCGATTTTACCAAGTTGTGCTGCTCTGTGTAGAGAGCCCTGTGTTGTGAGTAAACACAGGGCCCTGTGCTGTGATTTGCCAAGACGAATAGCAGGTCCGATCTTAAATCATTGGCCAGGACCTGCTGACCAACTTGTGCTCTACTGAATCACCATACAGATATGGGGAGGGGGGGGGGGGGCGTGCCCCGCTACTCAGAAATGCAGAATCACTTGCATGTACATGATGATCCAGCAGTCTTACCACAGTATTTTCACAATAAAATGACCCGCAAGTGGTTAAAGATCAAGACAAGTCAGTTACTGTATTTATTGGCATATAACCCTCACTTTTTTACCCTGAAAATAGAGGGTAATCTGTGCCTGTGTGTTATACGCAGGGGGCTGTGGAAAGTTTTTTCCCTGAAACTTCCCTCTTAAAGTTAGGGTGCGTGTTATACGCCGATAAATATGGTATTTAAAAAATAAAAATAAGTTATGTGTACAAAAAGCAAAAATATATCATAAATGTTATTTTATTCCCAAGCTTAACGAGGACAATATGTACAAAACGATATATTCCCTTACCACAGGAGAAGATAATGAACAGAACAAGTTCCCCAACTCTAGACACAGTCAAGCACAAGTCATTCGTCTAGTCAGTGAACTTAATAGGGAAGAAGGAATTTTCGCAGACAGGACATGAAGATGAGAGGTCTTAGTGATTTTCTAGCTTGTAGTTATGAACTCCTTTAATGAGAAAGAGCGCGCTGGGCGAGCAGCGTAACGAGCAGACGGGAGGAAGGGATAGACATGAAGGAATACGGCGTTCACAGGTGTTCACCACATGATGGTCAGGGGGAGAAAAATCCTCAAAATTTCAACACCTATTACCCAAGTCTAACACTTCCTACTGCGAACAACACGTTTGATCAGCTAAGACTTCCCGAACTGGATTAACACAAGATTCTTTTTCTTGCTTCACCAACTCCAAACCCAACCCTGAATGTCATATACATAATAAGGAATGTACTTGATGGAAATCTGCTAAAGACAATTCTTAAATCTTCAAACACGGTGGGAGATAAAGCAATACATGAACTATGAAGAGCAGAGGTACCATTCTTCAGCCCACTGAACTCATTAGTAAATTCACAGTTTTGTACAATGTTTGGGGGGGAGATGAAGTAGTACATGGAGCCATCACAGAGCACAATTTGCAGTCAGATCCACTCCTTCGTGATTTCACCGATCTGTGAACAGCTTTAACGGAACATATTTTAAAGTGGTCAATACAAGTATATTAACCACTTGCTTACTGGCCACATATACCCCCTTCCTGCCCAGGCGAAATTTCAGCTTACGGCTCTGCGTCCCTTTAACTAATTGCGCGGTCGTGCGACGTGGCTAAAAATTTACATCTTTTCCCCCACAAATAGAGCTTTCTTTTGGTGGCATTTGATCACCTCTGGTTTTTATTTTTGTGCTTTATGCAAAAAAGCGAAAATTTTGAAAAAAAAACAAAACATTTTTTGCTATAATAAATATCCCAATAAAAAAACATTTTTTTTTCTTCAGTTAAGGCCGATACGTATTATTCTACATAATATTGCAATAAGGCCGATACATAATATTGCAATAAGCGTATAGTGACTGGTTTGCGCAAAACAAAATAGGGGACATTATTAATGGTGGCGATCTGCGATTTTTTTTATTGGGACGGCGACATTATGGCAGACACATCGAACACACTTGACACATTTTTGGGACCACATTTATACAGCGATCAGTGCTATAAATATGCACCGATTACTGTATAAATGTGACTGGCAGGGAAATGGGTAACACTAGGGGACGAGGAAGGGGTTAAATGTGTGCCCTGCATAGTGTTTCTAACTGTGGGGGGAGGGGACTGACTGGGGGAGGTGACCAATGGGTGTCCCTATGTACAAGGGACACACCATCTGTCTCCTCTCTCTTTACACACAGAGATCCACAGTCCTGCCCACTTACTGGGCAATCGCGGGTGCCTGGCCGGGCACGCGCATCAGGTTCCCAGTAACGCGGTGGGTGCACGGTTGTGCGCCCCTTAGTGGCTCTGAAAGACGAGGACATCATATGACGTCCTCTCAGAACGAGAGCCATCGTGCCGCCGTCAATTGACAGCGGTCGGTAGTGAGGTGGTTAATCACTTTGCTACTTCTGTTAAAGCTGCACAAAGCTGTTCTGTAACAAGCAGAGACCTCATTAAAATGACCCTCACACCACCTCGTGTTCCTGTTTTTAGTTTGTATACCAAATACTTTTTACTTAAAGCGGAGGTCCGCCTAAAAAAGTTATTAAAAAAGACAGAGGGGTAGATTCAGGTAGGAGATAAGCCGTCTTATCTCTGCATTTTACGGGTCCAATCTATGCCACCGATTCATAAAATCAGTTAAGCATAGATTTTCCTTAGATCAGACATGCTGTCTAATCATATTTTAGGCTGGCCCCTAGGTGGCGTTTGTTTAAAATATGTAAATGAGCCTATACGCCGATTCCCGAACGTACGCCCGGCGCTATTCTATTACGTCGTTTGCGTTAGCATAGTACCGTTGTAATGTTATTCCTGCTATATGAGGCGCAGGCAATGTTAAGTATGGACGGCGTGCCGACGCTTTTTTTTCCCCGTCGTTTACGTAAAACGTTCAAATAGGGCTTTGCGCAAGTGCCGTTCACATCGTATTGCCGTCGAGATTTGGAGCATGCTCACTGGGATCAATTCACGGCTTGCCCATGCGCAGTTTCTTTAGCGCGGGGACACGCTTCATTTAAATAATACACGCCCCCTACCCGCTGAATTTGAATTTGGCCGGGTCTTTTACGCTACGCCGCCATCACAAGATGCTCAGGAGGGGGCGTTGCTTTTAGTTTACAGGAGCAGATTGTTTTCTGTGTACACCAGTGACATGCTGAAGAGACACCAGGCAGTGGAAAGTTACATTAAAATGTGTATGAAATTCACACAAGGTGAGTTTTTTTTTTAACTCCCCTCCAGCTGCCTAGAATTATGTTCTATAGTATATTGGTCATGCATCATAACTCCCGATTAAGAAAGCATGCTGCCAACGTACTATACTGGGCTCAACATAAAGAGGAACCGCATTTGTTTAAATGTATACAGGCTATAAATACTGTTCGACCAAAGGCTGCAATATGTCTGAAAACACATGCGTGTCACTCAGCAACTTGTGTGTTTGGTATGTGATCACCATTCATGTCCCCCCCCCCCACCGCCAAGCCAACTGGTTACCCCGAACTTCAACAAGTTATCAGCATCAGATATTAATCAGTTTTCTATGACAATGAAAGCAACTAAACTAAACACAACTGTTACATACAATAAAATTCCATCACAGTTCCTAAAAGTGGAGTTCCAGTCTGCAAAAAAATTATACATACCGTATACACCTCGAGTATAAGCCGAGGCACTTAATTTTACCACAGAAAAACTGGGAAAACGTATTGACTCGAGTATAAGCCTAGAGTGAGAAATGCAGCAGCTACTGTAAACAGAAAAGAGGGTCAAAAATGCCCATTTGCACGCTTCACTGTGCCCATTGCAGTGTACCTGAAATTCTTGTTCTTGACAGGCTGCACTGCAGGCGTCCATTATTTAAAACTGGCAGCTTCCCCCTGGTCCCACCCTGTGATAGTCTTTTGACATCGTGTTTAGCCTATCACGGACGTTCTTTCATCCTCGGACAACAGAAGGTCTGTGATAGGCGGAACACCGAACACAGTGTCAAACGCCTATCACGGGACGGGAACAGGGGGGAATCCGCAAGTTTTAAAAAAAATGGACGCCCGCAGCCCCTCAGGTACATTGACTCAAGTACACTGACTCGAGTATAAGCTGAGAGGGGTATTTTCAGCCCTAAAAAAAGGGGCTGAAAAACTTGGCTTACACTAACCACTTAATACCCGCTGCAGGACTATGTACGTCCACAGAATGGCACGTACAGGCACATGGGCGTACATCTGCGTCCCTGCCTTGTTGCGGGTCGGGGGTCCGATCGGGACCCCCTCTACTGCGTGCGGCAGTCTTACCTCCGGGAGCGATCCGTGACGAGGGGGGGGTGGCTGTTTGTTTCTGTCCGCCCCCTCGTGATCGCTCCCAGCCAATCCTGCATCCCCCCCCCCCACTGTGTCACTTCCTCTGCCTGTATAATGTAAACACAGGTAGAGGAAGTGATGTCAGCTCTCCTCTCTGCAGGATATTTTCAATCCGCCGAGAGGAGAGAAGACATCACATAGTAAGTCGCACCAACACTACACTGACACCACACACATATGCACACTTAACCCCTTCCGATCACCCCCCCCCCACCCCCCCGTCACACGGTCACCGATTGCAGTGATCATATATTTACTGATCACTGCATTTAGTGTCAGTGTGACAGGCAGTTAGTGTTAGGTCCAGGGTAGCCCCGTACCCCCCCCTAATAAAGTTTTAACCCCTTGATCACCGCCCTAGTTAACCCTTTCACCCCCTATTGCCATCGTCACTAAGCAATCATTTTTCTGATCGCTGTATTAGTGTCGCTGTTCCCGCTAGGCAGCTAATTTTTTTTTTATTGTGATTTTTTTTTTACTAAAGACATGTGGCTGAATACATTTTGGCCTAAATGTTTGACTAAAATTTAGTTTATTCGATTTTTCTTATAACAAAAAGTAAAAAATATTATATATTTTTTTTTCAAAAATACCATCAAAAGAAAGCTCTATTTGTGGGAAGAAATGGACGCAAATTTTGTTTGGGAGCCACGTCGCACGACTGCGCAATTGTCTGTTAAAGCGACGCAGTGCCTTATTGTAAAAACACCTTTGATTATTTAGCAGCATATTGGTCCGGTCCTTAAGTGGTTAAAATACAAGGACACTTACCTGTCCAGGGATCAGCACTCCAAGCTGCTTTGTCAAGCTGGCGAGTTGCGCTGCACTCTCTGAACAGTCCTACCTCTGTCCCAGAAGGCGGGGGTGTGTATAAGGAGGAGGGGCCAGAAATGCCACAGATCGCCATGCGACAATCTTCCCAAGGAGTGGGAACCTGTCAAAACCAGGTACACGCTTCCCGCTACCCACAAAAAGTGCCAGACGTGGCGGTGGAGGGTGCGAACAAGCAGAGCTTCCGCTTTAAAGCAGAGCTCCAGGCTAGTTCAGAAAAAATTTTTTTTTTAGCATCTACAAATACTGTAGTTGGATAACCAACCAGCAAGAGAAAGTTGTGCCTATTGTGTTTCTGGAGCGAGATGAGGACCTCAAACACAGGGCTGTATCTTAGCTGAGGCCTAGACTACATATAGTTAATACAGAACACTCAGCATGTGCACCCATTAATTACTGCACTAGTTTGTTGGGCCACATGAACTATTTAACCCGTTTGCCGGTCGTACGCATACATGTGGGGTCTCGGCGGGAGGGCTTTATTCTCTAGCTATAGACATCTGACCTTAACAAAGTAAAGTCAGCCCAGATAAAATGACATCAGTTCTCCGTTACCAATTGGCTGAAGTTATTTTTTCTATTGCCTTTAACCCCTTCCTTACCTTTCCATAGGGGAATGACGTTATGGTCATCCCCTCGCCGATGAGACTGGACATTGCACAACGTGCTGTCTTCACGGCGTTCTAGGGCGCGCGCACATCTGCGGCACCACTCGCGATCCCGCGCGCGTGCCCGACGGCTGCGATTGCCGCCGGGCACCCGTGATTTCCGGCAATCACATCAGGAGTGTGGATCTGTGTGTGTAAACACACAGATCCACCTCCTGTCAGCGGTGAGGAGATCAATGTGTGTTCCCAGTACAGAGGAACACACATCGATCTCCTCCCCCTGTGAGTCCCCCTCCCCCTACAGTTAGAACATACTTTAGGACACATTTTAACCCCTTCAGCGCCCCCTAGTGTTAACCCCTTCCCTGCCAGTCACATTTACACAGTAATCAGTGCAGTTTTATAGCACTAATCGCTGTGTAAATGTGAATGGTTCCAAAAACGTGTCAAAAGTGTCCGATATGTCCGCCGCAACGTCACGGTCACAAAAAAAAAAAGAAAAACCGCAGATCACCGCCATTACTAGTAAAAAAATAAAATAAAAATGCCATAAATCTATCACCTATTTTGTAGATGCTATAACTTTTGCGCAAACCAATCAATATACGATTATTGCGTTTTGTTTTTTTTACCAAAAATACGTAGAATACGTATCGGTCTAAACTGAGGGGAAAAAAAGTTTCTTTTTAAAAAATATTGTGATATGTATTAAATAAAAAAGGAAAAAATATTCTTATTTTTTTTTTTAAATTGTCGATCTTTTATTTATAGCACAAAAAATAAAAACCGCAGAGATGATCAAATACCACTAAAAGAAATCTCTATTTGTGTGGGGAAAAAAACAATGATTTAATTTGGGTACAGTGTTGCATGACCGCGCAATTGTCATTCAAAGTGCAACAGCGCTGAAAACTAAAAATTGGTCTGGGCAGGAAGGGGGTGAAAATGCCCTGTATGGAAGGGGTTAAACAAAAAAAAGGGGGGGGGAGGGGTAAAAAAACAAAAACACCAATTTGGTGGAGATTCTAACCTTCCCCACCCACTCCTCCTTTCACTGGAATTATTTAAAGGGATTGTAAAATCAAAAGTTATTTTTCTCATCTGAATGCATTCTATGTATCAAGATAAAAAGCCTTCTGTGTGCAGCAGCCCCTATAATAATTACCTGAGGTCCCCCTCTGTCCACGAGTGTCTCAGCCGTCCCAGATTCTCCTTCCTGATTAGCTGAGAGACAGCAGAGGCACCATTTGGTTACTGCTGCAGCCAAAGTCAGCTAGCCAATCAAGTAAGAGGGGGCAGGGCTCCGTTTTTGAATGGTCACAGGGAGCCGTGACTCAGCTCAGGTGCCCCCATAGCAAAGTGTTTGCTGTGGGGGCACTGAACAGGAGGGAAGGGCCAGGATCAAAGAAGAGGGACTCGAGAAGAGGAGGATCTGGGCAGCGCTGTACAAATCCACTGCAACAGATAAAGTATAACATGTTTATTATTTTTATAGGAAAAAAACGAGACTCTACAATCACTAACTTCTACCAGATTGTAAAGAATGTAATGCATCCTATAGAAACCATTCACTGGTTTCTATAAGATAGATTACATTCTTTACAATCAGGCTAGTTCACATCCACGGTATTCCTTTAACAAGAGTCCCGAGGTTCATGATCCGAGTCCTGGCAGACAGTCACAATAAGGAGCTGCTGCTTTATATTTACAAAGTTATGGAAAGCACAAGTTTCCTTGAAAAACAAAAATGAAAGCCTTTAACTGTTCTAAGAATCCCGGTGGTTAATTTGTTCTCGTCTGTGTGTTGGATAGGATGTCTTGCTGGAACTCACCAAGTTTATTTTTCACTGAGGGCTTGTAGATTTGCTACAAAATTTTGAGTCTTTTTTTTTTTTAAATAAACATGTCACACTTACCTGCTCTGTGTAGTGGTTTTGCACAGAGCAGCCCCGATCTTCCTCTTCTCGGGTCCGCCGCCGGTATTCCTGACCCCAGAGCAAGCAGCTTGCTATGGTGGCACCCAAGCAGGCTCCCTCCCAAGCCACTGCTCTACGTATCCATTCACACAGAGAGCCACGGCTTGACCCTGCCCCTCTTCTCACTGGCTGTGATCGACAGAAGCCAGAGCCAATAGCTCCCCACTGTGCTCTCAGCCAATGAGGAGGCGCTTGTGCACATTGCTGGTTCACAATGGGGCTCAGGAGGGTGCACAAAGGTTTTTTTACCTTCATGCCTAATGCATGAAGGTAAAACAAAAACCTTGAGCCTTTACAACCACTTTAAACCTCAACTCCAACCTTACCTTCAGCCCTACAGTGTTGTAGAGCCATTTCTGCACTGAAGTAGCTTACTCCAACTTCACTGCACACCAAGAGCTTCTTAAAATATGCATACAGTCTGAAAAAGCCCATCTCATGTCCTGGGTGGAGGACGTCCAGCATCATCTAATTCAGGGATGACAAACAGGTGGTGCTCCAACTGTTACAGAACTACAAATCCCATCATGCCTGACACATGATTGTAATGGTCAGCCATGC
The DNA here is from genome assembly GCA_029574335.1 of Rana kukunoris. Classification (NCBI taxonomy): domain Eukaryota; kingdom Metazoa; phylum Chordata; class Amphibia; order Anura; family Ranidae; genus Rana; species Rana kukunoris. The sequence goes on from CM056051.1 coordinate 39,240,733, forward strand.
AATGCATTATGGGACTTGTAGGACTGCAGCAGCTGGAGGGCTGCCAGTTTGATACCCGTGATCCAAGCTCTTTCCTCCCCAGTGTGAATGTCCCTGGCCCGACCTTTTTAATGCGCTGGAATTCAGTTTTGCCAAGTGACACGTAGGTGTTACCTCGGGCAGTCTTATTCTTTTGGGAAGCCATGTACAGCCCCATCCCACCAGCCATGGCCCGCCTGCTTTTGCTGAGAAAGGCACAGATAGCCAGTAAAGGCATACCCAAGTTCAAAATAAAATATGTAATGAAAAGAAAGGTTTTTATTAATTTTTTTTATCATATTGTTGAAAGGGGGAAGGGCACATCTGGAGTTAACTGTGCAAAAAATAAAAAGGTATAACACATTAAAGGTGTTGTAAATATTCCCCCCCCCCCCCCCTAAATAGCTTCCTTTACCTTAGTGCAGTCCTCCTTCACTTACCTCATCCTTCCATTTTGCTTTTAAATGTCCTTATTTCTTCTGAGAAATCCTGACTTTCTGTTCTGCTGTCTAACTCCACACCGTAATGCGGGGCTTTCTTCCTGGTGTGGAGAAAGCCTCTTGAGGGGAGAGGGGGCGAGCAGAAGTGTCAGGACTCCCACTAACACACGGTAATGCAAGGCTTTCTCCCTGGTGTGGAGAACGCCTCTTGAGGGGGGGAGGGGGCGAGCAGGCAAGTCAGGACACTCTCTACTTTGCAGATAGGGGAGCTGTGTGTTAGTGGGAGTCCTGACACTTCTGCTAGCCCCCTCTCCCCTCAAGAGGCTTTCTCCACACCAGGGAGAAAGCCTTGCATTACTGTGTAGAGTTACAGACAGAAGAACAGGAAATGAGGATTTCTCAGAAGAAATAAGGACATTTAAAAGCAAAATGGAAGGATGAGGTAAGTGAAGGAGGACTGCACTAAAGTAAAGGAAGCTATTTAGGTGGGAAAAATGTAAAAAAAAAATTGAATATATTGCAGCTTACTAGTCCTTGCTATGATGGCTGCATTTCCTTTACAACCCCTTTAATTACAGTTGTGTATGTGACATTCACAACAGCTTGCTTTTCCATATTTGTATTATTTTATAAAACAGATTTGTAGAATATCCACTAGAGGGAGCACTCAGTGACTATGTGCAATCACTCTGGACTCAATAGTGGTATAGGGGTCTGCAGGAGGAAGCAGTGGAGTGCAGTGGGGGGGACACAGGGGGATTGAGACACGTCCCTGAAAGTTCTGAATTACAGCAGACTCCTTTTTATCAATGTGACATTTCACTGTGCAGGCAGCGGGAAAGGTAAGTATTTAAACCTCTCTAACAGAATCTTATACAGTTTAATTTTTGTGACAATCACATTAACAACTGGTGAGATATCAGCACAGGGAGATTACTTCCAATGAGTTGGCTGATTCATAGATTTGAATTGAATTGTGAGAAGGCGCAGTAAAGCACAACCATGGCACAGTACTGCAAAGCAGGAAACGGACCCTGTATATGTAATCTAACAATTAAGGATACTTACATGTTTATATACCGTATTTTTCGGACCATAAGACGCACCTGACCATAAGACGCACCTAGATTTTAGAGGAGAAAATTTTGAAAAAAAAGATTCTGACCCAAATGTTGTACTGAAATATTTAATAAAATTTAACAGAATTATATTTCAACCATGTAAAGTGAACAGCAGTCAACAATGACATTAAGAACCATCATCACTGTCATTAACAAATAACAAATAAGGAGAGACTTTAAGATTTGAGCACTCTTCTAGTTTTCTGAGAACCCCAAGAACTCATCATCACTAGTGTCAGAATTTATGAAGCTCAGTTGCTCGCAATCGCTGACATCACTTTCTTCGCTATCTTCATATACGATACAATCTTCAGTTCCATCTAAGGCATTGCTGATGCCACATTTTTTGAATGACTGTACAACAATTTCCTCCTTAACTGAGTGCCATGATGTTTTCACCCATTCACAAACTTGAGTGATAGTCGGCCTCTTCATTCGTCCAGTAGGTGTCAGATCATGATTACCAGCAGCCATCCATTTGTTCCACTCTTCTCGCATAAACACTTTAAATGGTTTGTTGATCGAAACATCGAGAGGTTGCAACTGGCTGGTAAGACCCCCAGGAATCACAGCTAGATGAGTCTTCACTTCTTTAAAGCACTTTTTTGTCGTTTCGCTAATATGTGCTCTAAACTGGTCAAGCACTAATAAGGCAGGTTTTTTCAGAAGCCCTCCAGGGCGTTTGGACCAGACTTTTTCAACCCATACTCTCATTCCATTTTCGTCCATCCATCCTTTGTCATGGACATGTACAACAACTCCTCGTGGAATCACTTCTTTTGGAAAGGTTTTCCTTTTGAAAATTAGCATGGGCGGCAATTTGGTGCCGTCTGCACAGCAGGACAACACAACCGTGTAATGGGTTTTCTCATGTCCTGACGTTTTGACAGTTATGGTTTTTGCACCTTTCATATCAACAGTCCTATTAGATGGGACATCAAATGTTAGCGGAACTTCATCCATATTCCCAATCTGGGCGATTTCAAACCCATTTTTCTTTCTAGAATCAATCACAAATTTGTGAAAAGACAAAATCTTAGTTTCGTATTCTTTAGGCATTTTTTGCGCAATTCTAGTTTTGGTGCGCATAACAAGGTCACATCGCTTCATGAATCTGTAGCACCAAGATGGTGATCCCGTAAAATCCTTAATGCCTTTCTCTACAGCAAGGCGTTTGGCTTCATATATTATCATCTTTGTAGAGACCGAGAAGCCATTATTCCGATGATTTGTGATCCATTCTTTCATGGCCACTTCTAACTGTGGCCACTTTGCAGCATGCCCGCGAAAAGTATGCTTACTTTTATTTGCTTTTTCAAGCTGATCCTCCTGTTTCCTCCACTCTCTTATCATTTTTTCAGTTGGAGGTGGCCCAAAATGTCTCTCTGCTGATCTGTTCCCATGTTCCTTAGCATATTTTACTACTTCCAATTTAAAAGGAATTTTATATGCAAGCCTTTTCTGCTTCATCATCTTTTCTGCTTTAGGACCTGGTCCCTGGCCCTACTGTGGGTGGCTGAGCTGGCACCTGGTCTCTGCTGTGGGTGGCTAAGCGGCACCTGGTCTCTGCTGTGGGGGGCTGAGCTGGCACCTGGTCTCTGCTGTGGGTGGCTAAGCGGCACCTGGTCTCTGCTGTGGGTGGCTGAGCTGGCCTTGGTCCCTGCTGTGGGTGGCTGAGCCGGCACCTGCTGTGGATGGATGAGCCGGCACCTGGTCTCCTGCTGTGGGTGGCTGAGCTGGCACCTGGTCCTGTTAATGGGTGGCTGGGTTGGCACCTGGTCCTGTTAATGGGTGGCTGAGCTGGCAGCTGATCCCGGCAATGGGTGGCTGAGCTGGCACCTGGTCCCTAAAGTGGGTGGCTGGACTGGTACCTGGTCCCTGCTGTGGATGGATGAGCTGGCACCTGCTGTGGATGGATGAGCTGGCTTGTGGTCCCTGCAGTGGATGGATGAGCCGGTACCTGGTCCCTGCTGTGGATGGATGAGCTGGGCTGGCACCTGGTCCAGTTAATGGGTGGCTGAGCTGGCACCTGGTCCAGTTAATGGGTGGCTGAGCTGGCAGCTGATCCCGGCAATGGGTGGCGGAGCTGGCACCTGGTCCCTAAAGTGGGTGGCTGGACTGGTACCTGCTGTGGATGGATGAGCTGGCACCTGCTGTGGATGGATGAGCTGGCTTGTGGTCCCTGCTGTGGATGGATGAGCCGGTACCTGGTCCCTGCTGTGGATGGATGAGCTGGGCTGGCACCTGGTCCAGTTAATGGGTGGCTGAGCTGGCACCTGGTCCAGTTAATGGGTGGCTGAGCTGGCAGCTGATCCCGGCAATGGGTGGCGGAGCTGGCACCTGGTCCCTAAAGTGGGTGGCTGGACTGGTACCTGCTGTGGATGGATGAGCTGGCACCTGCTGTGGATGGATGAGCTGGCTTGTGGTCCCTGCTGTGGATGGATGAGCCGGTACCTGGTCCCTGCTGTGGATGGATGAGCTGGGCTGGCACCTGGTCCAGTTAATGGGTGGCTGAGCTGGCACCTGGTCCAGTTAATGGGTGGCTGAGCTGGCAGCTGATCCCGGCAATGGGTGGCGGAGCTGGCACCTGGTCCCTAAAGTGGGTGGCTGGACTGGTACCTGCTGTGGATGGATGAGCTGGCACCTGCTGTGGATGGATGAGCTGGCTTGTGGTCCCTGCTATGGATGGATGAGCCGGTACCTGGTCCCTGCTGTGGATGGATGAGCTGGCACCTGGTCCCTAGACTGGGTGGCTGGGCTGGCACCTGGTCCCTAGACTGGGTGGCTGGGCTGGCATCTGGTCCCTAAACTGGGTGGCTGGGCTGGCACCTGGTCAGTATTCAGTTACTGTTTCTTTAACTGGACGTTTTTTGTTTTGTCCTTCAATAGCAGTAGCAATAGTGTAGATGCTGTCCAGACTCTGAGGAGCAACCGTTTTTTGTTTTTACTTTAAATGGCACTACTGTACTGTACTGTACTGTGTAGATGCCATAGATGCTGTGTACAGACGCTTCTGAGGGAGCAACCAATGAGGCGCCAGTATTATGGTCAGCTGACTCAGGGGTCAGCTGACTCAGGAGAGAGAGAGCACTGAGTGCACTGAGTGCACGGAGCAATACGTAGTGACGCCGTGTGGGCGTAGCTCCGTGCACTGGACATGGCGCAATGCCTTCTGGGGGTTCTTCTCCTTTCGCTCCCGCCCGCTCCCCATGCTGACAAAAAAAACAACATACTGAAGACCAGCCTGTGATCGTAAGAGCCCGCTGATGGCGCCGCCTGCCTGCCTGCCTGTTCTGCTATACACGTAAGTGCAGCGGCGGTGACGGGGGGGGTGCTGTCATTCAGTATTCGGACTATAAGACGCAGAGACTTTTCCCCCCATACATTTGGGGAGAAAAAGTGCGTCTTATAGTCCGAAAAATACGGTAAATGAAAAGTTCTATAACAAATACATCTGTAGTAGTATACCAACACAGATTTGCATCCAATCGATCTCTTTATTTTATCTTAAAACACCAAATAGACAAAGGGCATCAGCAGCCGACGTATTATCCCCATACTATACATCACACAGACCCTATGCGATTCTTCCTACACCAAGGGAAATCCCTGAGGATGTTGCAGGAAATCCTGTAAACAATGGCGGAGACCAAGATCTCCCAGTGTGTGGCACACGGGGTTTATTTTAAACACCATAGGAAATCTGGTAGCCAGGAAATCTACTTCTGTCATGAGGAAGTGAATTCCACATTGAGCTCAGGCTTCCCACTTAAAATGTGAAGGAATATAATGATTAGGAAAGAAAGCGGGTCACAAGCCTATTCTGACACTTCTCTCCTACATGTTAAATGTATTATTTTTTTGATAGAAAATTACTTGGATATAAAATATATTGTTTTTAAAGCAGGGCGACACCCAAAATGAGAAACACTGCTGATCTGCTTCCTCCCCGACTCCGGTGCCACATTTGGCACCTTTTAGGGGGGAATGGGTACCCGTTTTTTCAGGTACCAGTCCCCACAACGCCATCACTCAGAAGTTGCCTCCCCCTCCTCCCACACCAGGCAGAAAGTCGCTTTGCGCATGCGCAGTAGGGAACCAGATGTGAAGCTGAAAGGCTTCACTGCCGGTTTCCCTTATCAAGAATGGAGGCGGCAGCACCCAAGAGCCGATCTGAAAATTGGATGGAGTGCTGACATCGCAGGGTTCCTGGACAGGTAAGTGTCCTTATATTAAAAGTCAGCAGCTAAAAGATTTGTAGCTGCTGACTTAATTCCCCCCAGGCTGGAACACCACTTTAAGCAAAGGCCCTAGGCCTAGAGAGTAAAATGGTGGGTGTTGCATTTTTTTAATTTTCAAACAGAAAACCAATTGTTTTGGTAAAATACACTGCTCAAAAAACATTAATACTTTAGAATATAGCATCAAATCAATTAAACGCCTGGGATATTGATCTGGTGCGTTAAGTAGCAGAGGGAGGTTGTTAATGAGTTTCAGCATCTTTGGTGTTAATGAAACAGGTGCACTAGATGGGCAACAATGTGACGACCTCCAAAACAGGAATGGTTTTTCAGGTGGAGGTGTCTGACATTTTTTTCCCCCACTCATCTGACTGTTTTCACTCGTTTTTCATTTGGCTAGGGTCAGTATCACTACTGGTAGCACAAGGCGATACTTGGACCCTATAAAGGTTGTACAGGCAGTCCAACTTCTCCAGGGTGGCACATCAATACGTGTCATTGCCAGAAGGTTTGCCGTGTCTCCCAGCACAGTCTCCAGAGCATGGAGGAGATTTCAGGAGACGGGCAGTTACTCTAGGAGAGCTGGACAGAGCCGTAGAAGGTCCTTAACCCATCAGCAGTACCAGTATCTGCTCCTTTGTACAAGGAGGAACAGGATGAGCACTGCCAGAGTCCTACAAAATGATCTCCAGCAGGCCACTGGTGTAAATGTCTCTGACCAAACAATCAGAAACAGACTTCATGGGGGTGGCCTGAGGGCCTGATGTCCTCTAGTGTGCTCTGTGCTCACTGCCAGGCACCGTGGCGCTTGATTGGCATTTGCCATTGAAAACCAGAATACCAATTTGGATTTACACAGAAGGTCTGGTGCTAGAATTACTGCTCTCGCTCCGCCATGCACACACGCAGTGGCAAACACATGTTGTTCCCGCGTGTATATGTAAACAGTGATCACACTGTGTAGTGCTGCAGAGGAATAAAAAGGGTCATGTGTCGTCTGGTGCTAAGATGGACATTGATGGCCCAAAGGAATGGATGGGCTCATGTGTTTTTTTTTGGAGGGATGCACAGAGAATTTGGTCAACATTTGTGAAAATATGAATGCAGCATACTGTTAGAAAATACTGAATGAAATTTAGTATTCATAAGCCTAAAGCAGAGCACGGGGTATACTTTAATTTCCCAACATGACAATGATTCAAAACATTTGACCATTCAGTGACTGCAAAAAGAAAAAAAGTTCTGGATGGGCCACAACAATGTTCTGACCTCAATCATCACCGAGCTCCTTTGGGAAGATCACAAACATGCAATTCCACACTAGACAACCAAACATGAACATAAATTGTGGTCTTATGAAGTTCAGAAGTATGGAGACCTGTGGTGAGGACTTTAGGTGGGCTTCTACGCCCTTCTAATGTTAAAGAGGTAGTAAACCCATCCATTTAACAGTTTAAAAAAAAAAATGTTAATTTTCCGGAATGTGCCGGAAATGTAACTCTCCCATTGGTTGTGCTCTCAACCAAACTGTCAAACCATCCAATGGCTGGTGTCAAGTGATCACATGTGCAGCACTATGGCAGTTGTAGATTAAACATAGGCCAAGATGGCAGCTTCCTTGGCTGAACACGATAGGAGGAGGGTTTACTTCCACTTTAAGGGCCCTTTCACACCCATATGTTTTCCTGCATTTTTACTTTGCAAGAAAAAAAAAAAGTTTCCCTTTAAATCCTATGGAACTATTCAAGCCACTGCATTACAGGTGCAGTGCATTTTGAAAAGTCCTGAAGGCAGCGTCTTTGGTGCGGTTTTTAAAACCGCACCAAAAATACAACTTCCTATTGAAATGAATGGATATTCCTGTACAATTGTGATAAAAGTCTCCTATAGAGTCATATGTGTATTTTTCACAGGTGCAGACAACGCAAAAAATGTGGGCTAATTTTACTTGTTAGTTTTTTTTTATTCATTAAAGTAATTTTTTCCAAAAAAGTTGCATTTGAAAGACCGCTGCGCAAATACACTGACATAAAATATTGCAACAACCACCATTTTATACTATATATTTTGGGGGTTCCAAGTAATTTTCTAGCAAAAAATAAATATATTTTTTTTAACTTGAAACAACTGTCAAAAAAAGGTTTGGTGTTTAAGTGGTTATTTACATACAGAAGTCTATTTCTTTGATGTAAAAAAAGTCAAATTGATACAATGTTTAGACTTCACATTCCACTGATAAAGAATGTTATAAAACTTGGCGGACTGCCCTGACTTTTTACTTTTGATGGCTGAGAGCAGAGAGAAAATTTGCGGCATACCAAATATCGAGAAGATCGGTAAACCCTTTGTCAAGAAATGGGGGAAAATAAATAAATAAAAATCGCAATAACGATTCTTAATGATTAATCATGCAGCTCTACCAGGCACCTAGCATCAGGAGCGGTTGGAAACACCAGCCTGAATACTGCTCTTATGACAGGTTTCCCTCAATCTAAACAAGACAGACATTTCTACTAGATCTGAAGCAAATGGCAGTAAAGCTCATCAGACTTCAGGAAAATAACAGTGATCAATTATATTTCTCTTTCTACCTTTTCCCCATATCTTAACTACACTAACCAAAGTCTATTATTTGACAGCAAAAAATATGTAAACCCAACATTTCATATCCCTGAAATGTTTTCTGTACCATGTACTTGTATGAAACAGTATCCAGGTCATTGTGTTGCTTCCTTTATGTGAAATCCCTGGTGTTCCTGCCAATCTCCCCCCCCCCCACACTGCTTTCCTTTAAACTGACCACACTATGCATGAGCAGTGTGGTCAGTTTTCTGGCCCTGCTGGGATCTCAGCATGCTCTCCACCAATGGTCAGACCTAAGGATGAGCTCACACTGCGCTAGGGAAAAAAAGTTTTGAATCAAGTTGCGAGGGCAAATCGATTCAAATTTTGATCAAATCGATTTTTTTCCCCATAAGTCAGCACTCCGCGGACTAGGCCGAAGCCTCGCCTAAAAATTCTGCCCGATCGCGGCGAGCATGATTTTTTAGGCGAGGCCTCAACTTTGGCCTAGACCGCGGCCTTTTCCCAGGATCGTGGCGGACTAGGCCAAAGCTGAGGCCTAGCCTGAAAAATCCAGCCCGCAGCTCGCCGCAATCCTGGGAAAAGGCCGCGGACAAGGCCGAAGCCTCGCCAAAAAAATCCTGCTTGCCGCGATCGGGCAGGATTGTTCCCAGGTGGAAGCAAACAGGGTTTTATAGGTGGGGCCATGGCTTTGGCCTAGTCCGTGGCCTTTTCCCTGGATCGCGGCAGACGCCGTGGCCTCACCTAAAAAATGAAGACCAGCAGTGTCCATGGGGGGAAAAAATAAAATAAAAAATTGAATCGTATATCGATTTTTTTTTTAAATCAGATTTTTTGGGCTAAAATCGCCCAGCCCTATGCAGCGCTAATCACAGGCAGCGAGACATTTCCCAATTTGCGGCTGCACAGATCGGGAAATGTCTCACTACCTGTGATTAGTGTCACGCAGTGTCAGCTTCCTGGCGGGTGCAGGCATGCAGAGTTGAGCCCATCCTTACTCAGACCCATTCACTGTGAACACCGGTGTGCTGCTGTTTCTCCTTCCCCACCTCTGTGAGCTCCTTATACTGCTGGGAACGGAGGGTGTTAGATTACTTATAAAAAACATTTTTTTTTTAACCACTTGCCCATGGTGTCATAGTCAAAATACGTCATGACTTTAAAGATGGATATCTCGGTAACGGCAGCAGCTGCTGCCACAACCGAGATATCCATCTTTTCCATGGGCAGTGCTGTACACGATAATGGCGGTCCCAGCGGCGGATTCGCCGCAAGATCGCCGTTATCGGTGGCGGGAGAGGGCAAACCGCTCTCCCGCGCTCTCCGCCGCTTACCGGAGCCGTCGGTAACGGCGGAGGCGATCGGGTCCTCTTGCTGGCTGTGTTGGGATACGAGTGAGGGAAAAATCGCCCCCACCCGTCCCCCACAGCTCTGCTGGGCGGAAGTGACGTCAAAACGTCACTTCCGCCCAGCGTCTTAAAGAAACATTTTTTTTTTCTGAAATTTGAAAAATTACATTTTTTTTTTTTTTTTCTTTTTTTGCATTTAAGCCTAAATATGAGATCTGAGGTCTTTTTGACCCCAGATCTCATATTTAAGAGGACCTGTCATGCTTTTTTCTATTACAAGGGATGTTTACATTCCTTGTAATAGGAATAAAAGTGATAATTTTTTTTTTTTAATTTATTTCGATGTATAAAATTATAAACTAATTAAAAATAAATAAGAAAACAAAAAAAAAAAAAATGTAAAACGCCCCGTCCCGACGAGCTCGCGCGCAGAAGCGAACGCATACGCGAGTAGCGCCCGCATATGAAAACGGTGTTCAAACCACACAAGTGAGATATCGCCGCGATCGTTAGAGCGAGAGCAATAATTCTAGCCCTAGACCTCCTCTGTATCTCAAAAAATGCAACCTGTAGAATTTTTTAAACGTTGCCTATCGAGATTTTTAAGGGTAAAAGTTTGACGCCATGCCACGAGCGGGCGCAATTTTTAAGTGTGACATGTTGGGTATCATTTTACTCGGCGTAACATTATCTATCACAATATATAAAAAAATTGGGCCAAATTTATTGTTGTCTTATTTTTTTATTCAAAAAAGTGTTTTTTTTTCAAAAAAAGTGCGCTTGTAAGACCGCTGCGCAAATACGGTGTGACAAAAAGTATTGCAATGACTGCCATTTTATTCTCTAGGGTGTTAGAAAAAAAAAAAAATATAATGTTTGGGGGGTTTAAGTAATTTTCTAGCAAAAAAAACAGTTTTAGTCTCGTAAACACCGAATCTGAAAAACAAACCCGGTGGGCAAGTGGTTAAATATATACACCAATGTTTTGCCTTTCATTTCTATTTGAAACGAAATGGGTTATTTTACAAGGTGAGGGTTTACATAAGCTTTAAGCTTACCATAAGGAAGGACTTGGGTGTCTGCTCTTGTCTGGGCTGCTCGACTAAAAGGGGAATGTAAAGGACCTACAGACCAAACATGCAGATTTCACACAGCCATCACATTATATAAAACTCAAGCCCACCACACTATGTATATTTTATAATGTAAACTACGAGAAAAAAAAAAAAAACGTATTCGTCGTCCACTATAACTATCCCTTTCAAACAATCTCAGCGAGATCCAGAAATCCTTGCAATAAAGAATCACTGGATGAATCCGTCTCGTACACGGCGTGACACCGGAGTCATGTGCAGGAACACGGCCTGCTCTGACCAGTTGGCGTTTTCTCCCTTTTTAGGAAATCGCACACAAAGACTTCCAAAAAGGATAGAGAACTATATTCAGAAGCAGAACTAAAGTCAGAGGGGGATCACTTTGTCAAGAGGAAAAATAAAACAAAATACATAAATCTTATGACAATGTACTCCTGGGGCCAGGTAGCCAATGCATATACCAATTTATTGTGGTCTTGTATCGGTTCCATTTCCATAAACCTGCTTCTTAACCACTTGCTGACCACTCTTGATTAACCACAGCAGACGCCGATCAGTGGGTACATCCGTCTCGAACGCCAGCACCCGATTATTTTTCAAAGACACGGCAGACAGATTCAGGTCTTCCCCTAGTAAAAGCACCTCCCCCACTGTAGGAAAACACAGGTTAGGCACACAGTTAACATTATGATTGTGCCTGATGTTAAAGCACAGGTTGCCTAAAAAAATAAAAAGTATATATATATATATATATATATATATATATATATATATATATACACACACATACATACACACACACACATATACACACACACACACACAGTATATATTAAATAAAGGTCAGCAGCTACAAAAGCTGCAGCGGCTGACTTAATACATGAACACTTACCTGGACCAGGTGATCTGTGCCAGGAAGTGGAACCAAATACCAGGTATCTGCTCCCTCCTCCCCCCTGAAAGGTGCCAAATGTGACACCAGAAGGGGGGGGGGGGGGGGGTTAGTATTCCAAAAAGTGGAAGTTCCATTTTTGGGTGGAACTCCACTTTAAAGCGGAGGTTCACCCTAACAAATATATATGTACAATTACATCCAGCATACTTCGGATATGTACAGTATGCTGGACATTTTTTTGTTCGCTGTACATAACGTTTAAACGTTTTTTTCACCCAGCTTCTCTCTCTTCCGCGGGAAAAAGGCGTTCCTAGGAAGAGGCGTAGATGATCGACGTGTGGTTTAAGGCACGTCACGCGTTCCGAAAATAGCCGAGCTGGGACTCGGCTCTATACAGCGCTTGCCGTGTAGAGCTGACTGCGCAGGCGCCGTATAGAGCCGAGTCCCAGCTCGGCTATTTTCGGAACGCGTCACGTGCCTTAACCGCACGTCAGTCATCTACGCCTCTTTCTAGGAACGCCTATTCCCTACGGGAGAGAGAACCCGGAAGCCGGGTGAAAAAAACTTTTAAATGGCATGTACAGCGAAAAAAAAAAAAGTCCAGCATACTGTACATATCCGAAGTATGCTGGATGTAATTAAATATAATTGTTTTAGGGTGAACCTCCGCTTTAACCCCTTCCCAGCCAGTGTCGGTGCATATTTTTAGCACTGAAAACTGTATTAGGCCCCTTTCACATGAGCGGACCGTTCGTCCGCTTATTGCAAGTCCGTTTACGGACTTGTAATGGGCCCCTATGGGATCGCGTCCGTTAGCGGATGATGCATCCGCTAACGTCGGCCTAAGATCCGCGCCCGTCTGGATCCGTTTTTCGGACGGAAGAAAACCCTAATTTTCTTTCGTCCGGCGAATCGGATGCAAACGAACAGATGGTCCGTTTTCATCTGATTTCCCATAGGGGATAGCGGAGGAGAGACAAGGCAGTCCCTGCACAGTGTGCGAGGACCGCCCTGTCCGCCGACAGCTCAGCGGGACCCCCCACTGAGCCAACGGACACACACGGAGCGGACCGAAAAACGGACCGCTCCGTGTGAAAGAGGCCTTAGGGTCACTGGCTCCCACAAAGTGTCAGTTAGGTGTCAAATCTGTCTGCCTTAATATTGCAGTCCCACTATAAGCCACTATTACTAGTAAAAAATAAAAATACAAATATCCCATAGTTTGCAGGCGCTAGAACATTGTACAAACCAATCAATGTACGCTTATTGGGATTTGTTTTACCAAAAATATGTAGCTGGATTTCCATTTTTTTTTTTTTTAGGTAGGTTGTAGAGCAGATAGTAAAATGGACGAAATTTTAGGCATTTGTTTTGCCCGTATTTGCGATATTTATGTGCGTTTATATATTTACACGCACAATGTATTCCTAAGGAAAGCGATTTCATATTTATGCTTAAACTTGCGAGTACTGGCCGCGAGCGCAGATTTTTCATTTTTTTCCCTCAAGAATGAGCAACGTTGGATTACGTACCTGTGTACAGGTACATTGTAAACAACAGGCTCTATTTTACATCAGTTAAAAAAAAAAATACGCTGTACCTAGCTGCAGTGTGCAAGAGGCCTAATATGTACATAAATGTCATTCTCAGAAGATGACATTTCCTTGGCAATTCATTGCATTAGGTTACAAGTTTGCAATGCTCACAGTATGTACACATCAGGGGATTACTTTTTACGAGTGCCTTATACAGAAACTATCAGGGATGTAAACCTAAAAACGGTGATCATGCAGCCTGTCAGGATCTCACTGGGATACGGATACATTGGAGCCGGCCAAATATTCGCACTGTGCAGCGAAGGGCATGCTTAACTACAAACATATGCTCACTGTAAATATATGTCATGAAATGCTCCATTACTGGAGCCTAGAGGGGGCCCAACTCTACCCCAACGAGTGCCAATTGTTTAAAAATGGTCTGTAAAAGTTACTTGAATTATATACACTATCTACACAATATTGTGTGTCTCAATAGCCCAGACATGATTTATCTATAGAGCCGAGATCTAGATACACGGCATGGAGAATCGACTCAGATTCTCACATCTGCTAAACTCCACTGTGGATATAAAATATTCTGGCAATCCTCCGACAATCACAATATTTTCTACCTTTCAAACATCTTCATTTAATAAAAGTTTGCAGATCCGTACACTGCAATAAAAGCTGTAAGCAAATAACTTCATCCAGGTTATTAAAGCTACTGAAACTGGCTGCAGGACTTTTATGAATCGACCACTTTAACCACTTCCATACCACACCTATTCTGGCACTTCTCTCCTACATGTCAAAATCATATTTTTTTGCTAGAAAATTACTCAGAACCCCCAAACATTTTATGTTTTTTTTTAGCAGACACCCTAGGGAATAAAATGGCGGTCGTTGCAACTTTATATCACTTACAGTAAATAGATACCCAACATGTTACGCTTTAAAATTGCGCACACTCATGGAATGGCGCCAAACCTCAGTACCTTAAAATCTCCATAGGCGACGCTTCATTTTTTTTTTTACAGGTTACCGATTTAGCGTTAGAGGTGGTCTAGTGCTAGAATTGCTGCTAGCGCTCTAATGCACGCTGCGATAACCTCACATGTTGTTTAAAACAGCATTTACATATGTGGGTGGGACTTTGTGTGTTCGCTTCCGAGTGCGAGCTACTGGGGTACAGGGGCATTTAAATTGTTTTACTTTAAAATGTTTACTTTTTTTTTTTGGATAACCTTTATTTACCTGTAAACATCTCTTGTAATAGGAATAGTGTGCGACAGGTCCTCTTTATGGAGAAATGTGGGGTCAATAAGACCCCACATCTTTCCTCCAGGCTGAAAAGCATGAGATTGAAAAATAATTCACCAATCTCATGTTTATCAGCTGTGATCACGGGTTTGTTTACATCTGTGGCCCGGATGTCGTAACGTCGCGCCAGGGCCTCCGGCGGTCACAGAGATGACTGGTCACCATGTGGTCACCAGTCATCTCTATGGTCATCTTCCACCAGCGGCCGATTCTTTCTCCGGGTCCCCAAAGCACAGGAGAGCCCGGAGAAGCACCGGATATGGGAGGGGAGGTGTCCCCTCCCGTTGCTTGTAAGAACGATCAAGCGGCAGGCTGTGCTTACAACTGGTTATACGTGCGTTTATAAGCATAACGTGCATGTTCTTAGATGCAGATTTTTGGATTCTGTGTTACAGATCTGAATGCAGTGAATGTTGACACACCTGTGCGAATAACTATTGAAAAGAATGCAGATGTGTTCAGATCCGCAATAAAAATAAACTCCTTATGTATTTTCTTATTTTTTTTACAGGTGTGTAAATGAAGCCTCATACACGTCTATATTGCAACACTGACAATTAGAGGATTTTTTCATGTATGAGCAAGTTTAGGGAAGAACTTTGGCCTGGTTCACACTTATGTGTTTTTCTAGTGCTTTTTGCAGAAGACACTACAGTCCATTTAACCACTTGTCCACCGCCCACCGTCAAATGGTGGTGGGCGGAGGACTCCATTGTCCTGACATCACGTCATATGACGTGATGTCTTTTTAAAGCCGCGCGCGCGCACCCGCCGCTCTGCTGGGATCCCGGTGCGAGTGCCCGGCAGCAATGTTTGCCCAGTAACTGAGCGGGGACGTGGAGCTCCGTATGTAAACACAGAGCTCCACGTCCTGTCAGGGAGAGAGGAGACCGATGCTGTGTCCCTTGTACATAGAGACACAGATCAGTCACCTTCCCCAGTCACCCCCCCTCCCCCTACATTTAAAACACTCATAGGACACACATTTAACCCCTTCCCCGCCCCCAAGGGGTTAACCCCTTCACTGCCAGTCACATTTATACAGTAATCAATGCATATTTATAGCATTGTTCACTGTATAAATGTAAATGGTCCCAAAAATGTCAGAAGAGTATCCGAAGTGTCCGCCATAACGTCGCAGTCCCAATAAAAAAAATCGCAGAGCGCCGCCATTAATAGTAAAAAATAAAAAAAAAATGCCATAAACTATCCCTTATTTTGTAAACACTATAAATTTTGCGCAAACCAATCGATAAACGCTTATTGCATTTTATTTTTACCAAAAATATGTAGAAGAATACGTATCGGTCTAAACTGAGGAAAAAAATAGGATTTTTTATGACAGCTTACAGTAGGTGACTGGGATATTGTGTCAATCTCGCTCCGTTTCTCGGCGAGATTGACCACCTACGAGCCCCATCGCGGGAGCCAGCGCCGAGCTGGCTTGCCGCGATGGAGAGCGAGCGCGTCATAGAAGCGACGGGGATCCGACGCGGATTCCCGCCAATTCTACACGTGGGCGGAGTTATGAATCCTGAAGGAGAAATCCCCGCCGGATTTTTAAAGAAAAATCCGGCATGGGTTCCCCCCTCAGGAGCATAACGGGCCCTTAGGTCGGTTACGGGTTGTAAGGAGACCCCCTACGCCGAAAAAACGGCGTGGGGGTCCCCCCACAATCCATAACAGACCCGTATCCAAAGCACGCCGGCCGGCCGGTCAGGAAGGGAGTGGGGGCGAGCGAGCGCCCCCCCCCTCCTGAGCCGTACCGGGCAGCATGCCCTCAACATGGGGGGGTCAGGTGCTCTGGGGTAGGGGGCGCACTGCGGCCCCCCACCCCAGAGCACCCTGTCCCCATGTTGATGAGGACAGGGCCCCTTCCCGACAACCCTGGCCGTTGGTTGTCGGGGTATGCGGGCGGGAGGCTTATCGGAATCTGGAAGCCCCCTTTAATAAGGGGGCCCCCAGATACCGGCCCCCCACCCTAAGTGAATGAGTATGGGGTACATTGTACCCCTACCCATTCACCTGCAAAACAAAAGTTTAAACACAAATAAACCACACAGTGTATTGAAATATTTTATTAGTTGGCCGCCGGGGGGGGTGTGTATGATCGCTTTTAGAAAAGCGCCCCCCTCCGGCGGGCTTCTGTGGGGGGGTGGGTGCCGCCGTCTGGTTCTTTTCCGCCGCCGGGGGGGGCGCTTTGATAAAAGCGCCCACCACCCGGCGGGCTTCTTTCGACGTCTTCGGCGGCTGGGGGGTCTTCTCCCACTCTCCGGGGTCTTCTCCCGCTCTCCGGGGGTCTTCTCCGCTCTCCGGGGGTCTTCTCCGCTCTCCGGGGGTCTTCTTCTTCTTCAGGACTCGCCGCCGCTATCTTCGTGTGTTAGCTCAATTACTAGCGGCGGCGGTCCCCTCTTCTGCGACGTCGGCGTCTTCTTCTTCTTCTTCTCCTTCTTCTGCTGTCCAGATGTTGACGCGACGCTTCCTCCCGCTGTTATGCCCGGCGCGCGGCTCGCAGCGAAATATATAGGCCTGTCTTGTGACGTCGCAGTCCCATCATGCTCCGGTAGGTATCACGTGGTACCTACCGGAGCATGATGGGACTGCGACGTCACAAGACAGGCCTATATATTTCGCTGCGAGCCGCGCGCCGGGCATAACAGCGGGAGGAAGCGTCGCGTCAACATCTGGACAGCAGAAGAAGGAGAAGAAGAAGAAGAAGACGCCGACGTCGCAGAAGAGGGGACCGCCGCCGCTAGTAATTGAGCTAACACACGAAGATAGCGGCGGCGAGTCCTGAAGAAGAAGAAGACCCCCGGACAGCGGAGAAGACCCCCGGAGAGCGGAGAAGACCCCCGGAGAGCGGGAGAAGACCCCGGAGAGTGGGAGAAGACCCCCCAGCCGCCGAAGACGTCGAAAGAAGCCCGCCGGGCGCCCCCCCCGGCGGCGGAAAAGAACCAGACGGCGGCACCCACCCCCCCACAGAAGCCCGCCGGAGGGGGGCGCTTTTCTAAAAGCGATCATACACACCCCCCCCGGCGGCCAACTAATAAAATATTTCAATACACTGTGTGGTTTATTTGTGTTTAAACGTTTGTTTTGCAGGTGAATGGGTAGGGGTACAATGTACCCCATACTCATTCACTTAGGGTGGGGGGCCGGTATCTGGGGGCCCCCTTATTAAAGGGGGCTTCCAGATTCCGATAAGCCTCCCGCCCGCATACCCCGACAACCAACGGCCAGGGTTGTCGGGAAGGGGCCCTGTCCTCATCAACATGGGGACAGGGTGCTCTGGGGTGGGGGGCCGCAGTGCGCCCCCTACCCCAGAGCACCTGACCCCCCCATGTTGAGGGCATGCTGCCCGGTACGGCTCAGGAGGGGGGGGGCGCTCGCTCGCCCCCACTCCCTTCCTGACCGGCCGGCCGGCGTGCTTTGGATACGGGTCTGTTATGGATTGTGGGGGGACCCCCACGCCGTTTTTTCGGCGTAGGGGGTCTCCTTACAACCCGTAACCGACCTAAGGGCCCGTTATGCTCCTGAGGGGGGAACCCATGCCGGATTTTTCTTTAAAAATCCGGCGGGGATTTCTCCTTCAGGATTCATAACTCCGCCCACGTGTAGAATTGGCGGGAATCCGCGTCGGATCCCCGTCGCTTCTATGACGCGCTCGCTGGAATGTACTTTTACTATTCCAGCGAGTGCGAGATGTCGGCAGCCTGTCGCCGAGATTCAGCGCGATGCTGGCGTGCTGAAAACACATTCTCGGCGGCAGGCACTGTACCTGTAAAATCCTTTTCTTGGAGTACATCACGGGACACAGAGCGGCAATCCATTACTATGTGGGTTATAGAGTCTACCTTCAGGTGTGGACACTGGTGTAATTAACTACACAGGAAGTTCCCTCCCTATATAACCCCTCCCATACTGGGAGCTCCTCAGTTTTTGTAGCAAAGCAATAAGTGTCCCAATATCCCCAAACAAGAGGGGCGGGAGCTCTGTGTCCCGTGATGTACTCCAAGAAAAGGATTTTACAGGTAAGCTGTCATAAAAAATCCTATTTTCTTTATCGTACATCACGGGACACAGAGCGGCAATCCATTACTATGTGGGATGTCCGAAAGCAATGCTTACTGAGGGGAGGGAGACACAAACAACGCAGGCCGCCATCAGATGTGAGGATCTATAATGCTGCATGCTGCATACTGCGCCAAAAAGCTGCATCCTTTTGCCCTCCTATGTACATCTGACAAGAATCAGTGAACCTAAGCACAGACGCCAAGTTGCAGCCCTGAAAATCTGCGTCATAAAGGCTCGGTAAAGCATCGCGCATAAAGCGCTTACTATCCTGGTACGGAGCACCCCCCCCCCCCCCCAAGAAACAGGGGGAGTCCCACTCTCCGAACCACAAGCCTGAATAATACCCTGATGAATCAATCTTGAAAACAGTTGATTTTAGGCGCTGCCTGCCCCTTCCTGAGGCCTCCTGGTAGCGCAACAACATCATCAGCTTTCCGTATCCGAGCAGCCGCTTCAGATAGGCCTTGACCCTTCTACTCCAAAGGAGAGAGAGTGTAACCATTTTAATAGCTGAACTGAACACTGCCTGCCCACATCTAGGGTCTTCTGGCAGCACAAAAAAACTTCAGCTTTCTATATCTGAACCTTCAGATAGATATTTAACTGCTCTCATCTCTACTGAGAGAAAGCAATAACCTTTCCTTCCGAAAACAAGGTTTTGAAAAAGGGGAAGGTAAGAATATCTAGATTCAAATGAACACTAGATCCTTCTAGTAAATAAGGCTGGGTGAGGATTAACATCACCCTACTAGTAAGAATAAGTATGGTTTTATACCAAGAGGTTGCCAATACTGAAACTCTCTTGGAGGCTACCACAACCAAGAACACCAATTCCCTTGTTAAAGGCTGAAGGGAAATATGGTGCATCGGCCCACGGAGCTGACCCTGTAAGCCAACAAAACTAGAGCCAATCCTCCGAGCACAAGGGCGACTAAACTGGTGGACTTATGCGCGTCACCCCTTGTATAATGGCTCGGAACAAAGAGTGTGAAGCAAGCGACCTTTGGAGGCAAGGCCGAGATCGGATCCTTGATGTAACTTAAGGCTAGCTCCGTCTCCTTTCCAAATGCAGGAAGGAAGGAATTTTATCTTTGACAAACTTCCAAGGATGCCACCATCTGTTTTATACCAGGAACATGGGCTCTCCCGATCCTGGGATATCTGGTCCTGGAGGCCAGCCTTCCTGTATGAATCAAGGAAGTGCCGTCGATTCTAAAAACCCTGATCCTGAAGAATGTGGGCTAAAATAGCCAGACCATTAATTCACCTGTTGCACGACAGGATGTAATACCCCCTTCGAAGTAGGCCTGGACAAGATGTAAGGGACCGTGGGTCCTCTACTACCACCCCTACTGTCCCTGCACAGAAAAGGTCGTCAGGGCTATGCCGGAGTAATCAGGCCAGCTTCCGCCATCCTCTAATGTTGCATGGAAGCCACAAACGCCGCGGCACTGGGGGGAGAGACATAACCAGTGACCACTGGTCCCACCAGATTACTAACACATCTGCCCCGCATGCGGGTGGATCCCTTGTCCTTGACCTCAAGCTGTTCAATTTCTTGTTGAGCCTGGACGCCAATACATCTTATGTACAGGGTACCATTTCTGTGGCCCTTGGTCAGGAAAACAGTCGGGGTGTAGAGGTCATTCTCCCGGAGACACTTGTTGACGGCTACAGCGAATCGCCTGCCAATTCTGCATTTCATGAAATGACGAATGTCAATAGGCAAGGCACAAGCTCCTCCTTGGTAAATGAAGTAAATCACTTAATATGGTATAGTCTGATTGAACTCTGACCGAACCAACCAGCCACCTGAACGTTCAGACCCCCTAAGCCAGATGCTCCATCAGTAGCTCTAGCTGACCGATAAGGCTCCCTTGGAGCTCGACTACTTCCCCTGGGCCAAAGTCTCTTCCTGACCTGGCAAACCCTTTAGTTAAGACCACCAAGAGGAATTCCAGCATATCTCTGGGACCGGGTTTTTTGGATAATGCTAGGTCAAGATCCACTCCTTCTAGGCCAACACAATACTGTTTATAACAGTCCTGAATAAAAGTATAGGGAACTGTCTTGAATGAAGCAGCATCTTCTCTAGTGCCTTAAGCAGAAGGCAAAAAGTAAGGAACTGTTCCTTGCCGTAACCACCTAGACCAGCTTTCTTATAGCGATGGTCTTGTCTTAGGCCAAAAGGACTCTCCTGGTGCAAAACATACCCAGCTTCTTGTCAATGAAGAATGTATCTTTAGACTGGATCCTAACCCAGGAGATCCAGATACCTGACCATGCTGGACACCCTTGGGTCCAGCCATGCTGCTGACTGATCCATCAGCAGGAGTCTGCTTCCGTATGCCATTACTGCTATACCCTGGGCCTACAGACCTGCTAGAGGCGGGCCCTAGCACCCTGACAACCCAGACACGGAGGCTAACCCAAAAGGGCAAGACCACCAACTGGAGACAGTGCTGTTCCCCTGCGAAACGCAGACAACCTCTGCAGTCCCAAGTAAATAAACACATATGCAACTGGCTCCCCATATGTGTATGTGGCAAGTGTTAAAGCCATATGCCTCAATGGAGGCGTGTGTACATGGCAGCGTGTGTTCATGGAAGCATGAAATCATATAAATATGTCTCACGCCAAACATGCATATAGCATGTGTGTTCTGGAACGAGCATCTTTGCAAGCAAGCAAGCATGTGCTATAAACGTGTTATGCAACAATGTGCAACATGAACCCATGCAGACACGTATCTATGCAAACACAAGGCATCCTGTATTGCTTAATTAAGCCACCATGTGCAACTTTAAAGTAACCATGCATGCGATTCAGCATCTTCCATGCGATCAACATCTTATGCATTTTAAGCACTACTGTGCGGACAAGAACCCTTGTGTGACCAAGCACCCCTGTGCGTTCCAGCATCCTTATGCACCCAAGCATCTTAATGCGACTTTAGGCATTTCTGTGAAACAAGCCTCTCTATGTGATCAAGTATCCCTGGGTAATCCAGGACTCTGTTGATCCAACAACCATGTGTGATCCAGCTTCTTTTTGCATTCAAGCATCTTTAAGCGATCCCTTTAGGCCTTGAGTAATCCAGGACTTGGGTGATCGGGTAATCCTGTGTGATTCAGCCTTTTTATGCCTTCAGGCCTCTTTATGCGATTCTAGGCATTTCTGTGGGAACAAGCCTCTTTGCGTGACCAAATATCCTTGGGGAATCAAGGACTTGGGTGATCATGTAATCCTGTGTGATTCAACCCCTTTATGCATACAAGCATCCTTTATGCGATTCAGCATTTTTATGCATACAAGCATCTTAATGCGACTTTAGGTACTTTTGTGGAAACAAGCCTATTTGTGTGACCAAACATCCTTGGGTAATCCAGGACGCTGATGATCAGGTAACCATGTGTGATCCAGCATCTTTTTTGCATCCAAGAAACTTTATGCGATTTTAGGCCTTCCTGTGGAAACAAACCTCTTCTGTGTAACCAAACATCCTTGGGGGAAACAAGGACTTGGGTGATCAGGTAATCATGTGTGATTCAGCATTTTTATGCATACAAGCATCTTTATGCGACTTTAGGTACCTTTGTGGAAACAAGCCTATTTGTGTGACCAAACATCCTTGGGTAATCCAGGACGCTGATGATCAGTTAACCATGTGTGATCCAGCATCTTTTTTTTTTTTTTTTGCATCCAAGCAACTTTATGCGATTTTAGGCCTTTCTGTGGAAACAAACCTCTTCTGTGTAACCAAACATCCTTGGGGGAAACAAGGACTTGGGTGATCAGGTAATCGTGTGATTCAGCATTTTTATGCCTACAAACATCTTTATGCGATTCAGCATTTTTATGCATACAAGCATCTTTTATGCAACCTCTTTTGTGGAAACATGCAGCACCATACAGACAGAAACATGTATGCTTATGCGATCCACAATAGAATCTGCTCTGTTACTTGTTTTTATCCCACATGCATTCCAAACTCATATGTTATGCAACATGCGGACTGGTAAAGAGGAAATTATCCTCTGCAGATGTGCGTTTCCTCAATTAAGAGACATTAGCAATGTGTGCCCGCAACTGTGCATCCCTCCGATGCATTTGGTTAGCCTGAAGCCGACACCAGGCTGAGGATTATATGGAGGTCTTACTAGCCACCTATAGGAAAACCTCTCTTTACACTCTAAGGAGAAGATAGAGGTGTAATCAGAACCTGTAGGGCTTTTGATAGCTTCTCCTTGTTAGGCTGCAGCTCCTGTCTCCTGTCCTCTGACAGTGAAGCTTTTATCCCCAAGCCTTCTAATCCCTTTGTTTCAGGATTAAAGCAGGAAAGGGGGGCACCCCCCCCCCTTTTTTTTTTTTTTGCAAAACACAAAACACATGCAGAGTGATTGCAATGTTGGGGGAAGGCTGCATTGCCTGATAGGTCTGATGGCTCAATCTATGAGCTGTTTAAGTCTCTACAGAGGAGAATAAGGGTCCACCAGGTTCAGGTGGCGATCCCTCTTTATATTCCTACCCCTGACCTTATTCAATGGGGAGACCAAGTCCTAAGCTATAAGCAGAGGCACTTAACCCAGGTGCATCAAATAGCTGAATTTAGTCTGACACAATGCCTGCTAATCTGCACAGCTAGATGCGAGTAGGCGTCTTAGATGAATCTGTATCCAACTCACACAAGGTGCTTACGCTTGTGTCCCCCTAGCTTTACAGAGCTCTGACGTCCGGGCCCTTTGAAGAGCCTTCTCTGCGACTGCACTGAGCCGGTGAGCACGTGCAACATGGTAGAGCCTGAAGCGGAGGAAGTGGGACACAATAGATCAGCTAACACTTAAGCTTCCGTTTTTGGAAAGCATGGTAAGCAAAAACATCAGGCATGTCTTCTACTGCCCATAGTAGTGGAAACACAGATAAGACTTGCAGCTACTCACGGAAGACAATCCTTTGTATAGGATTAAGGGCATATTTTTTTTTTTTTTTTACGCACCGGCCCCTTCAAGGGGAGATATATAGGTACTGCAGCCATCCTGTCTAACAGACATGGTGGGCCAGGCTGCATGCCGGCTAGGGGAGGTATATGGGTGCCCTGAGCCATCCTGTCTCAGAAGACATAGTGGTTTACATTGCCCATGCATAGAAGCATAATATAGGCGAGACCCAAGTCCCCCACGGAGGACCTACTGTCGAACCAAGTCCCGTAGGCCCTCCTCTTACCTTCTCCACGCTGCAGGGTATTGCCAAGCAAGAGGCCCAATCTTCCCCCTTCACCGTGGGTATTGTCCTAGACCTTCAGGGACCGGGGTCCATGGCAGGAACACCAACTCCCCTGGACCTATATAGCATCCTGGCAGCAGAAAAAACATTTGGTCCTTGGAAGGCACAAAGTTCTGGAACCCAGGATCCAGCCCTCCGCAGAGAGGCATTATAGGCTAAACCTCGTTCTTCGTACCGAGGCCCGGGTACCGTCCACTTTGGCTATGAAGCACCTTGGACGGATCCGGATTTATGGAGGTTTTTTACATCCAGCATGGATCCCTCCAGTGGAGCTCCTAAGAGCACATGTTCATTCGTGACCAACACCTTAGACACTGATGAAAAAACTGAGGAGCTCCCAGTATGGGAGGGGTTATATAGGGAGGGAACTTCCTGTGTAGTTAATTACACCAGTGTCCACACCTGAAGGTAGACTCTATAACCCACATAGTAATGGATTGCCGCTCTGTGTCCCGTGATGTACGATAAAGAAATTTTTTTTTATATATTTTTTGGGTTATTTATTATAGCAAAAAGTAAAAAATATTGAATTTTTTCAAAATTGACGCTCTATTTTTGTTTATAGCGCAAAAAATAAAAACCGCAGGGGTGATCAAATACCACCAAAAGAAATCTCTATTTGTAGGGAAAAAAGGACGCCAATTTTGTTTGGGAGCGACGTAGCACGACTGCGCAATTGTCAGTTAAAGCGACGCAGTGCCGGAAGCTTAAAGGGTCACTAAAGTCAGGGATTTCTTTAAAAAAAAAATAACAAACATGTGATACTTACCTCCACTGTGCAGTTCGTTTTGCACAGAGTGGCTCGGAAAGCTGTTTTCTGGGGTCCCTCGGCGGCTGTCTGGGCTCCTCCTCGCAAAAGCTTTCCGTCTTCATGCGAGGGCGCTCGCATGGAGGAAAGCTTTTGCGAGCGCGCTCCCGTGATACAGCGGCGGCCGTAGCCGCCGACTGTATCACTCGGCTCCGCCCCCCAGCGCGCCACATCATCCGCCCTGATTGACAGCAGCGCTAGCCAATGGCTGCGCTGCTATCAATCCGCCCAGCCTAGCCAATCAACGGCCAGGCTGGGAACCGAAGAGGACGACGTGGACGCGCCCGGGAGATTCGAACGGTCAGGTAAGTACAACGGGGGCTCGGGGGGGGCCGGTGCTGCTAGATGTTTTTTTACCTTCATGCATAGGATGCATGAAGGTAAAAAAACTCGTACCTTTACAACCCCTTTAAATTTTGTCTGGGCAGGAAGGGGGTGTAGGTGCACAGTAGGCAAGTGGTTAATACGATTTCTTATGCGACACGCTCACATCTATGCTTTTTTCAACCGCTGAGTTTTTGGAAAGGGCCAGGGACTTTAAAGCAGTATTCCATTTTTTTTTTTTTTAAATCGGCAGCTACAAACACTGTAGCTGCTGATTTTTAATAATGCCGATCCGTCCATCGGATCAAGTGCCGATGCCACCATTCCAACTAAGGCATGCGCGAGTTGCGTGGCACTTTGTGAATGGCCGACTGTCTTCTGTGGCACAGGTCCCAAAAGACAGTAGGCCCCATTTCCCAGGAGACAACATAAGGGAGAACGAGGACCTTCGCGGTATAGAAGTGGCAGATTAGGGCGACTGCCTAGCAACAGGCGTTTCTGGCAAGTAAAAAATATTTTTTTTAAATTTTAAGATATTTTAAGGAGCCTGTTAATTTTTTTTTTTTTTTTTTTTAGGGTGGATCTCCACTTTAAATACAAAACTGTGCATCTTTGGTTCATGGACTTCAAAATGGAGAAGCTGCAGAAAAGCATGTAGTGGATTTCTTTTTTTTGCCACGATTGTTGCGTTTTGCATTTTTATTTGCCCAATAATTAACCATTTTAGACCCAGACCAAAATGCAGGTAAAGGACCAGGCCCTTTTTGCGATTCGGCACTGCGTCGCTTTAACTGACAATTGCGCGGCCGTGCGACGTGGCTCCCAAACAAAATTTGCGTCCCTTTCTTCCCATAAAGAGAGTTTTCTTTTGGTGGTATTTGATTGCCTCTGCGATTTTTATTTTTTGCACTATAAACAAAAATAGAGCGACAATTTTTGAAAAAAAAAAATCAATATTTTTTACTTTTTGTTATAAGAAAAATCAAATAAACTAAATTTTAGTCAAACATTCAGGCCAAAATGTATTTTGCCATATGTCTTTAGTAAAAAAAAAAAAAAAAAAATCGTAATATTAAACAAAAAAAAATGGTAATAAAAAAAAAAAAAAAATAGCTACCTAGCGGGAACAGCGACACTATTACAGCAATCAGAAAAATGATCGCTTAGTGACACTGTCAATATGGAGTGAAAGAGTTAACTAGGGAGGTGATCAAGGGGTTAAAACGTTATTAGAGGGGGGGGTACAGGGGCTACGCTGGACCTAACACTAACTGCCTGTCACACTGACACTAACTGCAGTGATCATACATATGATCACTGCATTCAGTGACACTGACGGGGGGAGGGGTGATTGCAAGGGGTTAAGTGTGCCTGCGTGTCCTGGTGTCAGTGTAGTGTTGTGCAGACTTACTGTGAGATGTGATCTCTCCTCAGCGGCGGTTGAAAAACCAGCCAAGAGCAGAGATCACATCACTTCCTCCTCCTGTGTTTACACAGGAGGAGGAAATGACACGCAGGGGGAGCGCGCGGATTGGCTGCCTCAGCATGGATCGCTCGGCCAGGTAACCGGACCGCCGCATGTACCGGGGGGGGGGGGGGGGGGGGTCCCGATCGGACCCCCGACCCACGTCTAGGCACCAACGTCTATATATACACACGATGTGCCTGTCGGTGCCATTATGCAGACGTAAATGTACATGCGGCGGTCCATAAGAGGTTAATTGACCAAAAAAAATAAAACATGCAAAACATAACAAAAACTGATCAAAAGCAAACTGCATAGGTGTGAACCGGGCCTTAGAGTCGGTTCACATATAGGCGGCACGACTTCGGGGGCGACTCTGCAAGTCGTCCCGACGACAACTTCAGAGGCGACCTGCAAGATGACCTCTGCATAGAAGTCAATGCAGGTCGCCTCGAGCCGCCCCCAAAGTCGTACAAGAACCTCTTTCTAAATGTCGCTCCTATTAGAACGGTTCTCGTGAATAGAATGGGATGCGACTCGTCAGGCGGCTGAGCCGCCTGAAGAGTCTCGCCCCAGTGTGAACCGGCTCTAAGGGTACATTTTACACAGGATTTTCTCTCAACAAGATCCAGAGTATAGAAATCAGTAAATCATGTACGTGTGCAACTGGCCTAAGCCTTGGTTCACATATATTCGATGCAGGAAACGCAGCGTATCCTTTGCGTTTGCTGTACTGCATTGAAATTGCACAGTGTTCATGTGATCTGCTGCAAGTGTCAATTTTAAATTAGCTTCAAGATGCAAAGAAGATTCCAGTTGGATGCCAAGTGACGGGTCAGTTGCTTAAAGCGGCGTTCGACCCAAAAGTGGAACTTCTAAGCATTCGATTCCTCCCTGCCTCCAGTGCCA
This sequence comes from Rana kukunoris, assembly GCA_029574335.1. Lineage (NCBI taxonomy): Eukaryota > Metazoa > Chordata > Amphibia > Anura > Ranidae > Rana > Rana kukunoris. The sequence goes on from CM056051.1 coordinate 39,268,195, forward strand.
CATTAGGCAACTTTCAGTGGGGTGGGGGAGCAGGTACCCTGTGCCCACTTCCGGTAGACCAGTCCGCAGCGAATTGCGCCACAGCTTGGCCCCCCCCCTCTTCCCCGGCTGGGCCAGTAAAGGAGTGCAGCCATGGTTCGCACATGCTCAGTAGGGATCTGGCCATAAAGCCAAAAGGGATACACTGCCAGGTTTCCTTAGCCGCAATGGTGGCAGCAGCACCCGACCAGTCAATGTAATCATCAGCTGCGGAGCAGACATTTCCGGACTCCAGGACAGGCAAGTGTCCTAAAGTTAAACGTCAGCAGCTACAGTATGTGTAGCTGCTGACAATTTTTTAAACGGGCGGGCAGAACTCCACTTTAAAGCGGTTCTAAAGCCTCAAGATTTTTTTTACCTTCATGTATTCTATGCATGAAGGTAAAAAACCTTCTGTGCTGCAGGATCCCCCCCATTCTTACATGAGCCTGATCCGATCCAATGAAATGGATGAGAGTAGCGGCTCTTGCTGCAGCCTCCCTTCTCATTGGGCAGATTGAGTGACAGGAGTGGAGCCAATCAAAGCTTACCTGTAGTTAAAATATCTCCTAAATGTGCACCATTCAGGAGATATTCTAGCGAGCAGCAGCCGGTGACATCACAGGGACATGCACTCTGAAGGAACGGCATAACTGTGCGATTCCCTTAGAGATGTGTGCTGCAGCTAAAAGTCATGCATGCATGTGCGGAAGTGAAGACATCAAGGCCTGGCCAATCAAGTGGCCGCAAACTCAAAAGGAAGACCAGATGAAGATGGAAGCCTCTGTAGTGAGGAGAGCGCACCGCTGGAGGGCTTCATTTTAAGGCAAGTCCTTCAAAACATTTTTTAAAGAGTTTACTGCTGCTATAAAGTCAGATTAGGTCGGCAACATGGGACATCCATTCAGAGGATGAAGCTCGGAATGTTATTTGGCTAAACCAACATGTTTTGACACTCTGAATTTCGGAAAACCAGATTGTTGACTTCCTAGAATATATTCTCCCAACCCAACGACACGTGATTTATTGAAGTACAATTAATCACCGTTTGAGAACAGCCTTCCGACCAATTATTTATGACTGGTGTAATTCAATGCGATTACGGCAGGCTTCAAAAAGCACAAGCGGTCCATCCTTCGTAACTAGGTCTGTTCATCAACATACAGAAAAGATATTAGTCACTACTTTCTGTCTGCTCACAGTATTAACTATGCATAGGAGCTGCATTAGGTTACAAGATAAACACTCCTTTATAACATTGACCTCTTCTCAGGATCACCCATGAAAGGGCTCATTCTGTGTGCTTAGCCAGCAATACAACACAGGAGGGGATTGTAAACAACTCATAATTAGAATCTACAATAAAATACATGAAACAATTAGGCGAAGGATAGAAATCCCACTCTCACTAATGCGGGACAATAATAAGACGCTTTGATGAGGATTTCACTTCTCAGATGAGGGAAAACGAGGACAACGCTTATCTGATAACCAGAATAAACATTGACTTTCCCCGTGTGCGACACCAAGAACACAACCAGCAATCCCATGTAAATATTAGAGAAATACATACTGATCTTGTATTGCTGGATAACATTGCTGGGCCAGACAAGACATGAACAGAAATTCTGAATAGGAAATCTTTGAATATTTTTTTTTTTTGTAGCCATTATTCATGATGGGAGTCCTACATTACCACTTAAAAATACAAAATATTACATGGTTTACTAAATAGCACACGTCTAACAACTTGGAGACACACCGCCCACCCATAATGTACTGTGGACAGGCAAAGCGATGTACCTGTATGTCACTGCCTGCATCAGGGGTTTAGGGTGCATGCATGTGCACCCCCCCCCCCCACCATCACCCACTGCGATTCTACAAGTCCCGGCCAATGATTCACAGCCAAGACCCACTGATCTGCTGTGTCCAATCACAGCCCAGAGCTCTTGTGTTGACAAGCAACAAATTGCTCTATACAGGGAACGATCTCACAGTTTCTTATCTCTTCAAAGCAGGGAAAAGAAAGAGATCTATAGTAAAACATCAACACATTACACATTGTTAAAGTGATTATAAAAAAATAATAATAATGTTTCTATAAAAATCAAACATGTTCTATTTACCTGCTCTGTGTAGTAGTTTTGCACAAAGCAGCTTGAATTCTCCTCTTCTTGGCCCCTCCCTCCTGTTGAGTGTCCCAACAAGCAGCAGCTTGCTATGGGGGGCACCTGTACCGAGCTGTGGCTCCACGTTTCCATTCAGAAACGGAGCCCCAGTTCGGCCCTGCCCTCCTCGCATTGACTGACTAACTGACCTTGACAGCATGAGCCAATGGCGCCGCTGCTGTGTCTAAGCCAAATCAGGAGAGAGAGAGTGCAGAATGGCCAAGGCACCCATGGACATCGCTGGGTTGAGGGGGGCTCAGCCAAGTATTAGGGGGTGCTGGGGGGGAGCAGCTGCTGCACAAAGACTTTATCTTAATGCATAGAATGCAAGAAGATAAAAAGTCTGACTTTACAACTCCTTTAGGCTCACATGTAACCCTTTGAATGCCCTAGATGTTAACCCCATCTTAGCCAGTGTAGTCATTACAGTGTCAGTGAATAGTGTTAGCACTAATCACTGTATTAGTGTCACTGGTGGTGGCAGTTAGTCCGTTCCCCTCCAACATCAGATTGCCCATCGAAGTCCCATTATAAGTCGATAGTCATCGCAATTAGTAGTATATAATAGAAAAAAAATACTGAAATGTTTTTTTTATTATCAAAGGACATGTAGCAGAATACATTTTGCCCAAAATGTATGAAGAATTTTATTGGATATGTTTTGTACCAGAAAGTAAAAAAGATATCTTGTTTTTTTTTTGTTTATATCGCAAAAAAAACAACAACAAACATTGGTGATGAAATAACACCAAAGGAAAGCTCCATTTGTATGAATAGGATATAAATGTTTGTGTAGAGCAGGGGTCTCCAAACTGTGGCCCGAGGCCCAGATGTGGCCCTTTGCTAGCCTTTATCTGGCACTTGGGATACTATTCCTCCCACTGACACCAACAATAGGGCACCATTTCTTCCACCAATACCAACGAGGGGATACTATTTCTCCTACTAATAGAGACAGTACTCCTATTGAGAACCAACCCTAAGGCCAGATTTATTCTCACTCATGCCGGACCCGTGACATTTTCTGCCCCTGCTGGCCACATTCCGTCCCTCCTCAAGTCTGAAGGACAAAAAACTGGCCCTTTGTTTGAAAAGTTTGGAGGCCCCTGGTGTAGAGCATTGCATGACTGCAGTGTCAGTTTAAGTAGCGCAGCGCCAAATGGCAAAACATTGCCTGATCATGAAGGGGGTAAAACCTTACGGAGCTCAAGTGGTTAAAGGGGTTTATTTTTTCCTTTTCATTAAAAAGTGTAAAGCTGGCCATACATTAAGGGCCGGTTAAGACCAGGAATCGCAGAGTAATGCGCTGAGTGTGTGATTTGAATGTGGGCATGTGGGGGGCATGCGAGGAGTTGACTTAAAATACCTGCAACCACTGTCCCTTATAATCTATATTATGAATATTACCACAGTCAAATAAAAGTAGTTTTTGAGAATCGTGATTCTCATTTTTCCCAGAATCGTTCAGCCCTACTGCATTCACAAGTGTCAAAGGGGCCCGAAAGCAACGAAAGGCAACAGCAGGTATTAAGCACTCATTGCATCAAAGGCAGGTCAGGTACCTATTCTGAAAGCAAATGTTACACAAGATTAGATTGAAAACTGACTCAAAGCATGTATGCGTCATGAGAGTGTCTGAAGAAAAACAGCACATTCCAATGAAAAAATATTCCAGGAGTAATATTTGGTCAGCTGACTTCAATATTTCTCAGTCAATACCCACAAAAGGAAATGTGGCAATTGTAGCTGTGCCCGATCAATAAACCCAATTACAACACTCATTAACGCAAGACAAAAACAAGGATGTCATCAGAACAGGCTGATGTCACTCAGGATTAGTCATGAGAAGACTGAAGCCACTTGACAATTCTATAAGCCTTAACACTTACAAAACTTCATAGATATGTTCTGGAGGGAACCCAGAGGGGCACATTCATTCTCAGCATCACGGGACTCCTGTAATGGGAATAAACTTTGCAGACTTGGCAAAGCTTGTAGGTACGTTATTATGATTGCAGTGATGACAACCTATTCCTCATAGCCTTTCATCATTTGAAATTTCATTAATGCAAGGCCTAATATACCACACAATGAAAGAATGGAACTACTCATGCACTGAAGTGCAGCTTCCAAAAATAGGGTTTTCAGCACTGCGCCGAATAAAAAAAAGTGCCGATAATGACTGCCGAAAATGATTTTGCTGCGATTTTATTGCTCGTGGCGTGTTTTTTATAGGTCATGTGATTGAGGCTGGGTTCACACTGAAGAATGCAGCAGCTCACAGGAATCCGTTGCGACTTCAGGTCCGATTGCAGCCAGAATTTTTGGCTGAATTGGGACCTGAAACTGACAATTACACACAGGGCTCCTGTGCAATTTGCACCATAGAGAGCCGGTCACAATCTCCTGCTATGCAAATTGGATGCAAGGAAACCCGCATCCAATTCACACTAGTGTGAACCCAACCTTAAAAAAATGCAACAGATGCATTTCTCTTGCGTTCAACTCAATGAATGACGCAGCTGTGTGGGCGGAGCTGTGCCATTTTTGAAATGTGACGGCAAGTGCGGGGAAAGAAACCCATGTCTGTTGTCAGAGGGTGACTCAAAGGGGAGAGGTCGGCTGCTCCAAAAGGAACGCTACATACCCTAAATACGGGTGTAACTTGTAACGTGTTACAAAAAGGTGAACATATCCTTTAAGGAACCATCAATCCAAAACTTAAAAGTAGAGCTGAAACGATTAATCGATAATAATGGATAATGAAAATCGTTGACAACAATTTTCATTATCGATTAATTGGTCCGCACCTTCCGACTGTCCGTCCGCCCGCCCTTCCGCCCATTCAAAAAACCTCCTGTCTGTAATAACAGGCGCTGCCATTTTACACAGCACATGCAGCGCCGACGTGCCTCGTATGTGTACTAGGCGCCGCCGTATTTAAAGGCATGTCCGCCCAGCATGTCCACACCTCTCCTCGGCTCTCCTCTGACGTCAGCTCCCCACTGATCCCAGCCCCGCTCGCTGCTGCCTCGAGGGAACAGAGGCTAGAAGCAGCCGTGAGGAGAGCCAAGCTGCACTGTCTGTTAAAGGTAGGTTTTTCTACCTTTCACAGTCTAGTTTACAGTTGCACACTCACAGTAACAGTACAATGAGTACATGCCCCATCCTTCTAACTCCCATCATTGGTGTTCCCGGGTGGGGGAGGGAATAGTGCCCCGGCACTGGTGTTCCCGGGAGGGAATAGTGCTGCTGCAAAGTTGTGTAATGTTAGTGTTAAACGTTTTCTAATCTGCCATTTGTGTAACATGTTTTTTTATTATTACTGTTAAATAAACGAAAAAATTCCACATTACGTTTTTTACGATTTTATCCGATCAATTAATCGAAAAATAATTGGCCGATTAATCGATTACGAAAATAATCGTTAGTTGCAGCTCTACTTAAAAGACTGAGGTACCCTTTAAATAGTTCAGTAGAGGACGACCATAACAGAATTCAGGAGCCCAGCATTTCAAATAAGGAGCAAAAAGGCAATTTGTATTTACAAAAGGGTGAATAAAAATATTCCATCAAAAATACGGTATGTCAATTCGTTTAGGTTACCCCATACCCATCCACATGGCTTGCAGTAGAGCTGAGGGAATCGTGATCTTCATTCTAAGCAAAAAAATCGTGAATCAAATTTTTGCCAGAATTGGGCAGCTCTAGCTTGTAATAATGGAAACTGCATACTTCTTGAGTCGGCCATAGACGGTTCGAATCTCAGCTGGTTTAGCAGGTACCTGCCAAGATTCGAACCATGTATGTGCAGACAGACATGCTGCTTGTACCCAAGTTTTTACATATTATCACCAACGTCTATTATAGCCACTAGCAGTAATTACTGTGATGAACCGCCCTCCTCCCGCCCCCTTCAGGAGCGCACAATGGCTCCGTGGAAGGGATCAGTGTTGATAGTAGAATCAAGCAAGTTACCGTCCTATAACCCATGGTCGCAAGAAAGAAAAACGCTCCTTCTGTGGCCAGTTTTAGTGTTGTAGTTGGCAAGTAGCCAGAGCTGCACATCAGTTAGAGCTCATGCACACTGCAGCTCAAAAGAAGCGGCTCCTGCAGGCTTTTGAGCTTTCAGAACTCCCCTCCATGTTAGCCAATTTATCCATACACACTTTTTTTACAGTCATATGCCAATTCAGACTTCCCCCATAAAACTCGTGTTTTTGAGAGGAGCTTTCAAGCAGAAAAGATGCCCAAAAATGCACGAAAAAGCTCGGAAACACACCAAAAAAAGAAAATGAGCAGCGGATAAAAAAATAAAAAAGAAGTGCATAAGAGCCCAAAAAAGTACCAGCTTCTTCAAGCTGAAAAAAAGCTCAAAAGCCTGGAAAAGCATTATGCTGCAGTATGCATGAGCCCTTAGTAGTAGACATCACACACTGACATGACTGCATTGATGAGCATTGCTATTTTTTAGAAGCCAGCATGCTGCATCTGAGGTGCCATCAAATATGGACATCTTTGGTCACCATAAACAATACCTACTTTGCACTAAAACGCGGTTGGCTGTAGGATGGTAATAAAATAGAAGAGCCCACACTCACTGCATGCTCCTCAGTGGAGGATAATTTAAGAGAATGTAAATGAAAACCTTAAACACTACAATCAGAAAATGCTTTTATGACTGTACTAAAGGGGTAAGGGATTAATAGAAGGGTGATATTTCATGTCATGTGTCCAGCAGAGTCATAAGGGACTAAATCCCCATCTGGGCAATCCACTGTACATGTGTTTATAATGAAGAGCGAACAATATGTTATAGCTCGCGAGGACCGCAGTGCAGTACTGGAGACACAAGCCTGTAGAATTGCTCCTACAGGAGGGGGTTCTACATTATGGTTTCAAGCGCTTCCATCCTTCCTCATTTCTCACAACACCGAGACAGAGGAAGAGAGGAAAACATCTCAGGACACAAAGCACTCAACAATGAAGAACTTCTAAATTAAAACCATGAGGAAGGAAAGCCGTTTATCGGGCCCCCTGTAATTATATGTGGCAGAGCGAGAGATGAACAAGGTAGTTAGGACCACTCCATAAACAGACTAAGAAATAAGAATGTGTGTCCTCGCTGCTCCTTAGGATTTCATAGGCGCCTTAGGCTACCCAAGCGACTAACAAGCCATGAAATGTTATTAGCACATACCCCAATGGGCAGCTACTTAAGACGCAGCTGGAGAGCGAAATGAGCCTAGAGCTTCGTCTGCTCCTCTCACCTTACCTGCCCCGTATCTGTAACATACACAGCCAACGGTGCCAGACTGCCTGTTCCCAGACTCCCATCACACCGACATTCCTCTACTACTCCGGAATGGAGAATTAACCTGAACTGTCTTCACATCCAGCACCCTCGCCGTATACAAGGATGCTATAGGATGGTTATAAACAAAGATCAATTAGTCTTTACAAGCACTTATTTTTATAAAAATATGAAGGAGACTGGCGTAAAGTGTTGTAAAGAAGGTTTTTTTACCTTACTGCATTCTACGCAAAAAGGGGGGGGCATACCCGAGCTCAATTCAGCAATGCGCACGAGAGCAGAGGCTCTCTTCCTTCTCATGGTCTCAGAAGCAGCAGCAAGAGCTATTGGCTCCCACTGCTATCAGAAGCAGTGATGGTGTGGGGCTGAGCCCCTCCCTGTGTGTCTTATGTGCATTCAAAGCAGGGCCCAGGAGGGGAGGAAACAAGAATGTATGCCCCCATAGAGGCTTACTATCCAGAAGTGCCCAGGACGCGGTGTGCATGCTCCGCACGGAACAGCACAACAGCTGATTTTACACTTTCCCTGACTCAAAGGGGAGGTATCGGGGGTCTTGAGATTTCAAAGCCAAAGCCATACATACATATAAAATACCCAATACCTGAAACTCGTTAATGACAACAATCAGCAAAGAAGGTAAATAAAAAAAACTTAAGGGGTAGTAAAGGTACAATTATTTTTCCCTAAATCGCTTCCTTTACCTTAGTGCAATCCTCCTTCACTTACCTCATCCTTCCATTTTGTTTTTAAATGTCCTTATTTCTTCTGAGAAATCCTCACTTCCTGTTGTTCTGTCTAACTACACACAGTAATGCAAGGCTTTCTTCCTGGTGTGGAGTGTCTTGCTCGCCCACTACCTTGGACTACAGGAGCGTCAGGACGCTCTCTACGTTGCAGATAGAGAAAGGAGCTGTGTGTTAGTGGGCGTCCTGATGCTCCTGTAGTCCAAGGGAGAGGGCGAGCACGAAACTCCACACCAAGAAGAAAGCCTCGCATTACTGTGTGGAGTTACAGACAGAAGAACAGGAAGTGAGGATTTCTCAGAAGAAATAAGGACATTTAAAAGCAAAATGGAAGGATGAGGTAAGTAAAGGAGGACTGCACTAAGGTAAAGGAAGCTATTTAGGGGGGGAAAAAAATTCCTTTACAAGGTTTTTTTTTTTTTAAATACTGCATTGTGTTCCTATATTTCTCTTAAACATGAAGGTCCCATTGCTACTTTGCATAGTGGAAACACGCATTCCCACAGACGGGTTTTTTATGTGGATCACACAGAGGACAGTCCATTTACTTGACTGAGCTGCCCGATGAATAACAAAGTGCCAAATAAACTCCTGCACCTTTGTGGACATGAAGGGTCATGCAGTTTTTCAGCATGCGTTGTGGAAAAGTGCATCAAAACAAAAATCTGCACATTGCAATGAGGATGCATTAAAAATTAATGGCCCGGCAAGGACAAAGTGTGTTTACAGAGTGTTTCCAGTGCGTCCTGGAAACAAAGTGTTAATAGGACCTAACAAAACGTAATTTGGCAAAAAAACACACACACACACACACAATATGACACAAGTATCTTAAAGGAATGAAAATGAAATGTGAATATTTTCTAGTGTCTCCATGTGGCTCCTCAGAACCGGTCTGTCACCTTAAACTGATTCAGCAGACGTGTCATTTTCTCATTTAACAAGATAGATGAGAGAAGAGCCTTTTGCACACACTGCCTAAAATACTGACATCCAAGTGTCTGGGGAGAAAGTGTTTGCTTTCCACAGCAATTATATTTTCCTTTATGTAACCGGCACAGTTAGAGTTAGTTTGGTTATTATGGGCATACTGGCACATATGAAAACTGGAGGAATCAAGACTGAACAAAAGTAACGCCAAAAGAAACCGGCCAGGTGACTTGTGTTTTTCCGAGAGACGTTGCTGTGGGCAAAACTCTCATATGTGCATCTCAGATTCATGTCGGCACAGATCCCATGTGTCGGGATGACTGAACCGCACATGCGCAGAAGTGACATCATCCCGCAGCAGCCAAAGAAGACTGCCGGAGTCCAGCACCTGGATAATCTGTTATAATATTCAAAACGATGGACCTTTGGAGAGCTAGTAGTATTGCAGACCTTCATTCGCCTATAAAGGAAACATGTAGGAAGATGCTGCCCTTGTTTCTGAAAATGTTATGCCGTGTACACACGATCAGATTTTCTGTCGGAAAAACCTTGGCTTGCATACACACGATCACACAAAATTTCTCATAACTTTCGACCGACAAGAACGCGGTGACGTACAACACTAATACGAGCCGAGATAATTCAGTTCAATGCTTCCAGGCATGCAAATTGTTTCCAAGCATGCGTCCGTCTGTAGTAATTCCGACGCTCAAAATTTGGACGCATGCTCAGAAACAATTTGCATGCTTGGAAGCATTGAACTTAATTTTCCTGGCTTGTCGTAGTGTTGTACGTCACTGCGTTCTTGTCGGTCGAAAGTTAAGAGAACTTGTGTGACCGTGTGTATGCAAGCCAAGGTTTTTCCCACGGAAAATCTGACCGTGTGTAGGCTCCATTAGACTTTTGCTGTCGTAATTTCCGCCAACAAAAGATTGAGAGCTGGTTCTCAAATCTTCAAAAAAGAAAAAAATCCTATCGGAAAATCCGATCGTCTGTAGAAATTCCGACACGCAAAATTAGATCGGAATTTTGTTTCTTCTGAAGATTTGAGAACCAGCTCTCAATCTTTTGTTGGCGGAAATTTCCGACAGCAAAAGTCCGATGGAGCATACACACGGTCGGAATTTCCGTTCAAAAGCTCATATCAGACTTTTGCTGTCAGAATTTCCGATCGTGTGACATTCTTAACACTTTAGCTTCACCTATTGAAATCATTAAAGGGGTTGTAAAGGTTCATTTTTTACTTCCTAATATGTTACTTTAAGCTAATGCATTGTTGGTTTACTTACCTATTCCTTCGATTTCCCTTCTAAAAAAATTTTTCTTTGTCTGAATTTCTCACTTTCTGTTTCTCCTCAGTAAGCTGTTCTAAATAACTTTTCACCGCTTGGATGATGGTGGAAAGCTTACTGAGGAGAAACAGGAAGTGAGAAATTAGAACAACATTTGGAAGGAAAATCAAATGAAAAGGTAAGTGAACCAACAATGCACGAGCTTAAAGGAACCAATTTAGAAAATAAAAGAAGAACCTTTACAACCCCTTTATCAGGAACCAGTACACAGATAAGTACTTCTGACTTTCCTCCTGAAGTTCACCCCCCTTCCCCCGCAGCCTTCTAGGACACATCCACAGGTCCCAGAAGTTTAGCAATACACTATATGCCAATTTTACGACAGAAAATCGATCTGAATTAAAAGACTTGAAAAACAATTCCTATGTACTGAATATTGGGGGAAGGAAACCTGAAAGAAATACCTTACTATCTCTTTCAAAGATAACATGATATGACAACAGGAAGGATAAGTATGGAAAAGAATGTGAAGAAACAAAAACATTACATTTCATTCCTTTCTCATTATAGAGAATTTATCAGAAACAGAACAGAACTCACTTGCAGAAATATTTTATAACATTATCAGGAAATGTATATTTCTCCAAAACACAAAGTCAGTGCTGGACAAGCTCCCGCCAAAGGCTGAGCTACAGAAACACAACCATCCCCACCCCTTCACAGATATGGAGTCTTCAGGGTCACACTCCGCTTATGGCATTTACCGTGAGGAACCAACAAAGTACAGCCACTGTATACAACAGGATTGATAAGAAGAGAACCAATTTACATGTATATCAAAAGACAAAAATATTAAAGTGGATGTAAAGGTCACAATGTAGAGTATAAGATTTCCCATCTGTGCCCAGTCTTGCCACACAGAGTTAATCCAGCGCTGAGTAATCCTCTTGTAATGTTCAGTGCAAATTGACAGAATTCCAGATAAAAACTTGCCAAATTATAAAGTCTGTTTCTTTGTTATTGCTTTCGGTGACAGGTTATTTACATATCTAGTTTGGACATGTTTATCATATGTTATGTGGTCCAAAGTTCATTGTATATTACCAGGATGTGTTATGTGGGGGAGGGGTGGATTTCTCACTTTTTATACCTCATGTTATGATAAACAAACATATGATAAACATGTCCAAGCTAGATATGTAAATAACCTGTCACTCAAAGCAAGGAGAGAGAAACTAACTTTTTATTTAGGCAGGTTTTTATCTGGAAGGCTGTTCATTTTACTGAACATTGAAAGAGGATTACTCAGATCTGGATTAAGGCTGGGTTCACACTACGATTTTCCTGTCCGTCAGCCGCATACTATTTATATGAAAAAACGTATGCGGCTGAAACGGATTGAACCGTACGTAAACGTATGCCCAAAAGTGAAACGTATGCGTTTATAAAACATATACGGTTTCAAAAAGTGCGTACGATTCCATCTGGTTTTGATTAAAAAAAGGCATACATTTTTGGAATTAGTGTCATTTAATAAAGATTTTCTTGTTTTATTGAAATTTGGCAGGAAGTAGGAGTGGTTTCACATGTAGATGAAAAACGCATACGGTTTATACGTATGGAACCGCACATATGTGCGTTTTCCATTGACTTTAATGTTAAAAAAAACGTATGCGTTTGCCATACGGTTTCAAAAACGGCCTCAAAACCGTGGTTGAACACGGTTTTGCGTACTGTTAAAAAACGTTTTGCCAGCAAATCGTACGCACCCGGATGCATCTGAGTGCATACGATTTGCAATGCATTGTCTATGTATGCGTTTTCCCGTACGTTTTCAAAACTGAAATCGTATGCGGCTGACGGACGGGAAAATCGTAGTGTGAACCCAGCCTGTGAGGCAAGACTGGGCACAGATGGTAGGAAATCTTAGACTCTACATTGTGACATCAAAAAAATAAAAAATTTACATCCACTTTAATCATAACTTGGGAAAGTAAGGGAATTATTCTTTGAGTGGGCAAAAGAGCGAGAAGAGTCCGAGGAGGGAGAAGAAATTGGAAGAGACACTGGAGCTGCCATAATAAAATACTTAAAAAAAAAAAACCTGTGTATCGTTTATTTCTTACACTTTTTTTTACGATGTACCCCATACTCATTCACATAGGTTGGGGGGCCGGAAACTGGAGGCCCCCTTCTTAAAGGGGCTTCCAAATTCCGATAAGCGACCCACCCACAGACACAACAACCACTGGCCAGGTTTGTCAGGAAGAGGCCCTTGTCCTCATCAACATGGCCTCCCCTGCCCAAAGCACCCCCCCCATGTTGAGTGCATGTGGCCTGGAACGGTTCAGGAGGGGGGCGCTCACTCACCCCCACCCCCCCATCATGACTTGTCAGGCTGCATCCTCAGACACCATTTTCTTTGTCGTGAGGGTTGCCCTTAAAATTCATAACAGACCGAAAGGGTCTGATATTGTCCGAGGTGGGAACCCCACCCCAATTATTTTTTCACTCCGACGGGGGTTCCCCTTAATCCTCGTCACACAAGTCAGATTGTCCTGATCAGACTTCTGTTGTAACTTATATTCAAATCAATTGTCTCCTGTAGGAAACTATTGATTTTGAAGAGAGGCAGAGAAACATTGCTAAATACGCATTAATGCCAATGCAAAATGCTAATAAAAAAATAAAAACAAACATTTTAAAGCAGCATTTTCCTGCCAGCAATCCGATGTCCAGAATGACTATGAGCCTCCTGTGTGCATGAAGCCTTAAGCCCCTTTCACATTGATACGACTTGTCTCACGATCTTGTACTGCAAAATCGTATGACAAGTCATTCTCCATGATTTTCAATGAACACCATTCATACTGGCACGACTTTAAGTAGTGCCGACTTCAAAGTAGTCCCTGCACTACTTTGGTCCGACTTTGATGCCACTTACACAGGCATTCATTGAAATCGTGGCCGCCAAACGTGGCAAAATCGCGGTAAAATCGCACGACTTTGCAGTCGTACAAGTGTGAAAGGGACACACTATCAGATTTCCATTGGACAAAGCCGTGCAATTTTCCGCCAACATTAGCAACTTCTGCTAATGCAGTGTTTCTCAATTCCAGTCCTCACGCGAAAATACCAATAAATTGTCATATCTTTGGAAGCAAGAACGGAGCTATGTATCGTCTTATTCTGGGAAAGGATATGGATCGTGTATGCAATATTGTCGGAGTGTGTCAGATAAGCTTGTCGTGGATGGATGGAAGGTTGTAAGCGGTGGTGACCGTTACATTTGGTGGCACAGCAGTGGGGTGATTCCATCTTCAGAAGGACGTCTACAAGGACACAGGACAATGGAGACGCTGTATGAACGGATGAAGCTCTCTTCCCTCATGGACTTACTGGAGAGCCGGGGCAGACCGGCCAGCAACCGTAAGAAAAGGGACATTATCGCAGAACTTGTCGAAATGAATAGAGCTAAGAGGCCCAGCGTAACAGACAGGACACCCGAGGAAGAATTTTTTGATCGGGCTGTTAAACATGGACTGGCACAATATGGTCCTAATCCTCCACCGGAGATCATAGACCGGGGTATAGCGGCTGTGGATGCCACCTTGCGACAGCGAAGAAGTGCTGCAGCAGCTGAAGAGAGAGGAGAGGTGCAGATACCAGTCTCCATGGAAGAGGAATTCCAAAGGAGGTTACAAGAGATGTGGATACAGCATAGAGGACCAGTATCAGAGGAGGTCCTGTTGGGATGGTCGGATGTGATTCGGTGCCAACTCTGGAAGGAAGCGTTAGCTCTGGAGCAGCAACACCAAGGAAAGGTCCTGCCCTCCATCTATGCAAGGTACTGGCCGCAGTATGACGTACGAATGCTGTTGGGGGAACAACCGAAGCAGGAGTGGATAGCGGAATTAAACAGGCTGATCCAGGCAGAGATACAGCTGGATGAGAGCTACAGAGCCCTCCGGTGGTATGTAGCCCAAGAGTGCCCGTGGTCAGCGGATGACAGCCCCACAGAAGGCTATGACTATGATGGCCTGGGATTCTTATATTGGAGGATGTCCAGTGATCCCGACTTTGGGGATGATCGGGAGTGGCGCTTGGAGGACATAATGGAGCACAGAGAGGAAAAATTAAATATCTCGGGAGGCCACTGATCACAGGAAGATTTAGAATTTCTGGCCATTCAAGAATGGGAGCTGGAGGTTGCCTACAGACAGCTGCTAGACTCGGCTCAGCAGCAGGGTGGGGCTCCCATTGCCTGGGACTATGAGGAAAGGTCAGATAACTGAAATCATGGCTGATGAATCGGCAGTGGAAAATATGGAGATTTTCATCCCTAAAGCCGAAGCGGATGGTGTGGAGTTCCAGAGAACCGGGGCGGTTGGCCCCTCTCTCCAACAACAAGCTGAGGTGGTAAAGCTTTTACCGCCAGCTGAATCACTGGCAACAGAACAGAGGGTCACGGACCTCTGCTCTCCACTAACGGAAGAGGGGGACCCTGTGGTGGTGGATGGGACTGTGGTCTCCACTCACAGCAACCCAGCAGAAGAGCTGGCAACAGAGCAGAGTGTCATAGGCCTCTGCTCCTCACTAACAGAAGAGGGGGTTCCTGGGGTAGTGGATGGGACTTGAGTGTCCACTGGCACAACCCCAGAAAATGGTACAGGACTGGGACAGGAGGATGTCGGCTTTGCTTTGCAAGCACCGGGGGGTTTTCACCAAGCACCAGTAGATGAGACTTCAGTCTCCACTGGTATACCCCAGGAAGGGGGGGCAGTTGGCCCAGACCCCCAACAGCATGATGGACTGAGCCCAGCCACTCTGCCTTCTCCCCAGCGGCAGGCGTGTTCTCCAAGAGAGGCAGAGGTTGGCGGGGTGAGTAATGCTCAGTTTGGAGCCATTTATTTGGGGTACAGTATGGATACCAGCATTGGAGGACTAGAACTACTGACGGACTTCAGAGTCAACCCGTTTGGGGTGACCACCTGTGTCCGTCTCCCACCGAAAGGGGAGAGATGTAACGGAATGGCCCGTGACAGAGTGAGATATTCCTGTCTAGGGTCACCTTATGTCCACTAGGGCCATAGGGCGACAAAGAATCATAATTCATATATTACAGAAGACATTAATAAGGGACATTAATAATAATTCATGTTTGCAGGATGTCTTCAAATATCAAAAGCTGTTAGCTATGCAATCTGGGCACACATGCTTTTGAAAGGTGTTAATTCAGGTCTACAAGACCAGAGTGAGTCATACCTTTGTATAATATGCTATTGAAATATCTTAAGGTGTTGGCTATTCACTGTAAAGACATTCCGTTGAAGGTGTGGATTGCACCCACTCTCACAAGACTCTGCCATTGTGTGATAAAGCTGTCTAGAGAACTTATTAAACTAGATGTCTGTTACTATTCAAGGTTAATTGAACCCTATTGATGATGCGGTGCCGTCATGTCTAGCTACCAATTAAAGAATTATCCTCAGTGAGTGAATAGGGGGGTGGAGATTGCATTGTCCTGTGATAAACTGCATTATGCTTGAGACTGTATAAGAAGCTGAGAAAATACCAATAAATTGTCATATCTTTGGAAGCAAGAACGGAGCTCTGTCTCGTCTTATTCTGGGAAAGGATATGGATCGTGTATGTAGGAAGGCTGGCTGGAGGCCGGCCTGTGTTTGTGGGAGGAGTCCGGGGCTTCATAGTCCGCCTCCTCCTCCTCGCTTGCGTCGGCTGGGTGTTTGTTGTGACGGGGCGGTCACATCAGCGGCGCGTGCGTAATTTCCGGTTCCGGTCCAGGCGCGGAAGTGCAGGCCTGTCGGAGGTCTCGGCGTGTGGTGGTGGCTGGTCGGCGGCGAAGGTAGGGGCGATCGGTCCCTACAGGGGGGGGAGGCTCTGGGGGGGCGGCATCTCGTACAGCACGGGGGCGATCATAGCGGTCGGCATGTCAGCGCATGCCTGGGGGGGGCGCTGTTCAGGTTACAGGTAGGCCTGGGGGGGGGGGGGCGGGTCACGAGGTGGGGGGTGGGCGGCCTGCGGCGGCATCAAGTGCTGCAGGGCTTGGCTTTACAACTGCTGTTATTATTACTGACCCGGGAAAGCGACCAATAGCACTGCCAGCACCCAGCACAATTGCTGAGCCTTGTAGTTCCACAACTGCTGGATTATGTTTGCCTCACCACCATGTTCATGGGAGTGTTTTACGGGTCTCATGTGGCTGTCATTTTGTTACAGGTTTTCCTCCCTTCTTCTGTCAGTTGCCAGGGTGCAGGAGTACTTGCTCTTCTCAGATTATAGCAGGTGCGTGCAGGTTGGCAGGGTCCTAGGGTTGGGGGGGGGGGGGCGCTGGTTCATGCGGCATGCTGGGGTTTTTTGTTTTCTTACTTTGGTATTCCTGTCATTTCTTTTCCAGGTTTGTCTGCAGTACAGTGTATTTGGTTGCAGGTTTTGATTTTCCGGTGACAGTCTTGCATTTTCCCTGTAACGACAGGTGCGTGCGGGTTCGCGTTGCTGGCATGGGGGAAAGGGGGGGGGGGGGGGATTTGGGCGTCCGGTTGCTGGAAATTTTAAAGTCGGTTTTTTACCCTCATTAGTGTTATAGGTGGGCGTTTTCAGTGGCATTCGGCTCTCGTTCGTTAAGCAACAGGTGCGTTCTTTTGTTTTTCTGGTCACGGGTAGCATAAGGGCAGGGCATTTAGGTCTTTCGGGCCAGAATTTTATTGTACGTGTCATACAGATTCTCGGCCGACATACGTCATACGTTGCACTGCACTGATTATACTCATATTTTATACCCACCACGTTCTGTGGGTATCACAGCCCTGAGTGTTCGTTATTTAAGTACCCGTCTTAGCGCGATGGGTGTCTCGGGCTTGTTCATTACATTTAGTCACGGTGGTTTGCGCATCAGGGTCATTCACGCGCTTTGACACTTGTCTGCACCTTTCTGGTTACATGGTTGGGTTGGGGGTGGGGGGGCGGCAGGGAGTCTCGTAGGGGCGGTATGCTTTTCACGTGTGTTGTTTTTTACGTAGGTGCAGCATGTCACATGTGTCTGAGAGTGAGGGGTCCTCCAGGATCCCACCATCACTCCCCGGGGGTTCGGAGCACAGCGGCATCCCATCGCTGAGGAGTTGGACGGTGCCCAGGCTCTCAGCGGAATTACGTCGTAGGGGTATTGTGTTCCCGGCATCTGCCAGGAAAGCCGAACTTTTCAAGTTATTGTTCCCTGGCCCACCGCGGTCTCTTCCTGAGGATGACCTGAGTCAAGGGTCCGTGCAGAACTCGCTCACGCAGATTCACGCCCTGTTGAATACATTATCTTCATCCATGTCGCAGATTCAGGACAGGATGGATGCTGTAGAGGCGCATGCGGCTAGCGCTCACGTGGCGCCAGCACCTTCGGTTCCAGGGCCGGTGCTTCCTTGCACCCCCGTAGGTAATTCGGCCATCCCTTTACCCGTGGCAGCACCTTCCCCGTTGGCGGCCTTTCCATCAGTGTCACCGGCACATTTTATTCCCGCCAACCTTAGGAAGGATATTCTGGAGGGGAAGGATGTTAACTTGGCTTCCCTGTTGATTGCATCTCAGGATATTACGGAAAATAAATCGTACGCTTGTGGCGAGGTCTCGGTGGTCCTGAAGACCAAGGACCCCAGGCTGAACCGCAAGCTCAGTGTGGCCGAGTTTGTACTGGCGTTTGGCATTTTCCGGGATATCTTGTGTACAGTCAGTCCGGATAGGAGGGTGGAATTGGACTTGTACTTGCATAAAGTGGTGGATCTGGCTCATAAATACGGTGGTTGCAGCTTTTATGATTACCACCGGTCGTTCTCGGCCAAAGCTGCGGCCACCTGGGCCCAGTTCCAGGTTGTCATGTGTTGGAGTAATGTCGATATGGAGTTGTTTTGCAGACACTTCGCCAATCAAAGGTCCCCAGTCTGCGGCACATGCCAGTCCACTACCCACACCTCTGCATGGTGTCCTATGATGGAGGTTCCGGGTTCCTCGGGGGTGGGTAGAGGCATGCCCGGTTCGGCCGCCGCGGTTGCTTCAGGTCAGGTGGATAAGTTGGGTAGGCCTGTCCATTTCTTGGGTAAGTCGCAGGTCTGCAATAATTACAACAATGCGGGGTGTAGCTACAATCAGTGCAGGCTCCTTCATGTGTGTTCTAATTGCTTTAGAGCGCATCCTAAATCTGCCTGTGGGGTTAAACCGTTTTCTGCTTCATGACTGAGCCGGGTCAATATTGGGGCGCTAGGCATGTATCTGGAGGAGCATCCATCTCCCTGTGTCAAGCGGTTTTTGGTGGAGGGGTTCTCCACTGGCTTTCACACAGGGTTGATCACGCTCCCCACGGTCACTTGGGAATGCGACAATCTCTTGTCTGCGGGCCTGCATGCTTCCTTAGTCGACGAATTAGTGGGGGTGGAGGTGGACAAAGGGTTCGTTATTGGGCCATTCAGTACTGCTCCGTTTGGCATGTGGAGGGTCAGCCCTATTGGTGTCGTGTGTGGCAAGTTCTCCAATAAATATCGTTTGATTTACGATTTGTCTGCACCTCATTGCTCACCTATTCCCAGTCTGAATGCGCTGATTCCTGCGGAGGAGTTTTCGTTAAAATACTCGTCGGTGGATTCAGCCATTCAGCTCATCCTGCGGTTGGGTAGGGGGGCTTGGTTATCCAAAGCGGATGTCGCAGATGCGTTCAAATTACTGCCTATCAAGCCAGCACTTTGGCAGTGGTATGGCATCAGGTGGCGCGGGTTGTACTACTTCGCCACCAAACTAACCTTTGGATCTCGCAGCAGCCCCTTTTTGTTTGACGTTTTCGCACAGGCACTCCATTGGATCCTGGAACATGTCAAGGGCTGTCGCGGGGTAGTGCATTATCTGGATGATTTCTTGATGGTAGAGCACTCTGGCCAGGCACCCAAGGATTTGCAGGAACTGAGGCAGTTGTTCGCTATGTTGAATGTACCTTTAGCTTTGCACAAAGTGGAGGGCCCGGCTACAATTATCAATTTTCTGGGCGTCACGTTGGATTCTGGTCGCATGGTTGCCAGCTTGCCCAAGGTGAAGTTGGAGAGGATTCGTTTGGCGGTTCATAGGTTCGTTTGTTCCGCGGTTTGTACTAAGAAGGATCTACAGTCACTCTTGGGCATGCTCAACCATGCTATGAGAATAATCCCGCAAGGTAGGGCGTTCGTGTCCAGGTTATTGGCTCTCTTGCCGCCGTGTCAGGATGACGATGCTCGCGTCAGCCTTCAGGCCGGGGCGCGTGCTGATCTAGTCATGTGGGACCTGTTCCTGCAGGACTGGAATGGTATTTCCTTACTTATTCCTCAACCTTCTAATTCGTCCCCCAGGGTGTTCACGGACGCAGCAGCTTCTGTGGGTTTTGCAGCTATTTGCAGGACGGAATGGCTGGCGGGTACGTGGCCTCAGGAGGTTTTTCATCTGCCCAAATTTGCGCAGACGTCTGCTTTATTTGAGGTATATCCCATAGTGGCGGCAGCAGTCACTTGGGGGTCTCAGTGGGAGGGGAGGTCTGTTGTGTTCTTTACTGACAATCTGGCTACTGCCAGCGTTGTTAATAAAGGTAGGTCAAATTCCCTGGTCATCATGGCTTTCATTCGCAGGCTAGTTTGGTTGAGCTTGCAGTACAGGTTCTACTTCCAGGGGGAGTTTATCAGTGGGGTTTGCAATGTGGCTGCTGATGCTTTGTCCCGTGGTAAGTTCGATCAATTTTTCTTGCAGCACCCGGAGGCGGATCGAGTGGGCAAGCCTATCCCTCCATTTTCACTGCTCATCATGGATTGACGGGGTTCTGGTTGCAGGCGGTTGACTTGGCAAACGCCTCTTTGGCCGGCAACACACGCAGGGCGTATGCTACGGGGTGGAGGTGTTTTCACAGGTTTTCCAGGCTGCATCCATCCAGTTGCCCGTGGGACATCAGAGCCATCATGGCGTTTGCCGCTTACTGTCACTCCGTTTTAGCTTTATCTGCTAGCACTATCAGGTCCTATCTGGCCGGGGTACAACACTTCAGGTCTCTGCTGGATCCCGCCTGTACGTCTATTTTTTCGGCTCACCCTCTCAAAGCATTGTTAAGGGGCATTACTAAATCTCGGGGGTTGGTGCAGGTCGCTAGGCGGCCTATTACCGGTCAGATGATTCGGGATATGTCAGTTTTGCTTTCTGCTTCCCCGTTCGGGGTGGGTCCCAGCTTGGTGATCAAGGCGGCTATCCATCTTAGTTTTTTCGGGTTTCTCAGGCCAGGGGAGGTTACCCGCGTCAATTCGCTGGCCCCTTTCTTGCCCCGACGCAGTCTCAGCCGGGGCAGTGATCATTTTGCACTTCAGCTTAACAACAATAAAACTAGGCAGGTCGGTCGGGGTCATGTAGTTAAGTTTTACGGTACCTTGCAGTCCTGCTGTCCGCTGGCTGTGCTAGAAGCTCTGTCTGGGTTTTTGGAGTTGGCCCCGCCGGGCAGCCCCCTGTTACCATTTCCGACTGCCCCATTATCTACTAAGCAGTTCTTGGCTCATGTGAGAATTCTGGTGGGAAGGTTGGGTTTCGACCCCAAGGACTTCACCGGGCACTCATTCAGGATTGGGGCGGCATCGGCCGCGTCCAAGCAGGGGGTACCTCCGTTTATTATTAAACACATGGGGCGTTGGAGGTCCTCTTGTTTCAACAGTTATATTCCTGAGCCTCACGCTGAGGTTGTTAGGGCTTTTGCCTCTTTGCTTAATTAATTGTGTGTATTTTCATTAAACCTTTCGGTTCACACCTACTCTTGTGTCTTTTGCCCTCTTTTCAGGTATACCGTACGGGCAGGCCAAGGCACACCTCAGGCCTTGGTTCTTGGTAGGGTCGGGAGGACTCTGATTACAAGTAGGAAGGCTGGCTGGAGGCCGGCCTGTGTTTGTGGGAGGAGTCCGGGGCTTCATAGTCCGCCTCCTCCTCCTCGCTTGCGTCGGCTGGGTGTTTGTTCCCACCCTCCCGGCCCTCCTTTTCAGGGTTTTCTTACATCATTTGCTTACAGGGTATGCCCTCTTTTCAGGTATACCGTACGGGCAGGCCAAGGCACACCTCAGGCCTTGGTTCTTGGTAGGGTCGGGAGGACTCTGATTACAAGCAATATTGTCAGAGTGTGTCAGATAAGCTTGTCGTGGTTGGATGGAAAGTCGTAAGCGGTGGTGACCGTTACACTGATCAAATCACCTGTGCAAAATAATGGAAAACATGACCTGTTGGGGGGGCGTGAGGACTGGAATTGAGAAACACTGTGCTAATGTCTTATGGTTAGCATTGGTTCAGAGCATGCGTGTTTGTACTTTGGAGGGATTTGGGTATACACGATTGGATAATCCAACAAGACACATTTGTTGGACAGTTTTAAAGCATGCTATAAAACAATTGTTGTCGGAATTTCCAACAATTGTCCGATGGAGCGTACAAACGGATGGATTATCCAACAAAACCCTTCCATCACGCGTTTGTTGTTGGAAAACACGATCGTGTGTATGAGGCTTTAGGATGGAGCTGGACTTTTCAGTAGCCTTGTCACTTGTTATGCAAAGTGTGTGCTCTCAGCATCTGGCAGCCCTGAAATCATTTCTTTAGCACAGGACTTCCCTGGGGACAGCAGCGGCTGTGAGCTGAACAATTAAACAGAAGGAAATCTCCTGAGTGGAGGAGAGGAGACAGACGGCGTGCCCTTCCACTCCTACATGGAACCCACCTCCCTCAGCATCCCTTCAGACTGGATACTCACTCATCCCAACACATTACACAGCTCAATCTAATTAAATATCCATTACTCCATCCATTCAATATTATTACTTGCTCTGTGCAAGGGTTTTGCACAAAGCAGCCCTGATCCTCTTCTAGGGTCGCACACTGGCACTCCTGACTCCTTCCCTTCATCAGGTGCCCCCACAGAAAGCCGAGGAGGGTGCATGTGATCAGCACAGGGCCAATCAGCACTGTCCAGTCAGGACTCGCGAGTCTTGCAGTCTCATAGGACAGTTAGAAAACGCCTCCTACAAGCTTTAACCAGTGCTTGGCTGGACACTGATAGAAGTCACAAGTAGGTCGACCGATATGGGTTTTTCTCTGGCCGATATTTAGAGATCTGGGCGGCCGATATATGATGCAGATTTTTGCAGCCGATATTTTAGGCCGATTTTTTTTTTTGTTGACACTGGCTCGTGGCACTGGATGGCACTGATTGGCAGGTGGCACTTATTGCCATGTTGCACTGGATGGCACTGAAAGATGGTACTAGCAGATGGCACCGATTGGCAGGCGGCACTTATTGGCACTGGCAGATGGCACGTGGTACTGGCAGGTGGCAATAACAGGTGACACTGGCAGGCGGCACTAATTAACACTGGATGGCAATAGTTAGCACTGGCAGATGGCACTGATGGCTTTAGTTGGCACTGGTAGGTTCCACTGGATGGAAGGTGGCACTAATTGGCACTGGATGGTGGCACTGGCAGGGGGCATTGGCAGATGGCACTGATGGAAGGTGGCACTAATTGGCACTGGTATTGGCACTGGATATCAAGTGGCACTGGTGCAAAAAAAAATGGTGTCAGACCCCCTCTCCCTCCAGTATTTACACCCTGCCCCCCGTAGTACAGACACCAGAGAGCGGTGTGTGTCCCACGAGTGCGTGTAAACAGAGGAGGGTCGCCGCGCTGGGTGTACAAAAATGGCCGCGGCTTGGGAGTTAGGCCGAAGCTGCGGCCTTTCCTGATGCGACCGCGGCCATGGTCACAGCATCAGGAAAGGCCGTGGCTTCGGCCTAGCTCCGGATCCGTGGCATCGCTAGTGGCCATGTAAAATATCGGCCTAATTTGGATGAAAATTGGCCGATGCCGATTTCTCCAAAACGGCCAAATATCGGCCGACCTCTAGTCCCAAGACTGCTAATGAGAAAAAGGTATTTAGCAGTTTATATTAGCTAAAATTATTCATGTTCTGTGTACTGTGGGAGACCAGATATAAATGAATGCAGAGCTCTGGGTTTAGTAACACTTTAAAGCAGAACTTGGGTGGAGCTCTGCTTTAAAGTGGATGTAAACCCACTCTCATCCTTTCTAAACTCCTGCCATAGTGCTGATCTATAAGGATATAGATGCCTCCTGCATGTATCCTTACCTGTCAAATGTTTCCCCTCTGTCTGTTATAAGAACTAAAAAAAAAAAAATGCAGATTCTGTGGGTGGTTCTGTTGTCTGGAGCTCTGTGGGTGGAGTCCTGATGTCAGTAGACTCCCCGCCCTCCTCTACACTTCCCTTGTCAACATGCATTTTTCATGTGTATTCCTTACACTGAATTCTGCTATGATCACCAACATCCAGTCAAAATCCAGAAACGTAACCACATGACTTCAGAAAAGGAGTGGGGGTGGGAATTAAAAAATAATGCCCGTCTCCAAGATAGTGCATGAGATATGTAAATAACCCGTCATTCACAGCAAAGGGGGCGGAACGGACTAAGGTTTTTCTCTGTAAGTCAGGTTTGTTTCACTGAACAATAAAAGAGGATTGCTCAGAGGTAGATTAACTGTGTGGCAAGACTGGGCACATATAATAGGAAATCTTATACTCTACATTGTGACCTCGAAAAAAAATATTCGGGTTTACCCATCAAAGCCGACCATAAAGCAAATTAGAAATTCTGCTTCTCGTTGTGTCCGGCACAGAGTGCAGTCCACTGACTTTCAGTGATTTTAAAGTCAGGTCCAGTCACACATGCAAACCAGTTGTAAATGATTAACGACAAAATTACATTTTAGGAGATCTGGACGTACAGTATAAAGTATTACAGTGATCATAAAAATTAAATCCCAGTCCTCCTAGCACATGTGCAGCACGGATAAAATTCCCAGCACCGAGGATTTGCCACAACAAGGAGCTCTTAGTTCCAAAGTGACAAAGGATTGCTGTATGGCCAAAAATCACAAAAGAACTTCCTCCCTGTCTTCCTTGTAATGTGATGTTGGGAACATATGAAGGGTATCCCCCACCCCCCCTCGTGTGTCATACAAAGGCAGGGCTGGGGGGAGTGAAGAGACAAAGATGCTATGGAAGAAAACCTGACTAGGTTTCTCTCTCCCCCAAAGTGTTTTCATTATGTTTGGTTCACAGATTTAAAGTGTCACTAGAATGCTATCGGCTGGTTTTGGGTCACAGGAGAATAATAATAAATGTATTGCAGTGCCAGAAAAAGCTTAGGTCATACTTCTACTTTTCTATTCCACATTGATGGGAGGGGTAGGCATCAAACAAGGCTCCCAAAGCTTGTTTGGCTGTACCTCTGAGGATCATAGGAGTGCAGTTTGTTCTGCACTCATGTAACCCATTATCAGCTGACAGCGACCCGGCTGACGTCACAGGGCCGGTCCAGGCTGGGGCAACATCGTGACCATATAATTGGGATCTGCCCCACAACACTGGACTGGCACCTAGCTCAACGTCTCAGCAAGCCTCTAAAACTGAGCGAGTTTATGGAGCATTGAGTGATCAGCGGTGTTCGATCGCTCGGTTCTCAGTTTTAGAGCCGGCAGAGGACAGATGCAGCATCCACCTAGGTAAGTAGGATTAAAAAAAAAAAAAAAAAAATTTATAAACTGGAGACAAAGTGGGATACTGGGATGCCCGGGAATGTTTGGGATCAGATAGACAGTCTGCCACTACTTTCTCTGCCCTATTCTATTTCAATAAGAACTTTCAGTGCTTTGAAGATTCTGGTCCACAATAAACCAACTTAAAGTGGAGGTTCACACAAAAAGTGAACCTCTGCTTTTTGGATCCCCCCTCCCTTCGGTGACACATTTGGCACCTTTCAGGGGGAGGGGGGGTGCAGATACCTGTCTGATCCCTGCAGGGAATCCAGCCTGTGACGTCACCCCCCCTGCGCTGTCTTCTGGGAAACACCAGCGCCGGTGCGCCATGATCCTCGTGCATGCGCAGTAGGGAATCGGGCAGTGAAGCCATTAGGGAATCATCAAATGAAGTCTGACGGCTTCACTTCCTGATTTCCTCACCGAGGATGGAGGCGGATTTGTAGCGGCTGACTTTATAAAAAAATAAATCGTCCAAACCTCCACTTTAACATGCAACATGTGACCTGCAAAATGTGGACTATTATCCTTGCATGTCCAATTTCAAAGCAGAGTTGCACCTAAAAACTGAACTTCCGCTTTTCGGACTCCTCCCTTTCAGTGTCACATTTGGCACCTTTCAGGGGGGAGGAGGGAGCAGATACCTGTCTAATGCAGGTATTTTCCCCACTTCAGGGCATAGATCACTGCAGTGACCGCAGTGACATAAAGCCACATCCAATGCCTAATCCGTCCCAGAATATAGCAGGGACCAGGAGGATTGCCCAGGGCGAGTTGCGCATGTGCAGTAGGGAACCAGGAAGTAAAGCCGCAAGGCTTCTTTTCCTGATTCCCTCATCGAAGATGGCGGCGGCAGCACCCGAGAGCCAAAGGAAAGAGATCAGCTTCAAGTGCCGACATCGCAGGCGCCCAGGACAGGTAAGTGCGCTAATATTAAAAGTCAGCAGCTGCAGTATTTGTAGCGGCTGACATTTATTTTCGGTGGAAAGCCGCTTTAAACACGCCAAGCAAGAAATGCATTGTCTTTGCCATTTAAATGTTTTCTTTTAAATATTTGGGAGCCTTGTTTAATAATCGACACCTCCCATCAATGTAGAATAGAAAAGTAGAATTATGACCAAAGCTTTTTTTGGCACTGGAATACATTTACTACTGTTCTCCTGTGACCCAGAGTCAGCCGGTAGCATTCGATTGGCATTATATGCTGATGGAGCAGCACTGGGCCACAACATTCAGGAAGGAGCTCGACAATATTGTCGGATCCACTTCAATACAACCACCCCGTTGAGTTTTTTTGCTGCTGGCTATAGTCTTCAATGCCAATTCTCCCCTCTGTCAGAATACAACTCAGTGGGAAGATTCCCACAATCTACCTAAAATGTGTGGATGAGGGAAACGGAGTCAGCAGACAGGCTGCTTTAGTTGCAAGAGATCAATCACCATGCTGTAGAATACATGATGCACAGGCCACAAGCTCAGTCAGATTTCTCAATAAATCACTGGTGATAGGTGCAGTGGGTGTTTTCCATCTATGCAATTATTCACCTCAGGATATTACTGAAGGTGTAACACCGATGACACAGACAACACACTTATCACTGCACAGGTTCAACAGCTGCCATATGACCGAGCAAATGTAAACAGGGAGCTATAAAACATTTACAACAAAGTGAAAGGAAACAAATCTATGGACTTAAAGGAACACTAAAAATAATATTTTTGTTGTTGTCATACTTACCTTCACTGTGCAGCTAGTTTTGCACAGAGTGGCCCCGAACCCGGTCTTCTGGGGACCCTCGGCGGCTGTCTCTGCGCCTCCCCGCAAGAACCAACCACCTTCATGCGAGCAAGCTTGCATGGTGGTTAGTTCTTGCAGGCGCGCTCCAGTTATACAGACGGTCGGCTATAGCCCCTCACTGTATCACTCGGCCCCAGCACGCCGTGTCATTGGATGTGATTGACAGCAGCGTGAGCCAATGACTACGCTGCTTTCAATCAACCAATGAATGAGCCGAGAAGCCGGCCAAGAAGCCTGTGGGTTCACGCGCAGGACTTTCGAGGGGTCAGGTAAGTAAACGGGGGCGCTAATCCACAGATGTTTTCACCTTAATGCATTAAGAGAAAAAAAAGAAAAAAAAAAACGTATCTTTACAACCCCTTTAAAGGGGTTGTAAACCCTCATGGTTTTTCACCTTAATGCATTAACCTTTTTTTAGTGCTGCAGCCCCCCACCCTGCCATTCGACTTACCTGGATGCTTTTATCTTCTGGAACAGTACCCAGGAACAAGCACACCATCTGTAGCGGGTGTCCCGATTGGATAGATTGATAGCAGCGCAGCCATTGGCCATTCGTGTCTATAGACGCAGAATGCTGGGCTCGGGAGCGTGCCCGTACAGTAGCCCCCCCGTAAGAGCGATTCTCTTGGTGGGTCATCTGAAGTGAGGAGCCACGAGAACCACCGGAGGACCCCAGAAGTCGGTATTCGGGGGCCACTCTGTGCAAAACAGTGAAGGCAAGTATACATTTTTCATTTTATTTTTTAACAAATCCTTTACAATTACTTTAAAATGACACTAAATTGTATTTTGCAGAAAAAATATTCAAGTATGTATTCCTTACTAAAATAAATACCTTCTATCGCCAAGCCTTCTCCAAATTCCTTTTTTTTTTAACCTGGCTGCATTCATCATCCATGTGGCAAGTGCAGTGAT
Source organism: Rana kukunoris (assembly GCA_029574335.1). Lineage (NCBI taxonomy): Eukaryota > Metazoa > Chordata > Amphibia > Anura > Ranidae > Rana > Rana kukunoris. The sequence continues at coordinate 39,296,025 of CM056051.1, forward strand.
TTTGCACAGAGCAGCCCCAATCCTCCTCTTCTCGGGTCCCATGTCGGCACTCCTGGTCCGTCCCTCCCGAGTGCCCCCACAGCAAGCAGCTTGCTATGGGGGCACTAAAGCTGAACCGTTTCTGTGTGTCCATTCAGACATGGGGCAGCAATTCAGCCCCGCCCCCTCCATCTCCTGATTGACACACTGGCTGTGATTGACAGCAGCAGGAGCCAATGGCTCCCACTGCTACTAATCATGAGTGTGAGTCCCCAGAGAGGCAAGACCTGCACATTGAATGCATGAAGGTAAAAAACCTTGTCTCTTTACAACCACTTGCTGCAAAATCACGTACCTGTACATCATTCTGCTTCAAGTAGTTGCACCAGGGCGATTCCTCCAAGGGACCCCAGATCCCGCCAAAAAAAATACCAGGCATGTGACTATTGCCATCACAAAGTGATGTTTACATTCCTTGTGACAGCAATAAAAGATCAAAATAGTTTTTTTTAATAAAAGACAGTAAAAAATAAATAAGTAACCACATATGTAAGTCACGTCCGCGAATGTAAAGTGTTCAAACCACATGTGAGGGATCGTTAGAGCAAGAGCAATAATTCTAGCCCTCAAACTCTTCTGTAACTCTAAACAGGTAACTTAATTATTTTTTAAAGCCTCGTCTATGAAGATTTTTAAGTACCGCAGTTTGTTGCCATCTCACGAGTGTGTGCAATTTTAAAAGCAGGACATGTTGGGTATCTATTAACTCAGCATAACATCTTTCACATTATACCAAAAAACAGAGCTAACTTTACTGATTTTTTTTTTTTAATGAACGTATTCTTTTCCCAAAAAAATATTGCGTTTGAAAGACCGCTGTGAACGTGTGACATAAAATATTGCAATGACTAATTTCATTGTCTAGGGTCTCTGCTAAAAAAAAAAAAAAAAAAATAATAAATATGTTTGGGGGTTCTAAGTAATTTTCTAGCAAAAAGTAGCGATTTTAACTTGTAAGTAACAAGTATCAGAAAAAGGCTTGGTCTTTAAGTGGTTAAGTAGTGGATGTGTATAGATCATTTTATTTTGTGTCACTTTAAGCTGACTCAGAAGTAGGGAAGTAATAATCTGTTATACAGCAGCATATGAGGCACCTCTGCTAATCGATATGTTGTAGGTCAATCTGTGACCTCTCTGTGATGTCAAATGTGGTCAGTGGGTCAGGATGCTCATCTTATTCACAATGATGGATATGTGGATACAAGAATGCATGTGCTTCCTTCCATGAAAAGGCTCACACATCCCATTAACGTCATTAAAACAATTACTCATACCTAAGGGACACACAAAGCAAAGTCATGGGAATTTAATGTAAGAAGATGATTACAAAGTCTACCTTTGTTCTTTTTTTTATTGTAAAAATGCTGAATGTTGGGAGAAATTAAAACAAAATGCAATTTGTATGAACCTCCCCCCCAGCAAAAAGTAATACTATACAACATGAACACAATCTACACACATATCCACCCGAGAGAGCATTGGTCATCCCGGTCACATCTGACTTTTCCAGCAGTAGAAATATAAGCCACTGATATTACTAATATACCACAAATCAGAAACCAAGAAGGCTCACACACCACACAAAACATCCACCTAGTGATGACAATACCAGAAACACCCACAAAACACCTACCGTATAATATACTCGTGTATAAGCCGCCCCGAATATAAGCAGAGGCACCTAATTTTACCACAAAAAAAAAAATGGGAAAACTTACTGACTTGAGTATAACCCTAGGGCAGTGATGGCGAATCTTGGCATGATGCTCAGGCACTCTGCAGTGTGGTAGAGCATCATGGGAAATGTAGTTCCAAAACATCTGGGGTGCCACGGTTCACCATCACTGCCCTAGGGTGTCCCATCTGCGTGCCCCACTGTGCCCACGACTAGACTGACGTTTAACATGGGAGTCTATAGAAAGGGTGCGCAGGTTTGAAAATAAAAATCGGTGCTCCCCGGCCGTAGGTCCCCTAGACAACAAACTTTGCACACTTGTAGAGGAGAAATAGGGCTACATGTCTGCCAAGTTCCGGGTCCAGGATGACCTACAGCCGGCTGGTACTGGGTCCCCAAATTCACCAGAGAAATTACCATTTAACATGGGAGTCTATGAAAGGGGTACCCAGCTTTGAAAAAAAAAAAAAAATAATCGGTGCTCCCAGCCAACAAACTTTGCACACTTGTAGAGGAACAGTAGGGCTACGTGTGTGCCAAGTTTCGGGGGTACAGCCAGCACTGGGTCCCCAAAGTCCAGGAGATCATGCACAAAAGGGTGACTTGCCTATAAGCCAAGGGGCATTTTCAGCACAAAATGAGTATATACGGTATACTGGAAGACTGACATAAAAGAATGCAACAAAAAAAAAAGAAAGCGTCTCAAGACTATAGCATGTCTGGCCCCTCCCTCCCGCTCCCACAGCAAGCAACTTGCTAAGGGGGCACTGGAGCTGTTGCTCTGTGTGTAGGCCCAGCCCCCTCTCATTGGCTACCGCTGCTGTCTCAGCCAATGAGGGAAAGTCCCTGCAGAGCCCAAACTCTGCTGCACAACACTGGATCGTAATGGGGCTCATAAGTATTGGGAGGGCTGCAGCACAGAGACTGCCTGAAGGTAACAAACCTTGAGACTTTACAACCACTCCAAGTTTTAGGAAATGTAAGATAATTTGTAAGGTTTAGAGTGTGACTCCAGCTCTCTCCACACTTTCAGGACCCCGTCACTCTTTAGAGAGGAAGCCCATTCATGGACATCCAGGACAACCCGATGACGTACCCTTAGGGGGGGGGGGGGGGTGGAGACAGAGCAAGCAAGTTTTGCCCAGCGATGGGTTCAATGCGACGGTTAGTGAACCCTGTAATTATACTTTTCTGTCCAGTGACTGGTTTGTGGAATCTCCTGGCAGAGTAAAAGAGTGTCCTCCACCTTTTCATGCCAGCAGTGTCTTCTGCAGTGACTAGAAGTCATCAGCCGTGGCACCCAATGGGGAACCTGCTATTTGACACACCGTAGGAGTCTGAGGACTTCTTTACACGAGCAGTAAAGACTTTAGTTGGGTCGCCTGTTTTATCCCCCTAAACATCCTCACAAAAACTCCTGCATGCCGCATCTTTGGTGCACTTTTTGAAACCACACCAAAGCCACAGGACCTCAAAGAGGTCTATAGGAAAGCTATGGCTAAGCACTAGTTTCAGTGCGAAATGCGTCAGCGGTCAGGTTTTTATTTCATTTTGCTGTGACTTGTAGTGCTGTCCTCCTTTCAATAAAGGCTACAATTTGTTTAGAGTGCGGCTGTCCAGAGACAATTTTTGTTCCCACAGGTCTATAGAAAAGCCAGCTAATACCAAACACCACGTGTTAGCTGTGCTATGCCCCAGGTTCAGGGAAAACAGCTCAGCCATGGTTTTTTTACTGTCCCCAACCACAAGTGTAAACAAGCCCTATTAAAAAAAAAAAGAAGAAGAATCTTAAAACCGTTAGAGTAGTTTAATCCATTTAAAAGCACAGAGGGCTGTAGACTTTATAAATAACACTTGGTGTCCTAATTTTATTTATTTTTTTGTAGCCAGCATGTGGAACGCTCGGGATCCTTTTCATCTTTTCACAGCCTGTCACAGAGACTCCGCCTCCCTGCTGCAGAAATGTAATGAGTAAAAGATGGCTTTGCGCTCCATCTGTAGGGAACTCCTTAAAATGTGTTTTGTCCTTTCCATGGCCTAAATTATGGAGGCAACGCGGTACTTTCATTGTTGAAAAACCACATAAGAGATCGCACCTGAAAGTTATAAACCGCAAAATGCTAAAAGGTCGCATTAAAGGTTTGACTTGGAAAAAATAAATAAAAAATGTTATACTTACCTGCTCTGTGCAGTGGTCTTGCACAGAGCAGCCCGGATCCTCCTCCTCTCAGGTCCCCCGCCGGTGCTCTTGGCCCTGACCCTCCCCCTTGATCAATGCCTCCAATAGCAATCCACTTGCTATGGGGGCACCCCTGCATGTTCACTCCCTAGCCCCACTTTAGGCATCCATAAGACACAGAGCCGCGCCTTCACACTGCTCTCTCCTGATTGGCTCACTGGCTGCAAATGACAGCAGTGGGAGGCGTCTCAGCCAATAAGGAGAAGGAGTCCCAGGAGTGTGGAGGCTCTTGTACACATTGATGGATAGGGGGCTCAGGTAAGTATGGGGGGGGGGGGTGGAGTGAAGCACACACAAGGTTTTTTAACTTCATGAATAAAATGAATAATGAGAAAACAAACTTCAGCCTTTACGATCACTTGAAAGGTAGAAAGCCTTTGGATAACCTGTAGTGCTCTGAGAATCCTTTGTCATACAACAAGTGTTTACTTGTAATCTGTATACTAGATGTAAAAACCTAAAAGGAAACGGATTAAAACTAGAAGACACTTATTACAATGTAGAAGCCAACACCTAATTTGACATCAGAACCTAGAACTGAAAGCAACAGAAAAATCACAAAGCAGTTAGGCCTCAACTTTTTTTTTTTTTTTAGAAACTGGACCCTCCCCTCTATATACACACCCTAGGTCCAGCCCCCCCTCTGTATACACCCCACGGGTCCCCCTATCTCTGTATACACCCATGGATCCCCCCAATGTATACCCCTCCGGTCCCTCCCCTGTATACACACACACACACCCCGGTCCTCTATATACCCCACCAGTGTCTCCCCTGTATACACACCTCCCGTTCCTCTCTATATACCCCTCCGGTCCCCCATGTCTACACCCCCTGGTTTCCCTATATATACACACACCCCCAGTCCCGTCCGCCCATATATACCCCCCAGTGCCGTCCCCCCCATGTATACACCCCCTCCGGTCCTCATGTATATACCCCCCAGTCCCCTCCGGTCCTCATGTATACACCCCCTCCGGTCCCACAGGCCCCCAATATACACGCCCCAATCCCGTCCCCCGCGTATACACGCCCCAGTCCCGTCCCCCGCGTATACACGCCCCAGTCCCGTCCCCGCGTATACACGCCCCAGTCCCGTCCCCCGCGTATACACGCCCCAGTCCCGTCCCCCGCGTATACACGCCCCAGTCCCGTCCCCCGCGTATACACGCCCCAGTCCCGTCCCCCGCGTATACACGCCCCAGTCCCGTCCCCCGCGTATACACGCCCCAGTCCCGTCCCCCGCGTATACACGCCCCAGTCCCGTCCCCCGCGTATACACGCCCCAGTCCCGTCCCCCGCGTATACACGCCCCAGTCCCGTCCCCCGCGTATACACGCCCCAGTCCCGTCCCCCGCGTATACACGCCCCAGTCCCGTCCCCCGCGTATACACGCCCCAGTCCCGTCCCCCGCGTATACACGCCCCAGTCCCGTCCCCCGCGTATACACGCCCCAGTCCCGTCCCCCGCGTATACACGCCCCAGTCCCGTCCCCCGCGTATACACCCCCCAGTCCCGTCCCCCGTGTATACACCCCCCAGTCCCATACACCCCCCAGTCCCGTCCCCCATGTATACACCCCCCAGTCCCGTCCCCCGTGTATACACCCCCCAGTCCCGTCCCCCGTGTATACACCCCCCAGTCCCATCCCCCATGTATACACCCCCCTGGTCCCCCAATGTAAATACCCCTCCGGTCCCACAATGTAAATACCCCTCCGGTCCCCCATGTATACACACCGGGTGCGGAGGGCATGCCAGGCTGCCTCGATGTCGGCGTAGAGGTTCTTCTCGCTGGGCCGGCCGGAGCTCACCCCGTAGCCGGAGTAGTCATAGGAGAAGACGTTACAGTTGATCCGGGATCCCAGGCCAATATAGAAGGAACACATCTGTCCCAGATCCACCGCGTTCCCGTGTGAGAAGAGGAGGGTGTACCGGCTCCCCGGGGCGCATCGGACGAACATACAACCCAGACAACTCCCCCTCTCCGTCCGCCACCGGAACACCTCCACCGCGTCCAGCTCCCGCTGAGAATACTGCCAGTCCGCCCGCTCCGTCAGGTGCAAACTACACGGGGGGGGCACCGCCACCTCCCCTCCCCCCACCACCGCCGCCGCCGCAGCCTCACCCTCCGCCGCCGACGTCTGACCTCCTCCCGCCGTCACCTCCGTCTCCCGCACCGTGTAGGTGGGCTCCGGGGGGAGGAAGGCCAGCTTGGCGGCGATACGGCTCGGGCACGGCGGGCAGCAGAAGAGCCAACATAACTCCCCCAGAGAGAAGCCGTTCATCCTCGGACCCTGCTCGGGCATTGGGGACGGAGGAGGAGGGGACCCCCGACAATGTCACACACACCGGCGGGCCTGCTGACAACCGGACATCGGACTCCCGCCCGGCCAACTGCCTACTTCCGGGGAAACCACGGAGACCAGCCCGACCTGCCTCGGGGAGAGGGGAGAGGGAGAGAGAAGGAAGGTGCTGCCCCCTAGCACGGCGGAGACGGTACTGCACCCTATGAGGGCGGACTGAGAGGGTGAGGGGACTACTGGGAGCCTGACAGGGGGAGGGAGCACCGCTCAGGGGAATGGTACTGGAGTGCAGTGAGCCTAGAACAGAGGAATGATGGGGAGGGAGTGCAGTGAGCCCAGTGCAGGGGGGTGATGGATAGGGAGGGCAGTGAGCCCAGTGCTGGGAGGGTGATGGATAGGGAGGGCAGTGAGCCCAGTGCAGGGGGGCGATGGATAGGGAGGGCAGTGAGCCCAGTGCAGGGGGGCGATGGATAGAGAGGGCAGTGAGCCCAGTGCAGGGGGGCGATGGATAGGGAGGGCAGTGAGCCCAGTGCAGGGGGGCGATGGATAGAGAGGGCAGTGAGCCCAGTGCAGGGAGGGCGATGGATAGGGAGGGCAGTGAGCCCAGTGCAGGGGGGCGATGGAGAACGAGTGCAGTGAGCCCAATGCAGGGGGGGTCGATGGATAGGGAGGGCAGTGAGCACAGTGCATGGGGGCAATGGAGAGGGAGGGCAGTGAGCCCAGTGCAGGGGGGTGATGGAGAGGGAGGGCAGTGAACCCAGTGCAGGAGGGGCGATAGATAGGGAGGGCAGTGAGTTCAGTGCAGGGGGGTGATGGAGAGGGAGGGCAGTGAGCCCAGTGCAGGGGGGGCGATGGAGAGGGAGTGCAGTGAGCCCAGTGCAGGGGGGCGATGGATAGGGAGGGCAGTGAGCCCAGTGCAGGGGGGTAATTGAGAGGGAGCGCAGTGAGCCCAGTGCAGGGGGAGCGATGGAGAGGGAGGGCAGTGAGCCCAGTGCAGGGAGGGCGATGGATAGGGAGGGCAGTGAGCCCAGCGCAGGGGGGCAATTAAGAGGGAGGGCAGTGAGCCCAGTACAGGGGGGGCGATGGATAGGGAGGGCAGTGAGCCCAGTATAGGGAGGGCAGTGAGCCCAGTGCAGGGGGGCGATGGAGAGAGAGTGCAGTGAGCCCAGTGCAGGGGGGCGATGGATAGGGAGGGCAGTAAGCCCAGTGCATGGGGGCGATGGATAGGGAGGGCAATGAGCCCAGTGCAGGGAGGGCGATGGATAGGGAGGGCAGTGAGCCCAGTGCAGGGGGGCGATGGAGAGAGAGTGCAGTGAGCCCAATGCAGGGGAATCGATGGATAGGGAGGGCAGTGAGCCCAGTGCATGGGGGCAATGGAGAGGGAGGGCAGTGAGCCCAGTGCAGGGGGGTAATGGAGAGGGAGGGCAGTGAACCCAGTGCAGGGGGGGCGATAGATAGGGAGGGCAGTGAGTCCAGTGCAGGGGGGTGATGGAGAGGGAGGGCAGTGAGCCCAGTGCAGGGGGGGCGATGGAGAGGGAGGGCAGTGAGCCCAGTGCAGGGGGGGCGATGGAGAGGGAGGGCAGTGAGCCCAGTGGAGGGGAGCGATGGAGAGGGAGGGCAGTGAGCCCAATGGAGAGAGAGTGCAGTGAGCCCAGTGCAGGCGGGGCGATGGATAGGGAGGGCAGTGAGCCCAGTGCTGGGGGGCGATTGAGAGGGAGGGCAGTGAGCCCAGTGCAGGGGAGGCGATTAAGAGGGAGGGCAGTGAGCCCAGTGCAGGGGGGGCAATGGATAGGGAGGGCAGTGAGCCCAGTGCAGGGTGCGATGGAGAGGGAGGGCAGTGAGTCCAGTGCAGGGGGTGATGGACAGGAAGGGCAGTGAACCCAGTGCAGGGGGGCGATTGAGAGGGAGGGCAGTGAGCCCAGTGCAGGGGGGGGTGGAGAGAGAGTGCAGGGGGGTGATTGAGAGGGAGGGCAGTGAGCCCAGTGCAGGGGGCAATAGAGAGAGAGGGCAGTGATCCCAGTGCAAGGGGCCGATGGATAGGGAGGGCAGTGAGCCCAGTGCAGGGGGGTGATGGATAGGGAGGGCAGTGAGCCCAGTGCAGAGCGGTGATGGATAGGGAGGGCAGTGAGCCCAGTGCAGGAGGGTGATGGATAGGGAGGGCAGTGAGCCCAGTGCAGGGGGGCGATGGAGGGGGAGTGCAGTGAGCCCAGTGCAGTGGGGTTATGGATAGGGAGGGCAGTGAGCCCAGTGCAGGGGGGCGATGGATAGAGAGGGCAGTGAGCCCAGTGCAGGGGGGCGATGGATAGGGAGGGCAGTGAGCCCAGTGCATGGGGGCAATGGATAGGGAGGGCAATGAGCCCAGTGCAGGGAGGGCGATGGATAGGGAGGGCAGTGAGCCCAGTGCAGGGGGGCGATGGAGAACGAGTGCAGTGAGCCCAATGCAGGGGGGGTCGATGGATAGGGAGGGCAGTGAGCCCAGTGCATGGGGGCAATGGAGAGGGAGGGCAGTGAGCCCAGTGCAGGGGGGTGATGGAGAGGGAGGGCAGTGAACCCAGTGCAGGAGGGGCGATAGATAGGGAGGGCAGTGAGTTCAGTGCAGGGGGGTGATGGAGAGGGAGGGCAGTGAGCCCAGTGCAGGGGGGGCGATGGAGAGGGAGTGCAGTGAGCCCAGTGCAGGGGGGCGATGGATAGGGAGGGCAGTGAGCCCAGTGCAGGGGGGTGATTGAGAGGGAGCGCAGTGAGCCCAGGGCAGGGGGGAGCGATGGAGAGGGAGGGCAGTGAGCCCAGTGCAGGGAGGGCGATGGATAGGGAGGGCAGTGAGCCCAGCGCAGGGGGGGCAATTAAGAGGGAGGGCAGTGAGCCCAGTGCAGGGGGGGCGATGGATAGGGAGGGCAGTGAGCCCAGTATAGGGAGGGCAGTGAGCCCAGTGCAGGGGGGCGATGGAGAGAGAGTGCAGTGAGCCCAGTGCAGGGGGGCGATGGATAGGGAGGGCAGTAAGCCCAGTGCATGGGGGCGATGGATAGGGAGGGCAATGAGCCCAGTGCAGGGAGGGCGATGGATAGGGAGGGCAGTGAGCCCAGTGCAGGGGGGCGATGGAGAGAGAGTGCAGTGAGCCCAATGCAGGGGAATCGATGGATAGGGAGGGCAGTGAGCCCAGTGCATGGGGGCAATGGAGAGGGAGGGCAGTGAGCCCAGTGCAGGGGGGTAATGGAGAGGGAGGGCAGTGAACCCAGTGCAGGGGGGGCGATAGATAGGGAGGGCAGTGAGTCCAGTGCAGGGGGGTGATGGAGAGGGAGGGCAGTGAGCCCAGTGCAGGGGGGGCGATGGAGAGGGAGGGCAGTGAGCCCAGTGCAGGGGGGGCGATGGAGAGGGAGGGCAGTGAGCCCAATGGAGAGAGAGTGCAATGAGCCCAGTGCAGGCGGGGCGATGGATAGGGAGGGCAGTAAGCCCAGTGCTGGGGGGCGATTGAGAGGGAGGGCAGTGAGCCCAGTGCAGGGGAGGCGATTAAGAGGGAGGGCAGTGTGCCCAGTGCAGGGGGGGCAATGGATAGGGAGGGCAGTGAGCCCAGTGCAGGGTGCGATGGAGAGGGAGGGCAGTGAGTCCAGTGCAGGGGGTGATGGACAGGAAGGGCAGTGAACCCAGTGCAGGGGGGCGATTGAGAGGGAGGGCAGTGAGCCCAGTGCAGGGGGGGGTGGAGAGAGAGTGCAGGGGGGTGATTGAGAGGGAGGGCAGTGAGCCCAGTGCAGGGGGCAATAGAGAGAGAGGGCAGTGATCCCAGTGCAGGGGGCCGATGGATAGGGAGGGCAGTGAGCCCAGTGCAGGGGGGTGATGGATAGGGAGGGCAGTGAGCCCAGTGCAGGAGGGTGATGGATAGGGAGGGCAGTGAGCCCAGTGCAGGGGGGGCGATGGAGGGGGAGTGCAGTGAGCCCAGTGCAGGGGGGGGGCAATGGATAGGGAGGGCAGTGAGCCCAGTGCAGGGGGGCGATGGAGGGGGAGTGCAGTGAGCCCAGTGCAGGGGGGGGGCAATGGATAGGGAGGGCAGTGAGCCCAGTGGAGGGGGGATGGATAGTGAGTGCAGAGAGCCCAGTGCAGGGGGGGCGATGGATAGGGAGGGCAGTGAGCCCGGTGGAGAGGGAGTGCAGTAGAGCTGCACAATTAATCGTTAAAAAATTGTGATCTGAATTCAACCCCCCTGACGATCTCCAATGCAGAGTTGCGATTCTTTCATATAACAAGCGGAGAGACTTTATCTGCTCACTCAGCTGACAAAAGAAAATATCCGGGCAGTCTGCCAAGTTTTTATCAGTAAACATTGTAACTAACGCTTCCTTCCTAGATCAAAGGGATAAACTTCTGTCTGTGTGTGTAAAGAAAAAATCTGGGAAGTCTGCCAAGTTTTTAACAACAAGAAACATTGTAACTAACTTCCTTCTTAGAGTAAACATCTGTGTGTAAATGCAGGAAGTTTAACTACTTTTAACTCACTTTTGTTGCCAGCGGTTTAGACATTAATGGCTGTGTTGAGTTATACTGAGGGGACAACAAATGTACACTGTTATACAAGCTGTACACTCACTACTTTACATTGTAGCAAAGTGTCATTTCTTCAGTGTTGTCACATGAAAAGTTATAATAAAATATTTACAAAAATGTGAGGGGTGTACTCACTTTTGTGACATACAGCATGCACTCATAAAACATGCCTATTTAAGGCTTAAGTAAAAGCTTAACATGTCATGCCCTGTTGCGTTAGAATCACGTTTTCACTAATTATATTTTACAGTAAAGTTCAATGTATTGTACTCAGTGTGTGTCACAACCTTTATTGTATTGAACCACAACGTGACTCTGTATGTGTAAAGATCTTGGATATATTAAAGCTGAACCCCCGGAAATGATTTGTATTGCACACTTACATTGGTCAAGGTGGGCAAAATACAGGGATGTCCAAACTTTTTTCAAAGAGGGACAGATTTGATGAAGTGAACATGCGTGAGGGCCGACCATTTTGCCTGACATTCTTTGAACCATTAAAATTAAATGCAAATTAACTAATACACTGCCCAACAAGAATTCTCATGCCTTTTTGGCTGTGTGTGGTCAAGATTCTAAGGATGGGTTTGGGCGTGTTATATTGATATACTGTATTTATCGGCTTATAACACGCACCTTAACTGTAAAAGGGAAGTTTCAGGAAAAAAATGTAATTTTAAATAAAGAATTGTGAAGCAAAATAAGAGTCATTGCCCATCAATGCAGCCTAATCAGTGCCCATCTGCAGCCTCACCATTGCCATGAATGCAGCCTCACAAGGGCCATGAATGCAGTCTCTGAATGCAGCCTCACTATTGCCATGAATGCAGCCTCACTATTGCCATGAATGCAGCCTCACCATTTACACGAATGAAGCCTCTGAATGCCAAATTACCAGTGGAGCTGCATTAAACCGGAACGTGGGCCGCAATTGGCCCCCGGGCCGGACTTTGGCCATAATATAAGTATGAATATCTCACACCTGAGGGGCCACTGGGAAAGCTGAAATCACTGTTGTTGTGGGGATAGCCACTATCTTCCGGGTCCTGCAAGGGGTGTGTGCAAGTAGCTTACCCTCTTAACACTGACCACAGGGGGGCGCTTGTTAGCGCCACCACCATACATAAAACACCTTGGGCCAGATTCTCAGCTGAGATACGACGGTGTATCTCAGATACACCGTCGTATCGCAGTTTTTTTCAATGGGTATCTATGCGAGTGATTCTTAGAATCACTTACGCATAGATACACTAAAGATCTGACAGGTGTAAAGCAATTACACCGTCGGATCGTAGATGTAATGACAACGCCGGCCACTAGGTGGCCTTTACGTTGTTTTCTCATTTGCCTATGCAAATGAGCCTAATACGCCGATTCCCAAACGTTTTTACGCCGCCCAATATCGTTTACGTTGTTTCCGTACGCGTAAGGTTACCCCTGCTAGATGAGGGGTATGTTTCCGAAGTTCCGTCGTTGCCATGTTAAGTATGGCGTCGGGTCAGCGTCGTCTTTTTCTGTCGGTTACGTCGTTTTACTAAGTCGTTCGCGAATAGGGAATTGCGTAAGTGACGATCTTGTCGTTTTGACGTCAGTTTCAACGACGCTTTCCGACGTGAGCTAGAGCATGCGCACTGGGCTTTTTTCCCCGGCCGGCGCATGCGCACTTCCCTTGACGCGGCGGCACGCTTAATTTAAATGCAAGCCGCCCCCTTCGATTTACGCGGGGATACGCCGGGCCATTTACACTTTGCCGCCGCAAGTTACGGAGCAAGTGCTTTGAGAATACGGCACTTGCTCCAGTAAGTTGCGGCGGCGTAGTGTAAATGGCTTACGCTACGCCGACGTGGATTGTACCAGAATCTGGCCCTTTGTATTTTTTTCAATGATAAAAAGGCCTCATTCACATGAGGCGGACTCAGAGTCCGCCTGCTCCCGCCAGCTCAGCGGGAGATCAGTCCGCAGATCTTCGCTGAGCCGACGAATGACAAGCTCCTCTCTGCTCACTGAGTGGGGAGGGGCTTGTCGGGCACCGCTGATTCCTATGGAGCGATCTGATCAGAACAGACAGCATGTCCGTTTTTATCAGATCTGATCCGATCCGCCATGACGGATATGGACGGGGCCCCTATACGTCTGTTTTTAGCGGATCGGATCAGGTCAGATGTCAGTGGACATATCTCCGCTGACATCCGACGCTCCATAGGGATGCATGGAGCGGCCGTTCAGGTCCGCCGTCAAAACTGACAGGCGGACCCGAACGGTCTGTCCGTGTGAATGAAGCCTAAGCCATTCTCTATTTGGGTGAGGGAAAGAGGAGGGTGGTGACGTCAGAAAACATTTTGTATTCCCTAAAAAAAGGCGTTCTCACACTATTTCCCTGCGGACTTTGATGAATCCTTACTGCAGCCTTGGTGTGTACATCGCTTGTGAACATTGTGAGCTGCGTAGCTTCTCAGGAGCCTTCTCTCCCGGTGCTTCCTTACCCCCTTCTTCCACCCCCATCTTCTTTCCCCCTCTCCTATCTTATCTTATCCCCCTTTTTTCTTTCTCCTTTCCTTTTTATTCTTTTTTTCACTCCCCCTCAACCTTTATTTATCTCTCATAACTATTTTTTCTTAACCACTTCTATCTGGCTGTTACCAGGCAGATTTCGTAATCTGCCTAGTTCCTAGTCCTAGGTGGTTCAACTTCCTGTCCTAAGACCCCATTGCCTCCTGGGTACTGATGACACTCATTTCCCAGGAGTCTCTGGGCATTACTGTGCCTAAAAATCACGTTATTTTCTTAAGGAAATTATGCAATTAAGGCGGATCTCAGCATTTTTGAAAAGGGAAGATTGCCCTGTATTGGCATAACAATGGGGCGGGACTTTCCCCCATCGCCGCCCGTTGTCATGACAACAAAACAAACTACTGCGCATGCGCGAGATTGAGAGTTGCATGCTGGTTACCCAGCATGCACCTCTCCCCGAAAACAAGGAATAAAAAGTAACTGGGCTTCACATGCCCACACATATGATGGAAACGGCCACAACATGAGCTGAAGGATATAAAGTGATTACAATGATTTCCTGATCGATTGGGGAGCTATTAATATGTTCAACAACTAGCCGACCAGCCGCCGTCGTTCTACGGCGGCAGGTCGGCTCTCCTGGGCGAGAGCCCGTCATTCTATGTCGGGACTAATGCGGCCACTAGGGGGCACGTGCGCGCCGCCGGCGGCCCGCGTGCACGCCCCCCGCTCGCCCCCGAGTCCCGCACGCGTGCCCGGCGGGTACGATCGCTGCCGGGCACCCGCGATTGCTCGTTACAGAGCGGGGAACGAGAGCTGTGTGTGTAAACACACAGCTCTCGTTCCTGTCAGCGGGGGAAACGCTGATTTTCTGTTCATACAATGTATGAACAGAAGATCAGTGATTTCCCCTAGTGAGTCCACCCCCCCATACAGTTAGAACACAAACAGGAACACACTTACCACCCCCCCATACAGTTAGAACACAAATAGGAACACACTTAACCCCTTCCCTGCCCCCTAGTGTTAACCCCTTCACTGCCAATGGCATTTTTATAGTAATACAATGCATTTTTATAGCATTGATCGCTAAAAAAATGCCAATGGTCCCAAAAATTAGTCAAAAGTGTCCGCCATAAGGTCGCAGTACTGAAAAAAAAAACGCTGAAGTTTTTCCCCACGATTTGCCGCGACAAAACGTGGCGTTTTTCCCCGCGGTTTTGTACAGGTCATTGGCATCAATGTAAAACGCCCAAGCGGCACGATTCGCGCGTCTAAAAAGGGTCCGGGACTTGTTTGAAATTTAGGCGTTCGGCGTTCTTTCGGCGTACAACGTTTTGAGTTGGAGATGTGAACCATCTCCATAGAGAATAATGTTATTTTTCCCCTCTAGCGTCTTTGAGCGTCGCGCTTCAGGCGACGAAACGCTCAGATGTGAATGCAGCCTCAGGGTTAGGGTTTCCCATTGAAGAATATGACTAGGACTCAGGAATTGGAACAGGGAACAGGGACCAGAGGTCAAAGGTCAGAAGGTGGGGTTCCCGAGGTCAAAGGTCACAGGGCGTGGCTGACCCACCCCCACCAAATTGTACCGCCTACCCCAACTAAGTCGGGGAATGAACAAGTCGGGGTAAGCGTCTTGCACGCACACTGCTGCACAAAATGGGCAACAGCACCCACCTGTGCCCATGCGTCGGATGCGCGTGTGCCAATGGTGCGCGCGCATTGGGAGCAAACGCGTGCACGTTATTGCTATTTGGCGCCATTATGCCTTTAAAAGGCATAATGACCCGGCCTGTCTGACCCTGCTCTGTATGCATCACACGACTACGAAATCGTCAGTTAAAGTAACGCAGTGCCAAATTGCTAAAAATTTCCTGGTCAGGAAGAGGGGTAAATCTTCCGGCACTGAAGTGGTTCAATTAATGTGTTTAATAATTGGATGGGAAAGGACTAGAGTCAATACCAACTTAAAGCGGGGGTTCACCCTAAAAAAAAAATTTAACATTACAATGAGCAGACTGCTGAGAGGGACATTATGCTGGTGTTTTTTTTTTCCCTTACATACATTTTTTTAGGGTGAACCCCCGCTTTAAAATCCCCCCTTCATAGCCAACAGACATCTATCAGTGCCCATCAGTGCCACCCTTTAGTACCCATCAGTGCAGCCTTTCAGTGCCCATCAGTGTCGCCTATCAGTGCCCACCTGTACCACCCATGAGTGCCCATCAGTGCCGCCTATCGATGCCCATCAGTGCTGTATATCAGTGCCACCTGCCAGTGCCCATCAGTGCCACCTTATTGGTGCTGCCTTATCAGTACTCATCAGTGAAGGAGAAAAAGAACATATTTACCGTATTTGCCGGCGTATAAGACGACTGGGCGTATAAGACGACCCCCTAATTTTCCAGGAAAAAATTCGGTTTTGGGATATACTCACTGTATAAGATGACCCCTCACTGTGCCATTATTACATGCCTTGCTGTGCCATTATAACATGCCTTGCTGTGCCATTATATTACATGTCCCCACTGTGCCATCACTTGCCCCCACTGTGCCATCACTTGCCCCACACTGTGCCATCACTTGCCCCACACTGTGCCATCACCTGCCCCACACTGTGCCATCACTTGCCCCACACTGTGCCATCACTTGCCCCACACTGTGCCATCACTTGCCCCACACTGTGCCATCACTTACGTTTTGCAGATTCCAGGCCGATGACAGTCTCCGTCTGCTGCGAGCGTCCATGATTTGAAAGCCGCGCCTTCTCCTCAGACTGTCCTGTGATAGGCGGAACACAAATTTTCCCAGCAGGGCCTCTGTTCAGTGTTCCGCCTATCACGGATGTCCTCTCGTCCGAGGATGAGAAGGAATCCGTGATAGGCGGAACACAGAACAGATGCCCTGCTGGGAAAATTTGTGTTCCGCCTATCACAGGACAGACTGAGGAGAAGGCGCGGCTTTCAAATCATGGACGCCCGCAGCAGACTGTCACCGGCGTATAAGACGACCCCCGACTTTGGATGCATTTTTTTGCATCCAAAAAGTCGTCTTATACGCCGGAAAATACGGTACACATTTTTATAACAGAAACAAAAGAAAAACTTTTTATTTTTTGGTATTTTTTTTATTAGTTTAGGAAAAAATTAAAATCGCAGAGGTGATCAAATACCACCAAAGATAGTTCTATTTGTGGGAACAAAATGATAAAAATTCTGTTTGGGTACAGTGTAGCATGACCGCGCAATTTTCATTTAAACAGCGACAGCGCTGAAAGCTGAAAATTTACTTGGTCAGGAAGGGGGTGTAAGTGCCTGGTATTAAAGTGGTTAAGAAACTATCCAGCCTAGCCAACATACAGCACACACATAGGCCTGCTACAAAATACAACACTGCTATGTACTAACAAGCCAACTTTTTCTGTAAAGCATAGTTATGGGTTGTATTATAGAGTTTAGAATTAGTTGGTATACAGTAGGTACAATTTTACCATACTATAGTTATGGTTTGTCTTATGGTAGAGGTTAAAAATGAGTTGCCATGGGCACATATTTAACATTGTCTTGATTTGTTGGAATAGGTACATTTTAACCTATAGACCAGGGGTCTCCAAACTGCCGCCCGGGGGCCAGAGGCGGCCCTTTGCTTGCTTTTATCCAGCCCTTGGGGCACTATTTCATGCACTGATACCAACAATGGGGCATTGTTTCTCCTACTGACGCCAACAATGGGCCCCAATGACACCAACAAAGGGGGCCCAATGACATCAACGATGGGTCACAACTCTTCCCAATGAAACCAACGATGGGACACAATTCCTCACAGTGACAACAAGGATGGGGCACAATTCCTCTTACAGTGACAACAAGGATGGGGCAAAAATGAAAAAGAAAAGAAAGGAGGGCGCACCTACCTTGTGCATTACCACTTATACGTTTTAATAAACACAAAATAAAAAGCAATGGTCCTACTTACAAACATTCAGTAGTAAACGCATTTAAAACAGCTAAAACTGGACCTCACGGCACCTGCCAGTCAGACCCTAGACACCAATGTAGCTGACGCGTTTCTGGGGCGTACCCCCTTCCTCAAAGCCTAGGTGGTCTGTGAACAAGGATGGGGCACAATTCCTTGCAATGACACCAATTATAGGGAACAATTTCTCACAATGACACCAACAATGGGACCCACTGACGGGGCACAATTACTCCCACTGAAACAAACAATGGGGCATTGTTTTTTTCCCACTGACGTCGGGACCTTTTCGACTCCCACTGACCACTGTCCGGTCCTCGTAAACTCCGAAGGACGGTAAATTGTCCCTTTGCTTAGAAAGTTTGGAGACCCCTGCTATAGACTAATGGCCCTCCAGTAGATAATGTCAGCTTCCACTGACCCGCCAGGCACCGTCCTGGGGATCTTCCTCAGTCTGGGTGGCACAGTTTTGTTTTTGGAAATTAAACATAATTCCTTAATTCAGGGACGCTTTGCTCCAGTTAGCTATTTAATCTTTTCAGCACAACATACATCAAGATGCTTTATTGCAAGCATGTGGGGAATGTCTGTTTGCGTAAAAGCTATGTTCATAAGATAATGTAAACATTTCTCCAAGATATGGAATGTTTTCCTTTAATAAGCGCATTCCTCGGTTATGCTACAGAGGCGGATTCCGCACGGCGGTGCCGTTCCTTTAAATGTACAGAACGGCGCTTGTAAGGTCTGTACATCCAGTGCTGGAGACATTACTTCTCATTAATTTACTCCTGTTACAAGGAGGAGAAAGTCAATTTATTTCCTTATTTTAATTGGCTGACATCTCGCCCCTTACCAGTTATAGAAAATGAAAAGTTTGCACACTGTGCCAGCTGGGATCAGATGTGCCTTTGCAGCATGCCGTCATTGTAGGCTTAATGAGATGCTGCATGTGCAGAAAATAAAGGGAGCCCCAACATAATGACAGGTAATGGGTTACAGTCCAAAAACAACACGCCCCAAATGTACCTAGAAACTTCATTTACTTTTGCGGTGTTCTCGGAGGAGCAATCTACATTCAGATCACCCTTATAGGGTCAGTAGCACTTACCCCATCACCGGCAGCTTCCCCTGCTTGGCGGCGATAGCCTCCTGTTCTCCTGCTCTCCACGGGTCATCATGGCAGCGGTTTCTGTTTCTTCCCTCCTCCTTGGCAGCCAATCGGGAGTCTTTTCGGGAGTCTTTTCGGCCAATCAGAAAAAGGGTCTCACACCCCCTTCTGATTGGCCGGATTGAGAATAAGGGCCTTTTCACACAGGACGGATCAGTAACGTAGATCCCCGCTGAGCCGTCGGATGACAGGGCGGTCTCCGTACACTGTGCAGGGACCGCCCTGTTTTTTTCTCCGCTGTTTATCCGCTGACACCCGCAATCACATAGGGACCAATGTATGTCCCTTTTTCATCCGCAAACGGATGGATGAAAAGGCGGACATATGGTCCGCACGTCTGAAACGGCCCTAAGTGTTTCAACAGCGAATATTCATTGGCTGTTGTAACACACCTGGGATCGGAACGCATTCTCTACGACCCGAGCCCACCCTATTTTGAAGTCAAGTAGAGCCTCTGGGTCTGATCTTGTGCTTTAAGTGGTACTTTCGCTTTAAGTCCTTTAGGGGCGTGTTTTTTGTTTTAAAGAGAACTTCCTGTCCCACTCCTCCTCTCTCCCTAGGCGGCCCCTCCCTCTAGGTGATCTCCTGGGACACGTGACAGGTTCCAGAAGATTTACTATCCACTCCGAGAGCACAGCGCGACTAGTGCTAGCGCAGTGCATGCCCAGCCGTGAAGCCATATGCTGTCACAGCCGGGTATCCACAGTTCCAATGGAGGTGCCGAGGAGAGGAGGGGGAGAGGATCGGGCCTCCGCGCGGCCGCATTGCGGGACCGTGGGACAGGTGATTGGCTGTTTATTAAAAGTCAGCAGCTATGCTCTTTGTAGCTGCTGACTTTTAATAAACTAAAAATAGCCTGAAACGCTACTTTAAAAATATATAAAAAAATCCCTGGCCGTTGTAATTCATAGGGGTGGGCCACGGCGGCCGTGGATAGTTTCCATTGCACATAGGGGGTGTTGTGGAGAGAGGGGGCGGCGCACTGGCGTCCCTAATAGATGGGCTGCCACTGTTCAGGGGGCATTTGACAGGCAGAGAGGGAGCATGGTATTGCCTCCTCACCGCTTGTTTTAACCCCCGAAATGCCAGACTACTACTCTGCAGCCTGCCCCCCCCCCAAAAAAAAACATTCAAATATGTTATAGGAGGAGTAGAAGAAGCAGATTAGCGCCATTTCCACTTTTAAGTGAAGGTCCGCTTTAACATCAGCTGCTGCTACTGTGAAAAGTTGCACCACTCAGCTGTCCCTTTCTGCCTCTCCACCAATCAGAGACTTCGTACTACTGTTTTCCACATTGTATTGCATTCTGTGAATTAAGATGTCTGTTGGCTATGACACCTCTAACACTGAATGTATGTATGTTCACACTGCCCTCTGCGAACCGCTGCGGGTGTCAATACAATGTTAATGACACCCCAGAATGGTTCACATATCGCAGTGCGAACTCTGGATTCATACAGGAATTGGATTGCATAGGTGAAAACACCCATGCAATCCAATGCCAGTGCAGGGAAAAACAAGTCCCTGCACCTTTTTTCTGTGCAAATCCAATGCGAGTTCAGCCATACAACTGTACGGTACAGCTGAACTCGCATTGCTCAGACATCGCATCATGTGATGAGCACCTGCAGTGCGTGTGCGAATCACATGCGATGTCTGAGATCGCACTAGTCTGAACCTAGGCTGAATGTGATTGGCTATTCTTGAATTTTTACCTCATTCACTAAGCTAAGGGAAATTTTCTTAGCAAACTAAAAATTCACCTCCAAAGTGAACAGTCTGTTTGTCTTTATTGACCTGTTTTCACTCTGAACTGTATTTATAAATGACCCTAATGACTTTTGGTTTGGAAAAAAAAAAATCTTATGCCACGTACACACAACGTTTTTAATGCCATGAAAAAAACAACATTTTTCTCATTGCGATTTTTTCAAGCCTACCTTGCATACACACGATCGTGAAAAAAAAAAAAGCTTGAGCAAAGCGTGGTGACGTACAACACGTACGACGGCATTATAAAGGGGAAATTCCATACGGATGGCGCCATCCATTGGGCTGTTTTTGATAATTTTGTGTTAGTAAAAGTTTGGTGAGAGACGATTCACGCTTTTCAGTCTTCGTGCATTTCAGTCTGTTACAGTGTGATGAATGTGCTATCTCCATTACAAACTATAGTTTTACCAGAACGAGTGCTCCCCTCTCATAACTTGCTTCTGAGCATGCACTTTTTTTTCCCGTTGTTAAAGCCTACACACGACCGTTTTTCACGTCGTGAAGAATGACGACGTGAAAAACTATGATTTTTTAATGGCAATTTTTCTCATCATGAAAAACGGTTGTGTGTAAGCGGCTGTAACGGCACCCCAAATGCCAAAGGCGTTAAAGCTGTTTAGGATATTCCCTCTCCGAACACAAGGCAGCTACCGACACAATCAGGCAAACAAGATAATAATTTTTCCCCAGAGACGAGACGATGCTCTGTATGAAGTTCAAGGAGGTCTGACCCTTTATTGAGAAATAGAGGCTCTTATATACAATTTAGGATACTGCAGTAACCAAATGAACAATGACCCAACTCCACCCACAACATCACACAATGGTACCTAACGAGCCCATCCCCTGACTCTGGGACCTAAGCTAATTTACATGAGCTAATTAACTACATCTGATTACTCAGATACCTGAACTTTAGGCTGCCTGTTAACTTACAATACACATTATCACAGGACTCCTTCACACAATGCAGCATCAATTAGCAAAAGCCACAATGAAAGATCCTTAGAAGTTATTCTGGATTCAATTTACATTACACAGGCAGCCAGGTAGCTGGAGGTGATGACATTAACCTCTTTCAATTAACCTGTTGAGTTCAGAATCAACAAACAGTCATTTCTTTTTTACAGATATCCTGGAATATATTGTGGATAATAATTAAATAATAGTCCCATTTCAGGTAGTCCAAGATATATTCTGAATGTCCATTATTTTCTGGCTCATGCTTTCTAAGAGCTTCTGGGTTCCACGGTCCCTCCCGCTACATCGGCTTTAGAGCTAAATCATTTGCAAAATGTATAACATAAGTGGTATGCAGGATTTGCGGTTGCGGGTATTGTATGAGAACCTGTTTATGCCGTACCTCCATAACATGACAATTTTTAGGTGCCTTTCAGTAAAATATTTCTGTCTCGTTGCGTAAAATGTTTAGTTTTGGAGTCTTTTTCCAATGTGATCATACAGCATAACGTGATAAGATCTTGTCCTCCCTGACATGATTTTTTCTAATGCTCTCCTCCATTATAGCATAACGTGCGCTAGACATGTGCCTTCACGAAGTATTTTCAGCACGTGGAGCGAGGTAAGCTAAAAATAAGTGCATGATACCTAAAAGTTTGCATGATTGTTAATGGCATAGGAATGTCTATAATAACTGCTTATGTCTACTTGTTTTATAGTAATTAGCACAATGAAAAGCAGCGCACCATAAACGCTTTACTTATGCATTCCATTTTTCACCTTGAGGATACCGAATGATGAACACATTTAATGGAACATAAAATATGCAGAACATGAGCTGTATTGCTCAGACGATTGAATCTTCGTATCCTGTAATCCTGAGCTAATGATATAAACCATGTGTATTCCAGGTGTCTAGAACCCTAATATCCAGTATGTAACGATATACCGTCCGATACCGAATATAATTTATGGTAAACAAGTGAAGACATGACTACTCTTTGGTTTGCCAAGTCGACATTTCATCTTCCAAGTTCTCCATTCTTAATAAGTTGCAGTCAGATTCAAAACAATGATGTTATGTCCTTGCAATGTGCTGACTATAGTACAATATAACCATCAATAACACCGACAAATGATTTAATCATTTTATACACCAATGTATGCATGAACTATTAATTAATATACGGCTTTTGCCAAACAATTCAATACTTTTTCCATTTCCTTTTCCAACCCAGATGAGTTCTAATCATCTATTAATGTTATTATCTGTTATTATAATCAGTAATGCAACATTGCACATCGAAACAAAGAAGGGGTGCAGAGTTCACCGTCTTTCTTGTTTCCTTTAAAGCCGGCATTCACCCATAAAAAGCACTTCCTTTCCTCTGACCCCTCCCTCTCCCTCTTAACCACTTTAGCCCCGGCCCATATTGCTGTCCAATGACCAGAGCACTTTTTGCAATTCGGCACTGCGTCGCTTTAACTGACAATTGCGCGGTCGTGCGACGTGGCTCCCAAACAAAATTGGCGTCCTTTTTTCCCCACAAATAGAGCTTTCTATTGGTGGTATTTGATCATCTCTGCGGTTTTTATTTTTTGCGCTATAAACAAAAATAGAGCGACCATTTTGAAAAAAATGCAATATTTTTAACTTTTTGCTGTAATAAATATCCCCCAAAAATATATAAAAAAACTTTTTTTTTCCTCAGTTTAGGCCGATACGTATTCTTCTACATATTTTTCGTTAAAAAAATCGCAATAAGCGTTTATTGATTGGTTTGCGCAAAAGTTATAGCGTTTACAAAATAGGGGGTCGTTTTATGGCATTTTTATTAATATTTTTTTTTTTACTAGTAATGGCGGCGATCAGCATTTTTTTTCAGTACTGCGACATTATGGCGGGCACTTCGGACACTTTTGACACATTTTTGGGGCCATTGGCATTTTTATAGCGATCAATGCTATAAAAATGCATTGTATTACTATAAAAATGCCATTGTCAGTGAAGGGGTTAACATTAGTGTGTTCCTGGGTTAAGTGTGTTCCTGGGTGTGTTCTAACTGTATGGGGGGGGGTGGACTCACTAGGGGAAATCACTGATCTTCTGTTCATACATTGTATTAACAGGAGATCAGCGTTTCCCCCGCTGACAGGACCGAGAGCTTTGTGTTTACACACAAAGCTCCCGGTCCCCGCTCTGTAACGAACGAGCGCGTGTGCCCGGCGGCGATCGTACCCGCCGGGCACGAGCGTGGGACTCGGGGGCGAGCGGGGACGCTTAGGAGCGGACGTATAGCTACGGGCTCTCGCCCAGGAGAGCCACCGTCCCGCAGTAATATGACGGCTGGGGGTCGGCTAGCAGTTAAGCAATTGGCAATTTTTTTTATTATATATATATAAATATATATACTTACACTTTCGGATCTTAGATGTAATTCTACGCTGGCCGCTAGGTGACGTTTACGTCGATTTCTCATTTGACTATGCAAATTAGCCTGATACGCTGATTCCCAAACGTTTTTGCACTGCCTCGTCGTCATTTACGTAGTTTCCGTAAGCGTAAACTTACCCCTGCTATATGAGGGGTAAGTTTACGAAGGTCCGTCATTGCCATGTTAAGTATGGCGTCGGGACAGCGTCGTCTGTTTCCGTCGTTTACGTCATTTTACTAAGTCGTTCGCGAATAGTGCTTTACGTAAATGATGATCACGTCGGCTTCATTGACGTTTTCCGACGTAAGCTGGAGCATGCGCACTGGGCTATTTTTACGGCGCAGTTCGATCGGCATGGGGGCGCACTTAATTTAAATACAAGCCGCCCATTTGAATTACGCGGCCTTACGCCGGGGCATTTACACTACGCTGCCGCAAATTACAGAGCAAGTGCTTTGAGAATACGGCACTTGCTCCAGTAAGTTGCGGCGGCGTAGTGTAAATGGCTTACGCTACGCCGCCGCGGATTCTACGAGAATCTGGTCCATAAACTTTAAATATGACTGACTTTAAATATTAGGGCACTTACCTGTCCAGGCATCCAGCGGTGTTCTCACCCGAGCCGATTATTTAATCGTCTATCGGTGCTATCGCCACCATCTTCACTAAGGAAAATGGCAGTGGAGCCTTCGGCTTCACAGCCGGGTTACCACTGCACATGTGCGAAGCACGCTGCACTTCGTGAATGGGCCGCAGTCTGCTAGGATCTGTGAAGTGTCTGAGAAGGCTTGGGGGAAGTGAGTGGCGAACTGAGCTGGAAGTGGGAATGGGTACCTGTCACCCCCTCCCTCCCCAAAAGGTGCCAAATGTGGTAGCGGAAAGGGGGAGGAGGCATACAAGAACTTCCCCTTTTGAGTGAAGCTCCACTTTAAGTCTGATCATTGTGGCAGCACTGTAAGGGCCTATGCCAACGGGCTTTGGATCACTTTAAGTCTATGGGAATGTAATACCTGCATGAAGCAGGTCAGAAGAAGGTCAACTCCCCATCGAATTGACTTGTCAAAGACTTCTGAATTAAATCAAATGCATCTCGAACTGATGCCTTCGACATAAGTCCAAAGCCCACTGACACGGGCCCCAGTAATGCTGATGCTTTGCGCTGATGCTAGGCATTTGCAACAGTACAGCATGGGCACAGGCGAGTATGTGTGGGTGATGACACAGGAATTCTCTGCTCCCCTGTCTTAACCCACCCTCCAGCCTACAACACTGCTTTGGACTTCCAAGAGCCAGCATAGAGTGTGTCTATATGACTGCAAATGATGGCGTGCAGGCTCCTCCTCCTGGCTTCCTCTGGGGCATTCTAAACCCTGCAATGATGTCACCATGCCAGAAATGAATATCTAGACTCATTCTAAGGCCAGCTGTGCTAAGAAGGAGGATTTTGTTGTGCACAGGGTTCAGCTTTAAATGGAATCTGTCATAAAGAAGAGAGCTCCATGACACGTGGCAGTTCTTTAATGAGATTGTGTAGAATGTTTTATCCGTGTCTGTCAGTGTCAGGATTTGTCATGGTATTGCAGTGTAATGCTAAATTCACTCTGGTATGAACGAACAATACCTGTCTTCAATCTACAGAAAAGAAATGCTTTGCATACTGTGGCTTTTGTCATCATACACAACCTCCACTGTTCCTGTGGAAGCACGTCATTGTATAGTGAGTATAGTGTATTCTAGTGAGCCTCATTTATTGATGTTGGGTTTATTATAGTCATTTTTATAAGATTTATATTGTCACACAATAATAAATGGAGGTATTTGTAGATTAGCCATTGGCAGGATCTCCAAGGCACTTATCACTATCACTCTGTTTTTTGCATGGGATAACCCTGTTGCTAAAAACATAACAAAAGGTGTTCTTGCAGATCAAATATCATTTAAAGGGTCACTAAAGGATTTTTTTTTTTTAGCTAAATAGCTTCCTTTACCTTACTGCAGTCCTGGTTTCATGTCCTCATTGTTCGTTTTTGCTCTGATGATGCTGTAATTCTTCTCTGTTCTGCACACTTCCTGGTTGTCTGTTTCCTTATGAAAAATTTCATGGGAGCTTCTCTCTGTGGTCTCTAATAAAGGAGGTGTGATTACTGTGTGTCTAAAACCCCTCAGAACCAATCAGTTTCATTTTAAAAACAAACACTGCCCTGTATTGGCTCTGTGTCTCTGTACTTCACAGAAGCATGAAACTAGATGAAAAACAAAACTGAAACTGCAGGCACATTATATGATTGATTTTTATTTATTTTTCCTCTAAAAGGAATCCGTTAACTATTATGTCTCTATACCCTGTAAACAGTAATTTCCGGGGAAAAAAAAATGTTTTCCTTTATAACTCCTTTAACACTTACCTGTCCCACCTCCAGCTCTGTGATCTGCAGTCTCTTAAAGAGTTAAGCTCATTATCCAGCACTTTTAAGCGTGTTGGATGCATGGGCCTCCTCTCAGAGGTGTATCTAGTGAAAATGGCGCCTATGGCAAGCACTGAAACTGTGCCCCTGTCAAAACATTTGAAACCCATCTTTCAGATAACCTTAACAAAACAAGTCAAGCTCTTTAATCTTTTAAATAACAAATTATGGATTGGCACTGATGAGCTTCACTAATGTGCACTGATAGGCAGCACTGAAGAGCTGCACTGATAGGCAGCACTGATGGGCACTGTTTTGCGGCATTCATGGGCACCAATAAGGCAGCACTAAACCTGATAGGCGGCACTGATGAGCTGCACTGATGGACACTAATAGGGGACACTGGTACTGACAGGTGGCACTGATGAGTTGCACTAATAGGTGTCACTGGCACTGATAGGTGGCACTGATAAGCGGCACTGATTGATAGGTGACACTTGCACTGATAGATGGCACTGATGAGCTGCACTGATATAGGTGGCACTGATAGGTGACACTGACACTGATAGATGGCATTGATGAACCTCACTTATATAGGAGGCACAGATAGGTGAAAATGGTACTGATAGGTGGCACTGTCTAGCCCTGTGACACCCCCTTTGGCTTTTGTGACATATAGATTCCCCAGTCCCTTTCTATGTAGCCTCAGCTGCACTAGACAGTGAATGAAATGCTGAGCAGTTTACCATTCATTCACAAACTGAATCATAGCACCCCCCCCCCCCCTTTCCTCCACAGCAGCTAACTGGAGAGGACATAGGGAAGCTATCCATGCTGCAAGGAGCCGTCGCAAGGCAGGAGGCAACCCTGTCTCCCTCCGTATCTGGTCCAGCCGACTTCTCCTACCTGGGGCCGGGAACTGTGTGCAGTGCTCCTTCTGCAGCATTCTCCTGCGTGAGCAGAGGGCCGGGGACTGGTGGGGTCCCTTCCTCTTGAGAACCGAGCTAGGCAACGGACCACGCAGTGTGGGCCACTCTCACTTTTACTTTTAAGTGCAGGTGGAGTGATCTACTGCACTGCAGCTTCCGATGGTTAAATTAAATCCTGCCTCAGTGAATTGATATAGAAAGGGGCCGGGACTTTAATTTAATTGTCGGGAGTCGCAGTTCGGTGGATCACTCCGCCTGCACCCGAAAGTGGTGAAATAATCCCTATTTCTGACCATTATTGGCCCAGAGTTGCAGAAGCCAATTCTCCCAGTGTCAGTTTTGTTTAATTGGGGGGGAGCATAGGATAATGTTGAGGGGGTCATGAGCCCCTCTGCACCCCCTTCATATGGCGTCCATGGCACTGACTTATGCCATATGAAGGGGGTGCAGAGGGGACCATGACCAGGCCATATGTGACATACCCTGGATACACCACTGCGAGGGTACACTAAAGAGTTGATTTACTAAAGGCAAATAGGCTGTTCACTTTGCAAGATTGTTTTCTCTTAACCACTTAAGACCCGGACCAAAATGCAGGTAAAGGACCTTGCCCCTTTTTGCGATTCGGCACTGCATCGCTTTAACTGACAATTGCGCGGTCGTGCGACGTGGCTCCCAAACAAAATTGGCGTCCTTTTTTCCCCACAAATAGAGCTTTCTTTTGGTGTTATTTGATCACCTCTGCGGTTTTAATTTTTTGCGCTATAAACAAAAATAGAGCGACAATTTAAAAAAAAATGCAATATTTTTTACTTTTTGCTATAATAAAAATCCCCCAAAAATATATAAAAAAACATTTTTTTTCCTCAGTTTAGGCTGATACGTATTCTTCTACGTATTTTTGGTAAAAAAATCGCAATAAGCGTTTATCGGTTGGTTTTCGCAAAATTTATAGCGTTTACAAAATAAGGAATAGTTTTATTGCATTTTTATTAATTTTTTTTTTTTTACTACTATTAGCGGCGATCAGCGATTTTTTTCGTGACTGCGACAATATGGCGGACACTTCGGACAATTTTGACACATTTTTGGGACAATTGTCATTTTCACAGCAAAAAATGCATTTAAATTTGCATTGTTTACTGTGGAAATGACAGTTGCAGTTTGGGAGTTAACCACAGGTGGCGCTGTAGGGGATGTGTGCCTATGTGTTTTGTTTACCACTGTGGGGGGGTGTGGCTGTAGGTGTGACGTCATCGATCGCGTCCCCCTATTACAGGGATGACGCGATCGATGCTACAGCCACAGAGAAGCACGGGGAAGCCGTGTGTACACACGGCTCTCCCCGTTCTTCCGCTCCAGGGACGGATCGCCGCACTGCAGCGGCGATCGGGTCCGCGAATCCCGCGGTCCCGGTCCCGGAGCTTCGGACCGGGTCGCGGGCGCGCGCCCACGGGCGCGCACCCGCGACCCACGGCTGGGTACTAAAATCAACGTATATATACGTTGATGTGCCCAGCCGTGCCATTCTGCTGACGTAAATGTGCAGTAGGCGGTCCTTAAGTGGTTAACAAATGCATTTAAAAACCAATAAATAAAAAATTGGTTTATACTTACCTGCTCTATGGAGCCAATGGCTCCCAGTGCACCAGCAAACCAGTGAGACTAGGAAGTGAGAGGAGAGAAGAGCTGCAGACATGCACAGCACTGGATTAACCACTTGTCATCTGCCCACCGTCAAATGACGGCGGGCAGACGACTCCATTGTTCTGACATCACGTCATATGACGTGATGTCCCTTTAAAGCTGCGGGCGGGCGCGCGCGCGTCACCGGCGGCGCGCGCGCGCACCCGCCGCTCTGCGGGGATCCCAAGCGAGTGCCCGGCGGCAACGATCGCCGCCGGGCACACGCGATTGCTCAGTAACTGAGCTGGGACGTGCAGCTCTGTGTGTAAACACAGAGCTGCACATCCCTGTCAGGGAGAGAGGAGAGCGGTTGTGTCCCTTGTACATAGGGACACAATCGGTCACCTCCCCCAGTCACCCCCCCCTCCCCCTACAGTTAGAACACTCATAGGACACACATTTAACCCCTTCCCCGCCCCCTAGTGGTTAACCCCTTCACTGCCAGTCACATTTATACAGTATTCAATGCATATTTATAGCATTTTTCACTGTATAAATGTAAATGGTCCCAAAAATGTCAGAAAAGTGTCCGAAATGTCCGCCATAACGTCGCAGTCCCAATAAAAAAATCGCAGATCGCCGCCAATAATAGTAAAAAAAAAAAATGCCATAAACTATCCCCTATTTTGTAAACGCTATAAATTTTGCGCAAACCAATCGATAAACGCTTATTGCATTTTTTTTTTACCAAAAATATGTAGAAGAATACGTATCGGCCTAAACTGATTTTTTATATATTTTTTGGGTTATTTATTATAGCAAAAAGGAAAAAATATTGCATTTTTTTAAAAATTGACGCTCTATTTTTGTTTATAGCGCAAAAAATAAAAAACGCAGAGGTGATCAAATACCACCAAAAGAAAGCTCTATTTGTGGGAAAAAAAGGACGCCAATTTTGTTTGGGAGCCACGTCGCATGACCGCGCAATTGTCAGTTAAAGCGACGCAGTGCCGGAAGCTTATATTTTGTCTGGGCAGGAAGGGGGTGTAGGTGCACAGTAGGCAAGTGGTTAAATGAGGGCTCAGGTAAGTAAAAGGGGAGCTGAGTACCCAATCATGTGCATGGACTCGCTGGCTCTGCTGGAAGTCTCTTTCAGGCATCAATTTCTCTTCCAATAAAATAATACTTTCTATGATTAGTTTTAAATTTTCCTCCAGTTATGCCGCGTACACACGATCACTTTTTGTGATGAAAAAAAACGACGTTTTAAAAGAAAATCTTTTTTTGTGTCATAAAAAGTGATGGTGTGTGGGCAAAATGACATTTACAACGACGTTTTTAAACCCGCGCATGCTCAGAAGCAAGTTATGAGACGGAGCTTCAATGAAACAGATTGCCGTCGAACGTGGTGTACGTAACCGCACTTTGCTAGAGCTTTTTGGAAAAAAGATGGTGTGTATGCAACGTCGTTTTTTAAAATGAAGTTTGAAAAACTTCGATTTGTTTCGTGAGATAAAATGACATTTTTTTTCATCACAAAAAGTGATCGTGTGTACGCGGCATTAGTTTGAGGTCATGTCCCCGTGTTCTTGATTTTTGTTTCATATTGAAAATCTTGCCCTCCTAAACCTTATTCACCCCTTGTAGAAGGAAAGTCACAGACTTTCCTCCTACAAGTATGGGGTCATATTTCCATGTTCTTGATCTTAAAGCGAGGTCCACCCTAAAAAAAAAATAGCCAAAAAGGCTGGTTACCCTAGGTATGCCTAGCCAGGAAATGTCTGATAAGCCAACTATAACCAACTGGATTCTTCAAGGGCCATCTTACATCTATAGGAACCTTAAAGTGTAATTAAAGGCAAAACTTTATTTTTTTTGTTTTGGATAGAGTGGAGAAGGATTAGAGCACCTGCCAGTTTTTCTTACCGTCTGTGCCCCTCTCTACTTCTCCCGTTTACCATAAGCATTGAAAGTGAAAGTAAATGAAAATCACACATTTTGGGTTGTCCCCAGAAAAGTAATAGAGGGGAAATCTTCCTCTCACTTCCTTTTTTGACTATGGGACAGGAAGTGTAGGTAAATCTCCCCATTGGGACAAAGAGGACCAAAATAAACCTTACAGTGGTTATGACCCTCCCTAACCCAATGAAAATTATATATAGTTCTACTTTAAAGTGATTGTAAAGCTTTGTGTTTTAAAAAACAAAAAACAAACACGTCATACTTACCTCCACTGTGCAGCTCGTTTTGCACAGAGTGCCCCTGATCATCCTCTTCTGGGGTCCCGCAGCGGCTCTATCAGCTCCTCCCCACATCGTATAAACCCCCTAGGAGAAGCGCTCTCCCAGGGGGTTAATTTGCGAGCGCGCACCTGAGCTCAGCATTCCATAGACGCAAAATGTAGGACTCGACCCCCACCCCCGACGCCCACATCGATTTAATTGACAGCAGCGGGAGTCAATGGCTGCGCTGCTATCAATCTATCCAATCAAGAGCCGAGAACCCTGAGCAGAGAGACAGCATGTCTTCGCGGAGGGATCGTAGGGGGTCAGGTGAGTAAAATGGGGGGGCTGGGGGGCCGTTCACTGTCAGAATGTGATCCTTGGGAATACTTTTTCTGATTTTGGCAGGCTACAAATCGTGGCTATTAAGAAAGGATATTGGCTAGGGTGTTTAGAGAATGGGCCAGTAGGTTGCACACGATGAATTCCAAGCTGAAAATGAAATCTATTCAGTGAATAGGCTTATAACCCTGACTGAGTATACATGCAACATTGTAGTGCGTGCTTTTGTGAGCCAAGTTGGATGCCGCTGGAGCTAAATTATTAGGTAGAAGAATTACCATGGACTGAACACTTCAATAACACAATTATCTTTCACCACTGTTCAACTGTCCAAAATAAGGATATATTACTCCACTTTTGATGTTTAGACATATTAATGATCTAAATTAATACGCAGTCTAACAGTAGAGACCATGAAAGGAAAATGCTTCCATGTTTACAAAGGGATGATGGATTATATGCTGTAAATCATCCAAAGATAAAATATTTTATTAAAAATAAATCTATTTACAATGCTTACCTATTAGCTCATTCCAACATTTTTGCTTTTTTTAAAAAAAAAAAAACATTTGCAATGTGTTTCCACTTGAAAGAGACAGGCGCTGAGCTCCAGAAGGAAGAACTTTTGATATCTTTATTATTACTTGGAAATTGTTTCTGGGGCCATATCAGTACATTGGGATCAAAACAATTATTTATGATTTAATGCTTTGTGATTGAAGGAGGGACCTGATGCTGCAAATTTATATTAGGTACAAGGAGGCTGCATGATCGTGGTGAATATCGCTGATCTGAGCCCAATAACCTCCTATACACAATCTCTTTGGCACAACTCATAACAGGCTTTGCATGCTAGAATATGATTAAAGGGGTTGTAAACCCTCAAGGTTTTTCACCTTAAAGGGGTTGTAAAGGATTTTTTTATTTTTTTTCATAATAAGCAACTTTTACCTGCAGACATTCCTCTTTTCACTTCCTCATTGTTCGTTTTTGCTCAGAGGTTGTTCTATTTCTTCTCTGTTCTGTTCACTTCCTGCTTGTCTGATTGTTACTCACCACCATGAAGAGAGGCTTTACTGCGGTGGTCAGTGACGTGCTCCCCTCCTGGGAACTACATCTGTGCGGCAGGACACTCTCTATGTGTTAGGCCGCGTACACACGATCAAATCTGTCTGCTGAAAACGGTCTGCCAGACCGTCTCAGCAGACAGATTCGATCGTGTGTACGGGCGAGCAGACGGATTTGGCCAGCCGACAGATTTTAAAGCATGCTTTAAAATCTGTCTGCTGGGAATCCGTCCGCCCGACATGTCTGCTGGTTAGTACGCTAACCAGCAGACATATCTGGTCGCACATGTGTCGAATGGATTAGAAGTGTTTTACTTCCTGGTGCGGTGACGTGGCGGCGTCAACGTCACCGCAACGTCACCGCCACGTCAGCGCGCTGTCTGCCGGCGGGGATTTTGGTTTGATCGTGTGTACACGATCAAACCAATACATCCCAGCAGACAGATCTGTTCAAATCGGTCTGTCCGACCGATTTGAACAGATCTATTTGCTCGTGTGTACGCGGCCTTAGAGACTTCAAGGAGGTGTGAATTACTGGGCGTGCCGCAATGCATACTGGAAAATGTAGTTCTTATATGAATGAGCGACGCAAACCAGAAAGTAAATGAAAGAACAGAAAATAGAACACTGGAGGTGATATAGATGAAGGAATTTAATAGGTATTTACTCGTTTTTTAACAGAATCATTACACTATTCTGTCTGTCTACATGGCAGACATTAATTTTAGGCAAAAAAATGTTTTCCTTTACAATTCCTTTAATTCATTCTATGCATTAGGGTAAAAACCTCCTGTGATGCAGCTGCCCCCCAGAGCCACCCTTTTACTTACCTGAACCTGGTCTTTCCAGCAATGGGGACGAGCACACCAGCTCCAGCCCTTGTGTCTCAGGTCCTGATTGGATATATGGATAGCAGCAGGGGTTCCCCACTAAAAACTGAATGTAAAAAAATAAATAAAAAATTTGCCGGCAAAAAAAATTGCAATAGAAATGGCGTGGGGTTCCCCCAATGTCCATACCAGGCCCTTCAGGTTTAGTATGGATTCGGAAGAAACCCCCATGACAAAATGTAAAAAAAAAAAGACCCTTAGGCCGCGTACACACGATGAGACATGTCCGAGGAAACCTGTCCGACGGACCGTTTTCATCGGACCAGGCTGAAGTGGTCTGTTGGTCTAAAGTGCGTACACACCATCAGACCAAAATCCCCTCGGACCAGAACGCGGTGACGTAGAACACAACGACGTGATGAAAAAACGAAGTTTAATGCTTCCAAGGATGTGTCGACTTGATTCTGAGCATGCGCAGGATTTTTGTCCGATGATTTCGTGTACTAACCATCGAACATGTCTGACGGACAGGTTTCCAGTGGACAGGTTTCTAAGCATGTTTATGCTGGAAAACGGTCCGATAGGCCGTACACGCAATCGAACATGTCCGCTGAAACTGGTCCACGGACCAGTTTCAGCGGACATGTTCGATCGTGTGTACGCGGCCTCATTCGCGCATTCTGCCCAGCAGGTCAGGTAATAGAGGTGGCGAGCTAGCGCCCCACCCCCTCCTGAACCATACCAGGCTGCATGCCCTCAACATGGGGTTGGTGGGTGCTTTTAGGCAGGGGGGCTCTGCGCCCCCCCCCACCCCAAAGCACCTTGCCCCCATGTTAATGAGGACAAGAGCCTCTTCCCGACAACCCTAGCCGGTATTTGTTGGGGTCTGTGGGGGGCTTATCGGAATCTGGAAGCCCCCTTTAAGAAGGGTGCCCCCAGATCCCACCCCCCCTATGTGAATGGGTATCGGCTACATCGTACCCCTACCCATTCACCAAAAAAGCAGTGAAATGTAAGTTTTTGACAATTCCTTTATTAATATCGCTGTCTTCTCTAGCCGTCTTTTCCTGTTGTCTTTTCCTTCCTGCCGTCTCCTCCTCGAGCTGTCTCTTCGAACTGTCTTCTCCTTCTAGCCGTCTCTTCCCGCTGTCTCCTCCTTCACGCTGTCTCCTCCTTCCCGCTGTCTTCTCCTTCCCACCGTCTTCTCTTCGAGCTGTCTCTTCCCGCTGTCTTCTCCTTCCAGCCATCTCTTCCCGCTGTCTTCTCCTTCCCGCTTTCTTCTCCTTGAGCTGTCTCTTCCCACCACTGCTGTCTCTTCCCACCACTGCTGTCTTCTTCCTCATCTCAAAAAATAATAATTAAAAAGCTGCTCTTGTTCTGTTGATGTCTTCATCTGTTTTGATGTCGCCCGCTCTCTGCCGACTCTTATATAGCCATGGGGTGTGGTCATCTGGTGACACCACCCGGAAAGCCTGCCCCTTGCCAAAACCCCCACCCAAATGACCCCTATATTTTGGAAAGTAGACCGTCCAAGGTATTTAATAAGAGACATGATAGTTTTTTTTGAAGTTGTAATTTTTGTCACTCTTTTTTGGAAAATGGAGAAATTAAATAAAAAGCGCAGTACAGCGTCATCATATGACTGGTGTGACAGTGATCAGGGACACTGACTGGTGACAGTATGTAAAATAAAAATAATGATTTTATCAATTTTTTTACTTTTTTTGTTGTTACTTTTGTTTTACATGCTGTGACGCTGTATTGCACTGTGGAGTCCATCAGATTTTTTTCACACTGTGATTGCTTATTATAGTGATGATTTGATCACTGTTACAAGCAATCATTTTTGTGAATGGCATCTATTCATGTGACATTGTGTACTGTAATGATAGCTGTGATTAACCAGTTCCTCTGTGATTGGCTCTTGTACTATGTAATCACTGTGACCACTGTGTCACAGAGATCACAATAGTACACAATGAAAGCCATTGTGTTCTATTCATATGCGATTGGTCACAGAGATCACATGGTACCAGGGCCAGCTTGGTGCAATGATCTGTGTTCCGCTGTGTCCAGATCGTGCTGCTACATGGTCCCTAGGGCACGCACGAGATGCGCACCTGGAGGACGTCATATGAAGTCCACCCAGGATAACGCTACTACCGCTTGGTACAATATGCCAGGAGGGAAGTGGTAAGAGGTAGTTTACCTTAAACAAGTAAAAAAGGCGCAAATCACAGGTACCTCCAGTAGTGGTACCCAATAGTCCAAGGGCAAAGGTAAGAAGGTGTGTATATACACATATATATGCACACATAGAACTATATGGCATGGTATCAGTCAGGGCAGTCACCAAGAAAACCAAAAGCTGGTTCCAGTATACTAGGAAAAAAACAAAAAAAGGGGCGCCTCTGAGTATGCATCATAAGAATAATTTAATAAACAACAACATCCACTCACATGGAGAACAGGTAAGATGAAAGTGGGACTGCAAGTCACAGCAAGTCCTATAAAGCTGGCACCACATCAGATCCGTGCACGATGGAGTGGGATGGCTGAGCACAGCGTGGTTTTCCTCAGTGATCCAGGCTTGGGCATATCTTAGTCTATCAGGAAAGGTCCATCTGATAAGAATATGGGTTCCAGATAAAAGGTGTAGTGGAGAGGGACAAGAGTCAGTGGTTATGGCAAGGCACGCTGTGGCTTTGGATTAAGCCAATTCTGTAGAGGAGCCTATACAACTGTGTAAGGAATCACATGGTGGAGTTCAACTAAAACAAATGAGTAAAAGCGGATAACAAGTCAACAGATGTTCTTCACAAAAACACATCACGAGGGACACCACAAACAGCACAGCCAAGACGCACAGTGCCATGTTGATAATCCCATTCAGAGGGTATGTCCAATTGGGGATTACAGTGGATTATCTAGTTTATCAAACATACACAAATCCCTGCCCGGGCAAATATCCATGACCACATTTACAGGGTCTAATTTACCCTTGATTGAATTCAAATCTGCACAAATCCCTGTGATTTAAAGACAAAGGAAAGACATAAAATGTGCAATTAAGGCCGAAGCATGGGTTGCTTTATTGTGTATAGTGCATTATGTCATCCTCTTATCTAATATAAAAAGGTCTAGCGTGTTTATAGTGTGATATTTGTGTTTGTACGGAAGATGACAGCTAAATGCAGTGTTATAGGAAAGAAATGGTATGTTAATTATCTTTGATCACAGCTCGCAGCCTTACCATGCACGCAGCATTTCTATTCTATATGTGTACGCTGTATATGTTGCTAAGTACCATGACTCAGGCTTTAATCTGGACTATTATAGACCTGACGGAAATGTTTTAGCTTGCAGCAGATGCTTGGAGTGAAGAAAAATGTACATGAAATATTGGATTTTCTATTTCAGCATGTTCTCTGCAACGGGATAATTCAAAGCAACAAGGACTATTACTTTGTTACCTTATTTAGACTTCTCAGACAATCCATTAAATCATCCCGAATAACTGAGCTGCCCAGAGTACTTTACTCCTGAGAAGTTCAATGATGTGTACTGACATTACTCAATGGGCTCTCAGATGCTGAATACAGGAGAACCTCTCATCTAGAGTAGCCAAAGGAATGTGTGCTGTTAACTCTTGCTTTTTACGCAGTTTGGGAACTGGAATAAGCCTCTTGGGCCCGATCCACAAAAAACGGCGTATCTTTGTGCAGGCGTAGCGTATGTTGTTTACGCTACGCCGCTGCAACTTAGAATGGCAAGTTCTGTATCCACAAAGGACTTGCGTCCTAAGTTACGGCGGCATAGAGTAAATGGGCCAGCGTAAGCCCCGGTAATTCAAATGTGGAAGATGTGGGCGTGATTTGTTAAATCATTGTGACCCCACGAAAAATTACGTTTTTTTTTTACTGCGCATGCGCCGTCCGTGAAGGTATCCCAGTGCGCATGCACAAAATCACATCCCAAATAGTCAATGCTTTCGACGTGAACGTAACTTATGCAAAGCCCTATTCGCAAAAGTTTTACTCAAACGACGTAAACGACGTCCATACTTAACATTGCGTACGCCTCTTTACAGCAGGGGTAACTTTACGCCGGAAAACGACTTACGCAAACGACGTAAAAAAAAAAAGCGCCGGCCGCAAGTACGTCCGTGGATCAGCGTATCTAGCTCATTTGCATATTCTACGTGGAAATTCTATGGAAGCGCCCCTAGCGGCCAGTGTAAATATGCAACTTAGATACGACGGCGTAAGAGACTTGCGCAAGTCGTATCTAAGTAAAATTACGGCGTATCTTATTTTGTGGAAACAAAACAAAGATACACCTGCGCAGATTTGAAAATACGGCAGTGTATCTCGAGATACACCGCCGTATACTTTTGTGGATCTGGCCCCTTGTGTTTATTATGTACTAAGTACCTGTAGTAGCATGCAGTGCAAACACTATAATAGTACGTTATCCAATCACTGGACAGTAACTGGCAATAATTTCCTGGAATATTTTAACTTGGCTATTAACGTGGTAGTAAAGTCCCCATGGGTTACTTGTACCTAGTTTTCAGATAGCTTTCAGTTAAGGTGGGCCTCTTCTTATGTCACATAACCTCAGGATCTTACTGTATATACTTTAGTATAAGCCGACCCGAATATAAGCCGAGGCACCCAATTTTACCACAAACAAATGGGAAAACGTATTGACTCGAGTATAAGCCTAGGGTGTCCATCTGCATGCCTCACTGTGCCTCACTTTGCCTCACTGTGTCCATGCCTCACTGTGCCCATGCCTCACCGTGCCCATGACTAGACTGATGTTTAACATGGGAGTCTATGGAAGGGGTGCCCGGCTTTGAAAAATCGGTGCTCCCCAGCTGTTGGTCCCCCAGACAACAAACTTAGCACACTTGCAGATGAGAAATGAGGCTACATGTGTTCCGGGTCCAGGGGACCTACGACGGGCTGGTACCGGGTCCCCAAAGTCACCAGAGAAATTACCGTTTAAGATAGGAGTCTATGGAAGGGGTGCCCGGATATGAAAAAATGGTGCTCCCCGGCCGTAGGTCCCCCGGACAACAAACTTTGCACACTTGTAGAGGAAGAGTGGGGCTACATTTGTGCCAAGTTCAGGGGACCTACAGCAGGCCGGTACCGGGCCCCCAAATTCTGGGAGATCAGGCGCAAAAAGGTGACTCGAGTGTAAGCTGAGGGGGGCATTTTCAGCACAAAAAAATGTGCTAAAACTTGGCTTATATTCGAGTATATATGGTACTCCCTAGAGACCTTTCTAAACTTTACTCACTTAACTTTCATCCCCTACTCCCAGACTTTCGGACTGAATAGAAGGCCTGGCCCACCCACTGTTTCTCCTTAATAGATAGATGCAATTTTATAAAACAAAACATCCTTCTGATTATTCTATATCTTTTTAGATTTTTTCACCATGGTAAAATCTTTACTCAATATGATTGTTTGGGTGTCCAAACCATCAAGAATCAAACATTCTATATTGCTTAGACCGATGAGATAGCCTGCCATCACTTAGCTACCCACCTTACTCGCACCCTAGATTGGATCAGACTTGCTAAGATCAAGCAGTGGGTTCAAATGAAGTGCTTCCTATCCAGGACTCCACTCCCAGGGCTCCTGTGGTGCCCGAAGATATCACAGATGGCATTGCAGACAGACCCAACCAATACCCCCACCTGGAAATACTGTAAGACAAGCTTTAACAAGTACAAATTTGCACTGTCCCCCTTCCCTTTATTGTTCGACCACCCTGACTTTGCCCCAGGTCAACAAGGCCACACTATTTGTACACTGCTTGAGCAGGATAAACGCCTGGCTCATTACTTCCTCTAAAGCTCTAACTGGCCATCCACCACCCAAATGTTAACAGACCCATCCTTTGCAGCCTTGGGCCCTTCCAAATCCTTCAACTGTCGCATTTCTTAAGTATCTTGCACAAGGCCCAATTATTTGATAGCCCATTCACCACATTCAAACAAGAATGTCAAACCTTAGGTCCCTTTCCACATGTGTTGTCTTTCTTTTACAGGCTCCTTATTTCGGAAATCTCCAAGGCTACACCTAGGTTCCTGGATCTTTGTGAATCTGACCTCAACACAGAACTAACTCCTCAATCCAGGTCTAAAATCCTTACCTTATGTTTTTGTTCCTCAATCAACCTTAAATAACAAGAGACAGGATACAAATTAGTATTGAGATGATATTGCACACCCAAATTATTGCATTCTGTATATTCATTCCTCCCAGACCCCTGTCGGCAATGCAATGCACCTCAGGCAGGTTTATTACATATTTTCTATTTAGACTACATACTTTCTGGACCCAGGTCCATGCTTACACCCCAAAGTTTATGGACCATACAATTCCCAGAGATTCCTGTTTCGTCCTTCTTCATCACATCAACTTTCTAATAAAAATATTTAAAAATTAGGTTGTTATTCATATGATGAATGCAGTCCTGGTTTGACAGTGGTTCCATTGCTTAGAGGATATAGAACAAATGATGGACTTAACTAGTTCCCTTAAAGGAACCCTCAACAGATTTACTAAAACATGATTCTACTGGTTGGACTTCTATTTAGTTGAGTACAAACAAATAATGAGTGATACACACCCACAAGTACCTGTAGCGTAGATAGTCATTTACTGTGTTGATTCTCTATTAGATATACCTGGCTAATTGGGATCTATGGGACCTATGCCCATTGTCAATCAGAGACCCCTTTCCGCCCAACGCAGTTCACTTTATTCCACTTCTATCCCCCTTCACCCCCTTCTCTTTACCTACTTTTGGTCTTGTCCCTATTTTTTTCACCTGCCCTCTCAGATTGAACCCAACCCTTTAGATTTGCTGTCACATTAGGCAGGTATACTTGAGACTTTGGTTATTAGGACATGTGCACACCATATTGGTTATTACAGGTAAGGCCCCATGCACACGAGACGCTAGTAAACTCAAGTTCAGAGGCATTTGGACAGTTTTTTCAACTGCCCCTGAACACATTTAATGTTATCCTATGTGTCCATGCACACAATCTCGTTTATTGCCGTTTTTAGGCAGCTGCATTTATCCTCGTTTTTCCAGAAGCAAACTAATGGGTTCAGACGCAAAAGTTTTCGCATTTTAAGACGCAAAACGCGGCAAAATGCCGCTAAACGCGTCAAAATGCGGTACCAGCATTTTGCTGCGATTTCGTTTATAGCCGTTTTTAAAGCTGACCTATTTTTTTACATTAGAAATCTCAAAAATGATGGCAAATGATGAAAAACCATTAAAAAACATAAACAACTGTAATTGCTTGCATTGCATTGTAGACAATCCACAACTTGTGGCAGGTGACGTGGCCAGGTGACGTGGCCAGTGGACAATCCACAACTTGTGGCAGGTGACATGGCCAGGTGATGTGGCAAGTGGACAATCCATAACTTGTGGTAGGTGACGTGGCAGGTGATGTGGCCAGGTGACGTGGCAGGTGATGTGGCCAGGTGATGTGGCCAGGTGATGTGGCAGGTGATGTGGCCAGTTGACGTGGCCAGTGGACAATCCACAACTTGTGGAAGGTGACATGGCTAGGTGACGTGGCAGGTGACGTGGCCAGGTCATGTGGCAAGTTGACAATCCACAACTTGTGGCAGGTGATGTGGCCAGGTAACCTGGCCAGGTGACATGGCCTGGTGACGTGGCAAGTGGACAATCCACAACTTGTGGCAGGTGACGTGGCAAGTAACGTGGCCAGGTGATGTGGCAAGTGAACAATCCACAACTTGTGGCAGGTGACGTGGCCAGTGGACAATCTACAACTTGTGGCAGGTGAAGTGGCCAGTTGACGTGGCCAGGTGACATGGAAAGTGGACAATCCACAACTTGTGGCAGGTGACGTGGCAGATGACGTGGCAAGTGGACAATTCACAACTTGTGGCAGGTGACATGGCAGTGGACAATCCACAGCTTGTGGCAGGTGATGTGAGAAGTGACACGCTAAATACAAGTATACTGCTGCTCTTTCAGCTGCTACTCACTCTGTTCTCACAAAATGGCTGAAATGGTTAAATTACATTGTTTTTGGAGCTTAGGGACGTGGCCAGGTGACGTGGCCAGGTGAGGTGGCCAGTGGACAATGCACAACTTGTGGCCAGGTGACATGCCAGGTGATGTGAACAGGTGACGTGGCAGGTGACGTGGCCAGGTGTCATGGCCAGGTGACATGGCAAGTGGACAATCTGCAACTTGTGGCAGGTGACGTGGCAAGTGGACAATCCAAAACGTGTGGCAGGTGACGTGGCCAGTTAACGTGGCAGGTGACGTGGCCAGTGGACAATCCACAACTTGTGGCAGGTGAGGTGGTCAGGTGATGTGGCAGGTGACGTGGCCAGGTGACATGGCAAGTGGAAAATCCACAACTTGTGGCAGGTGATGTGGCCAGGTGACATGGCAGCTGACGTGGCCAGGTGACGTGGCCAGTGGACAATCCACAACTTGTGGCAGGTGACGTGGCCAGGTGACGTGGCAAGTGGACAATCCACAACTTGTAGCAGGTGACGTGGCCAGTAGACATGGGAGGTGACGTGGCCAGTGGACAATCCACAATTTGTGGCCAGGTGACGTGGCAGGTGACATGGCAAGTGGACAATCCACAACTTGTGGCAGGTGACGTGGCCAGGTGACGTGGCAAGTGGACAATCCACAACTTGTAGCAGGTGACGTGGCCAGTAGACATGGGAGGTGACGTGGCCAGTGGAC
Organism: Rana kukunoris; assembly: GCA_029574335.1. Lineage (NCBI taxonomy): Eukaryota > Metazoa > Chordata > Amphibia > Anura > Ranidae > Rana > Rana kukunoris. The sequence continues at coordinate 39,337,841 of CM056051.1, forward strand.
AATCCACAATTTGTGGCCAGGTGACGTGGCAGGTGACATGGCAAGTGGACAATCCACAACTTGTAGCAGGTGACGTGGTCAGGTGACATGGCAAGTGGACAATCCACAACTTGTGGCAGGTGAAGTGGCCAGTTGACGTGACAGGTGACGTGGCCAGTGGACAATCCACAACTTGTGGCAGGTGACGTGGCAGGTGACGTGGCCAGGTGACGTGGCAGGTGACGTGGCCGGGTGATGTGGCCAGTGGACAATCCACAACTTGTGGCAGGTGGCATGGCCAGGTGATGTGGCAGATGACGTGGCAAGTGGACAATTCACAACTTGTGGCAAGTGACATGGCAAGTGGACAATCCACAGCTTGTGGCAGGTGATGTGGCAAGTGACACGCTAAATACAAGTATACTGCTGCTCTTTCAGCTGCTACTCACTTTGGTCTCACAAAATGGCTGAAATGGTTAAATAATATTGTTTTTTGGGCTTAGAGAGGGTCTTATGATGTTTCTTAACTAAACGCTTATAAACGCAAACGCGGTAAAACGCCACGAAATTCGCTGCAAAAACGGGGATTTTAAATGCCGGTTTTTGCCTTTGAAAATGTGTGTTTAGATGTGTTTGCATTTGCGTCTCGTGTGCATGGGGCCTTAGACACCCCTCCATTAGAGCTCGATATGTTGCTGTTTGGTATACCACATGGACTGAGATTTACCACTAGGCTCTTCACATGGAGGGGGTGGTACAACTGTATTACCTTTTTTTCACACTACATTCATATATCTACTACTCTACTACAACTCTACAACTACTCTATGCAATATTCTACAAAGTGCCTTCTATATTAGTCAGAACAAATTGGTTCGAATGATGTCTATATACCCTACTCCCAACTGTACTTTTTTTGAAATTTGCATTGATAAAGAATGCATAATTTTTTCTTAATATCAAGCAGTTTACCAATCCTTAAAGTGGAGGTTCACCCTCCAAACAAATTTCAGGCATGAATCGGAGCCCACCCACCCGACCGGCAGTATGCCAGTGTTTTTTTTATTTTTTTTTATATACTTACCTTTTTACGGGCTCTCGTCCCCTCCGGCGATCGCGTGTGACTGGGCGTTTTCAATCACAAGCTGTGATTGACATCCCTCAGCCCGGCGCAGACAGCGCGTCACGAGATGCCGAAGGAACCCGAACTCCGGTGCGGCCCTATACGGCGCCTGCGCAGCGACGTTCGGGTTCCTTCGGCATCTCGTGACGCGCTGTCTGCGTCCGGCTGAGGGACGTCAATCACAGCCTGTGATTGTAAACGCAGAGTCCCACGAGACAGCCGGAGGGGACGAGAGCCCGTAAAAAGGTAAGTATAGAAAGAAAAAAAAAAACACTGGCATACTGCCGGTCGGGTTGGTGGGCTCCGATTCATGCCTGAAATTTGTTTGGAGGGTGAACCTCCCCTTTAAATGTCGTGAATCCATTTGTTTTCTTTTTTTAGGCATTTTTCTTACTTTATTTTTACCTGATGATTTGGGCAGTAACACACTTCTTAGCTTAGGGTGCCGCCACTCTGAATGGAAGAGCAAGACTGAAACCTTTTGGACAGCAACATTGTCAGTCTGAGAAGAGGGTAGAGGGTAAAGTGGTAATTCCACTTTATACAGGCCTAAGAACCAGCCAGGTTTTCTTAAAGAGGAGTTCCACCCTAAATTTTTACTTTTTTTTAATCCACTCCCCTCCCCCTTACATGCCACATTTGGCATGTAATTTTTTTGGGGGGGGATTGGGGGCTTCAGTAGGAGTGGGACTTCCTGTCCCACTTCCTGCTTCCGCCGAGGGGCTGGTTAGGCGATTAAGCCTTAATCGCCTACACCAGCCCCTCCCTGTAGGCGATCACATGGGACACTGACAGGTCCCATGCGATCGCCTCTCCAATCAGCGGCGAGCCGCGCCGCGCGCGCTTGCGCAGTGCGGCTCGTGCATGCGCAGTGGGTGCCCGGCTGTGAAGCCGAAGGCTGTCACGGCTGGGTGCCTACAGTCGGGATGGAGACGCCGGCTGGGGAGGGGGGGAGAGGAGCGGAGCCCCGGTCGGCGCGTCGCTGGAACGCAGGAGCAGGTAAGTGAGTGTTTATTAAAAGCCAGCAGCTACACTTTTTGTAGCTGCTGACTTTTAATAAACACAATTTTGGGCTGGAACACCCCTTTAATATCCATCATAGTTCCAGGGGCAGCAGGACCAACCCAAGCATCATGTTGCTGTTAAATCTAACCAATGAAGTGGCAAAGAAGGGGAGCAACACAACACAGTTGTGGGGAGGGGGGAATTTAAATCCAGTCCTGCCCATGGACTGTAGAATAGGCACTCCCCCATCTGCATCGGGCTATTAATCGCTAAATGTTATGGGCACGTTTCCTGGCCAACAGGGAGGTACAGGGTGTAACTTTGCATGGAAACACTGGTCTTAATATGTGAGATAGTTCAATCTGGGTTTTGGGGCATCAATGTTGCTCTGGAAATTAACTGAATGTGGGTACCAGTATGTGGAGGTAACTGTTCAACAGTCCAGTGGTCAGTTGGCAATATAAGCCTTATATGCAGGCACATTTTAAAAGAGAACTCCCTACATCTAAACTGACCTCAAAACACTACAAGACTGAAATATAACTTTGAAAGACAACCGTTTCTGTGAAAAAATAAATTATTGGAAGGGTATATATGGAAGAATTAAAATTCAGTTAGGAGCTACGTGTGGCTGGCTTTTTCTTCTCCTCTTACCTTGTTATAACTGTAATGCTGCGTACACACGATTGGTCCATCCGATGAGAACGTTCTGATGGACCGTTTTCATCAGTTAACCGATGAAGCTGACTGATGGTCAGTTGTGCCTACACACCATCGGTTAAAAATACGATTGTGTCAAAACACAGTGACGTAAAACACAACGACGTGCTGAAAAAAATGAAGTTCAATGCTTTCAAGCATGCGTCGACTTGATTCTGAACATGCCTGGATTTTTAACCGATGGTCGTGCCTACTAACGATCGGTTTTGTTCTATCAGTTAGGAATCATTTTTAAAACAAGTTTTTTTTTTTTAACCGATAGTTAAATAACCGATGGCACCCTCACACGATCAGTTTTGACTAATGAAAACGGTCCATCAGACCATTCTCATCGGTTTGACCGATCATGTGTAAGCGGCTTAAGTGTTTATGGCAGACACCGACAGAGCATGGCTTCTACTGATCATTGGCATCCGAGCGAACTCAAAAAGAATGTATAGCAGATTTATAATTATTTTCTTTACTCATTCTGCTCAGGACTAAAAAATAAAAAAGTTAAAGTACACACGGCAGAGAACCTCGACGGGCGGAACACATCGTTCCGCCCGTCAAGGTTCTCTGCCGGCCGTCAGAATCGGCGACCCGCCCGTCGGGAAAGGCAACCAGCCAATTATCCCAACGGGCCGTCGAGCAAATAGAGAACCTGTTCTCTATTTGCTCGATGGGTTTCCCGACGGGCGGGGCTCGCCAAGAGCATACACACGGCCGAGGTTCTCAGCAGAATGCGGCTCCCAGCGAGGTTCTCGCTGTTTTCTGCCGAGAACATCGGCCGTGTGTACGGGGCTTGACTCATGCAAATATGACATATTGTATATGAAAATAGTGGTGATTGATGTAGGTGACAGTGTCCCCTTTAAATTCCATTCATTTTGAAATACTCAAACTAAGAGAGCTTGACCCACCCCTGGTAGACCACAAATATAAATCAATAGCTGCTGTTTTTCAACTCCATTAACCAGTTAGTTTAATAAGAATCCTATATGCTATAATACAATCACTATTGAATTTTAAGGCATCTTCAGGTCATGCATCCTAAGAATTCAGCCCTGTTGTCAATTAGAGAAAAATTTGTATTACAATTTGAGGATACCATAAAAAAAGCTGCATATTTCTCAGAGAACTTGTATGATAATGCTTACATGAACAAACCATTCCTATATGGGTGAATCTCGCAAAAAATTGAATATCTTGCAAAAGTTCATTTATTTCACTAATGCAACTTAAAAGGTGAAACTAATATATGATAACGACTCATTACATGCAAAGCAAGATAGTTCAAGCCGTGATTTGTCATAATTGTGATGATTATGGCTTACAGTTCATGAAAACCCCAAATCCACAATCTCAGAAAATTAGAATATTACATCAATAAAACAAGGATTGTACATAGAACAATATCAGACCCCTGAAAAGTATAAGCATGCATATGTACCCAGCACTTGGTTTGGGCCCTTTTTTGCAGCAATTACTGCCTCAATGTGGCGTGACATGGAAGCCATCAGCATGTGGCACTGCTGAGGTGTTATGGAAGACCAGGAAGCTTTAATAGGGGCCTTCAGCTCTTAAAAAATAAATGCTCTTCTGCATTGTTCAGTCTCATGCAGTGGTGGCCCGTCCATGGGGATGCACGGGCGCCGCCCCCCCCCTCTCGCAGTCACACAAAAAAAAGGGCCCTTTAAGAACTTGTATTCGGCTAAAATGTCATTTTGACATTTTAACCGCAGTTCTGGCGGCCGTCTATAGAGGGCGCTGCAGCGCCACCCCCTCTCGCAAATAACACACATTCGTGCATAAATGCACGAATGTATGTTATTGTTGGTTGCCAGCTGCCTGGTCTATTCATATAACCGGACATGGGTCACCGGTTACCCGAATAGCGGCAGCTGGTTGGCTGAGGGGAACTGCCTATCAAAGCCAGCGGCTCTGATAGGCTTTTCCAGGACCACCCTCCGGCTCTCGGAAGTCTATTCTCGGAGCGCAGACAGCCTGCATTCCTTGAAAAAGACTGACGGCCGTTTCAGCCAATCAGGTTCCAGGATTCTGGTTATCAGGAACCTGATTGGCTGAAGCGTCACCAAGCGGGACAAGACATCGAGGGAGGACATGGAAGCCTAAGGTAAGTTCATTTTACAGGGAAAGGGGCTACAATGGGCACAGAGAGCAGCAAAGAGGACAGAGAGCGGCAAAGGGCACAGCACAGTGACAACAATGGGCACAGAGGCGACAAAGGGCACAGCACAGTGACAACAATCGGCACAGTGGCAACAATTAAAGGGCACAGCACAGTGGCAACAATGGGTACAGTGGTGACAATTAGCACAGTGGCTGCATTTGATGGCATGGCACAGTGGTGACAATTGATGGCACAGTGACTGCGTTTGATGGGATGGCACAGTGGTGACAATTGATGGCACAGTGACTGCGTTTGATGGCATAGTGGCTGCATTTGATGGCATGGCACAGTTGTGACAATTTATGGCACAGCGGCTGCGTTTAATGGCATGGCACAGTGGTGACAGTTGATGGCACAGTGACTGCGTTTGATGGCATGGCACAGTGGTGACAATTGATGGCACAGTGACTGCGTTTGATGGCATGGAACAGTGGTGACAATTGATGGCACAGCGGCTGCGTTTAATGGCATGGCACAGTGACTGCGTTTGATGGCATGGCACAGTGGTGACAATTGATGGCACAGTGACTGCGTTTGATGGCATGGCAGAGTGGTGACAATTGATGGTACAGTGACTGCGTTTGATGAAATGGCACAGTGGTGACAATTGATGGCACAGCGGCTGCGTTTAATGGCATTGCACAGTGGTGACAATTGATGGCACAGTGACTGCGTTTGATAGGCACAGTGAGGCTGCAATTTTTTTTTTCATTTGCGCCCCCCCAAAACTTTTGAGCACCAGCTGCCACTGGTCTCATGTCTCTCATCTTTCTCTTGACAATGCCCCATAGATTCTCTATAGGGTTCAGGTGAGTTTGCTGGCCAATCAAGCACAGTAATCCCACGGTCATTGAACCAGGTGTTGGTGCTTTTGGCAGTGTGGGCAGGTGCCAAGTCCTGCTGGAAAATGAAGTCGGCATCCCCATAGAGCTCGTCTGTGGAAGGAAGCATGAAGTGCTTCAAAATCTCCTGGTAGACGGCTGCGGTGACCCCGAACTTAATGAAGCACAGTGGACCAACACCAGCAGATGACACGGCTCCCCAAATCAACACAGACTGTGGAAACTTCACACTGGACTTCAAGCATCTTGCAGTGTGTGCCTCTCCATTTTTCTTCCATACTCCGGGTCCTTGGTTTCCAAATGAGATGCAAAATTTGCTCTCATCAGAAAAGAAGACTTTGGACCACTGAGCAACAGACCAGGTGTGTTATTCTTTAGCCCAGGTAAGACGCTTCTGATGTTGTTTGTTGTTCAAGAACGGCTGGACAAGAGGAATACGACATTTGAAACCCATGTCCAGGATCCATCTGGGTGTGGTGGATCTTGATGCCCTGACTCCAGCCTCAGTTCACTCCTTGTGAAAGTCCCCAACACTTTTGAATGGCCTTTTCATGACAATCCTCTTCAGGCTGCGGTCATCCTTGCATCTCCTGCTTTGATACAGCACTTTGGGAACATCCAACTTCTTTTGCAATTACCTTTTGATGCTTTCCCTCCTTATGGAGGGTGTCAATGATGGTTTTCTGCACAACTGTCGGGTCAGCAGTCTTTCCCATGATTGTGATTCCTACTGAACCAGACTAAGAGACCATTCAAAGGCTCAGGAACTCTTTACAGGTGTTATGGCTTAATTAGCTGATTAGAGTGGGACACTTTGAGCCTAGAATATTTCACCTTTTCACAATATTCTAATTTTCTGAGATTGTGCATTTGGGGTTTTCATGAGCTGTAAGCCATAATCATCACAATTAGGACAAATCAACGCTTTAACTATATTGCTATTGCAAATGTTTCACTTTTTAAGTTGCATTAGTGAAATAAATGAACTTTTGCACAATATTAAATTTTTTTGAGTTTCACCTGTAAGATATGTGCCAATCTCTGGGAAAATTTCAACAGTCTACAATGGCATATTAAGCCAATTATTGTGGTTAATGCAAATGTAAAAATTGAGGCCAAAGTGTTTTTTATGACCCCTGAAATGCATTGACTGTGTCTTAATATAAACTAATAAATACATTTTCATTCTTTGAGCCCTAGTTCACACTGGTGCGATTTGACATGCGATTTGACATATCAAATCACATGTCAAGTCGGCGGCATTGGCCTGCCAATTGCCAGCAAAGGCGCCATCCTAATCGGTTTGACACTGCATCTGCGACGCTGCACCAATTTCAAAAAGTTTCTGTACTACTTTTTGCTATTTACATTGGCCTCTATGCAGAAACCTGTGCAGAAAATAATTCTAGCCAAATACCTCCTCTGTAACTCTAAACATGCTGGAGATTTTTAGGTACCGTAGTTTGTCGCCATTCCACAAGTGTGTGCTATTTTGAAGCATGACATGTTAGGTATCTATTTCCACGTTGTAAGTGTATTTTTTGTGCTTGAAAGACCGCTGCGCAAGTACAGTGTGAAAAAATATTGTATTGACCACAATTTTATTCTCTAGGGTCTCTGCTAAAGAAATATACATATAATGTTTGGGAGTTCAGATTTTTACTTGTAAACAACAAATGTCAGAAAAAGGCCTGGTCTGCAAATGGTTATAGTGTAATGCCGCGTACACACGCACGGAATTTCCGACAACAAATGTTAGATGGGAGTTTTTGGTCACAAATTCCAACCGTGTGTAAGCCCCATAGGACTAAAAAGCATGAGGCTGAAAAGCGTGAATCGTCTCTCACCAAACTTCTACTAACACGACTGGTATTGAGCTACATCACCGCGTTCTTGACGTTTGGAATTTCCGACAAAATTTGTGCGACCGTGTGTATGCAAGACAACTTTGAGCCAACATCCGTTGGAAGTGTATCCACGGATTTGTTGTCGAAATATCCGATTGTCTGTACGCGGCATTAGGCTTCATGCACACAGAAGCTGATGAGCTGCAGTTTATTGGCGTTTTGGTGTTTTTTTTAAAAACGCCCATAAACTGAACTCTATGGCCGCGTACACACGTCCGAGAACCTCGTCGGGCTAAACTCATCGTTCCGCCCGACGAGGTTCCTGATGAGCGGTCGGAAAAGATCGTCGAGCCAAAGTCCTCATTGAACAACGAGGAAAAAGAGAGCGTGCTCTCTTTTTTGGCTCAGCGAGCTTCGTCGGAAGTGTACACACGACCGAGTTACTCGGCAGAATATGTCTCCCAGCGAGCTTCTCACTGGATTCTGCCGAGAAGCTTGGTCGTGTGTACGGGGCCCGAGTTAGCCTATGTACCCATGCACACATGGGCGTTTTTTAGGCTACATGCACACTGAAGCTAATAAACAGTGGCGTCTCCAGCTTCCATATTTAGGGGGGGCACATAGGGGGACAGGGACAAAAGTAGGGGGGCCCAACTATAAAATGCAATTATATATATATATATCTCCTGGGGCCCTTTACTACGATCCCCCAACGGGCCCTTTAACATGTTCTGCAGTGAGCTCCCTTCCTACTATACTGGGGCCCCCCAGGGTGGCAGAAAACAAGAGCTATGTGTCACCAGCACACCAAGAAAATATAAGGGTCCAAAGCAGTGGGAGAACTTTCAGGGTTGCAAAGGTTGTCTTGCCACCGGGCCCTGGTGTTCTGCCACTGTGGGGTTCCCCAGCTGTCCTGTCCCTGCTATTGACAGCGATGGTCTGGCATCTGTCTACTTGGCAGCGACGGCAGTCCATTAGGACCTAGTGCTGGTGATATTACAGATGCATGCAGGGGAAGGCTGGCACTATTAGTTATAGAGAGCTGAGCCCTCAGCTGGTCACCTAGCAGCAGTAATGCTGTATAACCTTCTCTGTTGACATGCTGATCGGGATGTGATCCAGGTAATGCTCCCAGTCAGATCTAATAAATACAGTATTTATTAGCATCAAGAGTACAACCACATATATATATATATATAAAATCAAACGTATGTTCCGCAGCCGTGTGGGCTCTATGCCTGTAAAGTGTGGGCTCTATGCCTGTAAAGTGTGGGCTCTATGCCTGTAAAGTGTGGGCTTTGATCAATAAAATCTCTGATATTTAACACTAGGATTTTACTGGGAGCATCACCTGGATTGCACCCCGATCAGCATGTCAGAGAAGGCTCCACTGCTGCTAAGCAACCTGCAGGGAGCTCAACTGTCTACAACCAATAGAGATGGGCTTGGGTGTGTTTGAAATCCCACATGCCCAATCCCGCCAGGAAGCCAACACTCCACAGTGCTAATCACAGGCAGCAAGACATTTGCTGATCTGTGCAGAGCTGCGGACCGGGAAATCTCTCACTGCCTGTGATTAGCGCTGTGCAGTGTGGGCTTCCTGGCAGGCTCTGGCATGTGAATTTTTGAAACATGCCCAGCCCATCTCTAACAACAAATTGTGCTGGCCCTCCTGTACATCAGCCCCATAAAGTAACCAGCACTGGGTTCCAATGTGCTGCCGCCGCTGCCAAGGAGACAGAGACCAGTGCTGTGAATAGCCGGGACAGGACAGCAACTCTGGTTATTCCAGCACTGGTCCACACTGGGAGGAGTCCCCCATCCACCTATAATGTGTAGATGGGGGAATTGGATAATTTTTTTTTTTTTTTTTTTTTTCATTCAACTTAATAGTTGAATGAAAAATGTGATCAATGTATGAGCTGCCTAAGAGCTAAGACCAGCCATAGACAGTTTAAATCTCAGATGGTTCAGCAGGAACTGGCTGAGATTTGAACCATTAATGAGCAGATTCTCTTATGATTATCACTAGTGGTTGCTGTATAACCACTAGTGAGAATAACTGTTTGTCGGGAGAATACAATAAACTGTATTTTATTGGCGTTTTGGCTTTTTTTTTTTTAAAGCCCATAAACTTAACTCTATGTTATGCACACGTGGACGTTTTTTTTTGTGTTAATAAGCTATGGAGTTTATTGGCTTTTTCTGAACACCCGAAATTTGCGTTCAAAGTGTAGTTTTTCAGTGAAAAAAAACACAAAACGCTGAAAAATGTAAAAAAACGCTGGAAAAAATTAAAAATCTAAAAAATTACACTAAAAAATGCTAATAAAAGCTATTGCAAAAATGCTAAAAAAAACGTTGAAAGGCTCCCTGCAAAGCTACTGCCTTTTTTTTTAATAGCCTTTTTAGCTTCAGTGTGCATGGAGCCTTAGTGTTAATGAGCTTTGGAGTTTATTGGCTTTTTTCTGAACGCCCAAAATTTGCGTTTAAAGTGCAGTTTTTCGGCATGAATAAACGCAGAAAACCGCGAATAAACGCTCAAAAACGCTGCTTGCCAGCGTTTTTTATCATTTGTTTCTCCATTGAAAAAAAAAGGCTACACTGAAAAATGCTATTAAAAAACGCAAAAAACGTTCAAAGGCTCCCAAGGGCTACTAACGATCGGTTTTGACCTATCGGTTAGGCGTCCATCGGTTAAATTTTAAAGCAAGTTCTCTTTTTTTTGACTGAAGGATAACTGACCAATGGGGCCCACACACGATCGGTTTGGACCGATAAAATGGACCTTCAGTCCATTTTCATCGGTTTTGACCAATCGTGTGTATACGGGCTAAGAGTTATTGTTCGGGGGTAAATTTAAGATTATGGGTCAATTATTGTAGTTTTAGTCAAACTTATTTTAGTTTTATTTACTAAGCTTATAAACATTTGCTCTGTATTGTTTAGTATTATTACTTATATAAATACATATTTTAGAAATAAATATTTATTACAAAGTGATTATATGCTACAATGTTTATGGACCAAGCTGAGATTCCTAATTGGAAACCCAAACAATAGCTCAACATTTGATGAGTGATTATTCAGCTGTGGGTATAATCTAAGATGCTGCTATTGAGCTCTGTGTTCTTAGTGGAGCTATTTGAAATTCTGGAATACCAAATTCACTGATGCTGGACAGAGGTGATGAAACAGAACAATTGCTGTATGTTTTAATTAAATGATAATATTAAAGCCCAACTCTGGGCAACTAAAAAGATATCCTTTGCAGTGGGGCTGTGCCTGCACTGCAAGGGTTAATTGCTAGGTTTGGTCTATGGCAGTGGCCTCTAAACTCCTAAAAGTGGCCCTTGCCTTTATCCGCCCTTGGGACACTGTTCCTCTCGGGGATACAAAGCACTATTCCTTCACTGACACCAACAGGGTGACATATAATTGTAGTAATAGTGGTAACATAGTAATTCTATGCATTAGGGTAAAAAAAAAAACTTCTGTGCTGTAGAAGCATACCAGCCCCCCCTTATTCGTACCTGAGCCTGATCCTTTCCAGCAATGTGCACCAGAGTAGCGGCTTGTGCTGCTGTCTCCCCCCTCATTGGGAAGATTGATAACAGTGGCAACCATTGGCTTCTGCTGCTGTCAATCAAATGCTGTGAAAAGGAAACGGAGGGTGTGTCCAAGTCGCCCGATCCGTGTCCGTGTCTGTCTCCGTCTCAATAAACTGGGCAGTTCAAGAGAGGGAAAGTGGTTTACCGAAAAAGAGGGGCCCCCAGAAAAGTAGGATCGGGCTGCTCTGTGCAAGACTATTGCACAGAGCAAATAAGTATACCATGCTTGTAATTTTAGTTAAAAAAAAAATCAAAGGTTTATTATCACTTTAAGGTCTGACAGACAGTAAACTCGCCATTTGTTTAAAAAGTTTGGAGTCTAGAGCAACAAAATAAGAAATTCTAATTAAAAGATGATCTACTCCTCCTCGTAGCTAGACTGGTCCTTACTGCTTCTTCTCCCCCCTGCTCCAGCATCAGAACCAGGGCAGTGATTATAGCACTACACTGGATATGTAGAACATGGGGGAGTGCCATCTGCCAGAAGATCCGGTTAGTTAAATTGTTTCTCCTCTCCCCAAACAAAATAAGATAGTAACCTTTGCATTGCAGACACAGCTGCACTGCAAGAGATAATTTTCCTGGAATTGAACTTAAGTGCTTATATGATAATGTTAGTTTCTTTCTATAACAGATCTGCTTGCAGATATTAACCAAAATAACTGAAATTATTGTTAATTGTAGTTGTTATATGTGTTACTTATGAAAACTCTTAAGTGAATGTATTAAAATGTAAATTTTTTTGTTTTAGGAGGTCTTTTGGAACAACTGTTCAAGATTCTAGGCCAACAATATGTGTTTCTATCCCGCTGCATGGGATCTCCAATTGTCCCCCAATCCTGTTACAGATGGTTGCGTCAGGAGCCCTGTGCCACCCTAACTTGCCCTGTACCACCCCAGCCTGCCCTGTACCACCCACTTCAAAGACATGCTGGTAGGTTAATTGGATCCTGTCCAAATTCGCCCAGTATGTGTGTGTCTCAAGCGTGTCAAGATCCTACGGGGTAAATGACCGCACCAGACAGGAAGAGACTGGCTGCAAAAAGCACCTAGAGGTGATTCAGTTTGCATGTGTAGCGCTATACAAGTCACTCATTCATTCATTCACCCCAACTAGCCTTGTGCCACCCCAGCCTGCCCTGTACCACCACAACCTCACTGGTCCGGGGCTTAGAAATCCCAGCAGCTTAATATCCAAAACATACCTCATCAGCAGGTATGTTTAGGAGCATCCTAATTGGTTGGCGCCATCACATGGGCAGTGCCAACCAATCAGAACCAGTAAAGCCCGTCCTGTCACCACAGGCAAAGAGAAGAGAAAGCCGTGGGGATTTCAAATCCCCAGACCGGTACATCGGCTATACGTGCTGTCAGTGCAGGGGATCGCTGGACTCCAGGTTAGCAGGACCGGGGGGGGGGGGGGGGGATCCAGTGCAAGTTCACCTTTTTTTCACCTCAGATTTTCTGTAAGGTGAACTTACACTTTAACCATTTGCCGACCTGCGGCAGTACATATACTGCAACAGGGTTGCAGTATTGTATTGTAGTGTTGTAGTGTTCTAAGTGTTTTCTGGTTTTGAAAAGACACTGCTTCTGTCTTTATACCCAGGGAAGGGGGGCACAGTTTGCCATCTTTGCCCATGGCCTTGTCCCAGCACTGCTCTGACATCATACAGGACAGACTGAATAGCACAGAACATCTACCAAGAAGTTTAGGAACATTGATCTCCTTCATATAAAGAACGTTCTATGTTTATTTTCATGCTTTACATATCTCCTAAGTGCTCTCTATATACAGATAAGAGTGATTGCAAAATCCTGTTTTTAAATGTGAAGATATAGTTGATGAATTCCTAAAAACAAAACCATGTTTAGCTGTGTTTTTATCATAATTTTACCTAATCAGCACATTCTTTGATCATTATCTGGGTGATCTGTTCACTCTCTGCTGACAGTCCATAATTCCTTACAAGCGAAATTCACTTTTTATAAAAGATAATGCGTGCAATAAAAAATGTTTGGATGTTAAAAAAATGGTGCGTTTATTTTATTTTTTTAACAGGTGCCTGCAAAGTATTGGACCCGCAATCAGCAGATTGTGGGTTCAATTTCAGGCTCCTGCGCATTCTCTCTCCAGCTTTCAGCCCATACCTCTGTACAGGCTGTCAGCTTGTAAGTTGTAAAAGTGTGAATGGACTACGACTGTGCTGATTAGTGATTAAGGTGAAGCTTTTCTGACTTCCATCATCCATACATTTGCAAGCAAAATGCAGTCTTTTCATTTTTCCTTGCAAGTGATTGATTATTTGCAAAGTAAAATTTTACCAAATGCTCTGGGGAAAATTCCCTTGCAAAGTACATCTTCCCTTGCAAACTAAACAGCCTATTTGCTTTTTAGTACAGTACCCAAAAGTCGGGGGTCGTCTTAGAGGCCGGTACCTGTAATGCAGAGTCAGTCAGATTGTGGGAGTCCATTGTTCAAAAGCCACGCCGCCTCCTCGTCCTGTTCTGTGATGGGCAGAACACTCAGTTTCCCAGCAGAGCCTGTGTTTGGTATTCCACCTATCACGGAGGTCCTCTCATCCTCGGCCTAGGATGAGAGGACCTCCATGATAGTCAGAACACAGGCTCTGCTGGGAAACTGAGTCTTCCGTCTATCACGGGACAGGACGAGGAGGGGGGCGGCGCAGCTTTTGAACAATGGACGCCCAAAGTTTAACTCTGCATATAGGCATAAGGCATGAAGATCTGGAGATCAGCACAGTGAGGTAGGCAATGGGCACAGTGAGGTATGCAATGGGCACAGTGAGGTATGCAATGGGCACAGTGAGGTATGCAATGAGCACAGTGAAGTGTGTCGGAAGGGGGTCGTCTATGGGCCACGTACACACGATCGAACATGTCCGCTGAAACTGGTCTGCAGACGTTCGATCGTGTGTACGGCCTATCGGACAGTTTTCCAGCGGACAAAAGTCTCTAAACATGTTTAGAAACTTGTCCGCTGGAAACCTGTCCTTCGGACATGTTCGATGGTTAGTACGCCCAACCATCGGACTAAAATCCCGCGCATGCATCAAATTTATTAGACGCATGCGTGGAAGCATTGAACTTCCTTTTTTCAGCACGTCGGTGTGTTCTACATTACCACGTTCTGGTCCGAGGGGATTTTGGTCCGATGGTGTGTACGCACATCAGACCAAAAGACCTCTTCAGACATGTCTGATGAAAACGGTCGGTCGGACCTGTTTCATCAGACATGTCTGATCGTGTGTACGTGGCCTTATATGGCGCCTATACGCCAAAACCAAATTTTTCGCAAAGAAATTGAGGGTCGTCTTATATGCCCAGTCGCCTTATATGCCGGCAAAGTATATCAACCTCAGTATCAATTTTTGAATAATTTTTTTAAACATCAATGGTACATTTAGGGTATTTTAGGACCTTAGTAACTCCTCTGTAATTGTAAATATATGTTACCAAAACCATGAGATACAAAAGCGCAAATAAATTCCAACTACACTCATGGTCAAATGTGAATAAGGGCTGAGGGGGGGGGGGGGCGCAAACACAGATCACCTATGTAGATAGATTGGAAATTAGAAATTATACTGTTGCTTTCACACATTTATTTGTGGCATATATCCTACATTTAATAAAATGTAGATAAATTGGCTGTAAAGAACATAGAGGTTAAGCTAAGAAAGAACTCTAGCACTCCACTGTATAATATGTTGTGTATAGAGGTCACTAAGACAAGAAGTCCACAGGTAATCCTGTTATTTAGTATGTAAAGAGAGTTGAAAGATAGGGGCAGGATGCAATCATCATGGGCAACAATTACAAGAGGGTGATTTTGAGTCGGAGGTGTGCAGTTGGGTGTTTGCATGACTATATGCCTGTAACATAAAAAAAATATGAAAAATCTGTCACTTAATACCATTTACAAAAAGAAAGAAAAAGCAATAATGGTTGTATACATCCAAACCTAATATGATTAAAAACTCTCACTTCTAGAAAATCAAAACCACATGCTTATCAGGTATACAGTCCCGCCTGGCTCCATCGGTTGGCGACAGCCAGTAATTGTGTTGAAGTATTTGATTATCAAAATGAAAGTTCACCATTTTATATATACATTGTCACATTTTTTTGTATTGAAGTAATGTTAAACAACAGATTATGCCATGGGTGTGCTATCATCTGGTCCAATCCATCTATTGACTCTGATAAAGGAGCGTCCAGAATATTTATAGGAAGGAGCTGTGAGTCTAGTGGGAATATTGTCAGCTGACAATATTCAGTGGGTGACTTTTATCTATAGAGAGCATTGACTATTAGCAGTGAGAGGGACACTGTACTACTGAACAATACAATACATATTTTTGGAAAATAAGTGGCATAAGTGGAAAGAAAATCAGTAAATTCGCATGTAAAAATCTGACATGCTGGATGTATCCAAGTCGATTGATGGGTCGACTTAGGTACAATCAGTCTGCCCATAGATTTGAATCTCGGCCAGTTCCTGTTGAACCAACCGAGATTCGAACCATCTATGGCTGGCTTTACCCCCCCTGTAAACATGAGTTCTACCCAAAAAAGGAGCTTCCGCTTTTTCGGAATTTGGCACCTTTAAGGGGGAGGGGGGAGCAGATACCTGTCTAATACTGGTATTTTGCTCCCACTTCCGGGCATAGATAGCCGAGCCACCCGCAGCCATCTATGCCATGTACGGCACCTCCTCCGTCCCCCCCGCTGTCTTCTGGGAGACACCGAGGTCCCAGAAGACAGCAGGGACCAGTGGAATTGCGCAGCGAGAGTCTCACATGCGCAGCAGGGAACCAGGCTGTGAAGCTGCAAGGCTTTACTTCATGATTCTCTTACCAAAGATGGCGGCGCCTCCACCCAAGAGCCAAGGGACAGATCGGCTTTGGGTGCTGACATCACGGGCGCCCTGGACAGGTAAGTGTCCTTATTTTAAAAGTCAGCAGCTGCAGTATTTGTAGCTGCTGACTTTAAAAACAGTTTGGCAGAACTCCGCTTTAACTTAGTTTCTATTGTCTTTAGTCATGTGTAGCAATAGGGTTGATTTACTAAAGAAAAATAGGCTGTTTATTTTGCAACGGAAGATGCAATTTGCATTGGGATTTTCCTCAGAGCTTAGAAAATGCAGTGAAATTATATATTCCAAAAAATACCCAATCACATGCAGGGAATATAAAAAAGCAGCATTTTTGCTTGCATGTGATTGGATGATGGAACTGGGTCGACTTTCACCTCATTGACTAAACCCTGGGGAAAATCCCTGTGCAAAGTATAAATTCCCTTGCAAAGTGAACAGAATATTTGCTTTTAGTAAATCAACCCCATGCATTAAATTATTTGATCATGTGCAATGGTTGTTCTATTTAAGCAAAGTCCGTGCACCTCCCCCATCAGGTGATCCCATTATGGCGCACGTGCCCAACATTTAGGTGCTGATAGAGCCCAAACCACACACAAGCAACTTTCTGCGCCCGCACAAAGACACAGGGAAGGTTTCGGACTTCCCTGTTAGCAGTATTTGCGTGTGCATGGAAAACCCCTGTGCATGCACAAATGGCTGGGGAACTGGCCCAATGCGCAGATGTGCTGCAGAGTCTTCTCAGAACCTAATCCCTGCAGACCATCTGTGTGCGCACAGGGGGTTGGGAAAGCATTTTGCCTAAGCTAGAAATTCAGAAAATCAATTAATTTGCAAAAAAAATTGTCCATTTGAATAATGGGGTGGGGGGTGGGGGACATAACATTACCTTTACGATGAAAGTCCACTTTAGGTAGACCCTCTTGGGGAGTAGGATGCCCTTTAACTAAGGGGACTTGTGGGAGATATGATGTTTATTTAGCTAGGGCCCATACTTGCGCTTGGTGACCCTGATGATCATTGAGATTTTGGATTCTGCTCTCTCTGCACTGGAGATGGTACTCAAGGTGGTACTCAAGATGGTGAGATGGTACTCAAGATAAACAACGTCACCTTACATCGTGAGCAGAATCAGAAAATAGTAAACTGGATGTTGGCTTATCTTACCTAAACATGTAAATGAATGGTAGTAGAAGAGTGAGACAGGGGTACAGAGTTCGGTTTTATCCCTTGTGTAATAATAAATTCACCCCATCTGCCCCGATGAATAAACATTTATGCAATGATCACTGCTCCACCTACATGTTTTGTTCTTCGTTCCTTTAGTCATCTTCTGTACTTTAAAAATAGTGAGTGATTGCTATTTTCGCTCAGACAAATCCTTCTTGGAATTGTATTAGTCTTTAAATATTTTCTCTAATGCAACTTGTTTTTTCCAGCTTTTTCTAGCAAGTTCCAACCAAAAACATGACTGTTCGGTCCATTCCTCGGTGTAATCAGTGTTCAAATATTTTCTCTATTGCAACTTGTTTTTTCCAGATTTTTCTAGCAAGATCTAACCAAAAACATTACTGTCCATTCCTCAGTGTAATTATCCCAGTTTTCCTTGCTTCTAGCACATTCCTTAAATTCTCAGCTAATATTGTGTCATCTTTACCAGGGCAAGACTCATCCTGGCAAAACAATACAACTTATGAGCAGTTCAAAGAAAGGATCGTATATATACTGTGTGTGTATATATATATATATATATATATATATACATATATAATGTGTGTGAAAGCAGATCTTGTCGGGCTATTTCCAGTCTGACCCTATTGTATATAGCGTCCATTGATGGCTAGAAATTAGTGTTGGTTCATTTGGCCATAACTTTCTAATAATTTGCAACCTAAATCATTTTTACAGAACTTTTTAAAGTTGAGCTCCAAAGATTATATATTTTGCAAACTTGCATTGGTCCAGGTTGGCCGAAGTGATACTTAATTGGCCTATGTGGAATCTGTAAATCACTGTAGTAGCCTAAACCACCTCATTGATGGCCTTCCAGGTGTTGAACTGGGTGACTGCCCTTCTGTAAAGGAAACACTAGGGGTTTCTCGCATGACCTATAATTTTCCTCACTGTATGCAAAGCGTTTTCTGATTGGACAAGATGGAGAGGGGGCACGGTGATCCCGTGTCAGGAGGGTACTTACCGAGGCCGAGATGCCAAGAGCGGTTCACACTTGCGACTAGGTGCACTCTGCCCCCTGGGGGTGAGACAGGGAAAGGATGGCACGAAGAGGCACATGCTACCACGGAAGGAAGACTTGCGTAGAGGTCCTCTGTAGAAAAGGGCATCTGTGCGATGACTGGGGGTCGCAGGACCAGAGTTCCACAGAAAATCCAGAACAGACCGAGGATCAAACACAGGAGACCAAAGGCAGATCCGGGTACAGGCCGAGGGTCAAGGACTGGAGACAAGAGGCAGTTCCAGGTCACAGGCAGGAGGTTAAGCACTGGAGACAGGAGACAGGTCCGGGTCACAGGCAGAGGGTCAAACACTGGAGACAAGGTGGAGTCTGTAGGCAAGCCAGAGGTCGGTGCAGGAGAAAAGCAGAATGGTCAAGGTCAATCCGGGTCACAACAGGTAATCAAATGCAGGAAAAAGGAAGCAGAATACAACAAGAAGCTGAAGACAAACCAGCAATTCCTCTGATCACTTGCTTAGCATTTATAGACAGCCAGGAAGTCATGTGATGTGTGCACTAAGCAGCTGACATCTTCTTACTGTCAACTTTGCTGCTATCTAGTGTTTAATGTATAATATGCTTCACTGACATCCCGGCATCAGCCTGACCTACTACAGTCATAGTCATAGTCTTTCAGGGGCTGTGTTGGTTGGCTGCCCTTCTGCATAGTAACCACAGGTGTTCGCTCCCTTGGCATTCATTTAGAACAGTGGTTCTCAACCTTTCTAGTGCCGTGACCGCTTGATAACATTTCCCAAGTTGTGGGGACCCCCAACAGTAGAATTTTTGTAGCGTGGGTTTTCAGCACCTAAGGCCAGACAAGTAATTTGCACCCTAGCCCACGGACATTTAGGGATCCCTAAGTCTCGCACTCGTACAGTAATAAAACCTCTTCTGGTACATTTTATGTACCTGCTGTACATTCTCTCTCTCCATGTTCTCCTTTCTTTCACTTTCATCTCTCTATCTTAATTTCTTGTCCCCCCACCCCTTTATCTAGTCATCTTTCCTGTTCTTTCTCTTAATCTTTCTCTCCCTTTTTTCTTTGTTCCTCCCCCTCTTTTCCTCTCCCTTCCATGTGTTCTCTATTTTTATTCCTTCTCTTACTATTGGGGGGTGGGCTGGGGGAGTGCTGGTGGGGAGTTATCAGCCAGCTTAGATGCTCTTGATCAAGATCATCTGCTGATCTGAGAACTGTAGTGGGGATTTTAAATAGCAACTCTAATCACAGGTAGTGTCTCCAGCTCTGTGGTGTCTCGCAGCAGTGACACCTATGCCAAAATCAGGAGATAGGGTCTCCTCCAGCCCCTCCCATTTCACATTCCTCACCAGTCAGCTGACCTCTAGTCTCTGCCCCACAGCGGTGCCGTGAACTAAATGGGCAGGCAAGGGTTCCAGGAGCAGCCCAGCTGGGCAGCCATAGGGTCCAGGGACAGCCCTGCTGGATGGTTGCAAAAAGGCTGAGAGTGTTGCGGGCTTCAGGAACAGCCCAGGATTTGGTGACCCCTGGCAAATTGTCATTTGACCCCCGAGGGGGTCCCGACCCCCCAGGTTGAGAACCACTGATTTAGAGAATGCCTTGCATTTTTTGTAATGAGTCCAACATATTCTCTGAATAGATGAAGTAGAGAGAAGAGGTGGTTATGACATGATTCTTTAATATATATATAATGTTCTATGAATGATGGCCATGCCAAGTAAGTGACCCCCTGTAGTTACTATCCAAAAGAACAGTCACCTAGCACAGCACCTAGAAGACCACGGCCATCGCTGTAGTTGCTTGGGCCACTTCAATGATTTACAGCTGCCATAAAGGCCAATCAGCAATAACATATCTATACTTTGCCCATACATTACAATAAATTCACTACTTACACACAATCATCTAAAATACCTAAATGTAATTGCACAACTTTCTCCCAACACTAGACCCATCATTACCCACCTACTGTTGGCAGAGAAACTTAACAACAAGGTTGGTCTTTATTGAGAAAACATGTCTACACACAAGGCAGTCATTAAAAACTGTTGGCAGCAAAACCTAAACTATAGTACTCTATATCCCAACTTGGCATAGTAAATCTGAATCAGTAATGTGAAATGGGAAGGTTACTTGCATTAAATAACTAATCCTTTGGGGGAAAAAAAGTCTGACTTCCTGTTTCTTGTGGTTGTGCAACCCAAAATGTATAATGTATCTCATGACTTCTATATTCTCTACTTTTTAATGTTGGATTTTGTTGGTTCAGTTATTTTATTTACATCTCTCCCTTTTTTGCTCCCCCCCCCCCAACTGACCATTTGCTTATTTAATGGTTTTTCACACGAGGTCCATACACACAATACAAAAATCTGATGGAAAAATTTGTACGACGAGCTGTCTGCCGATTTGCGGATCGTTATTGCTTTTTCGTCAGACAAAATCGGATGTGAACTCAATGTCCAATTTTCGTTTAATTTTTACGGTTTTAATACAAAAAAAACGTAAGAACAAAGCCTCGTACACACGGTACAATTGTTGGCCAATCGAGCATCTGATTTTTGTCAAAATGGCGTGTGCCAGGATCTTGGTACACAATTGTCGTGCCACAAACACGAAGGTTGTGACGTGCTACAAAGAATTTAAGCTCTTGAGCGCCACCCTTTTGGCCCCTACTGCTAATTATGTGTTTAGTGAGAATTGATTCCGAGAATGCGTGTTTGTGCTGTTCGACTTTTGTGTGACGGATTTGTGTACTGACCATACGAAAATCTGACAACAAACCGTTGTCAAACGAAAATTTACTAGGCTGTAATCCAACATTTGTTAGCCGAAAGTTGGACAACAATTGTCAAAAGGAGCGTACTAATAGTAAGATTTTAGAACAGCAGTCTGTTAACAGACGATCCCCTGCCGACAATGTGTACGAACCTCAAGACTACGCATCCTCAGAAACAAAAGAATGTATACAAAACTATTCAACACATTACGTCACTTCTGACGTTGTATTCTATCATACTAAAATTTTCGTATAGTGAGTAAACTCTTCACTTTGGACATGAGACTAGCATGCCACAAAAAACGGATGTTCGGTCGTCCAAAAATCTAAGCGTGTGTACGAGGCTTAATTTGAGTCGATGGAGACCGCTGATTGAACTGAAAATAAAGCGCCCATCTATACGACCAGCTTAACTCTGTCCAAATAACTACAAGGCCCCCAAGGCCATTTGCCCCACAGAGTTGAAACTCACATCCACTGGGAGTTTTTATGATGTCTTTTGTCACGCAATCCCGTGTAATGATTGTCTGTCCAGCAGGGAGTTTATCGCGACTCTGTGTCTTGCCATAGCTAATTAGTGCAGCCATTCTGAATTGCCTCGGTCTTTATTGCTCCCAGTAGATGGGTTAGGAAATATACAGCATTATTATAATGTCAGATATGACAGAATGCAGAAACCGAGCAGCTGCCAGTAGAGATTAGTGCTGTTTCAATATTACAAGACTAATTACTGTAACAGGGCAGAAATCATGAGTTTTGCTAATCTCTAGCTGACAAGGATATCAATAGCGTGTTCTGGTGATGCTTCAATGGTTTGGGTGACCTCCTTGTAGAAGCACACTGGTATGTATATAGAGCTGCATGTGTCCTTTACATTCAGAGACAGAGAGCATATGTATTAATCAGAACGTGAACAGCTACAATGAAGACGTTTTGTATTTTACAAGTCCAGAAAAGGACAAATAGTATTAACCTTCTGAGGCCCGTGCTATAGCCGAATGACGGCTACAGCGCGGCCCTGAATTGCCAACTGGACGTCAATTGATGTCCGCCCCTTTTGGCGTTCCCCGCACACACTCCTTTGGATACAGCCAATCACAGATCGCGGCGAACGGCCAATCAGATTGCCGGCTCACACAGAGACAGCCTCCTGTCTCTGGAGAGGAGACCGATCTGTGTCCCTTGTACATAGGGACACAGATCGGTCACCTTCCCCAGTCACCCCCTACACCTACAGTTAGAACACAATACAGGGAACATATTTAACCCCTTCCTCACCCCCTAGTGTTAACCCCTTCAATGCCAGTCACATTTATACAGTAATTAGTGCATATTTATAGCACTGATCGCAGTATAAATGTGAATGGCGCCAAAAATGTGTCCGATGTGTCCGCCATAATGTCGCCGTCCCAATAAAAATCGCAGATCGCCGCCATTACTAGTAAAAAAATAAATAAAATAAAAATAATTCTGTCCCCTATTTTGTAGGTGCTATAACTTTTACGCAAACCAGTCGCTTATTGCGTTTTTTTTTTTTTACCAAAAATATGTAGAATACGTTTTTTTTTTTTTTAATTGGGCTATTTATTATAGCAACAAGTAAAAAATATTGGGGTAGATTCACATACACTTAATATTCCGCTGCGTAATCGAAATACTCTACGCTGCCGTATTTTACCAGGCTCTACACCGAATCCTGGTAGATTTTTGCCCGTATGCTACGGAGGCGTAGTCTATTTCTCGCCGCGTAATCGAAATACGCGATTGGGGGGCGTGAAGCATTTAAATTAAGCGCGTCCCCACGGAGATCGAACTGCGCATGCTCCGTTCAGAAATTTCCCGCCGTGCATTGCGCGATTGAGGATCGTAATTTCGGGGATCGTCGGCAAAAGCTCATTTGCATACCCCGACGTGGAAAACGACGGGAAGTCCACCCAGTGGCCGCAATTTTATTGCAGCGTAGATCCGAAGGCGTACAAACACTTAATCCAGTCGAATTGAAGCCCGCAGCCGTCTATTTATGGTTTGAGGTTTTCGACTAGCTAGAAAACGCGCGTAATTTGAAATTACTCCAGTCTAACACCAGTCTAACACCCACTGTAGATTGAATTTCAGTGCGTTTTGAATGTGGTGCAGGAAAGAATATATACTTAAATCGATTTTTTAGATAAGTCCAATGTTTAGTGTCACTTTAACCACTTGCTTACTGGGCACATATACCCCCCTTCCTGCCCAGGTGAAATTTAAGCTTCCGGCACTGCGTCGCTTTAAATGACAATTGCGCGGTCGTGCGACGTGGCTCCCAAACAAAATTGACGTTCTTTTTCCCCCACAAGTAGAGCTTTCTTTTGGTGGTATTTGATCGCCTGCGCGGTTTTTGTTTTTTTGCGCTTTAAAAAAAAATGGACGACAATTTTGAAAAAAAAAAATACAATGGGCCAGATTCGGAGAGCCTCTGAATCTGGCCCATTGTATTTTTTTTTTTCAAAATTGTCGTCCATTTTTTTTTAAAGCGCAAAAAAACAAAAACCGCGCAGGCGATCAAATACCACCAAAAGAAAGCTCTACTTGTGGGGGAAAAAGAACGTCAATTTTGTTTGGGAAAACGTCGCACTACCGCGCAATTGTCATTTAAAGCGACGCAGTGCCGGAAGCTTAAATTTCACCTGGGCAGGAGGGGGGTATATGTGCCCAGTAAGCAAGTGGTTAAAGTGACACTAAACATTGGACTTATCTAAAAAATCGATTTAAGTATATATTCTTTCCTGCACCACATTCAAAACGCACTGAAATTCAATCTACAGTGGGTGTCAGTGTGAGCGTAACAACACCCCAAACACAGGTCACAAACACAGTGTGTTTGCTTGTTCTATACGATCCAGTTGCTGTTCATTTTGTAAAGTAGTGCATGCACTTCTTTTGGTGCAGTCCAGCACTTTTTAAGCCCATTCAATCAGTGGCAGCTGGTTCTCAAATTTTTTTTGGGGGGGGGGATGCAAACAAACTGAAAAAAATTAAGAAAATACTGAAACAAAAACATCAAATGCAGCCTCACTGTGCCCATCATATGCAGCCAACTGTGCCTATCATATGCAGCAAACTGTGCCCATCATATGCAGCAAACTGTGCCCATCATATTCAGCCAACTGTAATCATAATATGCAGCCACTTTGACACCTGCCTGTCCGCTCGCTGCTGTGAGACGGGTAGCGTGGGTCAGGCAGTGGCTCCTGTGTCCCCCTTGCGTCTCTTATTGCCTTCTGCTAGATGGCCAATGGGATCACTTGTGTCTCCAGCCAATCAGGTGATAGGTATTAGTCCCGCGCCTACTGGCAGAGAGGTGATTCAGTGTTAGAAAGCGAATATTCATTCTCTTTTCTAACACACCTGGGTGGACTGCGAGCGCAGTGCTTTGCACTCCAAGTTCACCTTTTTTTAAGCCTTTTAGAGCCTATGGGTGCCCGGCATCCGAAAAGGGGTCGAACACCAGAATAGGGGGTGCCTACAGCGGCCATGGATAGATTCATGCAATGTATGAATCTATCCATGATACATAAAGGGTAGTGTCTGGAGAGAGGGGGTGGCGCCGGTGTGCCGTTAATGGACACACCGCCACTGCATTCAATTGAATGGGTTATAACAGCTCTGCACTCAGATCGCACAGGAATGTAAATATCTCCTAAACAGTGCATGTTTAGGAGATATTTACACTACCTATTGGCAAACCTTATTATAGACTTGCCTATAGGTAAAAGGCAGTAAAGGAATTTCACTTCCTCTTTATGCTTTGACAAAAAAAATCTGGAAGTTGATTGGTTTCTATGCACAGTTTTTGTAAATCAACCCCATAGTGTAAATGGGCCCAGTTTAAAAAATAAATAAAAATGTTTTATACATGTTTAAATCTATATTGCATATACAATCCTTGCTTTACAAATAATCATTTAATACTCGGCAAAAGATTTCTAGAGCACAATGGGGGGATTTTGTTAAAACTGGAGTAGACAGAATCTGGGGCAGCTGTGCATAGTAACCAATCAGCTTCCAGCATTGGCTTGTTCAGTTAAAGCGGTAGTTAAGTCAAAAAGTTGACTTTACTCTACAGCAGAGGTCTCCAAACTTTTCAAACAAAGGGCCACTTTGTTGCCCTTCAGACTTTAGGAGGGCCAGATTGTGGCCAACGGGGGATGAAAATGTCACAGGCCCGGCATCAGTGAGAACAAATATGGCCTCAGGGTTGGTGGCCAATAGGAGGAGGAGTATTCACTCTATTAGGAGGAGGAATCGTATCCCATCATTGGTATTGGTGGACAATATAGTGCCTCGTATCAGTGGGAGGAATTGTTCCCCAAGGGCCAGATAAAGACTAGCAAAGGGCCACATCTGGCCCTCGGGCCGCAGTTTGGAGACCCCTGCTCTACAGGTAAGATTGTAAAACGTCTTACCTGTAGGTGCCTTTGAAACTTGCACCATTTAGTAATAGGTACATTATCTATATCAGGGATCTTGTGATCTGCCCAACTCAGCTCTCCTCATTGTTAGTGTATTTTAGGTGTACGTTTATCAAACTGAGAAGAGCTGAGATCCTGATGATCATGGCTGATTTCTCAGGTTTGCCAGTTTATGAAAGTGAGATGAGGAGTGGAGAACATGTTTTTCACTTCTCATCTCAAGACACACCCTTCTGTCATTCACTTTTACACAGATGACCAGTTTATGAAGGTGAGATCTGAGGATCTAACTGGCTATCTCAGTAAAATATCTCAGTCCCAGATTCTCCAGCTCAGAGGTTGAGAATATGGGTGAGAAGCTGCTGTGATGTGAAGAAGGAAGTTTCTTTCCTCTTAATTTTAGCAAAAACAAGCTTAACCACTTAAGACCCGGACCAATACGCTGGTAAATGACCCAAGGTGTTTTGGCGATTCGGCACTGCGTCGCTTTAACAGACAATTGCGCGGTCGTGCGACGTGGTTTCCAAACAAAATTTGCGTCCTTTTCTTCCCACAAATAGAGCTTTCTTTTGGTGGTATTTGATCACCTCTGCGATTTTTATTTTTTGCGCTATATACAAAAATAGAGCGACATTTTTGAAAAAAAAACACTATTTTTTACTTTTTGTTAAAAAAAAATCAAATAAACTAAATTTTAGTCAAACATTTAGGCCAAAATTTATTTAGCCACATGTCTTTAGTAAAAAAAAAAATCGCAATAAAAAAAAATAGCTACCTAGCGGGAACAGCGACACTAATACAGCGATCAGAAAAATGATCGCTTAGTGACGCTGGCAATAGGGAGTGAAAGGGTTAACTAGGGCGGTGATCAGGGGGTTAAAACTTTATTAGGGGGGGTGGGGGGGCTATCCTGAACCTAACACTAACTGTTTTTTACACTGCCTGTCACACTGACACTAAATGCAGTGATTAGATCACTGCATTCAGTGACACTGTGACAGGGGGGTGGGGGGGGGGGGCGATCACAAGGGGTTAATATGCCTATGTGAGTGTGTGTCAGTGTTGTGTTGGTGCACACTTACTTGTGGTGTCTTCTCTCATCAGCAGCGCTGGGAAACAGCGCTGCGATGAGAGATTACATCATTTCCTCCTTCCTGTGTAAACACAGGAGGAGGAAGTGACAGGATGGGAGCGCGCTCCCATTGGCTGGGAGCGATCGCGGGGGGGCGGGTATTCACCGACATCCGCCCGCAGATCCCGGATCGCTCCCGGAGCCAGGGGGACCCCCGCACGCCGCGGAGGGGGTCCCGATGGGACCCCCGAACCGCACTTAGGGGGGGACGTAAATTTACGCCCTTGTGCCTGTACGTGCCATTCTGTGGCCGTATATGTGCGTGCGGGGGTCCTTAAGTGGTTAAAGATTGATATAAATAATAACTATATATGTTTATGTATGTATAGAAGATGTGATTATATATATATATATATATATATATATATATATATATATATATATATAAAATGTATTACACACATACACAGTATAGTTATAATGTATTTTCTTTTAGGACCCATTCACAACTGAGCAATACAGAATTGTGCAATTCTTTATACAATTCCAAATTGCTCTAAAATTCTGTCAAAATACGCAATGCGTTTTTGGGCGCCATTCATTGTTAATGGCACCCCAAATTCAGTTAGCAAACATGCATTTTGCCACACATTTTGTCATTTGACAAATACGCTAGCAACTTGCCAAAATGCATTGAAAAATGCACAATGCTCCATGCCCCCAAAAAATGTAATTTGGCTTTTTGAGCCTTTTTTATGTGCATTTTGGTACTGTTTTTGATACACCTTAATGCTGCTTTTTTTTGAACAAACATTTTGGCTCGTTTTTTAAAATGCATTTTAGCAATTTTTTTATGTATATTTTGGTGCTTTTTTTAACATGTATTTTGACTCATTCCTTTACCTGCGTTTTGGAGTGCGTTCCAGAAACACATGCAAAATGAATGATATGCTTGCGGTGTCATTAATTGTTAATGGCATCCCAAAAGTGACTAGCAAATGTGCTTTTTGCCAAAATACGCATAAAAAGCAAATCAAAGTGCACATTAAAAAGGTTTCAAACTATATGCTAAAAAAAGCTCCAAAGTGTGCATTACAAACCACACCAAAATGGATATAAAAATAACCTGTGCCAAAATGTGTGCTAAAGGGCCAAAATGTGTGTTTAAAAAATGCACAATAAAAAAACCTACGGGCAGATATGTGTTAAAAAAAATATGCCATGTTTAAAAAAAAAAGCCCAAATATGCATAAATAAAAAGGGCCAAAACACACATTTAAAGAATGTGCCAAAACGTGTGTAAAAAAAAACAGAGTTAAAAAAGCGCTTATTATTTTCATGTAATTACATGGCCTTTTTAACTTTGGTTTCACTTTTAAAACTCGGCTGCTCTGTAATCAAACAAGTTTCTCAGGAGATTACAGGCAGCCCCTCCCTCTTCTACTCAGATCTCAGGTGTTCTCAGAGGAAAAACTTCTCCTCTCTTCTCATTCTGAGAACAAATGTTCACCGCTTCATAAACAGGGTGCCAGAGGAGAAGATTTTTCTCTGAGAACTGCTGAGAACTGAAATGAGATAAATTATCACCGTTTGATAAACGTAGTATGTGTGACACAAGACAATTCTCCTTCTTCCAGTGTAGCTTAGGAAGACCAAAAGGTTGGACACCACTGGTATAAAACATACATAAAACCCATTGTACTTTCCTTTTCATGCACAAAGCTTTCAGTTAGGCCGCGTACACACGATTAAATCTATCTGCTGGAAACGGTCGCCCTGACCGTCCCAGCAGACAGATTCGATCGTGTGTACGGGCAAACAGACGGATTTGGCCAGCCGACAGATTTTAAAGCATGCTTTAAAATCTGTCGGCTGGGAATCCGTCCGCCCGACATGTCTGCTGGTTAGTACGCTAACCAGCAGACATATCTTCTCGCACATGTGTCGAATGGATTTGACGCATGCGCGGAAGTAATTCACTTCCTGGTGCGGTGACGTGGTGGCGTCAACGTCACCGCCACGTCACCGACACGTCAGCGTGCCGTCTGCCGGCGGGGATTTTGGTTTGATCGTGTGTACACGATCAAACCAATACATCCCAGCAGACAGATTTGTTCGAATCGGTCTGTCCGACCGATTTGAACAAATCTGTCAACCCGTGTGTACAGGGCCTTAGGGTTTGCATACTTGCCCATTATGCTGTTACTTTGCAGGGTTTGCAGTAAATGAAAGAGGAAGTAAAACCCATCCGGGCGATACAGTCACTCCCCCTTTAACCTCTTTTGGACTGCCCGTCCGCTTTGTACTGCAGACGGGCAGTTCCTGCAGGCACAGCGATGTACAGGTCACCCAGGAAGAAGGAACAAATTGATTTTTAGTAAAAATGGTTCATGGCCTGGACCT
This sequence comes from Rana kukunoris, assembly GCA_029574335.1. Taxonomy (NCBI): domain Eukaryota; kingdom Metazoa; phylum Chordata; class Amphibia; order Anura; family Ranidae; genus Rana; species Rana kukunoris. The sequence goes on from CM056051.1 coordinate 39,366,959, forward strand.
GCTGATCGGCTGTGTTCAATCACAGCCCAGAGCTCTGTGTACAGACGGAACATCTCTTCTATTTGAGCAAAGAGATCTATAGTTTAAATCAGCATGTAAAGCCTCATACACACGATCGGACATCCAACAAACTTTGGATTTTTGTCCGAAGGGATTTGTCCGGTCACACCCATAGCATACACACGCTCTGACTTTTCTGCAAACTTGGCGGTCAGTGAAAAAGGGACCCCTTAGATTGGTGTTCAGTGAAAAAGTGACCAATTAGATTGGTGATCAGTGAAGAAGGGACCCCTTAGATTGGTGGTCAGTGAAGAAGGAACCGCTTAGTTTTGTGGTCATTGAAAAAGGGCCCCTAGATTGGTGGTCAGTAAAAAAGGTACCACTTAGATTGGTGGTCAGTGAACAAGGGACCCCTTAGATTGGTGGCCAGTGAAAAAGTGACCACTTAGATTGGTGGTCAGTGAAGAAGGGACCCCTTAGATTGGTGGTCAGTGAAAAAGTGACCACTTAGATTGGTGATCAGTGAGGAAGGGGCAGATTAGATTGGTGGTCAGTGAAGAAGGAACCGCTTAGTTTTGTGGTCATTGAAGAAGGGATCCCTTAGATTGGTGGCCAGTGAAGAAGAGATCCCTTTGACTTGTGATCAGTGAAGAAGGAACACCCTTAGGTTGGTGGTTAATTCTCTCCCAAATATACAACAGTCAGAAGAACCTCCAGAAGTTAAGGAGCGTTCCCTTTATAGACAGTTGTCATTGAAACAGGTGTACCAATTGGAAGAAATACCCTTATCGCTTGTACTGGTGACAACTGTAAAATGTTGTATCCCCCCATCCCTTTCTGTTTCAGTAAGGTAGCGCTACATTAAGCTACTTGTGGTAAGATTTCGTTTTTGGCTTTCCTGTAGTTAGAGAGAGCAACAATTGTTTGGTTAGATCTGCTGGAATGGGCTTGGTAAATTCCCCCTGAAAACATATATCCCAGCCTGCATATACAGTGCGGAAAATAAGTATTTGAACACCCTGCTATTTTGCAAGTTCTCCCACTTGGAAATCATGGAGGGGTCTGAAATTGTCATCGTAGGTGCATGTCCACTGTGAGAGACATAATCAAAAAAAATAATAATCCAGAAATCACAATTTATTAATTTTTTTAACTATTTATTTGTATGATACAGCTGCAAAGAAGTATTTGAACACCTGAGAAAATCAATGTTAATATTTGGTACAGTAGTCTTTGTTTGCAATTACAGAGGTCAAACGTTTCTTGTAGTTTTTCACCAGGTTTGCACACACTGGAGGAGGGATTTTGGCCCACTCCTCCACACAGCTCTTCTCTAGATCAGTCAGGTTTCTGGGCTGTCACTGAGAAACACGGAGTTTGAGCTCCCTCCAAAGATTCTCTGTTGGGTTTAGGTCTGGAGACTGGCTAGGCCACGCCAGAACCTTGATATGCTTCTTACAGAGCCACTCCTTGGTTATCCTGGCTGTGTGCTTCGGGTCATTGTCATGTTGGAAGACCCAGCCTCGACCCATCTTCAAAGCTCTAACTGAGGGAAGGAGGTTGTTGCCCAAAATCTCGCAATACATGGCCCCGGTCATCCTCTCCTTAATACAGTGCAGTCGCCCTGTCCCATGTGCAGAAAAACACCCCCAAAGCATGATGCTACCACCCCCATGCTTCACAGTAGGGATGGTGTTCTTGTAAAAGTACTCATCATTCTTCTTCCTCCAAACACGGTTAGTGGAATTATGACCAAAATGTTCTATTTTGGTCTCATCTGACCACATGACTTTCTCCCATGACTCCTCTGGATCATCCAAATGGTCATTGGCAAACTTAAGACGGGCCTTGACATGTGCTGGTTTAAGCAGGGGAACCTTCCGTGCCATGCATGATTTCAAACCATGACGTCTTAGTGTATTACCAACAGTAACCTTGGAAACGGTGGTCCCAGCTCTTTTCAGGTCATTGACCAGCTCCTCCCGTGTAGTCCTGGGCTGATTTCTCACCTTTCTTAGGATCATTGAGACCCCACGAGGTGAGATTTTGCATGGAGCCCCAGTCCGAGGGAGATTGACAGTCATGTTTAGCTTCTTCCATTTTCTAATGATTGCTCCAACAGTGGACCTTTTTTCACCAAGCTGCTTGGCAATTTCCCCGTAGCCCTTTCCAGCCTTGTGGAGGTGTACAATTTTGTCTCTAGTGTCTTTGGACAGCTCTTTGGTCTTGGCCACGTTAGTAGTTGGATTCTTACTGATTGTATGGGGTGGACAGGTGTCTTTATGCAGCTAATGACCTCAAACAGGTGCATCTAATTTAGGATAATAAATGGAGTGGAGGTGGACATTTTAAAGGCAGACTAACAGGTCTTTGAGGGTCAGAATTCTAGCTGATAGACAGGTGTTCAAATACTTCTTTGCAGCTGTATCATACAAATAAATAGTTAAAAAAATCATACATTGTGATTTCTGGAATTTTTTTTTTGATTATGTCTCTCACAGTGGACATGCACCTACGATGACAATTTCAGACCCCTCCATGATTTCCAAGTGGGAGAACTTGCAAAATAGCAGGGTGTTCAAATACTTATTTTCCACACTGTAACTGCTCCTCCAGCCAATCCCTGGTTAGTATGTTGAGTGATCAGCAGGGGGCTGAGAGGGGTATAAATAGGCTATTACCCCGATCAGAGGTCTCTTGTTCCTGAGAAAGTAATACAATACCCAGCCTGTGGGCTGTGGCATCCCTGGGAAATCCACTTTCAGCTGAAAGCTGGCTACAGCTTGGCTGGGGGACCTGAATTCTCCTGAACACTTTACAGAAAGTTTTCCTAAGGATCCAAGATACAGGCAGTTGGAGTGCAGTAATGGAGCGATACTGTAGATGGCTGCACAGTAATCAGGACGTAGATGAATACCAGCCACCTGGACTTAGAGACTTTTCTTGGCCTTTGTTGGGAGATTTAATTTACTACCGGTAAACACTCTGGACCGTGTTCTTGTTAAGAAGTCCATGTTTAGTACCTCTTTGTCTACACTTCAAAGGGGGTGCCTTCATCCTGAAGTATTATAAGAACAAAAGATGATCAGGACAGCCGCACTCCAATCCAACGTAACTTTAATGTAAAAAACCTGGAAACAGGCACTACAAGTCACAGCAACTGAACCTAGGACAGCTGACACATTTCACACTAACTTCAGTGTTTACTCCAGCTATAAGTAAACACTGAAGTTAGTGTGAAACGCGTCAGTTGTCCTAGGTTCCGTTGCTGTGACTTGTAGTGCCTGTTTCCAGTTTTTTACATTAAAGTTACGTTGGATTGGAGTGCGGCTGTCCTGATCATCTTTTGTTCTTATTTGCCATGTGCATTGCTAGCACCCTCAGTTCCTGAGAAGAAGATTTGCACCCAACAAGACCTGCCTGGAGCGGAAATCTCTGTCTTTTTATAATCCTGAAGTATTAGGTCAGCATTAGCTGCAAGTTTTGAAGTTAGAGTATCTCTGGACATGGTCCACTGTTGTCAATACCAAGAAACCTGCCCTGTGAAATGCCATGCAGCCACCCCAAAAGTACTTTGCAGGAAGTGATTGTAAAGGGGATGAAACAGATCAGCACTGAGATGGAATAAATAATGAAAAAGGTGAATAACTAATATGTTAAACCAGATGGCATTGTTTATGAAACACCGTGTTTTAACGAAATAAATGTCATTGAGTTCAGGTTTACATCTAAAAATAGTTTATTTGTTAAAAAACTTGTAGGATGTGAGTACACACTGACTTCTACAGGATGAGCAACTGGCAAATATAAATAGCAGTCTACTGACTATGAGAAAAAATCTACAACAAGCTTGCGGGAAGTGCGAGGATATAACTATAAACACATTGTTTGTGTCCAAATGCAATTACATTTATAATTTAGCCCATTTCAATTTACGTGTGAGTGAGTACTCATTGGTGTGTTTAATAGGACTAACATCATGCCTGTGTTCTAATTTACAACATTGTGAAACAGACCCGCCAATTAGAGTTTTCAAGAGAAAAAAAAACAGTTCCCACAAATGGGATACGTGAACAAAATCAGATTTAAAGCAATATTAAACCTAAAAGAAAACTTTTATTGTATTGCAGATTATCAATTCTTAGCTGCAATGGTTGGATTTGTTTCATTTTTTAGGCTTTCCTTATTTTAATTTCATCTGGTAAACCAGCTCAGGTGTCTTTCAAAAGCTCAAGCTCTCCAGCAGAATGTATCAGTTTACATGGATAAGATAAACCACTTAACAGTGGCAGGGCTGATTAAAATAAGCTTTTATTTATTCATATGATACAATCAGTGTGTGCCATCCAAATGAAATAAAGTCCAATGAAGTGAAAATCATAACGTGTAGATTCCTTATTAATATAGTCACAACATTTGCAGTATAGTCATCACCCGTCACTAAGAGTGAGCTCTTGACTGGAGTATCACCACCTGTGTTCGGACAGAATGCCCACTTACCAGCTCAATGGGTCCTCCTATTACGGAAGGTCAACAACGCTTGTGGCCTCACACCCAGCCTGGGTTTTTTTATGCCATTTGAATAGGAGCTCCTCAGAGAAAAATGGTGAAGACCATCCAGATGATGCTTCCATAGATTCATCCTAAGAAATACAAAAATGCTCCACATAGTGTAAAATCTTAACAAAAGTTAATTATAATAAAGTAAGGTTGCACTTAGATTAATATAATTTTTTTTTTTTTACTCCTGCAAGGGAAAAGCCATAATGAGCTAATATGCACCTCATATTAGCTCATTATGAAATACTTACCTCGGAACGAGGTGAGATGAACTTACCTGGTCCACGCCGAGCGAGATATCATCTTGCCTGGCGTGTCTTCCCGCACATGCGCGCAGGAGTTTTCAATTCGGCAAGGTCCCGCGGCTGCCGGTCTTTTAGCCGAGAATACCCCCTGCGCATGCGCTGCTGCAATCAGCGGCGCATTGTGAGGGGAATATCTCCTAAACAGTACAGGTTTAGCAAACAGGAATGACACTACCACAATGCTTCCTCCCCTGACACAACGTATTCAACCATATGGGGCTGTGATGCAACTGTGCTCATTGTTCTTAGTTGTGGCACAGTGGTGTGGGTATGTTGGATGTAAAATAGGTGGTGAGGAGGCAACATAACAGCAGATCACTTTTCAGAGGGCACCTGTACATTCAGAGGGCTATTGTAAAAGAGCCCTGAACACATTTCATTTAGAGGTTGGATATTTTTTAGGTCTCAACTTCAATGTGGTTAAAAAAATAAGTGTCACTCACTTTAGCTGCATTAGACATACCTATCGGGTACTTCAGCTACATTAGACATAGGTGCATTACTTTTAATTAAAGCAGAACTTTACCCAAAACAACTTGATATAAATAACGTTCTTTAGCAAGGAACACACATTCCACATTAATAATTATACTACCAAAATTAGAGTGCTGTAAAATGCTTCCAGCATTGCGTTTGTTTCTTCTTTCCCGAAGGCTGCCATTTTGCTGAAGCCCAGAGCCCTTGAGTAGCAGTCAATTGGCCACTATTTGCTCTAAAGTTTTGGCACAGTGCTAAAAAATTGAGAGCAACTGAGCATGTGCAGACCAGTGTATTACTGGATTTTTTATATTTTAGGCACCAATATTTTACATAGCTATACCTGCAAAAGGGCCGGCCTGAAGTGATCTAGCAGGACTTATTTTTCTAGGACTAAAGTTCCACTTTAAGAGGTACAAGACAAAAGTTCAAGTTCTAACCATATTAGTCAAACACATGGCTAATGATTTAATATAAAACTCTGGTTTCCCATAAAAGGAAATCATCCGTACATCAGTAGGAGCTTAGAACCTTTATTTTACTTTACACTGCTATGGGTTTATCAGTTACGGCATGGATCCAGTCTACCGGAAAATTACATTTTCTATTTTGATTTAGGGGAAAAAAATAAGAAACATATCATATAGACTTAAATTATTTATTATATTGAGCACTGTAGAGCTCTACAACCAAAAAGCCTTGTAGTCATAGGGACAGCATAATAATATGTATCCCTGGGGAGCACATCATTGAAATCTGGCATGGTTGGGCATTTTGTTATCCAAACTCCATCTCATGCATCATTAGGTAACTGGGGTTACCAGAAGCCAATACAGCAACCATGCACATAAGTCTAGAGTGCAATAAGGCTCACAGCTCAAGCCCTATCTATCCTTAATTTTTTTTGTGTTAACGAAAACTTTCATGGCCAAGTTTAGGAAGCTGCACAACTGCAAATGCAGTGCAAGATTGTCAATACATTTGTAATTTTCCAGCATTTAAGTCAAATCTGGTCTTCCCCTTCCCTCGCTACAACTGTGAAGGTGCTGCTATAGGCTTTGATTATTATTCCTACTGCCCTATGTGCCAGCAAAACTTGGAAGACAACAAAAAATAATCACTCAAAATCTTGAAATGCAATGGTATGCAGAAGCTGGAGGATATTTTCACAGACTGGAGGCTATGGATGAGTAGAACATATCTTCCACCTACCCGATCTTCTGTCACCAATCATAGACTGGGTGACAGGAAATTGGGTAGACGCATCCTGGCTGGGCAGACATATCTTGCGCCGTCCCCATCACCTCATAACCAAATCACAATGAACTGGATGCCACCACCTAGAAGAAAGGCAAAATAAATAAGACCACCGACAACTTGCTGGTCTTCCTTCAAACAGACATGGAAGCTATTGAGATTCCATGGGATAAGCTCGCACTGGCAGCAACTGACAGAATTCAATGGACTGCACTTACTTCCCAATGTGCCAATTGAGCGAGAGGAACTAAGTCTAAGAAAGTAAGGGCTCTTTTACACAGGCATTTCGATCAGGTCTGCCTGTCAGTTTTACAGGTAGACCTGATTGGATGCTCCATGAAAGCCTATGGATGCAAACGGACTTGTTTCCATTTACAACCACATACCTCCAGGCCCATAGAAGAAAAGTGGAAAAGGACTGTATGCTTTTCCATTTATCCAGACCTAATTGTGATCGATTACAGGTAGCCTGATGTAAATGGTATGGCAGAGTCCGTTTACATCTGGCCGCCCATAGAGCTGTCACGGATCCACCTGTTTCCCCCGGGCACAAACTGAACGGGCATTAGGAAACCGACATCCATCATGGCCAGCTCTGAATCAGCAGGAAATTCTGCTCATGGATCCCCTGATATCAGAGCGGACTCTGTTCCATATAGAAGGAGCCCAAGACATCCAATCTATGTGTGTGCAAATATTTAAACAAAAAATGTAATCCTTGTTTTGTCTTATAAATTGGGTAACATTTTTTTTTATGTTTACCTGTCTTGCTTCTGGTGCCATTGTTCTCCTGAGATACAGCTGCCTAAAGACTCTTCCACTTCTGGCACACTTCAAGGATTATCAAATGCCTGGTTCCCCACTGCACTTTGTGGTTCCTTACAGATACTTTGTCACTACTGGGTCATGTAAAGGGAGGAGATAGCAGGAGGAACCACAATGCAGTCGAGGGACTGAGCATCCAACACTTCAGCCAGAAGTATCTCAGGAATGCAGGTGTAGCACCCTGATGTTTAGGCAGGGTTGCTATCAAATTTAGTAGCCAGGCAATTGTTGCCTTGGCCAATTGTTAGACGATCAATTGATTTCCCCCTAATTCTGGAATTGCTGCACTTCTCTCTTCTGTCACTAGGTGGCATTGAAGCTGGTGACTTTGGATAAGACAAGGGCATAGCAAGGACGGATTATGAGTGGATGGGGTGCTTCAGCCAATTGGCAGTTTTTTTTAAGTTCTTTAAGTTGGTTCTGTGCCACCTGGACAGCTGTCTGGGTGGATGTGTGTTATGCTGCTCCGGGCAGCTAGGCCGTAAACCTGAGGCCTATGCCGGGGACACCTGGCTGCTAGGCTGTTATCCAGAAGCAGGAGAGCAGCGCAGGGTTGGAACTGCAGGCTTGTAGTCCAACCAGAAGTAGCAGTTTGGCCGGAAGGGGAACCAACTGTGGTCGGAGGTAGAAAGGGGAAGCTGTTGCCACTAAGGAACTGTGACAGAGTCACTTTGGGCGGGGATTTACATCAGGCTACCTGTAATCGATCACAATTAGATCTCCCATGGAACCCAGAATCCCTTGACGTGGTTGAGAAAACCTTGTTTGACCTCCCCATGCACCTCCTATGTCTAAGTCACCCTGTGTCTCTAATAGGGGCACCGGGTGATTGAGAAATCCAGTCCGATCTGTACTAATTGGACTCAGTGTACAGCCACACTGGAAAGCTGCGTGTGTGTGTATATACAGGGAGTGCAGAATTATTAGGCAAATTAGTATTTTGACCACATCATCCTCTTTATGCATGTTGTCTTACTCCAAGCTGTATAGGCTCGAAAGCCTACTACCAATTAAGCATATTAGGTTATGTACAACTCTGTAATGAGAAGGTGTGTGGTCTAATGACATCAACACCCTATATCAGGTGTGCATAATTATTAGGCAACTTCCTTTCCTTTGGCAAAATGGGTCAAAAGAAGGACTTGACAGGCTCAGAAAAGTCAAAAATAGTGAGATATCTTGCAGAGGGATGCAGCACTCTTAAAATTGCAAAGCTTCTGAAGCGTGATCATCGAACAATCAAGCGTTTCATTCAAAATAGTCAAGAGGGTCGCAAGAAGCGTGTGGAAAAACCAAGGCGCAAAATAACTGCCCATGAACTGAGAAAAGTCAAGCGTGCAGCTGCCAAGATGCCACTTGCCACCAGTTTGGCCATATTTCAGAGCTGCAACATCACTGGAGTGCCCAAAAGCACAAGGTGTGCAATACTCAGAGACATGGCAAAGGTAAGAAAGGCTGAAAGACGACCACCACTGAACAAGACACACAAGCTGAAACGTCAAGACTGGGCCAAGAAATATCTCAAGACTGATTTTTCTAAGGTTTTATGGACTGATGAAATGAGAGTGAGTCTTGATGGGCCAGATGGATGGGCCCGTGGATGGATTGGTAAAGGGCAGAGAGCTCCAGTCCGACTCAGACGCCAGCAAGGTGGAGGTGGAGTACTGGTTTGGGCTGGTATCATCAAAGATGAGCTTGTGGGGCCTTTTCGGGTTGAGGATGGAGTCAGCCTCAACTCCCAGTCCTACTGCCAGTTTCTGGAAGACCCCTTCTTCAAGCAGTGGTACAGGAAGAAGTCTGCATCCTTCAAGAAAAACATGATTTTCATGCAGGACAATTCTCCAGCACACGTGTCCAAGTACTCCACAGCGTGGCTGGCAAGAAAGGGTATAAAAGAAGAAAAACGAATGACATGGCCTCCTTGTTCACCTGATCTGAACCCCATTGAGAACCTGTGGTCCATCATCAAATGTGAGATTTACAAGGAGGGAAAACAGTACACCTCTCTGAACAGTGTCTGGGAGGCTGTGGTTGCTGCTGCACGCAATGTTGATGGTGAACAGATCAAAACACTGACCGAATCCATGGATGGCAGGCTGCATGAGTGTCCTTGCAAAGAAAGGTGGCTATATTGGTCACTGATTTGTTTTTGATTTGTTTTTGAATGTCAGAAATGTATATTTGTGAATGTTGAGATGTTATATTGGTTTCACTGGTAAAAATAAATAATTGAAATGGGTATATATTTGTTTTTTGTTAAGTTGCCTAATAATTATGCACAGTAATAGTCACCTGCACACACAGATATCCCCCTAAAATAGCTAAAACTAAAAACAAACTAAAAACTACTTCCAAAAATATTCAGCTTTGATATTAATGAGTTTTTTGGGTTCATTGAGAACATGGTTGTTGTTCAATAATAAAATTAATCCTCAAAAATACAACTTGCCTAATAATTCTGCACTCCCTGTATATATATATATATATATATATATATATATATATATATATATATATATATATATATATATATATATAAAATGCTGGGTTGTTTGGGGTGTGGCTGTATTCCAATGTTCTATCCATTGTGTCTGACTGCCTTGGATATTATGGGATGTGTATGAAGATTAACTGTGAGATTGGTGGGGGCAAGTTCCTCCAATAGCTCTTACTGCTGATTGGACAGTCTACCACATCCGGAATGCAAAGGGGGGGGGGGGGGGGGGGGGTTGTCCAGAATATTACCTGTGTTTTCAATAAACAGTCCATGTTCGAATATTGTCTTGTTTTGTGGTTGTTAGCGGTTGGAATATATGATATCTATATTCAGACTGGGCGGAAGCAGTATATGACGAATATAAGTATATGACGAAAGCACTCAAGCGGAGTGTGGGACGTTTCGTTACAGGGTCCAACCACCTTGTTACAGGAGACCACTGTGAGTAAGCTGAGGACAGTACCAGAGCAGACTTCTCACCAGCCGGGGACGATAAAGAAGTGGGAAAACCTCAGCAAGTGCCAAGGCAGGGACCCAGCGGGACAGCAGAAGTGACGCTTGCGGAGCATCACTAAGTGCCAAACCAGGGACCTAGCGTGTCAGCATGGCTGACGCTTGAAGGGTATCTGTGAGTTCCAAGCCAGGGACCCAGCAGAGAAGTGGGGGTGATGCTTGAGGACTATACTGAGTGCTAGAAGTGGAAGAGTTCAGGGGATCCATTGGATCAAAAGTCTAGTGAAAGACAGGGAGTTCAGTGAGTGATTTTGGAGTAAGCTGAGAACGGTTTGTGTTGCAAATAGTTGAATACAATTGCTGTTAGTAAATACTACAAGATTGTTGCCATAGGAGACAGCGGTCCTACCTATACAGAAGTGGTGTCCGGCTGGAGGCCTTCACCTGTATAGCTGTCTACCTGTAGAAGTCTCAGAGTCTGCTAATTATCACTGCATCTACTTAAGGGTGTCCTGACCCTAACCCTCTCTCCCCCAGTTCTGTTCAAGAAACAATACAAAATTTCTTTGCATTCAAAAAGTGTCTGGTGCCCACCATTTCATCTTGCATTACACCCACCATGCCTTGTAACCCACTCTACACAGCAGGATGTCCCTAACACTTGAGGTCACCATTAGGCCTCAGGGGCCCCTTACACAGGGGAGAATGGTGCCCAGAGAGTGGGTAAGTATTAGAAGATTTCTTTGCAGAGATCATTTTTTTAAACTTGTATTTCAAGGTGACAGGGTCTCTTTAACAGAAATGTTGGTTGAATCAGGACCAAACATAGAAGAGAGGAAATGTTATAGTGTGTATAATGGACTATTTATAATAACCTTGTTCACTCATAGTGACATCTTTACTTTGATGCTTTTATTTGCCAAGTAGGCCACATTGCTTTAAATCACTGGAGCCATGATATCTGCCAGAGGATGTTAGCATTTATGGGGGTTTGTAGGTCATTGTGATGACACTGTGTATTCAGAATGCTGTCTCTTTGAGTTTAGTGTGCCCCGCAGACATTTACTTATGAGGTAACTGGTATTTCAGTAAATGGTGACCTTATTCTCCACCTACAGACCAGATGAAGAGTGAGAGGTCTGCGTCAGCATTAATGATCTCTAATGAAGCATCCTGTTTGTTTTATAAACTTAACTTTCAGAGCCCTTCCAAGCGTTTCTCTCTCATTAAATGTCAGCTGACTTCTCCACGGAAACATTCTTGAAGCTTCACTTTACACTTGGTCCAAAGTGACATTTCTGCTTCCCAGTTTCCAAAGCAACTGGATTTACTTTGTGGCCAAGACCTCTAACAGACAAAGGAAAGGCACCAAACAGGAACCATACCGCAGGACTCATCACACTATGACGCTATCGCTCACCGTTTAATTAAACCAGGAAATGAGTTATGGCTCCCCAGAGCCAACTGGAAAGCTGGCAGCTCTGGTAATAAAACTTTATTTACTCCATATCCGTCCAAATATAAATGGGAATATTTCGTCATTAAATCCATCTAACTGTTTTCAAAGGAAGAAATGTACGTGAAGCTGGTAAATACTGGCTCAAGTACTGATCTCTATTAATATTTTAACTCTAAGTATTCTGAAGATTCACAAATATACATCTTTTGACATGAGGGGCCCAGATGTAATATCTAATAATAAGCAGCAGGTCAAATATTCTTCTTAATGTTACATTCATTATGACAAATTATGAACCTCAAAAGCATCATATGAATGGGAACATTTATTTCTAAGGCTGCAAGCAGAAGTTCTGAGAAATCCACTTAGAGGAGTTAAAAATGTTGCTTGCTTAGCTAAGTGGCGATCCTTGTCAGAACATCCTCCCTTCCTGCACTCATAAAATGCAATATGCACTGCATGCTTCCAGATTATGACCTTCAGCTGGTAATTGGAAATGAGAAGCGGACAGACTGGCAGGGCCCAGGACTTATTTTGCGTTCTACTTTCATCTGCAGGTCGAGTGGAAGTTTACACAGAGACTGTATAAAATTATATAAAAATATAATTCTTTATAACAAAAATTTTACAGTTATAACAAAACATATAAGCAATAACAAGAGAAGGAATAAACCTATGTTGGAGTAGAGAACAAATCTAACCATCCGCCCCAAAATAAAACAAATAAACCATCAGCATTACACATAGTGGACTTTTACAAGGCTGAGTCTCTTTTTTGAATTAGGCCTCGTATATATAACCGGGTTTCTTGGCAAAAACCAGCAAGAAAACTGCTTCTTGCCGAAATTCCCGTTCGTGTGTACAAGGCATTCAGGCTTCTCGACTGGAAATCTGGCCAGAATATCGACAAGAAAAAAAGAGAACCTGCTCTCTTTTTTCTCATCGAGATTCTTGTCGGCCTGTTTCCCGAATCCCGACAAGAAACCCGAGAGTGTGTATACTTACCTGTCGCCGTGGAAACCAGCGCATGCTCGAAATGACTTCAACGCATGCGCGGTAGCTTCCATGGTAGGATGGCGGCGACGGCATCAAATGTGACAAACGCATGCTCGTCATACGCGATGATGTCACAGCATTCTTTCCTTTCAAGAGAACCGCGTTTCTTTTGAAATGAAAGTCAGTACACTCCAGCGGCAAATGTTTCTTGCCAAGAATCTCGTCAGGGGTGATATAACCCAAGGTCAAATTTGCATAAATTAAATAAATGACATATTAAAGTAAAACTATATACAAAAATGTTGGATAGAGCAAGAGAGGGTTATAACACCTGTCAGATTTTTTCGCCATCTTTGTCCTTTTGCGGAGATTTCCCTTCACTTCCTCTCCTATAATCAAACAGGAAGTGGGATGAGAGCCCTGCAAATTAAGTGAATGGAAGATTTACCCTCTACAGGCATACCCCACTTTTAAGTACACAATAGGGTTTATTTACTAAAGCTGGAAAGCGCAACATAAGGCTCACTTCTGCATAGAAACCAATGAGCTTCCAGGTTTTATTACCAGGCTTAACTGAACAAGCTGGAGTTAGAAGTTTATTGGTTTCTATGCAGAAATGAGCCTGATATTACGATTTCCAGCGTTAGTAAATAAACCCCATTGTGTACTTAAAAGCGGGGTATGCCTGTATTACATTTCTTGGGACAACCCAAAATTGTGGGTTTTCCGTTACTTTCACTTATAATGATAATGGTAAATAGGACAAATAGAGAGCAGAAATCTCCTTAATGGGAGCACAGACAGCAATAACAACTGCCAGGTGTTCCAATCCCTCTCCACCCCATCCTAAACTAAAAAACTACCTTCATCCAGGCCCACAGTCATCCTTTGTGGCTATGAATAGTGGGCAGCAGAGCTTCTGTCTACTCCTTTAAGGCAATCTTGACACATGTATTTTGTAAACAGAGCTTCACCCAGGATTCACAGAAAATCCTTGTGGCTTAGTATAATGGGCTGGAGAGCTTCTGTCTGCCTCTTTAAGGTTGTCCTGACTCTTCAAGCCAAAATGTTGGCGTTTGCAGTATGGAAGAGGATTTTCTATACCTTGAACTGGATTTCACGTGTATTCCTGTCAGTGAGACAGGCTGAGCTCCTTAGCCAAAACAAAGGCCAGTTAGCACCTGAATGCACTATTTTAGCAGAAAAATTCCTACCTGGTCTGATGACCCTTACTTATAGGAACCTTGTGGATCTTAGTTATGCAGTGAGCTTATTTTACAGGGCAGCTGAAACACTGACTTTTATTCAGGTATAATAATAATGCCACACAGAGACAGGAGGAAGGACATTCACTAGGTAGCAGGAAATGGGTCTTGATGCAGGGTTTGCGGCTATGGATGTGCTAGCATGGCCAGTCAAGTTCCTCCACCCCAAACTCGCTCATCCATATCTTTATGGACCTTGCTTTGTGCACTGATGTGCAAGGGGACAGCCCCAAACTGTTCCCACAAATTTGGGAGCATGAAATTGTCCAAAATGTCTTGGTAGGCTGACGTCTTAAAGGTTCCCTTCACTGAAACTAAGGGGCCAAGCCCAACCCCTGTAAAACAACCCCACGCCATAATCCCCTCTCCACCAAATGATTTGGACAAGTGTACAAAGCAAGGTCCATAAAGACATGGATGAGTGAGTCTGGGGTGGAGGAACTTGACTGACCTCCACCCGATAGAACACCTTTGGGATGAATTTGAACGGAGACTGCGAGACCTTCTCTACAACATCAGTGCCTGACCTAACAAATGCGCTTCTGGAAAAATGGTCAAACATTCCAATAGACACACTCCTAAACCTTGTGGACAGCCTTCCCAGAAGAGTTGAAGCTGTTATAGCTGCAAAGGGTGGGCCAACTCAATATTGAACTCTATGAACTAAGACTGGGATGCCATTAAAGTTCATGTGTGTGTAAAGGCAGGTGTCTCAATACTTTTGGCAATATAGTGTATGTTATGGAAATGTCCTAGGCTATTTTGCTACAGGTCAACTAATACTGTAAATAACACCTATCACACCTCATTACTCCTAGACCTAAAAATTTGGATACTAAGCATATCACCATAAAATACCATTACTGAAGAGGATTATACTTTTGTGTACTGATTTCTTGAATGTTGTTTGTAGCTTGCAAACTGAAAAAAAATAGTTTCCCCATTCCCCCAACCTATACTTTGTGGAAAAACACAATTAATAGAGGTTGTTCCCAAAATTTCTTGTGGATGAACTGGTTGGAGTGCTCACTCTTAGCTCAACCCGATCTGGTACTAAATATTGGATGTAGGGAGAGACATGGAGTCATCCAGAGTGAGAAATCACATACTGTAGGTGAATCCTAACCACTTTGATTCTACTCTAGACATCAACGATCAATTAACCCTTGCAGTACCTGGGGGGGGGGGGCACTGAAAGGGTGGATTTTCCCCCCCTAGAATTGGGCTTTACAAAGAAAAAAAATTAAGTTTGGCTTTAAATACTCAAATCTGTGATGTATTAATGTGTTCATGGCTAGAGAATTTTAGAATGTATTATATCACTTCTTGCTCCCAGAGAGTTGAACAGTAAATCCAGTTATGTAGGCTGCAGTTGTGGTTATAGCTGTGTATTGCATTGAGATTTTCCATTATCTAAATAAACATCTGGACTATATGCACTCAGCAGGCTTTATATTTTATAATGTCAAATAATCAGCTTCTTTAAATAATTTGTTGTTTGTGGTCCTACACAGCTGTTTCCTCTATCTGCTTGCAATCATTTCCAACGGCAATATTGAAAGTGCAAGCAAATAAATAGAGAGGGTGTATAGAGTCCACAGAAGAGACGCTCTTCTATTATTGCTGGATATGGGGGAAAAGGAACTTCATTGTTTGCATTAGACCTAATATTCAGATTTAGTTGGCTATAAATTGTACACAAACTACTAGTTAAAGTGTAAGGGCCAGATTCACAGAGCCCTTACTCCTGTCTAACTGGTGTTAGACTGGAGTAATTTCAAATTACGCAAGTTTTTTAGCTAGTCGAAAACCTCAAACCATGAATAGACGGCTGCGGTTCGGATCTACGCTGCAATAAAATTGCGGCCACTGGGTGGACTTCCCGTCGTTTTTAATTTAAGATTTAAGACACTTTTACTGCCTGGTGTTCAACATCATAATGTCACCTATATCCACCTGACATGTTTAATCTAAAAAGATTTTGGCCCAGATTCACATACAATTAGATTTGCGTAGAGTATCAGAAATACACTACGCCGCCGTATTTTACCTGGCTCTACGTGGAATCCCGGTAGATTTTGTCCAGTAAACTACGGCGGCGTAGTGTATTTCTCCCGGCGCAAGCCATCTACGCGAGTAGGGGGCGTGAAGCATTTAAAATAGGCGCGTTCCCGCGGCAATCGAACTGCGCATGCTCCGTTCAGAAATTTCCCGCCATGCATTGCGCGAAATCACGTCGTTACGTCATTCGTTGTTTAAGTAGCGTCGTTTAGGGACATTCCTATTCCCGAACGAGTTACGTAAAAAAAAAAAAAAAAAAATTAAATTTGACGCGGGAACGACGGCCATACTCACCGTTAGACCAGCAAATAGCTGGTCTAACAGTACGTAACAAAAAAAATGACGTAAGCGATTGCGAAGACCACTCGTATCTTCGTGGATCGCCGTAAAAAGTCATTTGCATATCCCGACGCTGAAAACGACGCGGACTCCTCCCAGCGGCCGCAAAAATATCGCAGCGTAGATCCGAAGGCTTACGAAGACGTAAGCCTCTCGGATCGAAGCCCGAAGCCGCCGTATCATGGTTTGAGGATTCAAACTAGTGATACGGCGCGCAAAATTTGAAATTACTCCTGTCTAACACCAGTTAGACAGGCGTAATCGCTCTGTGAATCTGGGCCTAAGTGTCAAGAATATTATGCATTTTAAATCTGTTATGTAATCTCGCAATGATAGTCAAAATTATGTCATGTACAAGGAAGTGTGTATTTTTCTTGTGACAGAACATGTAGTAAATAAGTATTTATATCCTATGATCATCAGCTCTATCTGGAGGCCATAATGCAGTATTTTCCTGATTCACACTATTCTTACACCACAATTTTGTTGGTTAGAAGCTATGTTCCAGGCTGATTGGACAGTTGGAGGATAACCCCTTCACAGTTGATCTTGCTTTCAGGTCCCTGACAGAAAGTTGGACACCGCATCACAATCATGCTTAGGGGCCAATGTAACTGAACCTTGCTGCAACATTCATCGGGAGGTAGTTTTATGCTGGATGTATATATGCACAGCTCCACCAGGACTCTTGTTGGGTCTTTTGCTGATAATACCGTACCTGTGTTGTGTTTGGATGCATGTAGTATTATTAACATTTCTTATATAAATAATATTTTACTTCCATACTGGCACGTATTTATATGCTTTTGGTTAATGTTATATGCTGGTTGCAGTTGTCCCTCTGCTCCCAATTACTTGATTAGATTACTGGTTAATTTCCCAGGAAGGGAAGCCCCTCTGTTCACAGAGGCCCTATTCTGGGTGGAGACACTGCCAACTTTATTATCAAAACTTAGTGAAAAAAAAGAATAGTGTAGACTGTAAGGTAATTTAATAAAGGCTTAAAAAGTAGTACTCACATGAAGATAGTAGTAAACAAGCACATCACAAGGAATATGTATCCACAAGACGTTCATAGGTGTAGGGGCTTCATAAGCCCGTGCTGCACCAGTCCGCCACTTGCAGCGGTTGTTCCAGCTGGCTGGATGGTGGAAAAATATAAGAGCTCAGAGCGAGAGCTGTAACTCACGCTGGAACAAAGTGTAGACCCGGATGACATCACAAAGCCTTGACGCGTTTCTGAGCATCTCAAGCATGAAAAAGGACCGCACAGTCTCTCTGCTTCTGATCATACTGTGAATGCCCTAAAACGCGTCACGGCTTTGTGACATCATCCGGGTAAACGCTGCGTTCCAGTGTGAGTTCCAGCCCTCGCTCTGAGCTCTTTCGTTTTCTGCAAGTGGCGGACTGCTGCATCACGGGCTTATAAAGCCCCTACACCTATGGACGTCTTGTGGATACATCTTCAATGTGATATGCTTGTTTACTACTATCTTATAGTAATTGCTACTTTTTAAGCCTTAAAATAAATTACCTTACAGTCTATACTCAGAGGTGCCTGTTTTTTCTTTTCTTTATGTACTGGAGACAGCTTGTACTCTGCCCTCTCCCCCCAATCCCAGAATCAGTGGCCTTTTCTGCCTAACTGTATTTGCATGGTTTTGGACTTTTTTTTATCTATACCTAATTTGGTCTCCTAAATAGTTTTTTTGTCTCATGCCTAGTACACATGCACAGGATTTCAGACGGGAAAAGTTCCCGTTGGAAATCGCGAGGGGAAAGCCGAGAACCCGTCAGGGAAAACTGATCGTGTTTACGAGGCATTACACTTAGTAAAGGATCTGGTTCTCTTATTTATCTACAGGTTTTGCGCAGTAACCTGTTTGGGGAGAGTCATTTCTCATAACCCACCCCCTCTTTCCCCAAAAAGGGCTCCAATAGCCCAGTAACTCAAAATGTTGAATAGGTATAATGGGTGATAAGCGCTACAAAAAGTGGTGCATAGGTCCTGCAAAAACACAATATATAATATATAATATATAACATATAATATATAATACCAAAGGCAAAACCTCAAAGTGCTATGTGAATAACAAAGCTATAGTATGCTGAATGCAAATAACAGTGAGGAAACAATGATGATCATAAATAAAGTTCCGTGTGTCAAACACTAATTGGTGACCAAGGGTAAATGGGGTGGTGAGTTCCCTTAAGAGTGGTGGAACTCACCACCCCATTTACCCTTGGTCACCAATTAGTGTTTGACACACGGAACTTTATTTATGATCATCATTGTTTCCTCACTGTTATTTGCATTCAGCATACTATAGCTTTGTTATTCACATAGCACTTTGAGGTTTTGCCTTTGGTATTATATATTATATGTTATATATTATATATTATATATGGTGTTTTTGCAGGACCTATGCACCACTTTTTGTAGCGCTTATCACCCATTATACCTATTTATCATTTCGTGATTGTGAACACTACAGATTGAGCTGCCCCAATTTGTGGTTGCTACCCACTCTTCCACCACAGTTTACTCACAGTAGCGCATTAGACTTCTCTATATATAAACTCAAAATGTTGCCAGCATTTACACAGAGCAAGACGAATAGCTCAGGTTTTTTTTTTATCATAATTATTATATTTCTATAATTAGTATGCAAATAATCCAACATATTTATTACTACTACCTCTAGAATTAGTGTACAAATGACAAAAGTTTTTTTTTTAATCTCCCTTTAATTTTTCCTTTTTCGGTTAGAAGTGTATGCTAACCAAAATAGTCATCACTTTCCTCATTAATCATGTTGCATTTCCACAAGCAGCATTCTGTGTTAAAAAAAGAAATCAAGAGTTGCTAAATGTTCTTTAAATAGCCAGTATTATGCAACTGAGAAGACCTCCTTATAAACAACTAGCTGAGGACAATGTGTACCAGCACCACATAAGCCACGTGGACCATTTAAACGAATACGCTTAATACAATGGAACCCATCTGAGTGCAATGCATGAGCCATAACTGACTACAGACAAATGCTGGGATGGAATTCCGGGAATGAAGCTTTATTCTGTATGTGTTCCAGTATTACAATATACAAAACAAGCACATACCAAACAGAACAAAACAAAATGCTGGTTGTAATGATAGGAGTTGAGGACAGACAGAAAGCACCCGCTGAGGAAAAGGAAATTATTTTATCCTGATATAAACTCCTTACAGATGCAGCTAAAGAAATTTCCCAAAAACGTGTCCTACTGTCTCCTTGTGCACACCGACTGTAGAGCTTGACCAGCTTGACCAACTTGACCAGTCTCCGTGGTATTTTACTTGGTCTATTTCACCAACATGTAGACTGTAATAAGAGAGTAATTAAATGCCATAGGACCGTCTTCAGAGGGTTAATTAGAACAATTCGCTGGATTTACTAAAATGCTTTCTGTGTGTAGCTAAGATTTTGACACAGTTTATACTAAAAAATCCACTTTTTGGCTTGAGTCAATGGGGTAGATTTACTAAAGCTCTAGAATGCAAAATCTGGCGCAGCTCTGCATTGAAACCAATCAGCTTCAACGTTTTATTCTCAAAACCTAATTTATCAAGCTGAAGTTAGAAACTGATTGCCTACCATGCACAGCTGCATCATTATATCTTGCATTCAACCAAATGAGTCATATGTGTGAAGATTGTCCCTTTAGCTACGCTTTAGTTGGATAGATGTAGCACCCTACTACATTGTTCCATTAGCTACTCTATAGTTATAAGGATGTATAAGCATGTAGCACCCTCCCAGACAGGCTCCTATGATGTCAGGCAAATTTTGTTCTTTTTGGCTCCTCTGTAATCATTGGAGCAGCTATTAATTGCTTTGGGCTGTTCTATATCTCACAGGTTGCAGGTTTGACTGCTTCCCCCTGCCTTCTGGAGGATTCCAGAACACAGGGCTGAAAGAGTTAAATTGAGAACTTTTATTTTTATTGTGCGCCAGTCAATCCCTGGAGAGGAATGTCCAGTGGGTGACTGGGGAGAACATGACTAATCTGGGGTCTAGAGCAGCCATGTTATTGTCCTGTTGGAGCAGTTCCACAACCTCAGAGGCAGTTCTGCACAATGGAAACTATCTGCATGGAGTTTGTATGTGCTCCCAGGCTGGCCATACATTGTTAGATATTTTTTAGGAATTTCAGAATATTCTTTCATCAGAACATTCTTTCCTGTCATCAATAAGTCAACTCATTTCGTTCAAAAGCCCTGACTTGCTATTTGAATGGAATCCCAACATAGTAAACAGGTTCCGTTACAGTATGTTAGATTTTTCCCAAATGATAATCAGACTGAAAGTTAAAGTTTTATTTGTTTGAGAATAATGCTCCCTCCTGCTACTTTTGAATTTTCTCATCACTACTGTCTAAAACAAAGGTCATTTTGACCCAACTAATCATTACAAAATCGAACAACTGTTCCAAAAATGAAAATATTTTTGCTTTTAGTTGTATGGTCAATGTTAGAATGGAAAAACAAATATAAATCACCTATGTAGATTGGCAGTAAAGGATATAGAGGTTATGGTAAGAACTCAAGTGCTCTGATGTATAATGTGTTGGGTGTACAGATCATGATTTGACAACCACAAACCATTAGAAAATCAAGCAAACATTCAGAACATTTTCCAAAAAATTCTAGTGGTGTATGGCCAGCCCTAGATTATGTGTTGTTGCTCTGGTCCTCTGGCACTTTCCTTGCACATCACACTGGTAGTTTGCCTAAGCTCCAACTAAATTTACCCTTAAAGCAAAAATTAAACCGCTCAACATCTGAAACTCAAAAGTTGATGTTGCCTGGTACAGTGTTAATGCTAGTGGATAAGGTAGATTACTACTGTGCCAGACAGCATCAATAAATCTACTGAAGCTGAGCGGCTTCATTCTTGCTTTTGGTGTTATAATTATGATTGTGTCACGGAAACACCTGGAGCCAGCATCCTTTAGTCGCTGGAGCTGAGATAAAATTCTTGAAGTGGAGTGGTTGACATGGTCTGCAAATTTACCCTTGTTAGTGTGGTTTTGTATCCCTATGCTAAAAACATTAGCCCCAAAATCCTTGGAAGGACAACACTGATAGTAATGAGATAGGCTTGTAAAATAAAAGGACCCATGAGGGATGGATTATAGGGAAAATCCAATGTACTATTACATACAGTATGTAGATTGGCTGTAAAGGATATAGAGGTCATGGTAACAACTCAAGTGCCCCAGTGTATAATGTGTTGTGTGTACAAATCACAATTTGACTCCACAAACCATCAGAAAATAAAATGAACATTCCGAAAACGGAAATATTTTGGTACAATGTTATTATTACCACGTAAATCCAGATGACAAGTTCACACACAGGGGAAGAAACGTGAAACATAATACAGAAGTTCCTGCAAAAACACAAAAAAATAAATGTGCTATAAGATATAGATTATAGACTAACAGTGAACCTCAGGCAGGGGTTCAATGCAGAATGTCTGAGCCTGCAGACTCAGGGGCTGAGGTGGGTATAGGGAGTGGAGCTGTCTGCAAGGGAGGGAGGGGAAGAGCAGAGCGGTGGGCATGAGGCACACAATTAGAAAGGGTAGGAGGAGAGGAGAAGAAAAATAAGTTCTCCCAGGCTGGGGATGGGGTCAAGTTAGTTTAAGAGGCCTAGGCTGGTCAGGTGTAGAGTAGGGAATGCATAGGACCACCACGGGGGCCATACTTTGAGGAATTTAGCATGGGAGTCGTGGAGGATACTGGTCAATATTCCATGGATCCTAAGGGTGTTCTTGACCTCCGAAAATGATACAGCTGACTTTTTCCAGGCCCTTGCTATTGTGCACTGTGATAAACACATATGTGGCTAATTTCTGCTGGTATTGGAAGAGGCCCGGGAATGTACAATGGAGCGATGCAAACGTGGGATCCTTATGGAAAGGTTCCCGAAAACTAAAAATTTTCAAGCAAATTCTACTGGTGTATGGCCAGCCCTACATTTAATTGGTGTTGCTCTGGTCCTTTGGCTCTTTCCTCAGACATCACAGTGGTAGTTTGCCTACCTCCAACCAAATTTACCTTTAAAGCTAAATTTAAGCCACTCAACTTCTGAAAGTCCAAATAAATGTATTGATGTTGTCTGGTACAGTGGTAATCCACCTGCTCCTCTTATGCATTTTACTCCATTAAGAGTTTAGTCATACTCTATGACAAAGCTCCTAATGGACTGAAATGCATAAATGGATCAGGTGACTTACTCCTGTACCAGACAACATCAATAAATCTACTTTGGACTTCCAGGAGTTAAGCAGCTTCATTCCTTACTTTTCTGAAGCCAGAATCCTTCAGTCGGTGGATCGGTGGTGGGAGACTTAGAGTGGAGTGGTTGGCATTGTCTGCAAATGTACCCTTGTTAGCGTGGCTTTGGATCCCTATGCTAAAAACAATGGCCCCTAAATCCTAGCAAGGACATCGCTGATGTGAATAAGATGGGCTTGTAAAATAAAAAGACCAGGGTAAATCCAATGTACTTGACAGGACACTATTACATATGTTTGACGAAATTCCTATCTAGCAAAAGCCCTAGAAGGATAACATTTCTCTTTAAAAGAAAGTAATGTAAAATATATTTATCCCCAGCTGTGACTAATTATGTAAGTTGTCTTTCCAATCAATGTTACCTGTATATAGAGGTATTGATGGCAGTATAAGGAGACTACGTATTATGGGGGTCCAGCAATCAGCATTCCAGACATTACTTCCACTGGGCCAAATCTCCACTACCAATCTCTCATATTTCCCTAGATCAGTGGTTCTCAACCTTCTAGAGTGCCATGACCCCTTGATAAAATTTCCCAAGTTGCGGGGACCCCTAACAGTAAAATTATTTTCGTAGCGTGGGTTGTCAACACACAGGACAAGACAAGTAATTTGCGCCCCTAACCCACGGACATTTAACACTCCTTGAGTCCCTTCCACTCATACACCCCTTATGGTACATTTTAGGATGTACTCTTCTTTCTCTTTGTTCTCCTTTCTTTCCCTTTTATCTCTCTCTATCCTAATTTCTTGTTTTTTCTCCCACCTCTTTCTCTCTATATCCATCTTTCTTGTTCTTTCTCGTATTCTTTCTCTCCCTTTTTATTTGTTCCTCCCCCTGCCATGTATTCTCTATTTTTATTTCTCCTCTTACTCCTTGGTGGGGGGGTAGGGGGGAGTTGGGATGAGTGACAGTGCTGCTGGTGGGGTGGGATCAGTGGCAGTGCTGGGGGGAAAATTGTATCAGTGGCACTGCCGGGGGGGGGGGGGGGGGCCAACTTAGGTGCTCTTGATCAAGGTCATTTGCTAATCTGAGAATTGTAGTGGGGATTTTTAATGGCAACTATAATCACAGGTAGTGTTACTCACTGTGTCTCTGACTTTGTGGTGTCTCGTAGCAGTGACACCTATGCCGAAATCAGGAGATAGGGTCTTCTCCAGCCCCTCCCACTTCACATTCCTCACCAGTCAGCTGACCTCTAGTCTCTGCCCCCTAGCCACGCCTTGAACTGAATGGGCAACTGCAAAGAGGCCGCAGGCTCCAGGAACAGCCTAGCTGGGCGTCCGCAAATGTGCTGGGAGATCAGGAGGGTGTCAGGAACAGCTCAAGATTCAGTGACCCCTGGCAAAACATCATTCGACCCCCGAGGGGGTCCCGACCCCTAGGTTGAGGACCACTGCCCTAGATGGTTTCTCCCTATTGTACAGCTGAGTGTCCACAGGAGTATGCAAACCACACAATTGCGACCCTAGGGGCATTTTTTTTGCATTTTTTGTATTTTGTTTGGGCCGCCACTGGAGTAACAGTCTCTCCTGAGAGGGAGAGCGTTCCCAGTCAGCTCTGCGGGGCATTTCTCCCCCTCCCTCTGCTCGCTGACACTGCATAATGCGAGCACTCACAGAACCACAGACGCTCGATCTGCTCCTTCCCCTGCATCCTCATTGACACGGAGAAGAGCAAGTAGCAGAAAGAACTCCATGAGCACTGTGGGGGGGGGGAGCAAGCCTTCATCTCAGTTACTGAAAAAACAGACTGATTTCTCCCATCCTTAGGACAGTAGGACAGGAGAACCAGCCTGTAAATTCCGAGAGTGGTGACTGCAAGCTGAGCCGAGTGTCAGTCTATGACACTCTTTTACAGTCCAGCGAGTCCAACCATCACTATCCTCACATACGAGGAATACAGCTCCTCCTCCTTCTTTAAGTCCTGCCCACACTATCCCGGTGTGCTGTATCTGAAGAGAGGGAATGTGTGGGCGGGAAATATGAAAATCAGCAGCATTTCTGGCTGTGAATGGTGTGTGAATGATGCCTGAGATGCTGGACCATGTGTAAGTGTGTGCACTGCAGATTGCAGTACACTGTAATCACTGAACTGCATTATCTCCATCTCTTTTCTCCCCCATCTGTCTCCCTCCCCCTCTCCTGTTCTTTCAAGACATTCACAATTTACTTTCACTTTCAGTTAGGCAGGTAATATACGGTCCAAATTTCTTTCCTGCATCCACAGATTGCAGGAAAGAAACTTGCATGATTCCCCCATCAACACAGACAGTGGTGACAGGGGAATATCCCTCCTGCCCAGGAATTGTATTCTCCTGACAAACAGTGATTATCACTAGTGGCTATAGCAACCACTGGTGATAATCATAAGAGAATCTACCCATTAATGGTTCAAATCTCAGCCAGTTCCTGCTGGATCAGCTGAGATTTAAACTGTATATGGCTGGTCTTAGCTCTTAGGCAGCCCATACATTGATCACTTTTTTTTCATTCAACTATAAGGTTGAATGAAAAAAAAAATGATCCAATTCCACCATCTACACATTATTCTGTCCACAATCCTCCCTGTGTGGACAGAAACGGTGCAACGCTGCAAATGTGGCATTGCACCCATTCGGATGATGCCATTAGCGGCAATTGCCACTGATTTGGCAGGTGATGCTCCTAGTCAAATCCTAGTGTTAAATATCAGTGATTTTATTGATCAAAGCCCACACTTTACATGCATAGAGCCCACGTGGCGGTGGAACATACGGTTGATTGTATATGGTGGTTGTACTCTTGATGCTAATAAATACTGTGTTTATTAGATCTGACTGAGAGCATCACCCGGATCACATCCTGATCAGCATGTCAACAGAGAAGGTTATACAGCATTACTGCTGCTAGGTGACCAGCTGGGGGCTCGGCTCTCTATAACCAATAGTGCCAGCCTTCCCCTGCATGCATCCGTAATGTCACCAGCACTAGGTTCTAATAGACTTCCGCCACTGCCAAGAAGAAAGATGCCAGGGCAGCGCTGTCAATAGCAGGGACAGGACAGCTGGGGAACCCTACAGTGGCAGAACACCAGGGCCCGATGGCAAGACAACCTTTGCAACCCTGAGAGTTCTTCCACTGCTTTGGACCCTTATATTTTCTTGGTGTGCTGGTGACATATATCTCTTGTTTTCTGCCACCCTGGGGGGCCCCAATATAGTAGGAAGGGAGCTCACTGCAGAACATGTGAAAGGGCACGTTGTGGGATCGTAGTAAAGGGCCCCAGGATATATATACATATATATATATATAAATTGCATTTTATAGTTGGCCGCCCTACTTTTGTCCCTGTCCCTCCATGTGCCCCCCCTAAATATGAAAGCTGGAGACGCCACTGAAACCACATGTGCATTACGACTATGTGTCTCAACAATTGTTTGCACAATTTTTGTAGTCATGGAAGCATTGTATCTACAGTAATAAGGTCACCTGGCTATCTGTTTTTGTTTTGCCACATCATGTGAAATTTTTTAGCTGCTAGATTCTTTTGGTCATCTGGTTAGCTGAATTTCACAGCTCATCATGCTCAGTGATGATTCATATTTACTGGAAGGGCATATTTTGCTTTGCCTAACACACTGATTTTATTTATGCTTTCATAAAGGTCCCAAACAGCTGTCATGATATAGATATGTGCTTAATCAGACATTCCTTCTGTCAAATTGTGGGGGACTTCAATAAAGCAGTGCCAAGGGCAACAACATGGTACAAAGTGCAGGAACTCATAGCAACCAATCAAATTTCAGTTTATTGAAGATACACTTACATGCTGTAGATCAAGACAGCTGATACCTCACCCTGCAGCCCCGCAGTGAAGGGGTTTTTAGTTATGGGTTTGCGATACTCACTGGACATCTAACTTCAATGTAAATAATGTAAATTTTATTCTAATGTGGATAGTTTATATTTAAACATGTACAGTTGCGCTCATAAATTTACATACCCTGGAGAAATATAAGATTTCTTGGCCATTTTTCGGACAATATGAATGATAACACAAAAACATTTCTCTTATGGTTAGTGTTTGGCTGAAGCCATTTATTATCAATCAACTGTTTTTACTCTTTTAAATTATAATGACAACATTAATGATAACATGCACACAAACTGAAGGGGTTTGAGTGGTTATTAAAGGTAACAATCCTCACCTGTGATCTGTTTGTTTGTAAAAGGTCAATGAGTTTCTGGACTCCTGACAGACCCTTGCATCTTTCATCCAGTGCTGCACTGCCGTTTCTGGATTCTGAGCCATGGGGAAAGCAAAAGAATAGTCAAATGATCTGTGGGAAAAGGTAGTTAAACTGTATACAACAGGAAAGGGATATAAAAATATATCTAAGAAATTGAGAATGCCAATCAGCAGAAATTTGGATAAAATTGTTTGCAAGATGAATGCAGTATGTTATCAAAAAATACTGGAGAAACATCTGTATTCATCAGCCAGAAAGCTGCGCATGGGACTAACTTGGACATTCCAACATGACAATGATCCAAAAAACAAGGCCAAGTCAACCTGTCATTGGCTACAGCAGAATAAAGTGAAGGTTCTGGAGTTGTCATTTCAGTCTCCTGAACCAATATCATTGAGCTACTCTGGGGAGATCTCTAACGTGCTGTTCCTGCAAGACAGCCCAAGAATTTACGGGAACTGTAGGCTTTTTGCCAAGAGGAATGGGCAGCTTTACTATCTGAGATAAAGATAGATAGATAACGAGCCTCATCCACAAATACCACAAAAGACTTCAAGCTGTCATTGATGTTAACCTCCCTGGCGGTATGATTCTTTCAGATTTTAGGTGCTGAAAGCGGTACCATTATTTGCAAGGGAATTTGGCGTTTTATACTGTAGGCTTGTAATTCTTAGGAATAACTCACTTAAATCTATCCAAACAAGAGTCTAATAGGCATCCCGGGTATGATTTTTTTTTATTTTTTATTAAAAATTATAATATAATAAATAATTATAAAAAATTATAACAAATAATAATATAATTATAGTAAAAATTATTCAATAATGTAATCAAATCAAAATCACTGAAATTTGCTCAGTTGCAGAATTTTTGCTGTCATTATTTTTTTTTTTTTATGACGGATTTCCCCACAAATCGCTATCGCTAAATTCTGCAAGTGATTCTGATTTATTATCGCTGTTTTTTAGCTGCTCTAAAACAATTTTTGCCATAAGGGACACTTTTGGTTGCTATGGGCAATCTACAGTTTCCAGGCAGAAAGAACAGTTTTTATTACATAAAAGGACATGTAGGGCACATGACAGACCACTAGGGACAAGGGGGGGGTGTATTTTTTACATACAGTACTGTAATCTATAAGATTACATTGTACTGTATGTAAAGTGTTTGTTTACTTTTTTGAATTTGGCGCCGTTATCCGCTCCCGTTCGTCGTAACGTCGCAGGGAACGGAGATCGGCGGCACACGGGGACGCTGTGTGAATCGAGCGAGCACCCGCTCGCTCACACAGCGTGGATGCATTGCTGAATCCAGGAAGAAGGTAAGACAGCGCGCGCTGCAGGCTCTGCATGGCTACCCCAAGCGTGACTCGGGGATACCGATCTCAGCAAAAAAAAAAACACCCCGAATCACGCTCGGGGATACCGCCAGGGAGGTTAAGAACTAGGGTATGTAAACTTTTGATCAGGGTCATTGAGCTGGTTTCTGTTGTGATTATGATTTAAAAAGAGTAAATATAGTTGATTGATAATAAATGGCATCAGCCAAACACTAACCGTAAGTGAAAGAAAAGTTTAGTGTTATCATTCAAATGGCCAAGAAATCATAAATTATGCCAGGGTATGTAAACTTATGAGCACAACTATATGCTATGTAACTTGTGTTTGTTCGTGGAATATTAATCAATGATGGTATGATATCACAGATTACCTCTGTATGCCCGAACAAAGCAGATTGTGAAACACGTCGGAGCCACCCAACAACCCTGCTTTGTGTGCTGGAGAAATCCTATGCAGGAACTGCTATATCAGAATGGCATTATATAACAGGACTATTGTCAGGAACATGGTTCTGGCTGTCAGGCTTATGCGTGTTCATGTTTATTGACATAGACCCCTAACTACATCAGCAATGGTGCACACACACATCACAACCAGTATAAAGGAACAGTAGTGGCAAAAATATATATATATTTGTAATATTCCACTTTAAGGGGCCGTGGCAGAGCGTGTCCTATGCCTACCACTCTGTCTTTTTTCTGCCGCCACTTTTATTTTTTATTTTATCACTTTTCTAAATCCAGGTTTCAGTAAATGTAACCTGACATTTGTGTCTTTCTATCTCCCCTGCAGACCATGTCTCAACTTCCTGGGGTACTCAGACAGGAACTGTGCAAAAGGCCAGCCTCGTCATCTCAGGCTCTACATACAGGTAGGTGACAATTATTATGTCTTGCATAATTGAATCATGTTTATATAGATATTAAAAGATACCAAAAGTGTAAGGGGGTGGTGGAGCACTTCCCCGGTTGGCCTCTAGGTGGAGCCCCTGTATACAGTAAATAAGCCTGTGTTAGGATTTAGAGATAGGGAAGTAGATGGAAGCAAGAAAAGGGCAGCCTCTGGCATGCAGGCTGCCATGGAACTGGTTGAGGCCTATTCTCCAGCAATGTAGCCTAACCTGTGAGTGATATTCCCCAGCCAGGGAATACCAGTTAAGGTCCAGTAAACCTTGAGGGAAACATAGGGTAAGGAAAAGGTTGCCCCCTGAGGCGAAGGTGCAGGAGATTGACAATGCCCCTGTTATGTCATGAGTATTGAAAAAGCAATGAACTCCTTCTTCTATGACCTTTTCTACTAAAGAACCTGGCTCTTCTGGGAGAATGCAGGGAAAATTGGGATAGTAGTCCTGTCTGCGGTGCCCAGGAAGATCACGATATACACATGTCTGGTTGGCCCTGCTTACAAGGGGTGTAAACTAAAGGCCATACACACGATCTGACTTTTTGACAACAAATGTCTGACGGACCTGTTTTATCGGACAATCTGACAATCCGTGTGTATGCTCCATCGGATAATTGTTTTCACTTTTTCATCAGACAAATGTTCGCTGTGAATGCTCTCAAACTTTCCGGCAACAAATGTCCTACGTCCGCTAATCTGATGGTGTGTACACAAGTCCATCGTACTTAAGTCCAAAGTACAAACATGCATGCTCAGAACCTATGCTAAAGATCAGACAACATTAGCAGAAGTTGCCCAAAGGATGGCACTAAAGAGCTGAAAAAACACTTAGTATGTCTATTACGTCACTATGTTTGTGTTTGTTGCCTAAAAATGTTCTACTGTGTGTATGCATACCAAGTTCACGGACAGCGCCCACAGAAATCCACAGAAATCCACAGAAAAGTCTGATGGAAGTCCGTTCGTGTGTATTAGGCCCCGTACACACGGCAGAGAACCTCGACGGGCAGAACACATCGTTCCGCCCGTCGAGGTTCTCTGCCGGCCGTCAGAATCGGCGACCCGCCCGTCGGGAAAGGCAACCAGCCATTCATCCCGACGGGCCGTTGAGCAAATAGAGAACCTGTTCTCTAGTTGCTCGACGGGTTTCCCGACGGGCGGGGCTCGCCGAGAGCGTACACATGACCGAGGTTCTCGGCAGAATGCGGCTCCCAGCGAGGTTCTCGCTGGTTTCTGCCGAGAACCTCGGCCGTGTGTACGGGGCTTCAGGCTTTAGAGATATAATTGAACCAGGTCTTTGTTGCAAGCATTTATATGTTGAATATGATTTAATTTTTTTATTCAAGAAAAGGTCTGCTTTTAATTTATTAAAAGTTCATTTTGGCACCTATAAAGTCCCATTCATACGAAATCTATAATAATAAGTGATGTGATGTCTTGATTACCCAATAAGCCAACACATTTTTATACATTTTCAGTTTATTGTAATGCCGCGTACACACGATCACTTTATGTGATAAAAAAAAATGAAGTTTTTAAAAACGTCAATTTCATTGACCGTGTGTAGGGGAAAACGTTGTTTTATGTCTTGTAAAAAACAACAAAAAAAATTGAAGCATGCTTCAATTTTATGTGTCGTTTTTCAAAACGTCGTTTTTTGTTTCACAAAAAGTCACCGTGTGTAAAACAAAGTTTTTCAACCCGCGCATGCCCAGAAGCTAGTTATGAAGCGAGCTTCAATGGAAAAGAGTGGTGAACGTAACCTCGCTTTTTGTGATAAAACGATGGTGTGTAGGCAACATCGTCTTTGAAAAGTGAAATTTCAAAGATGTTGTTTTTTACTTCACAGAAAACGTCGTTTTTTTTTCATCACATAAAGTGATCGTGTGTACGGGGCATTACAACTAATTTAAGAAAAAGCCTGCGTCGGCTGCAACAAAATGGCGCCTGCACTATTTGTAATTACCATTCACTATATAAGCCCTTAGGATGTCATTGGTCCCTATACTCCTTGATAAAGTCACGTGTCGTGTGATGAAACACATCAGTGCGGGGCCTAGTGACATCAGCACACATACACAGGAAGATTGTACCTTGATGTTGGTTGCCATTACAACATCCAAGTGATCATTAGGGGGCTGCACGTCCTATATGTGATATGCATGCTGTCTGACTTCACCAGAGCCAGTGCACTGAAAAATGTGAGTTGTTACTTTTCTATGTTTTTTAATAAAGTGTTTTTAAATGATTCAGCACTATGTCAGTTTTCTGATTCCTTTATGTGCAGTGTTTTTTTGTTTTTTACCATTTACTATTCTGCTTAGATGCATATTTACGCTGGCCGCAAGGTGGTGTTCCCGTTGTAAAATATGCAAATGAGCAAATACGTCGATTCCCGAACGTACGCCAGGCCGGCGTATCTGTTTACGTCGTTTACGTAAGACTTACGCCCGGCGTAACGTTACCCCTGCTATAGTAATAGTAATTTACTTTGTTTGCGTAAGTCGATTCATAATGGAGCTGTGCGTTAGTTACGCTCACGTCGCTTTCATTGACAATTAGCGACTTAATTTGAGCATGCGCACTGGGATTCAGTCACGGCCGGCGCATGCGCAGTTCGTTCGGCGCGGGGACGCGCTTGATTTAAATACTACACGCCTCCTACCTGCCGAATTTGAATTCCGCCGGGTCATTTATGCTACGCCGCCTCAACTTTACAGGCAAGTGCTTTGTGAATAAAGCACTTGCCTGAAAAAGTTGCGGCGGCGTAACGTAAATGACATACGTTATGCCCGCACAAAGATAAGACGGGCTACCTGAATCTAGCCCTTAGTTTTGTATATAATTTTTGTGTTAAGTGTTACCGGTATATAGGGTCTCATATATAGTGTGCTTTCATTGTGGCAATTTATTTAGCAACTATAGGGAAGCGCTGTACCATCCACTCACTTTAATTTAAGAGTTGCTTTATGTTTGGTGTACTGGTGTCGGCATTCAGCAGTTAGAGAATGTACAGATACAAGAATTGCTCATCTTTATCTTTATCTGTCATGTCATTCTACAGAATGAAAGAGAGTCTCTAGATAAAGTCAATTCATTAGGATGGATGAGTTATTTGAAAAGCATTTATTATTTTATTTCATAATGTTCCCATAAGAACATTCATTTTACTCACAACTCATTTTTATCTAACCACTGCAGATTTTTATTTCCTATTATCTGTATTTTATTTCATCAAGCATTATATTATCTTCATCTGGAATGACTCACAGAATCTCATAATTAAAAAAAAAACGTGTCTTATCTTGGCAGAACATGAAGGTTGCCATTGCTGACCTTTCCTTTAGAAAATGCTAGTTGCTTGGCAGTCATGATTTACTGACCTGAAACAAGTATACAGATTAGGAGATTTTAACTTTGTGGATAAAGAAATTATTATAGTGGAACTTCACCCTAAAGGGGAAGTTCCTCTTTAAAGGGGTTGTAAAGGTAAAAGTTTTTTTACCTTAATGCACCCTATGCATTAAGGTAAAAAAACATCTCACAGCACCGCCCCCCCCCCCCCCCCCAAGTCCCCGTTTTACTTACCTTACCGTTCGAAACTCCCGGGCGCGTCCACGTCATCCTCTTCGGTTTCCAGCCTGGCCGTTGATTGTCTAGGCTGGGCGGATTGATAGCATCGCAGCCATTGGCTGGTGCTGCTGTCAATCACAGCGGATGACGTGGCACGCCGGGGGCGGAGCCGAGTGATACAGTCGGTGGCTATGGCCGCCGCTGTATCACGGGAGCACGCTCGCAAAAGCTTTCCACCGTGCGAGCGCCCTCGCATGAAGATGGAAAGCTTTTGCGAGAAGGAGCCCAGACAGCCGCCGAGGGACCCCAGAAGACAGGTTTCTGGGCCACTCTGTGCAAAACGAACTGCACAGTGGAGGTAATTATAACATGTTTGTTATTTAAAAAAATAAAAAAGTCCTGACTTTAGTGTCCCTTTAAGTCCTCCCACCCCCCTCCTTTACAAAAATTATTTTGGGGTGTGGGTACCTAGTTTTGATAGGTACCGGCTTCCACTTTCACTTTGATCCACTTTGCGCATGCGTAGTGGGAAGCCGGTTGCGAACAGTGCTAATTTTTATAGACTAAAACTGACTAAAACATTTTAGTTGACTAACTTAATACAAGTGTAGTTGACTAAAATACGACTAAAACAATTGAGATGATTAAAATACGACTAAAACGGCATTTTAAAATAGAAAATCGTATCATCACAGAGTTGGGCTGTGGACACGAAAAAACAGAAAACAGTGAGGCCGCGACTGAAGGTCTGTTTCATCGGTCCAAACCGATCGTGTGTGGGCCCCATCGGTCAGTTATCCTTCGGTCAAAAAAAAAGAGAACTTGCTTTAAAATTTGACCGATGGACGCCTGACAGATAGGTCAAAACCGATCGTTAGTATGCAAAAGCATCGGTTAAAAGGCCGCGCATGCTCAGAATCAAGTCGACGCATGCTTGGAAGCATTGAACTAGTGATGAGCGGAATACGCAATATTCGATTTCGCGATATTTCACGAATATATAGAAGAATATTCGCGAAATATTCGTTTTATCAAAAAAACATTTTGCGAAATTTCGCTAATGCGAATGCGAAATTTCGCTAATGCGAATGCGAAATTTCGCTAATGCTAATGCGAAATTGATTGCGAAATTCTCGTCAACACGCGAAAACGGAGATCATTTCCTGGATTACTGGACTAATATGCACTAAACACACTAACTCTACTTACACAAGTAGTATTAAACTAAAGCTAATTTTTTTTTTTTTTTATACACAAAACACAGAAGGGCAGAGAAAGTATTCGCGAATATTCGTAATACGAATATTCGCATTGCGAATATTCGGCAACATAAAAGGATCGCCTCAGCTACTTGGCCCAGGGTCTCTAATCATACCAGCAATGCTTTTAGACGTCAATGGAGATCACTAGGATGTGATCAAATAAATTTGAAAAAATAGCAATAGCGAATATTCACCGCAATATTCGAGTTATTCGCGAATACTCGAATATGCAATATTCGTACTCGAATATTCGCAATGCGAATATTCGTGAGCAACACTACATTGAACTTCGTTTTTTTCAGCACATCGTTGTGTTAAAACACGTAAATGACAAGCCATTCACCTCTGCAGCCAAGGGTTCGGATCCCGGTCTCGGCTACATGTGAATTGAGTTTGGTGGTCTCAGCCCGGCTCCCGGTGGGTGTGCTATGCAAGGTACGCCTGTGCTTAGTACGCCCACCCCCCCCCCCCCACAAAAACCACCACACTTGCACGCACACGAAATTGGTTTAAAAACACATGCACTTTGGCCATGCGGTCTCTTAAAATAAAGAGAGGCGAAGGACCTACGGGGCTGGCTGGGTGGGCTAGGCCCCCTCACTCCCTCATAGGGGGAGTCCCTCTGCCCCATTGGGGTCCCGTTGGGCCCCAGTTGGGCTCCCAAGAGGAGCAGGTAGGGCGGGGTGAGTGGGAGGCCCCCCTTCACACCCGCCATTGCCACCAGGGGCATGGAGAAGGATGGCGATTGCCTCCGGGGGGAGGGTCTGCCTACTCCCAACTCCTGCAGTCCGGCTCCTCTCTCTCGAGTTCACGCACAAAATACACTTTTAAAAAAAAAATAATAAAAAAAAAAAAAAAAAAACACGTAAACGTCACCGCGTTCTAACACGATTGTTTTTTTAACCGATGGTGTGTAGGCACATCAGACCATCAGTCAGCTTCATCGGTTAACCCATGAAAACGGTCCGTCGGACCGTTCTCATCGGATGGACTGATCGTGTATACGCGGCCTGAATCGTCCTAATAAATCAGATTGAAAAATTGAATTGGCAGATGATGGATAAATTACAGTTAAAAAATGAATACATTTATTGAAAGAGAAACAAATAAATTAAAAATGCATATACATAACAATAATGGCCGTTACTAAAAAGGCCTAAGAACACAAAAATACATAACACAACACCTATAGTCTAGAGAATACAGTATAATAAAATACATAAAAAGGAGGAAAACATGGTCACTTCCTATTGTTGTATATCTAGGACCATATAACCAATAGACGGCGGTGTATCATGTATAACTCAGCTCAGCTCGACCTGTTGCGCGTTATTAGAGAGGAAAACGCTTCTGCAGGAGCTTATAACAGGTTCTACAAAATAGGAAATGTTATAATTAATTTTTTTAAGGAACACAATACAAAATAAAAAAACACACATTTATCCTTGCTCTTAAAATATTTTAGTCAAAAGACTAAGACTAAAACTAAATTGAAATTTGACGTCAAAATTAACACTGGTCTGTAGTGCATGTTCATACCTCAATACCATAAATAATAATGTAGCGCCTGTGTACTTTATGGTACCGGTGCTAGTTAAATTTAAGGGTAGATCAGAGTGTAGTTAAACTCTGATCCAAATTGCTAATTGCAAAACAGGGTCTCTGTCTCAGCTTGGCTGTGCTGTGGGCCCATTCTGTTGTACTGGGGTGTTCTTCCAGCCCCAGTGCTGCAGGTGGCAGCAGTAAGGTCAAAGTTTGGGTGCTCTTTCCCAGCGGCCAATCAGGAGGGTTTGACCTCGCTGTGCATGCTGGGAGGGGTATTTATGAGGCAGACGCCATTGGTTCTGGGTTCTTCTTCGTCCAGTGTGGCACCCACCTGTAGGGTGGCCACACCATGGAGCCCCGGCGTTATGGCCTACCTGGCCGGGGTGTGCGTGCCACATGGTGTTCCTGGTTCCGGGGGCCATGCTGACCCAGAGCATCTGAACAGCGACGGGGACCCAGTGAGTGACTGGGTTCCCACCTTTGAGGAGCTGTACTGCTGTTGGGTAGGGAGTCAGTCTGAGGAGCGCCATTGAGAGGCTGGCGGTCCAAAAGGGCCTGGACAAACCACCAGGGATTGAGGTAGCCGTACACTGAGGGATTGATCACCAGTCAGTCGGTACCTGGGCGACTAGTTGAAGGTGATCCAGACGTAACTCTAAGGAGGGATATCTCCGAGAATTCAATTCAGAAAGGGGCCTGTGGCAGAGGTATCTTTCTGAGGCTCACCGAGGAGGGTCTGTGGCAGGGACTTTATCCTGAAATTGACCGAGTGATACTCCGGCTGCCAGGTTAGTGAGAGAGGCCTGTCCGGGTATGCTACACCCACTCCGGCGGGAGTGGCGCAGAGAAGTGTTACGTTTGGGAACAGGACTGTTTACTTATTATCAAGCCTCAATCTGCAGTTCTCCCTTCTTCTTTAACTTTACTTTCCTCACCACAAGTTATTGTTTTTACCCGGCTAGGTAATAAAGAGAACAGCAAAGAGCACCTGTCGTGGACATTCCTTTACTTCTACTATATGCAATACGCATCATTCACCCCTAGGAATTCGGAGGAGCCATGAGATAATACGCCGCCCAAACATCCAGCAGCTCCACTGGGGTTAATGCTACAATAACATATTTGATTTTTTTGCATTTTGGGATGTGGCCTGGTTTACCAATTTAATATCTAGCAGCAGTCACTCTACAAATCTTCTGAAGAACAAAACTAGTGCGGCCATCATGCTAGTAAGAATTAGTAAGCTGAAATATAATATATGTTAGCCTTAGGATTTAATAGGGCTTTAGGTGGGCAGAGGAACAGGTGGATAGCACCTATAAATCTTTACATTAGGCTTTTATGATGGAGAGTGGCTTATTTTTCTTCATTAAATGGTTGTAATTGTGGAGCTGGTAGCGAACTGTTTCAAGCCAGTGCCTATCAGACATTGGAGCAGAGGCTTTATTACCTAATATAGTGTTTCTGCAACATCTGTACTTTGAAACTTAATAATAATGGTGTTACAAAAGAGTAAGTAGTATTATTTTAAAAAGCAATAACCTAGGGAGTTGGCTTTCTGAATTTTAATTTACTACAATTTTTAATTAAAAATGCTAATAATAAATACTGGGTAAGTTCAATATATATGTGCATTAAACCAATGGAAATGTTAAACTTTTCTAAATATAATCTTAGGGCCAGATTCATGTAGCCCGCCGTATCTTTAGGCGGGCGTAGCGTATCTTGTTTACGCTACGCCGTCGTAAATTAGCGAGGCAAATGCTGTATTCACCAAGCTAAGTTACGGCGGTGTAGCGTAAATGGGCCGACGTAAGCCTGGGTAATTCAAATGTGAATGAGGTGGGCGGGTTTATGGCAATGTGTTGTGACCCCACGTTTTTTACTTTTTTTTAACTGCGCATGCGCCGACCGTGAACGTATCCCAGTGCGCATTTTCCAAATTATGACGCTACAACGCATTGTTTTTGACGTAAATCCCCATTCACGGACGAGTTACGCAAACGACGTAAAATCTGAAAAATTTGACGCGGTCCCGATGTCCATACTTAACATAGGATGCGCCATCTTTTTGGTGGTTTATCTTTACGCCGGAAAACGCCTTACGTAAACGGCCGGGCGTACGTTTGTGAATAGGCGTATCTCGCTGATTTACATATTCTAGGCGTAAATCAGTGGGAACGCCCCTAGCGGCCACCTTAAAAATGCAGTTAAGATACGACGGCGTAATACAATTACGCCGCTCGTATCTTAGCTCAAACCCGGCGTATCTTGTTTTCTGAATACAGAAAAAAGATACGCCGGCGCTGTTTAGAAGTTACGTGGCGTATCTCGAGATACGCCGTCGTAACTAATGCTGAATCTGGCCCTTACTGTTTAACTGGTTGCCGACCAGCCGCCGCAGTTTTACGCGAGAGCCCGTAGCTCTATGTCGGCTCTCTATGCGACCACTAGGGGCACACGCATGTGCCCAGCGCTCGCCCCCGAGTCCTGTGCACGTGCCCGGCGGGCGCGATCGCCTCCGGGCACTCGCGGTTGCTCGGTACAGGGTGAGGACCGGGAGCTGTGTGTGTAAACACACAGTTCCCGGTCCTGTCAGGGGAGAAATGCTGATCTTCTGTTCATATAATGTATGAACAGAAGATCACTGATTTCCCCTAGTGAGTCCAACTCCCCCACACAGTTAGAACACTGATCGCTATAAAAATGCCAATGGTCCCAAAAATGTGTCAAAAGTGTCCGCCATAATGTCTCGGTACTGAAAAAAATCGCTGATCGCTGCCATTACTAGTAAACAATAAATGCCATAAAACTACTCCCTATTTTGTAAACGCTATAACTTTTGCGCAAACCAATCAATAAGCGCTTATTGCGATTTTTTTTTTACGGAAAATATGTAGAAGAATACGTATCGGCCTAAACTGAGGAAAATATTTTTTTTTATATATATTTGGGTGGTATTTATTATAGCAAAAGGTAAAAAATATTGCATTATTTTCAAAATTGTCGCTCTATTTTCGTTTATAGCGCAAAAAATAAAAACCGCAGAGATGATCAAATACCACCAAAAGAAAGCTCTATTTGTGGGAAAAAAAGGACGCCAATTTTGTGTGGGAGCCACGTCGCACGACCGCACAATTGTCAGTTAAAGCGACGCAGTGCCGAATCGCAAAAAGTGCTCTGGTCATTGGGCAGCAATATGGTCCAGGGGTTAAGTGGTTAAAAGTATAGTTGGGATTTTGATTACAACTGCCATGGTAAATGTCTACAACCATCTTGGTGGGTTAAGACTGCCTGGTGGCACATAAATGGCAAAATTAGACACTCCTATGTACTTAGCTTGTGGACATCTCCAAAGGTACAAATCACCATAATACTTGGAGTGAAAGTTTTAATATAATAAAGTTGTGCAATTGATCCACATTTGCCAATGAAGACAAAAAAACATGGACAATTTTCTTAGAGGGAGAATAGACATCTGAAAATCATTACCTAGTTAAGTTTATATTAAGATCTAATAATTGTTAGCTAAAGCAGTGTTTCTCAACTCCAGTCCTCAAGGCACCCCAACAGGTCAAGTTTTCAGGCTTACCATTATTTTGCACAGGTGATTTGATAGGTTTCGCTGCCTTAGTAATTACCACAGCTGTTTCATCTCAGGGATATTCTGAAAACATGACCTGTTGGGGCGCCTTGAGGACTGGAGTTGAGAAACACTGATCTAGAGTAGAAAAATGTAACTAATTTCTGGCAAGTCTCCTAGTATGACCCTCTAGGCTAAGTATGACCTAGGCCTGGATCATTGTTGTATTGGTTGTTGCATCTTTATCATTTCAAATCTACAATTTGCTAACAATTGCGCATGCCATTGTTGACCCTACTTGACCTTATAGGTATTACAAAATCTTAATTATGCTGATCACATATTTACTAATCACCATGTTGTTCATATAAAATCATATCACAGGCGGCATACTTATTACTGACATTCCATATGTCTCATGTTTTTTTTCAACAAGATAAACATTGTAATATGTGGCCCATTGGATGATTGAGTCATTGACCACATGTAAAGCAGCTTGGCAACCACTGAGCATTGGGTGAAGGCCTGTAGTGGCCAACATTCAATGTTCTGTGGTATCAATCTGTATCCCATGAAATATTGAAAATAGCACAGTTAAGCTAGGACTTTAAAAATTATTTTAATGTTAAAGCCATGCCAAAAAGTTTTATTTTTAGGCTAAGGTCCCCTTAATGATTGTTTCAAACACATTTGCAGCACAGAAAAGGAGTGCATCTGGCTGGTGGCACTTAAATGGCATAATCAGACACTCCTATGTAACGTGCGGACATCTCCAAAGGTACAAATTACCATAATACATAGAGTGAAAGTTCATATTGTTGGAAAAACAAATAAAATTGTGCAATTGTTCCATATCCAAATATGCCAATGAAGACAAAAGACATGGATAATTTTCCATTGTTTCGTTGTTGAGGGAATATAGACATCTGAGAATCATTATAACTAGTTGAGTCTACAATGAGACCTCAGTATAATTGTTATCTAGAAAAGTAAACTGTAACTGAGGCCTGGCAAGTCTCCTAGTATGACCCTCTGAGCTAGGCATGACCAAGGCCTGGATCATTGTTGTATCAGTTATTGCATCTTTATCATTTCAGCATTTAGGAAGAAAAAGTCTAACAACTATGCATTACTGATACTACAATATCAATACTACCTGAGCTTATAAGTTTTACAACACCTCAAAGGGGTTGTAAAGGTACAATTTATTTTTCCTAAATAGCTTCCTTTACCTTAGTGCAGTCCTCCTTCACTTACCTCATCCTTCCATTTTGCTGTTAAATGTCCTTATTTCTTCTGAGAAATCCTCACTTCCCGTTCTTCTGTCTGTAACTCCACACAGTAATGCAATGCTTTCTTCCTGGTGTGGATTGTCGTGCTAGCCCCCCCTGGACTACATGAGAGTCAGGACGCCCACTAACACACAGCTCCTTTCTCGAACTGCAACGTAGAGAGCCTCCTGACTCTCCTGTAGTCCAAGTGAGGGGGCGAGCAGACACTCCACACCAGGGAGAAAGCCTTGCATTACTGTGTGGAGTTACAGACAGATAAACAGGAAGTCAGGATTTCTCAGAAGAAATAAGGACATTTCAAAGCAAAATGGAAGGATGAGGTAAGTGAAGGAGGACTGCACTAAGGTAAAGGAAGCTATTTAGGGAAAAAAAATTGTACCTTTACTACCCCTTTAATTATGCTGATCACATATTACTAGTCACCACTTTGTTCATATAAATGCATATCACAGATGGTGTACTTATTACTTATCCATATTTAACAAAAAACATTGTAATATGTGGCCCTTTGGACTATTGCGTAATTAACAATGTGTAAAGCAGCTTGGAAACCACTGAGCATTGAGTGAAGGCCAGCAGTGGCCAACATTCAATGTCCTGTGGCATAAATCTTCTGTATCACATTAGCAAAATATTGAAAATTAAACAGTTAAACGCTTGCAGACCATGTCACGCACTTATATGTCGGCAGAATGGCACGGCTGCGCAAAGCAACGTATGCCGCGAGCTCCAGGACCGTGGGACTTGCATACTCTATGTCCTGGAGCTGCAGAATGGGGGGATGCCTGTGTAAACAAGGCATTTCCCTGTTCTGCCTTGTGACAAGACAGTGATTGGGAGCATGACAGGTTATTTACATATCTAAGCTATGAATAAGCACTGTATGATAGTGTGAAACGCATCAGCTTTTCTCCTGATTTTTTGCTGTGATATGTTCATGTTGTGACCAGTTTTATTAAAAGGAACCATTTTTTTGCATTTATTTACATATCTCATGCACTAGCCTGGAGACAGGCATTATTTTTTAATTCCCACCCCCACTCCTTTTCTGAAGTAATGTGGTTACTTTTCTGGATTTTGACTGGATGTTAGTGATCATAGCAGATCGTTTCATCAGACAAATTATATTGCGCTGTCTGCCGGCGGGGATTTTGGTTTGATCGTGTGTACACATCAAACCAATAAATCCCAGCAGACAAATCGGATCAAATCGGTCTGACTGAGTTTATGGGAGGAGCCCGGAGGGTATTTAAGCAGCCCACTCACACATGCTCTTTGTCGGTTCAGTGTGCAGTACTACATGTCACTGGGCCGACTCTTCCCAGCTCACCTCATGTCCGTGAGTCTGCGCATTCAATCACATTCGACATCGCAAGTACATTTCGGCTTCTCCGTTCATGGTTTTCGACGGCGGTTCCCACTTACTGTCACAGGTTGTATTCAAACCTTTTGTATCATGTGCAATCTTGCAATTCGTTATGCTTCGTTATGCTTCCTATCCTGCATTTCTTTTGTAAAAATCTGCCTCTGAGTTATTGTTGCTCATGTTCTAACATCTTAGTTACAAGCTTGGTACATATGTAACTTCCTCCTGCCAAACAAACTATTTATTTGTATATTCAGTGTCCATGCTTGCTGTCTCATTCATTTGGAGATTAGCATATATTCTTTGTATGGGTTCTTTGGCAGATTGAGGTGGTAATTGAACTCACCTGCTGCCTTGTCTGCACTTGATCAGCCTGGGGGGATGGGTGGCTGGTAGGTGTTCGGTTTCACAGCAAGGAGTAGCATACACTCTACAACCAATTCACAGCAGATTTGTTCAATACTCCTTACTTCCGATTCGTATCGGATTTGTTTCATGCATTTTACAACCGTTTTTGTATCAGTCATTTCTCTTTATATCCGTTTTGTATCAGATACATTGCATACTTTCCACCATTGCCATTCTATGTTTCCCCCATGCCGTGCGTTTTCATTTCCGCAGCGGAACTTACAAATTGTTTGTACACGGTTCTTCTCTCTCATTTATTTACCAAAGTTATTGCCTGTCCGTCATGCATGGTGCCACACCACACCACGCCACACTCTTCGGATGTGTTGCACATCCACTCCAGTCCAAGCAAACCCAGTTGCATGTTCACTGTCCCAGGTAGGATTTGTTAGCTTGTTTGTCATGTCAAAATTCGTGGCCACTCATG
This sequence comes from Rana kukunoris, assembly GCA_029574335.1. Lineage (NCBI taxonomy): Eukaryota > Metazoa > Chordata > Amphibia > Anura > Ranidae > Rana > Rana kukunoris. The sequence goes on from CM056051.1 coordinate 39,409,726, forward strand.
GTGTCACCCGCATCATATGTTCGGTTCCCACAGTGGAGCTTATAAAATATTCGTACGCACTTCTCATGTTCTATTTTCTACACCAAACCTTGTTGTTTTGCCCCATGCATGGCATCACGCTACACCTTTCCTACATGTTTCACTCCAGCCACAGTCCGCCGCAAACTCACTCGCATGGCCCACTGTCACAAGTAAAATGTGTTATTACATTCTTTATGTCCTATCAATTTGCTACCATTTGTTGTCTCCCATATCATTCATTAGTGGCCCCTATGGAACCTACGATTCAAACAGGCTTTGTCCTTCTACCTTATACTGCTTGCTTAAGGTACAAACAAACCAGGTGTTTCTATCCTTTCTCAGTAACCCAATTCTTATTGAGTGAGACCTTGCAACCATGCAAATCATCTCAGCAACCTGACACCCTTGTTGAGACCCTTGCAACACATGACCTTTATAAAACGCAAAATAAAATAAAAAATATATATACAAACGCAAAAAAAAAAAAAACTTTGCCACCACGCAATCTCAGCCCCTCAGCAACCTGACACCTGTTGAGACCGTTGCAACCACGCAAAATTGTCTCAGCAGCCTGACACCCTTGTTGAGACCCTTGCAAACGCAATATCGTCTCAGCAGCCCCACACTCATTGAGATCCTTGCAACCACGCAAATTCATCTCAGCAGCCTGACACCCTTGTTAAGACTTTTGCAACACATGACCTTTACAAAACGCAAAATAAAAATATACATATATATATATATATAAACACAAAAAAAAACGCAAAAAAAAAAACATTGCCACTACGCAATCTCAGGCCCCCGGCAACCTGACACCTGTTCAGACCGCTGCAACTACGCAAAATCGTCTCAGCAGCCTGACATCCTTGTTGAGACCCTTGAAAACGCAATATCATCTCAGCAGCCCTCACACTCATTGAGATCCTTGCAACCACGCGTATATTGTCTCAGCAGCCTGACACCCTTAAGACCCTTGCAAAACATGACCTTTACAAAACGCAATATATATATATATATATATATATATATATACACAAAAAAAGAAAAAAAATTATGAAAAAAAGAAAAAAGAAATATAAAAGTGCAGAAAAAAAATTTGCCACCTCACAATCTCGGCCCAGCAACCTGACACCTGTTGAGACCATTGCAACCATGCAAAATCATTTCAGCAGCCCGACACCCTTGTTGAGACCCTTGCAAATGCAATACCGTCTCAGCAGCCCCACACTCATTTAGACTCTTGCAAGCACACAAAATCGTCTCAGCAGCCTGACACCCTTGTTAAGACCCTTGCAACACATAACTCCTTACAAACGCAAAAAAATAAAATAAAAAAAATATATATAAAAAACGCAAAAAAAAACGCAGAAAGAAAAAAGAAATATAAAAGTGCCGAAAAAAAAATTCCACCGAAAAAACAAACAAAAAAACACCCATTGTTGAGTCCCTTGCAAACACAATACTGTCTTAGCAGCTCCACACTCATCAAGACTCTTGCAACCATGCAATACCGTCTAAGCAGCCTCACACCATAGTTCAGACCCTTGCAAACGCAATACCGTCTCAGCAGCCCCACACTCATCAAGGCCCTTCCAACAACGCAATACCGTCTCAGCAGCCTCACACCATAGTTCAGACCCTTGCAAACGCAATACAGTCTCAGCAGCCCCACACTCATCAAGACTCTTGCAACCACGCAATACCGTCTCAGCAGCCTCACACCACTGTTGAGTCCCTTGCAAACACAATACCGTCTCAGCAGCTCCACACTCATCGAGACCCTTGCAACCACGCAATACCATCTTGAGCAACCTCCCACTCGTCAAAGACCTTTGTGACCATGCAGTCTCGCCCCAGCAACCTAGGAATTCATTGAGACCCTTGCAGCCAGACAAATCATCTTTGGCCTCATGTACACTGCTGTTGGTAAACAGACGTTTAGGAACAGTTGGGTGTTTTTCAGATGCCCCTGATTTCTCCTCTATGTTATCTTATCAGTACATGTACACAGGATCATTTATAGTCGTTTCTAGGCAGTTGAGTTTGAAACCTTCCCGGAAGAAAAAAATTGGTTCAGATGGATGTTCAGAGGCATTCGAAACGCCAATGCCTTTAACAGCTTGTAAACACTGCCAGATGTGGTAACTCATGTTTACCAGCGTTTCATTCACTGTCGTTTTCATAAAAAATAAAATAAAGGGGAATATTGTCTCAGCAACTTGACACTCATTTGAGACCCTTGCTAAATGTAATATCATCTCAGCTACGTCACACCGTCTAGACCTTTGCAACCACACAATCTCATCTCAGCAACCTGACACCCATTCAGACCTTTTCAGCCATACAAAGTCGTCTTAGCAACCTGACACTCATTTGAGACCATTGCAAATGCAATATCATCTCAGCAACCTGACACCCATTCAGACTCTTGCAGCCATACAAAGTTGTCTCAGCGGCCGACACTCACATTTGAGACCATTGCAAAACGCAACATCGTCTCAGCAACCCCTCACTTGTTGAGACCAGTGCAATCACAAAATGCCATCTCAAAACAAACCTCATAATCACCGAGACCTTTGAAACCACGCAATATCGTCTCAGCAAACCAGACTGAGACCCTTGCAACCACGCAATACCGTCTCAGCAACCCAGACCGAGACGCTTGCAACCATGCAATGCTGTCTCAAAACAAACCTTCATACTCATCGAGGCCCCTGCAACCACACAATATCGTCCCAGCAACCTGAAACTCACTGACACCCTTGCAACCACACAATATTGTCTGCAGTAGCATAAAACACTTTGCAGCATGCACCTACGTGCAAACCGAATACAAACTAAACTAGCAAACATACTTCAGTGACAAACAATCAGCCACACAAACACACAGTGGCACCCAGTTGGCCATTCATCTTCAGTGGCACACGGGCCACTCATCTTTTCTCTGTCTTTTTCCCTGTGGTTAGTTTAGGTTTCCATCCAGCACCAGCCAATGCACGTTGGTCTGCGGGTGCACATTGGTCTGCGGGTGCACGTTGGTCTGCGGGCACTTGTTGGTCTGCGAGTGCACGTTGATCAGAGGGTGCGCGTTGGTCAGTGAGCGCACGTTGGTCTGCAGGTGCACATTGGTCAGCGAGTGCACGTATATCATCTTGTTGAGCACCTGTGTATTGTCTTGATTTTCTCACACCAACGCAAGATCCAGTCCAAGTTCTCAAACTAGACCAAGCATCAGTAGCAGACTTAGCTATGTGGGACAACTTCCCCACCTGATAGAACAGCATTTCAATCTTCATCCCAGGAGTGTCAGCCGAGCCACCACAGGCTTTTGCGGCCATTTTTAGACCGCCACTGGTTCTCCAAACCTTGCCCCCCAGAAATTCTCTTAATTTCCTGCTTCACCCAGTCTTCATCACGCCTCGTGCTGCACCCCATCGTGGCACCTGCCCAGGTCTGGAACCACACTTGAACAGGACAGACAGTGTTCTTCACCACAGACGATCAGGCCACAGCCAACATCATCAATTAAGGTAGATCTAAGTCGCTCCCCATCACGTCCTTCCTGCGCAGGCTCGCGCAGCTCTCACTCCATCACCAGTTAATATCTTATGTAGACATGTTCCAGGCAAATGCAAAAAGCAGCTGATGCGCTTTGCCATTCCAACCTTGGAATGGTTGTTTTTTCCAGCAAGAGCCTGGAGTCGACCCAACAACTATCCCTGTCCCACCGTGGACATTGCTGATGATGGACTGAAGTCGCATCTCACCAACGCAACCCAGCTTAATAACCACTCCTTGACACGCAACACATTGAAGGCCTATCGCACTGCTTGAAACACTAACCACTAATTTTTGGCCCTTTTGCTCTGGAGCAGCAATAGGCAACGTTAGACAGGTCCTAGCCTTCATATCGTATTGCCACATGCAGCTGACCCTTTCTCACAATACTATCACGCCATATCTAGATGGCGTCCAGCATTTCCTGTCCCTGCAGGACCCCAGTAAACCGTCAGTATTCTCGAGCCCATGCAGTCAAGTCCCTCCTACAGGGCATACAGAAGCACCAGCCTGCAGTCAGTGGCAAGCTTGAGCCTCCTTTCCCCGTAGAAGCCCGTTTGGATGAAACGCCGCGTCGGGTGGAGCTAAGTATCGCAGACGTCACCACGTTCATGAGCTTGCCAGCTGGCTGATCTGATTGTTTGCACGCCTAGCTGGAAGCATCTGCACATTGCTTTTTGTATCTATGCCAAGAAACTTGGATTTATGCAGGATGAAGGACTGTCTGTTTTTTAATCATGTCAGTGTCAACTGAATAAAACTGTCAGTTTCTTTTAAACTTGTTACACTATGGAGTTCCTTTTTTTCTTTATCTTCCACGATATCCTAAACAAGCTGAAAGCTTGAGCCACAATTTGGAGTGAGTTAACCCTTTGAAGTGGAAAATCCTTTCAGCTGTCCGAAGTATTTTTTGAGCTGTCAGCAGCGGAGGGATCTTCAGGACCCAGCTTGGGATAAGTGTTTCTGAATGCCTTACTGACCCCTGGAAGGGTCCAACATTGCGGTAAGCGGCCACCTATTACTAACCTACATAGGAACAGCTAAGCAATATTATTGGAATTCTCTGCAAATACTACATTGGAAATTCCCTATGAACTGTGTTTTCAAAGGCTTTTTATGAAATAAGTTTTTCTACACCCATCAATTGGAATCTTATTTGGGACATTGCATTTTTTTGTATTTGCACTTATATATTTCTATTTAATTTTTCTTTCATCATTATTAGTTTGCTGTGGAAGTACCTACACATATTTTTTTATATATATGTTACATTGTTGCGCACTTTTGTCTTTTGTCTATATAGTCAGTGGCAAGCGCCTACCTTTAGGGACATGCCCTCTTTAGGGACATGTCTAAAATCCTTACTCGTTCCCTGTTTAGGGCTTTGCCCAGACTAGTGACCCAAACAGCCATTTGCCAGGCCTTCTACGGTTCCCAACAACCAAGTGAATTTACAGTCAGTGGCTCTGGCAGTCAGACACTGCTCCGATGCCACCCGACTCACTTTCGAACCACTACACTCTCACAGTCTGCAAGCGCAACAAACCAGCCCCAGGGGTTGACATCAACCTGTTTCAGACTAACAACGCCTGACACCCAGTGATGGTGCTTGACCGACTACGGCTCCATCTACCCAGCCAATCTGATGGTGGCTCGTTGCTAATCTTTCTAAACCAGCTCTCTGAGTGGCAGCCAGTGTATCAAGCATGTCAGAATCCTACTTCAAACCCCAGTCAGTTCTCTGGACATTCTTTCCAAATTAGAGCAGCCTCAGCTGCCTCTCAACAGGGAGTACCAGACCACGTAATCAAGATACCAGGCTGATGGAAGTCTCCTTGTTTTGCCACATACATCCCAAATCCTCAGGAAGGAATGGCACAAGCCTTTATCAAGCTGGCTCAATAGATACAAGAAATCAATAAAAGCTACTTCCCTATCTGCGTCTTTTGCCCCCTTTTCTTGGCATACTGACCAGACCACCAAGGCACACTTCAGGTCTATTTATGTTGTATGTCTTGTCGCGTGTTTATGTGATTCACATCACTCTCGGTCAGAGGGTAACGACCAAAAAAAAGAAGGCCAGTATGGTGGCCTGAGTTTATGGGAGGAGCCTGGAGGGTATTTAAGCAGCCCACTCACACGTGCTCTTTGTCAGTTCAGTGTGCGGTACTACACATCACCGACTATTCCCAGCTCACCTCATGTCCGTGAGTCTGCACATTTCGACACCCTCCCGCCCTTCCCTTTATCAGGGCACTTCTCAGCATATCCTTCTTCAATTAACTACCCATTACTTACCTTGGGTATGCCCCCTTTTCTTGGCATACTGACCAGACCACCAAGGCACACTTCAGGTCTATTTATGTTGTATGTCTTGTCGCATGTTTATGTGATTCACACCACTCTCGGTCAGAGGGTAACGACCATAAATGTGCATTTTGCACATAGGCTGAGACACATCTTCAATGCATTTTCATGTGTCATGCCACTTTCACAATGTTTAATAAAAAACTATTTACGCTTGTTGTCAGGAGCTGAAAACGCATGAAAATAACATCATACATACATTTTCATGCATTACAATTGACTTCTTTGAGTTTCAAATGCGCAGACAAAAACATGGACCTAAGGTATTTTTAAAACCGTGCTGCAGTGTTATATACAGATGTGAACAGCTTCTGTCCAAACCTCCAAATTAGAATAGTAACAAATTTGAAAGAAACTGAAATTTGAATGGTTTTCTAAATTCGAAAACTAGTTTTCCAATTTCCAAAGAGGATAAAATAGGATACAAAATACACAAAAAAGTAATGAACAGCTAATGACATAATTTTCATGCTTCTAAATCTCTTGGTCGCAAAAAATGTATATAACTGCCATTATAGCTCAATCCTATACTGACTGTAAAAGGTGCCTGCAACAATGGCCAAAAGGTGCCTGCAATATATCTTAGGGCCTATTCATGCCATTTGCATTAAGCCTCATACACACAATCGGATTTTCTGCAGACAAAGTGTAGGACTTTTGTCCGAAGGGCGTTGGCCAGGAACTGGTACTGCATACAGGTGGCAAAGAATTGTCGGCCACCAAACACAAAACGACGTGTTTTTTCAGCTGTTTAGCGCCATCCTTTGGGCAACTTCTGCTAATGTGTTATGGTGAGCAATACTTCCGAGCATGTGTGTTTGTACTTTGGAGTTTTGTCCAAAGGACTTGTGTAGACACGATCAGAAAATCCGACAACACACAATTGTTGACGGAAATTTTTTAAAACCTGCTATCCCACATTTGTCCGTGGAAAATCCGACAACAATTGTCCGATGAAGCATACAAACAAATTTTCCTACAACAGCCTGTCATCACACCATTCCCGTTGGATCATCCGATCGTGTGTGGGGTCCTATAGTCTGCCCCAGGAAAATGCAGTCCCAATGTATGAAGAAGGAAATTTGGCTTATGTCTTAAGCCTCGTACACACGATTGGACTTCAATCAGACTCTTCCGTGGATTTTTTTCCGAAGGGCGTTGTCCGTGAAATTGGTATGCATACACATGGCAGAACATTTTCAGCCAACAAACACGAACGTAGTACTTACTAGATGTACTACGTGTTTTTTCAGCTCTTTAGCACCCCCCTTTGTGCAATTTCTGCTAATGTTGTCTTATGGTTAGCATTGCTTCTGAGCATGTCCAATGGATTTGTGTACACACGATCGGATGATCCAATGGAACACATTCGTTGTCGCACAATTTGAGAGTATGGCCATCCAACATTTGTTATCGGAAATTGCCTAATGGAGCATACAGACGGTTGGATTGTCCAACAAAACACGTCCATTGGACAATTGTTGTAGAATACTACAATACAGAATAGAATGCATTTTTATGCAGTGTAGCATGTTGCAACACAATGTGGTGCATAAAGATGAGATTTTAATAAAGGAAAAAAAAGAAAGGTGGACAGTGTTATGTGTCAAAACCAGCATTTGCCAGTGTGCTTCCGATATACAGAGCATAACTCATGCCCTATGTTGTGAATATACCCTTAAATTCTATCTAAACCTAAGAACAAGTACAGGCAGTTATGAACGGGTTAGGGACTGTAGGTTTGTTCTTAAAGTTGATGTCACAATGTAGAGTATAAGATTTCTTATCATCTGTGCCCAGTCTTGCCACACAGAGTTAATCCAGCGCTGAGTAATCCTCTTTTAATGTTCAGTGAAAATGAACAGCCTTCCAGATAAAAACCTGCCTAAATAAAAAGTCAGTTTTCTCTCTTCTTGCTTTGAGTGACAGGTTATTTACATATCTAGCTTGGACATGTTTATCATATGTTATGTTATGTTTATCATAACATGAGGTATAAAAAGTGAGAAATTCCCCCCTCCCCCACATAACACATCCTGGTAATATACAATGAACTTTGGATCACCTCATGTTATGATAAACAAACCATAGCATATGATAAACATGTCCAAGCTAGATATGTAAATAACCTGTGACTGAAAGCAAAAACAGAGAAACGGACTTTATAATTTGGCAAGTTTTTATCTGGAATTCTGTTAATTTGCACTGAAAATTACAAGAGGATTTCTCAGCGCTGGATTAACTCTGTGTGGCAAGACTGGGCACAGATGATAGGAAATCTTATACTCTACATTGTGACATCCACTTTAAGTCGAATTTGTTTGTAATTCAAAACAGCATGCGCAGAACGGCAGATACGTCCTTTTTCTGATGTTCCGTCGAATGTGCCCGCTGTCGAAAAGTGTCCGCGAATGCGCAGAATGGCAGATAAGTTGTTTTCCGATGTTCCTCGAATGTGCCCGCCATCGAAAAGGTTCTGTCAAATGTGCCCGCCATCTAAAAGGTTCCGTCGAATGTGCTCGCCTTCGAAAAGTGGCCACGCAGCCTCCCGTTCGTAAGTAGGAGTCGTTCGCAAGTTGGATGTTCGTAAATTGGGGACTCTCTGTAAAATACTGCAGTTTACATTTCCTATCCTAGGGTAACAACACTCACTGTATTTATGAAGGAGCAGGGTTGTCCCTGTAGGATTGGAGAACAGAACGTCTCCCCTCTACTCTTCTCCCTAACATATGGGGGAGGTGTTCTGCATTCCATATAGATAACTGGGAATAACGTAACAGAAAATAGACAGCAGAAAGTACAGGAGTTTTCTAGCTCACCTGCTTCTTGGCAGGATCAAAATTTGTTGTGCTTTTCAAACAGATAAAACAAAAGAATTTCAATGGTGTGTTTAACAAATTAAAAGGAAGGAAATTAGACTTTCATGGTTAGAGTTTACTTACACTCTAAAACACGATCGGATATCTGATGGAATCTAATCCGATGGATTTTTTCGTCAGATATCCGATGAAGCTGACTTTTATCAGTCTTGCCTACACACCATCAGTCAAAAATCCAACTGTGCCTAAAAGCAGTGACGTAAAACACTACGACGTGCTTAGAAAAATGAAGTTCAATGCTTTTGAGCATGCGTCAAATTGATTCTGAGCATGCGTGGATTTTTGACCGATGGACTTCCATACAGACGATCGTTTTTTTCAATCGTTTTTTTAGCCATAGGAAAAATGTAAAACATGTTTTTTTTTCACCAATGGAAAACAAACCAATGGGGCCCACACACGAACGGTTTGATGAAAACAGTCCATCAGTCTGTTTTCATCAGACAAACCGATCGTGTGTACAGGGCTTTATCTGTTCTGCTGTTAAATACATTTAAATTACAATGAAGTCAAATTTGACAATAGAGGAGAGTATTTTACAAAAGTTAAAGAATGGAAAATGTGTGGAAATAGAGCTTAAAAAACAAGTTTATCCTTCAACCATTGTGTGTTGAAAACCATTTCCAAAGGTTTTCCACAAGACATTTAAATGTGACCATTGCTATGTATGGTATGGCATTATTCTTACCTTTTGGCAAACAACAAAAAATATGGTTCTCCTGTGTAATCCTATCCCCACACAATGTTGCATTTTCTGTAGCTTTTGATTTTTGTGGACAAATACAAATAGTAGGAAAATGTTCATGTTTTTAGCTGTGAATTTGTTACCACAAAAATGTGAAGTAATGTGGGAAACAACTGTGGCTTAAAATACACTTTAAAACAAAAAACACGTCTTTTATTTTTTTAGAACTTTTAAAGAATATAGCCTATGAATATTGATCCAGTTCAGTTGACAACTAAAATTAGCAATACCCACGAGAAACTAAATACATATACAGTATCTCACAAAAGTGAGTACACCACTCACATTTTTGGAAATATTTTATTATATTTTTTAATGTGACAACACTGAAGAAATTACACTTTGCTACAATGTAAAGTAGTGAGTGTACAGCTTGTGTAACAGTGTACATTTGCTGTCCCCTCAAAATAACTTAACACAGCCATTATTGTGTAAACTGCTGGCAAAAAAAAGTGAGTACACCCCTAAGTGAAAATGGCTAAATTGGGCCCAATTAGCCATATCCCTCCCCAGTGTCATGTGAGTCATTAGTGTTACAAGGTCTCAGGTATTAATGGGGAGCAGGTGTGTTAAATGTGGTGTTATGTGGTGTTATCGCTCTCACTCTCATTCTGGTCACTGATAGTTCAACATGGCACCTCTGAGAAAAATAATTGTTGCTCTACATAAAGATGGCCTAGACTATAAGAAGATTACCAAGACCCTGAAACTGAGTGCAGCACGGTGGTCAAGACCATAGAACGGTTTAACAGGACAAATTCCACTCAGAACAGGCCTCGCGATGTTCGACCAAAGAAGTTGAGTGCACATGTTCAGCGTCATATCCAGAGGTTGTCTTTGGGAAACATATATGAGTGCTGCCAGTATTGCTGCAGAGGTTGAAGGGGTAGGGGGTCAGCCTGTCAGTGCTCAAACCATATGCCGCACACTGCATCAAAGTGGTCTGCATGGCTGTCGTTCCAGAAGGAAGCCTCTTCTAAAGATGATGCACAAGAAATCCCACAAACAGTTTGCTGAAGACAAGCAGACTAAGGACATGGATTACTGGAACCATGTCCTGTGGTCCGATTAGACCAAGATGAACGTATTTGGTTCAGATGGTGTCAAGCGTGTGTGGCGGCAACCAGGTGAGGAGTACAAAGACAAGTGTGTCTGGCCTACAGTAAAGCATGGTGGTGGGAGTGTCATGGTCTGGGGCTGCATGAGTTCTGACGGTACTGAAGAGCTACAGTTCATTGAGGGAACCATGAATGTCAACATGTACTGTGACAAACAGAAGCAGAGCATGATCCCCTTACTTTGGAGACTGGGCCGCAGGGCAGTATGCCAACATGATAACAACCCCAAACACACCTTTCAAGATGACCACTGACTTACTAAAGAAGATTAAGGTAAAGGTGTTGGACTGGCCAAGCATGTCTCCAGACCTACTGTGGGGCATCCTCAAATAGAAGGTGAAGGAGCGCAAGTTCTCTAACATCCACCAGCTCCGTGATGTCGTCATGGAGGAGTGGAAGAGACTCCAGTGGCAACCTGTGAAGCTCTGGTGAATTCCATGCCCAAGAGGGTAAAGGTAGTGCTGGGAAATAATGGTGTCCACACAAAAAATTTACACATTGAGCCTAATTTGGACATTTTCACCTAGGGGTGTACTCACTTTTGTTGCCAGCGGTTTAAACATCATTGGATATGTGTTGAGTTATTTTGGGGGGACAGAAAATTTACACTGTTATACTAGCACTTACTAATTTACATTGTAGAAAAGTGTCATTTCTTCAGGGTTGTCACATGAAAAGATAGAATAAAATATTTACAAAAATGTGAGGAGTGTACTCACTTTTGTGAGATACTGTATATGGCGGGGCACTGGCTAGCAGGTTTGTGGATAGTGTATAGGTGTCACCAAAGTTTCTCACCTACAAATGGTGATTGGAGGGAGGCTCCAGGGTTTATGACTGATGGAGAAAATAAACTTTTGTTTTGTCAAAATCCTATAAAGTCTTATTCTGGAAGTCTGGACACTTTGAGGAGCTTTGGGTAGGATAAAACATTTATTCCTAGGTCCACATCCTACCTGTTAGCCAGACCTTGTTTATTAGTCTCATATGTGAGCTGACTGATGTTGAGGGGCTCTCTGTCCGCTTTGAAAGCCTGCTGCTGTGTGAAATGGCTGATGGCAGACAAACTACTAAAAAGAGTCATGTGCTGACTGTTTGTTTTGAGCAACCTGTTCAGGGGACACCCTGTTAGTCAGTACCTGCCTTGAGTTTAGTTAGTAGCCAAGCAGACATTTTTATAGTGTGGTAGAACTCCAGAGTATTGATTCTGCCCATGTAAGTAACCTACCTACAACAGATCCTTCCAGATCCACTGGGAGTAGGTAATTGTTGAAGACATATTCTGTCTTGTCCTCTGCTATATTGTTTAGGTTCTCTTGCTGGCCTGCCACCCTTACTGCCATCCTTGGGTCCGTTCCCCTCTTCAGAATATCATCCATTTGTCTCAGTTGATGTACATACCCTTTTTTTTTTTTTTTGCAAATTGTACATGTGACAAAGCTTGCATGAACATTCACCTTGGTGAGTGTCAGCCCACAGCCTAATTGATTGGTGCTCATAAGAGCATCAAAATTAACCATTGTCACCCACTGTACAATTTTCATCTTGTGGGTCCAATTTTAAGTGTTCCTTGACTGTCCATTTTGCTGACCTTGACTGGTCAACCTCACTTAAACTCTACCACTATCAAACTCAACTTGGATTTTGTTCTACCTTTTTGGCTTTGATGTCCATTTTTCAGATTATTTTGGAACTCACCATTGGTGCTAACTAGTGGCATGACTTTGGTTTAACACTTGCTTGTATTACAACAATTCTACAGTCGTAAAACTGTCGGCATTGTCCTAATTGGTTGACTATTGGAACTGCATGGCTATTTTGAATTCCCCTCCACCCCCTTGGTTAATGGTCACCTGCCCCATGGCATAATCTGCTGTGTAAGTATGTTGAAGAACAGGTTACCAAAACACATACCAGGTGCATGTCAGAAAAGGGGCTTTTATAGGTGGGGCAACTCATAGAACGTCAGCGCATGTCCAGTTGTGTTCTATAAGTTGCTCCGCTCTGCCCTGCAGGTAAACAGAATTGTTTGACACCATTTCTGAACGATATTCAGCTTTTAAACAATAACTATAAGATGTGGTCCTTGTTTAGATTGTACTTAAATACTACTGCTTAAAATGTATTTAGTGTTTACAAAGTGATGCAACATGTAGACAGAACATTTTGTTTTGCTACCCAGTACAGCGTGTTAGAACATCTTACTATTTAATTGTTGACCAATGAGCATAAAATGAGCATAAAATGAGTGATCAGGCAATAACAACCTGTTTAGCAGAAAATCAGTGTGTTCATTGACTGATGTAATGGTGTTTTACACACATGAATTGCACCTTTTGGAGTGGAAACAAGCTGAACATATGATAATTACACTAATGAATACTATCTATTTATAAAAGAAAATGGCATTATGTTATGAAAGTAACAAAGGAGCAATTCATTTTTTTAACCCTTTAAAGTCTCTCATAAAAATGCAACTTGTTTATGTTACTCTAGAATTATATAAAATAAACCTATTCATCATTGTATGCAGTTTTTTTATTGTACTTAGTGATCCAACTATTTGGAATAATTATGCCTGTGTCCAAATATATATATGGACCTAACTGTATTTATTTATTTCAGGTATTTACAGTATATAGTGCCCTCAATTTACACAGCACTTTTACATTCATATCAGTCCCTGACCTCAAGAAACTTCCAATCCCTTATGCTGCGTACACACGATGGGGCTTTTGCCCGGCCAAATCACATTTGAATTCCGACGGAATTCCATCGGAAAAATATAGAACATGTTCTATATCTAATGTCCGATGGAATTCATCGTAATTTCCTATGAAAAAACTCAGATGGGGCTACACACGATCGGAAAATCCGATGGAAAAGGTCCATCGGAAATTCCAATCGTGTGTACGGAGCATTACTCACATTCATACATACACATACTAGGGCCAATTTAGACAGGAGCCAATTAACCTAACAGCATGTCTTTGGAGTGCAAGAGAAAACCGGAGGAAACCCACACAGGCACAGGGAGAACCTGCAAACTCCAACCAGGTAATGTCCAGGTTTGGATTCAAACCAGCGACTCTTTTGCTGCCAGGCAAACAATCTGCCTACTACACCACTGTGCTACCCAGCCAGAGGCGTATCTAGGGTATGGCAGCCATGGAAAGTGCCATGGGTGCCATATGAAGGGGGTGGTGTTGCCTTGATGCCCAGCCACTCACTTACCAGGGTCTGAGAGTCATTTCTTCCCTCCTCCTGAGCATAGGCAGGATCTCCTTTTCAGCACCTTTGCTAGTGGACAATGGCAGCGCTATCCCTGCTGCGTTCAGCCACAGCCCTCCCCTGTTCTCTCAGGCTCTCCCATTCCATCTGGTCGTCAGTTTCTTCCTCTCCTCTGAAAACTGAGGCCTTAAGTGATGAATATTTTATCACTTCCAGTATTGGTTCTGCATTTACCTTGGCTTGGAGGGTAGAGGAGGGATCAGGGGTCTAATAAACCCCAGATTTCTCCATATAGAGGATATGTCACTACCCAAGGTATCACAAGAAGGGGATTATCAGAGTTGATTTTCTAAAGTGCCACATCCAAATGAGAAATCAAAAAGGTATCACAAGGGATGATAAATATCACTAGTTTTGTTGGCTGTTTTATTTTGTTAAGGTTATCTGAAAGACGGGTTTCAAATGTTTCGATAGGGGGCGCAGTTTCAGTGCTCGCCATAGGCGCTATTTCCCCTTGATACGTCTCTGTACCCAGCTTTTGGTTTGGTTATGTTCAGTTATGTCTATAAATGAGGTTACAAGCTGTGTGCAGAAAAATGTCCCTCTCCAGCACTATAGTTCTTATTTTGATAACTTTCCGTCCATAGACTGTATTATGAAGATACTTGCCATTTGTTTGGGTTGAAGTAAAATAACATGTACCATATTGTTGAACCAGTGAATGTTCCAGATTATCCTAAGGAATGGTCAGGAACCACAAAATGATACTTTCTGGGAGGAAGATGAAAAACATGGCTTTCGGACCAATAGACTCCATGTCATGACTAATCTGTGCCTGAATTAACACAGCCGGTACAAAGCACTGCAGCTACTGGTTGGGCTCTAATAAAACAGTGTAAGTATACTTTCTTTTGGCATTGCTTGCATTTGTTTCTGTCTGTTTTCTTTTTTTGTCTGCTATTCATATGACGTCTAATGCAGGTCAAATACATATTATGAGCTGATGACACATTGTATATATCTGAAATGGCTTAGTCAGGATAAAAACAAACAGTGAAATTGAGCAAGGCATGCATTTCTTCTCATTAGTCAAAGAATGTTTATTGTTAACCCTTTCCTTACAAACGTATCTGTCTTTATATGTTTGGGTTTCTTTTTGGCAGTAGGATACCAATACAGGGCCTGAATCGAGGGCAAAGCACAAACTAAAATATGGAACAAATAGCAAGTTGTGATCATAGATGTTGTAAGGTAAACCAGATTCCTAGGACCAGAAAACCAGTACGAGCTTATGCTCATATTTGTGCATTGATTACATGCTAATACTTCTAGGGAAAAAGGCAATATATGAACTATTCTAATTCATTGTGCTCACATTCATGCACGCACTCACACACATACATGAGTGCATATGAATTAGTGTGCGTACTTTGTGTCCAGTGGTCTATTTAAACTGGCCTGTCACCATGAGCAGTTGCTGAATGGTCTTCAGCTTGTACCTGTATTCCTGAGACCCCATCCATTGAACCTGCTTACCTATGACCCAACGTTCTGCTGGACTTTGCCTTTGCCCCTGCATTAACCTTGTTCATCTGATCGCTCTAAACCCGGCCTGTTTACTGGACTCATCTTTGCCTGATGAGTCTGTACTGTGCTGCCTGGCTGTTACCAACCTTGGCCTGCTTGCTGGACTTGCTCTGCATGCTGACTTGGTCTTGGTGGACTTGGTCCCTTGGCTGCCGCTGGTCGCTGCCTGCATACCAGCTCTGCTGCCATCTCCTGCTCGGGTACCAAGCTGCTTCAGTATCCTGTTCTTAGAAATGCGATCCCCATCTTTATCCACCTAAAGAGCAAGCTTTTCCAGCCAGCTACTCCATCATTCATGCCACAGCGTGCCCTTACACTGTATGTCTCCAGGTTCAGGAGTGTTGGGCAGGAGGTGCAAGAGAGGCCTCCACAACAATCCAGTCATCATCGGGTACGTGATAGGTGTTTTTTAGTCAACCTGTAAAAATGTACAGTATAACCCACAATCAAACCTTTTATTATTTAAACTGAAAAAATTCAGGCTGATTAAAATATGTAAAACAATTAAAATATGTAAAACAATAAAAAAACTTTAAATAAACTTCTTTACACTTCATTAGTAAATTCAATTAGAACGGAACTAACTTTAAAACAGTTGAGATAAAAATCAATCATCACCAAAACATAACATATCTTTCCTTAACTTCAATGTTCCCAATAAAAATAGACATACTTATAAAAACAACCAATCATGCTGCTAAATCAACCTTTAGTCCAAATCTTTAAATGGGGGGGGGCAGGGAATATATTATTATTAAGTATTAACTACACTAAGGCCGCGTACACACGATCGGTCAAAACCGATGAAAACAGACTGAAGGTTTGTTTCATCAGTCCAAATCGATCGTGTGTAGACCACATCGGTCAGTTATCCCTCCGTTAAAAAAAAGAGAACTTGCTTTAAAATTTAATCGGTTAAAAATCCACGCATACTCAGGATCAAGTCGACGCATGCTTGGAAGCATTGAACTACATTTTTTTCAGCACGTAGTTGTGTTTTACATCACCGCATTCTGACACGATCGGTTATTTAACCGATGGTGTGTAGGCACATCAGACCATCAGTCAGCTTCATCGGTTAACCGATGAAAACGGTCCTTTGGACCGTTCTGATCGGATGGACTGATCGTGTGTACGCGGCCTAATAGTTCTCAATTAGAATAAAGTCAATTATAGTAGATACTAGTAAAGTTTGTTTTTCTGCATTTAAAAGTCCAATACATGTTCTGTTGTGAATCGATCTGTTAATGTACTATTTTTGTTACATATTTGAAAATGTAATAAAAAGCTTTAAATAGGGAAATCAATCCTCAGTCCTATTCCACAGACGTGCAATATGAAAAAAAAAATATATATATTGCTACATAAAGCGATTTAGAAAAGTCCAAAATGAAAGTACCATAATAGCTTTTAGATCATTACTAAGCAGGTCAAACACAGTTCCCAGCCAGGGTTAACTTGGATATCTTTATAGCACCATCCATTGAGTTTGCAACAAGCATTCTCATTTATATTGCTGTCCACTGTGACCAACACCCAAGCCTTCCACTGTTTGATCTTAAAAGTTAGTCCAAGATCTCACCAATTCATGATGCCACTATGTGATCTAGGGTGTAACCTTTAGGCTTTATCAGAATCCTAATGTGCATGCCACATTGATTTAATTACATACACAATATTGTCAAAAGTATTGGGACGCCTGCCTTTACACATACATGAACTGTAATGACATCCCAGTCTTAGGCCATAGAGTTTTATATTGAGTTGGCCCATCCTTTGCAGATATAACAGCTTCAACTCTTCTGGGAAGGCTGTCCACAAGATTTAGGAGTGTCTATGGGAATGTTTGACCATTCTTCCAGTAGTGCATTTGTGAGGTCAGGCACTCTTGTTGGACGAAAAGGCCTGGCTCGCAGTCTCTGCTCTAATTCATCACAAATCTGTTCTATTGGGTTGAAGTTAGATTTCTGTGCAGGCCAGTCAAGTTCCTCCACCCCAAATTTGCTCATCCATGGACTTTGCTTTGTGAACTGGTGTGCAGTTATGTTGTAACAGGAATGGTGTCATCACCAAACTGTTGCCACAAAGTTGGGAGCATGAAATTGCCTAAATTGTCTTGGTATGCTGACGCCTTAGGAGTTCCCTTCACTGGAACTAAGGGGCCAAGCCCAACCCCCTGAAAAACCCACACCATAATCCCCCCTCCACTAAATGATTTGGATCAGTGCACAAAGCAAGGTTCATAAAGACATGAATGAGCGAGTTTGGGGTGGAGTAACTATTATTTGGGTAGAGCGTTGCATGACCGCACAATTGCCAGTTAAAGTGACGCAGTGCTGTATCACAAAACATAGCCTGGTCACATAGGGAGCTAAACCTTCCGGAGGTCAAGTGGTTAAAGTATAACTGAAGGAATTTTTTTTTCTTTAAGTGAATAAGGATTAGGACACTATTCGGGAGATTTACCTCTGGTTACCGTTTTCATGGAATAGGAAAGAAAATCACAAATCTTAGTGATCACTAGAACAGAAGTGAAACCTTCTAATGGGGACACTAGCTTTGGTGACTACCAGATATTTTTTTGAATGTTTTATTGTGACTATGGGACAGGAAGGAAAGGCAGAGCTCCTCAACGTGACATTGATGGCAAAAGGAAGATCTGACAAGAGTTATAACCCTCCATTACTCTATCCAAATGGAATAAAAAGGTTTGATTTTGATACCATGCTGCCCAGCTGGTACTCAACTTGGCTGTTTCCTGGATTCTGTCTTTGCTTTCTGATCCGTACCACATTGTTTCTGTGCCCGGTGATCTTCTGCATCCAGTTCTACTCATCTGGCTGCAACACAGATCCAGTCCAGCCTGCAAACTCTGGCACTCATGCCACTCTATGCCCTCACACTCTATCACTATCTTCTGGAGTGTTGGGCAGGAGGCTCAAAAGAAGCCTCTGAAGCTGCTCAGTGTCTGACAGGTATGTGATAATTTCATTTACTTCTACTCTACTCTTAGTAAAGGAGTTGTAAACCCTCATCATTTTTTACCTTAATGCATTCTATTCTGTGCTGCAGCTGCCCCTAGAGCCCCCTTTTTATTACCTGAACCCGATCGTTGCAGCGACGAGCATGAGCACAGAAGCTCCAGCCATTGGCTCTCGCTGCTGTCAATTAAATCCAGTGATGCCAGGAGCATTGCCGAGGTAACCCAGAAAAGGAGGATTGGGGCCACTCTGTGCAAAACCTTGCACAGAGCAGGTTAGTATGATATGTTTGTTAATTAACAAAAAACAAACCTTTACAATCACTTTAATCTTAATGATCTTGAAGTTTCTAAACTTACTTTGTGAAGATGAATTTAATTATGTGACGTGTATTTACTATGCCTTGTGGATAGGCACTGCTGTGTTACACACATTTCACAGAGCCTGCCTTCTGAACTACAGAGGTGCTGAGAGGAGGAGTTTCAGGAGGTGGAGTCAGTACAGGAATCATGGCTTGCAGGTGAGGTACCATGGGATATGTAAAAATTGAAAGCAAACGGCGGAGGATAAGCTGCAAAGCATGCAGGGAATCCAGGGAGTTGTGTAAAGAGACAGCCAGCATACAGACAGCACTAACAACAGGAACTTTTTCAAGTAAGCTTATATAGGATTGTCAAAGGTAATGATTGTTTGTATTGTTATTACAATGCTGATGTTATAACATGAAAGTGTATACCTTGGGCCAGATTCAGGTAGAGCAGAGCATCTTTGCTCTGGAGTAACGCATCTCATTTGCGTTACGCTGCTGAAATTTTAGGAGCAAGTGCTGTTATTCAGGAAGCACTTGCTCCTAAAGTTGCGGCAGCGCATCGCAAATGAGCCGGCGGAATTCAAATTGGGCGGGTACAGGGGGGGGGGGTAGTATTCTAACTAAGCGCGATCCCGCCGCCAACGTACTGCGCATGCGTCGAGTGTCCAAACATCCCCGTGCGCATGCTCCAAATTCTGTGAATGAACGTCAATGACGTCACATTCCCATTCATGAACTTTTTACGCAAGCGACGTGATTTTTTTTTTTCCCGACGCGATGACAACGCCTATACCTAACATAGGATACTCCAACCCCATGTAGGTATATCTATGCGCCGCGTATCCCGTCCGGAAACGTCGTACCGGCATTGCGTCGCGCCGGAATTCGATCGTGAATTGCCGATTTCCGCTCATTAACATATTTTGTGAGCGTAAATCGGCGGGAACGCCCCCGGCGCCATTTTTAAGTTGAAGTAACGATGCGATGGCGAAACTCAGTTACGCTGCTCGCATCGGAGCTTCAACCCGGCGTTTCTTGTTTTCTGGTTACAGAAAACAGAAACGCCGGCTCAAAGTCACAGTTAGGCTGGCGGATCACTGGATCCGCCAGCCTAAGTGTTCCTGAATCTGGCCCAATGATTATATATTTCCTTTAAATGTTAGCAGTATTAGGAATCAAGCCATCATTTTAAGTATTAGATATTAAAGCGGAGGTTCACCCAAATAACATCTATATAAGACCAAATTCTTTATACTTCTAACATGTACAGTAGGCAGTTTTTTTTAGGCTGTACATACCTTATTATTAACTATTTATTATAACGTATATCATAAAAAAAAAAAATGTTATAGTTTATTAATAGTAAAGGGACATTAATATTTCAACCAACATCCAGCTGATTTTTCTTATTTTACTTTTTTGCAACATACCTTACCAACATACCTTATTATTGCTATTTTCAATACGGCTTCTGGGTACTCACTCCTGCGGGAGTAGGCGTTTCTATGCTGAGCCGCAATGTAATCTGGAGACACGGAGTTTCCGAAAGTAGCCGAACATGTAGAGCTGCGAGTCAGCTCTATACGGCACCTGAACAGTCAGCTCTACACGGCTCCTAGTCGGTGCGCAGGCGCCGTGTAGAGCTAACTCTCGTCTCTACATGTTCGGCTACTTTCGGAAACTACGTGACTCTCGTGTTGCGCCTACGCATTATGGGGGGGGGGGCCTTATCCGCCGGGGGGAACTTTTTCTGAAGGACATCAATCATCTGGGCGAACTCCCAGATTACATTGCGGCTCAGCATAGAAACGCCTACTCCCGCGGGAGTGAGTACCCAGAAGCCGGATTGAAAATAGCGATAATAAAGGTATGTACAGCCTAGAAAAAAAAGTGCCTACTGTACATGCTAGAAGTATAAAGAATGTGGTCTTATATAGATGTTATTTGGGTTAACCTCCAATTTAAGGTTTTAGGAAGGGATCAGTGAGCTACAGGACTTACACAAAAGTTCTGTGCTGAAAACAAACCTAAGGCCCCATGCACACGAGAAACAAATGCAAACACATCTGAACTCACGTTTTCAAAAGCAAAAACCGGCATTTAAAACGCCCGTTTTTGCCGTGGATTTCGCTGCGTTTTGCCGCATTTGCGGCTATCAGCGTCTATAGCACAGACATTGTAGACCCTCCCAAAGCTCTGAAAGCTATGTATTTTTAACTATTTCTGACATTTTCAACAGAGAGAGCAGCAGCAGCAGACTTTCATATGCAGACTTGCATACTTTCATTTGATTCTTCTTTTTTTTAAATGGATCCCATATTGAATATATGCCAAGAAATTGTCCATACGTTGCTCTTGCTGAGGCTTCATGCCGTCGCAAACTATGGGAGAGATCCGTTGGCAGAGCTTGTCACTATTGGACCCATTCGTTGATGGCACAGAGATTTTCAGTTGGCTATTTTACCAATATGTATGTCCAGCTGTGTACTTGTCCAGAGAAATTTTTTAAATATTCTAATTTTTCAAATTTCGAATTTTTCAAATTCTGAAGTACGAAAATTGAAAAATTTGTAATTAAAAAATTGAAACATTTCAAATTTCCAATTTTCGAAATTTCAAATTTCTAATTTTTCAATTTTCGAAATTTTGAATTTCTAATTTTTCAATTTTCGAAATTTGGAAATTCTCATTTTTCAAATTTCGAATTTTTCGAATTTCGAATTTTTCGAATTTTCAAATTTTTCGAATTTTTCAATTTTCTAATTTTTCAATTTTCGTATTTCAGGATTTGAAAAATTCGAAATGTGAAAAATTCGAATTTCAAAATTTCGAAAAATTGAAAAATCCTGCGGGAGTAGGCGTTTCTATGCTGAGCCGCAATGTAATCTGGAGACACGGAGTTTCCGAAAGTAGCCGAACATGTAGAGCTGCGAGTCAGCTCTATACGGCACCTGAACAGTCAGCTCTACACGGCTCCTAGTCGGTGCGCAGGCGCCGTGTAGAGCTAACTCTCGTCTCTACATGTTCAGCTACTTTCGGAAACTACGTGACTCTCGTGTTGCGCCTACGCATTATGGGGGGGGGGGCCTTATCTGCCGGGGGGAACTTTTTCTGAATGACATCAATCATCTGGGCAAACTCCCAGATTACATTGCGGCTCAGCATAGAAACGCCTACTCCCGCGGGAGTGAGTACCCAGAAGCCGGATTGAAAATAGCGATAATAAAGGTATGTACAGCCTAGAAAAAAAGTGCCTACTGTACATGCTAGAAGTATAAAGAATTTGGTCTTATATAGATGTTATTTGGGTTAACCTCCAATTTAAGGTTTTAGGAAGGGATCAGTGAGCTACAGGACTTACACAAAAGTTCTGTGCTGAAAACAAACCTAAGGCCCCATGCACACGAGAAACAAATGCAAACACATCTGAACTCACGTTTTCAAAAGCAAAAACCGGCATTTAAAACGCCCGTTTTTGCCGTGGATTTCGCTGCGTTTTGCCGCATTTGCGGCTATCAGCGTCTATAGCACAGACATTGTAGACCCTCCCAAAGCTCTGAAAGCTATGTATTTTTAACTATTTCTGACATTTTCAACAGAGAGAGCAGCAGCAGCAGACTTTCATATGCAGACTTGCATACTTTCATTTGATTCTTCTTTTTTTAAATGGATCCCATATTGAATATATGCCAAGAAATTGTCCATACGTTGCTCTTGCTGAGGCTTCATGCCGTCGCAAACTATGGGAGAGATCCGTTGGCAGAGCTTGTCACTATTGGACCCATTCGTTGATGGCACAGAGATTTTCAGTTGGCTATTTTACCAATATGTATGTCCAGCTGCGTACTTGTCCAGAGAAATTTTTTACATTTTCTAATTTTTCAAATTTCGAATTTTTCAAATTCTGAAGTACGAAAATTGAAAAATTTGTAATTAAAAAATTGAAACATTTCAAATTTCCAATTTTCGAAATTTTTCGAATTTCGAATTTTTGGAATTTTCAAATTTTTCAATTTTCTAATTTTCGTATTTCAGGATTTGAAAAATTCGAATTTCAAAATTCGAAATGTGAAAAATTCGAATTTCAAAATTTAGAAAATTGAAAAATTTGAAAAATTAAAAAATTTGAAAAAATCGAGATTTAAAAAAATCGAAATTTGAAAATTCGAAATGTGAAAATTCGAAATTTGAAAAATTCGAAAATTGAAAAATTCAAAATTCTAAATTTAGAAAATTTCAAAATTTGAAATTTAGAAAATTTCAAAATTCGAAATTTGAAAAATATACGAAAATTGAAAAATTCGAAATTTGATTGTCCACTTGCCACATCACCTGCCACAAGTTGTGGATTGTCCACTGGCCACGTCACCTGTCACGTCAACTGGCCATGTCACCTGCCACAAGTTGTGGATTGTCCACAATGCAATGCAAGCAATTACAGTTGTTTAGTTTTTTTTATGTTTTTTTCATCATTTGCCATCATTTTTGAGAAAAAAACGAGATTGTGTGCATGGACACATAGGATAACATTAAATGTGTTTAGGGGCAGTTGAAAAAAATGCCCAAATGCCCCTGAACTCGAGTTCTAGCGTCTCGTGTGCATGGGGCCTAGCTCAGAACTAACTTACAGCAGAAATACTGTTTTATAGCTATTAATCGCAGTTAAGCAACAGAGACAGGCTTCTGTCTAATCTGTTTTAGCATCTGAATAATTTACACACAACACAAAGCGCTGGAGTCACTTTTAATGAAATGACATTAGCAAAATCCAGCATAGTAAGACTATGCATCTAATATTAGTACATGACATTCAGTAGTAATAGTACAAAATACACAATGTATACGATTCACATTAACATGACAGCTCGACAGTAAGTGAAAATGGTCACAGCCACAAAGATGCTGCCCAGTCCTTTGCAGATTTAGCGTTTTCAAAGACAATAGAAGACACAATATAAAGATGTTGAGTATGCCATGGCAAGGTGAGGGACAAACACAAATCATCTTGAATTGTTTTACACTGTTGTGTAATAGAGAGGAGATTGCCAAGTGCTCCCTGCACATTGAGAAGTCAAATATAATGAGAAGCCTTCGTTATATGGAGATTGTTTCCCATCTATAAAGTATTTAAGCAGTTTTTGTAACAATCAATCATCATTCCTTTCCAAACCTTGTTTACGTTCTGCTGTCAGGAGAGCAGTCTAAAATAAAGATATGGGAGACTTGGAGTCTGAGGCAGTGAAGGATATGCTGGGCTCACAATCATCTCCCAGCTAGTCAGAGATGAGAATACATAAAGGACTGAGAGACAGATGGTGCAGATGTTTGTGGCGAGTAGGCGGCAGTCTGGAGGATTCTGTCTTTCTGTACAGATATGATACGGAGATGAGTAACACACAGAAGGGTCGCGCTCTTCACCACTTTACTCAGAAAAAGGAGGAAACATCCCAAGGTCTGCAAAGTCCTCAATGTTATAATTACCAGTTCCTTGAGTGGGGTCTCCAGACATAGGGAGCATGTCCTGGGGAAACACAAGATTTACACATGAATTACTAGTTTTCACTATTGTTGTAAAATATGTTAGCTGAGAAAAAAATCGTTGTGCTAGTCAGTTGTATGCATTGTAAGAATTATGGCAAAGAAATTTGGTTATTATTACCTGATTCTGTTTTCTAAATATACAGACTGGCCATTTTATTAACTTTCTGAGTGCTAAAGCAAGCAATCAATCGATGATTCAATTTTCTTTCACCACGAGTGGAGCGCTACTGTGTTCTTCTGGCAGAAAGCCTTCCTGGTATGACTTGGGTACAACCAACCTGCCCAGAGATGTATCAAATCTCAGCCAACCCCTGCTGAACTGATGAGATTCAAGCCATCTATGGCTGGCTTTAGTTAGAGTTTCCTTTTACAGTAAGAAACTTGTGTAGTAGGCAGACAATCTCTTTATTACCTTTGGCCAATGTATGACCAAAGATAAAAAGCACTCTACAAAATCTAAAGTCAGTACTGAAGATGACTGGAATGATAACTCACGCTCAATTAAGGCGGACTTCCGCCAAAATTTTTTTTTTTTAAGTCAGCAGCTACAAATACTGCAGCTGCTGACTTTTAATAGTAGGACACTTACCTGTCCAGGGCACCCACGATGTCGGGTCCCGAAGCAGATTTGTCCCTCGGCTCTCGGGTGGAGGTGCCACCATCTTCGGTAAGGGAATCAGGAAGTGAAGCCTTGTGGCTTCACTTCCTGGTTCCCTATTGCGCATGCGCGATTCGCGTGATCCCACTGGTCCCTGCTGACCAGAAGACAGCAGGGGGGGGGGAGTAGGCCCCGGATGTGGCGTAGGTGACTGCAATCACTGCGGCGATCTATGCCCGGAAGTGGGAGCAAATACCTGTATTACACAGGTATCTGCTCCCTTCTCCCCCTGAAAGGAGCCAAATGTGACACCGGAATGGGGGGGGGGGGGGATTCCAAAAACCGGAAGTTCCATTTTTGGATGGAACTCCGCTTTAAGATACTGAGAAAAGAACTACCACACAAATACAGTGATAACTACTATGAAATGTTTTGTCACCATTGTTGCAAAAAAGTAAAATAAGAAAAATCAGCTGGATGTTGGTTGAAATATTAATGTCCCTTTACTATTAATAAACTACAAAATGTTTATTTTTTTATGATATACGTTATAATAAATAGTTAATGAAAGTGACATTTCTTTTAAATTGAATATACAGCAAAAACATTTTTGTTTGGTTTTATTTTAGATGCAATAGGAAAGGATGAAACCCCTTTCAGTCTTAGGGAAGGGTGAAAACCTTTATTTTTATTTGTTTTGCTGTGCTGTACCCCATGTTGGAGATACAGTGAGAGGAAATCCTCTCCTAGTTGGCACTGGAACAGGTGTATTTAAAAGATTTCTCTTCTCTTTCTGATCTGTAAACATTGTAAAATGTTGGATTTTCCATAATTTTCTGTCCCAGTGACAATAGTCACCAGGAGGAATAAAGAATGTAAATATACCAAAGGAGGACACAGACGGCAGTAAAATGGAGGTTCCATTCATTCCCCGCTACTTTAAAAAAAAGCATTTTGGCTATAGATAAACTAAGGCTGGGTTCACACTTATGCGAATTGGGTGAGGGTTTCCACGCATTTAAGTCGCATTACAGGAGATTGTGACAGGCTCTCAATGGAGCCTGTTCACACATCTCGGGAGCGACTGCGGAGCAAATTGCACAGGGGTCCTGTACATCTTTGTTCCGTTTCAGATCCAAATTCAGGCAAAAATCTGGGCCTGATTCATCCCTAAAATAGGCAGAAAAGGGACGCACCGGCCCCCTGATGCGAGCTGCATCCGGCATAAGTGTGAACCCAGACTTGTAGTGGCATGAGAACCTTTGTATAGTATAATATGGCATAATAAAAGTATAAAAAAAAATACCCGATGGCAAACATGTGTAAATGGGTTTCATAAATGGCCAGTCAATGTATTTTCACTTTATATCAGTGGTTCTCAACCTTGCTAGTACAGTGACCCTTTGATAATATTTCCCAAGTTGTGGGGACCCCCAACAGTAAAATTATTTTCGTAGTGTGGGTTGTTAGCATTTTAGGATCTACCACTCTTTCTCTTTGTTCTCCTTTATTTCCCTTTTATCTCTCTCTATCCTAATTTCTTTCTTTTTTTCCCCCATCCCTCTCTCTAGCCGTCTTTCTTGTTATTTCTCTCGCTTTTTCTTTGTTCCATCCCCTCTTTTTCTCTCCCTTCCATGTATTCTCTATTTTTATTCCTTCCCTTACTCATTGGTAGGGGGAATGGAATGAGTGGCAGTGCTGGGGGAGTTCTGATCAGCCAACTAAGGTGGTTGAAGAAGTTCATCTGCTGATCTGAGAAGTGCAGTGGGGACTTTTAATGGCAACTATAATCACAGGTAGTGTTACTCTCTGTCTCCCATTTTGTGGTGTCTTATAGCCGTGACATGTATGCCGAAATCAGCAGATAGGGTCTCCTCCAGCTCCTCCCACTTCACATTCCTCACGAGTCAGCTGACCTCTAGTCTCTGCCCTCCAGCCATGCCGTGAACTTATTGGGGGACTGCGAAGAGGCTGACTGGGAAGCCGCAGGCTCCAGGAACAGCCCAGCTGGGTGGCTGCAAGAATGCTGGGAGAGCAGTGAGGGCTTCAGAATCAGCCCAGGATTTGGTGACCTCTGGCAAACCATCATTTGACCCCCAAGGGGGTCCCGACCCCCAGGTTGAGAACCACTGCTTTATATGAGTTATATGTTCAGATAGGAGCATGTAAAAAGTGCATTAAAAGTCAAAAACAACATTTTTATATAGCACAAGCCAGGCCTTCGATATGGCGGCTACATTTTTTTTTCTCTTGGTGATCCAGATGGTAACACACTGCATGTCCTGGGGTGATAACACTCTCTCACCTGTAACTATAGAAAGCAGTATTGTCATCCTAGGACAATAAGTGTGTGTGTGTCTGTTGGAAGATAGCGGTGCAGCAGGTCGCTCTCGCTTAGTCTGCTCACTCCAGGGATGGTGAGAGCAGGACGCTCTCTAACGAGTCTGCTCTCCCTAGGGATAGAACAGTCAGGCAGGGTTCTCAGTTGCTGCTGCTACTTGGAAGGCGGACCATATCCTGTGCTACTGTCCGCTCTCCTGAAGCCTCACCACTGGCTCCTCTGGATTCCCCTGGCTTTATTTGCTTGGCTTCCCCCTCACCTAACAGGTAATCCTCAGCCATCCATCCCCCTGGGACCGTTTGCGGCCGTCCTTTTCAGGACAGGCCGCCGAAACGGCCTAGTCTTGGCAGCTCACCCCACCGCCTTCACCCCCGCTTTTTTACCCCCACACTCACCACCCCCATATGAGGTACCCCCCTACCACCTCCGCGCCGCAATTACCGTCTCGTTCTAAGGTCTCTCTGGACATCCGCGCCAGCCTGCAGAGAATCTGGGCGGCCGCGCTCTAGGAAAGACCGCGGCTTCACCTGCGGCCTAGCGGCGCGCCGCTCTCCCACGCTGGCAATCACCGCCAAACGACCCAAAACCCCCCCTACCCCAGAAGAACACCATCCCTTACTGGTCATTAATCCCAGCCTACCCTGGCATCACAGATCTACCATGCTGACAACCCCCAGCCTGGGTCCTGCTCCCAGCTTGGCGGCCATCTTGGTACACCCAGCAACGAGGGTACCTATCACCCCGACTTGCCCCCTTCACTATCCAAACTGTACTTGATCCAGGGTTTGTCCGATCGCCTCTCAAGGGGTCAGGAAGTGATTTTTTTCCCTGCCGCAGCATATTGGCACTGCACGGTCAGGCTTTTTTTGCCTTCCTCTGGATCAAGCTGGAGAGAAAATGTAGCTAAATCTTCCCTCCATCACCCTAGACACCCCCCCTTTCCCCGGTGTTTGGCAACCATGGTGATTCTGCAATATTCGGCAGAAACCATTTGCAGTCTGAGGCGATTCGCAGCAACACTGCCAGCCATCACCAAAAGAGCCCTAAGAATAGAGAAACTATTGAGGATCGATCGACGATCGACCGTCAAAAATCTCAGCCATTTACCCCAGCCCAAGCACATATTATGTGCTTTGATAAACACAAGATCGGCAGTAAAACACCGTTCAGAAATCTATGATTTCATTCTACAATACAATCTAGACTGCCTCTTCATTACAGAGTATAGAAAATTACCGCGCTAAATATCTAAATAAACAACAAAAGAGCTGCAACAGCTGAGTGTTATACACACACAATAGTAAATGCAAAAAATGTGAAGTTGCGCAACTTCACATTTTTTGCATCTTCATTACAGAGAGCTGGCTCACAGCCGACTGTAACACCATACTAGGAGAATTGGTGCCTGAAAACTACCGTATTATAACGGAAAACAGAATAGGGCAAAGAGGGGGAGGCCTGGCCGTGATCCACAAGACTCATCTTGCGATCACTAAACCAGTACTTCAAAAACCTCTTCCATTTATGGAAACCCTTACTCTGCAAACTGCAAGTAAATTCCCAGGAGACCGTCCGTATTCTTCTCTGCTACAGGCCACCCGGCCCAAAATCGCAGCTTCTCCCATCATTGATGGACTTTATCTCCACCTATACCCTTAACAGCAAACATCTTTTGCTGCTCGGGGACTTCAACCTCTGGGCCAACTCCCCGCAAGACCCCATTGCCGACGCCTGCATTGACCACCTGGAAGGATTAGGGCTTCAGCAACTAGTATGTGGGCCCACACATGCTTCGGGTCACATGCTCGATCTTATTTTCAGACTATCTGGAAATAAAAATCTTGGAAAATGAACCGTTGCCATGGACAGATCACCATGCAATTAAATTCATTATTTTTCGAATTCCCCCCCTTAACACAAACATCAAATCCAGTGAGAACACACTGGACTAGATGTCAGAAGAAGCTCCACTCGGAGCCACGTTAAGGAAAAAAACAAAAACAATCCAGCCGCATCAAACGGCTGAAGAAACACTGGATGCCATAAATACAGCACTATTACAGTCAGCTGACTTAATAGCACCGAAACGTAAAACCCACATCCGGAAAAATAACTCCAGCTGGTTCAACAACCAGCTGGCGTTACTGAAGCAAGAGCGCAGAAGGGCAGAAGCCGCCTGGAAAAGAAGCTCTTCAGATGAGAACCTCTCCATCTACAAGGCAATAACAAGAAAATACCACAAAGAAATCTTCAACGCCCCCGCAAACTCTTCAAGCTGGTCACTCAGACCATGAATCCAGGATGTCTTGAAGCCCCCAATTCGGACTCACAAGAATTTTGCAATGAGTTATCGGATTACTTCATTAATAAAATCGAGGGAATCCGGCAAAGCATTCAGCAAAACAATTTCCCTCCTAGCCCCCCCCCCGTAATTATTTACACAACACCTGCAGTGATTCACCACAACCAGGTAAGTTCACGCTGGAACCCATCTCTATTCAGACCACAAAAAATATCATCGGTACTTTGCGTAACAGCACTGCGCCGAATGATATCATCCCCACTAAACTGCTGAGGGAATGCGCCAACATCCTGGCACCTCCTATCACAGCTTATTAACCAATCCTTCAGGGAGGGCATAGTGCCCTCCCAGTTGAAGGAGGGCATAATTCAACCCATCTTGAGGAAACCCACCCTGGATCCTAAGAATTTACTCCACCGGCGCCCCATAACAGGCCTAAACGTTCTCTCCAAGGTAATGGACAAAGTAGTGGTACAACAGCTGTAACAGCATCTAGATTCCCACAACCTACTTGATCCATTTCAATCGGGATTCCGCCCCGGACACGGGACGGAAACAGCATTGCTTAAGATATGGGACGACGTTCTCGAGGCCGCAGACGAAGGAGAATCTTGTCTTCTGGTTCTGCTGGACCTAAGCGCAGCCTTCGATACAGTAGACCACAAGCTTTTATTAACTCAGCTAGCTGAAGTAGCCAAGGTCGCAGAATGCGATTTATCTTGGTTCTCCTCTTTTTTGGAAAACCGATCGCAAACAGTGAAGTTGGGACCTTTCACTTCTGAAAAACGCACATTATCGTGCGGAGTCCCTCAAGGATCCCCCCTGTCGCCGATGTTATTCAACATCTATCTCCGTCCTCTTTTTGAAATCATCAGCAGCCAAAAACTGCTCTATCACTCATATGCAGACGACACGCAACTGTATTTCCGCATTTGCAATAAAAAGGATCACCACCTCAATCTAGAGACATGCCTCTCTTTGATAGAGGACTGGATGACAAAGAGTTATCTTAAACTCAACGGAGCGAAAACAGAACTTCTCCTGTTTCACGCCAAGCGTATGAATCAACTTGCAACAACCTGGACACCCCCGCCCATTCTGGGCAAAATCATCACCCCTAGCGCCAAAGTCAAAAGTCTTGGGGTCATCATCGACTCCTACATGACAATGGACACACAAATAGGGTCAGTAGTCAGCGGATCTCACCATCTGCTGCGCCTACTACGCAGACTCACTCCTTTCATCCCCAAAAAAGACATTGCGGTCGTGGTGGGTGCAATTGTAAACTCAAGATTGGACTATGCAAATGCCCTCTACCTCGGACTCCCCAAGTACCAAATCGCTCGTCTACAAGTCGTTCAAAATACGGCCGCTAGACTGGTGACTGGGAAAAAACCCTGGGAATCAATCTCACCTTCACTGAGATCCCTTCACTGGCTGCCAGTTAAAGACAGAATCACTTTTAAAGCACTCTGTCTAACGCATAGATGTATTCATGGGAATGCTCCCCATTATCTATGCGAAAAAATAAAAGCTCATAACCCCAATCGCGTACTGCGATCAACCAATCAAAATCTACTCCAGATACCTAAAGCCAACTACAAGTCCAAAGGAGAAAGGGGATTCGCGGTCCAAGGTCCTATGGAACGCTTTACCAACCAGCATTCGGGTGGAAGAGAACCACTTGGCATTCAGGAGAAAGATCAAGACTCATCTCTTTTGATTCCAATGGAGACAGGAACAACAAGCGCCCAGAGGCGATTTACTTCGCATGTGCCGCGCTATATAAGTTTTTCATTCATTCATTCATTCATAAGTAAGTTGGAACCACAGATAACCCCACTCCATAAAATAGAGGGAAAGACTTTCTGTACTTTATACTATATCTGGGAACACTGCCAACAGATAACAGTCAGTAGAGGAATGGAGCATGTGTAGTTACAAGCTCACTTGATTTTTGGGATCAATGGGTATTTTCTGCCTTTAGCAAACAGATATAACAAAAAACTTTCAGAGTATATTTAAAAGACTGTTCCTGTAAAACTTTGGATTTCCAATTTACTTTCTGTGCCAGTAACAATGGGCAACAGGGCACATAGAGAGGGTGAATCTGCCCAACAGGTAAACAGACAACAATAACAACCCAACGAGAGTTCTAATTCTTTCCTACTCTATTCAAAACAAAATAAAAATGTTTTGACTATAAAAAAAATGGTGGGGTTTCATTTACTAAATTGTCCACTTTCCAAGAGCTTAGCGAATGAGGCAAAGCTTCTTTTTACAAAGAATATCCAATCATATGCAAGGAAAAAAAATGTTTTGCTTGCACATGATTGGATGATGGAAGTCAGCAGAGCAGAGCTTCTGCTCATTTGCTAAGCTCTGGAGCAACTTGCAGAGTGCCCAGCATATTTGCCTTTAGTAAATATACCCTTTTAAGTCTACACATTAAATTGAGTCTCTTTCATAGAACTGTAAACTTATACTGGAGCCTGATTACAAATAATTATCAGTGTTAGTTTAGATGACACAAATGTTTTCTGAGAAAATCCAAGTTTTCATTTTCATCTGTGTGCGTAACATTCCATTACAAAAGCTATTACACCAAACTGCTTGTGATAAGTACTGAGA
Source organism: Rana kukunoris (assembly GCA_029574335.1). Lineage (NCBI taxonomy): Eukaryota > Metazoa > Chordata > Amphibia > Anura > Ranidae > Rana > Rana kukunoris. The sequence goes on from CM056051.1 coordinate 39,441,936, forward strand.
AAAATTCAACTGCCAATGGCATATTTTAAGAGAACAGATAATACAACCCATGCCAGTCAAGAAGCTGTTTACATGCTCATAAATATGTGTGAATATCTGCCTAGAACATGACTGCCCCAAAAACATATGGAGAAAATCAAAATAATATAGTTGTTACCAGGGAAAATAGGATTTTTGCACTTAACGTAACATACATTTCTTGGAGTTCATTGAGGGACACAGGAAGTCATTAACTGCCAGGGTATACTGCTGCCTACAAGTGGACTGGACACTGACAAACCAAAAAATTGTAGACCAGCTAAGGATAATCCTTTGCACAAATGGCATGCCTTTGTAGCAAGCAGTACAACGAGTATATTAATAAACACAAAGGTGTGAGACCTGTGTCCCTCAACGGACACAGTACAATGAGTTTTTTTTTTCTCATCCATTGAAGGACACAGGTAGTCACTGTTGGAATTTCCAAATGTAGTCCAACTAAGGTATTTGCAACTGCAAACAACCACCAACAGGCCCAGAGCAATACAAACTGGGGACTTCTTGCAGCTCAAGAGGTGTCTGAAGGACCAATGGCTAAAGCTGGTACTGGATGAGGGCAAATCTTCCTGCCTGGTAAGTCGAAGATCAAGACCAGGAAACTGGGGAATGTTTCAACATAGGTGAGAGACACAAACCATAGACCATAAGAGTGAGCGGATCAACCTGATTCAGCAAAAAGAGCATAATAACAGCATTAAAAAGTAATGTCCTAGTAAAAGGAAAAGCAGATCCGGTCTAAATAGAAAAAGGCTCAAATCTCAACTTACTTGATTCCATAGGGAACAGGGATAAGGAACTCTCTGGGCCAGATTCTCGTAGATGCGCGCCTAATTATGCAGGCATTGCGCATCTCAGATGCACTACGCCGACGTAACACGGAGTGGCAAGTACCGTATTCCCTAAGTAAATGCGCTCCAAGATGCGCCTGCGTCGCGTAAAACCATCGGCGTAATCCGGCGCAACTCCAAAGTAGGAGGGAAGTGGGCGTGTTGCATTGTAATGAAGCGTGACCCCATGCAAATGCAGGCCGGGATGAACGGAGCATGCGCCGCGACGTGGATGACCCGCGCCATGACGTGGTTGACCCGCGCCGTGACGTGAATGCCTTCTGCGCATGCGCAAAGCCTCCCTACGATTCGCCGGCGCAGGGTATATAATGCGCCCACACATGCGCCCGTGCTGCGCAAACGTCTCCCATTTTTTTGATAGTGACGGCCAAAGTTTGTGCTGGACAAGATGACAACTGCTGTTAAGGAGAGGAGGAAGAAAAATTTCTCCCCAGAGGAGAGGGCCATTGTCGTGAGGGCAATGGAGAAATACGAAACGCGTCAGGCCGTGGCTACAACGGCGTATCCAGGAAATACTAGGAGTGCGTTCCACCGCTGTAATATCGCTACCAGGATAGGAGTCTTCAGCAGCGTGCATTGCGGCACAAGCGCGACCCACTGTGTGTGGAGGAGAGCGGTGAATTACACTCTTTATGCTCATTTATCAGTGTTTTAATGTACGTAGATAGGAGGCGGGGTGCTGTTACATGGGATCTCTTTTTAATTAAAGCAGTATTACACTATTTTGGTGCTTTTGTTTTTTCTATGATCCATGTATTGGAGCTTTACATATTAACCCTTGCTGCTTCTGGAATGATGTTGGAGGTCTGATCAGGACGATTTATTCTTAAGGCCTGTTTCTTTGTGTTTCTGGTGAGTTTGAACCCCTGCGGGGAAGTGTGTCTCACGTTTTGGTGGAGATTGGAAATCGGTGGAGGGTGTACTACCATTCTATGAAGCATTCCACACGTCACTTTTGAACTTTGCCTATTTTCACTGATCTATGGACTTTCTTTCAACATCTTATTATTTACATTGGACTATTTATGCTAAGCGCTGTTTTATCATTTATAACCAATTTTTGGCTATTTTATTGATACTTTGTTTTATACCTTGAATAGATGAATTTATTTATTTATTTTTAAACAGCTGCTCAAATTAATATATATATATATTGCTTAATTGCTCTCAGTAGGATTATCATCTAATTTTTGAGATTTTATATATATTATTTTCACGTTTATCTAATTTGTTGGATCTATCCAATCCTTTTGACCAAGTAATTTTTGTCCTTGGCGCCGGGAAGTGCACTGTCTATTCCCCTCTACTGTTGCCCCCCTTTTTTGTGCACTCTTCTCTAAATAGTGGAAAGAGCATTAGAAGTTCCCATAAAAGGGTAGGCAGGGAATGAAAGGCAGACTTCCTTACTTACAAAAAAAGACAGCAACTGGAAGAACTGAGGGTCAAGCTCAACACACACTCATCAGCAAAGAGGCGCTATGTGGCAAAACCTTGAGGGGAAAAAATGTGCTGCCTATCCTAGAAACTTAAAAAGTCACAGATCAGAGCTGCTTCTCACTTCCCTGATCCAATGAAGCCTCAGATTTCAATAAGCAAAGATCAGGAGATTTATCAGGACAGCAAGAACATTTTGCTTTAGTAGAAAGCAAGCATGAAAGATCCCCAGAGAGGTCTACCTCTTGTGACTGTGAAACAAACAAGAAGGAGGGACCTCTATCTGGGTGTTCAGATCCCACAAAGCCACTGGACCACTAACTTGTTCCACCTGCACATAGCCCAGAGTATTGTGGAGTCTTTCCCTGACGTCCTTACAACAGGAAATAGGCAGTTGGGAAATTACCCCTCGAAAATTGCACTTAAAAAAAGCAGAAGGGAAAGGATTGGAGCACAAAGTTGTGTCCAAGCCAAGATTCAAGCTACCATTCTTGCCACATCAAGACGTTCTGTTCCCCCTCGATGGTAGAAGCAACTTGGTCCACCATTATCTGTCAGGAGACCCGTCCAAGATATGAACTCTTGAAGTAGGAAGATAGGAGACATGTCACCAGCACCCCAAGGATGTCTGAAAAAATGTCCAAGAGTTTTATTAAATGTGATCATCACAAGGTAAAACAGCAACATTTTGGGGCCAGTCAAGATTCCTTTTTCAGGCCTGTAAGGGGTCCTGCATGGCCCCGAAATGCCACTGTTTCTACATTATTATGTGATCCTTTCATAAAATTTTTAGACATTTTTCAGAGATCCCTGGTGACATATTTCCTATTCTGTGCTGTTTCCAGCCAGTTGTCGTAACAGCACCCACCTACTTTACAGCCACCTCCGGGAATGTGTGCATTGAGAACATTTCTCTGGACTTGAAATAGAAAGGACCATCTATCTATCCTGGAACTCCAGAATGTAGTTCAGGGTATAAGACGTTCTCTGACCTTTCAGAAAGAGGAAATAAAGACCCTCCCCAACCCCAGCTGACTGAACTACCAAGTCAGAAACTACCTGCTCCTCAGGGTAAGATTGTTATGCCTTCTTAGAAATGTGATCCACAACATTGAAAGGAAAGGGTTCAGGATAGTCTAGGAAGGGACTGGAGAAGGGGAGCATCTCAGCAAAGATGACCTCTTGACACACAACTCTCCTGCAACAGGTGAGAGTCTGAACTCTCACTGACCAAAGGAAAGGGCCCGAACAGCAACGAAACCCTGAATTACACTATAACCACAGAACCATGCAGGTTCAAGCTACCTATTGTTGATGAGAGGCCTCCAGAGCTGCTTTCTGTAGAATATGAGATCCAGATGAATTTCAGAGACATTTGAACTATCAGGAAGACAATATCCCCTAGAGTCCGTGTTGACTGATATCTCCACAGGGGTGACCAACAATGTGCATACACTATGAGATAACTTGAGTAGCAGGGGAAAGACTAGAGGTATAACGCCCCAGAAAGATGATGATGTCTCTGGATCTAGAAAGCACTCTACAGCTAACTTGTCAAAACAGAGTATGCACAGTTCCTTATGTGAGATCCAATTTCTGAAGGTCACTTCAAGGAAAATCTGCACATCCATGTCCAGTCCAGCAGGGTCTGAGCATGGCACTCTAAAGTCAAGCTGAGGATAGCCCACTCTGTATAGCTGCTATTGTGGAGACCAGCTCTAGCAGTGATTCAAGAAGAATCTTAATTGATGGAAAAAAAATAAAGAGAAAAGGCTAGCAAAAATACTTAAGACTTTTCCCAGTAGAGCTCAGATGTCCTAGGACCCAAGCAAATGCTGAGGCATGCTAGTTGTAGTAAGGGTTATCCTGGGCTGGCTTATTATTTTTTTGTTTTCACCAGTGCCCAGCCTAGGTCCCTCAATGTATGAGAAGGAAAACTGGTTTGCTTATTTGCTATATGTAAATATTCAGATTATGGTTAATTTAGCTGTCTAACCAGAAAACACACCTGACTGGTAGCCTGAGGTAGTCACTAGGGAAAATGTGTCTGTTTTTTGGCTTTAGCTATGTGACCTTTTAAATATGAAATCTATTTTTAAACTACTTGTGCTTGAGATTTCAATGGTTATCTTCTGTTTATAACCTCTTATGATGTGTACAAATGAGTTACTGCAGCTGTGTCATAATATTTTAAAGAAAAAGATCTCCCACATCTTTCTCCTTGGGTTGTTACTACACATGTATGCCCTTAAAACAAATTCCTTGCTCTGATTGTGTGTTTTCAAGAACCGTGTAATGTGGGTCTGGCAAGGAGTTGTACAACGTTCTGTACAAGCTTGGTCTACTGAAGCGATCTATGCAGGTAGTATCGAGTAGCATTTTAATTGTATCTGCAGGATTCAAAATATGTTATTGTGGCATAGCATAACATAACAATTTTATGCAATCTCTGACTTTACTGTCTATTTACTGATGGTTTGGTATATTTCCTACAGACACTGATCAATGCAAAGATACATAGATGTAGATGTACAGCACCTGGAAGACCTCAGCTTGGCCTGGTTGTTGATGGGAATGTTGATCATTGCTCTGTTGATTATGATGCTGACTCTGCCACTGAGACCACACTTCTGAAGCACGGCCTTGGAACTGGCTGCTGCTTTGACCCGTTTCAGCTACAAAAAAAAAAAAGAAAGAGGAAAGTTGTATTGTTATATTACATTTTACTGCACATTGTAAGAACAAAATTTACTTTCTAATGCGGCATATTGAAATCTTAAACAAATAGCACTAGAGATGTAAAACCCGTAGGTTTTAATCACAGAAACTGTAATTAGGATTCTCTTGTCAAACAGGATGACAGATTAAAAAACATTTGAGGAACTTTGCTACAGATCAAAAACATCTTATCATACATGGCTATCTATATTCACAATCTAAACTATCTAATGATAACGTATCACTGGAATATTATAGACTTGTGCTCTTCAACAAGCACACCTATCATTGTTTAAAATTATGATAAGGGCTGGTTCACACCACAACAACACACTCCAGATCCGTTCTAGATCCATTTCTGCAAGTGTGTTTTTAATGCGTTCCTAAGGGCCAGTTCACACCACATGCAGTCCAATTTTTTTCTGTATCAAAAATGCATGGAAAGTAGGGTACACTGTTTCCAATGGCTTCGTTTACACCAGTGTGGTCAGTTTAAATGCATTCAAGTTCCGGAAAAAAAAGTAGAACATACTGCATTTTTTCTGCACCGGACTGTACTGGAACGTGGTAAAATGCATCAAAAACGCATCTGGAACAGATCTGGAGTGTGAAGCAGTCCTAAAAGAGTCCAACTCTTCATTTCTGTGAACCAAAAATTATTATTTTTTCAATTCGCTCCTGTTAAGCGTTGTGATTATTGTAACATTGTCTGACATCTTTGTCAATAAAAAGAATATATAAAAAAAGAAGTCCAACTCTTTTCGTTTAGGCCACTTCTGTCCACTCAACTTCCTGCTGAAACAGCTGAAATCCTTATAGTGATTTTCTATCCCACTCTGTGTTATATCTCCTCAGGCAGAAGCTAGCTCACACACAGGAAAAACAACTGTACAATCATCAAACCACAATATACTTTTTTAACTGGTGTGGGCACTCTAGGGGTAGAAATGCATAATAGATACCACTTGAGCTGAGCCCAAATAACTTGTGCAGCAAAGTTTGGCACATGCATGTAATCGCATGTTAAACTAGATCTAAGTATAACAACACCATTTTTTTTTCAGGCTTTTGTTTGCCTAGTGATCCTGCCAGTAATATATTTCCTGTTTTAAGGTGACAACACTCTGTGACAAACGTCCGACCGGAGTTTCATTTATCCGCATTTGGTTGATTTTATGCTTGTAAGCACATTTTTATACTAATAAATTTGTCTGTTTTTAATGTACTTCACCATGGGAGCATATTTTTTGTCTTTCCCTCTGGTTAACCATTCCATTCCATTGTGAACCTCCATTTTGTCGGAGACCAACACTGCCATCAGGAACATTAAGAGGATACAGCCTCTAAGACATCATCTGCTCAGGAAGTCCGTTTTGCAGTTACTGTATGCCCAAGTCCTGTATGCTGGCGGTAAGCATCTCTGTGAGCCCACAGATCAAAGGAGACCTGCATTTGAAGTATTATATGTTCTAAAACTATTTGAAGTACGCATCTGGCAGCATATATTGGAGTTTATTCACTGTTTGGACTTTGCCCTGTTTGTTTTTTATTTTTTGTTTGGATTCATCGTTACTCTGTTTGGTATTAGCACCATTTGATAGCTGAGACTACCATCATCATTCACTGGCTTATTATAGCCATTGTTGTTTTTTTCACGTTGCTTATTGCACTGTATTGGTACATTTATTATTGTTTACACTGTTTGTCTTGTAAAAACCGTCGTTTTTTCTCACGAAAAAAAACGAAATTTTTCAAACGTCATTTTAAAAAACGACGTTGCCTACACACCATTGTTTTCTGAAAATGCTCTTGCAAAGCACCGTTACGTAAGACACTCTCGACGGCACTCTGTTCCATTGAAGCTCCCGTCTCATAACTTGCTTCTGAGCATGCGCGGGTTTAAAAACGTTGTTTTGCCCACACACCATCATTTTTTATGACACAAAAAACGACAATGTTCAAGTACTCGGAGGAGGGCCAGGCCCTCAGAGGAGAATTACCGCCCCCCCTAGCCAAAGTCCACCCCCCCGGATGACCGGCCCTGATGGCGGAGGCCGTCCCGTGGAAAGGAACCGCTAGCTAGCAGTGGATGTCCATGCTCGCGAACCCCCCCCCCCAACCCTCCACTTCTCCTCCCTACCCCCCTCTTCTCTCTCTCTTCCACCATTCCCCTTCTTCATTCCTCTGGACTGCTCACAGAGCAGCACCTGCAACCTTTCTCTTATTTTCTCCACTCAACTTCACTTAGAAAAGGGAAAATGTGGGAGGCTCGTCCACGGTTCCATAGTACTCAGAAGCAGAAGATGCCACATGAACACTGTTTAGGATTGAATACTGGTTTTTGGGATGGGGGCGGAGGTGCGGCGCGGATGACAGTTTGCCCTCTGCTGCCTGCACTGCTGTACCCGACTATAAGTTTTGTCTAAACATGATGCTCAGCGGCTTCGGCCGAACACTTCATGTAACTGTCATTTATATGTGTGTATCTGCCTAAGACAACTGTTGTGCTGTTTTTCGCTGTGGTCCATGTGGACTGGTCTTCTATTTTGTATAAATAAACAATTAAAAAAAAAAAAAAAATTCAAGCATGTTCAAATTTTTTTTTTGGTTGTCTTTTTGAAGACATAAAACGACGTTTTGCCCACACACGATCATTTTAAATAACGTTTTTGAAAACTTCGTTTTTTTCATTAAAAAAAACGACCGTGTGTACGCAGCATTAGTGTTGTGTATTTACATACATAATTTTCACGTTTAGTGTGTAGGGATTGCGCTCATCACTTTCCTTTACCTCATTTTAAGTGGTTTGTACACTTTTAGATTTGAGCAGCATTCTCTATTTTGCACACTTTTTTACCTTTTTAGTTTATATTTTATTTTTTACTAGTTTATATCCTTGATTATTCATTTTGGCTATCGCAGAAGATTCCCCCCCCCCCTTTTTTAAACAATACACGGATTAATGTTTGAGCTTTGGGGTGCTATACTATCAGCTCAAAAATTTTATGACAGGATCATATTTTTCAAGTTTTCATTTATTGAACAAATATAATAAAACGCTTCCAATGGTATATTTAACAGACTAAAAGGGGACGGATAGGAAAAGTTAATTGTTAGGTTTGAAATGCACTATAAATAACAAATAAAGAGTGGATCATTTAATGCCTTCAATCAATGCTGGCTGGTCATTGCTCATGTTATGTCAGTGTGGATTCAGTGTGCAGTCAGACACCGAGAGAGCAGGACGCTCTCAAACGAGTCACTCTCTCAGGGATAGTGCAGGGTCCTCCCACTGTGCGGCTCCAGGCCTCACAGACAGGCAGGCAGGGTTTCCATCTCCCTGTCATCCATCCACCTGCCATCCACCTGCCACCTGCCTCCTGCCGCCGGCCACTCGGACTAGCTGCTCTCCCCCCTCCTGGACTTCCACCTGACCTGGTAAGCCACTTCTTGGGAGCTGCAGGCGGCCGTCCTTCTCAGGACAAGCCACAGCAGCTTCCCCCAATCCCCACGGCTTTTCCCCGCTCCTCACCCCCATACCTCTACCCCCGCTCGGGCGTCCTTTCCGCCAGCCATCCCCACAAGCCACCGCTACCCTCGGGCGCGGTGTTTTTTTTTCCCTCCACGCCGATCAGTGCAGATTCGCAGCAGCCGCGACTCAGGAAAGGCCGCGGCTTCACCCGCGGCCTAGCGGCGCGCCGCTCTCCACCCCCCAATCAGCCGGCACCACCTAATCAATCGGGCCACAAAGCCCCCCCCCCTACCCCAGTAGAGCCCCCTTGCCCTCCGATCATTTCCCTTAGCCCCCCAGGCACCACTCAGCCTGGTACCCCCCAGCCTGGATCCTGCTGCCAGGTCGGCGGCCATCTTCCTCCACCCAGCCCTATCACTCTCAAATTCACTATAACTTGATCCAGGGCTAAACCCGATCGCCTCTTCAGGGGTCAGGAAGGAATTTTTTCCCCTACCGCAGCATATTGGCTCAGCGTGGTCAGGTTTTTTTTGCCTTCCTCTGGACCAAGCCTAGGATCAGAGGATTCAGTTATCCTTGTGAATCCACCCCACCCCCCCCCCGCCCTTGGTTCCACGGCGGCCATGGTTAATCGGCAATACTCGGCGGAGATCATTTGGGATCTGGGTCGATTTGCCGCAATTCTGCCGGCCGCCACCAAAAAAGCCCTAAGAAATCTGCGACTTTTGAGGATCGATCGACTGCCAGAAATCGCAGCCATTTACCCCAGCCTAAGCACATATCATGTGCTTTGATCAACACTAGATCGGCAGTAAAACACCGATTAGAAATCCATGATTTCTTATTGCAACATGACTTAGACTGCCTCTTTATTACAGAGAGCTGGCTCACAGCCGACTGTAACACCATTCTAGGAGAATTGGTGCCAGAAAACTACCATATTATAACGGAAAACAGAATAGGGCAAAGAGGAGGAGGACTGGCGGTGATCCATAAGACGCGTCTGGCGATCACAAAACCAAGCCTCCAAAACCCTCTTCCATTTATGGAAACCCTTACTCTTCAACTGCAAGTAAACGGCCAGGAGACCGTCCGGATTCTACTCTGCTATAGGCCACCCGGCCCCAAGTCGCAGCTGCTCCCATCTTTGACGGACTTTGTCTCCACCTATACCCTGAACAGCAAACACCTTTTGCTGCTCGGGGACTTCAACCTCTGGGCCAACTCCCCGCAAGACCCCATTGCTGACGCCTGAATCGACCACCTGGAAGGATTAGGGCTTCAGCAACTAGTATGTGGGCCCACACATGCTTCAGGTCATACGCTCGATCTTATTTTCAGACAAGATCTGGAAATAAAAATATTGGATAATGAACCATTGCCATGGACAGATCACCATGCAATTAAATTCATTATTTCCGAATTCCCCCCCTTAACAAAAACATCAAATCCAGTGACAACACACTGGACCAGATGTCAGAAGAAGCTCCACTCGGAACTCTTCAAAGCCACGTTAGGGGAAAAAATAAACACAATTCAGCCGCACCAAACAGCGGAAGAAACTCTGGAGGCCATAAACACAGCACTATTGCAGTCAGCTGACTTGATAGCGCCGAAACGAAAGACCCTGATCAGGAAAAATAACTCCGGCTGGTTCAACAACCAGCTGGCGTTACTGAAGCAAGAGCGCAGAAGGGCAGAAGCAGCCTGGAAAAGAAGCTCTTCAGATGAAAACCTCTCGATCTACAAGGCAATAACCAGAAAATACTACAAGCAAATCTTCGAAGCCAAGAAAAACTATTTTTCTGAGGCTATCAACGGTGCCCTTAATCGCCCCCGCGAACTCTTCAAGCTGGTCACTCAGACCATGAATCTAGGATGTCTGGAAGCCCCCAACTTGGATACACAAGAATTTTGCGATGAGTTGTCGGATTGCTTCATTAACAAAATTGAGGCAATCCGGCAAAGCATTCAGCAGAAAAATTGCTCTCCCAGCCCCCCCCGTAGTCATTTACACAGCACCGGCAGCAATTCACCACAGTTAGGTGAGTTCACGCTGGAACCCATCTCTATTCAGACCACTAAAAATATCATCGGCACTCTGCGCAACAGCACTGCGCCAAATGATATTATCCCCACCAAACTGCTCAAGGAATGCGCCGACATCCTGGCACCTCCTGTCACGCAGCTTATCAACCAATCCTTCAGGGAGGGCATAATGCCCTCCCAGTTGAAGGAGGGCTTCATTCAACCCATCTTGAAGAAAGCCACCCTGGATCCTAAGGATCCACTCAACTGGCGCCCCATAACAGGCCTAAATGTTCTCTCCAAGGTAATGGAGAAAGCTGTGGTACAGCAGCTGCAACAGCATCTAGATACCCACAACTTACTCGACCCACTTCAATCAGGATTCCGTCTCGGACACGGGACAGAATCAGCATTGCTTAAGATATGGGATGACGTTTTAGAGGCCGCAGACGAAGGAGAATCTTCTCTTCTGGTTTTGCTGGACCTAAGCGCAGCCTTTGATACAGTTGATCACAAGCTGCTATTGACTCGGCTGGCTAAAATAGCCAAAGTCGCAGAAAGCGATCTATCCTGGTTCTCCTCTTTTTTGGAAAACCGTTCGCAAATAGTGAAGCTAGGACCCTTCACTTCAGAACAACGCACATTATCGTGCGGGGTCCCTCAAGGATCTCCCCTGTCGCCGATGTTATTCAACATCTATGTGCGTCCTCTTTTCGAAATCATCAGCAGCCAAAAACTGCTATATCACTCATATGCAGACGACACGCAACTGTACTTCCGCATTTTCAATAAAAAGGATCACCACCTCAACCTAGAGACATGCCTCTCTATGATAGAGGACTGGATGACAAAGAGTTATCTCAAACTCAACGGAGCGAAAACAGAACTTCTTCTGTTTCACGCCAAGCGTAGGAATCAATCGACAACAACCTGGATCCCCCCGCCCATTCTGCAAAATCATTACCCCTAGCACCAAAGTCAAAAGTCTTGGGGTCATCTTTGACTCTGACATGACAATGAACGCACAAATAGGGGCAGTAGTCAGCGGATCTCACCATCTGCTGCGCCTACTATGCAGACTCACGCCTTTTATTCCCAAGAATGACATAGCGGTCGTGGTAGGAGCAATTGTAAACTCCAGACTGGACTATGCAAATGCCCTTTACCTCGGACTCCCCAAGTACCAAATCGCTCGTCTTCAAGTCGTTCAAAATACGGCTGCCAGACTTGTGACTGGGAAAAAACCCTGGGAATCAATCTCACCTTCACTGAGATCCCTTCACTGGCTACCAGTTAAAGACAGAATCACCTTTAAAGCTCTCTGTCTAACGCATAGATGTATCCATGGGAATGCTCCCCATTATCTATGCGAAAAATTAAAAGTTCACAATCCCAATCGTATTCTACGATCCACCAATCAAAATCGGCTTCAGATACCGAAAGCCAGATACAAGTCCAAAGGAGACAGGAGATTCGCTGTCCAAGGTCCCAGACTATGGAACGCCTTACCAGCCTGCATTCGGCTGGAGGAGAACTACTTAGTCTTCAGGAGAAAGATTAAGACTCATCTCTTTTGATCTGAAAGGAGACAGGAACAACAAGCGCCCAGAGGCGATTTACTTCGCATGTGCTGCGCTATATAAGTTCCCATTCATTCAAGTTCTCCAGAGACTCCACACTCATCTTTGTAAAACTGGTAGCATGAACATGTCCTAGATAATTTTTTCACAATGAAGCTAAAGGCTCTGCCTAAGACCTCTTTCACATTGAGGAGTTTTTCAGGCGGTACAGCGTTAAAAATAGCGCTGCTATTCCACCTGAAAAACTCCTGCCAAGCAACTTCAATGTGAACGCCTGAGGGCTTTCCCACTGAGGCGATGCACTGACGGGAGAGAAAAAAATCTCCTGTCAGCAACATCTGTGGAGCGGTGAGAGGAGCGGCATGTATACTGCTCCTTCCCATTGAAAACAATGGGAAACCGCGGCAATACCGCCCACAATGTGCCTCTATAGGCTAGTGGGGGTTAATACCGCACCGCTAGCGGCTGATTCCTGCGGCAATTCCGGCGGTATAGCGCTGCTATTTTTAGCGGCGCTATACAACCAACGTGGCTCCCGCCCCAGTCTGAAAGGGGCCTAAGACCCCAGTTAAGCTGAGTGCCCCAACCTCATTACCCAAATCATAGACCTAAAACTTCTTTGAAAAGCAGCCATCAGAGTTGGACCCAATTCCATGTATTCTCTGTAAAGTGTGAGGGGACAAAATGATAAGAACTACTGCATGCGACTAATCTGCATAACAGTAACCATAACGCTCAGTGCTAACAATCTCCTTAAACGTGGAGGTAAGCACTAACCTGAGGTCTCATTGGTAGGGAATGGTCTGCCATCTTCAATGCAGTTTATCTTTGTCTCCGATTGAGCTTTAACATTGACAGCAGTGAGATGAGAAGTCTTGTTTGATGACAACCGCTCTTATTTTGACAGTGTTATGTTAATCTAATGCTAAATTTAGTTTGATACAAAAAAAAAAGAAAATAAACTTACTAAATGCTGCATTTCTTCCCCCAAGGCTGGAGTAAGCATTTCCACTGGGAGATGATGTGGCTGGACTGGATAATGGGCTATATGTTGCTGGGTCAGATGTGTATGTGTGGCTTGTTCCAATGCCAAATGGAGAAGACTGAGCTTTGCCAGACTGAGATGTGATTTGCTGTGAAAAACATACATATATATTCATTAAAGTGCCTCACACCCTTTAGACACACAATGCTGACATTTTAGTTTCACAATACCTGTCCTTGAAAAGGGGGACGGCTTCCTGTCCAGACCTGTCCAGCGTTAAGCTGACGGGATATCTGGGTAAGGTTTTGGCTTGTGCCAGTTGGAGACTGGATCTCATTAACGCCTGTCACATGAACCACTGAAGAGCTGTAATAAAGGAAAACAGGTAAACAAAGAACAAGCATGGGTATTAAAGTAGAAGCAAAGGCATGTTGTAACTTACGCTCAATGAATCATATACCTCCATATAAGTAAATTGTTATAAGGAAATTTTAAATATATATTTATTCATACTATTTTAGTTAAAAATTTTCTATTAACAAGCTTGTGATTGGTTGCTCGGACCGCTTAGCAACCAATCACCAGCTTGTTAAGAGGAAAAGTTAACTTTGGCAGCTCCCACTCCCTTGTTCCGTGTTGTGCTCCACTGTAAGCCTCTCTGCATCCTAAATTAGCAAAAGTGTCATTCATTGGTATTATTTTTAATGCTATATTTAATATATTTAAATATTTACCCAAAGTGGTAGTAAACCGACGAAAAAAAAACCCTGCAAGGCAATAGCATAATGTGCTAGTATGCATCACATACTCTTAAGGCCTAGCTAGTAGCTCAGGGCTTGAAATTTTGCTATATTATATACAATATCAATAATACATTACAAAGGACTTCCACAGTACTATGGGTTAGCTAAAAAGACAGCATGGCACATGTTCTCTGTTTTGAAGATTAGCTTCTTTGACTGAAACTTCAGACTAAGCTATTTGATAAGTGAATAAGTCACAAATGTTTGTGTGTAAATTCCGGCTTTAGCTATTGAGCTAAACAACAGGCATTATATCCAAGAACAAAAAGTAAAGACTGGAGAATTAGCCTAAATAGTTACACATTTGGGTTGAAAAAAGATACAGGCCCACCTAACATGACCGAAAGAAAAATAATAAATAAATAAAAAACCTCCATATATATAATCCTACACCTACAGCTGATCCAGTGTCAGGCACTGATCCAGTGTCAGTGTTTGTTCCTAATGATAATGAATACATTTTTAACAAATTCACTAATTATATACATATAGGTCATATATACAGTATATACAGTATATTGTATATTATATAGTAATAATATCTGTATGCTCCATTGAGGACAAAAGAGTGGGCCTGATACCTAAAAGACTTGCCAGTGTGCCCAGGTTGGAAAGGACTGCCTGTTGAATACAACTGCTGCGTCCCGCTGCCTGCTGCTGACAACATTTTCTTCTCCGCTTAAAGAAAAAAGAAATGAAAACCAAGTTGAAATATGGCATACATTCAGAAACAATTACACTGCTCATTCATCACACATCAGCAAAGCTGCTACACCAGGCTGAAACAGATCATAATCACGCTAGACATTTAGGCATAACATACAGAGACAATCACAAACACACTGAAATTCCTATACGATAAATCCACTCCCTTTCTCCAAAGTCATAAAAAAAGAAATCCACATTAACCACCCGTTTAACCTCACAAACGGCATATAAATATTTTACATGACCTTGGATCTCCTGCAGACGCTGAGATTAATTCTACTAGAGACGCAGGCCCTGGTTACCCCTATAAATGTGCTGATGGCGACAGGCAGACTAGAAGAAGGCACCTTGAAAATGTTAACATTACATTCCATCTCAGTGAAGACGATGCCTGTGACCCCGGCCTAGCATTTACAAACATACCTAAATGCTTATTGAAAACACACATCTCTGGGATCCCTGGCGTCTATCAATGCAATTCTACGCTCTAACCTGTCCTGATCTGAACTTGATAGGTATATGAGATCACATAATCCCTTTTAGGATGCTATAAACTGTTGAAAGTAAGCAGACTAATTGTATCAGGCTGAAGACTGAGAAAATTAACTCTGATTGTTTTTAGGCAAGGAGGTGTTGTGTCGGAAGTGACAGAAAATATATTAAAGCGGTCTATGTATTGTTCAAACTTCGCCGATTCCTGGTGAACCAGACACAAATCTAATTATATTAAAGCTGGCCATACATTGAATGAACTTTGATCGGTTCATCATAAGTGGTTGGCCCTGTTGGCACACTCCTGCCTGACAAATCAAAGGAGCTACAAGATAAACGGTCAGCTGAACAGCATCTTCACCCAATCAGATACAGGTAATGTTCGGATATCTTAAAGTCTTGTTCACATGGGTGGACTACGACGTATGCCCGTGCGAGGCCGTGTTTTCCCACATGGGGATGCAAAGGTGTTCTATTCATTCCCATGCAGGCAGTCCCATTGATATCAATCATTGCGGCCCCTAACACAGTGTGAGTTCAAGGACATGTACCTGTATGCACCTGCATCCACGCAGATTTAAAATTGGAGGCAGCGGCTGTGTCCATGCAGCTGCTGCATCCCAGTTGACATCAATGGAACTGCATGCATGGGGATGCACTGAACACCTTTGCATTTCCAGGCAGGTAAACAAAGCTTTTCATGGGTGTACGATGTAGTATGACCCATGTGAATGAGACCTAACAGCCAGTGGGGAAAGCTGTCATCACAGAGTGTCCATCTGCAGTGTTTCGTGTGGATGGAGGAATTTGTCACATTTAGATCTACATGTGTATGGCTAGCTTTAGAGCTCACAGAGTGGACCTATAAGTTTATACTGGGATGCAGGCGAGGGGTAATGTCAACTTACAGGCTGTGATTCCAGCAAACATCTCGGCAAACCGTGGGTCCCGATCCTGAGAAAAGAGAGGATCGTTCTTATCAACCACAGGCTTGCCTCCTTCATGAACGTTCCCTGCAAGGTTTGATACAGGCACCTGTAATGACACACAATGAATACAAGCTGAGTGCACAGCCAGATGCCAGGAAGGGAGGAATACGTGTCTCAGATACCCACCTGTGACAGGTCATAGGAGGATAAGCTGTCCCTTGGATGAACCTCCAGCTCTGCCTGCTGCTGCTGGACCTGCCTAAGGACACAGAAACAGCTGCGGAAATACTGCAGGCTTGAAGTGTACACATGCTTTATTAAAAGGAAGAAATAAACAACAGTTTCTTCTCTGACTGTCTGATTCCGGCATTAGTTATACACTGCAGTCGTATTACTAACTATCCATATGAAATACATTTTTTCCACTGTCTACTAATCCATGTTAATATAAATCTTCAGTTAATCGAAAAGTTGCAAAATTACAGAACAGACACAAAAAAATTGTACTGCAAAAAACATTAGATTTTTGTAAGATGGGGAAAGCTGAATACAGGACTGGGTTGTTCAGTTACCCCCTCAGCTGAACAGTGACAGTCAGTGGCCCCAATATTCAGATAGGACAATGTGAGTCGGATTCATGTTGCAGTCAGAAAGCGGAGCAGCAGGAAGGTGAAGGATGTCTCCTTATTGTATCTGCAGACATCCTCATTATGTGATGAACGCCCCAGGTGCAGAAAGATGAACTCCAGGTAAGTTGCTTAATAAAGCCAGCATTGGAACAATTTTTCTAGTTCAAAGATTTATTTTATTCAGCAAGTCTGGCGGCCCAGGCAGACCAAGAAACCAGATTCTCAATCTGCGCAGCACAGCTTGGTCAAGAACACACCTCAGCTCTCTGATTGGATGCTGAAGAGGGAGCAGAATATGGACAATTTATCACTCTACTTTCTCTTCCAGTCAAGATGTTTCCTGTCAGCACAAGTAGTAGTAGAGCCTGACTAGATTGGAGTGCTGAGTCAGCGTCGGTCCGTCCATTAGGGGTGCACGGGCACCACATCCCCTGTCCAATGCGGGCGCCGGACGCATTGGATTCCAATGGAGGGGGGGGGTTTGAAGCACATGATTAGAGTCAGACCCATTTCCCGATTAGTCAAAAGGAGAAGCCATCCTATTGGTCTATGAGGAGGAGGAGGGAGGAGATGTACTGCCGAGGAAAAGCATGGGAAGCCCGGGACACGGAGGAGCCTGGGGCATAAAGCCGCCACCACCGGGACAAGGAGGAGCCTGGGGGATTAAGCCACTGTCGCTGGGACACATAGGAGCCTGGGGATGAAGCTGCCGCCTCCACCTGTCAGCACAGGGGTGTGTGGGTATGGAGCGTGGTGCGGGCTGGAGTGATGGGGGGGGGGTTCGTCGTACGTGTTGTACGTCACCGCGCTTTGCTCAAGCATTTTTTTCACAAACGTGTGTATGCAAGGCAGGCTTGAGTGGAATCACGTTGAGAAAAACATTGTTTTTTTTCCATGACATGAATAACGGTCGTGTGTACGCGGCATTATTGTCATATTTGTTTGAGGCCAACGGGACAGCAAGTGAACAAGCAAAACAACCAAGCTACTACAATTTTCAAAGAACACTTCAGCAATGGCAGCTTTTGTAGGGTAAGATTAAGGGTAAAGGAATGCTGCAATAGACAAAATGTGTTAGTTTTAATACTGTATTTATGTCATGTAGCCAATAAGCAATAACAAGAGGAGTATTCCGGATGGCTGGCTTATTTTCTGCTTTAAGTTTAGAAGAATGCTTGGAAGAGATTCCAATCGATCAGTGTGGTCATGTGGCGTTGCTGACCAATGACCACTCACCAATGCAAGCATTATGATGATTACAGGTTTTAAAGCTGCTACTGCAGCATATGGTGTACAGGTCTTCTCCAAAAGTAAACGTACCCTTTAAAGCAGTGATTCTCAACCTGGGGTCGGGACCCCCTCGGGGGGTCAAATGACGATTTGCCAGGGGTCACCGAATCCTGGGCTGTTCCTGAAGCCCGCAGCACTCACAGCCTTTTCGCAGCTGCCCAGCAGGGCAGTCCCTGGAGCCTGTGGATGCACATTCAGTTCACAGCATGGCTGTGGGGCAGACACTAGAGGTCAGCTGACTGGTGAGCACCTAAGCTGGCTGATCATAACTGCGCTTAATGTCTGTGGGTTAAGGGCACAAATTACTTGTCTTGCCTTGGGTGCCGACAACCAATGCTATGAAAATTCCACTGTTAGGGCAAAGGGATCACAACACTAGAAAGGTTGAGAACCACTTCTTTAAAGGATTCAAAAATTTGCAACGATTTAGAGTTACTAAATAACAATATGTCAATTGTGTTTTACCCCATTACTATTAAGGGAGGAAAGGGTGGATACTATAGGATACATACTATATATACACAGTATATATATATATATATATATATATTCCATACTGCACAGTCCGGCAGGTAACGTATGTGTTTCCTGATCATCTTTCTACTTCTTCAATGGACAGTGAATTAGCATATCACCTTTAGTGAGCTGGTCCAAGAAGCAGTAAATCCAACCTAGGGAGTATCAGATTGATCTTTCTGACTAGCAATGTCACAAGAGTGGCTGGTCAAATTTACATCAATGTATTTTAGACATACATTTAGTAGTCTGACCGAAGTGTCATTTTATAAGAAAAGAAAATACTGTTTAAAAATTTCTAACCAAGTCTGTGTTTGTATGTCAAGTTTTAGAGGCAGACAACAAGGGCTGCTGAAAAGGTTAAAGGGTGCATTCAGTCAGACTGCCAATGGATCGCTTCTGAGAAATATTTGGTTTCTAATGAAGACTTCTCCACAAAAACATTGGCTGGAAAGAGTTATTATTTTCACTCACAGTCCAAAATACCAGGACAAAATTGTAGCATTAGCATGCACTATCCAAATGCCAAGTTGCTTATTAAAAAGATCTGGTCTCTAATGAGGCATTCTACAAATTAGTTGAAAATCTGAATTTCCAGTCTCAGCCAAGAACATCGTTATCTTGGCCATTATGAGCAGACACGTTCTTTCTAGTGATCACCCAGGAAAATTGAAAATTGGTATGTCAGCCCATATCTAAAGTGCCCAGATACAATTATATTTATTTGTGATGGTTGTGGTGGACCTGTATTTAAGATGTTCAGAATCTTGACTTTTCTTATTTCTGTGTGTTTAAGCTGCTCCTATAGAAGGAAGCCTTCTGACATTGGGGTCGCCCTTCTGTATGTTGGTGTGGAAAAGATTGAGTACTCTGAGATAGACTAGCATTGTGCCACATAGAACACCAGTTCCCAGAGCATTGATCACACCATGCCACTGTCCTCCATCATTAAACAGACATACACATTGAGCTGAGACACATAGTGATCCTTAGCTGCATCCTAATCTTCAAAGCCCTAAGTAATGGGGTCTTTAAAATGTGAGGGGTGTACTCACTTTTGTGAGATACTGTGTGTTGAAATGTATAAAAATTTACTATTGATTATGGCTGCCATTTAATCATCTTTGTGAACCTTGATGCTGTCATGTACATGAATATGGCAGCCTCTTTGTGGACATGGTTGTCTTTGAGAAGGATTGTGAGAAGTTGTACAGATCAATTTTTCCTGTGAAAGCAGAAGTTGACTGTTTCTGAGCACCACAAACAGAAAACATGATTTATTTTTAATATTCAAATCAAACTCCCCCATCCATCCATGTCTCCATGCTGTATTTTGTTAGCCCAGGTTTACACTGGGCTGTGGAAGTGAAGCCGTGCGAGTTCAGCTGAACTCACACGATTTCACTCCCGCTGGCAGTCCTGATTTCGGCCGCGATTATAGAGACAACTGTGCAGGTTTCTGCACAGATGTCAATGTAAATCGCGGTACAGGAACTACTAGTACTAGTACAGGAACTACTTTCTGAAATCGGTGCATCGCCGCAGATGCGGTGTCGCACCGATTAGGATGTGCCATTGCCAGCAATTTGTGGCAAATACCGCCGTTTTGACATGCGATTCAACATGCCAAATCGCATGTCAAAACGCACCAGTGTGAACCAGGCCTTAGCGTTTAGTGGAGAAAGAACCTTCTCCTCTCCTCTCCCCCAGATTAAAGAAATACAATTCCCATTAAAACTTCTGGGATGTTTTAATCATTTTGGCCTAGGCCAGAAAGCAGAAAATGAAAAAAAAAAAGGAAAAAAATAACAATATCTAAGCCTAGCAGCAAAAAGATTGAAAATACTTGATGTTTGATGTGATTGAGAGAGTAAAGTTTCTTTGTAAAGCTTGTAGAGAATAATGAAAGATTCGATTGGCTTACATGGAAAGTCCCATTCTTTTTAAAGTTCTTCTAAAAAACCCTACCTTGCCTACTTGTATACTTACTTCACATTGGTATTTGTACAAATAATGTATTCAATCTCATCAGAATATGGATTCTGGAAAGTGAAGCTGCTGGTGCGAAGTAACATCCAGTCTCGGGTCTTTGTGTGGAAGCGATACATCACCGACAGTACTTGTCCTTTAAGCTTTACAACCTAATGAGAAAATGAAATGTTGACAACCTAAATTTACTTCAACTCAAACTGAAGTACTGGTTGGTATCAGAAACTGATTGACCAATACCCCCCTCATTCCACTCACACACTCAACTATTGGTTATTCAGGTAAGTAGGATACATATGTATCGGTATTACTTAGGAAGTAAATCCACATACAGAAATGCTGCATTCCAGAGTACCAGGTTTTGGCACTTTCTTTGGTGCTATTAACCTGTCTGGTACATAATCCAATTTCATTCTAATCTTTGCCTTCAAGATAACATCTGATGTGTGAATTCCACTGTATAGCCATATTCCAATCTGCAGGGAACAGACACTTATTTACCAACAGTAACTTCCTATACAGAAACAGTCACAAGTCTTGATGGTCTCATTAGTTCTGACCTAAAAAAGTGACAGCTAGCGGGCAAGAAACTGATGGATTCAAACTGGGTTGCCTACCTTACAGCAATAGAAAATGAAGACTAAAGTATAACTAAAGGAAATGTTTTTTTTAATATTGGATAATGTGGAGAGGGATTAGAAAACCCATCAGATTCTAAATGCTGCCTATGCCCTTCCCCGTTGGGAAGATTCACCCTCCATATTTGTCCTGGTGACCATTATCATTGAAGGTGAAAGTAAAGGAAAATTAAAAATGTTGGGGTTGGTATGTCAGCCCATATCTAAAGGTGCCCAGATATAATGATATTTTTTGTGATGGTTGTGGTGGTCCTGTATTTAAAGCGGTTGTATACCCGCTATTGACATTTTTTTTCCCCCACCTGAAAGGCATAAGGCATAATCAGCTAGTATGCACCGCATACTAGCTGCTTATGAAATACTTACCTCGGAATGAGGTGAAGAGCACTTACCTGGTCCACGCCGAGCGAGATGTCATCTTGCT
The DNA here is from genome assembly GCA_029574335.1 of Rana kukunoris. Classification (NCBI taxonomy): domain Eukaryota; kingdom Metazoa; phylum Chordata; class Amphibia; order Anura; family Ranidae; genus Rana; species Rana kukunoris. The sequence continues at coordinate 39,463,458 of CM056051.1, forward strand.
CTGGCGTGTCTTCCGGGTGTCGCCGCTCCAGCGCTGTGATAGACTGGAGCGGCGATGTCGTCACTCCCGCGCATGCACACAGGAGACTTCAATTCGGCAAGGTCCGGCGGCTGCCGATCCTTACCCTGAGGATCCCCGCTGAGCATGCGCCGCTGCAATCAGCGACGCATTGCGGGGGGAATATCTCCTAAACCGTACAGGTTTAGGAGATATTCTTTATACTTACAGGTAAGCCTTATTACAGGCTTACCTGTAAGTGGAAGTGGTAGTATAGAGTATACTACCACTTTAAGGTGTGCAGAATCTTGACTTTTCTTATTTCTGTGTGTTTAAGCTACTCCTATAGAAGGAAAGCCCTCTAACATTGGGGTCATCCTTCTGTATGTTGGTGTGGAAAAGAATGAGTACTCTGATATAGACTAGCATTGTGCCACATAGAACACCAGTTGCCAGAGTGTTTATCACACTATGCCACTGTCCTCCATCATTAAACAGAACTGTAAAAAAAAGGGAAAATCTTCCAATGGAGCCATTAAATCTGGTGATCCTTGTGACAACAGGGATTCCCTCACTTTGGATGGATTTGCTCTAATTTTCTGTTTTGGCTATGGAATAAGAAGTGGAGGAAAATCTCCCCAATGTAACACAGGTTAAAAAAAAAAAAAACTGGCAACTTGCCAGAAAACTTGGGGTAAGTGGCAGACAGAATCTTCTACTTGCTATCCTTTAGACGCAACTTAATTTTGAACAGTGTGTTTAGGCCTGAAGCTCTCTGCTGTACCATGTACTCCTTTGCTCTGTTAAGTCTAATAATACTGCTAAATTCCAAATATCCCTATATATATGAGATGGCACACAGCACATCTGGTTTAGGTTTAGGTTTTCATAGTTTCTCAACCAATGATACTCTAATTATATGGTATTTGCAATATTAATTTGCACTTATTCTTGTAAACAGTCTGTGATTAGGTCTCTCATTTCATTTATCTTCAGAAATGTATTAACTGTCCGGTTGTTTGTGCATACATTTTGTCTGTGTATACTATATTGCTGAAGCCTTGGGGTTGATTTACAAAGTGCCCATTCACACTGGAAACTCCACATCTACTGCGTGTTTTTTCCTTGCACGTATACATGCATTTGATGTGTATTTTACATGCAGTTAATATGCATGCACATTCAGTTGATGTGCGTTTTTCTGTCTGCATTTGTCCCATAAGATCACTTACTTCATCTTTCTTTCCCTGGGCTTCTATGAGAACTGTGATGCATTGCAGGGCGTTTGTGGTACGGAAAGATGCAGCATGCTCTACTTTTATGACTGCACTGCAATGATGTGAACTATGCCCATAGGATTACCTTAACTTTGGACTGTCTATGCAGTTGGAGTACAGACTAAAATGCATCCAACTGCATTAGGCTGGGTTCACACTATACTACACGACAGTAGTACGCCTTTCATCCTACTTTGCTCTGTGACATTGGTCTTACATCGGTCCTACACTGATCCTACATCCATCTGACTTTCATGAACAGGATACTACTTTGATCCAACTTTGTGATAGTCTGACTTGTTCTTTGACCAATAAAAACAATCCCATAGTGAGATAAATTCCTTTTACTGTTGCTGTAATCACAATGTCGGATGTCAAAAGTCGAATGGTACTTTGATCCGACTTTAATGATATTCAATGGGCTGAAGTAGGATCAAAGTCGGACCAAAGTAGTACAGGGAGCATTTTCAAAGTCGGACCGACATGTGTCGGACCAGTTAAGACGGCTCTCATAGGGAAACATTGATTTTCACACGTCATGTGACATGAGCTCCCAATGTTGGAGCGTTTGTCGGACCAGTGTGAACCTGGCCTCGGGTGTGAAACGGCCCTAAAACCGGAGAATGCAAAACCTGGTACAGATGTGCATGGTAGCCAATCAGCTTCTAACTTCAACTTGTATAATTAAGCTTTGACAAAAAAATATGTAGAGCTGCACTAGATTTTGCACCCTCCAGTAAATCAACCCCCTTGTCTTATTATATAATTTCACTGAGTATGTACAGCATAGGTACACTGATGTTGTTAATTTTTTTTACCCACTTCAATACTAATAAAAACTTTTTGGGATTAAAAAGTAAAATGTGCAGTTAGTTTGATATATGGTGACTGATAGATATTTCAAACTGTCAGTCATTTGATGATGCCAGTTGCAAGTAGCTGCTCCTGCCAGACACGCCCACCTTAGGCGGAGCAACGGGGTTCCCTCCCCGTCTCGCACGGCTCAAATATCTGGAGACAGGACTGCCGAGACCTGGAACCTATCCGGTTCCTCTTCCCGGCAGTTGTCTGTTTGATTGTCCCTTCTGTCTTTCCCTGAAGGGTCTGGCTTCCATCTGCTGGAGTTGCTCTGGCAATTTTCCAGCATCCAAGATGGCGCCTGGACATCTCGCGCCGGACGTATCTGCGGGAGTCACGTCATGCGTTGCCGGACACGCCTTTCTAGGCGGGCCGGTAACTGCATGCACGCCTCCTTTCCAGCGTCCGCTGCGATATTGGTTGATAGCCTTCCAGGCATTTATCTCTCTGCCCGCCCTCTGCGCTCACGTCAGACGTCGCCGGGGGGTATTTAAAAGTCCAATTCTTTCTGTCAACACCTATTCGGCTAGCTCTATAAGCTTTGAATATATGCTGTGTTTTTTTTTCAGCCTTTCTGGTTTGTTGGGATACAGGCATTCAAGGTATGTTCATATACATATTTTACACAGGTCCTTTTTTAGACCGACATTATTGACCGATCCCCCACTGCTTGCAAGCTACTTTATTCATTAATACTTCATTAATTGATGCATTTTTAGGTTGGCCTATTATGCTGTGGCTATTGCCTCTAAATGGCAGTGAAGACTGCGGATATTGAAAGTGTTTGCTTTTCAACCATCACTACTTCTGTGACCCCATCAGCTTACTTTCACTAGGTATTTGGTTTTATTCCAAGGAAAGCTACTCATATTTCTGGGGTTCATCCCCATGAAGTCTGTTTTAGCTCCCTTGGTAATTATTTTTCCGAACACTTAGTTCATTTATTTCTTAGTTAATCATATTTTCCTTTTCTTTACTGCAGCCTCCATCTGGTGGCGCGGGACTGATTTTGAGAGCTGCCTTTATTTATTTTTCCCCTGTCTCTATATGGCGATCTTTGGTACGATGTCGATCATCTCTCCTCCCTCCAACCTTCTTTGATTTTATTACCATCTGTGCTATATGCCCGAACTGAAACTCTGATCCGAGGGTGAGTGGTGCTTGCTTTGTTTTATTGCTATTATGCAACCCATATGCATGCTATTTTGTTGTAAATACCTTTGTATTTGTCCCATATTTTATCGTTTTTTTTGTTAAAACGTTTACCATTTCATAATTATATGCATACACATATGTATTCCTTGATATATGTGCATTGACTATTTAATCCAATCTAATTTATTTCAATGAGCAACTGTCTTATTGTTGAATGAATGTATATTTCTTTACCCTTAGTTTTTCCCTGTACTAATTCCCTGATGAAGCCCTGCCTTGGGCGAAACATGTCGGGCGACTGTCGGGTATAAGGACCTCAGTGGCCTTCATTGTGAGCCACGTTGGTTCGTTGTGGACCATTTATTATTGTTGTTTCTGTAATCCTAACTCTGTTATATTGTAAATAAAAATGTGTATATTTTTTACTCAAGTGTTATTTTTCTATCTGGACACCGTTTAAAGTCCCGGGGTTTGTCGCCCCACCCCATCCCCCTCCTTTTTTCATTTGTCGCATTCTACTTATGGGATGTGGTGTCCTTGATTCATCCCTCCTTGCCTACATTTTTCTATGATGCCAAAAGAGGTTAATTTTAACACAAGCTTTACACACATGGTTGTAGGTGATAACATATGGAGCACATTGTACTTCTTCTCCTCTGTGTTTGCTAGTTACCTGCTGAAAGCTTTCTCGAAGATGACTCTGGTCTTCAGGGTGGCAGAATTCAATGATGTCCTTTCCCAAGAGATCCTGGAAATAAACAAAACGACTTCAAGAACAATGTATGAATGTCTGCAGTCTTAACATTCATAAAAGTATTAAAGCAATATAGACCTATTACATGCTATAATAACCAAGTCAAGGTCATAAAAACAAACAAGGAATGATCAAAGGCATGGATCATCAAACAGTAATTAAACAAACTAAAAGCAGTAAAGGAAAGCCAAATCCAAGGCAAGCCGTAACAAAACAAGTGTGATTTTTCAGCATCAGACATATCACAAACCACCAACCTGTGGTTGATACCCAATCACACTGATGCAGCGAGGGTCCACAAATGTGATGATCCCTTCTGTACTGTGTCGTGATAAGAACTCGGTAGGAAGAGACATTCCATTCATATCTAGGCTCCCTGGGGAACTGGTGACCTGTAAAAGACAGCAATATACTTCATCCCTTTATTTATATTGGGCTGTGTAATAATATGGTACACTTGTACTTGGATTATTGTTTGACTATAAGAAATAAAGGGGTAGATTTTATGGCTTTGGAGTAAAACTATAACATCTTTAATATTCATGGTGGATGAAAATACTAAAAGAATAAACAGAGGTCTGGAACCAGGATTTTATAGAGACACTGGGGCAGATTCACATAGAAATGGATTATCGTAGCGTATCAGAAATACACTACGCCGCCGTATTTTACCTTGCTCTACGTGGAATTCAGGTAGATTTTCTACGGTAAACGACGGCGGCGTAGTGTATTTCTCCCGTCGCAATCCATCTGCGCGAGTAGGGGGCGTGAAACATTTAAATTAGGCGCGTTCCCGCGGCGATCGATCTGCGCATGCTCCGTTCGCAAATTTCCCGCTGCGCATTGCGCGAAATCACGTCGTGACGTCATTCGTTGTTTATGTAGCGTAGTTTACGGGCGATCCACGTCCCGACGAGTTACGTAAACAAAAAAAAAAATTAAATAAATTCGAAGCGGGAACGACGGCCATACTTAACATGGGCTACGTAAAGTTAGAGCAGCAAAAAGCTGCTCTAACATTACGTACAAAAAAATAGACGAAAACGATTGCGACGACCGCTCGTATGTTCGTGAATCCCCGTAAAAAAACATTTGCATATCCCGACGCATCAAAACGACGCAAACTCCTCCCAGCGGCCGCAAATAGATGGCAGCGTAGATCCGAAGGCTTACGAAGACGTAAGCCTCTCGGATCGAAGCCCGAAGCCGGCGTATCATGGTTTGAGGATTCAAACTAGTGATACGCCGCGCGAAATTTGAAATTACTCCTGTCTAACCCCAGTTAGACAGGCGTAATTGTTTTGTGAATCTGCCCCACTGTTACTAATTTCATTCATTTCAACAATCTTCTATTGTGCATTTGACATATTTTGAGCATATTATTTACCTGTAAAAAGCCTTTATTATGTATCCAAAAGCCCTTAGACTGCTCCTTGGATGTGATGTCAGCAGCCTCAGAGTTGTTACCTAACTTACACTCTGTAGCAGCCTTTCTCAACCTTTTTTAACAGAGGAAACCTTGTAACTTACAGGTATCAGGGAACCCCTGGGAAAAATGACTAAATCTACAGCTACATACATTTGTGTGATGGTCAGTGGGAAGTATGTTCCTTACACGTGTAGTCATTAGGAAGAACATCCCCCTTACAGATAGCTAAGCAGATTTTGAGAGGCAAACAGATTTTAAGAGGCAAATTGCAAATGAGTATTGCAAATGAGTAAAACATGGTTTATGTAAAGATAAACATTGTAAGTAAGAATTTATCCTTTGTTAGATGAACCCAACCCCTTTTACCACTCACAGACCAACCTGTATCTCCCTTAATTCTCTGCAATCAGTCGGCTGCCAAGGCCCCAGCGTATACCATTGTTCCAGTGTAGGGCACCATCCAAATAATGGGCTGAACACCGAAGAAGTTCATCTCTAGCCATGGCTTTGGGTGGGAGTGAGCCGTATGCTGTCATTGCAGTAAATGTTGGCTGGAGTCCAACTTCTTTGGTGTGGGTCTTATTATTTGGATGGAAGAATTTAAAATATTTAATTGTTCTATGTTTTTACCTGGAACTTGGTGGCAGGGTTTATTTATTGGCTAGTGGACTAAACCAGCTATTTTCAAGGGGTGCCTTGGCAAAATGCCTAAAAATGTATCAAAAATTGTATACAAGCCAGCAGGTGGGTCAAGCCTGCCTTTTAGCTACACAAAGCCACAGGTTTTCAATATGCACCATTAAAACTTTCCAGACACCGGCATCCTAATTACCAATGACACCATCAGCTCATAAGGAGGATGTCTGTTGCCTCAACAGCATCCTTGTTTGACCCTCCTGCGCCTCTCTCCCTCAGCACTGGGGTCATATTAGCAGGCTGATAAAGAGAAATTGAGGGAGAAGAGAAACATTGGAATACTAGTCAGTAGCAAGTGTGCAAAAGTGTTTTTGCTTTAGAAGAATAAATCACCTCTAACATTGGCTGTCCTATGTGTGTGGATGTTGCTGCATTATGTACACCTATTAGAATATTTTTTTACATTTTATTTCAATAATTTTTATTGGCTTTTTAAGGAAGGGGGAAAAAAACAATGAACATGAGAAAAAAGAAAATAAAGGAATTTAGAAAAAAGGCAAATAAACAACTACCGTCAGACATATGTATATGGTAAGATGATTATTTAGATATATACAAACAACAGGATACAAGTTTACAATGTAAATGAGCAATCAAATTAGTTCCAATTTATAGATGAAGTGGTAGTAAACTCTTTACTACCACTTTAACCTACAGGTAAGCCTATAATAAGGCTTACCTGTAGGTATAAAGAATATCTCCTAAGCCTGTAAGGTTTAGGAGATATTCCCCCCGCAAGTCCGAATATAATATCGCAGCAGGGAAACTTCCCCGCTATCAGAATACACTGATAAGCACTACGGCAATGGCTGGCAAAACTGATCGAGCGAAAAAATCCAACAAGGCGATTGTACAGAAGTGGATTGACATTTGGTCTGTCTCTGCTGACCTGGTCTAATTTCTGTTCATGTATGGCCGGCTTAAGAGGTATTCAATGGGTAGCATTGCTTTAGGACCAGCTTTCAGTATTAACATTATATACTGTATAAATTAAGTTAATGTGCCATATACTTCCATTAGTGACATAGAAAAGATGGGAATTGCCATAATCAGGATTTTATAGTTCAAATAGAGTGATTGCAAAGCATTTTTAGTTTTGGATTAAGTGGGGGCATACTATTTTTACATTTTTGGGAAGCTGTTTATTTTTTGTTTATTGCCAGTACCGGGAGCCCCATGCCAAAGATAAACAGCTCTGGGCTACCAACACCAAGAAAAATGCATTGTTAATTTTATTTATGTTGCTAATAAAATCAATATAGATAAATGAAGATGCCGGGCACGCTACAGAAATAAATAACGAATAAATTATATAAATGGTGAACCATGGAAAGACTCACAAAGTCATTTCAGGATGACTACTGCAGTTTTGTGTTTTGTAAAATGATTCTTCTGCTAGCAAACAAGTGCCAAATCTATTTTAGTATAAATAATCAGGATTAACAATGTAACCACACTCAGAATATAACTACTTTAGGCAATTTGTGTTTTAGAATTATATTCGTTATTTCTTGTCTAGCCATAATGATGACATAAATTAATTTCAGAGTAATAAAAAGAACACAAAGGGAACAAAAAGGTAAAAGTGAAAGTAGCACTGAATTTAGTAAATAATTTGTGGCAATTGTGTCTGGACTGTTGTCTGTGTCATCTCTAATATAATTATAATAAATGCCACCTATAATAATTGTGCCTCAAAATTCAATACTGCAATCACAATGCCTGCTTTTCTAATATTTGCAATTTGAAAACTGTTGTATAAATGTCATGCAAAAATGGGCAGTTGGATTTATGTTTGCAATAATAACACTGGGCATCTTATTTGTTATAGTTTGAAATAAGGGTCCAATGTTTACAGTCAGGGCTGCTGATAGGGGTTCACCACTGGAACTTCTTTACAGAGCCCAGACCCCAGGCCCAAAAAATTCAAGGCAGCCGAAAAGCAGAGGGGAGGAATTTGTGGACATGGAGGGTGATCTGTGCAGTGGGGGAGCAAATACTGTTACTGATCTTGTAGTAACCCAACTGCAGCTGAAAGCTGGCTTCTCCTCCTCTCTCTAAAGTTGGCTTTCAGCTGCTACAAAGGAAGCTACATGATCAGTTCCAGTAATTGCCCCTTTAACACACTGAGTACACCATCTGTGTGCACAATCTCCTTTCCTCTGCTCTCTGGTGCCCCTTTCCTCGTAGAACTGCCAGCTTCTCCTCCTCTTCCTCCCACCAGCTGCTGTGGGCACACAGGGGGTTTAATTTCAGGATGGGGAGCCTATTAAGTGGTCATATTTACTGGCCTCTACCTTTTCTGAATGAACACAATGAGTGATCAGTACCCAAGTCTCCCTGCTGTCAGAATACAAAGGCTCAGTGGGAGTGATTCCCTCATGCAAATCTACTGTGTGGATGGGGCAATCTGTAATGTTTTCTTTTTCATTGAACCTGCTGGTTGAATGAAAAAATAGAAGCAATAGAGCATCCTTACAGTTCTGTCTCAGTAAAGGGTGTGTTGGAGTTCTGGAGAAGGACCACTGCTTACACACAGGAATGGAACTGTTCAGGAGGTGCTGGCAGGAGGAAGGCTTTTCTACTCAGACTGTAGCTATTTTATAAAATAAACTAATTGTAAGACATTAAACACTTTTTGATTTAGTGCACTTTGAATGCATTTGCCTAATTTTGGTTGAAGGTTTATTTGGGCTTTAACAACTTAAAGATCTGTCTTTGACTAAACTCATGAATACATGTTGACTTGCATTCTAGACCTTTGATTTAGCTAAACTGTGAAGTATTTTTGAAAGAGTACAAAACATGGCTAAAATATCCAAACTGGATGAACCCACCCCCCAAAGAAGTAGCCTGCAGCTATAAAGATGTCCAAATAGTCTCTTAAACATGGCAGCATGGTATCAGTAACACATTATTCTGGAACGGTCGTGTAGGGATTGCCGAGAGTCCAAATCCAGGCAAGTTTTTTTTAGTATATTGGGAAATAATACTGTAGAATCCTTGTCAGGTATTGTAAAGTTGGCCATACACTGAACCAATTCTTCAGTAACTGACTGAAATTCACTTAGGCCCTGTCAGTTGCCCCTAGTATGACATCCCTCTATTGAAAAATCAAAAGATGCAGGCAAAACAGTTTCAAGCAGTTTCATCTAATCGGGGTGCTGTGTCAAAATCAGTGACATCTGTGTATTTACATACACAGATCCCTATTCTGGCTCACGTACCAGCGATGATGGGTGGCCAGCGAACATTGCAGCCGCCGGCCACGTGCAGCAGGCGCGCTTGCTATCACCCTTAAAGGTGCCGACGTACACCCACAGCGATTTGCAGGATCAAGTGGTTAAATGGGAAAAACTCTGCACTTGATGCAGTGCTGGAAAGCCTCACAAACAGAACCTTGAGCACAAAATTCTAACCTGTAGCCTGCCAATTGCAACCAGGCAGTATTTACTCCCCTGGCCCACTTCAGAATCCTCTTCAGGTATTGTCATTCCTGTAAGAGATCAGACAGGTATACAACATAAGCACATACACCAGCAGCATTTACAGAAAATAAGGGAGGGAAAAAAATCACATTTAGCAAAAGTAAACAAATGTTTCAAAAACAAGAGATTTCACAAAGTACTATTACACAGCTGTATAATTATGTATATGGAATGTACATATTTGCATGTTCATGTAATACACAATCAAATACACCCACGTTAACTGGGACATATTTATAGCATCAAATTTGCTTATAGTGACAAGCAAGTAAAACGATACATCAAACTGTTTTCTTGCACGAGAAACGCATCCGTTAACCTTATATGTAGATGATGTTGTGCTGCCAGTGAACGCGTCATGGTAAAAGGGGGTTAATGAAGCCTCGACTGTGGATATTTGAGAAGTTGCTGTCCCTGGTTCCCCCTGTTCAGCAGACACACAATTGAAGAATGTTGTTTACTGGTAGCAAATCAGAGGCGATGGAGCACATTTGTGTCTCATTAGAGGTATTTTTATCACATGCAATTCTGCACTGCTTGGAGCCATCCAAACTTCCTGTTATGAATTTGGAAAAAATGCAGCTTTTTTTTTCTCTGCAGTTGGTTTAAGCATTTTCCAAGCTCATTTCACAAGGTTCTGAGTAACGTGGTGACGGCACAAGAGCGAGTGAACCAATGCCTATTTTGTCTGAAAGAATGGCAAGAAAATTAACCATCCTGAATGGAAACAATATCCGGCAATGTAGTATTACTACATATAACAATAATGTCTAAAAAGCTGGCACAGAGTCATAATGCGGTCAGGTCTAAATACAAAATTGATTGCGCTTACAAATTCCCCAAAATTCCTGTGATGTATAAGCAGTAATCAACTATAGGTCTTAGATGTCACTATCATTTGTAATATATAATTATTTTCATCAGTGTTTTTCAACTGCAGATACTAAAACCTTATATCCTAAAAACAAACATTATTCCCTGGATAAACGTTACCTATAAATGTTAATATCCAGTTATATTTTGTGCATTTAGGAAATAATGCAGGCTTTTCTTAACACAATCAGAACCAGCTTATGAGGGAGTCTATTCCACATTTTCACAGCTTTTAATGTGAAGAAGTCTTTCTGTATTTGTAGGTTAAATCTCTTTCATCCAAACCTAAAGAGTGCCCCCTTGTCCTCTGTGACCTAAAAGTGAATAACTCAACACAAGTTCACTATATGGACTCCATATGTATTTGTAGATGTTGATCATATCCCCCTGCCAGAGAACACGTGCAGCAAACACCCATTCCCAGGCATCAGCTGCGAATTCCCGGTCAGCTAGCGCTAATGCGCACACGTGAGCTCCTAGACTGAGACGAATGGGACGCAGTAGCGCACCCGTACGTGCTTGTGCGCATTTGCACGCCTTCACGAATCCCGGCACAGGGTGCCCTATTTAAGCGTGGGATCTGCCTAATGTCAGTGCTGGATTGTCTTCAGCTAGTACCTGCGTTCCTGCTGCCTGTTATGGGATTGATCTTGCTCCTGAAATTCCCGACTTGCTTGACTACTCGCTTGGATCTCCCCTTGTCTGCCTACTTGCCTGTGCTGGTTATACTGATCCCGGCTTGGACTTTGACTATGATCTTGCTCCCTGATTTTGTAGCTCTCTGCCAGCCTGTTGCCGACTCTTGCCTGTACCTGTTAATCCTACCTGATTCTCCCTGAACAGATCTGGTGATCAGTTGCTGCATCTGCTTTACTAAGAAGTTCCAGTACTTCGAAGACTCCACCAGCACCTGCACCCTCTCGCGCCCCTGCATTCCATGTCTCCACCTCCAGAGGGTGCTTGGACCGGGACCGTGCAATAGGCAGCCCTCACTCTCTTGGCCCTGCTGTAAGGTACGTGACACCCCCCTTAATCTCCTCTTCTCAAGAGAATAAATGTAGTTCCTCTAATCTTTCCTCATAGCTGAGCTCCTCCATGCCTCTTATCAGTCCTTCTCTGTACTTTCTCCAGTTCCCCAATATCCTTTTTAAAAACTGGTGCCCAAAACTGAACTGCATATTCCAGATGAGGTCTTACTAATGATTGATACAGGGGGAAAACTATATCTTTCTCTCTGTAGTCCATACCTCTCTTAATACAAGAAAGGACTTTGCTTGCTTTGGAAACCGCACTTGCCATTGCATGCTATTATTAAGCTTATGATCTACCAGAACCCTAAGATCCTTCTCCACCATTGATTCCCCCAGTTGTACTCCCCCTAGTATGTATGATGCATGCATATTCTTAGCCCCCAAGTGCATAACTTTACATTCATCAACATCAAACCTCATTATCCATATAGTTGCCCAATGAAACACTGCACTTAGGTTGGCTTGTAAGTTTGAGACATCCTGTAAGGATGTTTTTCCACTGTAAAGCTTGGTGTCATCTTTACTTTTAATCCTAGACCCTATATCGATTATAAATATAATAAAAGGTTAGGGTCCCAAAACTGAACTTTGGCGTACACCACTAACAACCCTAGACCATTCAGGGTATGTGTGTGAGAACAGCTATGGCCACTCAGACTGTACAATGAAATGACAGGCTGAGAAGAGCCGTGGCTGTCTACATGTATGCCTGCATTCAGCAGTCAAGGACAAATAATTGGCACTGAAGACAAACAGTCTGCTTCCAGTGCTGATCATGTTTCCCTAACTGCAGGTAACTGCTAGATAGGCTGATAAATGTGAACAGTGGTGATAAATGGGAATCTGAACTAAAAATGGAAAAATGAAAAATAGGGATCTGAACTAGTAAAATATGGGGATCTGGACTAGTGAAATATGGGAATCTGGACTAATGAAATATGGGGATCTGGACTAGTGAAATTTGGGGATCTGGACTAGTGAAATATGGGGATCTGGACTAGTGAAATATGGAGATCTTGACTAATGAAATATGGGGATCTGGACTAGTGAAATATGGGGATCTGGACTAGTGACATATGGGGATCTAGACTAATGAAATATGGGAATCTGGACTAGTGAAATATGGGGGTCTGGACTAATGAAATATGGGGATCTGGACTAGTAAAATATGGGGATCTAGACTAGTGAAATATAGGGATCTGGACTAGTGAAATATGGGGATCTGGACTAGTGAAATATGGTGATCTGGACTAATGAAATATGGGGATCTGGACTAGTGAAATATGGGGATCTGGATTAGTGAAATATGGGGATCTGGACTAATGAAATATGGGAATCTGGACTAGTGAAATATGGGGATCTGGACTAATGAAATATGGTGGCCTCTTCTAGTGATATATGGAGGCCTGGTCTAGTGAAATATTGTGGTCTGGACTAGTGAAATATGGTGGTCTGAACTAGTGAAATATGGTGGTCTAGACCAGTGAAATGTGGTGGTCTAGACAAGTGAAAAATGGTGTGCTCGTTTAGTGAAATATGGAGGACTATTCTAGTGAAATATGGTGGCCTAGACTAGTGAAATAAGGAGGCCTAGACTAGAAAAATATGGAGGCCTGGACTAGTAAAATATGGAGGCCTGGACTAATGAAATATGATGGTCTAGACTAGTGAAATATGGTGGTCTAGACTAGTGAAATATGGTGCACTGGTTTAGTGAAATATGTAGGCCTAGTCTAGTGAAATATGGTGGCCTGGACTAGTGAAATATGGAGGCCTGGACTAGTAAAATATGGAGGCCTGGACTAGTAAAATAGGGTGGTCTAGTCTAGTAAAATATGGTGGTCTGGTCTAGTGAAATATGGTGGTCTGGTCTAGTAAAATATGGTGGTCTGGTCTAGTGAAATATGGTGGTCTGGTCTAGTGAAATATGGTGGCCTGATCTAATGGAATATGGAGGTCTGGTCTAGTGAAATACGGTGGCCTGCTCTAGTGAAATATTGTGGGCTGGTTCAGTAAAACATAGTGGTCTGGTCTACTGAAATATGGTGGCCTGGACACGTGATGAGGGCAAAGATTTCAATCATGGGATTGCTGAATGTATGTAGACATGGATAATGTTAACACAGGTCACTAATGCATCAACAAAATGCAGAGGACTACAGGAATAAAAAAGTTCTGATTGGAGTTTCACTTTAACCCCTGAATGCCGCCTCCAAGCTGCCCTTTAGGTGACCTTTCATGCATGGGAGGTGGCACAGCATTCCTATCCTATGACTGTTGTGATTGGCTCTCACATCAGTCACATGATCTAGAGCCTGTTCCGCTGGCTCCCAGTAGAAGCTGTGAACGAGAGCCGTCAGTGTGCTGCAGTGGCTGAGCATGAAAGCCCACTTTTCATGCTGCCACATATATGCATTATGTGGTCAGCAACAGGTTAAGAGGGAACAGCTCTTTCTGAATGGCGTGCTGAAGTGAGCGAGCCCAGGAGCTCTTACATAAGCCAGGAGAATGTCAGTTTCCATTGATGACAGATTAGTTATTCTTGAGTCAGATTATTGTAACCAAATGTTTTATGCAGTAAATACTTCAGCAATGGAAAATTCTTTATCCAGACATTTATAAATTAACATCTACAATGCACTGCAGGTTGCCTTATTCTGATGAATTAAACAGTCAGCTGAAGATATAGGTACATTAGCTCCCAACTGCCCCTCATTTCAAGGGATTGTCCCTGACTTGGAGCAATGTTTCTCTGTCCCTCTTTCTTCCTCATTTTGGTCTGATCTATATAGCTGTATATAAAAAAATCCCCAGTGCTAAACATTTAATCCAAATGGCACATTTGTGAATTTTAAAAGAAAATACAAAGGAATACTAGTAGTAAAAAAAAAAGCCCTTGTGAATTTAATCAACCTTTTATTTTGGTCACTTCTCCTTTAAGGGGGTGTGGCAGGGGGAGACATGTCCTATGCCTACATATGTTTGCTAGTAGGTGTCACTCATTCCCATCTCAAAATGTTGGGAGGTATGGGCATATGACTAGTGCTCCCATTCAGTAAGACAGGTGGGAAATGACTGAACTTTTAGAAAAGTCAGAGATAAGCAAGTATTGTCTAAATTAATCAAGTGCATCCCTGTTTGATTATTTGTGTGCTTTGTGTGTTTCTTTAGATCTTTAAAGTAATCCAGCATGAAACTTTGCCTCTGTGCAGGAACTTCCTGTAATAAAGACGATTGGTCCTGTCTCCGCCCCCTCTGGTGGTTTTCTGCAGAAAACCTGTAGTGAGTGGACCTGCTTTGCCCCTCCCACAGCCCTGCTCTTTGAACAGGCTACGTACAGCACAGTAATGTTATCAGTTATACAAGGTAATAAGTAGGTCTGCAAAGGTATCTGGTGCACACAAAGTAGATTTGTGACTATTGAAAACCAGCCCGACGAGGAATACGACGAGGAAATTGAGACTCCCGACGAGGAAAAAGAGAACTTGTTCTCTCGACGAAAAACATACACACGACTGTTTTCCTCGGCACAAAAGCTCTGCCACCAAGTTTCTTGATGGATTCTGTCAAGGAAAACGGTCGTGTGTACAAGGCCTAAGGATGGGCAGTCAATCCGGCAGCAGGTGCAGCAGTGAAATGAAACAGTGGAAGCAGATGATCCAAGGCAATGAATGGAAAAGTAATAACGACGATCTAAGTGTTCTCCATTACGATCGTTTTATAAAAAATATTCCACATCTAGTAAAACTATAGTTGGCCGTACATAAAAGCTAAATTAGCAATATATGGGCAGAAAAAACTGGCAACTAAAAAGCAACAATATAAATACAGCACGTGTAAGAGATGGCTGCGGTTGACATCCACTCGATAGCTCCTCCCCCCTCTACACGAACGTATAGAGCGGACGTCACCTGCAGCCATCTCTTACACGCTGCTATGCTTATATTGTTTCTTTTTAGTGCCAGTTGTTTCGACCCATATATCGCTAATTTAGCTTTTATAGTTTTACTATTTGTGGAATATTTTTAATAAAACAATCGTAACGGAGAACACTTAGATCGTCTTTATTACTTTTCCATTCATTGCCTTGGATCATCTGGTTCCACTGTTGCATTCCACTGCTGCACCTGCTGACAGATTGACTGCCCATCCTTATCCTATGTGTGAATACAAGCGTATTATGTGGCGTACACACGATTGGAAATTCCAACAAGAAAACCGTGGATTTTTGGCTCAAACTTGTGTTGCATACACACGGTCACACAAAATTCTGACTGTCAAGAACGTGGTGACGTACAACACTACAACGAGTCGAGAAAAATGAAGTTTAATGATTCCGAGCATGCATGTTTTTTTGTGCGTTGGAATTGCATACAGACAATCGAAATTTCCGACAAGAACTTTTCTCGTCAGAAAAGTTACGAAATAGCTCTTAAATTTTTGCTGTCAGAAATTCCGACAAAAAAGTCTGATGGAGCCTATACACGGTCAGAATTTCCAACCAAAACCTCACATCAAACTTTTCTTGTCGGAATTTTCAATCGTGTGCATGCGGCATTAGACCTTCTGTTTACTCAGAGGTCCACCATATCTGGTAAGAACATAAGTTTGGTGGTGGAGGAACAGTCACTTTGGATATTCAGTGCCTTCTGAATCGTTTTACGTCACAAGGTGTCCTCGTCCTGCACTGTTGAAAACCCATTAATCTTTCCATACATATTTATGGACTTATTTGTACATTGCGCTGCACTATTTAATTTTTTCTATATATTATTGGAGTTGTTGTCATTAGCCTTTTGGTGTACTTGCAATTCTTTTTCTACATTGACTTCTGTGTGCGCTGATTGTTTTTTCTATTTAATGAGAACAACGTACCAATTCCCCCATTCACACATTCGATGCGAATGCGAGAATCCTCTACCAGTGCTATTTGAAAGTGGTTAGACTTCCCCACCATCAGATTACACTGATCAGTGATGGGTGGCTTGGTGTGCTTGGTGTGTTTACCACTCCCTGACCGCCCCTTTCAACTGTTAAAACAGGTAGCGGAAGGAGGTGTAAGCACAACAGTGTTAGGCGGCGTACACACGGCCGAGGTTCTCGCTGAAAACCAGCGAGAACCTCGCTGGAATGTGCATTCCAGCGAGGACCTCGGCCGTGTGTACGGTCTCGGCGAGCTTCCCGTCGGGAAGCCTGTCGAGCAGAAATAGAGAGCACGCTCTCTATTTCCTCGACGGCCCGCCTGGATGAATGGCTGGTTGCCATTCCCGACGGGCGGGTCGACGATTTCGACGGCCGGCAGAGAGCCTCGACGGGCGGAACGATGTGTTCTGCCCGTCGAGGATCTCTGCCGTGTGTACACGGCCTTAGAGCTTCTTTACACAGACCATGAGGGGGTGATAAAAATATGGCTGATTCATGGTTTTACTAACCCCCAATCGCCCTCTTAAGTTGCAAAGGCAGCCGTATGGAGTTGTACCCATGTCATGGCCACCAATCTTTGAATTGCAGGCACAGCAAAAACTGTACCCACAGGCAGTGCCATCACTGAACACCACCCATTGAAGTGAAAGGGGGGCATAACGCAGTTGTCCTTTAACCACCTGCAATGCTCAAAGTTAAGGCATGGTGGTGCAGGTTTTTCAGGGTTAAAGCAGGCAGTGGAGAGGAGACATAATACCCCTCATGCACTTCTCAACAGTTTTTTGAAGAAGAATGGCAAGTGTAAATGTTGCCTTGCGTTGCCACACAGCAAAAATACTTATGCCTGTAGACTTTAGCAGGCATTGACACATTCCAACCGTCTACATTCATTTCTATTGATAGATGCATTTACAGCATATTTAAGCGTGGTTGTAAAGTGCCAAAAATTATTGTTTCCCATTTTAGCATTGTAAAAAAATAAAAAAATAACTCATAGTGCGTTTGATCGGCATTGCTTGATGCACCTTGAACGCTCATGCAATGCACCCAAAGTAACCATTAGCGCTATGACGTGCTTTGAAATTTTAGATACTCTGAACAGCCATTAAATCGCATTAAGGTGCATTATTGACTTGTTTTGTTCATGTTTACGTTGTGTTAAATATGTTGGCCAGACATGTTCTCTGTGTTCGTTTTCTATTGGGGAGTGGTAAAGTCAGCCGACACATTACATTCTTGATACATTTTGGTGTGATGCAACGTGAAGCACTGTAAACGCATCCATGTGAGCTACACTGCCAGCTGCAATTGAATTAATTGGTACAAACTAAAAATGGGTATGAAATGCCTGTTCTTGGACTTTCACACAAGTGTTGAAAACAGGTGGCTAAGTTGTATTTTTACCGCTTCCTGACTGCCTATCAGAGTTCAGCAAGTGTTGATGCTTTGCAACTGCATCCATTCACCTCTATTGAAGCGCACCACAAATGCACTGTAAACGCACATATGAAATTTACAGGACATTTAAGAGAATTTCCCATTTAGCATTGTTAGCATTTCCCAATAGCTCGCTCACATGTGATTTTTGAGGGGTGGAAAAACCCAGCGGTCGAGCCAGCCAGGGGTGTATACAGGCCGTGAAGCTTTTTGCGGCTGCAGCAAGAATTATATCCCCTATAAATTTTGGGGTGTGGCTCCTGCTCAGGGACAATCCTAGGGTCACAGGGGCCTGGGTGCAGAAACATTTCTGGCGCCCCCGCATGGACGTGGTCATCTTACTAACTCCTCCCCTTTACAAATGTTTCTATGGCTACGACTCAAACACAGAGATACTCCCTTAAGAACTCTTCATTAGTGTCCCCCATCAGAGCCTCCCAGCAGGTGTCCCCCATCAGAGCCCCCCCACAGCAGGTGTCCCCATCAGAGCCCCCCACATCAGGTGTTCCCATAGATCAGTACTTGTCCAATAGATCCATGTAGCACAGGCACGCTGGGAGCAGAAGCACATTACAGGGGGGCAGGGCATACGTGGCATCTTTGGTTACTTGGAGGGTGGCACTCGGAGAGCATTTCTGGGAGTGCACAAGATAATTGGCAGCAGCTCCGGCCAACCCAGAAGACTCTCATCACACCGCCTATGGGAAAAGAGCCGACAAATGCAGAGGGGGTGGGGCAGACAGGAGACTGCTCCATGCGCACCGGACAGAATCAATTAGTGGAGCCTAGTACCGGAACGTGTTCTAGTACTAGGCTCGGCTGTGGTACCCAGCTCGGATTCCAGGGACAGCGTGAGGTATGCGTTCTTGTCAGTTGCCAGCAGAGAGAGCAAACGGATGGGGAACCACAGCATCCACTACATGTGCTCCGCCTCTGGACACATACAAGGAGGAGTGAGGGGAGCATTTTGGAGCTTCGGTGCCCCCACCTCTGCGGCGCCTGGGTGCGGAGCACCCCGTGCACCCTGACTAGGATCGGCCCTTCTCCTGCTTAACACGGCACATTCAAGTGAATGGGCCCGCTCTACAAGCACCCTGCAACTGCCCCACAACCGCTTGCAATGCATGCAGTTGTCGTGTAATAGTACAGGATTTAGGGGTACTCTCAGAAAAGTGATCCAAATGCAGATCACTCTTTAGAAAGCACTGCACATGGGAACAAGGCCTAAAAAAAACACATATAGCCTTTTTTGGAGCAACACATCCAAAATGCTTATTAACCTCCCTGGCGGTATGATTCTTTCTGATTTTAGGTGCTGAAAGCGGTACTATTATTTGCAAGGAAATTTGGCGTGTTATACTGTAGGCTTGTAATTCTTAGGCCGTGTACACACGGCAGAGAACCTCGACGGGCAGAACACATCGTTCCGCCCGTCGAGGTTCTCTGCCGGCCGTCGAATGGCAACCAGCCATTCATCCAGGCGGGCCGTCGAGCAAATAGAGAACATGCTCTCTATTTCTGCTCGACGGCATTCCCGACGGGATGCTCGCCGAGAGCGTACACACGGCCGAGGTCCTCGCTGAAATGCAGCTTCCAGCGAGGTTCTCGCTGGTTTCCAGCGAGAACCTCGGTCGTGTGTACGCCGCCTTAGGAATAACTCACTTAAATCTGACCAAACAAGAGTCTAATAGGCATCCCGGTATGATTTTTTTTTTAAAAACAAAATTATAAATTATAATATAATAATTATAATCAATTATAACAAATAATAATATAATTATAATAAAAATTATTCAATAATGTAATCAACTCAAATTAACTGAAATTTGCTCAGTTGCAGAATTGTCGCTGTCATTATTATTATTTTTTTATGATGAATTTCCCCACAAATCGCTATCGCTCAATTCTGCAAGTGATTATAATTTATTATCGCTGTTTTCTAGCTGATCTAAAACCATTTTTGACATAAAGGGACACTTTTGGTTGCTTTGGACAATCTACATTTTGCAGGCAGAAAGAACAGTTTTTATTATATAAAAGAACATGTAGGGCACTGGGCAGACCACTAGGGACAAGGGGGTGTGTATTTTTTACATACAGTATTATAATCTGTAAGATTATAGTATACTCTATGTAATGTGTTTGTTTACTTTTTGAATTTGGCTTAGTTCTCCGCCCCCGTACGTCGTAAAGTTGCAGGGAACGGAAATCGACGGCACACGGGGACACTGTGTGAATCAAGCGAGCACCCGCTCGCTTACACAGCAGGGATGCATCGCTGGATCCACGGACAAGGTAAGCCATCGCGCGCTGCAGGCTCTGCATAGCTACCCCGAGCGTGATTAGGGGATACCGATCCTAGCATAAAAAAAACACACTCGGGAATACTGCTAGGAGGGTTAAAGTGGTTGTAAATCTGTAAATATGCCCAGTAAAGCGATTGGCCAGAGTTGAAACAAATACCCCTACATAAGTTGTGCATGTTTTTCTACAGTGTCTTCCCCCTATTTCCATTTAAAGTGCAGAATTTACACAGAATTTCTCAGCTCTGAAAAGCAGGAGGTAGAGAGCTGAAGTTACATATGTGAGGAGAGCTCTGAGAGCTGATTGGAAGGAAGGGACACACCTCCTTCACACAGCACACAGAAGCAGAACTGAGGCTGTCAATCAGCTGGAAATCCCTCCTGAGCAGTCAGGTGCAGGATGTGCAGTTGCACAGTTGTTAAAGTTAAACTCCATACATGCTCTTTAAATCAGTCCAAATTTATTATATCTCCACAAGGATAAAAATACAGCAGAGGTATAAGTGTTTCTGCCGCAGCGGCTTTGTTCAATGGAAATCGCACCCCCCAAGTGCCAAAAGTAGAACAGAAACTACTTTTAGGAATCAGTGCGGCGCCGCAAATGCCACTTTGCACCAATTTGGATGCTACTATTGACGGCAATTGATGGCGATTTGACATGTCAAATCGCATCAATGTGCACCAGGACTAAAGGCTGATTTGGATTTAAATGCCTGTGTGATGAGCCCTTAGCTTTAAGCCCTGTACACAGGGGCAAGAATCTCGTCAGGAAAAAAACGTTGTTTTTCCCGATGAGATTCTTAGCAAGAATCTCTTGCCGTCCGAGTGTACAGACTCTCCCCTTTAAAAGAACTGCGGTTCTCTTGAAAGGCAAGAACGCGGTGAAGTCATCGCGTATGATGAGAATGCGCTTGTCACATTCGATGCCGTCGCCGCCATCTTGCTGCACCCTATGCCTAGGAAGCTACCGCGCATGCGACAAAGTCATTTCGAGCATGCGCGGGGTTCCACAGCGACCAGGTAAGTATACACACTTACAACTAGAAAATAGAAAACATGGGCCCAGATTCATAAAGCAATTACGCCTGTCTAACTGGTGTTAGACAGGAGTAATTTCAAATTCCGCGCGCCGTATCACTAGTTTGAATCCTCAAACCATGATACGGCGGCTTCGGGCTTCGATCCAAGAGGCTTACGTCTTCGTAAACCTTCGGATCTACGCTGCGATATATTTGCGGCCGCTGGGAGGAGTTCGCATCGTTTTGATGCGTCGGGATATGCAAATGTGTTTTTACGGCGATCCACGAAGATACGAGCGGTCTTCGCAATCGCTTACGTCTGTTTTTTTTTACGTACTGTTAGACCAGCTTTTTGCTGGTCTAACGGTGCGTAGCCCATGTTAAGTATGGCCGTCGTTCCCGCGTCGAATTTAATTTTTTTTTTTTTTTTTTTACGTAACTCGTTCGGGAATAGAAATGCCAGTAAACGACGCTACTCAAACAACGAATGACGTAACGACGTGATTTTGCGCAATGCACGGCGGGAAATTTGCGAACGGAGCATGCGCAGTTCGATCGCCGCGGGAACGCGCCTATTTTAAATCCTTCACGCCCCCTACTCGCGTAGATGGATTGCGACGGGAGAAATACACTACGCCGCCGTCGTTTACTGGGCAAAATCTACCTGGATTCCACGTAGAACCAGGTAAAAAACGGCGGCGTAGTGTATTTCTGATACGCTACGAGAATCCAATTCTCTCTGAATCTGGGCCATGTTCTCTATTTTTCTCGTCTAGATTCTGGCCAGTTTTCTTGTTGAGAAACCTGAAAGCCTCGTACACAAGCTAGCTATACTCGGCAAGACATCTCTGCCAGCAGTTTTCTTGCCGAGTAAATGGAGCGTGTGTACGAGGCTTTACTGCTTCTACTGCTTTCTGCGTGATTCAGAAACTCAGCTTGGGTAACAAATATTGGAAATGGTCAGATTTAGTCATCCATATATTATCTGCTCTGCCTATAAACAACTGCTTAGCCCACACTTCAGTCTTTTTCAAATCCTTGATATCGCTTCAGATCCTCTATGGGGAATAATTTTAGATATTTGTTAATACACGTATGTTATGTAGAAAGCTGGAGCCTGGACTTTTGTATGCATATTGAGGAAATAAACACTGACGGCTTCCACTGCATATTAATAGTTAACGGGAGCAGAAACTAGCAATCAGACCTCTGCTGCGTCCGCCAGATGTGATTTCAGTTACACTTTCCTTTTGTGGGACTCTCTTCAAGCTACTGCTGAATAAATCCAGGACATTTAAAGAGTGGCCTCAAAGCAAACGACTTGGACGCAGCTCGGAATCTGGGATTTAACACAATGGAAAGTCTGCAGCTCTCGGCTTGGCGTACGCTTCTCAGCAGGGGTGCCAGATATGTATGGTTATTGTAACACAGCGAGACGCACACAATAAAAATGGACACATTTAAAGGTTGCTGAAGGGTTGCTTGTGAGAATAATCTGGGTTATAATGCAGGATTTTCCAGTAAAATTTGTGATTTTACACACAGACAACATGAAACTTATCTCAAGGTTTGTATGTCAACATACCTGAGAGCAACTACAGCATTAAAGGGGTTGTAAAGGTTTTTTTTAAAAAAACATGTCATACTTACCTGCTCTGTGCAATGGTTTTGCACAGAGCAGCCCCAATCCTCCTTTTCTGGGGTCCCCGGCGGTGCTCCTGGCTCCTCCACTCCATCAAGTGCCCCCATGTAGAGCCACTTTCGGTGGGGGCCCCCGACGGGTGTGCTCCTGAGTCCTGCTGCTGCGTCTACTGATGCAGACAACAGGAATCTGCCCCGCCCCCGTGTCACTGGATTTGATTGACAGCAGCGGGATCCAATGGCTCCTGCTGCTATCAATCTATCCAATGAGGTAACGAGACATCAGCTGGAGCTGCTGTGCTCATCTTTGACGCTGCAACAATCGGGTTCAGATAAGAAAAAGGGGGGCTCTGGGGGGTAGCTGCATCACAGAAGGTTTTCTATGCATTAAGATGGGGTTCCGCTGAAAAGAATAATATTAAAAGTCAGCAGCTACACACATAACACACGCATTTATTGCGTGTACTGCACCTATTCTGTGAGGAAAAAAAGCACTGGATAAATGTATATAGTTTAGGGATACATCTGGCCCTTTGAGAACAACCAAGTGTAATTTCTTCAGTGTTGTCACATGAAAAGATATAATAAAATATTTACAAATATGTAAGCGGTGTACTCACTTTTGTGAGATACTGTACACACATATATATATATATTCCACACTGCACAGTCCGGCAGGTGACGTATTTGTTTCCTGATTAAGCAATGTCATCATTTATCTATTTCTCCAATGGAAAGTGAATTAGCACATCACCTTTAGGCTCCATGCACACTGAAGCTGATAAAAGCTATAAAAAAACGCCAGTAGCTTTGCAGGGAGCCTTACAACGTTTTTTAGCTTTTTTTGCAATAGATTTATTCAGCGTTTTTCAGTGTAGCTTTTATCAGATTTTTTTTTTTATTACTTTTTTTTTTCAATGGATAAAAAAACGCTGGCGCCGGTGTTTTTCAGCGTTTTGCGGTTTTTAGCGTTTTTTTTCACGCCAAAAAACGGCACTTTGAACGCAAATTTCGGGCGTTCAGAAAAAAGACAATAAACTCCAAAGCTCATTAACACTGAAAAAAGCCCAGGTGTGCATGGGCACATAGGCTAACATCCGTTTATTGGCTTTAAAAAAAAAGCAGTTTATCAGCTTCAGTGTGCATGGAGCCTTAGGGCTCTTTCACACGGAGCGGACTGTTTTTGATCCGCCCCGTGTGTGTCCGTCGGCTCATCCAGAAATCCCTGCTGAGCTGTCGGCGGACAGGGCGGTCCCTGCACACTGTGCAGAGACCGCCCTGTCTTTCCTCCGCTCTCCCCTATGGGGAATCGGATGAATACGGACCGTCTGTCCGTATTCATTCGATCCGATCCGCCAGACAGAAGAAAAATAGGGTTTTCTTCCGTCTGAAAAAACGGATCTTTGCAGAATCGGATCTTTGCAGATGTTAGCGGATGCATCATCCGCTAAAGTCCACAATCCCATAGGGATGCATTACAAGTCCGTAAACAGACTTGTAAAAAACAGACCGTTTGTCCGTACGTGTGAAAGGGCCCTAAGTGAGCTGGCCCGAGAAGCAGTAAGATACCTAGGGAGTAGCAGATTGATCTTTCTGACTAGCAATGTCACAAGAGTGGCTGGTCTGACCGAAGTGTAATTTTATAAGAAAAGAAAAATACTGTTTAAAAATTTCTAACCAAGTCTGTGTTTGTATGTCAAGTTTTAGAGGCAGACAACAAGGGCTGCTGAAAAGGGTAAAGGGTGCATTGAGTCAGACTGCCAATGGATCACTTCTGAGAAATATTTGGTTTATAATGAAGACTTCTCCACAAAAGCCTTGGCTTTTCACTCACAGTACAAAATACCAGGACAAAGTTTCAGCATTAGCATGCACTGTCCAAACGGCAATTTGCTTATTAGAAAGATCTGGTCTCTAATGAGGCATTCTACAAATGAGTTGAAAATATTCAGAACTTCCAGTCACAGCCAAGAACATCGTTATCTTGGAGATTCTTTAAGGCCATTATGAGCAGTCGCTTTCCTTATATTGGGAACAATTGTGATCACCCAGGAAAATTCAACCAAGCTAACCAAGGTATGTCAGCCCATATCTAAAGGTACCCAAATATAATTATATTTGTTTGTGATGGTTGAGGTGGCCCTGTATTTAAAGGGGTTGTAAAGGTAAAAAAATGTTTCCTTAAATAGCTTCCTTTACCTTAGTGCAGTCCTTCTTCACTTACCTCATCCTTCGTTTTTGCTTTTAAATGTCCTTATTTCTTCTGAGAAATACTCACTTCCTGTTCTTCTGTCTGTAACTCCACACAGTAATGCAAGGCTTTCTCCCTGGTGTGGAGTGTTGTGCTCGCCCCCTCCCTTGAGGGGGGAGGGGGCGAGCAGGAGAGTCAGGACGCTCTCTACGTTGCAGATAGAAAAAGGAGCTGTGTGTTAGTGGGCGTCCGGACTCTCAAGTTTTCCACATCCTCCTAATTCTGTCCTCTGTTAGCCATGAGGGTGCTTCCTGTGACATCTCATGAGGATAAACATTGCAGTTTTGGTTACTGAAGCCCCCCGATTCACTTGTGAAGACTGAGGAGAAGAATAAATTCAACACCATCTCTCCATCCTGAGTAATCAGATTCCCTTTATCATTCTTTATAGGACCAATATGATCTGACCTCCCTTTCTTACCATTTATGTACTTAAAGGTTTTCCTGGTATTTTTTCTTACTTCCCTCCGCTATGTGCCTTTCATCTTCTATCTTAGCCTCCCTGATTGCACCCTTACATTTATTGTTGCATTCTTTTTAAAGTTGGAATGCTGATGATGATCCCTCAGCCTTTTAATTTTTGAAGGCCTTCTCCTTTGCTTTTATATGCATTTTTACATTGGAGTTAAGCCACCCAGGACTTTAATTAGCTCTTTTAAATGTATTTCCCATTGGGATGCACTGGCTATTTTCCTTATTAATAGGCTCTTAAAGCATACCCATTTTTCCTGTGTTCTTTGTTCCTAAAACTGTATCCCAATTATTATCTTCTAGCAAAGATCATAGTTTAGGGAAGTTGGCTCTTTTGAAATTACGTGTCTTTGTATTCCCCTTATGTTTCCTATTTGTGTGATTTCTACTAAAACTAATTGACCTGTGATCGCCGTTTCCTAAACTGCCCTGTATTTCCACATCCGTGATCAGGTCTGTATTGTTGGTAATCAGTACGTCTAGTAACACTTTGTTTCTAGTTGGTGCATTTACCATCTGACCCATGAAATTGTCTTGCAAGATATTTAGAAACTGGCGAGCCTTAGATAAATGCGTGGTTCCTTCCACCCAGTCTATGTCTGGATAATTAAAATCCCCCATTATAATGACACTTCCCATTCTTGCCGCTAATACAAACTGTGATAGGAGGTCCACCTCTGCCTCCTCCTTCTGGTTAGGGGGCCTATAGCATACTCCCAATATTGACAATATATAATTGATAAAGGATAAAAACACCCTGGGTAACCTCTATCACCACTGCGCCAATGAAAAAATGTGACATAAACTACAGCTGCTGCTTAGAGAACGAATATCTAAACAGAAAAAAATTAACATAAATAGGTTTAAGAAAATTGCAGCGCTAACTAATATAATAATAAATAAACAATAACATATAAACTCAATAACACCATGTGACAAAGGATATAAAGTCCATAAAAAATTGATGAACAAATTCGTCATGGGATTCCCATGACTAAGCATTTACTGCAAAACATGTCGGGAACGTGGCTACAGTTTTAGTGGCTTCACTGACTAGAGACGCCGCTGCTGTTTAGACAACTTGCCGCTACTGGGAGCCGGGAATCTGGAGTGTGGTGAGCCTATACCAACTGAGCACACACCTCAGGTCCGCCGTGACCGACTAGCACTGCAGAGCCTACTAAACAATGATGTTTGCTGTGATTTGTTTGAAGCTGATTTTGAATTTTTTTACATGTGAGTTTAATGAATGAAGTGTTGCTGTGATTTTGAATTAAACTGGTGGTACAATTTTACACTATTGGAGCACTTCTTCTGTTTTCATGTATATCATTTAGGGATTATAATGGTGGTCCAGCTGAGATTTGTTTGTCCATTTGTGGGATCATACACAAGTGATTTAGCCTAACACGGGCGTAAAAAGGCAAATCCATCTGGTGAGTGCGTTTTTCAGAGGGGAGTTATCACAGCACGCTTGGGAGGTGGAAGATTCAAAGAATAAGGAATTTTCTCATTAAATTTGTTCATCAATTTTTTATGGACTTTATATCACTTGTAACGTGGTGTTATTGCGTTTATATGTTATTGTTTATTTATTTATGATTATATTAATTAACTCTGTAATTTTCTTACATCTATTTAGGTTAAGTTTTTTCTGTTTAAATACTCCCAATATTACTTTAATCTCTTTGTAGCTCTAACTATAAGGATTGTACCACTTTCCTTGCTCCCTTAGTGATGTCATCTCTCAAATTCACTTGTACATAAATTTTAATATACAGTCATACCCCTCCCCTTTTTTACCCTCTCTATCCCTGCGATATAGGGAATACCCTTAAAATGGTTGCCAGCCAATTTTGAGAGCTAACAAACCAAGTCTCTGTAATTCCTACAAAATCGAAATCCTCCTCATACAACAGTGGTTTTAGTTCTCCCATCTTGTCCGCCAGACTCTTGGCATTGGTGAACATGCCACGTAGTTTAGACCGGCCGCATACTATCTCCTTATTGGGTGCTCTAGGTTTGCAAATAGGACTTGTTATTATACTTACCTCGGGTTTAGGTGCTTTAGTCAACCTACCACTAATACTCCCAATACTACCCTCTGGAATATGTTCCGTGCTGACTATCTCTACCTCTGGATCCTCCCCCCTGTCGCCTAGTCTAAAAGCCCCTCTAATCTTTCGCCCATCTTTACTCCCATCAGATCTGCACCTTCCCCATTTAGGTGCAGTCCATCCCTTCTATAGAGCTGGAAACCTACTGAGAAGTCGTCCCAGTTCTCCAGGAATCCAAACCCACACACACACATATATGGGGAAGACAAGGTGGCTAAGGCTGGTCATAGACGGTTTGAGCCATGGCTATCAATGCTTATCTTCAACACCCATCTAATACTCACTGTTAGGGAGTAGCACCAGAAGCTGTTATTGTTCATTTGTTGGTTAGGATGGCTACCATACCAAAATGCTTTTCTTTTCCTATATAAATGCTATTCTAGTATTAGAAGGCTACGTTATTAAAAGCCCTCTTTATGGACCATGACTTCATATGAAGAGTCCTCTAGTGCAGCTACTTTGGCTACAAAAAAGCTGCAGACTGAATACCAACCAACCTCGAAAACCAGCAATTTTTGTGCTGAGTATTTACTGGCAGCATAGCAATATAGGGTAATAAATGTTAAATATAGCATTATAGTCCTCATTTACCTTGTCCCATTTTTTTGAGATGGTGCTTTATGGGATTTTCTGTTTGGCTATTGGTTATGCTTTAGTCTAGTTGTAAAGTTAAAGAGTACTGTACTTTGAATGGAGAAGAAATTAGAAACAAAAAATAAATGGAGATATTTTTAGTTAGATTTTTTCCCATTATATAAAAATCACATTACTTTATAATAATGCTGAGCCAGCTAGGCCAAAAAGTCTTACTCAGTATAACCTCACGTCAGTGGGTTTGTTCTGATCTGAACACACAAACAATGTGGAATAAGTGAACCTTTGCGTGTACTGGAAAGCTGAATTCCCACCTGCCATACATTAGAGAAGGGGCTGCTGGCTGCAGGCTAAACAATTCTATATATAGAAGTTGTGAGCAAAATTTCTATTCCCAAAAGACAAAACATCATACGCCACAACTTAGGAATTTACACAGGTTACTGAGGGGAAATTCTGATTTGAAACCACTCACACAAAGAAATAAGAGTCTGTTTATGGGTTTATAGCTGCTAAAAATAACCACTCATCTCACTCATCTGTACAACCGGGTCCTGTACAGCCAAAAAACAAAGTGTAGATGCACTGCTGTGATATAAATGTGCATGTCAGCAGAACTAGAAAGCTCTATCTTCTATATCTTCTATCACGTGTAGACTGTTCCTTTTTTTAATTACGTTTCATATTTTTTACATGTCTATGTTATCATGATGCCCATTCTATATCAATTCACAGTTCACTAGTATACAGAATCTTGGAATCATTCCTGGTAACACCTATAGAACCACTGGTAGAAGATGTATAGCCCCCTAGTGAAGCTACTGTGGCAGCAAAAAAAAACGCAGGCTGGGTGCCAACCAGCCTTGAATGACCAGTGATTATTACTGGTAGCATAGCAATCTAGGGTAATTAATATTAAATACAGGCGGCCCCCGGGTTACAAACAAGATCAGGTCTGTAGGTTTGTTCTTAAAGCGGAGGTCTGCCAAATTTTTTTTTTTTTAAAGTCAGCAGCTACAAAAAAATGCAGCTGCTGACTTTTAAAATAAGGACACTTACCTGTCCAGCGCGCCCGCAATGTCGGCACCTGAAGCCGAGCTAACATTTGGCTCTCGCACGTCAGCACGTCTCTGCCATTTTGAATAAGGGAATCAGTAAGTGAAGCCTTGCGGCTTCACTTTTTGGTTCCCTACTGTGCATTCGCGACTCGCACTGTGCAATGCCACTGGTCCCTGCTGTCTTTTAGGATCTGTGTGTCTCCCAGAAGACACCAGGGTGGGGGGGGGGGGGGGCACTGGACATAGCATAGACTCCCTCAGGTATCTGCACTCCCCTGAAAGGTGACAAATGTGACACCGGAGGGGGGTAATCCGGACAGCAGAGGTACCATTTTTGTGTGGACCTCCGCTTAAAGTTGAATCTGTTTGTAAGCCACAACAGGTATATTTTTTTTTAACCCTCCTAGCGGTATCCCCAAACGTGACTCGGGGTGGTTTTTCCATGTTAGGATCGGTAACCCCGAGTCACGCTCGGGGTAGATGTGCAGAGTGTGCAGCGGCGCGGCTTACCTTGCAGCATCCAGACAAAGTTACTTACCTTGTCCCTGGATCCAGCGATGCATCCCCGCTGTGTGAGCGAGCGGGTCCTCGCTCGATTCACACAGTGCCCGTGTGCCGCCGATCTCCATTCCCTGCGACGTTACAACGCACGGGGGCGGAGAATGGCGCCGAATTCAAAAAAGTAAACAAACACATTACATACAGTATACTGTAATCTTACAGATTATAGTACTGTATGTAAAAAATACACACCCCCCTTGTCCCTAGTGGTCTGCCCAGTGCCCTACATGCACTTTTATATAATAAAAACCGTTCTTTCTGCCTGCAAACTGTAGATTGTCCATAGCAACCAAAAGTGTCCCTTTATGTCAAAAATGGTTTTAGAGCAGCTAGAAAACAGCGATAATAAATTATAATCACTTGCAGAATTGAGCGATAGCGATTTGTGGGCAAATTCGTCATAAAAAAATAAATAATGACAGCGACAATTTTGCAACTGAGCAAATTTCAGTGATTTCGATTTGATTACATTATTGAATAATTTTTATTATAATTACATTATCATTTGTTATAATTATTTATAGTTATTTATTATATTAAAATGTATGATTTTGTTTTTCAAACTTTATCATACCCGGGATGTCTTGTTTGGACAGATTTAAGCGAGTTATTCCTAAGAATTGCAGGCCTACAGTATAAAACGCCAAATTTCCATGCAAAAAATTGTACCGCTTTTGGTACGTAATTCCAGACAGAATCATACCGCCAGGGAGGTTAAGTGAAGCCCCAGCCAAAAAATAATATTTTTTCACCTTTTTGGATAGGGAAAGGTTAACATCCCTGTAATGCTTATTTTGCTGTCTGTACCTATATTTAGAAGATTTCACCTAGCTTTCTGTCCCAATGACAATTGGATTTAGAAAATTGGGGGTTCTTGTGGAAACAAGCCTTGGTGATAAAGCATCAGTGGAGGTACCTTTTTCCCCACAATAACACTTAGGACTCGTACACACGACCGAGAATCTCGTCGTAAAAGAAACATTGTTTTCCACAACAAAGTTCTTGTCAGGCTTGTCGAGAATCTTGTCAAGCTTTCCTTGCATACACACTGTCAGGAAAAAATCTTGTCGTTCTCAAACACGGTGACGTACAACACGTACAACAGCACTATAAAGGGGAAGTTCGATTCCACTGGCACAATCCTTGGGGCTGGTTTTGCTAATCTCATGTTACTGCGTGTTAAGTAAAAGTTTGGTGAAAGACGATTTGCGCTTTTCAGTCTGTTACAACGTGATGAATGTGCTATCTCCATTACGAACGCTACTTTTACCGAAGGTGTGTTCCCGTCTCATACTTTATTCTGAGCATGCACAGGTTTCTGAGCATGCACACGAACGTTAAAAGGTTAGTGGTCGAGAGTCCAAATTGAGATACGGCACCTCATCCTTTAATAAGATGTAAAAGGAAAGTTGAGGGGATGTGGGATTATTTTGGCGCCAAATTAGAGACCAAAGAAGGCATATATATAAAATTACTTTTATATATATGCCTTGTTTGGTCTCTATTTTGGCACCGAAATAATCCCACATCTCCTGAACTTCCTTTATATACACGAACGTGTTTCTCGTCGTAAACCAGCCCAACGAGAACCACGATGAGGAAATTGAGACTCCCGACGGGAAAAAAGAGAACATGTTTTTTCTTGTCGAGATCCACAACAGTTTTCTCAACAAAAAACATATACACAATCATTTTTCTCTGGGATTTTGTCGGGGAAAATGGTTGTGTGTACAAGGCCTTACAGATGTGAATTTCCCTTCTTAGGGGGTAGATTTACTCTCACTTCCTGTTGTCTCCTTCCGTTTTGTAAGTAGGAGTTGTTTGCAAGTCAGATGTTTGTAACTAGGGGACGGCCTGTATAGCATTTTATTCCATTATTTACCTTGACCTTTATTTTGGATGGTTCTTTATAGGATTTTCTGTTTGGCTATGGTTATGCTTTAGCTATAAAGTTGAATACTTTAACCACTATACAACCAGCCACCGTCAATTGACGGCAGCATAGTAGCTCAGTTATTCTGACAGGACGTCATATGTCTTTTAAAGCTGCCGACGGGTTACTGGGAACACGATGCGCGTGCGCGGCGGCCGTGATGGCCACTGGGCACCCGCGATTGCCCAGTAACTGAGCAGGACCGTGGATCTCTGTGTGTAAACACAGAGATCCACGTCCTGTCAGGGAGAGGAGACCGATGCTGTGTCCCTTGTACATAGGGACACAGATCGGTCACCTCCCCAGTCAGTCCTCTCCCCCTACAGTTAGAATCACTCACTAGGCTACACATTTAACCCCTTCCTCCCCCCTAGTGTTAACTCCTTCCCTGCCAGTCACATTTATATAGTTATCAGTGCATGTTTATAGCACTGTTCATTGTATAAATGTGAATAGTCCCAAAAATGTGTCAAAAGTGTCCGATGTGTCCGCTATAATGTCCCAATAAAAATTGCAGATCGCCGCCATTCCTAGTAAAAAAAAAGAATTAAAAAAAATCATAGTTATGTCCCCTATTTTGTAGGCGCTATAACTTTTGCGCAAACCAGTCACTATACGGTTATTGCGTTTTTTTTTACCAAAAATATGTAAAAGAATACGCATCGGCCTAAACTGAAAAACATTTTTTTTTTTAAATGGGATATTTATTATAGCAAAAAGTAAAAAATATTATGTTTTTTTTTCAAAATGTACGCTCTTTTTTTGTTTATAGCCCAAAAAATAAAAACCGCACAGGAAATCAAATACCACCAAAAGAAAGCTCTATTAGTGGGAAAAAAACGTCAATTTTGTTTGGAAGCCACGTCGCACAACCGCGCAATTGTCAGTTAAAGCGACTCAGTGCCGGAAACTGAAATTTCACCTGGGCAGGAAGGAGGTATATGTGCACAGTAAGCAAGTGGTTAAATGAATGGAGAAGAAATTAGAAACAAAAAATAAATGGAAATATTTTTAGTTTTTAGATTTTTCCCACCATACAAATTTCACACTAATTTATAATAATACTGGACCAGCCTGGCTCAGCTATGCAACATCCATCAATTACAGTACGTGCAGCTTGCTATTATGTTCTGATTTAAAACAGTAAATAAATGATATAATGTTTAAATTATGAATTTTTAAAGGCTCCACTCCCCAAAATGCATGCAATGGAGGGGAATAGATAAATAGGAGACCCAGCACTGGCTCTTTGCTCCACCTCATGCAAGATGGGTTGCTTTGGGCCCCTGTACAACCCTATTAATGATGGCTCTGCTGCCACATACAGTCTTCTCTATATCATTTCCAGAATGGTGATCCATGGGAGATTTGGATTTAAAATAACAAGCTGTAAATGCTAGTCTCTAATTAGCTTAGGCTCCTTTGATTGACCCTTTGGGCAAACTCATAGCATGGCTCAGATTAATACACAAGACTTTGCTGATCCTTTCATTTGTATTTCTTCTGAATATTTGCATGTAGTAGGTTTGACTGTTTTACAAAGAATCACAACATTTAAAAAAATCGAGCTTCAGAACGTTCATAAAATGTATGGATTACGTTTTGGTGAATAAGGGAATCGTTTAGTGTTAGTTTAAGCGTGTGCATGATCCCTTACACCGCATTTCCCTATTACATTACATTACTATGCACACAAAGGCTGGTTCTATTGGTGTCATAGTTGACTATTTTGATTTCTTGTCAGTGAATATTTCAATTTCTTGTCAGTGATTAATGGAGCGTGTAGTTCTTTGAAAAATCAATAAACAAAACAAGTGGAAGAACTTGGTGGAGGGAACAGCATTGATGACAATATGTTTAACGAGTGACTTCCTTCATTTTAATTTAGGATGGAAAGCTGAGATACCAATGTGACAGCGTCTGGCACTCTCCTGCATAAATACCAGCTGCTAGGCCATTTTTCAGACAAAAGTCAAAATTCTGTTGGGAACAGACCATTCTGATCTGCCAAATGCACCAACACCTCCAATACTAAACCTTAACCTTTTGTTACTAATAACAGAATTCTAATCCCCAGTGCATCAAATTTTCCAAAAATATCCTGCTTATATTTTCTCTGGTTAATGACCTATAAATAACATCTTAATTGCTCCAGTTAATACTTAAGTCCCCATACAAAGGATCTGAACTCCTGGCACATGTGATAATATGTCTGGTTACCTGCACCTTCGTTGTTTAAGTGGACCATGTTCATTGATTTGTATTGTGTCTCTGTAAAAATATTTTTTTTTAGCATTGCTAAAAGAACGACCATATTCATATCCTTCTCTGCTCCCATGTGACAGAGTGCAGGGTTCAATTATAGTTCTCCGATACTGCGGCACTCACTATTCACACATATGGAAAAAAGTGCTGGGGCTTGTACTAAGAAGCATCATCATTCCTATGTGCCTCAGACAGCAAAGGTTCTAAATATGGCCTATAATATAGTAGTAATAATATTAATGACTTTTCTCTTAACAATCTAGTGATTAATACATAATGTTCTCGTTACCTTTGTTCTTACCTGCTGGGGGCCACGCCTTAATATAACCGGTACAGTGGACCACGGAATACTGGGCTTCACCTTCTTTCACTGGTCCCAGGCCATTCCTAAAATGGATGACAGAGTGATATGCACTAAGAAATAGAAAATGTCTTTACAAACATCATGGAAGGAAAACACACAGAGTGCAGCTAAAAAAGGAATGGTTCCATGTCATGAAATTACAATCATGCATAATGCATTATCAGTTGCAGCTCAGAAGTGTATGTATAATAACTATAATGGGGTTGATTTACTAAAACTGGAGAGTGTAAAATCTGGTGCAGCTGTACATAATAGCAAATTAGTTTCTTGGTTTAGCTTGTTCAATTAAGCTTTGCTAAAAAAAAGAAAATTGTAAACTGATTGGTTTCTATGCAGAGCTGCACCAAATTTTGCACTCTCCATCCCTGCAGAAGACTTATTTTCACAGCTATCTCCATGTTACATTTGTAATAATTCTTCTCTTACAGTTTTGTGACTTGCTGTTTCTGCTACAGATCAACAAAGATCAATAACAAATCTCTCAAGCAAAAGCGGAGGTCAAATATACAATCCCCCAATTCCCAAAAAGTTGGGACGCTGTGTAAAATCTACGTCAAAACAAAATGCAATGATTTGAACATTTCATAAACCCATATTTAATTCACATTGGACAAAGAAAAATATCAATAGCAACATATTTTGATGAACGAAAAGCTGGCAATGTACAACCCCAATTCCAAAAAAGGTAGGATATGGTCATGTTTGCCATGGTGTAGCATCTCCACTTGTTTTTTTTTTTTACAACACTCGGTAAATGTCTGGGAGAGGAATGTCGTCCCATTCTTGCCTGAGCATATGCTGCTCCATAACCTGGAAATATCTTTCTGCATGGATTGTACCTTTTTAGATGAGCAAGCTGTTCATTCCATACGCACTAATCCCCCATACCATCAGAGATGCAGGCTTTAAGCTGAGCGCTGATAGCAAGCTGGAAGGTCCCTCTCCTCTTTAGTCCAGAGGACACAGCGTCCATTGTTGCCAAAAAGAATGTCAAATTTTGATTCAATATGATCACAGAACAGTTTTCCACTTTGCAACAGACCATCTTAAATGAGCTTTGGCCCAGAGAAGATTACAGCATTTCTGGATCATGTTTAGATGTGGTTCCTTCTGTGCTTAACCACTTGAAGCCCAAGCCAATTCTGACACTTAGCTCCTACATGTAAAACCATAATTTTCTTGCTAGAAAATGACATAGAACCCCCAAACACTATATATATATAGATGTGTGTGTGTGTGTGTGTTTTTTAGCAGAGACCCTAGAGAACACAACGGCGGTCATTGCAACTTTTTATCTCGCACGGTATTCGCGCAGCAATTTTTCAAACGCGTTTTTTTTTTGCTTTAAAAAAACAACAGTAAAGTTAACCCAATTTTTTTGCATAGAGTGAAAGATGAAGTTACGCTGAGTAAATAGATACCTAACATGTCACGCTTCAAAATTGCACACGCTCGTGGAATGGTGCCAAACTTCGCTACTTAAAATCCCCATTTAAAATGTTTTACTGGTTACATGTTTGGAGTTACAGAGGAGGTCTAGGGCTGAAATTATTACTCTCGCTCTAACGTTCACAGCGACACCTCACATGTGTGGTTTGAACACCATTTTTATATGTGGGTGGGACTTATGTATTCACTTCTGTGTGTGATCACACGGGGACTGGGGCACTTTAAAAAAAATATATATTGTTAATTTTACGTATTTTTTTCATTTTGACACTTAAAAAAAAATAAAAAAATAACCCTAAGGCCTGCGTACACACGATCGAACATGTACGCTGAAACTGGTCCGCAGACCAGTTTCAGCGGACATGTTCGATCGTGTACGGCTTATCGGACCGTTTTCCAGCGGACAAAAATTTCCAAACATGCTTGAAAACATGTCCGCTGGAAACCTGTCCGTCGGACAGGTTCGATGGTTAGTACACAAAGCATTGGACCAAAATCCCCCGCATGTGCAGAATCAAGTCGATGCATGCTTGGAAGCATTGAACTTCGTTTTTTCATCACGTCGTTGTGTTCTACGTCACCGCGTTCTGGTCCGAGGGGATTTTTGTCCGATGGTGTGTACGCACATCAGACCAACAGACCACTTCAGCCTTGTCCGATGAAAACGGTCCGTCGGACATGTTTCCTCGGACATGTGTGATCGTGTGTACAAGGCCTAACCCTAACCCCTAACTTTCCGGCATCCCTTTTAATAGGAATATGACATGACAGGACCTATTTACAGTGAGATATGGGGTCAAAAAGACCCCACATCTCACCACTAGGCTGGGAAGCCTAAAATATTAATAAAAAAAAAAGATCAACGCTTCACAGCTTTTATTGAATGCAGAGGCCGGGGCGATCTGGTCCACCTGAAATCTCTATAATCACAATCCGGGGCCAGAAAATCCTGTCTCCGACTCACCGATGGCATCGGAAGTATTACTCAGCCCATACAGTGTTGTTCATCACAAAATCATGTCTGTTTTTAACCACTTAACGCCCGCCGCATGTATATGTACGTCCACACGTACGTATGTATGTCACAGTGTCACTGATTGCAGTGATCATATATTTACCGATCACTGCATTTAGTGTCAGTGTGACAGTTAGTGTGACAGTGTGACATGCAGTTAGTGTTAGGTCCAGGTTAGCCCTGCAGTTAGTCCAGGTTAGCCCCTACCCCCCCTAATAAAGGTTTAACCCCTTGATCACCGCCCTAGTTAACCCTTTCACCCCTATTGCCAGTGTCACTAAGCAATCGTTTTTCTGATCGCTGTATTAGTGTCACTGTTGCCGCTAGGTAGCTATTTTTTTTTTTTATATTGTGTTTTTTTTTACTAAAGACATGTGGCTGAATACATTTTGGCCTAAATGTTTGACTAAAATTTAGTTTATTCGATTTTTTTTATAACAAAAAGTAGAAAATATAATTTTTTTTCTAAATTTTCTGTGTTTTTCCATTTATATCGCAAAAAAATAAATAAAATACCATCAAAAGAAAGATCTATTTGTGGGAAGAAAAGAATGCTAATTTTGTTTGGGAGCCACTCCGCACGACCGCGCAATTGTCTGTTAAAGCGATGCAGTGCCGAATTGTAAAAGCACCTTTGGGCATTTAGCAGCATATTGGTCCGGGGCTTAAGTGGTTAATGCAGTGCTGTCTGAGGACCCGAAGCATCCAATATTGCATTTCCAAAATCTTGGAATATTTTCATGATAATAAATATTATAGATAATGATATATATAAAGTCTTTGCAATTTTAGAGCGAGGACCATTATTTTAAATTTGTTCGACAATTTTTAGCCTGCAGCTTTTCACAGATTGGTGAACCTCTGCCCATCTTTCTTGCTAGTAATATTTACTTTGTCAGCTTTTTGTTGCCCTGTTCAAACTTTTTTGACACATGTTGCTGCCATCAATTTCAAAATGATCATGCTTTTTTCTTAAAATGCAACAATTTAAACAATGAGAGTATTAATTGCTCGTCCCCAGAACCATGAAAACTAGCAAAAATGCCCCCTTTGGACTTTAACGCAAGTATTAAAGTATAACAGATCTTTATTAATATAAAAAAATATTTTTATTATACAAAAAATTCCTTAAAAAAACATCATATAGATGTTAAAAAAACTTGAATAGCTCTGACAATACCATATAAAAATCCCTCATCTTGGAATAATTCATATAGGGACAATAGTCGTGAAAGATACATATGACAGCCCTGGTGCATTTCAATCATTTTAATCCAAGATCTTTTTCAGGGGCCTATGAAGAAGGGGGAGGTCTCTAGATATTAGACGTGTAGAAAATTAGTACAATTTCCATTGTGATTATAATTTTTCATAATCGCAACAAATTTTGCATTTGAAAACCTATAAACTTTTTAAACTAGGCACACAAAAACGTCAGAGCCCAAGGCTCAATGGCAAACATTATTACGCTTTGACAGCTTTATGTCCCTGGTTTAAAAAGTGTGTAAGTATCCAGAGACCTCCCCTCTTTCCAAGGTCCCCTGAAAAATATCTTGGTTTGGAATTATTAAAAAGTGTCAGGCCGGTCATATGTATCTTTCATGACTATCGTATATATTTTTTGGATGTATGAATTATTCCAAGATGGGGGATTTATATATGGTATCATCAGAACTATTCAAGGTTTTTTATCATTTATATCATGCCTTTTTTAAGGAATTCATTTTATAATAAAGATTTTTTTTTATATTAAAAAAGGTCTGTTATACTTTAACTTCACTAAGGTCCCAAGGGGGCTTTTTTCTTAAAATGGCACATTCGCTCAGTTTAAACATTTGATATGTTTTCTATTTTCTATTGTAAATTAAGATTTGCAAATCATTGCATTCTGTTTCTATGTAGATTTTACATAGCGTCTCAACTTGTAAAGTTAAAAAGGGATTCTGATATAGAGGATTTCAAGGGTGTGCCACATCCCATAACGAACATGGAAAAAGAGCTTTGGGGTGGGATTTTAAAGGCACTACCAGAAAGACAATAAAGTAGAAAAATATAATTAGCGTTTATTGTGAAAAAATACATTGATTGTTACATATAATCATGGACACAGAAGTATAAAATATGCAATTGAAGATACAAAGTCCTATACCAGACGCGTTTCGTAGATGAATGTCTGTCTCCTTCATCAAAGGTTATAAGGAGGTATAATATCTATAGGATTCAAATGCAAATGGTCAACAATAAGTTAATGCTTCCATTTAATACTGAGTAATCATATACAGGCATACATACTGATAACTTACATCTTGATTAATTGCATAGCCATGAAAGGTATCCACATTCATTAAAAACTACATGGAGTCTTCTGCTCACCCTACCCACATTGTGGCTGCTCCTACTGAACCTCCACTGGTAGAGATATCTCCTGCCCAAAAAATATATATATTATATATATCTATAGTACTAGTTGATATAGTGTATATATATACATATATATATATATATATATATATATATATATATATATATAGACTAACAAAAACACATATGATGTAAATGAAAAAATATTTAAAAAAAATAAAGAAATCCAAAAAAGAAAAATGGGTAAATGAACATCCATGATCTTTAAGGTACTAACTTTAGCTGGACATACCCAAAATGTGAAGTCACATCGAGAACCAGTGGCCAGGCTGGAGGTTCAGTGGGAGCAGCCACAATGTGACAGTGTAATTTTTAATTAATGTGGAGACCTTTCATGCAATTGATCAAGATGTAAGTTATCCTTATTTATGCCTGTATATGATTACTCAGTATTAAATGGAAGCATTAACTTATTAACTTATTGTTGACCAGTTGAATCTTATAGAAATGATACCTCCTGATAACCCTTGATGGAGGCAGACATTCATCTACAAAAAGCGTCTGGTATAGGACTTCGTATCTTAAATTGCATATTTTATACTTCTCTATCCACGACTATATGTAACAATCTATGTATTTTTTTCACAATAAACTCAAATTATATTTATGCCTATATATGATTATTCAGTTTTTAATGGAGGCATTAACTTATTGTTGACCATTTGTATTTGAATCTTATAGATATCTTACCTCTTTCTAACCCTTGATGAAGAAGACATACAAAATGAAAAAACAGACAGGTGGGAGAGTTTGCTTTGAATATTTAAAATTAATTAATTAGTCATTTTGGTTTGTGGTGCTAAGATGCTGTGAAGATCAGCTTTAGTTTATAAGTCAAGTGCATTCAAATCTGCTAGTGGATCTAACACTACCCTTTCCTCAGAAGCTGCTCTCCTAAGGTGTCTCCATCCAGAGTGGAGACACCCTTATGCCGCGTACACACGATCACTTTTTGTGATGAAAAAAAACGTCATTTTATCTGACGAAACAAAGCGACGTTTTTCAAACTTCATTTTCAAAAACGACATTGCATACACACCATCGTTTTTCCACAATGCTCTTGCAAAGCGTGGTTACGTAAGACACTTTTGACGGCACTCTGTTCCATTGAAGCTCCCATCTCATAACTTGCTTCTAAGCATGCGCGGGTTTAAAAACGTCGTTTTAAACGTTTTGCCCACACACCATCACTTTTTATGACACAAAAAACGACATTTTGAAAAACGACACAAAAAAATCAAGCATGTTGGAATTTTTTTTGGGTCGTATTTTTGAAGACATAAAACGACGTTTTGCCCACACACGATCATTTTAAATGACGTTTTTTAAAACGTCGTTTTTTTTCATCACAAAAAGTGATCGTGTGTACGCGGCATAAGACAGGAAATGTGTTACTGGCCGAATCCCCAGGTGAAAAAGCCAACCAAAAAAAAACTACTGCAGCCTTCACATTAAATAATTGGGAAATTGCCATATATTACACTTTGGTTGTTGAATTTAACCACTTAAGGACCGCCTACTGCACATTTACGTCGGCAGAATGGCACGGCTGGGCACATCAACGTATATATACGTTGATTTTAGTACCCAGCCGTGGGTCACGGACGCGCGCCTGCGACCCGGTCCGAAGCTCCGGGACCGCGGGATTCGCGGACCCGATCGCCGCTGGAGTGCGGCGATCCGTCCCTGGAGCGGAAGAACGGGGAGAGCCGTGTGTACACACGGCTTCCCCGTGCTTCTCTGTGGCCGCAGCATCGATCGCGTCATCCCTGTAATAGGGGGACGCGATCGATGACGTCACACCTACAGCCACACCCCCCTACAGTTGTAAACAAACACATTAGGTCACACATCCCCTACAGCGCCACATGTGGTTAACTCCCAAACTGCAGCTGTCATTTCCACAGTAAACAATGCAATTTAAATGCATTTTTTGCTGTGAAAATGACAATTGTCTCAAAAATGTGTCAAAATTGTCCGAAGTGTCCGCCATATTGTCGCAGTCACGAAAAAAATCGCTGATCGCCGCTATTAGTAGTAAAAAAAAAATCATTAATAAAAATGCAATAAAACTATTCCTTATTTTGTAAACGCTATAAATTTTGCGAAAACCGACCGATAAACGCTTATTGCGATTTTTTTTACCAAAAATACGTAGAAGAATACGTATCGGCCTAAACTGAGGAAAAAAAATGTTTTTTTTATATATTTTTGGGGGATATTTATTATAGCAAAAAGTAAAAAATATTGCATTTTTTTTAAAATTGTCGCTCTATTTTTGTTAATAGCGCAAAAAATAAAAACCGCAGAGGTGATCAAATACCACCAAAAGAAAGCTCTATTTGTGGGAAAAAAAGGACGCCAATTTTGTTTGGGAGCCACGTCGCACAACCGCGCAATTGTCAGTTAAAACGAAGCAGTGCCGAATCGCAAAAAGGGGCAAGGTCCTTTACCTGCATTTTGGTCCGGGTCCTAAGTGGTTAATACTGCTTTATTTAGATAGTTCTGGTCAGAAACGACCTCAAGACCTTAGTAATGCAAGTCAATGATTATAACCACTGTGGCCACATTACAACATATAACTTACCTGTACCTCTTCCTCATTGTGGTGATTCTATTGAGTGGTAGATGATCCAGAGGAGCGTTACCACATCTACCGGAAAACATATTAAATACTGGAGTTAAATAAATTGAAGACAGCAGTTTTAAGTCTTAAAAAATCTTAGATATTATTTTAAGTGATTGTAAAGCTTTGTTTTTCTTTTGTTTCTTAAATAACAAACATGTCATACTTACCTCCACTGTGCAGCGCGTTTTGCACAGTGTGGCCCCGATCTGTGACTTCTGGGGTTCCTCGGCAGCTCTCGCAGCTCCTTCCCACATCAGATAACCCCCTAGGAGAAGCGCTCTTCGGGGGAGGGGGTTTACCTTGCGGACGTGCTCCAGAGTCCATAGCCCCCGAATGTATAACTCAGCCCTGCCCCCGCATCATTGGATTTGATTGACAGCATCGGGAGCCAATGGCTGCGCTGCTATCAATCTATCCAATCAAGAGCCAAGACCCTGTGGAGAAAGGTACAGTGCGTCACCGGCGAGTGAATTTCATGGCTCAGGTAAGTAAAACGGGTGGGCTGGTGACTGCCAGGAGTTTTTTCACCTTAATGTATAGGATGCATTAAGGTAAAAAAAACACATGGGGTTACAACCCGTTTAATTAGCATGCATTGTACTGTCAGAGAAACCAGCAAGAAGTATTTTACTGAAATGTAAAATAATCACACGTTTAAGCCCCCGGCTGTACATGTTGCATTGCCATATGACATCCAGGCCATATAAGTGCAGCGTTAGAAGAAAATCTGGGGTTCCTGAAAAGTGTCACCACAGTCATATTCTGCCCTGCATGAGAAATCTGAAAGCGGGAGAAAATCAGATGGATGGCTGGCGGATAAGTGTAAATTACTTTAGTCTCTCTGTATTCTTGCCATTTTCTGTTGTTTTCGGTTGACAAAACAGACAAATCTGTGCTAAATAAGCACCCCTTTGTCTCCAGCTGTACCCCCTGAACCGATAGAACAGATCTGTTGCGTTCTAGCAAGTTTGTCAATATAAAAGAAAGCACATGGTGCGTGACCTTGAATCACACCGCCAAAGTCTCACAGGAAACTGCAAGCCGCTACCATTTGCAACTCATCACAAAGGAACAATGTAAGTAGCACAGACAGGTAATTTAAAAAATACTGAAGTGTTTGTCAATGCAAGGAAATGAGGATGAATGCTTTTAATAAAGGACACCTTTGTTGAAATGTTTTAGGGTCTATCAAAACTCATCTATTTTCCAGCAGTAGATGCATTTTACTGCGTGAAAATGAATTTAACGTGAAATTCCAATTATTTCCCATGTGGGAATACTCACATCTATGATCTGCAGTAGTGTGCACTTAAAGGGTAAATCTATCGCCCCATTCACAGCTACACTGCAATGTGTGTGTTTAGGTGTAAATGGGTGCCAAAGTTGAATGTCTTATAAAATGGGATCTTACATTATTATTGTTGTTATTTATATATATAGTGCCTACAATTTACACTTAACAACATAAGGGCAGACAGTACAGTTATAATAGAA
Source organism: Rana kukunoris (assembly GCA_029574335.1). NCBI lineage: Eukaryota > Metazoa > Chordata > Amphibia > Anura > Ranidae > Rana > Rana kukunoris. The sequence goes on from CM056051.1 coordinate 39,506,961, forward strand.
TTCAATACAAGAGGAATCGGGGGGGGGGGGGGTTGCTCTTTAGAGCTTACAATGTAAAAATCACAGTAAGCTGAAAAGCGAGCAACAATCTGGAACGCAAAGGTGATGTTTTTATTATTATTATTATTATTATATTATAGCATTTACATGAAAAAGTATTCCTATCCCTTGAAATTTTCAATATTTTGCCATGTTACAACCAAAAACTTGGATGTATTTTATTGGGATATATGTGATAGACCAACACAAATTAGCACAAAATTGTGAAGTGGAAGGAAAATGATAAATGGTTTTAATTTTTTTTACGAATAAATATCTATAACTAAAGTCTAGTAGAACCAATTGCCTTTATACATCACCTAATTAGTACATAGAGTCCAAATAAATACAGCTGTTCTGTGAAGCCCTCAGAGGTTTGTTAGAGAACTTTAGTGAACAAACAGCATCATGAAGGCAAAGGAACACACCAGACAGTTCAGGGATAAAGTTGTGGAGAAGTTTAAAACAGGGTTAGGTTATAACAAAATATCCAAAGCTTTGAACATCTCACAGAGCACTGTTCAATCCATCATTCGAAAATGGAAAGAGTATGGCGAAAGTAAAAACCTACCAAAACATGACCATCCACCTAAACTGACAAGCAGGGCAAGGAGAGCATTCATCAGAGAAGCAGCCAAGAGGCCAAAGGTAACTCTGGAAGATCTGCAGAGATCCACAGCTCAGATTGGAGAATCTGTTCACAGGACAACTATTAGGCGCCGTACACACGGCCGAGGTTCTCGCTGAAAATCAGCGAGAACCTCGCTGGAATGCACATTCCAGCGAGGACCTCGGCCGTGTGTACGGTCTCGGCGAGCTTCCCGTCGGAAAGCCCGTCGAGCCGAAATAGAGAGCACGCTCTCTATTTCCTTGACGGCCCGCCTGGAAGAATGGCTGGTTGCCATTCCCGACGGGCGGGTCGCCGAATTCGACGGCCGGGAGAGAACCTCGACGGGCGGAACGATGTGTTCTGCCCGTCGAGGTTCTCTGCCGTGTGTACGGCGCCTTAGACGTGCACTTCACAAATCTGCCCTTTATGGAAGAGTGTCGAGAAGAAAGCCATTGTTGGAAGAAAGCCATAAGAAGTCCCAATTGCAGTTTGCGAGAAGCCATGTGGGGGACACAGCAAACATGTGGAAGAGGGTGCTCTGGTCAAATTAGACCAAAATTTAACTTTTTTGCCTAAAAGTAAAACACTATGAGTGGGGGAAAACTAACACTGCACATCACCCTGAACACACCATACCCACCGTGAAACATGGGGGTGGCAACATCATGTTGTGGGGATGCTTTTCTTCAGCAGGGACAAGAAAGATGGTCAGAGTTGATGGGAAGATGGATGGAGCTAAATACGGGGCAATTTTAGAAGAAAACCTGTTAGGCCGCGTACACACGAGCAGACAGATTTGTTCAAATCGGTCGGGCCGACTGATTTGAACAAATCTGTCTGCTGGGGACATATTGGTTTGATCGTGTAAACACGATCAAACCAAAATCCCCGCCGCCAGACGGCGCGGTGACGTGGCGGTGACATTGGCGCGGACACGTCACCGCACCAGGAAGTAAAACACTTCCGCGCATGCGTCGAAATCATTCGACGCCGGTGCGAGAAGACATGTCTGCTGGTTAGCGTACTAACCAGCAGACATGTCGGGCGGACAGGTTCCCAGCCGACAGACTTCAAAGTATGCTTTGAAATCTGTCGGGTGGCCAAATCCGTCGGCTCGCCCCTACACACGGTCGAATCTGTCTGCTGGGACGCTCGGGCCGACCGTTTCCAGCAGATAGATTTGATCGTGTGTACGCGACCTTAGAGTCTGCAAAAGACTGGAGACTGGGACGAAAGTTCACCTTCCAGCAGGACAACAGCCCTAAACATACAGCCAGAGCTACAATGGAATGGAATGATTTAGATAAAAGCAAATTCATGTGTTAGAATGGCCCAGTCAAAGTCCAGACCTAAATCCAATTGAGAATCTGGGGCAAGATTTGAAAATTGCTGTTCACAGACTCTCTCTATCCAATCTGACAGAGCTTGAGATATTTTGAAAAGAAGAATGGGCAAAAATGTCCCTCTCTAGATGTGTAAAGCAGGTAGAGACATCCCCAAAAAGATTTGCAGTTGTAATTGCAGTGAAAGGTGGTTCTACAAAGTATTGACTCACCACACTCTTCACATATTTATTTGTAAAAAATGTTGAAAACCATTTATAAAAGAAAGCTCTATTTGTGTAAAAAAATTATATAAATTTCATTTGGATACAGCGTTGCATGACCACGCAATTGGCAGTTAGATTAGTGCAGTGCCGAATATCAATAAAAAATGCCCAGGTCATGAAAGGAATAGAATCTTCCAGAGTGGTAAATAAAATGTAACCTTCGCAACTCCTGTACTAACAAAGAGTAGAGAAGTGGAATTATAAAGGCAGTCCATCCCATTAAGCTTCAGTCTGTAAGTCTTAGGGCCCGTTCACACCAGAAACAACATACAACTGCGCTTTTCTGACTGCATGATCTCATGCATTTGAAGCTAAGTTGATGTGCTTTTGGCACACGCTTGAATGCATTTTGCTTGCGTTTAGCACTTCGTTTGTAAAGCATTTTTCTATACGCTTTTGGGCTTGGCTTAAAGTGGCATGGTGCGGGGCATTTAAAATGCATTTGTAGCACGCTTCCCTGAATTTGCGGTGTGCAGAAAAATGTAGCATGCTCTACTTTTTTTTTTTACTTCGCTGAACTGTGGACAATGTCCATAGGGATTACCTTGATTTTGGATGGTCTATGCAGTTGGAGTGGAGTTCAAAATGCAGCTAACTGCACGTGAAAGGGCCTTAAATTAACCCTGCTCTGTCCATAATCTTCTGTATAGGCCAAATAAAACAATATCTTTCTGTACTCTCTGAGAAAATATCAAATCAGAAAACTGCTTACAAAACCCAAAGTCTCATAACCCAAACATGTTTCACTATAACTGGTTTCATCAGGGGTGAAATTAGTGCATTGTGTGAAAAAGTGTGACCAAGAAAAGCCATGTATAATGAAATAATAAAATATATAATTACTATATAATAAAAAGTGAGTAATACAAATGTTAAATGGAGTGATGAATCTGACAGCATCTTGCTACTATATTTACACACTTATTTTATAGTAAATAAATAAAATAATCTCTGTGAGGTGGTGAAGAGGCATTGGGGTTTATTTACTAAAGATGGAGAAAAATCAGGCTCACTTCTGCATAGAAACCAAAGAGTTTCTAACTTCAGCTTGTTCTATTAAAGGGTCACTAAAGGAATTTTTTTTTAGCTAAATAGCTTCCTTTACACTAATGCAGTCCCGGTTTCATGTCCTCATAGTTAGTTTTTGCTGTAACCCTTCTCTGTTCTGCGCACCTGGTTGTCTGTTTCCTTATGAAAAAAGTACTGGGAGCTTCTCTCTGTGGTCTCTTATCAAGGAGGTGTGATTACTGTGTGTCTAAAAACAAAGGGCCAGATTTACAAAGAAGTTACGTCGGCGTATCTCGAGATACGCGGCGTAACTTCTAGGACGCGCTGGCGTATCTTTTTTCTGTATTCAGAAAGCAAGATACGCCGGAATATTGCTAAGATCCGACGCGACGCGGCGTATCTAGCAAATGAGCTAGATACGCCGATTCACGAACGTACTTGCGCCCGGTCGCATTTTTTTACGCCGTTTGCGTAAGCTCGACGTAAAGTTACCCCTGCTATATGAGGCGTATGCAATGTTAAGTATGGACATCGAGACAGCGTCAAATTTTCCGTTGTTTGCGTAAAATGTTCGTGAATAGGGCTTTGCGTAAGTTACATTCACGTCGAAACCAATGAGTATTTGCGGCGTAATTTTGAGCATGCACACTGGGATACGCCCACGGATGGCACATGCGCCGTTCGTTAGAAACCTCATTTACGTGGGGTCATGGTTGATTACCATACAACACGCCCACTCCAAGCCTACTTTGAATTACCCGGGCTTACGCCGGTCCATTTACGCTACGCCGCCGTAACTTTGGGCGCAATTTCTTTGTGAATACAGCACCTGCCTCTCAAAGTTACGGTGGCGTAGTGTAAATAAGATACAAAGATACGCCTCTGTACGTGAATCTGGCCCAAACACTGCCCTGTATTGGCTCTGTGTCTCTATACTTCACACAAGCATGAAACTAGATGAAAAACGAAACTGAAACTGCAGGTACATTAAATTGGTTGATTTTTATCTATTTTTAATCATTTTTAAAATAAATCAGTTAACTATTATGTCTCTATACCCTGTAAACAGTCATTTCAGCAAAAACATTTTTTTCCTTTACAACTTCTTTAAGCTTTGGCAATAAAACCTGGAAGCTGATTGGTTTCTATGAAGAAGTGAGCCTGATTTTGCACTGTCCGGCTTTAGTAAATAAACCCCATTATGTTGTCGCCTCACTGCCTGGATTTAAAACAGTAAAACCCACAGCACCACGCTTCCACAGTAGCAGGGCAGCGTGGCCCTATTCATTTAAATGGATTGTGCTCAGTGGGTGGTGCTGCCTACCAAACGTGACAGCTGGGATCATTTTTGTTGCACCATGATTTGAAGCATAACAGCCATTGCATGCGTATACCACTGTAAGGATGCCTTTGTAGCTTAGGGGAGAGGTAAAAATACAGTTCAGCTGCACGTTTTGACAGCTCCCCAGCTGATAGTGTAAACTAATGCCGCGTACACACGATCGGTTTGCCTGATGAGAACGGTCTGATGGACCGTTTTCATCAGACCAAACCGATCGTGTGGGACCCATCGTTTATTTATCCGTCAGTTAAAAAAAATGAAACTTGTTTTAAAATTATCTGATGGATACCTTACCGATAAAAAAAAAACGATCGTCTGTAAGCACGTCCATCGGTTAAAAATCCACTCATGCTCAGAATCAAGTCGACTCATGCTTGGAAGAATTGAACTTCCTTTTTTTCATCACGTCGTTGTGTTTTACGTCACCACGCTCTGAGGCCGTGTACACGATCGGTCCAACCCGATGAGAATGGTCCAAAGGACCGTTTTCATCGGGTCACCGCTGAAGTGGCCTGATGGTCTGATGTGCGTACACACCATCAGTTCAAAAACCGATCGTGTCAGAACGCAGTGACGTAAAACACAACGACATGATGAAAAAACAAAGTTCAATGCTTCAATTCTGAGCATGCGCGGGTTTTTGAACCGATGCTTTTGCATATTAACGATCGGTTTGGACCGATGGTCAGGCATCCATCAGTCCGATTTTAAAGCAAGTTTTAAAACTTTGGTCCGAAGGACGACAGACCGATGGGCCGTACACACGGACGGTTTGGACCGATGAAACTGGACTTCAGTCCATTTTCATCGGTTTGGACCGATCGTGTGTACGCGGCCTAACACGATCGGTGTTTTAACTGATGGCGTGTAGGCAAGACTGATGAAAGTTAGCTTTATCGGTTAACTGATGGAAAAATCCATCAGACAGTTTTCGTCGGATTGACCGATCGTGTGTACAGGGCATAAGCCTTAATCTATCTCTGATACAACAGGTAATAAATGGAATTCCGTATTTTAAACAATTCACAACACAGCAGCAATACTATAACAAAAACATGAATATTTATAGATACGGATTTTTTTAGTAGATGAATATGTTTCGCTGTGACTAGTCTATATGATACTGATGAGAGATCAACAGAAAATATTCAGACTGGCTTACAGACTTTACACGTGTCTGTTCAGTGCTAATATTTCATGCTAAGGCCAGTAAGATCATTTTTTAGGTAGATGCCAAGATTATTAATTAGCATGAGCAATGTTTGAAATTCCAGAGGGTCCGGCTTTTTACGGCAATGAAGCAAGAACATTCAAAGCCGTCCCTAGAAGCCCTCTATCATTACTTCCAGCTCACAGTCATATAAGGCCCTTTAGCTCAACACTTAGCTATCATTCTTCTTGTATATTAAAATGAATTGCTAGATTTCAACAGAAAAGGGGAAATTATTCTGATTACAACTTTCAGCAAATAAATACACTGAAAAGGTTATTTAAAGGCATCATAGTACACATTTAATTTCTACTATAAATCTATTACACACACCCAGTATAAACCTGCTTATCTACATGTGTCTGTAGAAGCAAAGGTTGAAAAAAGAGCTCTATCGTAACAAAAAAAACTGGCTGTTACTAGGCAGATTTCATAATCTGCCCAGCTCCTGGTCCTAGGTGGTTCAACTTCCTGTCCTAAGACCCCATTGCCTCTCTCTGGTCCAGAGCGCCCAGAGGCGATTCAGTTCGCATGTTTTGCGCTATATAAGTTTCTCACTCACTCACTCACTCACTCACACTCACTCTCTGGGCATTACTGTGCCTAAAAATTGCCCAGCATGAACCTTTCCCTGAAAACCAGGAAGAAAAAGGAACTGGGCTTCACATGCCCACACATATGATGGATACGGCCACAACATGAGTTGGAGGATAAGAATTTTTGTGGTCTGGCTTTGAGTAGACACCTAATGTAACGCACCTCATCCCAAAATGAGCTGGAGGATATAAGGCAAGTGTTTGCAATGATTTCTGGAACGATTGGGGAGCTATTAATATGTTTTAGGGACTATTTAATGTGATTAATTTTAGCTTGCAATTTTTTTTTTTTTTTTAATTATGCCCGGAACCCTGCTTTAAAGAATTCTAGCCCCTCCCCTCCCAAATACTTACCTGAGCCCCATCTCGATCCAGTGATATGCATGAGAGCAGCAACTCTCCAGGGTCTCTCTCTCCTCATTGGCTCACACAGCAGTAGGAGCCATTCGCTCTTGCTGCTGTCAATCACAGCCAGTGAGCCAATGAGAAAAGATCGGAGGGTGAGGCCCAGCCATGCTTTGTGTGTGAATCGACACACAGAGGGGGTTATTTACGAAAGGTAAATCCACATAAAGGTTAAGATAAATCCACTTTGCAATACAAGTGCAAACTACATGTGAAATTGCACTGAAAGTGCACTTGGAAGTGCAGTCGCTTCTTAAATTTGAGGGGTAGATCTGAAATGAGGAGAAGCTCTGCTGATTTTATTATCCAATCATGTGCAAGTTAAAATGCTGTTTTTTATTTTCCTTGTATGTCCCCCTTGGATCTACAGTGACTGCACTTCCAAGTGCACTTTCAGTGCAATTTCAAGTGCACTTTGGGGGATTTGCCTTTCGGAAATCTCAGGAGCAAGGTGCCTCCATAGAAAGAGGTTTGCTATTGCAGGCAATCGGCAGGGGGAGGAGCCAGGACAGCCAAAGCGGCAAAGGCAAAAAGAAGGGGATTAGGACTGCTCTGGGAAAAACAATTAAGTGTTATTTTTATTTTATTATTTCCTTTAAAATCACTTTAAAAACGGAGAGTATTAATTTACCATAAAACCAAAACATAAAAAATAATGGAGAAGATGCTGCTCCTAATTAACAAAAGGGCACAAGCAAACTTTCAATCTTTTATAAAAGAATTCACATACATCAGGATATTATTATTACCTCAGCCGACAAATGAACGAACGTCGGGATCCCATACACATTCGCATTGAGGATTGTTGCCCTTCTTTCTTCACTGTACCGGTTTTCAAGTCCAAAATCCGTCCTAAGCAAAAAAAAAATAGAATGATTCATTTTCCTTCTCAGTTTCCTAATAAATTAACATTTTCATCAAGCTGTCTTTTAAAGAATGCTCATATTTCTGTTGATTAGTTACTTCAGGAGAACTTTTCTAGACATATGACATATATAGCGTCTAAAGTGTTTTCTAACAATCCGTCTGCTCCCTTGAAATAATTCATTTTAATGGTAACTTTAAACCTTCTATGGTCAGCACATAAACAAGTGTGATGCAGTCTCCCACCTGTCATATTGATAAAATAATATTTCCAACTGTCTGCACCTTCACATCACGGTGTGAGGAAAATACCATTGTCCTGGTCCACCCTTTCCTCTTTGTCTGATGATGGAATGTATGCTAACATATCACACAATGGCGACAGAAAAATAATGGCTTCTTCTGGCACTGTACACACACAGTCAGTACAGACATACAGTATCTCACAAAAGTGAGTACACCCCTAACATTTTTGTAAATATTTTATTATATCTTTTCATGTGACAACACTGAAGAAATGACACTTTGCTGCTGCTTGTATAGCAGTGCAAATTTGCTGTCCCCTCCAATATAACACAAAGCCATTAATGTCTAAACCACTGGCAAGTGAGCACACCCCTAAGTGAAAAGGTCCAAATTGGGCCCAATTACCCATTTTCCCCCCCGGAGGGGGGATCGCAGACTAGGTCTCCTGGTGGGCCAGGTAAAAGCGGCGGAAGGGGGGTGTTCCCTCTCGCTCCTCCGGTATAACAGCCGCACGACTTTTAGCTGCATTGGTTGTTATCCCTGGAGAGCCGACAGCCCGCTCTAAAAAAAATGGTACCAGGATGATGCCGGCAGCTGCAGGTATCATCCCGGTATAACTCCCTAAATTCGAGGCCGCATAGGTGCGCACGTTCGACACTAAGGGGTTAAACTATGAGTTTAAATAGACTTTAAGATACATGAATAATGTCATCTTAGACTGTAACTATTTTTTCTCATCTTTCTGGCTGATGGTGTACTCAGACATCTGATTTCATTTGGACTTTCAGTAGCAGAATAAAAGATGAGATTTCTACTACATGTTTTGTTAATTAATTAGACTGTGGTTATAAAACCAAACTGTGTGTGACATATGGCTTGGGTGAGCCCTAGCCAGGCTTTTCCTGTTATGAGTGGTATTGGTTAGAAGAACACGTGTCTGGCATGGTACAACCAGCTTTCACTGATTATCTGAGTTCACAGGACAGTCACTATAAACCTAGTGCAGGACGAACCTGCTTGGACAGTTCCTGGGCATAGTTTACTGCTGCCATTACCAATTAAGCCTTTGCACCCTAGTTATTGTATAATAAACTGTGCTGGGTAATATGCTGGCATTTTAAAAATTAGTAATGATAATGACAACTATTGTCCTTTGCCTACAGCTGAGTTGTTTTCCATTACACCCCTTAATCATCAGAAAAGCATACCGATAAAAAAAAAAGAAGAAAAACTTTTGAAATTAAAATGAGCTAAATACATTTCAAATGCATTTCCTTTTTTTTTTTTAATACAGTTAAAAAAAAAATCCCTTGATTTCTGTGCAAGGAAGCAATGATCACTTTGTAGAGATAAGACACAGCCTGCTGAGTTAAAGGGGTTGTAAAGGTTAATTTTTTAATTTCTAAATAGGTTCTTTTAAGCTAGTGCATTGTTTGTTCACTTACCTTTTCCTTCAATTTCCTTTCTAAGTTATTATAATTATTATTACAGGATTTATGTTTTTCTTTGTCTGAATTTGTCACTTCATGTTTCTCCTTAGTAAGCTTGCCCCCATCATCCGAGCTGAACACATTGTCTCCTCGCAGGGATGTAGTCCCAAGGGAAGGGGGGAGCATGCGGACTAACCCCCAGCCAGAACAGCTCAGGTGATGGGGCAAGCTTACTGAGTTCCTTTTGCTGGGCTGTACGGGAGCAGTGCGCTGTTTATTTTCTTTTGTTTTTTTATTTAAGTCTAGTCCCTGCAACCTGTGCCATCCAATGAGCTGCTAAAAAATTTAGCTTGTCGGCATTTTTCAACAGGGCACAATAGGTCAGCATTGTGGTGTGAAAGGGGCAGATAGAAAGCAAAACACGTTATGTGCCATTGTAGTTGATTGTGTTGATCAAGTGCAGAAAAAAAATCAGTCGCAAAACAGGCCCTGAAACATTGAACACCTTTTGATTTGATGCACCTAGAATGTATTTAGCTATTTTTAAACTGAAGGTTTAATTGGACTTTTACATATATGAATTAATGTCTTTGATTTTTTTTCTCTTTTAATTTCCCTGGCTGATGGTGTACACAGACATCTGTTTTAATTCGATGTTTTGATAGAATTTCTACTACATGTTTCATTAAATATTTAGCCTGTGGTTATAAAACCAGAACTATGTGTGACATATGGCTTAGGTGAGCCCTAGCCAGGCCTTTCCTGTTATCTGCAGTGCTGGTTAGACAAACATGTGTCTGGCATAATACAAAAAGCTGTGACAGAATATCACAAATGAAAAAAATCATTTTTAATATTCAAAGCAAACCCACCCATGCATCCTTGCCTGCATGCTTTATTTTGTTGAGAAATCACTTTGAAAAAATAGCATTTCTAGCAGACCATCTTGAGTAAGGGCAGATGATTCATGTAACATTTAATTTCTGGAATCCGTCTGCTCTTAGCTCAGGCAGAATGGTACGCTTAGCTGAGAAAGCCCATCCTCTTAAATGGCCATAAAGACTCTTGGGATAAAAGAAATTGTGTTGGCCTAGGCCAGAAACCAAAAATATCTATGTATTTACCAATGCCAGCAGCATAATGCCGCATACACACGCTCTGAATTTCTGACAACAAATGTTTGATGGGAACTTGTTGTCGGAAATTCTAACCGTGTGTAGGCTCCATCGGACATTTGCTGTCGGAATTTGAGAGCTGGTTCTCAAATTTTCCGACATGTTCTTGTAAATTCCAGTCGAGTGTAGACAATTCCACGCATGTTCTGAATAAAGTACGAGACGGAAGCGTTCGGTCTGGTAAAACTAGCATTCGTAATGGAGCTAACACAATAGTCACGCTGTAACAGACTGAAAAGCACAAGGCTGAAATTGTCTCTCACCAAACTTCTACTAACACGACTGGTATTGAACTTCCCTTTAATAGTGCCATCGTCCGTGTTTGCGTTCTTGGAGATCGGAATTTCGGACAACATTTGTGCGACCGTGTGAATGCAAGACAAGTTTAAGCCAACATCCTTTGGAAAAAAATCCACGTTTTTTTTGTCGGAATGTCCGACACGGCATAAGAATTAAAAATAGTTCATGTCAACTGAGAGAGTTTAGTTCTACTTTAAATTGGTAGCAGGTAAAATTGCCCACTAAGTATTTTCTATATTATTTGTACAGCCATTTTCATAAGTCCATTTAGAAAGTGGTTTTATCTATCACCACTGACTTCTTTACTATTTTCTGTTACAGAGTATAATCCCTAGGTTGACTTTGTATAGGTCACATCAGTTAGGAGGTGATGTTGAAACAAAACTACCAGACGTTAATTCCACCAATTTTTCAGCTGCCAGACGTTAATTCCACCAGTAAAGTCCACCTTAGAAATCAGTAGATATCAGTGCCCATCCAAAACTGCAATATCAGTTTGGTTGTACCCTATAAAGTGGGCCCGAACTAAAAAAAAAAAAAGATCTGCTGTCTTATAGATATCTTAAAATGTTTATTGTATTAATCGGTACCCAAAATAATTAATGTTTGGCTTGAATACCTCCTGAAAAAAAAAAGTGGTGCATTTACTGTGCCTGGGCACTCCTGAATCTCTAGCCTCCTAGCTGTACCTGAAGAGCTGCAGTACAAGAAAATCCCCACGCCCTTCCTCTGCCAAGGGACACAGCATATAATAAGGAATTGTGAGTTAGTTATGGAGAAAAAATTAGCTGGAATGCGTCTATAGTCCATCCTTTCTTATCCTATTTACTGCAAAGAAGTCATTGAAAGAATTTTCAGATCTCAGGGGATCCCAGCTAAAATTAATTAATTGAAAAAATGTCCTTTAAACTGGTGATTAGTGGGAATGGCCCCTGTATGGTGGTGGTCATAACGCCACCTTTACAGACAGCTAAAAAGATAATCGGTGTCATGCCACTGGTTCTGCCAAGTGCCATTTAAAGCGGAACTATCCGGGTACTAATAGAAGGTCAATCAGCGACAGCTCAAGGAACCCTTAGCACCCTCTGGTCCAGCCGGTTCCAACCTTACAGCCGCTGACATCCTAACAACCAATAACATCATTGGTTGATAAGGAGGATGTCGGGTGCTTGCACAACATCCTTATTTGCCCCTCCCCTGCCCCTTTCTGTCATCACTGAAGTCATGTTAGCAGAGTGAGGAAGAGAAACTGAGAGAGAAGAGAAACATTGGGACACTAGTCAGTCAGACGCCAGTGTGCAAAGCTGTATTTGCTTTGGAAGAATAAATCACCTCTAACTTTGACTATCCTATGTGTGTGAACGTTGCTGCATTAAGCCAAATTATTAGTTCAGTGTTTTACATTTTAGAATGGGGTCCCTCGAATTGTGTATCATTTTTAAGGATGCCTTGACTGAAAAAGGTTTAGAAACATTGCTGTGGAGGAACCCTTGGGTTCCACAGAACCATTGTTGGGAATGGCTGCTATAGGCAATACTGCTGAATAGTCCTTTGCTTTTGTTGGACAAAGTGTCCAAACTCTCGGTTCACATTCTTTGGTGCCCTGGAATGACTGATGACAGTTTTTTTTTTAAATAAAATAAGTTAATGTAATGGACACAAAATTGTTAGCAAATATTATATACACTATTATTTTGATGAATAATCTGGGATGATGACTGCTATGGAATGACAGCTGTTCTATATATTCATAATGGGAAACAGATGGTCTTCCAAAGTGGCACCAACAAATCTGAAAGTCCACAGAAGTGCATATATATATTTGTTGGAGCAATTGCTCAGTGATAACACCATTTCATTTCCTATGTTGATTACACTCTCTTGCCGCGTACACACGATCATTTTTTGTGATGAAAAAAAACGACGCTTTCTGTGAAGTAAAAAACGACGTTTTTGAAACGTCACTTTTCAAAGACGATGTTGCATACACACCATCGTTTTTTTCACAAAAAGCGAGGTTACGTTCACCACTCTTTTCCATTGAAGCTCGCTTCATAATAGCTTCTGGGCATGCGCGGGTTGAAAAACGTCATTTTAAACAACGTTTTTGCTACACACGGTGACTTTTTGTGAAACAAAAAACGACGTTTTGAAAAACGACACAAAAAATTCAAGCATGTTGGAATTTTTTTTTGGTCGTTTTTTTTAAGACAAAAAACGACGTTTTGCCCACACACGATCAATTTAAATGACGTTTTAAAAAACAGTGTTTTTTTTCATCGCAAAAAACGACCGTGTGTACGCGGCATCTGTACCAGAAAATATACTTGATTTTCTGACACTTTCAGGTTCATACATGAAACCTGTTTCAAGTACACTGTATATATTTTCTGTCTCAAAGAGAAATTAATCACAGTACTATACAAATTTTGGATTAGAAAATGGTGAAATTACCCTGGGACATATAAATAAAAAAAGAATACTAAATGGGTAGCTAGATTATATAAGCCAAATTACTGTTTCCCAAAAGCTGTAATGTAAGTAGTCTGGACCTCATGACTCTATGCAGCTTCCCCTTTATTGTCAAAGAAGCCCTGATCTATGGTGGCATGGACTCCACTAGACCTCTGAAGGTATGCTGTGGTATCTGCCACAAAACCGTAAGAGTTCACTTTTTCCCCCAGCTTGCCTTCTTCCCCAGGTAAGCGATGCATATGCACCTGGATAACCACATGATGAAAACGAAAATGTGACTCATCAGACCAGGCCACCTTCTTCCATTGCTCTGTGGTCCAGTTCTGATGCTCACATGCCCATTGTAGACGCTTTTGGCTATGACCATAGGTCAGCATGGGCAACCTGACTGGCCTGTGGCTACGCAACCCCACAGACAACAAACTCCCATGTCTGTTCTGACACCTTTCTACCTAAACCAGCATTATATTTTTTGGCAACTTTAGCTACAGTAGATCTTCTTTTGGATCCGACTACGTGGCTCAGCCTTTGCTCCCCATGTGCATCAATAAGTCTTGCCCGCCCATGACCCGTTGCTATTTTTCATTCCTTGGACCACTTTTGGTAGATCTTGATGACTGCGGACAGGGAGCATCCCACCGGAGCTGCAGTTTTGGAGTTGCTCTGACCCAGTCGTCTAGCCATTACAATTTAGCCCTTATCAAAGTTGTTCAAATCCTTATGCTTTTTTTTCTGCTTTCAACACATTAACTTCAAAGACAAAATATTCACTTGCTGCCTAATATATTCCACCAAAAATCAGGTGCCACAGTAATGAGATTATCAATATTATTCACTTCATCTGTCAGTGGTCATACCTTTATGACTAAGGCCGGGTTCACACTAGCTGTGGCCGCAGATTGCAGCAGGGGGTCTGGTGCGTCCCAGTTCTCTGTTTCAGAGGCGAATCAGGTCTGAATTTTTGCCTGAATTCAGACCTGAAATGCAGCCTAAGATGCACAGGACCCTTTTCTTGTGCGGACCTTGGCTGCACCGGAGCTGCATGAATCGGCTTCATTGAGAGCTGGTCACAGTCTCCTGTTATGAGAATTGGATGCATTAAATTTGCATAGGTGTGAACCTAGCCTAGATTGGATGTGTATGTATATTGTGGCAGTGCGGTATCCTGCTAGGATCTAAATAGAGGTTTTATAATCCAGGATTCTCAGCCAGGCACTTTGAGGGGCTCCAGGGGATTTGCCTCATGTAGAGGAAACTGGCTTTTTAGTTTCCTCATTGTTTCGTAAAGTCAGTTTTGGGACCTGGAGCCTGGAGATTCCTTAGAGATCCAGAAAGGGTTTTGTGAACAGCCAGCACACTGCACACGTGTGTGCAGTGATTTTAGTTGTGACCTGACCATGGTTCTGGGCTCCACCCTGGCAGACAGGAGGTCTTCACCTAGGAGAGAGGTGGGAGCCAGAGCAGCACTGGCCACTTTATTAGGTACATCTGTTTAATTGCTTGGTAACACAACTTGCTAATCTGCCAATCACATGGCAGCAACTCATTGCATTTAGGTATCCAGACATGGTGAAGATGACTTGCTGAAGTAAATCGAGCATCAGAATGGGGAAGAAAGGGGATTTAAGTGACTTTGAACGTGGTTGTTGGTGCCAGAGTATTTTAAAAACTGCTGATCTACTGGGATTTTCACGCATAACTATCTCTAGGGTTTACAGAGAATGGTCAGAAAAAGAAAAAATATCCAGTGAGTGGCAGTTGTGTGGATGAAAATGCCTTGTTGATGTCAAAGGTCAGAGGAGAATGGGCAGACTGGTTTGAGATGATAGAAATGCAACAGTGACAAATATCCACTCGTTACAACCAAGGTTTGCAGAATACCATCTCTGAACGTACAACACATCCAACCTTGAAGCAGATGGACTAAACCAGCAAAAGACCACACTGGGTGCCACTCCTGTCAGTTAAAAATAGGAAAGTAAAGGCTACAATTTGCACAGGCTCACCAAAATTGGACAATAGAAAATTGGAAAAACTTTGCCTGGTCTGATGAGTCTCAATTTCAGCTGCGACATTCAGATTGTAGGGTCAGAATTAGGCGTAAACAACATTAAAGCATGGATCCATCCTGCCCGGGAGATTCACATTATGGATGTGCAGCTGACAAATCTGCAGCAACTGCGTGATGCTATCATGTCACTATGGACCAAAATCTCTGAGGAAGGTTTCCAACACTTTGTTGAATCTATGCCACAACGAATTAAGGTAGTTCTGAAGGCAAAAACGGGTTCCAACCCAGTACTAGTAAGGTGTACCTAATAAAGTGGTAGAGGGAAGTATATATGTATATATTATATTGCAGTGAATAAACAAGGTTACTGTATGTTTGGGATTAGGATTACATAGACGGAACATCAACAACCACCATTACGTATACCATTGGCACTGCAACCTAGGATCATGTGCATGACTCGGAGATCAGCCACTGTCCAGAGTTCAGCACAGGGCTCCTCGCTGCTCCTCAATTTTATTTACCGTAAATCATAACACACTTGGTGTTAACAGCCATAATGACTCTAACAGCATTAGGACAGAAATAAAAATGTAGGTCAACAGCTGTGATTAGCAAAGCTTTCTCTTTTACGAGTTCCCAAGATGAAGATAAAAAATATTCCAAATAACTGAAAATGTGAGGTTACAAAAAATGGAACCTTAACTTGTTCCAAATAAAAAAAAAAAGAAAAAGGCAGATGAGGGCACAGGAAAACAACAAGGAAATGAGCGGCCACTGGGGCTGTGAGGGTGTTTGATACCAGGCCAGAAATCTAGTGGGTTTTTAAAAGGATGACTTTCACCACTAAAAACATGTTTCCTGACTGTGCCAAGACACATGTCATTATTCCAGGAGATGAGAGCACAAGGAAAGGATTAATGTGTCTCAACTGTGAAAAAAAGAAGAAAAAATATGAAGGTTTTCTAAATAAAGGCTGATGTTTTTACATATTAGAAAGTTATCCGCAATTGCTTCAGAGGCAACTCTGTTATGCTCCTACTTCTTCTTTATGTGGCAACAAATGACACTCAACACCTGGAGAACTTTTCTCCCAAAATGGCTAACGTTACTCCCTTTCTCCCTATCATGTGGAAGGAGATTTTAACCACTTAAGACCCGGACCAATACGCAGGTAAAGGACCTAGCCAGTTTTTGCGATTCGGCACTTTGTCGCTTTAACAGACAATTGTACGGTCGTGCGACGTGGCTCCCAAACAAAATTGACGTCCTTTTTTTCCCACAAATAGAGCTTTCCTTTGGTGGTATTTGATCACCTCTGCGATTTTTATTTTTTGCGCTATAAACAAAAATAGATACTTTTTGCTATAAAAAATATCCCCCAAAACTATATAAAAAACATATTTTTTCCTCAGTTTAGGCTGATACGTATTCTTCTACATATTGCATATCACTAACAGTAATATTTAATCTGCTTGGGCTGTATATTTTGCAGAAAGAAGGGTGTTTAAAACAGCTGATTGGGCAGATTATGAGAATTCTAAGCCTGGGACTGTAACTGTGAAACAGGTGTGCCAGGGTACCAGCCCTAGCAGATACAGGAGCCGTGTAACCACACGCAAACGGAGGTGTATCAGAGTCACGGGATCTAAAGAGCCGCCTGGTCTTCAATAGGGGCCACTGGAGATGTCGATGTCATGCTGTGAGGCAGCCCCCACAGGTTGCGGCTCTCTAACACACCCGTGCAGGCACAGTGCCAACAAAAAGCCCACTGGAAGGACTCAGGGTACACCCAGGATACAAAGTAACAAGGTAAGACTACTGCAGCAATCTAAGAAGAGACACTAGGGGGAAGAGGCAGGGAACAGGTGTGAAGCACAGGAGAGCAGGGGGAAGGGGAAGATGGGCAATAGCACACAGAGATGGACATAGCAAGCAGGAAAGCAGTGCAGACAGGGAAACAACAAAAAATGAAGCTGTGGACAGCAACAGAAAATAAAGGGAACCCTTAGACAAAAACCTAAGGGAATACAAGACTGAGCAAACACACATAATATAAGTATACTCAAATGACAGCAAACGTCACAAGAAACAGGGAGGTCCGGCTACAGCAAGGAGACACGTTGCTCGAACACTAACCCACAGGTGCAAGCACTTAATAATACCTACTGTAGATTCAAAGTGGATTGTCGGGAACCCAAATAGCTTAGACAGGGGGTAAAACCCGTATCCAGATCAATGTACAGGGAACTGTGTCATGGTCTAAAAGGGATTTAGTGTCACCTGGGGTTCTCACCCATGCAGGTTCAGGAACTCTATGATGCTTGTTTCATAAGGAGGAAACAGATTTTTTTTTTTCTCAAGGGTTGTCAAATCTTGGCCAGGGTCCTGAAACCTAGAGACTCTGTAGAGTATTGGAATGAAGCCTCCAGCTTAGGCCCTCTTAGACTAAGGTGACCTTATTTTTTTAATTAAATCCAGGGACATATTTTTTCTTTACTAGTAATGGTCACAATCAGCGTCTGTGCCCGCCTCCCGCCTCACAGCCTCTCAAGTCTTACTCTTCGGGCCCCGGCTACTACTGGGTGGGGAGTGGAGAAAGATCACTCCGCCAGGGAAGGCAAGGAGATAGGCAGGTGGCTGGCCAGGATTTGAGCCAAGGCAGAAGAACAGGCGAGCGGAGCTGAATGGGCATGCACCTGAAACTGAAGAAATATTCCCTCTGCTCCGACCAGCACATGATCATCAGAAAGGGGTACAGATAATGGAGAAAAATACAACCCCCCTATGCTAGTAGGCACGGAGGAGCAGGGGGGTGTAATTAAAAATGTTTTATTTTAAATCTGCACTGACTTTTGCACTGCACTGTCTTTGAAATTCCCCCTGCCCCCTATTAAATCCAATCTGGGGACAAAACCAGGGACAAACTTGGTCCGGGGACAGTGTCCTCAATCAGGGTACTGTCCCCTGAAACTGGGGATGTCTGGTCACCCTATCTTAGACCCCTTTCACATGGGCTTTCCTATCAGGTCCGCCTGTCAGTTTTTCAAGTGGACCTGATCGGAGCCTCCATTCACTCCTATGGGGCAGCGGATGTCAGCAGTGACATGTCCACTGACACCCGCTGCTATCCAATCCGATCCTATCCGTAAAATCCAGACGGATGGAGACCTTTATTTTCCAACCGTCTGGTAGATCGGATGGGATCGAATGAAAACGAACAGGCAGTCTCCCCAAGGTAATACATAAAACCTGGCCTGTTAGTGAGCCCTGAGGACAGGGTTAATGACCATTTCCTTAAAGGGGTTGTAAAGGTACAATTTGTTTTCCTAAATATCTTCCTTTACCTTAGTGCAGTCCTCCTTTACTTACCTCATCCTTTCATTTTGATGTCCTTATATCTTCTGAGAAATCCTCACTTCATGTTCTTCTGTCTGTAACTCCACACAGTAGTGCAAGGCATTCTCCCTGGTGTGGAGTGTCATGCTCGCCCACTCCCTTGGACTACAGGAGAGTCAGGACGCCCACTAACACACAGCTCCTTTCTCTATCTGCAACGTAGAGAGCGTCCTGACTCTACTGTAATCCGAGGGAGGGGGCGAGCATGACACTCGACACCAGGGAGAAAGCCTTGCATTACTGTGTGGAGTTAAACAGAAGAACAGGAAGTGAGGATTTCTCAGAAGAAATAAGGACATTTAAAAGCAAAATCGAAGGATGAGGTAAGTGAAGAAGGACTGCACTAAGGTAAAGGAAGCTATTTTAGAAATTGTACATTTACAACCCCTTTAAATGTATTTCACTGGCTGGATTTGAGTTCATGGAAAGTGCTAGATTTGAACTGAAACTCTACAGTAGGTATTTGAATATGAATCTGCTTCCATAAATTATTCTATAGGTTTTACAGAAAATATGAAATAGCACTGAAAATACACACAGGTAGGCAACTTTTCTCAACCTTTTTAAAAAGCTGTTAAAGCACATCAATTTAGAGTTAACTAGGAGCTCTTGTGCTAAAATTATTGTTCTCACTCTGATGTTCGTGGCGATATGTCATGTGTGGTGAGACCGCGGTGAGACAGCGCAGCCGTATCAGTGAAAGTGTTCGGCAGTATTGGGGCTGATGCATCACTTTCACTTTGAAGCCGGTGTCTTGTCGATTTAGTTCCCCTATCAATATGATTCCCTACTTGACTGCGCAGGCGCAGACGAAGCCCGCGGAAATCTCGGAACCTAGTGCGGCATCCAGTCTCATTCCCGTGGATTTGAGGACGTTAAAAAAAGAGCCAGGAGGCTGAACGAGCACTCACTTACAGCAAATTCCACATCGCCCTGGACCTCTTGCTACAGCTGCTCAGGTTCGGTGATCTCCGTCAGCTCGGATTGCGCCTGTGGAGTCAAGAGGGGAACCATATCGATAGGAGGAACCATATCGGCAGATCACTGGCTATACAATACCCACACAGGCTGATGCCTGCCGTGGTTAGGTACAGAGGAAGTAAAGCTTTTAGTGACCCGAAAAGGGTAAAATGCAAAAAAAAAAAAAAAATGGGAACGTTTCAGGCAATGAGATCAAAAATGTCTGGGGAAAAAAACTTGAAATATAGGGTTGAACCCTTAAGTTTCTGACTAAAGTTCCACTTTAAGCTTTTACAAAAAAAAAACCTGGAAGCTGATTGGCTACCATGCAGAGCTGCACCATATTTTGCACTCTCCAGTTTTCATAAATCAACCCCACAGTGACTAATGAGGAGGGATACCATCCACACAAAGAGGAGCACTGACAGCAGAACATCCAGCTGATAAGGAATTTTGCCCAGCCCTTTCAGGAAAACTGTGGAATTTTTCTTCGGAAAGCTAAGAAAGAAAAATAAACTTTTTCAAGATTTTTTTATTTTTTTTCCTGTGCTCGAACACTCGGAAATATTACAACTAAAATAAAACAAAGCCAAGGGAAAAGTTGCTGAACTTTAAACATTTTCGAGTACCACTAAATAGAGAAGCAAAACAAGGCAGGGTGAATAAATATTTTACTCTGAAGAGAAGCAGATCTGGATCCAGCAAAACATCTGCCATAACAAACTGCAGGAAGAAACAGTGAAACCTTAAACCTAGATCAGTGTGAACTGTCAGGAACTGTCTGCTGCCAGGAGCCTGCCGAGCACCGTGGGGCTGGAGGTAACCCGCTGGGTGGAAGCTGTGGTAGTGCACCAGGCATGGCTCTACCCACGGGTTAATGCTCTTGATTATATACATACGCCATGTCAGGGCCCACAGATGTTTGGTCTTGTTCATGGAAGGTGAACACTTGAATTAACAAAGGATGGAAATGAATAAACCTTTATGATTGTGAAAGGTAAACATATATATAAACCAGGAAGAACAATCTTATGTAAAAATTGGGAGTTAGTTAGCCCTTTTAGGCTCCATTCATATTTGTGCAACTTGTCGTGCGACTAGGGACATGACAAGTCGCATGATACACTGCAACCATTCTTCAATGGCACCAATTCAGATAGGTGCTACTTAATGACGCAGCAATTTTGAAAAGGTGCCTGCACTACTTTGGTCCGACTTCTAATGTGACTTAGGGCCAGATCCACAAAGAATTACACCGGCGTACAGATACATCGGCATAATTCTAATTTCCTGCCGGCGTATTATTGTTTTGTATCCACAAAACATGATACGCCGGAATAACGCTAAGAGACGACTGGCGTAAGTATATTACACCGTCGTCTCTTAGTTGTAGTGTTACGCTGGACGCTAGGGGCGCTCCCGTTGGATTTCCGCATTGAATATGCAAATTAGCGAGTTACGCTAATTCACGAACGTATGAGCGGTCGGCGTGTTTCCTTTATGTGGTTTGCGTAAGCGTATCTCCGGCATAAAGCTACCCCTGCTATATGGAGGTGTACGCAATGTTAAGTATGGACGTCGGGCCAGCGTAGATTTTTTCGTTGTTTGCGTAACCCGTTCGCGAATAGGGAATTGTGTAAGTTACATAGTTTTCATTGACTATTTGCGACGTGATTTCACGCATGCGCACTAGGATACCACCACTGCCGGCGCATGCGCAGTGTAAAAAAAAGCGTTGTTTGTTTTGGGTCATTCATAATTATAATAAAACACGCCCGCCTATACCCCATTTGAATTACACCCGCGAAATCCGGCCCATTTACGCTACGCCACCGTAAGTTACAGCAGCATTTCTTTGAGGATAAGGATTTTGCCGCTGTAACTTTCAGCGGCGTAGAGTAAATAGGACACGCCGCGCCGGAGGGGGAGGTATGTGGATCTGGCCCTTAGACTTATGCCGTGTACACACGACCGTTTTTCATGACGAGAAAAATGCAATTTTTAAAATTGGTCGTAAAAAATGGTCGTGTGTATGCTCCAGGGTATTTTTCTTGATGAGAAAAATGGCTGAATTTTTTTTAGAACCTGCTCTATTTTTTCTCGTTTTGAAAAACGGCGTGTATATGCTTTTACGAGGGGGGGGGGGGGGAATGTGCATGCTCAGAAGCAAGTTATGAGACAGGAGCGATTGTTCTGGTAAAACTGGCGTTGGTAATGGAGATGGCACATTCGTCACGCTGTAACAGACTGAAAAGCACAAAGACTGAAAAGAGCGAATCGTCTCTCACCAAACTTTTACTAACACGCGGTAACACGAAATCAGCAAAAGCAGCCCAAAGCCAATTCCAATGGAACTTCCCCTTTATAGTGCTGTCGTACGTGTTGTTGTATGTGTTGTACGTCACCGCGCTTTGCTCAAGCATTTTTTTTTTTTCACGAACGTGTGTATGCAAGGCAGGCTTTGGAGAAATCACGACAAGTCACGTAGAGAAAAACACAGTTTTTTTGCATGACATGAATAACAGTCGTGTGTACGCGCCATTAGAAGTCGGATTAAGGTCGCACTGAAAGCCACATCAAACTCACGCTGAAAATCGTGCGACTTTGCAGTTGTTCTAATGTGAATGGAGCCTAATGCCACATACACACAATCGGAAATTCCAACAAGAAAACCGTGGATTTTTTCCCGAAGTAATTTCAACAACACTATGACGAGCCGAGAAAAATAAAGTCCAATGATTCCGAGCATGCGTCGACTTGATTCCGAGCATGTGTGTTTTTTTGTGTATCAGAATTGCATACAGACTATAAGAATTTTCGACAAGAACATTTCCCGTCCGAAAATTTGAGAAACAGCTCTCAAATTTTTCAGACAGAAAAAGTCAAATGGGGCCTACCAAAAGCTCACATCGAACTTTTCTTGGCAGAAATTCCGATCGTGTGTACGCGGCATTAAACTTTAAGGGTTTGTTTACACTTTATGAGAAGCAATACGCAGTGGATCACTTTTCAGAGGGTAGCAGAGCATTCAGTCGGCAGTACTGCTGCCTTCAGAATACCTGTTTTTTTTTGTGGGGGGGGGGGGTTTGCAGCCAGTGGGGAATTTGAATAGGAATTCTGTGCCACAACCACAAGCTAAGAGTTTGGCTTGTGGTTATGGAGCTGCCCCATTAACCACTTAAGACCCGGACCAATATGCTGCCAAATGACCCAAGGGGTTTTTGCGATTCGGCACTGCGTCACTTAAACAGACAATTGCGCGGTCGTGTGACGTGGCTCCCAAACAAAATTTGCGTCCTTTTCTTCCCACAAATAGAGCTTTCTTTTGGTGGTATTTGATCACCTCTGCGATTTTTATTTTTTGCGCTATATACAAAAATAGAGCGACATTTAAAAAAAAATATATATATATTTTTTACTTTTTGTTATAAGAAAAAACAATAAACTAAATTTTAGTCAAACATTTAGGCCAACATGTATTTAGCCACATGTCTTTAGTAAAAAAAAAAATCGCAATAAAAAAAAAATTAGCTACCTAGCGGGAACAGCGACACTAATACAGCGATCAGAAAAATGATCGCTTAGTGATGCTAGCAATAGGGAGTGAAAGGGTTAACTAGGGCGGTGATCAAGGGGTTAAAACTTTATTAGGGGGGGTACTGGGGCTACCCAGGACCTAACACTGACTGACTGTCACACTGCCTGTCACACTGACACTAAATACAGTAATCATACATGTATGATTACTGCATTCAGTGACACTGTGACAGGGGGGAGGGGGGGGGGGGCGATCGGGGGGATTAAATGTGCCTATGTGTAGTGTGTGTCAGTGTAGTGTTAGTGCAGACTTACTTGTGTTGTGATCTCTCCTCAGCGGTGGTTGAAAAAAATGCTGAGGGAGAGATCACAGTGTTTACACAGGAGGAGGAAGTGACAGGGCGGGCGGGCGCGCGCATTGACTGGGAGCGATCGTGAGGGGGCAGACAAAAACAAATAGCCACCCCCTCATCCCGGATCGCTCCTACAGCCGCGCGGACCGCCGCATGTACTGACCCACCTCAAGGCACCAACGTATATATACGTTGATGTGCCTGTCGGTACCATTGTGCCGACGTAAATGTACATGCGACGGTCCTTAAGTGGTTAACTTGTATACATTTAACCTCTCTACACTGTGATAGCAGCAGTGTCTAATAACAAGCTGCTGGCTTGCAACTGGGCAGTAAAACTGCAGCTCGACTGCCTGTTTTTGTAATAAGGCCTTAAAGCGCTATTAAACCCAGAAACAAAAATGTAATATATTGTAGCTTACCAATCCTTAACATTGCATGTGATTGGGTATTTTTTGTAAAGTGAAGCTTTACCTCATTTACTAAGCTCTGGAGCAACTTCACTTGCAGAGGGCAACTGCCTTTAGTAAATCAATCCTATTGCATCTTCATTTACAGACACCTGGAGCAGGAAGCTGAAACGTGTTATATGCTATACCCTAAATATGGCTGTAATGTGTAACATGCTACAAAAGGTGACCTTATCCATAACGGCTGGTTTACAATAGCTGTGGTCTCTGAAGAGCGGTCCACATTCAGAAAGCATTTGACAGGTGGTGAGGAGGCATTGTACTCTGACCTAATGTGCTGCAACTCTGTCTGTGCATTGCACACAATTTCAGGATGCTTGCAGAATGGTCCCATTAACTATAATGGGTTGAACTGGCCGATATATCTGGCAAAAAGCATGTGAGTAGTGCTGCTTTTTATAATTTTTTTGTAAAAACAAGGCTTATCCACAGGGTTTTACCACCCCTCAACCGCTAGTGTGAACAAGCTCTACATATGGTGGCTACATTTGTTTGTTTTTAAGCCTTTTTCCTTTATTTTCACCTTGTAATCTGGCCAGTAACACACTTCCTGTCTTTGGGTGTCTTCACTCTGGATGGAGGAGCAACAGAGGACAGTAGCATTATCAATCTGAAGAGGGGGTAGTGTTAGATGGACTTGGCTAAGGGAATCCATTAGTCATTATTTTGGTTCAACCGATGGGTTGAACAAAAAAATTACCCAATATGCCCATCAACACAATCAATGTACTGTATATACTTGAGTATAAGCTGACCCGAATATAAGCCGAGGCACCTAATTTTACCACAAATAAATGGGAAAAATGTATTGACTCGAGTATAAGCCTAGGGTGTCCATCTGCATGCCTCCGTGTGCCTCACTTTGCCCATGCCTCACTGTATCCATGACTTGTCTGACGTTTAACATGGGAGTCTATAGAAGGGGTGCCCGGCTTTGAAAAATCGGTGCTCCCCGGCCGTAGGTCCCCCAGACAGCAAACTTTGCACACTTGAAGAGGAAGAGTGGGGCTATATGTGTACTAAGTTTGGCACCGGGTCCCCCAAAGGAGATCAGGCGCAAAAAGGTAAAAGCTGAGGGGGCTGGGGCTACATGTGTGCCAGGTTTCAGGTCCAGGGAACCTAGAGCCGGCCGGTACCAGGTCCCCAAATTTACCAGAGAAATTACCGTTTAACATTGGAATCTATGCAAGGGGTGCCCGACTTTGAAAAATCGGTGCTCCCTTGCCGTAAGTTGCCTGGACAACAAACTTTGCACACTTGTAGCGGAAGAGTGGGGCTACATGTGTGCCAAGTCCAGGAGCCCTATGGCTGGTACTGGGTCCCCAAAGTCCAGGAGATTAGGCACAAAAAGGTAACTCGAGTACAGGGGTGGACTGACCATTGAGAAACTCGGGCACTGCCCGAGGGCCCCATGCCACTAGGGGGCCCCATCAGGGTTGCCAGGCTCATTAAAACCAGGGACAGTATGTAAAAATCTGTGTTTTTTTTACATCTGTCCCTGATATGTCCAAAACCGACATGCTTTTGATGTGAAAATCCTGAGAATTTAGCTGCCCCGCCTCTGTACTGCCACCTGGCTTGGTGGCCATCTGTAAGCCCGGGGGCCCCATAATCTTCTATTGCCCGGGGGCCCCATGAGTTGTCAGTCCACCCCTGCTCGAGTATAAGCCGAGGGAGGCATTTTCAGCACAAACAAATGTGCTGAAAAACTCGGCTTATACTCGAGTATATATGGTATATAGGGGAATCCATGCTGCTGAGTTATTGTTTTCTGACAGTGGAAACTTAACCGATTGGGAAAAACCCGATCGACTTCTGTACAACCAGCCTGCCAATACATGGATTGAATTGTGGCCAGTCCCCGCTGAAGTGACTGAATTTTGATCCATGTATGGCCAGCTTAACAAATTGCATCTGAGCTCCAGCTAACACTATTACACCCTTTTGCAACCTTTTGAACACAGAGAAACCCTTAGAAGGTAACTCCACTTCCCTGAAAAAGTAATAGCAAATTGAAATAAAATGATAATATAACATATACAACTGCTGTAACTGCAATGGTTTGCTGTTTTAATGCCTTGAGGCTGTCTGATAATAATTGCTCACACCGCATTGGCCCAGATATTACCCAACCAAATCAAAACTAGTAACATCAAGTAAAACACATTTATACAGGATCTTTGTATTTGGACCATAATAGGAGATCTGGTTTTCCTATAACTAAACAATGATAACATTTGGAAGAAACAGAAATGACTTCTAATGGTGTGAATGACCAATCACATTCTTCAGAATCACTACTTTTACTCTCTGACTGCTGCTCGAACTTTAAAAAATTAAAAGTGATATTAAAGTAAATGTCTAGGATCACATCTATGCGGTTGCTGTTCATGCGCTTTTTAAGCACGTTTTGCAGTGCGTTTTGGGTTTAAAAACCTGTTTTTGCATGCATTTTTCAGTTTGTTTTGCCCCCTTTAAAAACACTGTATACAGCTGGTTGCTAAGGAGTGGACTGGGAAGCCGGCTGCTGTGTCCTTAACAACCGACGAGTCATCAGCTGCGCACCGCTTAGCGTTCCTGGAAAAAAATTCCAGCAATGCTTCTAGCAGTTGCACTGTTGTCTAGAAAAGTGTGTCGCTTCACAAGGGGACTACTTTCAAGGTGACAACAGCCACTAGTGTAATGGTAAGCCAACTTTTTTGTCCGTTCATTCCTGGAATTAAAATGTCACACCTCGTGTACACAGTATGTATTCCATCTGTGTGCTTAGAGTTCAGCTTTAAAAGAGATGTGTAGCCAAAAATGTTTTGGTCATACTTCTCTTGTGGGTCATAGGAGTGCACCTACATTTGCACTCCTGTGACCCAGAATTATCTTATAGAGTGCTATAGTCCGCTATCAGCTGATGTCACATAGCCGCTCGAGGCTCTGGAAGGATCCCAACCATACTGTCAGGATCCACTCACCTGCCTGATTGACATCTGCACCCACCCCTTTCCAACATGGTTCTCCAATGAGTGCTGCAGGGGCAGAGCGGAAAGTGGTGACTGAAAGTCACGTCTTTTCACTCTAAGAAGACCGAGAACTGATTGATTAGCAGCCATGTGAACGTTCAGTTCTCCGTCTAAAGCCAGACAAACTGTAGATGGAGCTATTTTCTTTCCTGTAACCCATGGCAATCAGTGTTGATGGTGAGTCCCTCCTGCGGAGCCACTGTGTTCTCCCGGTGGGGGAGGGGGAGCCTTCCCCATTGTGAAAACATAGTGATTACTGTTGGCAGCTATAATAGCTGCTAGCAATAATCGCATGTAAAATTGGACAGGCTGGTTGTACCCAAGTTGATCAATAGATCAACTTGGGTACATTTAGCCTGCTCATACATGGTTCGAATCTCGGACTGTTCCTGCTGCACTGGCCAAGATATAAACCGTCTATGGCAGGCTTTAGAGTTGGGGGAGGAATAGCTGCAGTATCACACCGACGCTGCAGCATACAGATGTGTATGAAGGTTTATTTTTTTTTATAACCACTTAGTGACCACCCTCTCGCAATGTACTATATAAGGGCAGACACTGTAGGCAAAGTGACATACCAGCATGTTGCTGCCTACTTGAGATGAGTGAGATCTCTTAGTAAAAGGAGCATGCGGTACACACACTACAAATAGTTATTATTATTATTATTATTATTATACAGGATTTATATAGCGCCAACAGTTTACGCAGCGCTTAACATCAGGGAAGACAGTACATTCACAATACAAATTAAAACAGGAGGGATCAGAGGGCCCTGCTCGTAAGCTTACAATCTAGAAGGGAGGGTCAAGTGGAACAAAGGGTAGTTATCTGTGGGGGATGGTCAGATGGACTCAAATGAAAAGTGCAGTTGCTAGGTGTGGGAAGGGTAGGCTTCTCTGAAGAGGAGGGTTTTCAGGGATCCTCTAAAAGCTAATAGAGAGGGAGATAGATTGGGGTAAGGAGTTCCATAGGCTTGGAGAGGCTCTGGAAAAGTCCTGGAGACGAGCATGGGAGCAGATGATGAGAGAGCTAGAGAGTAGGAGGTCTTGAAAAGAACGAAGAGAGCGATTAGGTTGGTATTTAGAGACTAGGTCAGTGATGTAGCTGGGGGCTCATATTTAACCCCTTGATCGCTCTAGATGTTTACCCCTTCCAAGCCAGTGTCATTAGTACAGTGACATTGTATATTATTACCACTGATCACTGTATTAGTGTCACTGGTGATGTCAGTGGCAATTTCCCCTAGTATAAGTTAGTGTGAGGCCCCGTACACACGACCGGTTTCCTCGACAGAATCCATCAAGAAACTTGGTGGGAGAGCTTTTTTACAGAGAAAAACGGTCGTGTGTCCGTTTTTCATCGAGGAAACTGTCGAGGAACTCGACGAGCAAAAAAGAGAGCAAGTTCTCTTTTTCCTCGACGGGAGTCCAAATTGGCTCGTCGTGTTCCTCGTCGGGCTGCTTTTCGACGAGAAACACATTGGTGTGTATGCTTAGAAACCTGCGCACCTTCAGTAAAAGTAGCGTTTGTAATGGAAATAGCACATTTGTCACGCTGCCAAGCCCCCATACACACTATCAGTTTTCCTGACGGTTTTCTCTTCGGGTTTACCAAAACCATCTAATATGAGGTCAAACCTCAAGAGTTTCAATTTGTATGCAATCAGGCAGGCCCTTGCACTACATGGTTTTGGTAAACCTGATGAGAAAACCGTCAGGAAAACTGATAGTGTGTATGGGGCTTAACAGACTGAAAAGGGTTGTGCCAGTGGAATAGAACTTCCCCTGCCGTCGTACGCATTGAAATCACCGCTTTTGAGAACGAGGAGATTTGGTCTTGACTGTGTGTACGCAAAGACAGCTTGTCGAGTTCCTCGACAAGCCTAACAAGGAACTCGACGAGGAAAACGATGTGTTTCGCCCGACGAGTTCCTCGGTCGTGTGTACGAGGCCTGAGATTTCCTGCCGCACTCCGGCAGTCCTATTATTAGTCATTGGTCGCCGCCATTAGTAATATATAACAATAAAAATTCCAGTATATACACACTATAAATTGTAGACGCTACAACTTTCACACCAACCAATCAATATACACTTATTGTAAAAAAAAAAAAAAAAAAATGTATCCAAAATATGTAGCAGAATACGTTTTGGTCAAAATTCATTAAGATTTTTTTTTTTTTCTTGGATATGTTTTATAGCAGAAGGTAAAAATATATACCGTATATATGTATATTTTTTGTCCCCAAATTTCATTTTTGTTTTCATTTATATAGTAAAAAATTAAAAACCCAGTGGTGATCAGATACAACCAAAAGAAAGCTCTATTTGTGTAAAAAAATTATATAAATATCATTTGTGTAGAGCGTTGCAATCGCCAGTTAAAGTAGCACAGTGCCAAATAGCAAAAAATGCCCTGGTCATGAAGGGGGTCAAATCTTCCAGATTGGATTCTTCACCTTTAAGGTCTACTGTATATCTTTGAATTTCTTTAGACAGGTCATTTTAAGACATGCTAGCTGTGCATAAAATAAATATACTAACACATCAATAAACTTGTAAGTCCATAGCAATTTGCACTTGGATTCACCAAAGTCACAGTTTGAAAGTTGATCTGTAGCCACATATAAATGTTTAATATGTTTTTAAAAGTCTGGAAACCACTGAGGAAGTACATTCCTGCTGCTGTGGCCAGAGTCTTGTTTCACTAGAGGTGTGTTTGACATGAAGTTTTGAAGAACCTCACTAAAGGAAATGGTTTTAAGGACAGACGTACTAGAATGTTATTGCCTTTTCTAAAGGAGCGATAGTACTTTGTTTTTCTTTTTACTTTGAATAATTTGGATTTCCAATATAAGTATGGCTTCAGATGCCTCAGGGACAATTTAGTAGCGTAACCTCCCTCATCCATTATGTCTGAACTGTCGATCTGTGGTACTCTTTAAACTTCCATTAGTGCTGCAAGTAGAATAGGAGACTGCAACTCCTGGCCACTGCAAACATGATAATAGAGATAGGGATTCCTCTATGTTGCTTCAAGGCAGGATTTTACTTTTAGAAAGTGGAGGGGCTTCTATAATTATACTATTTAGAATTATGAGCGTGTGGCAGTTGCTATAATGAAAGGCCCACAGTAGTGGTCCTATGGGACAGCTAGGTCCCTCACAATTCAGAAATATGAGTTGTATTTTCCAGGGCAGAAGGATGTTGCTGGACATGACATGATTATGCTTCACCTGTGGTGTTTATATTGGTCCAGCAATGCACCAACACATTTGCAGCCATTGTGCTACATGCTGGGTGTTTGGTGTGCTCCTGTACCTTTAAGAAGGGATGGCTCCCCTTCAGTTCACCTGCCCCATTCTATCCATTAAAATGCATGTGCCTCCACTGTGAGGACGCTCATTGTTTAGTGTTAGGACCACAGATTGAGGGGTGCCTTGGTGCGGCTCTTGACTCACGCATGCTTTTGCAAATGCGTGCAGACAAAACCCCTGTTTTTAACGCATACTGTTAGACAAGTTAATTGATTGTCCTGCAAGCTGGTCAGTAAGTAGGATTGGTTTTTCCCTGGGCATTCCCCAGGATTTTGTTGTTGTTTGTTGCTGGGAAGAACTCTTAAGCTGGCAATGTATGGATTGAAATTCAGCTAGTTCAGCAGGAACCAGCCAAATTCTGACTCTTGGCTGTCACCGCTTGACAGAATTCAATCTGATGAGGACTGTTGTAAAATGTTCATTCAAGAGGCTGCAGCGCTGATCTGTGTATTCTGACAGCAGAGGAGTCCCTGCTGTCAGAATACAATAGCACAGTGGGGAGGATTCCTCCATGCACCCCGCTTGTATAAATGGGGGAATCCATTCAGTTTTTTTTTTTTTTCAAATATAGATTTTATTAATGCCCAACATGGGCCAAAGCATTACAACCAGATACAGTAATACATTCAAAGAGTAGTAACGACAAATATTAGAAATGGGGAAGAGGGGGGGTACATCTTCAAAATGGCCATCAGAAGGTAAAGGCAAAATCGGGGTCCAGCACGGCTGCCATAACAAATACCATATAACATATCTTTCAGCTAGAACCCCTTAAATAACATCTCAGGGCCATAGGCCTCTTTCGACAGTGGGACCTCCATGTATTTTCAATCAAGACCCCGAGGCCCCACTCCCCTCTGACCCCCCTACCCGAACCGAGTCCGCCCCGAGGCGGAGAGGGGCCATTTAGTTTTTATTATAAGCCTGATTTATTATAAGGCTGATTGAAAAAATATGATCCGTCTATGGCCAACCTTTCCAGAGGCATGCTGTCTCTAAGGAAGAACCAAGCTTCTGAATTCCAGGGGGGTGGCTGGACACCCAATGGTGTGGTGCCAGGGACTTTTCCTTCTTTAGCTTGCCTCATCGTCACTTGGAAGCATTGGATTTGGAGAGCTCCCTGCTCCCAACTCCCTACATCTAAGCACAGGCACTACCTTATTGGAGGTAAAGTCACCCACAAGGTGACAATATATTTTATAGGCTCTGAGTTATTGGGGGCTTGAGTTTTATGGCTGAGCCTTTATTTTGGCTTAAAGGGATTGTAAAGCTTTGTTTTTATTTTTTTCTAAACAACAAACATGTCATACTTACCTCCACTGTGCAGTTCGTTTTGCACAGAGTGGCGCTGATCCTCCTGTTTTGGGGTCTCTCAGCGGCGCTCCTGGCGCCTCCATCGAGTGTCCACATCGGAGAAGCGCTCTTCTTGGTGGACACCCATGTGGGCGCGCTCCTGAGTCAGAATGCAGGACTCGGCCCCGCCCCCGGCTGCGCTGCTATAAATCTATCCAAGCATAGAATGCATTAGGGTGGAAAATCACAAGGGTTTACAACATCTTTAATAGATTAAAAGTATTAAAGGGGTTGTAAAGGTTCATGTTTTTTCACCTTTCTCAGCTCTTCATTGGATAGATTGATAGCAGCGGTGGCGTGGGCGGCGGCGGGGGACGGGGCCAAGTCATGCAATTGGCTGGTTTGGACGCCTTGGGAGAGTGCTTCCCAGAGGGGGTTATCTGAAGAGGGGAGGAGCCAAGAGAACCGCAGAGGGACCCCAGAACAGGAGGATCGGGCCACTCTATGCAAAACAAACTGCACAATGGAGGTGAGTATACTATGTTTGTTATTTTAAAAATAACCCCTTTAAGTAGGTATTGTGTTAAATATTTGAGTTATTTTTACCCCAAATAACCCCTTTAAGTGGTTATTGTGTTAAATATTTGTCTTATTTTTACCTCAAAAAATTGACTTTTGCCAATATACTGTATTGTTTTATTATTACTAATAATTTCATTGCACATTGTGGTGGCTTGTACAATTCTATGAAGTAATGTCCAAAAAATTAAAAAATTCTATCTGAGAAACCTCTAGCAAAAGCAATCAGCTTCCTCCTTTCAAAGTGTAATGCCCTGTACACACGATCAGTTCGTCTGATGAAAATGGACTGATGGACCGTTTTCATCGGACGAACCGATCGTGTGTGGGCCCCATCTGTTTTTTATCCATCGGTGAAAAAAAATAGAACCTGTTTTAAATTTTAGATAGAAAAAAATGATCGTCTGTTGGGAAATCCATAGGTCAAAAATCCACGCATGCTCAGAATAAAGTTGACGCATGCTCGGAAGCATTGAACTTCATTTTTCTCAGCACGTCGTAGTGTTTTACGTCACCGCGTTGGACACGATCTGATTTTTAACCAATGGTGTGTAGGCAAGACTGATGAAAGTCAGCTTCATCGGATATCCGATGAAAAAATCCATTGGATTAGATTCCATCAGATATCCGATCGTGTGTACAGGGCTTTACTTGTAGTGAAAGAGAGAACTTGTCATGACCGTTTTATCAGACACTTTTATAAGTGAGGGAATAGCAGTTTTCAGCACCTGTCTTCTGCCACATCTACAAAATGAAGCAATCTTATTCCTGAGATACCAGTGCCAGAGTTCAGGGCAAACAAATTAAAATTCAAATAAAAATGTTTTTTGGTCTACATCAATTTCCTCAGATGCCACCATTAGAACCAACCTGTCATGGAGTTCTCAGATGTGCACAGTTGCTCTCTAAGCTTCTCGATGTCATCAGGGTGTGTCTGCTCATACAAAGTACTCCCAAACCATTCTGACTGAGGCTGGTTGAGTACAGGAGTGACCGAGTCCGATACGTAGATGACTCTTCCCGTCTCTGCTGCCACTACAAACAGGAATCCATCGGCTGCTTCCAGTATTAGATGTTTTAGCTCCTGATCGAGAGAAAAAAGAGATGTGAGGGGTTCATTAACCATCATTATAAGAGCCAGAATTTAACCCAGCTACTGGTCAGACTATAGGATAAACACACAAAAAAAGTACTAATAAGGCCCCTTTCAGATGAAGTGGATCCTTCCAAACGGATCCGCCTACTCAGCGGGGGATCTCTCTGCTGAGCAGGTGGATGACAGGTACGCGTCCACTCCTCTATGCAGAGCGGACACAGACATGGACACAGCCTGCTTCCCTCTATGGGGCAGTCGGATGGAAACAGGTGGCATAGCCATTTCCATCTGATTGTTATCTGATCCACCGGACCGATGGTGAACGTATCACCATAAGTCTATTTTTAGTGGATTTTATCAGTTTGGATGCCAGTTGGAGACAGTGGACACATGTCCGCTGACATCCGCCGCCTCATAGAGAACAATGGGTGGTCCGATCGGGTACAAAACTGACAGGTGGATCGATCAGTCTGCTCATTTGAAAGGGGTCTAATTAAGTATTTTCCTTTCTATAAAGCCTTTTAGTAAAGGGCAACTCCACTTTCGTGGGAAAAGCAAATTATAGCATTTTACAATTGGGAGTCAAGTAATATTGTAACTGAATGTGTTTAAAAATTACCTTTCCTTTTCAATCTGCAGTGCTGAAATTTTCTGTAAAATGCAACATGGCAACCTGGGAGGTGTTCTGTGCACAGATGGTGTACAGAACGCCCCCTGAAAATGTAATTTCCTGCTAGTGTGATTGGCTTACTGATTTTCCAGGAGTCTGCTCTAAGATACAAGTCAGATATTTGGTATCCCCTGCAATAAAAATGTCATTTTTTGTGAGATACTCCCAAAGGGTAATCATGTGTAAAGGGATGCAGACCCTGCAACTTTCCTCATTACAGCCCTGCAGGTGCAGCAGCTGATTCGTAAATATAAAACCACTCCCATATAAATTCACTTTGTACATGGACACAAAAATATTTCTTCGGAAAGAGTAGGAATCTGCAACGACGTTTGTTAAAATCCTTGTAATATACATAGATCACCCAGAGGGAAGTGTATTTTTCTCACGAAAAGTGGAGTTACTCTTTAAAGGGGTTGTAAAGGTACAATTTTTTTTTTTACTAATTAGCTTCCTTTACCTTAGTGCAGTCCTCCTTCACTTACCTCATCCTTCCATTTTACTTTTAAATGTCCTTATTTCTTCTGAGGAATTCTCACTTTCCTGTTCTTTTGTCTGTAACTCCACACAGTAATGCAAGGCTTTCTCCCTGGTGTGGAGTGTTGTGCTCGCCCCCTCCCTTGGACTACAGGAGAGTCAGGACGCTCTATACGTTGCAGATAAAGAAAGGAGCTGTGTGTTAGTGGGCGTCCTGATTCTCCTGCTTGCCCCCTCCCTCCTTAAGGGAGGGGGGGCGAGCACGACACTCCACACCAGGAAGAAAGCCTCGCATTACTGTGTGGAGTTACAGACAGAAGAACAGGAAGTGAGGATTTCTCAGAAGAAATAAAGACATTTAAAAGCAAAATCGAAGGATGAGGTAAGTGAAGGAGGACTGCACTAAGGCCTCGTACACACGATCGGACATATCCGATGAAAACGGTCCGCGGACCATTTCCATCGGATATGTCCGATCGGGAGTTTGATCCGATGGCGTGTACACACCATCGGATCAAATTCCCCGCCGCCGGACGCCGCCACGTCACCGCACCAGGAAGTTAAACACTTCCGCGCATGCGCCGAATCCATTCGGCGGCGGCGCGGCGGCGGTGGGGGACGACATGTCTGCTGGTAAGTGTACTAACCAGCAGACATGTCGGGCGGACAGATTCCCACCGGATAGATTTCAAAGCATGCAGAAATCTGTCCGCTAGCCCATACACACGAGCGGAGATGTCTGCTGAAACGGTCCATCGGACCGTTTTCAGCGGACATATCCCCTCGTGTGTACGAGGCCTAAGATAAAGGAAGCTATTTAGGGGAAAAAAATGTACCTTTACAACCCCTTTAAGCTAAATTAGATTGTTCAAATGTATTATCTACTTTCCATTTCACCACAATTAAACTCCAATAGATCATTTAGTGTGGAATCACTTTGTGCGGTGCATAGATTCATATGTTAATGTGCGCTATGTTGTGTATTAAAGGCGTTGTAAAGGTTTTTTTTTTTTTTTTTTCTAAATTGGTTCCTTTAAGCTAGTGAATTGTTGGTTCACTTACCTTTTCCTTCCATTTACCTTCTAAATGTTTTTTTTTCTTTGTCTGAATTTCTCACTTCCTGTTCCTCCTCAGTAAGCTTGCCCCCATCATCCGAGACGTTCTGGCTGGGGGTTAGTCTGCCAGAACAGCTTACTGAGGAGAAACAGGAAGTGAGAAATTCAGACAAAGGAAAAAAACATTTAGAAGGGAAATCTAAGGAAAAGGTAAGTGAACCAACAATGCACTAGCTTAAAGGAACGTATTTAGAAAATAAAAAACAAACCTTTACAACCCCTTTAATGTACACTGTGTCAAGGCCGCCCATTTATTCTAAGTGGGCTGCCAATGCAGTTCCATGTAAGTTTTAACGCAGCTGCACAGTTTTTCCCATAATGCATTGCACCACAATGCACAGTTTACATTTGTGCAGAAACTAATGCACATTGCGTTGTGCTTGGTATGTGTTCTGGGTTGCCATTCTAAATGAAGGCACAGCTGCATCACATAGTACCATGCTTTAACATGCGTTTTGGTAATGTACATTTTATAGCATGTAACAGAAATGCACTTATGTGCAGACAAGTTATGTGCAGACAAGCTAAAGACAGCTAAAAATACCAACCACATGGCTAAAATACTTCTAGTTACAGCAAATATCACATATCTTTCTTCTTGTATTCTCATGTTTGTATACTGGATGGATAAATAAAGGCATCCTTGTCATGAGCCAAAACACCCTGTGCGAGAAGCCCCAGATGGAAGCTGCTATCCTCTCAGACCAAACACTAATTCAGAGGCAGCAACGATGAACCTGTTCAGATTCACTGCAAGTGGTATCACTGCCTTTGAACTAGTATGCAACAGGGGTCTGTAGAATGACAGCTGCCATTTCAGGCTTCTTGCTTAGGCATTTTGCTTCACAGGAAACCTGCACTGAGAAAACCCTATAGGCTGCCATTGCTGATCTCCTTTTGAAATCAGACAACTCCAGACAACTAGAATTTTCAGAAGCTCAGAAATGGCAGCCTTCATTTTTGCACAATACAGATTTATTTAAACAATACTGATATTGTACAAATATATATGTATATAATGTATATAAGTACATACATGATATTGTCAAAGGTATTGAGACGTCTACCTTTACATGAATTTTAATGGCACCCCAGTCTTAGTCTGTAGGGTTCGTTATTAAGTTGGCCCACCCTTTGCAGCTATAACAGCTTCAACTCTTCTGGGAAGGATGTCAACAAGATTCAGGAGTTTGTCTATGGGAATGTTTGACCATTTTTCCAGAAGCACATTTGTGGGGTCAGGCACTGATGTTGACTAGAAGGCCTGGCTCGCAGTCTTCACTCTAATTCATACCAAAGGCATTCTATCGGGTTGAGGTCTGGACTCTGTGCAGGCCAGTCAAATTCCTACAACCCAAACTCGCTCATCTATGTCTTTATGGACCTTGGTTTGTGCACTGGTCCAAATCATTTGGTGGAGGGGGGAATATGGTGTGGGGTTGTTTTTCAGGGGTTGGTCTTGACCCCTTTAGTTCCAGTGAAGGGAACTCTTAAAGCGGAGGTTCACCCAAAAATCAACTTTCTGACATTAGATCCAGCATACTGCTAACATCTGCAGTATGCTGTTTTATTTTTATTTTTTTCTACTTATCGTTTTATGAGCCGTTGTTATCCGGCTCCGAGCGGGGAATCCTGCGGGGAATGGGTGTTCCTAAGCCAAGAGGAGTTGATTGACGGGCTGCTAAGGCCTGTCTACCCTTCCAAAAATACTCGAGTGGAAGCAGCCGGTCAATCAACTCCTCTTGGCTTAGGAACGCCCATTCCCCGCAGGATTGCCCGCTCGGAGCCGGATAACAATGGCTCATAAAATGATAAGTACAAAAAAAAACAGCATACTGCAGATGTTAGCAGTATGCTGGATCTAATGTCAGAAAGTTGATTTTTGGGTGAACCTCCGCTTTAAGGCGTCAGCATACCAAGACACTTTGCACAATTTCATGCTGCCAACTTTGTGGGAACAGTTTGGGGATGGCCCCTTTCTGTTGCAACATGACTGCACACCAGTGCACAAAGCAAGGTCCATAAAGACATGGATGAGCGAGTTTGGGGTGGAGAAACTTGACTGGCCTGCACAGAGTCTTGACCTCAACCCGATAGAACACCTTTGGGGTGAATTAGAGCAGAGCCTGAGCCAGGCCTTCTCATCCCAACATAATTTCCCTGACCTCACAAATGCGCTTCTGGAAGAATGGTGAAACATTCCCATAGACAAACTCCTAAACCTTGTGGACAGCCTTCCCAGGAGAGTTGAAGCTGTTATAGTTGCAAAGGGTGGGCCAACTCAATATTGAACCCTACAAACTAAGACTGGAATAAAAAAAAATAGAGGTTTTAGCCCTACTAGCCACGCACCATGGATCAAATAAATATGTAATATAATAAAACAATACATGAATAAATAAATCTCAATATGAGCAGCCTGTAGTGTAACAAAAAAATTCAAATTGTGAAAAGAAACAAAATAATTAATTCCATACCGTGCTCATAAACCAATTGCATATAAACAATAATATAAGTCCATAGACCACCACCAAACAAATCTTAAATCCTGTGCAAGGTGAAGTATTCATAATCAGTAAGGAGTAAGTTACGTCTTCCACAAATTTAGGCAAATATCCTACTCACCAGATTGAATTGACACCCATGAAAGATGTCAAATAAGCATGTGTAACAATGAATCCTCAAATGTATACAATGAGTCTGCCAACCACAGGTAATGTATCATATATCAAAGAGAGACTCTTCATAGTGTAGCTTGTAGAAAATGTATTTCCAAAAAAAACAAACAGTAATGCCCTGATGAAAATCTTATCAGAAATTCCTATTGTGTGTGGGCCCATAGGGATAAAATCCTATATGAAATTCTGATCGTCTGTGTGGAACTCCGCCGGAGAAAATTCCTACGCATGCTCAGAATCAAGTCGACGCATGCTCCCAAGCATTGAATTTTTCTCGGCTCGTCGTAGTGTTTTACGTCACCGCGTTTTGTATGGAATTTTGTTTGACAGTGTGTATGCAAGACTGATGGAAAACAGTTTGATCAGAATTCTGACGAAAAATTCCATCAGATTTTAGTCCATCAGAAATTCCTATGATGTGAACAAGGCAAAACACTTGTAAGTAAACTTTAAAAATACCATAAATAGAGCAGACACAACGATCACGTTCCACCTGCATTCCAGATAGATATCGGACGTGACAGGGACATATACATTTGAGGATTCATTGTTACACATGCTTATTTGATATCTGTCATGGGTGTCAATTGGATCTGTTGAGTAGGATATTTGCCTAAATTGGTGGAAGACCACACTTACTCCTCACTGAATAAGAATACTTCACCTTGCACGGGATTGAAGATTTGTTTGGTGGTGGTCTATAGACTTATATTTTTGTTTATGGTCTATATGCAATGGGTTTATGAGCGCGGTATGGAATTAATTATGTAGTTTAAGACTGGGATGTCATTAAAGTTTATGTGCGTGTAAAGGCAGGCGACCCAATACTGTTGACAATATAGTGCATGTGTACATGCCTACTGTTACAATCATGAGGTTTATGTTAGAGACTCATATAAACTTTAAAGTGGAATTCCAGCCTAACACTAACTATGCTTAAAAATGTTTGCACCCCCCTCCTGTTACCTAACCTGCCTAACCCGTGCAAAAAAGATCTGTATGTATACCTAAATATTTTTTACTCTGGCCCAGTCATGTGATTCCCTGTATTAGTGAGCAACTGCTGCAGGGCAGAAGAGGGAGCACTTGCCAACAACTAGGCATTCCAGGAGTGATGATGTCACCCATAGGCTCCCATGTCCCAGGTGTTGTTGGTGGTCCCTTTTTTCTCCTGCAGCTATAACTCACTGCTACAGGGGAGTCGAAACTGCAGGATCATGTGACCGGATCAGAGCATACTAAAAAAAAATGTACACAGGTTAGGCAGGATAGGTAGTAGGAGGGGGGTTGAAACATGTTTAATCATTTTTAGTGTTAGGCTGGAATTCCATTTAATCCAGAGTGTCTAAAATAAACTGGCAATCATGTGTTGTTTGTAAAAAAAATCATCACATAAATTCAACAAAATACATTTCTAATGAACTACCTTGATTTCTATGAATGGAAAAATGTCAGATTGATAACCTGTTTCTCAGTGATGTGTAAAGAGACACAGTATTGGTCTAGCATACAGGAAAGGATCTAACCAATTATGTAAATGTTTAATTCACTGAGGTACTGGCTATCAATCGTAATTTAAACCATACCTGGAGGCCCAACTCTAAACATTTTACTTTAGTTTTGGTACTCCAATACGTTTTATTTCTATCTGAGTCCCCAACAAAGAGTTTTCCACTTAGTTTGAGTAACAAACTGTCACACATGGGCACCCAATGGGTGTTAAAGCAGGAAATAAGGGGAAATCTCCCCAAAAGGGGTCACAGACAGCAATAAGAAACATTTTTCTTACTCTACATCCACTTCCAGACCAGCAACATAACCATACGTCACTGGACTTCAATTGGTTATACTGGGATGATGCCTGGCTGCTTGCCTCATCATGGTACTTTTTTTTAGAGCCGGCGGTTGGCTCTCTTGTAAAAGCAATCCTAGAGGCTAACTAGCCGCTGGATTGCTTTTACAAGCAGCAGGAGGGGACATTACCCCCTTCCTACCACCTTGCGCAGCTTTCTCGGGCTCTCTCATCTGGGAAACGATCAGATGGCGATTTCCTCGGCTGATCGGAGAGCCAAACAAAGCCCAGATAGGCGTTGATTGTCTCTCAACTATAGTAACCCAGAAGCGACCTGACATCATCGGATTTCAATTGTGCCATTTTCAAAAATAAAAAGCATTCAAAAGCAGATCTTGGTGTTTTGAATGCTTACTTGAGCAGAGGAGACACTTGGGGTCCAATAGACCCCAGATCTCCCCATAGAGAGCACCTTTCACATGCCTATTGCTGTCACAAGGATGTTTACATTCCTTGTGACAGAAATAAATGTGATTAAAAAAACTGTAATTGAAAGCAACAGTGTAAAAAAATATATTTTTTAATGAATTTAATAAGTAGTTTGTGTGCCCCCCTCCCCCTGTGCTTGCGCGCAAAGGCAAACTCACGAGTCGGTCCTGCAATGCACTCAAACAGCGATCATACCACACATGCAAGGTACCGCTTGCGAATGTGAGATCATGGCCAGCAATTCTAGACCTCCTCTGTAAAAATAAAGTGGTAACCTGTAGAGCAGTGATGGCGAACCTTGGCACCCCAGATGTTTTGGAACTACATTTCCCATGATGCTCATGCTCTCTGCAGTGTAGTTGAGCATCATGGGAAATATAGTTCCAAAACATCTGGGGTGCGAAGGCTCGCCATCACTGCTGTAGAGTCTAACATGTTTGCCATCTATTTTACATTATATTTTATATTTTACAAACAAATTGTGTTGTGTATTGTGTTTTTTTACATAAAAAAAGTTTATTTTTCCCCAAAAGATTGGATTTGAAAAAACGCTGCGTAAATACCATGTGACATAAAAAAAAAATGCAAAACCAACCAATTTATTCCCTAGGGCCTCTGCTTTAAAAATATATAAAACACTTGGGGTTCTAAGTAATTTTCTAGCAAAAAATACTGATTGTTACATGTAAACAAAAAGTGCCAGAAGAGGCCTTGTCTGGAAGTGGATATAAAACTAAGAAAAAAGTAGTTGAGCTTTAACCAATGATTGCTAGTGATGGATGGATTTCTGGTGAAATTCAGGTAGTCTATTGTCAGCTTAATTATGCCTTGTGAGCATACATAGGAGATTTTGCAGAGCATCAGCACCTGTTCTGTTAGGAAGGAGGGTTTATAAGCTCCGTCTGTTGATTTATTTCCTGTCCCTCTCATGGATTTCATATGGGACACAGCCATGCGCAGGATGGTGAGCTTGTCAGGTTTGCGTGCGAGGGCACTGCAGGTGGGAACCATGTCGGACAGCTCTGTGATGTACTGTGTCATCTTATTCCTCCGACGTCTTTCAATTTCACTGTGATTCTCTCTGAAAGCAGAATCAGAGCAGGAGAAAAAAACGGAAGAGTATAAGAATCAGCACCAAGCAGAGCCGTCCAGGGACACGGTCCCCGCAACCCAACGAACACACGTGGGCAGGAAATAAGTACACAAACGTCTTTATCAGTGTCTGTTCAGCTTCCATTTTAGTTTCCATTTCACTTGGATCTTGCTAGCAACCTGCTGGACTTGTGCTTGGTCATAAAACATTCCAAAGTCTGATTAGCTGTTTCTTTTTGGGATTCTTTTCAAATGTTTGTTTTAATGAATTTACTGCTGGGTCTCAAGTGTATAAAACAGCAGGACACTTCAGCAGAAAATATACATAGGGGTTTAAATCAAGGTTCACTCGTAACTTTGCTGGAACATTTCAGGTCAATGCACAGTCACTGTTCCGGGATTTTTTAATCCTTTTGCTTACGGGAGGGTTGTAGGCCAATGCAATGAAAGGAACGTAAGGTAACACTGGCTGCAAAAGGCATTTATGTAATTGCTATTAAATTTATGAGCTGTTTATTGAAAAAATGGCAATGGTTTCCAGGTAATAGAGCCACCAAGAATAGCCATTAGAAGCATCTTTACTTTTAATTTCCTATTGAGTCATAAGCGAATTTATGTGTTTTGGACAGGAGCTGAAAAAACACTGGTGAAGACTCTGTAAATGAGGCATATCATGTGCTGTACATATCAGCAGGTCACAGTATGTGTCTGGGTGCCCTGGTCTACATTAGTGTCATGCACAAACTCACTTACCGCTCAGTGCTAACAAACAGATTTCAGAAAATTGGGAAACGTCATGATGAAATATACAAAAATACACAGCAAGTACATCACAAATTAGGCTTGAGACACATATGCAACAGGACTTCTCACCCCTGATTCCTAATATTAAATATAAATGTGTCTAAAGCAAGTGAACAAAGCAGCCCCAGTTCTATACAACTGCATGCCAAATGTTTACACTGGTGCAGGCAATCATTGGCAGAGTTCATGTTGCCGTCACTATGTAGCTAATAAGGATAAGCCAAGCTAATATCCTGTAATGTAACCCATGCAACAAAGGGATGGGAATGCTGGGGATATCATTGTGCAAATGTGGCCATATTAGGTCAATGCTGTCACCAGCCTTACCGTCCCTTTGTTACATGTGGTTGTGGGGAATTCCATGACCGTAGCTGATTAGGACAGCGGTCTGCTGTCATATGACAGGTTCCCCTGCGTTTAGCTGGAAATGGGTTTGGCAAGGAGCCCTAGCTCACCCTTGGTAACTAGCAGTAAGATTTGAGGGTTAATTTACTAAAGGCAATACAATTGGTATCTTGGAGTACGTTATAGGATGCCGGATGAGTATTCAGGTATTTAGGAGATGTGTTACAGGCAAAACAGAGTTGCAAAAACAACCCAGTATAACCCTATCAACTCCCAGAATTGCCTTAGTTTTGTTAGCAAGCAATAGCTGTGGAGCTAAAAGGCTGGTGTTCCAAAATGTATTCCAAGAAAAATATTTTTGGTAAATCAAAAATCCAATTTTCTTACTTAGACACTACAGGACACAGGAGGAGTATTCAGGTACACTGGGACATCCAAAATCAGTTTAACTATGGCATGGGCAGGAGAGCAAACAAAAGACTTGGGGTCCTTTCACAAGTAATCATGCGGTTCTTAGTGCAGCGGCGCCAAGGGACAGATGCAGCATCAGGCTGATGCTGCATCCACCTAGGTAAACATGAATATGGAAAAAAATATATTCCCAAACTTCTCCTTTAGGCTTGAATGAAGCGCAGGCTTAAGTAATTGAGATTAGAACTGTCGAAAGGAAAGCACAGCTGGACAGTGAGTACCCCTTCCAGACAATGAAGGGAAATCACCTTAGAAGGTTTAGGAGCAGGACAGGACAGGTAGATGGTAGAACAATGTCCTGGTAAAGGTGAAAGAAAAGAGGAACAAAAGAGGCTCTGGGGCTCAAATAACCTTGTCCTTGTGTAGCACAAGAAAGGGTTATGCACACGTTAAGGCTAACCAATAAGAAACTTGCCTAAGGATAGAATGAGGAATATCCCTGATAGGTTCAAAGGGCAGTCAAAGGATCAGGTTGATATCCCACAGAGTCACTGGGGACCGTATCAGAGAAACAATGTGAGTGACATCCAATACAAAGGAATTCACAAGGAGAGGCAGTCTTTTAAAAAAGAAACTGCAAAAGTGGGATTTGATCCTTGATGATGCTCAAGGCCAAATGCTGAACCAGACCAGACTGGAGGAAAAACAGGATTCAGCCCATTACGAACGTCCTGGCATGGAATTTCCTTATCTTGCACCAAGAGAAATACACTTTGCAAGAGTGAAATCAGAGTTTGGGAGAAGCTGATTTCCTAGTCTTTAAAAGCGTAGGGACGTCAGAATTTAATAAGCCCCTGTG
Source organism: Rana kukunoris (assembly GCA_029574335.1). Classification (NCBI taxonomy): domain Eukaryota; kingdom Metazoa; phylum Chordata; class Amphibia; order Anura; family Ranidae; genus Rana; species Rana kukunoris. Next base: position 39,551,033 of record CM056051.1, read on the forward strand.
CCTCATGATCTGCTCTTCAACAGCCAAGCCATTAAAGCCAATAACTGTGAAGCAGGGTAGTAAACTCATCCTTGGAACAGAAAATCCAGACTATCTGGGAGGGCCCACACAGAGTCTGCCAAGAGCCGGATGAGATTTGATTACTACGTTCTCCAGGACCAGCTCGGTGCAACAAGAATCATTGAAATCCCCTCCACTACAATCCTATGGAGTAAGTGAGGAAGGAGCTACAGAGGAGGAAGATCATAGATCAGGTTGAACTGATCCAATAGAGTCATCAGATCATCCATTGCAAAAGCTAGAGGATCCCTGGATCTAGAGACAAACCTGCCCAGTTTGTTGTCAAACCTGGAAGCCAGGAGATCCACATCATGCACCCCTAACTTGCAATTAGGGTTGTCCCGATACCACTTTTTTAGGACCGAGTACAAGTACCGATACTTTTTTTCATGTACTTGCCGATACCGAATACAGATACTTTTTTTAAATGTCATGTGACAGTTTTCAAACCACAATACAGACTAAGGATATTTTCTTTAGAATTCTTTAGAATTATGAAGAACTCTAATTTAAGAAATGGATAAAAATGTTTTATTTTCTTGTCACGCAGTAGTAAAAAACTCAAATAATTTTCACAGAACATGTTGATAAATACAAAAAAAGTATTCTATTTAGGTATCGGGAGCATTTGCGCGAGTACAAGTACTCCCGCAAATACTTGGTATCGGTCCCGATACCGATACTAGTATCGGTATCTGGACAACCCTACTTGCAATGTAGATATCGAAACACCTTGGGGTGAAAAGACCATTTTCTGGGGTCCAGACATTAATGACTAATGAAGTCCGCCAGCTAATTTTCCATGCCTTGGATGTGCTAGACCAGGGATGCCCAACCTTTTGAAGAGCAAGGGCCACTTAAGTGACTTGGTAACCGGTTGCGGGCCACAATAGGTAGAGCGGGTGGATGATAGGTCTGTGTCCACTCTGTGCATATCGAGAGGAGACACAGACACAGCCCACTCTTATACTCTACGGGCCCTTCGATTCGGGTCCACCCAGGTGGCTTAATTCACAACACTGATGCTCTGGGATGACAGATCGGCGATCCGGGCTTGCCCATCTGCAATCCCAGAGCAGGAGGTCGTGGGCTACATCAGAGGGCTCCACGGGCCGCATGTGGCCCCCGGGCCACTGGTTGGGCACCTCTGTGCTAGACTGTCGGTGCTAAAATATGAAGTTCTGCCCAAGTCAGGTTCAGATCTGCTTCTCACAGACTTATGGTTTCACCCTGATGGTTAATGAACTGTAAACCAATGCAATGGAATTGTCTAAATGAATCCTAGTCAGATGACCTCACAGACAAGAGGTCCAGCGTGGAAAGGATAACCAAAGTTCCAGAAAATTGATCAGTAGACGAGTTTCCTCCTCTTCCCCCTCCTCTAATGAGGTCAGTTGTCAAATGGAGTTTAATTGTACTTTACTAAATCATGTGTAATTAAGTTGAGAGAATATATTAAATGAAGAAACCTGGTAAATCAAAAATAAATCTAAAAATCAAGAAAAGGTTTTATTTTTCCCTCAGAGAAGAGAAGACATCCGTTCTCCTAGGACACTTGAAAGAAACAGAGGCACGTTGGGAGTGGGAGAGGTTATACTGGACTTTTTTTGTGTTTTGCCAAGGTCTAAGCTCCTGAATGCAGCAGCATAACCCAATGTACCTGGATACTCATCACGTGTTTTTGATGATTATTTAAAAGGGAAGCATACAATTTTACCAATTGCAGTAGTCCATAGCTACCACAGAAATACAGATATAATATTTCCTTGCTTTGATATGCTGATAGATTAAATCTGATTTTGTACTTTTGTATACAGTCATTATTTTGTTTGTTAAACATTTAAGAAATACATGAAACAAAGTTCATTCATCCATCCATGTCTTCCATCATAAGCACCAACAGAATCTTGTATGAACATGACAGTGCAGTGTTCCTCCTATATAAAATGAATTCAGACAAAACATATACAGTGACAAAATACTGATTTTATCCTATGGTGAATTATACTAAAATTATGCACTCCATTACACAATGTCTAAAGATGTTTTTTTTTCTATAACCTTCATTACCAATACTTAGCAATTAAACTCTGTTTTTTTTAGTGAATTGTTGATTTACTGTACTTTGTTTGACTATTGTGCAATACATTCTTGTTCTTCTTTATTATCTGACAGCACTACAGGAGGGCATGTTGTATGTTTGGTTTTGTAAAAATTCTGATTACAAAAATGTTTATACTGGTGCATGCAATTTGTCTTGCTGACAGAGTTCATGCAAGCCAGCAGGTGAATGTCTATTAATACAAAGGGTTCTCGTCACATACTGCGCTGTCCTGAGCTGCTTCCAAACCTAAGCCCTACAAATGACTGAAGCCGAGGGATGTTGTCGGTCCGACAGCGAGGTGCTCATGAGCGTGGGTGAAGGTGCTTCGCTGCAATGTGTAGAGAACAGTGTATACACAGCTGGACAATCTAAACATTAGCAATCCACCAGATTGGACCAGAAGTTATCTTATATTCCACCTTCAGGATGTCAGGAGGCTCCTTTTGCTTCCTAGACTCGGAAAGACCTGCAGAATATCAGCATGTTATAAGTTTGATTGACAGTGGAATGCAGGCAGGACAGTTAGCGGCTGCCAGGTATACAAAGCTATTAATGTTGACAGCCCTGGAATCCAACTCCCACATTGCAAGCTAGGGCAGTACACCCCAAAACCACTTATCTGTGCTTCACGGTCCATTTGAAACCACCCTGCTTTAAATCACATCAATTATTGTACATAAACAGATGTACGGGCAAAATTAACAGCAGGGTTAAGTATGTGTAAATATAAATCAAGCTGCTGATGTAAGCAGATAGAAGATGGTGGAAATTTCTATTTGCAAAGCTGTGAATTTGTATGTAAGAATGCAGTATACTAATGCGAAAGGACGGCTTCTTACTGAAAACATGTTTTATACTGTTACATGATAACTCAGTGACACGGATGGAATGTATACGTTTATATGATATACTGGGCCTCAATTTGCAGAAAAAAACAGTCCTAGTCATCCATAGTATACAATTTGATCCTTCCTTTTATATTTCTATTGCAGCAGGGAACAATGGTAGGATTTTTTGATGATATGGGCAATATCAACAATCAGATACTTCAGACTCATTAAATATGAGGCCCGTTGTCACAGGACAATTGAAGTAAATTCTAACAGTGTGTAAGGCAAATGAAGCTAAAATCTACACTGAGTGTTATTCCATTGTAGTTACACTATTGTTTTCTGCATGCATGTGTTGTTGGCCCTACCTGTACAGCTGGTCTCCATCCAGTAGGAGGTCATTCTCATCTTCCAACCTGGAAACAAACATCCAGCTCTCTCTCAGCAGGGATGACAAACCTGCAGAGCTGATGAGGACCAGGAATCTGAAGCACTCTCCTACCTTACATCTCAGAGCCTGCAACTTGCAACTTTACCTGTAGAGTAAAGGAAAGAATATTAGAAAAACTGCAATCTTTGCACTTCCACCGAAAAAAACAAAAAAGCACCCTAAACACTGACCTTGAAAATTTGCTGGGTCCCTCTCCGTCTTCATCGTCAAATTCCATTCTGTTGAAATAAAGTGTGTGTAAGCCGGTTGTATATTTTATATGGCTGGAAGAAAAAGTGCTGTTACGTTTACTGTCAAAGTTCTACAGCTCAATTAGAACCACAGTAATCACAGTAATTTAGATATACTAAGGCCTCATCCACACTGATTTATTTTAAACGCTGTTTCTCCTGACATGAAGAAAAAAATCTGTGTTAAATACGTACCTAAGCTGCGATATTTTTAAACCAGTTTAGGCAAGTTTAGCAGCATTTGGCGCTTATTTATTTAATTAGCCAGAATTGTAATTTAAAGGGTCACTAAAGGAAAACATTTTTTTGCTGTAATGACTGTTTACAGGGTATAGAGACATAAAAGTTAACCGATTCCTTTTAAAAATAGATACAAATCAATCATATAATGTGCCTCTAGTTTCACTTTCGTTTTTAAACTGGTTTCATGTTTCTGTGAAGTACAGAAGACACACAAAACAAAAACAAACAAATCCAGGGCAGTGTTTTGTTTTTAAAATGAATCTGATTGGTTCTGAGGAGTTTTAGACACACAGCTTGGACCACAGTGAAAAGCTGCCATGAGATTTTTCATAAGGAGCCAGACAAGCAGGAAGTGTGGAGATCAGAGCAGAATTACAGCAACTTCAAAGCAAAAACGAACAATAAGGACATGAAACCAGGACTGCAGTAAGGTAAAGGAAGCTATTTAGCTAAAAAAAAATAAAAAATCCTTTAGTGATCCTTTAACTTTAATTTATTCTGGCCATTTAAATGAATAAATACTGAAGTGCTCGCCCTTTAGATGCGTTTAGCAGCTCTTGGTGCTTTTTTTATGCCCAAAAGCTCCTTTTCTGAACATGAGTCTTATGCCTTCGGGAGAAAAGCATTTCACTGCCTCTAAACGCTGCTGATTCTAAACTCTAGTAAAAGCCTATGGGGGATATTTACGAAAGGCAAATCCACTTTTCACTACAAATACACTTGAAAGTGCAATGGCTGTTGATCTAAGGGGAAGCTCTGAAATGAGGGGAGGCTCTGCTGATTTTATCATCCAATCATGTGCAAGCTAAAATGCTGTTTTATTTTCATTGCATGTCCCCCTCAGATATGCAGTGACTTCACGTTCAAATTCGCCTTTTGTAAATAACCCCCATATGCTTTTATTGAGTTGAGTTCAGGGGCTTTGCAAAAAAAAACACCTAAAGCTCCTAAACATGAGTTTAGAAACAGCAGTGTGCATGAGGCCCTTGACTGAAATTAAATAGGCGTTTTCAATGGCAAAACAAAGTCACAAAGGGAAGGATCCTAAAGTCCATCAGTAGAACAATCATTCCAGAAAAACTAAGGTTCCGTGCTCATATTGTTTTTTACACATAGTTTAGACAAGTTTAGGAGAGTTTTTCAGGACTCTGTGCGGGTGAGTCAAGTTCCTCCACCCCAAACTCGCTCATCCATGTCTTTATGGGCCTTGCTTTATGCACTGGTTCAAATCATTTGGTGGAGGGGGGTTATGGTGTGGGGTTGTTTGTCAGGGGTTGGGCTTGGCTCCTTAGTTCCAGTAAAGGGACCACTTAAAGTGGTTGTAAACCCGTTACAACCACTTTTACCTACAGGTAAGCCTAGATTAAGCCTTACCTGTAGGTGCTCGAAATATCTCCCAAACCTCCGTGGTTTAGGAGATATTTCCAAATGAGACAGGCACCGATGCTTACGGCGCATGCACCTTAGACAATGGCACAGGCGCACTTTAGAAACCTTTAGAAAGAGCGAGCGTGCCATTTCTAAAGGAGATCGTGCAGTGACTGGCGGCTCCCGTGTGCATGCGCGGGAGTGACATTATTGCGGCTCTGGCCAATCACAGTGCCGGAGCCGCGATACCCAGGAGGAAAATGGACGCTTCGTGGAAGAGGGTACATTGGTCACATCGCAGGCTTCGGTTTCAGGTAAGTGACAAATAATGGGCTACTATGCCATGCATTGTAGCCCATTATGCTTTACCTTTGCAGGGAAACAAAGAGGAAGTAAAACCCATTAGGGTTTACTTCCTCTTTAACCACTTGCTTACTGGGCACATATACCCCCCTCCTGCCCATGTGAAATTTCAGCTTCCGGCACTGCATCGCTTTAACTGACAATTGTGCGGTTGCGCGACGTGGCTCCCAAACAAAATTGACGTCCTTTTTTCCCCACAAATAGAGCTTTCTTTTGGTGGTATTTGATCGCCTGTGCGGTTTTTATTTTTTGCGCTATAAACAAAAACGAGCGACAATTTTGAAAACAAATACAATATTTTTTACTTGTTGCTATAATAAATAGCCCAATTTAAAAAAAAAAAAAATTATTATTTTTCCTCAGTTTAGGCCGATAGGTATTCTTCTACATATTTTTGTTAAAAAAATAAAAAAAATCGCAATTAGCGACTGCTTTGTGCAAAAGTTATAGCGCCTACAAAATAGGGGACAGAATTTTTTTTTTTTTTTTTTACTAGAAATGGCGGCGATCTGCGATTTTAATTGGGACTGCGACGTTATGGCGGACACATCGGACACTTTTGACACATTTTTATTTGGGACTGCGACGTTATGGCGGACACATCGGACACTTTTGACACATTTTTGGCGCCAATCACATTTAGCCTGTCTCCTCCTCTCCAGAGACAGGCTGCTGTCTCTGTGTGAGACGGCAATGAGAGATGATCTCATATGTTTACATATGAGATCATTTCTCATTGGCCGCGCAGATCGCATAGCAAACGGCCATGTTGATTGGCCGTTCGCTGCGATCTGTGATTGGTTGTGTCCAAGGGACACGGCCAACACAGAGCTTCCCCGCTGCGCGCTCTGGAGCGCGCGTGGGGGAACGCCCAAAGGGGCGGCCGTCAAAAGTCGGCGGCTTGGCTTTTCAGGTCCGCGCTGTAGCCGTCATTCGGGCCGCAAGTGGTTAAGGTGTCAGCATACCAAGACATTTTGGACAATTGAATGCCTCCAACTTTGTGGGAACAGTTTTGGGATGACCCCTTTCTGTTCCAACACGATTGTGCACCAGTGCACAAAGCAAGGTCCATAAAGACATGGATGAGCGACTTTGGGGTGGAGGAACTTGACCGGCCTGCAAACTTTTTGTAAATATTATAGTGTGACGCATACCTGTAATGTTCCAATTACCTGTGTAATGTCTATTCTTATAGTCAATAAAATTAAGAAAAAAAAGTGTCTTCTTCGGAACCTAACTTATATTTTTTCTGAACAAATGCAGTTTATCATTCATTTCAGTCCACTTTTTTATCTGTCATGCAATTTAATGTCTATGTTGAAGGGGCCCCAAAACTTTAATTCCCCCGGGCCCCTGAAAGTCTAAATGCACCACTGCCTGCAGATCATACACTACTGGCTCACCACAGTTTAATCTTTGTTATATATTTATTCCACTGGATTGTTTTATTTGTCTGCACTAATCAGAGAATAAGCCCCTAATCTTGTAAATTACTTCTTCGGGGACAATATGGAAGATCGGGAACAACTAATATTATAAACGTCTTCTGTCCAGAAGATTACTGTGTTGTGAGAATAGGGACTAGCTGAAGGATATTTGACTAAATACAGTCGTACAATCGTGTAGAAACACAGTATGTGCCAGTGATGTGACTTTTCCCACCATCCTGGCCCAGGAAACAGGAAACAACGAGGAGATGTGAGACATGGGCTCGTTTTAAACAAACACACGCCTCTCTTCCCATTGATAACCGGACGATTCTTCACTCACACGGAAGGGAGGAGAGATCTTCATTCCCAAATGAATCTTTCAAAGGTAGAAAAGCGTTTGACAGCTCACATCCTATTCAGCAACCACCAGCAAGGCGATGCTGCATTTCCCTCTATAATATACAGGATGATGTTAATGTAGCTCACATTGGGCTCTGCCCGCTCCTATGTAATATAATCTAATCTCGCACACCACCTCTCAGATTGCCATATGTTTTGTTAGGTGTGTTCAGCCGGGTCTCCAGTTCACTCTGCACACCCTTCTGGCAGCCAGTTCAGGAGATGGCCTCCACCAATGGGAAAATGTGGCACTGAGTGGCACAAATAAGGTGGAGATGAGCTTGCAAAGCCCTATGGAGCAACAGCAGCCAAGTACAGTAGGCTCCACTAGCCGCTTGCTGTCCAGCGCACGATGATGTATGTTGACACAATGGCACGGCTTGGCAAATGGGCCTACAGGTAAGTCCCCTTTAAGATTGTCCGCTGCAAGCTCCGTGAGTCCAACCATGGACTGGATGTCTGCAGGGATACCCATGATCGTCTCACGGGGGGGGGGATGCTGATGTAAACAAGCATTTTCCCATTCTTCTTAGTGACAGGACACTGATCACTGCTCCCTGTAATCAGGAGCGGTGATCAGTGTTGTGTCACACATAGCCGCCCCCCACAGTTAGAACGCATCCCTAGGACACACTTAACCCCTTCAGTGTCCCCTCCTGGTAAACCCCTTCACTGCGTGTAATTTTTACAGTAATCAGTGTATTTTTATAGCACTGATTGCTGTAGTAATGACAATGGTCCCAAAAAATGTCTGATGTGTACGCAAGTAAGGTTAAAAAAAAAAAAAACGCTGATCGCCGCTATTACTAGTAAAAAAAAATTGTTGAGGAAAAATGCCATAAAACTTTCCCCTATTTTGTAGACGCTATAACTTTTGCGCAAGTCAATTAATAAACGCTTATTGAGATTTTTTTACAAAAAAATATGTAGATGAATACGTATCGGCCTAAACTGGGGGAAAAAATATGTTTTTTTATACATTTTGTGGGGATATTTTTTATAATAAAAAGTAAAACGTATTGCTTTCTTTTCAAAATTGTTGCCCTATATTTGTTTATAGCGCAAAAAATAAAAAACATAGAGGTGATGAAATACCACCAAAAGAAAGCTCTATTTGTGGGGGAAAAGGGACGCCAATTTTGTCTGCGAGCCACGTCGCACAACCGCGCAATTGTCAGTTAAAGCAAAGCAGTGCCGAATCGCAAAAAGTGCTCTGGTCTTTGGTCAGCCAAATGGTCAAGGGCTTAAGTAGCTAGTAGCTAACAGTAGCTCCTGGACATTATTGTTCGAATCTTACAATATATTTTGTTTTTTGGTTTAATTTGGACCAATTATTCTTTTACTTCACTTTAATATTTACAAAACTTATGATAGAATATGAAATACATTATAAAATTGATCAAACCCTACTGCACGTGAAAAAAAAATTGATAAATAGATAAACTGTCCCTTATACAGGTGCTTGTGCATAATGTGCATAAACCCAAGGAAACAACTCAAGGACTGGGTTTCCATCTAGTGGTCATAATGCTGTATTTTCTGGAAATACCCCAATCAAGAAAAGGTTGCATTATGTCCACTAGATGCACAGGTGTTCCCTGTATACACGTGCAGTCACAAAATCACACTGTCTGCATTCGGGGACATGCACCTGTACCCACACAGAGGTCAAATTGGGATCAGCAGCTGTTTACAAGCAACTGTCCCAATTGACATTAATTGGACTACCTGGCAAATATTGGTGATTATTAGGCCATTTCTTCGATTATTAGTGACAGCTGTGCAAATGTATGAGAATTTTTATTTTTCATAAATAGACCCCTTTGAATTTCATGATGTTAACCTAAAAGCAAAACTACAGCCAAACTTTTTTGTTGTAGCTGATGTTAATTTTGGACAGACTAGGAAAGGGTTAGAAGCTATGCCATGGTTTTATTGGTATATGTGTCCCTATCAGAATGATTTCCCTTAATTTACTGTCCTAGAACAATGACAGCAAGTGGAAATCGCACACAACTGTCACTGGGAGAGGTATCATCATCTGAATATATTCTGTATTCCAAAAATAAAATTTAGCTTTTTGCCCAGTTCCTGACCTGTAGACCAGTGGTCTACAAACTGCCTCCCTTTGTTTGACTTTATTTGGTTTTTGGGGTACTATTCCTCACACCAATGCCAACAATGGGGCACTATTCCTCCCACTTATATCAATGATGGTCCACTTTTCTTCCCCCTTGTATCAATGATGGGCCACTATTCTTCCCACTTGTATCAATGGTGGGCCACTATTCTTCCCACTTATATCAATGGTGGGCCACTATTCCTCCCACTTGTATCAATGATGGGTCACTATTCTTTCCACTTGTATCAATGATGAGCCACTATTCCTCCCACTTGTATCAATGATGGGGCACTATTCTTTCCACTTGTATCAATGATGAGCCACTATTACTCCCACTTGTATCAATGATGGGGCACTATTCCTCCCACTTGTATCAATGATGGGGCACTATTCCTCCCACTTGTATCAATGATGGGTCACTATTCCTCCCACTTGTATCAATGATGGGGCACTATTCCTCCCACTTGTATCAATGATGGGTCACTATTCCTCCCACTTATACCAATCTGTGCACCACTGGGAATATTATCTCCTGTCAGCATGTCCTTTCAACCATCTCTACATTCCTAGTCGATCGACCTTTTGATGCACATGTGGGCCGGGGCGTATGGGTGCTCAGCTCTCAATTTAAAATGTATGGATACTGACATGTCATGGTCAAAGAACACTATGTTAGTGAACATCATTTTTTGTCAGTTATGTTTGGAAACGGTTATATTTATATGAATTGTTAACTTTCATGTATTTTTGTAACCCTGTAGATTAATTGTTGCGATCAAACCCTAATGAAGGAAAATGTTTTTTTGAAATGCGTCGGTTCAGAACATTAATATATTTTTCAATTACATTTTTATTGTATCCTATTTTGTAGGTGTTCTATTTATTACTTGTTAATAAAACTAACTTTGTTATACTTTCATACATCCCCTCCACTCTGTTGGCATTGCCTTTAAAGTCCCGCCCCCGGGGTTCCCCCATTTCTTTATTCAATATCCATTGAGATGTGGCACACTTGCTTTAGTTTTCTCTATCAGATCCCTTCTCTCTTATACCAATGATGGGGCACTATTCCTCCCACTGACACCAATGATGGGGCAAAAATTTCTCCCACTGGAACCTATTATGGGGCATCATTTCTCAGACTGACACCAATTATGGGTCACAATTCCTCCCACTGATACCAGTGATGGGTCAATTTACCTCCCAATAGTACCAATGATGAGACACTGTTTACTACCACTGACCCTAGGGCATTTTCTACTCCTACTATCCACAGTGTGGCATACCAAACGTTTAAAGGACAGTAAACCGCTACAAATCGAGGGGAGAATGAAGATTCGCAGTCCAAGGACCTCGGCTTTGGAACACTCTGCCCACGGACATCCACATGGAAGAAAACCATCGGGCTTTTAGGAAAAAATTAAAGACGTTAATTTCTACGTGAAATCCTAATTCATGTATTACAGGAGATTTTATTCTGAACCCCAGCCAGGTCAATAGACTCAGAAGAGATACTCATTGTCCATTGTGTGATAACCCTATCTAAAGCCTTTTGATTGTTGAGTGTGGATGTCTTCTGCCCTGTCTCAACTCTCCAGACGGTCCCATTGTTCTGTGGCTGGCTATTGTGTACATTGATTCCCCCCTGGGGCTTTTGTCTCAATACACGTAAGTCTTTCTATTCAAACCGTTCTGACCAATCTCTGCTGTGTCATTTTCAAGTCCTCATTTGCATGGAAGGTGGACCTGATGGGGAACTGCCGAGACTTTAAAAAGGACCAATAAGAAAGCGGTTGTTGGGGGCGGGATGTTCCAAATCCTGTATAAAAGTGTGCTGTGTTTTCAATAAAGTGTGTCCTGTGTACATCCAGCATTAAGCCTTGGCTCATGTATGGATTATTCTGCGATTCCAGGGATATTTCTACTCGTGGAATATTGGGTGATTTTCTTTTAAACCAGAAGAAGGGAGAGGATGACGGGGATATGTTCTACTACCGTCACACCACCTCTTCTGAAGGATTAGCATGACAATGGGTGGAAAGCACCTTGAGGCGATTCGGTTTGCATTTGTTTGCGCTATACAAGTTATTCACTCACTCACTAAAGTGTCTCTTATAAGGATCAGGGGCCCCTGCTGTAGATGATGGTCAAAGAACACAAAGTTAGAATGGCTCTCCCCAATGGGAAAGCAGACAGCTGTAAAACCTGACCAAGGCTCTAATCCTTTGCCACTGTACCCAAAACGAAAAAACAAACAAAAAACTTTTAGCTGACATTCTACTAAACACATAGGGCCAGATTCTCAAAAGTGTTATGGCGGCTTATCTCCAGATACTTTCAAATCTGCGCCGGCGTATGTTTACGCCGATTCTCAAAGGCAGATACGTAAAAAAAAATAGGCTTCCTCCGCCGACGTAACTTGCCTACGCCGGCGTATAATTGTGTGCAATTATACGCTAGCCGCTAGGGGCGCTTCAGTCGATTAGCCGCATTGAATATGCAAATGAGCTAGATACGCCGATTCCCGAATGTAATTGCGTCCGCTCGTCGTATTTTACGTTGTTTGCGTAAGCTATATGAGGGGTAACTTTACGTAGGTGAGGCGTACGCAATGTTAAGTATGGACGTCGGGACAGCGTCGATTTTTACGTCGTTTGCGTAAATCGTTCACAAATAGGGCTTTGTGTAAGTTACGTTCATGTCGAAACCAATGTATTTGCGGCGTAATTTGGAGCATGTGCACTGGGATAAGTCCACGGACAGCGCATGCGCAGTTAAAAAAAACATCAAAAACAGGGGGTCAAGATTCTTTTACATAAACACGCCCACCTCATCCACATTTGAATTACCCGGGCTTACGCCGGGCCATTTACGCTACGCCGCCGTAACTTAGGACGAAAGTGCTTTGAGAATACGGCACTTGCGTCCAGAGTTGGGGCGGCGTAGCGTAAATAGGATACGTTACGCCCCGCTCGTACTTACGCCGCCGTACGAGAATCTAGCCAATAGCATGTAAATTGGTGTTCTTTAATGGGATGGTGAAGAGAAGTCCTGCGGTAATATGCCAGCAGACCATTAAATGCTTAAAATGGCGGGATGATATCATGAAAAAAATAAAACCACAGGTAACATTCTTGAAGGTCTATTTAATTTGTTTGTGCGAGAAGTTAGTATACACAATAACCCAGAGCAACCACTCAAACTTGACAGTTTATTCACATAGCGAAGTTATAACAGTGAAAGGTGAGTGTGAATATTTGCTATCGGTTTCTGCATTTTTCTCTCTGCCAAACCGAATAAGGGCATGTTCTCCTCCGGAGACTATGACGTTTGAATCTCTATCATCTCCTAAATTGTTTTGGTAGACGGATAATGAAGCAAGTCTCCAAGGTCAGCATATACCTTTCCTATAATAAAGATGTATGTACTGATTAGGATTAGCTATCATCCAAGCAAGTTTAAAGCCAGGGAAGACAGCCAGCCCTGGCTTGAAAGAGGCCATTGGAAATGAAATGCCATCTTTACAACTGAAGTAATAAGGACCGTTTACACTTCACCAGACGATCGCAGATGCTGCTGATTCTGAGTGGCGTGCCTCCTGGAAATGTGCGGCGTGCCTCCTGCTAAGAGCTAATTAGATTTGGTAAAGTGTCACACAACCACATAATTACTACAACACAAGATGTGGCTCTGAAGTCCCATCCCTTACTCTGTCGTGCACACCTTAACATACTAAAGTATATTTAAACTAAACTGCTTCTCCTTAAATCCCCTGGCCACTTCCCTGAAATCAAGCCTAGCAAATACAATTATATTGTTGGTAACATTATGCAGGAATTGTGCATTTATTTTATATATACTGTATATATATATATATATATATATATATATATATATATATATATATATATATATATATATACATACTTCAAGAGAAGAAGAATGAAGTCAGTTTATGTCTTTTTGTGTGATAATTTAGTGACCTCTAGTGGCAGAAGCAATACATAGACTACAGACGTTAAATTATATCTTCACTTTTTTTTTTTTTATTAATACCGGTAAATAAAAAAATAACACCCCTTCCTAAAAGTCATTTTGGGATTCCTCCCCTGAACATTTTCTAAAACTTAAAAAAAAAAAAAATTAGCCCATGTGCTGACAGTAAACACTAAAGTTATTATTTTTTTTTTTTTAAATAACAAACATGTTATACTTAACTCCACTGTGCGGCTCGTTTTGCACACAGTGGTCCGATCCACGTCTTTTGAGGTCCCTCTGCGGCTGTCATGGCTCCCCCTACGCAAGAGCTTTCCACCTTCATGCGAGCGTGCTTGCATGGTGGAAAGCTCTTGCAGGCGCGCTCCCTTGATACAGTGGCGGCCATAGCCGCCGACTGTATCACTCGGCCCCGCCCCACTGCATCATTGGATTTGATTGACAGCAGCGCCAGCCAATGGCTGCGCTGCTATCAATCCATCCAACCTAGCCAATCAACGGCCAGGCTGGGAACCGAACAGGATGACGGGGAGGAGCTCGGGAAATTTGAGTGGGTGAGGTAAGTAAAACGGGGGCTCTGGGGGGGGGGGAGCGGTGCTGTCTGATGTTTTTTCGTCTAATTGCATAGGATGCATTAAGGTGGAAAAAACATTTACCTTTACAACCCCTTTAAAGGATAAGTTTACCTTAATGCTAATTTCTTTGCATATAAAAAAAAAAATGTGCATTTAATATTTTTTTTTCTTAGGAGCCTGTAAATCATTGTATCTAAGATCAGCAGACCACGGGTGCAATGTCAGGCTCCTCTGTAGCATGTCGGTGTAGCTGTCTGCACGTACCTTCAAAAGAGGCAGGCAGTTACTGAAGTCCAGGAAGCTCAATTGACTATGAAAGTGCTTACTAGCACCCTAGCACTTCATTGAGAACTACAAGCTGCAAAATATGATGGTGCTTCAGGCATTCATTCACTGTACTCTGTAAATGAATGACTCAGTCCTGTGGATTGTGCCCCAAACACTCTTTTCAAAATGTGAAAGCAGGTGCAGGGAGAAGTTCCCTGGCCTGCTGTCACAAGGGGGATTGGGGGGAGAGCTACAGAAGCATTCTATATGTTCCACCCTAAAGATGGGTGTAACATGTTCCCAAAGGGGTTTTATCCCTTAAAGTGGAAGTAAACTCCCAAGCATGCAATTTACCTATAGATAAGCCTATAATAAGACTTACCTATAGGTACTGTAAATATCTCCTAAATGTGCGCTGTTTAGGAGATATTTGCTGTAGATGCAGCTGGTGACATCACCAGTGCATGCGCTTTAAAGGAACAGCAGACCCGCATGCACAGGAGTGATGTCATCTTGGCTCCCGCTAACCCAGAAGGAAGACCAGGTGAAGATGGAAGCGCCCCGCTGGAGGGCTTCATATAAGGTAAGTTTCATATAATGTGCTAATATGCGATGCATACTAGCACATTATGATATTGTCTTACAAGGTAAAAAAAAACAGCAGTTTACTACCTCTTTAGGGGAAAAGAGAAGAGCGTCCCTCATTGATTAAGTTACATGTGAGGATCCGGGATGTAAAAAGAGGATGGAAAACCCCACTGCTTTCCTGCACAACTCCTTGGACAAACACAATCACATCTGGGAACAATGGAACCTTTTGGAGGCTCCACTCACCCGACTTACCTCCTTATATCTAGTATGGACCTTGCTGGAGGCCATGCGGTGGGGTCCGGCCTCAGGTTGTATTGCTGGTCTTGGCAGTTAGGCGCTCTATTTCCTCTCCCCCTCCCTTTCCCTCTTAAGCTATAGATGGTTTGAATCTCGACCGGTTTAGATTCGAACCACGTATGGGTAGGCTGAATGTACCCAAGTAGATCGATTCTTACATGTGATTATTGGCCAAGCATGTCTCCAGACCTAAACCCTATTGAGTATCTATGGGACATCCTCAAATAGAAGGTGGAGGAGCGCAAGGTCTCTAACATCTACCAGCTCCGTGATGACATCATGGAGGAGTGGAAGAGGACTCCAGTGGCAACCTGTGAAGCTCTGGTGAACTCCATGCCCAAGAGGGTTAAGAAAGTGCTGGAAAAAAATGGTGACCACACAAAATATTGACAATGTTTGGGCCCAATTTGGACATTTTCACTTAGGGGTGTACTCACTTTTGTTGCCAGCGGTTTAGACATTAATGTCGGTGTGTTGAGTTATTTTGAGGGAAAGCAAATTTACACTGTTATACAAGCTGTACACTCACTACTTTACATTGTAGAAAAGTGTTATTTCTTCAGTGTTGTCACGTGAAAATATATAATAAAATATTTACAAAAATGTGAGGGGTGTACTTTCGTGAGAAACTGTATATATGAAGTATAATCAGCGCAAACAACCACTCTAATCTATGTGCAAATAATTAACAATATTGTCATTTACCAAAAAAACAAGGCAAAGACTGCTGCTAACACCCTAAATATGTGTCCACTCAACTTCCAAAACTTAAAGCAGATGGTTCAGCAAAACAAAATATTAAAAGCCAGCAGCAACAAATACTGCAGCTGCTGACTTTTAATATTAGGACACTTACCTGTCCTGGAGTCCAGCGGCGTCCGTAGCAGAGGATGAGCGATCGCTCGTCACCCTGCTGCTCCCCCCTCCATCCATGGTGAGGAAACCAGGAAGTGAAGCGCTGCGGCTTCACTGCCCGGTTCCCTACGGCGCATGCGCGAGTCGCGCTGTGCCCGCCGATTGGCTCCCGCTGTGTGCTGGGAGCCGAGAGTTCCCAGCACACAACGGGGGGGCGACGGGATGTCGCCAAAAAACCCGATTTTTGCCCGAGACTGCGGGCCGGAAGTGGTTGCAGATACCTGTCTTTAGACAGGTATCTGCACCCCCCTTCCCCCTGAAAGGTGTCAATTGTGACACCGGAGGGGGGGAGGGTTCCGATCAGCGGATCTTCACTTTAGGGTGGAGATCCGCTTTAAGTACAAAATATAAGTGCAGCGCAACCGCAATTAAAACATAAGACAAACATAATCCCATAGCTTAAATAACTAATGTAGTATCAATAGTGTAACAGTCCCCAATATCAGGATTCCACCGAAGTGTAATAATCAAAGTGACAGTCCTTATAAAACATCCAATGTGTTCCGTGTCCACCACCCCTGGATAAAATGTCTGCTCACCCCCAAGGTATGACCCCACCACAGAGTCATAAAGGCCTCAGTGAACTCCACCCAGGATGGTACTGAAACACGCCTCAATGGGCGTCCCTGAATCACGCTACTCCATTTCTTGAGTCTCAATCAAACATATAACATACCAAAAAAATAGAAATAGACCAAACTATAGTGCTCTCTGCTACAAATTTATTGAAAATTGGATCAAGGGATTAAAAAAACTCACATAAATATATGTAAAACAAGCATTACCGGTATTTCAGCTCACCACGCTGATACTACGCCCTCCTTATGGGCTTCTTCAACAGGTTCCTCGATCTAATTTTCAATAAATTTGTAGCAGAGAGCACTATGGTTTCTCTATTTCTATTTTTTGGTATGTTATATGTTTGATTGAGACTCAAGAAGTGGAGTAGCGTGATTCAGGGATGCCAATTGAGGAGAGTTCCAGTACCATCCTGTATGGAGTTCACTGAGGCTTTTGTGACTCTGTGGTAGGGTCATATCTTGGAGATGAGCAGGTATTTTATCTGGAGGTGGTGGGCACTGTACACATTGGATGTCACTTTAATTATCACACTTCATGTGTGTCACTTTAATTATCACACTTCGTGTGGAATACTGATATTGGGTACTGTCACACTATTGATACTACATTAGTTATTTCAGCTATGGGTATAGGTTTTCTTTAGACCCCTGTCATATTGGAGTTTTTTTTTAGGCGCCTCTAAAGCACCTGAAAAAACCCTTATCTGCAATCACCCTAAAAGCGCCGCAAAAACTATGGTAAAGTGCCGCTGAAACTAGCGGCACTTTACCGCCGACGCCTCCACACTGGCAGTGCGAAATGACTCTTATGTTTTAATTGTGATTGCGCTGGACTTGTACTTAAATTACTATGCACATTTGCATCAGATTCAGCGTGCACCATTTGTTGTAAATCTCCCTCATAAATGGCAAAAAAACTCCCATACTCTACCCAAAATTAAAATAAATAGTTCTGCTTTTAGTTATACTTTAAAGGTGTGTAAAACACATCTAAAAGCTGTAGCTGCACTACTAGTAAAATGTATATACTGCATGAATGTAGTCTGAGAATAAACTGCAGGTAAAACTGCTGGTAGAATGAATTGTAATCAGTAAAAAAAAACTTTTATAACGTACTAACATGAGCTTTCCAGCCCATAGGGATTCATAGAAATCTAGAAAACTATATGAATCCTGTTTGTGAACATATCCAAAAGTAAAACACTGTTATGCCGCGTACACACGATCACTTTTTGTGATGTAAAAAACATTGTTTTATCTCACAAAACAAAACAACGTTTTTCAAACTTAATTTTAAAAAACGACGTTGCCTACACACCATCTTTTTCTGAAAATGTTCTTGCAAAGCGCGGTTACGTACACCACGTTCGACGGCACTCTGTTCCATTGAAGCTCCCGTCTCATAACTTGCTTCTGAGCATGCGTGGGTTTAAAAACGTCGTTTTAAACGTCGTTTTGCCCACACACGATCATTTTTTGTGAAACAAAAGACGACATTCTGAAAAACGACATAAAAAATTGAAGCATGTTCGAATATTTTTTTTGGTCGTTTTTCAGAAGACATAAAACAACGTTTGCCCACACAAAATCATTTTAAATTACGTTTTTTAAAACTCTTGTTTTATTTCATCACAAAAAACGATCATGTGTACGCGGCATAAGACCAGTGTTAAAATAATATGCTGTTGTGCTGTATCTTTAATACAGGTGTATCCGAGAACACAGATGCATGAACAGGGCCATACTTATAGCAACACAACAGAGTGCAGTCAAGCTAAATCTCTGGTAAATAATATTTTGTCTTCCAATGGATAAAACTGTTTTTGTGGGACATTAGTATTTTTCTTTTTTGTTATTGTTCGTCTCTGTGTGCATTTCTCTATTGCCCACTAGAACAGACCTTATCTTAGTCATTCTGCAGAATAAATACATGGGCCAGTCTGCTGGAACGAAGCTCGGGTGCCATCATGTGGTTGTATTTGGTATAACACCTCATTAGCAAACTTGTATTATCATAATGCTAGGGGCAACTTCAGCAACCTGCAAATATAACTGGTATTAAATATTATGTTTTATATATATTTATATGAATTATATGAGTAATGGAATTGAATGTGCAGTAATTCTTGTGCAAAATAGAAAAATTTTCTTCTCATTTTTAATTAATATTTATTCTAAATGACTCTGAAAAGGGCATTTATTTGGATTACAGGGCACAATCTGGGAAATCAGACACTGTAACACAGTCACAATATAATCTCTAATTCTCTACAATTAATAGATTTATGGAAAGAGTGGTTATTTAGAACAAGCGTGAGGTGAGTGCGCTCTGGTCTGATCACATGATCGGCTCCAATGTAGAAAAGGCACAGCCTACAACGGATGGTCAATAATAAACCTATAAATAATGTCCCCACATAGGTATTGCAGTCGTTGTCAGTGGTCTATCCTCTACACAGAAGCCGGCCACTGAAGAGATCACGTGACCAGACCGCTTTCGGAATAGGTAGGTATAGTATAGTAATTAGAATAGGGATTAGAATGGTGGTGGGAACAAGTTTAGTTTCCCACTGTAGCCTACCACCACAGCCACCAGCAGATGCAGCGTGTCACTTTTTAAAAATGTAAGGACAATTTCAATGGGTTTTCTGACAGCAGTGAGAAAACTTACAGTTGAAGCCTCTCCTCAGTGCTATGGAGTCTGGCATTCAGGAGTGGGGAAACCGGCACATGGACAGTTAACCACTTGCCGACTGCCTAATGTAGATATATGCCGGCAGAATGGCATGGCAGGCAAAGCAACATACAGGACCCACAGACTCGATGTCCACCGGTGTCCCGCAATCGTGTCATGGAGAGGCAGAATGGGGAGATGCCTATGTAAACAAGGCATTTCCCTGTTCTGCCTAGTAACTGGACAGTGATCTACTGCTCTCTGTCTTCGGGAGCAGTGATCAGTGTCATATCACTTGTAGCCCAGTCTCCACACAGTCAGAATCACTCCACACTTAACCCCTTCATCGCCCCCTAGTGGTTAACCCCTTCCCTGCGAGTGTCATTTACACAGTAATCAGTGTATTTTTATAGAACCGATCGCTGTATAAATGACAATGGTCCCAAAATAGTGTCAAAAGTGTCTGATGTGTCCACCGCAATATTGAAGTCACCATAAAAATCGCTGATCGCCGCCATTACTAGTAATAAAAATATAATAACAAAAATGCCATAAAACTATCCCTTATTTTGTAGACGCTATAACTTTTGCGCAAACCAATCAATATACGCTTATTGCTATTTTTTTACCAAAAACATGTAGAAGAATACATATCGGCCTAAAATGAGGCAAACATTGGGTATTTTTTAGGGATAGTTATTATAGCAAAAAGTAAAAAATATTGCTTTTTTTTTTAATTGACGCTCTTTTTTTGTTTATAGCGCAAAAAAATAAAAACCGCAGATGTGATCAAATACCACTAAAAGAAAGCTCTATTTGTGGGGAAAAAAGAACGTACATTTTGTTTGGGTGCAACGTCGCATGACCGCGTAATTATCAGTTAAAGTGACGCAGTGCCGAATCGCAAAAAATGGCCCGGTCATTGGGCAGCCAATTCTTCCGGGGCTGAAGTGGTTAATATCAACAGGGTTCCAGCCTATGATATGTGAGAAGGTGCACCCAGCAGCGGTGATGCAGGTCAGGTGGTGAGAGGTGATGATGCAATCTCTCTGCTTGGCCGCCACAGCTTCTTCAGTGCAGCCTGTGCCACCTGGCTGCAAACAGGGCACGGACTGGCACTGGTCTGCGGCCCAGGGGTTTAGGGACCCCTGCTGTATGCTAGTAAAGTAGCAGATATTTATTTTAACATCAATTAATGTTAAAATAAATATCTCATTAAAAAAAAGAGGTCCACACTTACTGAAATGTTATATGTATTATATAAATCCAGAGCCACTAGGGTTTCTGGCCCAACTCCACCATTCGGAAGTTCTGGTGAAGACCAACTGCCACTTAGAGTCCGCAGTTCAGGGAATCCAAGTCACCATAACAGGGAGGCAATGGTTCAACTTTAAAGCTGAAAACAGGGCACAAAATCTTTCTTTTAAATATATTCCTCTATAGCCAAAAAGGATATACATCCACTTTGTATGCACCAAATGTCTTTGCAAACATAGTTATTGCCTTATAAAAGTAGCGTTGACATAATCACTGTGCTACACAGAGAACAGAGTTATAGGAGGTACCCAACTGGTCCACCCACTGCAGACTGCCTGCAAAAAAACTACATACAGGAGTGGGTGGGGCCAAGACCAGTCTCCCTGCACAAAGAGAGAGAGCAGCAGGGGCCGGTCTTTATTACAAGAAGCTCCGGCAAAGAGGGAAAGTCTCATGCCTTGTACACAAAAGCATTTTTTCCAATGGGAAAACTGCAGTGAGAGCTTTTCGGCGGGAATACCGGTCGTGTGTATGTCCATCGCAGGTTTTTCCGACGCAAGTATGAGACGGGAGCGATCTTTCTGGTAAAACATTCGTCACGCTGCAAATTATTCACGCTTTTAATGCGCTGCATTAAAAATTGCAATCGTCTCTCACCAAACTTTTACTAACACGAGGATCAACAAAAGCAGCCCAAAGGGTGGCGCCTTTGGAATGGGACTTCTCCTTTACAGTGCAGTCGTACATGTTGTACGTCACCACGCTTTGGACAGGTGGACTTTTGTTTGAGCGTGTGTATGCAAGGCAGGCTGACAGGAATTCTGTCGGGAAAACCAGTGGTTTACTATCCAATGGAAAAACCGGTTGTGTCTACGAGGCATTACACTGGAATACTGCACAGATCTGGAAGAAATACACAAAGCTCGCCAAGATTCATGTGATAACATTAGGGTTGTCCCGATACTGATACCAGTATCGGTATCGGGACCGATACTGAGCATTTGCGGGAGTACTTGTATTCCCGCAAATGCTCCAATGCCTGACCGAATACTCAGCCCCCCCACGCAAGGCCGCCGCATACCGCAACGCCACCGCCGCCGCATAGTTAATACGCGCGGGGAACATTACAGCTTTCATTTGAATAGCTGTAGTGTTCCCCGCCGTGCCGCGTATACACACTCCCCCTTGCTCGGGATTGAACGGCGTTGCGGTATGGGGAGACATGGCTGCATATGTGGGGGACATGGCTGCATATGTGGGGGACATGGCTGCATATGTGGGGGACATGGCTGCATATGTGGGGGGACATGGCTGCATATGTTTGGGGACATGGCTGCATATGTGGGGGGACATGGCTGCATATGTGGGGGGACATGGCTGCATATGTGGGGGGACATGGCTGCATATGTGGGGGGACATGGCTGCATATGTGGGGGGACATTGCTGCATTTGGGGACACATTTAAAAAAAAGTATCGGTATTCGGTATCGGCGAGTACATGAAAAAAAGTATCGTTACTTGTACTCGGTCCTATAAAAATGGTATCGGGACAACCCTAATAACAATCATGCATCTTGTATTTAGACAATATTTACTTATCCCGGAGTTCAGCTTTAACTTTCCGGAGGGTTTGGGAAACAGGTGGGTGTCACTTTTCATTTTACATCCCCCTAGGTCATAATTTCTTAATCATCACTATTCCTCTTCATCTTAGCCAAAGAGTCGTAAAACACAAAACTCTTCTTGGCTTTACCATGGTAAAAAAAGCAAAACAGATGTTTCATTTACAAGCAAAGTTTGGCTAATCACTGAAGTTTTAAAAAGTTTAACATGTCAATGGAGTATGAATTTAAGTTTTGATGAGCGTGCTCTTTATATTACTACTCTTAAGCCCTGTACACACGATCGGTTTGTCCGATGAAAACAGATCGATGAACTGTTTTCATCGGACAAACCGATCGTGTGTGGGCCCCATTGGTTTGATTTCCATTGGTGAAAAAAAATAGAACATGTTTTACATTTTTTCTTATGGATAAAAAAACGATAGAAAAATCCGATCGTCTGTATGGAACTCCATCGGTCAAAAATCCACGCATTCTCAGAATCAAGTCGACGCATGCTCGGAAGCATTGAACTTTTTTTCGGCTCGTCGTAGCGTTTTACGTCACCGCGTTGGACACAATCCGATTTTTGACTGATGTGTGTAGGCAAAACTGATGAAAGTCAGCTTCATCGGATATCCGACAAAAAAATCCATCGGATTAGATTCCATCAGATATCCGATTGTGTGTACGAGGCTTTAGTTAACCTGGGTATAGTATCAGTAACCATTTAGACTTGTAATACCACTGCTTTTAGATAGCAAGAGCTCCTTGAAATATTATCAGTAAGAAATATGGAAATTTACAAGCATATCTGATGCATGGAATTGTTTTACCCAGAGATGCCTTTAGTTATCTTGTAGAAAATAAAAATATGAGTTACTGTAATTATAATAGACACAATGACAAAGACTAGCCATCCAAATCATTGGTGTGAGTGGGATCATGGCACCCAGGAGAGAGTAGCTCCTCAATTCATTGCTGTGGGTGGGAGTGTGGCCCCCAGGGGAGAATCACCTCTCAATTCATTGGTATCCATGGCAAAGTGGCCCCTAGCAGAAAATACCCCCCCCCCCCCCAAATCAATGGTGTCATTGGTAAACTGGCCACCAGGGAAAAATAGCTCCTCAAATCATTAGGGTTAGTGGGATAGTAAACCTCAGGGGAGAACAGCCCTCCCAAATTATTGGTGTCAATGGTGGTGCTTAACCATTTCAATACTGGGCACTTTTACTCCCTTCCTTACCAGACCAGCTTTCAGCACTCTTGCAATTTTAATGACAATTGCGCGGTCATGCAACGCTGTACCCAAATGACATTTTTATCATTTTGTTCACACAAATAGAGCTTTCTTTTGGTGATATTTATTCACGACTTTGTTTTTTATTTTTTTGCAATATAAGCGAAAAAAGGGTGGAGATTTGAAAAAAAAAAAAAATTCTCATGTACAGATGTGCGCAGGTTATCATGGACATATGTCTGCAGATAATCATTGGGACATGTGATTTTACTGTTATATATATGGGGGACAGGTGTTTTTACTGTGTGGGGACATGTGTCTTGGGGACACTGTTTTGGGGATTTTGTGTGTTTACATTGTGTGTGGACATGTATGGGGACACTGCGTGGGGACACTGGGCCGGTGATCCGTGTGTAAAAAGCTGTAAAAAAACAGCTCATACTCACTGATTACTGGCCAGCTGCAGCGATCCGCTCACTTCTCCTTACTGACAACTTCCATGTGAGGAGAGGAGAAACGATCGCATAGAAACCGACTCTCTATTTACATCACATGTCATGTGATCAGGAGGGTCAATCACAAAGCCCTCCTGCCGAACGGAGATGCGTCGTGTCCGGGTGACACAAGCGCATTGGGATCGCGCCACTGCGCGGGCACGCAATCGCGATCCCCCTCCTTCTGAGGGCCTTCATTTGAAGGGATTTCCTCTCACTTCCTGTCTGGCTATGGGACAGAAAGTGAAGGGAAGTCTCCGAAATGAGAGACAGGTGACGAAAAAAAAGAGGGGTTCTAATCATCCCTTACTCTATCCACAACGAAGAAAAAGGGTTTTGCCTTTAGTTATACTACTTACTTTACGAGAGGAGCCAGGAGCACCCACAGATCAGTTGGGCGCAGATCGATCTGCCCAAGCAGTAATTTTAGGTAGGGTACTTCATTCATTAAAAGTAGTATTAAAGTGGATGTAAACCCCAACAAAAAAATTATTTATTTTTTGATGTCACAATGTAGAGTATAATATTTCCTATCATCTGTGCCCAGTCTTGCCACACAGAGTTAATCCAGATCTGAGAAATCCTCTTTTAATGTTCAGTGAAAATGAACAGCTTTCCAGATAAAAATCTGCCTAAATAAAAAGTCAGTTTTCTCTCTTCTTGCTTTGAGTGAGAGGTTATTTACATATCTAGCTTGGACATGTTTATCATATGTTATGTTTTGTTTATCATAACATGAGGTGATATAACATCATAACACATCCTAGTAATATGCAATGAACTTTGGATCACCTCTTGTTATGATAAACATGTCCAAGTTAGATTTGTAAATAACCTGTTACTGAAAGCAATAACAGAGAAACGGACTTTATAATTTGGCAAGTTTTTATCTGGAATTCTGTTCATTTGCACAGATGATGGGAAATCTTATACTCTACATTGTGACATAAAAAAAAAAATTTGGGGGGTTTATATCCACTTTAATTAATTAGTCGTTTTATTCAGTAGCACAGTAGATGTAGGCTCACTGGAGGATCCTTCAGTCCTCAGCATGAAAGCCTAAATCTGGTGAGGCAGCAGTACCGGTAGTTGTTGGAGCAGACAGGAAGCCATGGCTCTGCATGAGCCCATTCACACCTTTAAGAACTAGAGTGAGGCCGCATACACACGACCGTTTTCCTCGGCAGAATCCATCAAGAAACTTGGTGGCAGAGCCTTTTTGCTGAGGAAAACAGTTGTGTGTATGCTTTTCATCGAGAAAACTGTTGATGAACTCCACGAGGAAAAAGAGTAAGGCCGCGTACACACGGCAGAGATCCTCGACGGGCAGAACACATCGTTCCGCCCATCGAGGCTCTCTGCCGGCCGTCGAAATCGGCGACCCGCCCTTCGGGAATGGCAACCAGCCATTCATCCAGGCGGGCCATCGAGGAAATAGAGAGCGTGCTCTCTATTTCTGCTCGACGGGCTTCCCGACGGGAAGCTCGCCGAGACCGTACACACGGCCAAGGTCCTCGCTGGAATGCACATTCCACCGAGGTTCTCGCTGGTTTTCAGCGAGAACCTCGGCCGTGTGTACGCCGCCTAAGTTCTCTTTTTCCTCGACGGGACTCTCAATTTCCTTGTTGTGTTCCTCGTCGGGCTGCTTTTCGTCGAGAAACACGTTGGTGTGTATGCTTAGAAACCTGTGCACCTTCGGTAAAAGTAGCGTTTGTAATGGAAATAGCACATTTGTCACGCTGTAACAGACTGAAAAGTGCAAATATCTCTTACCAAACTTTTACCTAACACGCAGTAACATGAGATTAGCAAAAGCAGCCCCAAGGGTTGTGCCAGTGGAATCGAATGTCCCCCGCTGTGGTATGTGTTGAAGTCACCACGTTTGAGAATGAGGAGATTTGGTCTTGGCTGTGTGTACGCAAAGACAGCTTGTCAAGTTTCTCGACAAGCCTGACAAGGAACTCGACGAGGAAAACGATGTGTCTTTTCCGACGAGTTCCTCGGTCGTGTGCCTGAGTGTACATTTCCATGGGGCATCTTTTAAAATTGAGAAAAATCTATCTAATGCATCCAAACATTGAAGATGGTGGAAATATGGCATCTTTTTCCTTTTTAGGTTTGGAAAGGGTAAAACCGTGCTCTCGCAGTGGGGATATTCACCGTAAACTGAGGTTTGATGGATATTTAATAGGGCTGTTACTGATTAAATTTTTTGTGTTCGATTAATCAATTTATTTTTTTAATCGATTAATCGACTAATTTCGATTAATTATAATGCACATACAGATCCAACTACTTTTAGCTGATCTCCTTGCAGGCCGATTCCCAGTGCAGCTCCCAACCACTGGAAAAATGAATAGCAGGATACAAAAAACACACAAAGGCAGTGCTCGCTGGGAATAGCATTAAAACTTTTATAGTCTTCAAGTAGGTAACAAAATAAATATTGCACTGGAGATAAAAATCGATGTAGCTACATAAACTGTAAAAATGGTGTGAGTAATACCAAAGGGTAGCAAAAGCAGTCATAAAAACATATACAGTAGCTAAGTATGATACTGGTATAAGAATGTGTACAACGATACCACTGCTGAATCCAGATGAGGAGAGGTTCACATCAGTTCGTCGGCATGTAGATGTCCCATGAAGGGAACTATCACAACTCCCAGTGTACATAAGAGGTCCCCCCATCACATCAGAGGTGCCTATCACATCACAGTACCCCCATGGCAAAGCCTTCCAGATCACACAGTCCTCATATTGCAGGACCTCCCACAGGCCCGGATCCAGGGCAAAGTGGGTCCCATGCTCATGGCACTCCGGGGGAATCGAAATGGAACTCACATTGAGAAACATTGTACCAACTGATACTTCTTCACTATCTATAACGCAAATCTTTAAAGTGAAGTGATAGAGGGAAGTGTAACAGCCCTTGTGTGTGGCAGATAGTAAGGTCCCGCCGGCATGCAGATATGGAGTACCAATCAAAAGAATTTTGATCGATCAAAAAAATAAAGATTAATCGATGAATTAATACATCTTTCCCACTTGTAAGACTTCAAAGTCGCACGATTTTACGGCTGTGATTTCACCGCGATTCGCGGACGCGATTTCAATGAATGCCTGTGTAAGTGGCATCAAAATCGGACGAAAGTAGTGCAAGTGTGAAAGGGGACTATTGCCGCATACACACGATCATTTTTTGTGATGAAAAAAAACAACGTTTTCTGTGAAGTAAAAAACGACGTTTTTGAAACGTCACTTTTCAAAGACGATGTTGCCTACACACCATCAGCGAGTCTATGAGACGATGGATCACAGATAAGAGAAAGGGGTTGATCCCGACCCCTTACGACGTGTTCAGCTGTCAGCCAATGACAGCTGATCATGTGATGTAAACAGAGCTGGTAATTGGCTATGTTTTCTCCTCATGCTGATAGCGTGAGGAGAAAAAAAAAGCAGATTACCTGCGGCTGTTAGAGGGACATCGGTCCCGATCAAGGAGAGCTGCTGCCAGCTCATCGGTGCCACCTGCCAGTGCAAAACAGTGCCGCCTACCAGTGCCCATCAGCACCACCTACCAGTGCCCACAGTGCCACCTACCAGTGCCACCAATCAGTGCCTCATCAACAGTGCTGCCCATCAGTGTCACTTACCAGAGCTCATCAGTGCCACCTAGTAGTGCCATATATAAGTGGTACCCATCAGTGCTGCTCATCAGGGCCCATGCAATCTTATCAGTGGCCATCATTGCCGCCTTATTTGCCCTTATCAGTACCGCCTTATCTGTGCCTATTAGTGACGCCTTATCTGTGCCTATCAGTGCCGTCTTATCTGTGCCTATCAGTGCCGTCTTATCTGTGCCTATCAGTGCCACCTTATCTGGGCCTATTAGTGCAGCCTTTCAGTGCCCACCAGTGCTGCCTCATTAGCGCATATCAATGAAGGAGAAATATTACCTGTTTGCAAAATTTCATAACAAACTATGAAACATGATTTTTTTTTTCAAATTTTCCATCTTTTTTTTACTTGTTTAGCAAAAAAAAAACAGCAGTGATTGAAAACCACCAAAATAAAGCTCTATTTGTGTGAAAAAAAAAGATAACATTTTTATTTGGTTACAGTGTTGTATGACCACGCAATTGTCATTCAAAGTGCGTCAGCGCTGAAAGCCGAAAATTGGTCTGGGCAGAAGGGGGGTTTAAGTGCTCAGTAAGGAAGTGGCTCATAACTGTAAATTACAATATCGCTTATGTGGCCATTGTATACACTATATGATTTTTTTTCATTGGCTATATTTTTTTCACAAAAGTGGAGTCACCTTTTAGGTCTACTGACAATAGCAGAAACGTTATTCTGATTGAACAGCAAAATTAAAAATCATGAAGGTCACATACCAATACTTTCCTTTACGCCTGTCCCAAAGAAACATCATTGACTTACCCCGACCTTCGCTTTCCTCCACGTCCTGACATTTGGCCCGCCATCCTCACCTGCCCCGTTGCCATGGCAGCACCTGGTATAGTGACAGATCCTGGGATGTCTGTAGTCATCTCTGGGGACACAAACAACTCATAAAAATCATTGTTAATCTTCAACATTACAATTATCAAATGTGTGGATTACACCGCAGGCTTGTGCAACATGGCTTCATCCAGTAGTCCAAGAGGAGGCGAGCATGACACTTCACACCAGGAAGAAAGCCTTGCATTACTGTGTGAAGTTACAACAGAAGAACAGGAAGTTAGCATTTCTCAGAAGAAATAAGGACATTTAACCACTTAAGGACCCCTTTACGACGATATACGTCGGCAGAATGGCGCAGCTGGGCACAAGCACGTACCTGTACTTGTCTCTTTAAGACCCAGCTGTGGGTTCGCAAGCACGGGCCTGGGATGATGGAAACCTGAACCTGGGACGATGGAAACCTGAGCCTGGAATGATGGAAACCTGAACCTGGAATGATGGAAACCTGAACCTGGGATGATGGAAACCTGAACCTGGGATGATGGAAACCTGAACCTGGGATGATAGAAACCTGAACCTGGGATGATAGAAACCTGAGCCTGGAATTAAGGAAACATGGGCCTGGGATGATGGAAACCTGAGCCTGGGATGATGGAAACCTGAGCCTGTGATGATGGAAACCTGAGCTTGTGATGATGGAAACCTGAGCATGGGATGATGGAAACCTGAGCCTGGGATGGTGGAAACCTGAGCCTGTGATGGTGGAAACCACAGCCTGGGATGATGGAAACCACAGCCTGGGATGATAGAAGCCTGAGCCTGGGATGATAGAAGACTGAGCCCGAAATTATGGAAACCTGAGCCTTTAATGATGGAAACCTGAGCCTGGGATGAAGGAAACCTGAGCCTGGAATGATGCAAACCTGAGCCTGGGATGATGGAAACATGGGCCTTGGATGATGGAAATCTGAGGCGGGGATGATGCACACAACAAAATTAACATTACATCAAAAGCCCCCCTTCACATTAGGGATCTCCCAATCACATCAAAGCCCCCCCCCCACCCTTCACTACAGAGCCTCCCTCATATTAGAGTCCCCCCTGTACATCAGAGGTCCCCCATCACATAAGAGGTGCCTATCACAGTACCCCCATGGCAAAGCCTTCCAGATAACACAGTCCTCATATTGCAGGACCTCCCACAGGCCCGGGTCCAGGGCAAAGTGGGTCCCATGCTCATGGCACTCTGGGGGAATCTAAATGGAACTCACATTGAGAAACATTGTACCAACTGATACTTTTTCACTATCTATAACGCAAATCTTTAAAGCTGTACCTGTTTGTAAAATGACTGTTCACCAGTCACTAGGCAGTTTGGAATGGTAGTCACATTGCTTTGCACAGAAGTCCCAAATTAACTCTACGTAATGACAAGAACATACACGCCAATCTTACTAATGAGTCCTCTTGTAATCCCAGAAGGAAATAAGAAATAAAATCCATCAGAAGGGGTGAATCTAACACCTGCTCGGCTTACACATGTGTCCTTTGTGGAAGAAGCTCCGGTATTACCACAATGAATTGTCTATAGTGCTGAAAGGCTTAATCCCTCTGCTGAAGCCTAGCTCAGATTGATCGCCGTCAGTTGATGAGCCCCGAAGACAAAGACTGAGATCTAGCTATGACGAAGTGAAATTACATTTACAATAGTTTAAAATTGGCAAATCTAACCTAAGAATACTTTCTTGAAAAGCAAACCCTTTAAAACTTTTACCTCTAATAGAAAACGTAATAGAGCGGGTGGTGTTTCTTCCTAGCAGGGGAACCTGGACGGAGACCGAAGCATCATCAGTATGCAAGAAATCTGGCAGCAATGGCTGAGATGGAGGAGGGGGAGAACATTTGTATTCAGCTCAGAACAAGGCAACATCCCTATCTGCCTGTGTTCAGCGTGATCTGTGATTCAGCTGCCTGCAGGAGGAACAATCGCAGCAACAATTCCACACCAAGCACTTCCAACAGCTCTGGAATCAAACAGGTTGAACGCAGATAGACGACATCACAGACAGAACATGCCGATTCAAAAGGAACACTTATATCCAGTACACTGACCATTCTACCCTCTGATAGCAGGACAAAGAAACACAGAGTAACTATGGCCCATTACTAGTAATTGGTAAAAAATGTAATAAAAGAATGTCCTTTCTCAAAGAAAAATACCAATAATAATGTATGAGGCCGCGTACACACGTCCGAGAACCTCGTCGGGCTAAACTCATCGTTCCGCCCGACGAGGTTCCCGATGAGCGGTCGAAAAAGCTCGTCGAGCCAAAGTCCTCATTGAACAACGAGGAAATTGAGAGCATGCTCTCTTTTTTGGCTCGACGAGCTTCCCGACGGGACGCTCGTCGGAAGTGTACACACGACCGAGAACCTCGGCAGAATATGTCTACCAGCGAGCTTTTCGCTGGATTCTGCCGAGAAGCTCGGTCGTGTGTACGGGACCTGACCGTATAAAAATATTATAACATTCGCTTAAAGGGTTAGTTCACCTTTACCGAAAGCTGCCTATGCAGGTAATGGGCGGGCTGTAAATAAAAACAAACTGTGCAGCTCTGACTAAAGTTAAATAATGCCCTTGCACAACTGTTTTTATTTTTTGTTAAACAAACCAAAAAAAGACCAAAAATTTTGAAAAAAAATGTTTTTCTTAGTTTGTGATAATATTAAGGAAATAAGGCTGCACTGATGAGGCTGCACTGATAAGCTGCACTGATGAGGCTGCACTGATAAGCTGCACTGATGAGGTTGCACTGATAAGCTGCACTGATGGGCACTGATAAGCTGCACTGATAATCAGGGCACCAATGATTAGTGACCTGATTATCAATGTAAACAATGTACTGACAGCCTTGGCCGGTTATCCGCAATTCTTACTTCACACAGACACAGCGTGTGAGGAAAGGAATGCAGATTACCGGCAAGTCTGTTTACATGTAATCACCTGTGATTGGATACAGCTATCCTTGTGGCCCTTTACCATGTGATCAGCTGTATTTACAGCGCACACTAATTTTGGTAGCATAATTATTGTGGAATGTATGTTCCTTGCTAAAAAGCATTACAGTGGAACCTTGGATTATGAGCATAATCCGTTCCAGGAGAATGGCTTATAATCCAAAGAACTTGCATATCAAAGCGAGTTTCCCCATAGAAGTCAATTGAAACAAAGATAATTTGTTCCACATTGACTTCTATGGCATACAATACCGCATGTGGCCAGAGGTGGCGGGCGCCAGAAAAACGCAGAAATACTCAGAAACACTCGGGAACTGAGAATTTACAAGTGATTCAGAGTATTTCCGAACAGCTCCGAGGGACACTGGTGGCCCCGCACCTCTGGCCAAATGCGGTACTACACACCCCATTGGCTTTAATCCAGCTCGTTTTGCGAGACAACACTCGCAAACCGATTCAGGATTTAAAAAAAAAAGTTGCTCGTCTTTCCAAACGCCCGTAAACAGGGTTACTTGTAAACCAAGGCTTCACTGTACTTTTTATCAAGTTGTATTGGGTAAAGTTCCTCTTTGAATCTCAATTCTGAAGGTGGAATGAACTGGTGTGAAATGTGAATAAATGCAGTCAAGTGTATAATTGTTTCCTTTCTTGTCGTTTTTGTGCATTATAATGTTTAAAACAGTAATAAGAAAATTGAATTAACGAAAAAAATTCAAATAACAATATCCTTAGACATCAAAGGGGGTGTAAAGGTAAAAAAAAATTCACCTTAATGCAGTCTAGGCGTGAAGGTGAAAAAACCTCTGTGGTTTAGCAGCCCCCCGTTTATTTACCTGACCCCTCGAAAGTCCCGCGCTGTGAACAACACACAGACTTTTCGGCCGGCTTCTCGGCTCATTCATTGGTTGATTGAAAGCAGCGCAGCCATTGGCTCACGCTTCTGTCAATCACATCCAATGACGCAGCGTGTAGGGGGCGGGGCCGAGTGATACAGTGAGCGGCTATAGCCACCGGCTGTATCTCTAGGAGCACGCCCGCAGGAACTAACCATCATGCAAGCTACCTCGCATTAAGGTGGTTAGTTCTTGCGGGGAGGAGCCGAGACAGCCGCCGAGGGACCCCAGAAGACCAGGTTCGGGGCCACAAAACGAGCTGCACAGTGGAGGTAGGAATAACATGTTTGTTATTTTTTTTATCTTTAGTGTTCCTTTAAGGTGACGCTTTACACAAGGGCAGTCTCTACTTAAAGTGTTTGATCGTCGAAGAATTCTAAATGATTAAGGCCACTTTCACAATTATACGACCTTTCCCACGATTTGTGATGGCAAAGTAGCATGACAAGTCATTTCCCATGATTTCCAATGACAACCATTCATATTAGTATGACTTCAAGTCGTTACGACTTCAAAGTAGTCCCTGCCCTACTTTGGTCCGATTTAATGCCACTTACACAGGCATTCCCTGAAATCGTGGCAAAATCGCGTGACTTTGAAGTTGCAGTAGTGTGAAATAGAGCAGCACGATTCTGGGAAAAAAGAGAATCGCGATTCTTTTGCTTAGAATACAGATCATGATTCTCTTCACGATTCTCAAAAAATGCCTGGCAGCTGGCATCGGATCAATGCTGGTGCGCAGTGCACGCTCACAGCGGTGTTTCCCGGCGGTGTAATGCCTGGCAGCTGGCATCGGATCAATGCTGGTATGCAGTGCACTGCACACTCGTTTCCGTTCAGCTGTCGAAAAGGTCGCCGAGCCAAATTTCCCCATAGAACAACGAGGAAACGCTCTCTTTTTGGCTCGACGAGCTTCCCAACGGGATGCTCGGTGAAAAGTGTACACACGACCGTTTTTCTCGGCAGAATACGTCTCCCAGCGAGGTTCTCGCTGGATTCTGCCGAGAAACTCGGTCGTGTGTACGGGCCTCACAGTGACAGCTGTGTTTCGCAGTGTTCTGCAGAATAAGGGGGGTCCCTTAGAACATTCTCGGCAGGATAGTGTTTCCGGGCCGAGAAATGAGGTACCGCCCACAACAAGGCATCCTCTCTGCTGACTGACGTTAGTTCCTATAGCGTCACCATCAGTGCCATTTGCGTTCCACTGTGGTTCTGCGGCTTCTCCTCCAGGCCAGGCTACATCCCGGAAAATCGAGCCAATCGAGGGTGGAGATCAAGTGGCGGGGGGGCGAGAATCGTGACTGCCATTAATATAGAATTAATCGCGCAGCTCTAGTGTGAAAGGGGCCTTAGTAAGATTTGACCAGACACAATGGGACATCTGGCAGCCCAGCATACACAGTGGTGCACAAGACCTTGTAGGACTTGAACCTCCACATTGTGTAAGTTTCACCATCACATCATGTCTCTGCTTTAGGCACATGCAATATACGGTTCTCCCAACATGCCCCTCACATACTATTTATAAACTGATGAGCTGTTTTTTTTCTTTATGTGGCCAACAAAATCGTTCTCTTCGTTCTTCCCAAGACCTCCTACTCTCTAGCGCTCACTTGCTCCCATGCTCGTCTCCAGGACTTTTCCAGAGCCTCTCCAAGCCTATGGAACTCCTTACCCCAATCTATCCGTCTATCTCCTTCTCTATTAGCTTTTAGAGGATACCTGAAAACCCTCCTCTTCAGAGAAGCCTATCCTATCCACACCTAACAACTGTACTTCTGATCAACCCCCACAGCTAACTACCCTTTGTTCCACTTGACCCTCCATTCTAGATTGTAAGCTCTAACGAGCAGGGCCCTCTGATCCCTCCTGTATTGATTTGTATTGTGATTGTACTGTCTTCCCTGATGTAACACGCTGCACAAACTGTTGGCGCTATATAAATCCTGTATAATAATAATAATAATAATAATAATAATAATGAGCAGAAACCAGTGACGCTCCTGAAGCGTGAAGAACAGATCGCCTTACTCTACTATTGAAGCTGGCTAATTACTGGTGCACAGCACAAAACTGCGGCATTTTAGGTGAAATCCGTACACTGACAGACATGGCAATCCGATAGGCTATTATGTAATAGGCTTAAGCTTCTGAGAATATATTTATGCATTTGGATCCCATACAAACATACACAACACTGTCAAAGAACGCACATATGTCATGTTCAATTATTTAATTTGCTCCGCTTTATTTGCCAGTTTCATGGAAGAGCGCTGCCAAAGAAAGCTTTACACACATGATGTTGTTTCTGTTTGAATAAATCTGTTCCAGGGTTGACCTGTTATTGAGGATTTTACAAAAGATATTTTTTCATAAATTAAAGATTTGATTACATAATTTTGTCCCAATTTAGCTGGTGGTATTTAGAGCAATGTAATGGGGATTAAAAACCAATACACAGCTAAATCAGAATCTGGAAACATGAACTGCAAATAAAGTGACTTTACAATAATGATATATTTTTTTTTCATCTTGTCCATCTGATCATCGCCCACAGATACTACCCTTTGTTCCACTTGACCCTCCCTGTAAGCTCTAACGAGCAGGGCCCTCTGATCCCTCCTGTATTGTATTGTAATTGTACTGTCTTCCCTGATGTTGTAAAGCGCTGCGCAAACTGTTGGCACTATATAAAGCCTGTATAATAATAATAATATACATTATAACCAGGGCTGTCTTAATGAGAGTGCACACATGGGCACTGCCCAGAGGCCCCACATGCATGGGGGGGCCCCTGCACTTTCCCTAAAGCAGCTGGTCCTTGAGCCCACGCTGTCCCGAAATTGGGGGTCCCATGATGGCACAGAGTGATGGATACACAGGGGGAGCAGGCTGGCAGCGGTGCGCCGTGCTGTGCAGAACGATACCTATTATTTCACAGCCAGCAGGGAGGGGCAGGGCCAGAGCACCATTGATGCTCTGACCCCACCCCATGCAGCTTGAATGCTCGGGACTGGAAGGCTGCAGGGTAGGAGCTGGTGTGGGAGCTGCTGAGTCAGTAGCACTGAGAGCCCCCCTGCGGAAGTAGCATTGTGGATGGTGGCATGGTGAGCCCAGCTGTCCAGCACTGTTTGCACCAAAAGTCTTGGAATGCCCAGAGTGATGGTCCCTCCTCTGCCCCTCCTTCCGCCTGCTTGATTGGTATAGGTGAGTGCAGTGCTGGAGGTGGGCACAGAGCCAAAAGTTTACATGCACTGTATTTCCACTGGAAAAGGGGTACTACATGGATATCAAGGGTGTATGGAGGATATCAAGGGTGTATGGGGGAAAACAATGCTGAGGGGGGATTTGGGGTAGCTTGGGTAGCTATAGCGCTAGAGGTATCAGGGATGTAGAGAGGCTACAGTGTAGGGGGTATGAGGGATGTAGTGGGGTCACAATACAAGGGGTATCTTATGGTTACCGGTGCTGTGGGGATATCTGGGATGTAGAGGGGTCAGAGTGCTGGGGGGATAACTAAGGCGTAGAAGGGCCATAGTGCTGGGGAGGCATCAATCTAGCAGATATATTATATGCACAGGTCAGCTTTGTTACTTTATGTTTGTAGTATTTTCCAACTGTTTCTTTGCTGTCTGGAATGATTGTTCTTGTAGTTAATGCAGAGCTCCACCCAAAATGGGAAGCTCCGCTTGTCTGCCTCCTACCTACTTGATATCTATTTCCCTGCACTGTCTCCATTGTAGGGGCCCCAGATCATTACTTTGCCCAGGGGCCCATGATGCTATTAAAGAGGGATTCCACCCGCTTTTTTTTTTTTAAAGTCAGTAGCTACTAACAGTGTAGCTGCTGACTTTTAATAAGGACACTTACCTTGTCCTACTTGCCCGGGCTGATGGCCCCCCCGATGCCGGTCCCACGATCGCTCCAGGTCCCGCGCCGCCATTCACACTAGGGGAAACAGGCAGTGAAGCCTTACGGCTTTCGCTGCCCATTTCCTACTGCGCTTGCGTGACTCTCACGCTGGCTTGTGAATGGGCGCGCTGCTCTCTGAGAACACACACAGTTCCCAGAAAGCAGCACGCCCCATTCACAAGGAGAAGAAGCAGAAGAAAAGACACCGCGGTGTGGAAGAGGCAGATGTGTTTTACTGGGTGGAACTCCGCTTTAAGACGGCCCTCATTATAACGTGTGTTACAGTGTGTTTTACCGCAAGAGTTGCATGCAGTTAGTTGCACCCCATCACACATATACAGTGTGTTATAGCATGCCGCAGGGCACAGATGTAAATTATCTTACGTTATGGTGTGCTGCATAGTAACAATTAGTTCAGGAACTTTTTTTTCCATTGAGACTTCAATGCATGAAAATAGCGGAGCACTACAGCACCCACTTGGTGTTAACCATCCCTAACTGCCTAGGTGTTCAGACTACTGGGGGTAGATTCATGTAGATCAGCGGATCCGCGTGATCTATCTTATTTACGATCCGCCTGCGCCAGTTTTTGAGGCAAGTGCTGTATTCAGAAAGCACTTGCCTCGTAATTAGCCCTGGCGGATCGTAAATCCCCCGGCGGAATGCAAATTCCGCGGCTAGGGGGAGTTTACTATTTAAATCATGCGCGTCCCCGCGCCGATCGTACTGCGCATGCGCCGCCGGCTAAATTTCCCTGCGTGCATTGCTTTAAATGACGTCGCAAGGACGTCATTGTTTTCGACGTTAACGCAATTAACGTATTGCCGTATTCCCGGACGACTTACGTAAACGACGTAAAAAATTCAAAACTCGATGCGGGAACGAAGGCCATACTTAACATAGGATCCGCCGCACTTACCCCGCATATAGCAGGGGTAACGATCCGCCGGAAAAAGCCGAACGCAAACGACGTAAAAAAAAACGACGGCCGGGCATTCGGTTCTGAATCGGCGGTTCTCCTCATTTGCATATTCGTCGCGTAGAAAAAAAGAAGCGCCACCTAGCGGACGGCGGGAGAATGCAGCCTAAGAACCGACAGTGTAACTCACTTACACCAGTCGGCTCTAAGGGAGATCTATGCGGAACCTGATTCGAGGAATCAGCCGCATAGATCCGAGCGTCGGATCTCACAGATCCGACGGTGTATCAGTAGATACACCGTCGGATCTCTACATGAATCTACCCCCTGGTCTTTTGCAGTGAATTATAAATTGTTGAATGAATATTATTATAGGGTTGATTTACTAAAGGCAACTAGACTGTGCACTTTGCAAAGTGCAGTTGCTCCAAATTTGCTGAGTGAGCCATTGCTGATATCCACCAGTGACAACGTTGTCCACAACTGTCTGAAGCACACAACGATCACAGATTCGTGCCAATGCGTGCTGCAGGGGGCATGCGGGAAGCACGATTACAGGAGGACGCCCATAGACACCCTCCCAGAAACGTGAGCCCATGCTGTAGTCATCTTTCAGCTATAGTGTGGGGGCGGGAGGTGGTTAACAAAGTTGCTGGAACTTTACTAAAAGCTTGTATACAAGCTGAGGTCCATGTGAAGAAGGACTAACTCCAATTTAGTTTAGAGACAAGAGCAAGACCTGACTGTACTATCTGACAGGGATACCAAGATCCTTAGGTAGCCTAAACAGAACAACAAATCCTTTGGTAGTTAAAAGAGTTCACCTACCTGCATAAAGCTGAATTCCAGCTACAGCAGTTTTTAAACAGTTACACTGTTTAATGTAAATGTAAATTCAATGTAAATATGTATTTGTCATACCGTGGGATCCCCAGGGAAGCTGAAGATCCCTGTAGAAGGCATTACTACTACAGTGATCGTCCTTAGCTTCCGTTCCCGTGTCGAGCATATGCCCTGCTGAATTATGAACATACTCTCTCATGCTTTTTCAGCACAGGACCCGTTCAGAGAACATTTTGGATAAGGTAGAGAGGCATGGTGGTGACATCAAGCGAAATTACTTTTAGGGTTGTCCCGATACCACTTTTTTAAGACCGAGTACAAGTACTGATACTTTCTTCAAGTACTCGCCGATACTAATTACCAATACTTTTTTTAATCTCATGTGACAATGCTTCCTTTTTTTAGGGGGGGGGGGGGGGCAGTGTCAGTGTGTTTTTTATTTTTTACAATAATTTTTTTTTTATCAGCCAGCCCTGTTGGGGGGCTTTTCGTGAGATATCAGGGGACCTCTGACATCTCCCCTTTGAGACAGAGAAAGGGACTAGGAACACAGATTCCCCAGTCCCTTTCTCAGCAGCACTGAAAATGAATGGAGAGAAGTCAGCGGCTCCTCTCCATTCATAAACTGAGACATTGTTAACACAATTTACGATGTTTTAGTTATAGTTTAGTTTTAGTTTAGTTATGTGAATGGACAGAGTCAGTGATCACGACTTTGAAACCTATACAGGGTGATCGGCGCTTTTAACTCCCCCACCGCACTGATAACCCTGAATGCCCAGGTATCGGGTAAAGCATCAGAGCATTTGCCAGAGTACAAGTGCTCCGGCAAATGCTTGGTATTGGTACCGATACTAGTATCGGTATTGGGACATCTTGCATCCACTAAGAGGTGTTCTGTAAATGCAGGCTATGCTGAGTGATCGAACTCATGTGCTGACTAAACGGCAAAAAAAAAAAGTTAAATCATCTATAGCAGTGATGGCAAACCTTGGCACCCCATGATGCTCGTGCACGCTGTAGTGTACTTGAGCATCATGGGAAATGTAGTTCCAAAACATCTGGGGTGCCAAGGTTTGTCAACACTGATCTATGGCCAAATTTAGACAGTTGTACCCAGAACATGTGCACCCATTGGAAGATTTCCCCCTACCTTTTGTTGTAGTCATAAAAACAAGCACATTGTTGAGTCTCCACATTAGGAACATAGCAAAAAAAACATTTGATGGAGTGTTTGCTTCCCTTTTTCAACTTTTTCCAAACTTTAAAAAAAAATAAAGTTTTAAGCCTGTCAAGTTTTTTCTCTCTGAACTTTACAAGAAAATTTGATCTACATGACCGGTATCAAGATGGTTTATAATGGTCACACGATAGAATCATAGGAAATCCTACATCCCTGGAATAGCATTAGTTTACTAAATCCCAGCTTTGCTCGGCTCCGGTAAACACCCTTCACTGCAAGAATCTCGACCACCCACAGTCTACCAAACCACAAGATTTACGAAACTATCACAAGTGTGATGACGAAGGCTCACCATTACATTGTCAACATCTACAGGCTGTTAAAAAACAACATTTATGTAAATGATAGCTTTGAAGGAAATATTATATATTTTGTACTCACCACTGGGGTTGACTGCTGCTGGCGTTGCCATTGTTCCAAGTCAGAGCGGCACAGAATTCACCTAGAAATAATTAACAAACATAAACATCAAGATGTAGAGGAACTGAGAGTTCCACATGAGTAGCTGGGAACTGGTCACTAAAGAAGTGCCGGACTTTTCTAGCAGAATGCAGTCATTAGAGATTCCACTAGAAAGGCGTAGAGGACACGGCAGAGGTCAGCAGGCTGTGTTCTTCATTGTGAAGATATAATAGAAGTCATATGCAAGCAGATACTTCATTTTACACTCTGATAATTGGCGGATGAAGACGATCAGATCTATTTTGCTGATAATGACAGAGTGTATGTACTGTACAGGTTAGGGCTCATGCACGCAGCTGTGAAAAACTACAGGCCAGATCCACAGAACGATACGGCGGCGTATCTCTAGATATGCCGCCGTATTTTCAAATCTGCGCCGGCGTATCATTGTTTTATATCCACAAAACAAGATACGGCGTTTTTTTGCTTAAATACACCGTCGTCTTTAACCCCTTCCCTACCAGCCCATAGGGGAATCACGTCATGGTGATCCCCTCGCCGATGAGACAGGACGTTGCACAACGTCCTGTCTTCACGGCGTTCTAGGGCGCGTGCGCGCTCCCGCGGCACCACCCGCGATCCCGCGCGCGTGCCCGACGGCCGTGATTGCCGCCGGGCACCCGCGATTTCCGGCAATCACGGCAGGAGTGTGGATCTGTGTGTGTAAACACACAGATCCACCTCCTGTCAGCGGTGAGGAGATCAATGTGTGTTCCCAGTACAGAGGAACACACATCGATCTCCTCCCCCTGTGAGTCCCCCTCCCCCTACAGTTAGAACATACTTTAGGACACATTTTAACCCCTTCAGCGCCCCCTAGTGTTAACCCCTTCCCTGCCAGTCACATTTACACAGTAATTAGTGCAGTTTTATAGCACTAATCGCTGTGTCAATGTGAACGGTCCCAAAAACGTGTCAAAAGTGTCCGATATGTCCGCCGCAACGTCACGGTCACACAAAAAAAAAACGCAGATCCCCGCCATTACTAGTAAAAAAAATAAAATAAAAATGCCATAAATCTATCACCTATTTTGTAGACGCTATAACTTTTGCGCAAACCAATCAATATACGATTATTGCGTTTTTTTTTTTTTTTACCAAAAATACGTAGAATACGTATCGGTCTAAACTGAGGGGAAAAAAGGTTTTTTAAAAAAAAATATTGTGAGATGTATTAAATAAAAAGGAAAAAATATTGTGTTTTTTTTTAAATTGTCGCTCTTCTTTTGTTTATAGCGCAAAAAATAAAAACCGCAGAGATGATCAAATACCACCAAACGAAAGCTCTATTTGTGTGGGGAAAAAAACATAATGATTTAATTTGGGTACAGTGTTGCACGACCGCGCAATTGTCATTCAAAGTGCAACAGCGCTGAAAACTAAAAATTGGTCTGGGCAGGAAGGGGGTGAAAATGCCCTGTATGGAAGGGGTTAAGTTTCATATTTACGCTGGACGCTAGGGGCGCTTCCGTATATTGTCCAACTCGAATATGCAAATAAGCTAGATACGCCGATCCACGAAAGTACGTTCGCCTGCCGCAGTGTTTTTTTGTTGTTTGCGTAAGCGTATGTCCGTCGTAAAGTTACACCTGCTGTATGGAGGCGTACGTAATGTTAAGTATGGACGTCGGGCCAGCGTCAAATTTTTCGTCGTTCACGTCGTTTGCGTAAACCGTTCGCGAATAGGGATTTGCGTAAGTTACGTTCACGTCTTTTTCATTGATGTTTTGCAAAGTGATTTAGAGCATGCGCACTGGGATACGTCCACGGCCGGCGCATGCGCAGTTAAAAAAAAACTTAATTTACGTGGGGCACAATTGATTTAAATAAAACAAGCCCACCTCTTCCCCATTTGAATTGCGCGGGCTTACGCCGGCCCATTTTCGCTACGCCACCATAACTTAGGACGCAAGTCCTTTGTGGATACGGAACTTGCCTTCTTAGCGTACGGCGGTGTAGTGAAAATACTATACGCTACGCTGCCGCAGAGATACGCGGGGCTTTGTGGATCTGGCCCTATATTTTTATCAGTAAAATGTTCTTTATACAGGGCTGAACACAGGTTTATTGGTTTCTACTGGCCCATGCACATAGATGTGTAAAGATTGGTATTCTTGCTGCATTCAGTTCTATAAAACAAAAAAATTAAATAAAAATGTTCCAACTGAAGTCCTGCGTACGCACTGTATTTTATGTTACCTTCATTATAGCAACAGTAGGAGACTAGGTGGGTTCCTTTAAACGCTGCCTGCATCCTAGCAACAGAGGATGCAAGGCAAGTTCTTTGAGAAATCGCCTTAATCCTACCAATGGAGAATGCTGGAAAATGACATGAAAAGCTGCCTGCGTTCTAAGCACCGGAGGATGCTAGGCAGGTTTCTTGTGATGCCATCTGCCTCCTAGCAACTGAGAATGCTAGGTAGGTTCCTTGAGAAGCTGCCTACAGCCTAGCAATGAAAATGCTAGGCAGGTTCC
Organism: Rana kukunoris; assembly: GCA_029574335.1. Taxonomy (NCBI): domain Eukaryota; kingdom Metazoa; phylum Chordata; class Amphibia; order Anura; family Ranidae; genus Rana; species Rana kukunoris. The sequence continues at coordinate 39,593,353 of CM056051.1, forward strand.
TTGGGAAGCTGCCTGCACCCTAGCGATGAAGGATACCAGGCAAGTTTCTTTGGAAGCTACCTGCATCCTAGCAACTGCCTGCATTCTAGCAATGGAGGATGCTAGGCAAGTTCCTTGGGACGCTGCCTGTATTTTAGAAATGGAGGATGCAGAGTTGGGCTGCAACTAACGATTATTTTCATAATTGATTAGTTGGCCGATTATTGTTTTGATTAATTGGATAATAGCCTTAAAAAATATATATATAATTTTTTATCTTTTTTGGCCCAATTTGTTGTTGGGCAGATTACAAAACACAAATTGCCGTAAAAACACATTACATGCTTTTCTGCAGCTTCTCCATTGAAGTATATTGAACCAAAAAAAAAAAAAAAACGAAATAGCACAGTTTTGCGTTAAAGGGTCACTAAAGGAAAAAAAACATTTTTTGCTGAAATGACTGTTTATAGGGTATAGAGACATAAAAGTTAACTGATTCCTTTTAAAAATGATTAAAAATAGATAAAAATCAATCATATAATGTGCCTGCAGTTTAGTTTCACTTTTAAACTGGTTTCATGTTTCTGTGATGTAAAGAGACACACAGAACAAAAACAAACAAATCCAGGGCAGTGTTTTGTTTTTAAAATGAATCTGATTGGTTCTGAGGAGTTTTAGACACACAGTAATGACAGCTTGGACCACAGTGAAAAGCTGCCATGAGATTTTTCATAAGGAGCCAGACAAGCAGGAAGTGTGGAGATCAGAGCAGATTTACAGCAACTTCAAAGCAAAAAACGAACAATGAGGACATGAAACCAGGACTCCAGTAAGGTAAAGGAAGCTATTTAGCTAAAAAAAAAAAAATTCCTTTAGTGACCCTTTAAAAAATCCTTGCCCTTTCCAAATACGCAGCAGCTGAAAAAGAATCATGGATGTGAACGTGTCCCATAGGAAAACATGGAACTGAACTGTAGAGTGTTTCTGCAAAAAGCACCAAAAAGGTGTGACCCCCGGCCTGAGATGTTTAGTAACATAATGGAGGTTAAAAAAAAAAATAAGTACAAAAAGAGCAAATAATCACTACTGTAAGGCCGCATACACACGATTGGCCCAAACCGATGAGAATGGACTGAAGTTCAGTTTCATCAGTCCAAACCGATCGTGTGTACAGCCCATCGGTCTGATGTCCTTCGGACTAAAGTTTTAAAACTTGCTTTAAAATCGGACTGATGGATGCCTGACCATCGGTCCAAACCGATCGTTAGTACGCAAAAGCATCGGTTCAAAAACCTGCGCATGCTCAGAATCAAGTTGACGCATGCTTGGAAGCATTGAACTTCGTTTTTTTTCAGCACGTCGTTGTGTTTTACGTCACCGCGTTCTGACACGATCGGTTTTTGAACTGATGGTGTGTACGCACATCAGACCATCAGTCTGTGAACCAATGAAAATTTACTTCAGTCCGTTTTCATCAGTTTGGACCGATCGTGTGTACGCGGCCTAAGGGGTTCATTTTTTTACTGTGGGACAGTGAAAGTAATATTTACAGTAGTAATTTGCTTTTTTGTACTATAAAGGGCTAATTTTAGTTTTTTTTTTTACCCCATTATGTTACTGGCCGATTAATTTCATAATCGAATAGGTGTTTCAGCCCTAATTCCGAGCAAGATCCTTGTAATGCCGCCTGCATCCTAGCAAATGATGCTAGGTAAGTTCTTTGAAAAGCGGCCTGCACCCTAGAAACAAAAAAACGCCATTCATTTTCCTTGGGAAGCTGCCTGCACCTTAGCAATGAAGGACGCCAGGCAAGTTTCTTGCAAAGCCAATTGCATCCTAGCAACTGAGGATGCTAGGTAAGTTCCTTGAAAAACTGCCTGCAACTTAGAAACAAAAAATGCTAGGCAGGTTCCTTGGGAAGCTGCATGTGCCCTAGCAACGAAGGATGTCAGGAAAGTTTCTTGTGAAGCCACCTGTGTCCCGGCAACTGAGGATGCTAGACAAGTTCCTTGAGACGTTTCCTCTGCTAGGAACATGTAAAGGTTGCTCAAATGTTGTATGGGTACCATGTACAGGGCATTTTTTAAGCAGGATCTTGCCAAGAGTGCTATGCCTGCCCCCTTCCGCATTCATATAAGCTGTACTATGGCTCTATGAATGGAGGGCAGGCGGATAAATGAAAGGACCGCCTCCAATAACCTGAAATATGTTACCTGTACATATTGGGGGTTATTTAAGAAAGGCAAATCTACTTTGCACTACAAGTGCACCTGGAAGTGCAGTCGCTGTAAAATGAGGGGAAGCTCTGCTGATTTTATCATCCAATCATGTGCAAGCTAAAATGTTGTTTTTTATTTTCCTTGTATGTCCCCCTCGGATCTAGAGACTGCGCTTCTAAGTGCACTTGTAGTGCAAAGTGGATTTGCGGTTTGTAAATAACCCCCATTATGTTCTAGTGGTAACAATTATTATATAACCTGTTGTCACACTAAAAGGCAGCAGGATGCCACTCCCCAGATAACGTCCTTTATATACTCCCATAGAGTCCACTAGGGGTGTGCTGACAAAAAGTGATGACTTACTATGAATGGCCGACCATTATACCCCCAGAAAGTCATTTGGGTTGAGTAGCCAAATCTGGAAACTACAGGGACTGTGCGCAAATTGCACCGACTACTATACACTGACATTGTAATGCTGCCCCCCCCCCCCCCCCCAGATCTGAAAAACATATTGGGGGGGGGGGGGTTACAAAGTGTTTGAAGCAAAAAACTTTGTGTCAACTAGGGAGCAGACAATCAGATTTTAAATGTACCTTAGTCTAGTCTACATCAATGGTCTCCAAACTGCAGCCCTTTGTTTGTCTTTGCCCAGCCCTTGGGACACTATTCAATACACTGACACCAACAATGGGGCACTATTCAATCCACTGACACCAGCAACGGAGCACTATTCACTCCACTGACACCAACAATGGGGCACTATTCAATCCACTGACACCAACAATGGGACACTATTCAATCCACTGACACCAGCAACGGAGCACTATTCACTCCACTGACACCAACAATGGGGCACTATTCAATCCACTGACACCAACAATGGGACACTATTCAATCCACTGACACCAACAATGGGGCACTATGCAATCCACTGACATCAACAATGGGGCACTATTCAATCCACTGACACCAACAATGGGACACTATTCAATCCACTGACATCAACAATGGGGCACTATTTAATCCACTGACACCAACAATGGGGCATTATTCAATCCACTGACACCAACAATGGGACGCTATTCAATCCACTGACACCAACAATGGGGTATAATTCAGTCCACTGACACCAGCAATGGGGCATAATTCAGTCCACTGACACCAGCAATGGGGCATAATTCAGTCCACTGACACCAGCAATGGGGCATAATTCAATCCACTGACACCAAGAATGGGGCACTATTCAATCTACTGACACCAAGAATGGGGCATAATTCAATCCACTGACATCAGCAATGGGACATAATTCCAGCCACTGACAACCAAGATGGGGCATTATTCCTTCCAGTGACACTAACAATGAGGGTGTATTCCTTCCACTAACACCAAAAATGGGGCATAATTCATGTTACCAACACTAACAATGGGGCACTATTTCTCCTCATTTACCTAACATGGGGTACTATACCTCTCACTGACACCAACAATAGGATACTATTCTTCTTACTACTACCAATAATGGAGCACTATTGCTCTCACTGACACCAACAATAGGGCATAATTCCTGCCACTAATATCAATGATGGGACACTATTCCTCCCACTGACACCCACAATGGAACATTATTCCTTCCACTGACACCAACAATAGGATACTATTCTTTTCATCGACACCAATGATGGGGCACTATTCTTCCAAATGACACCAATGATTGGGGCACTATTCTTCCCAATGACACCAATGATTGGGAACTATTCTTCCCAATGACACCAATGATGGGGCACTATTCTTCCCAATGACACCAATGATGGGGCACTATTCTTCCCAATGATACCAAAGAAAGGGCATTTTTTGCTCTTACTGCAACCAGGACAATTTCTACTTCAATTGGCCACACTCAGCCCCCCTAAAGTCTGAAGTACAGTAAACTGGCCCTTTGTTTAGAAGGTTTGGAGACCCCGGACTACAACATTATGTTACTGTGTAAAAAAAGAGTATTTACCATGTCAACAAAAGTGGAAGTGTTTAGGTGTGACCCCATATTATATGGTTTTGGTAAAGCTAAAGGAAAATTTCACAAGAAAATTGTTTAATGTATGGCCAGCCTAAGGGCTCTCTCACACGGAGCGCCCATTCAGATCCACCTGTCAGATTTTTTTGCGGACCTGAACGGGCGCTCCGTGCTCCTCTATGGAGCCACGGATCTCAGCGGTGACATCCGACCCGCTCCGATCTGCCAAAGTGTGACGGAGGAAAAACCTACTTTTCCATCCATCTGACGGATCGGATGAAAATGGACAGACGGTCCGTGTTCATCCGATTCCCCCATAGGGGAGAGCGGAGAAAAGACAGGGCGGTCCCTGCACAGTGTGCGGGGACCGCCCTGTCATCCGCCGGCTCAGCGGGGATCAACGGAGCCATCCCCGCTGAGCAAGTGGAGGTGCACAGGGCGGATCATTACTGATCCGCTCCGTGTGAAAGGGGCCTAAGTCTTTCTTACATACACACCAACCAACCGGCTTCCAGTGAATGCTGAGATTTGTAGTTCCCCAATACCTAACAAGACACAGGTTGTGTAAAGCGGACACAGTTTGGGGAATGGGGATTGTTATTTTAACTATAATTATATATCATTATTTATTACGCTATGTACACGCCAACCTTATATATATACCGTATTTATCGGCATATACCACACACCCTTATTTTAAGAGGGAAGTTTCAGAACAAAAACTTTCCATAGCCCCTGCGTATAACACGCAGGCACAGATTACCCTCTATTTTCAGGGTAAAAAAGTGAGTGTTAGGCTCCTTACACACGGAGCGGTCCGTTTTTCGGTCCGCTCCGTGTGTGTCCGTCAGCTCAGCGGGGGGTCTCCGCTCAGCTGTCGGCGGACAGAGCGGTCCCCGCACACTGTGCAGGGACCGCCCTGTCTCTCCTCCGCTCTCCCCTATGGGGAATCGGATGGAAACGGACCGTCTGTCCGTTTGCATCCGATCCATTTGGCCGGACGGAAGAAAAATAGGACATTCTTCCGTCCGCAAAAACGGATGCGGATCTGGCGGACGTTAGCGGATGCATCACCCGCTAACGGATCCGCTCCCATAGGGGCCCATTACAAGTCTGTTAACGGACTTGTAATGAGCGGACGAACGGTCCGCTAGTGTGAAAGGGGCCTTATACGCCAATAAATACAGTATATATTATATATAAGTATATCTTACAGTGCTTCACACTATGAATAAATTGTGATTGTTATATATCTTTATGTACTGCTGTCAGTTTACAGTTATTACATTCACTATTTGTTGCGGCTATTATTATTATTTATTGGTTACTGTCATTTACTGCAGTATATAATAATTACATAACAAAGAAATTAGACCAATATGTATCATTGTTTAGCACCTTACACACGCTAATCAATCAGTGAATGCTGGGACTTATAGTCCCCCCCGACCAGCTGGCAAGCCACAGGGTGTGTAAGGCAAAGGATGTATAAATGTACACATGGCATAAAGAATGGAAATTGTTATAAATACGGTAGATCTCATTCTCTACTGCTTTATATTTACTGTTATTATTATTTATACTATGTGTTACTGATTTTATATATTTTTTGTTATTATTATGATATATGTATTATTGGTTACTATATATATTAGTGGTCTCCAAACTGCAGTATGAGGGGGGGGGGGGGTCGCCGGATTTAGCACTCTGCTAACGTTTGCCTGGCCCTTGGGGCATTATTCCATTATTCCCTTCAATATAAGCAACAGTGGGGCATAGTTACTGACACCGACTGACTATTCCTCCCACTGACAATAATGATGGGACACTATTCCTCCCACTGACAACAATGTTGGGACACTATTCCTCCCACTGACACCAACGATGGGACACTATTCCTCCCACTGACACCAACAATGGGACACTATTCCTCCCACTGACACCAATGATGGGACACTATTCCTCCCACTGACACCAACGATGGGACACTATTCCTCCCACTGACACCAACGATGGGACACTATTTCTCCCACTGACACCAACGATGGGACACTATTCCACCCACTGTCATCAACGATGGGACACTATTCCTCTCACTGACACCAATGATGGGACACTATTCCTCCCACTGACACCAACGATGGAACACTATTCTTCCCATTGACACCAACCATGGGACACTATTCCTCCCACTGACACCAACGATGGGACAATATTCCTCCCACTGACACCAACGATGGAACACTATTCTTCCTACTGACACCAACGATGGGACACTATTCTTCCCACTGACACCAACGATGGGACAATATTCCTCCCACTGACACCAATGATGGGACACTATTCTTCCCACTGACACCAATGATGGGACATTATTCCTCCCACTGACACCAACGATGGGACACTATTCCTCCCGCTGACACCAGCGATGGGACACTATTCTTCCCACTGACACCAACGATGGGACACTATTCCTCCCACTGACACCAACGATGGGACAATATTCCTCCCACTGACACCAACGATGGAACACTATTCTTCCTACTGACACCAACGATGGGACACTATTCTTCCTACTGACACCAACGATGGGACAATATTCCTCCCACTGACACCAATGATGGGACACTATTCTTCCCACTGACACCAATGATGGGACATTATTCCTCCCACTGACACCAACGATGGGACACTATTCCTCCCACTGACACCAGCGATGGGACACTATTCTTCCCACTGACACCAACGATGGGACACTATTCCTCCCACTGACACCAACGATGGGACAATATTCCTCCCACCGACACCAACGATGGAACACTATTCTTCCTACTGACACCAATGATGGGACACTATTCTTCCTACTGACACCAACGATGGGACAATATTCCTCCCACTGACACCAATGCTGGGACACTATTCTTCCCACTGACACCAATGATGGGACATTATTCCTCCCACTGACACCAACGATGGGACACTATTCCTCCCACTGACACCAGCGATGGGACACTATTCTTCCCACTGACACCAACGATGGGACACTATTCCTCCCACTGACACCAACGATGGGACAATATTCTTCCTACTGACACCAACGATGGGACACTATTCTTCCTACTGACACCAACGATGGGACAATATTCCTCCCACTGACACCAATGATGGGACACTATTCTTCCCACTGACACCAATGATGGGACATTATTCCTCCCACTGACACCAACAATGGGACACCATTCCTCCCACTCATACCAATGATGGGACACTATTCTTCCCACTGACACCAACGATGGGACACTATTCCCTTACTGACACCAGGACATTTTCTTCTCCAACTGGCCACAGTCCGGCCCCCTAAAATTTAAAGGACAGTAAACTGGCCCTTTGTTTAGAACGTTTGGAGACCCCCTTAAATATATTTATTATTTGTTGCTATTATTGTATATTTATTATTGGTTACTATATATTTATTGTTACTATTACAATATATTTATTATGTGTTACTATTGCTATATGTTTATTATTAGTTATTGCTATAATACATTTATTATTTGTTACCATTACTATATATTTATTATTCGTTACTATAAATGTATTATTTGTTCCCATTGCTATATATTTATTATAAGTTATCACTATTATATATTTATTATTTGTTACCATTATTACATCATTTTTATTATTTATTGCCATTATACATTTATTATTTGTTAATGTATTATACATGTATTATCAGTTACTATATATTTATTATTGTTTACTATTACTATAAATGTATTATTAGTTATTGCTATTATATATTTATTATTTGTTACTGATATTATACATGTATTATTTGTTATTATTATTATATATTTATTAGTAGCTATTGCTATTATACATTTATTACTTATTACTATTATTATATATTTATTATTGGGTACTATGTATTTACTGTTGCTATTACTATATATTTTTTAATTATTGCTATTATAGATGTATTATATTTTATTTGTTATTCCTTATGTATTGTTTTTATTTTTTGGTTATTCTATATTTATTGTTAGTTACTATTATTCTATATTTATTTTTGTTTCTATATATTTATTTTTTGTTACTATTATTATATATTTAGTTTTTGTTACTGTTACTATATATTTTTTTTTTTTTTTTGCCGTTATATATTTATTGTTGGCTATTATACTGTATATTATTATACTTGTGTATTGCTCCTTTACTCACTGGTGTATTTATAATGACATATAGAGTATAAGGAATGATGATGAGGAAGATGTATCATTATTTATTGATCTATACAGCTTGCAGTGAATTATGGGACTTGTAGTCCCCCTTGATCCCAGGCTGTGTATTGTGGTGAATGCTGGGACTTGTAGAATTTGGGTGAATGATGGGACTTGTAGTAGACTTGTATTGTGGTAAATACTGGGACTTGCAGTGAATGCTGGGACTTGTAGTCCCCATCCCAGGCTGTGTATTGTGGTGAATGTTGGGACTTGTAGTCCCCATCCCAGGCTGTGTATTAGGATGAATGCTGGGACTTGTAGTCCCCATCCCAGGCTGTGTATTGTGGTGAATGCTGGGACTTGTAGTCTCCATCCCACGCTGTGTATTGTGGTGAATGCTGGGACTTGTAGTCTCCATCCCAGGCTGTGTATTGTCGTGAATGCTGGGACTTGTAGTCCCCATCCCAGGCTGTGTATTGTGGTGAATGCTGGGACTTGTAGTCTCCATCCCACGCTGTGTATTGTGGTGAATGCTGGGACTTGTAGTCTCCATCCCAGGCTGTGTATTGTCGTGAATGCTGGGACTTGTAGTCCCCATCCCAGGCTGTGATATTGTGGTGAATGTTGGGACTTGTAGTCTCCATCCCAGGCTGTGATATTGTGGTGAATGCTGGGACTTGTAGTCCCCATCCCAGGCTGTGATATTGTGGTGAATGTTGGGACTTGTAGTCTCCATCCCAGGCTGTGATATTGTGGTGAATGTTGGGACTTGTAGTCTCCATCCCAGGCTGTGATATTGTGGTGAATGTTGGGACTTGTAGTCTCCATCCCAGGCTGTGTATTGCGGTGAATGCTGGGACTTGTAGTCTCCATCCCAGGCTGTGATATTGTGGTGAATGTTGGGACTTGTAGTCTCCATCCCAGGCTGTGATATTGTGGTGAATGTTGGGACTTGTAGTCCCCATCCCAGGCTGTGTATTGCGGTGAATGCTGGGACTTGTAGTTCCCTTTCCAGGCTGTGTATTGTGGTGAATGCTGGAATTTGTAGTCCCCATCCTAGGAGGTGTATTGTCATGGATGAGTCCCCATCCCAGGCTGTGTATTAGGATGAATACTGGGACTTGTAGTCCCCATCCCAGGTGTATTGGATGTACACAGGGCTGGGATGGGGTTTCCTCTGATAATAATAATAGAAGTGTGTCTGGTAATGGAGGGGGATGCAGTGCTGGGGTCGCTCCCATGCCTTGTATATATAGAGCTGTGTACAGTGGAAGGTGTGAATGGTGTCATAGCGGTGTCGGGACTCCGGGGAGGTGTCGGTATACTCACCGTGTCAGCGCCTCCCCTCCAGTGTCCGGTCCCTTTGTGCGGCCGGTGTCCGGAGCTGGCAGGGGAGGTACCGCGAGAGCCGGGAATCTCTTCAGGGGGAGAATAGAGGGGGGAGAATTGCGGTGTTTCCATAGCAACAAGTGAGGGGCTACTTTATGAGAGGGGGAAACTGTCACCATAGCAACCCCTGAGCGGTGGGCGGGGCGGAGTGAAGGACGGAGAGGGATGGATTCCTACACGATATACATCACACAGAGACACGCCCACCACATCAATAACATAATAGGAGTCATTACAAGGGATGGGGCTGCGCTCTGCTGACATCTAGTGGTAAAAAAAAAAGGAACTGACAGCAGGCAGCGCGCTGAGGTGAGATAGATGACTGGAAATGGAGTTTATCATTTTCCCGCCTTTATTGTTGGTGGGGTGAGGAGTCTGTAATGTGAAATAAAATGGGCACTGATAGACTTTCACTGAAGCCACCAAGCATCTGAAAAGAGATCTGCATTCAGACCGCTTTTCAAATGCATTTGACAGCCAGCGAGGACTCGGAGGCAATATGGTGCCCCTTCTTCACCGCCTGTTTTAACTCCATAATTCCTGCACTAAAACATTGCATTTGCCCCACTTCCCAATTCACTTCAATAAGTTGTGTTTGGCTGGCTTAGCCCTGGTTCGCACAAATTCTCACATGACTCGCTGCGATGTGCAACACAGAAAGTCGCATCATTTATTTCTATGGGTGCCATCCTAATTGGCACATCTCTAAACAAAAATGTTTCTGCACTACTGAGTGGCATAGGCTGCAATTAACCAGTTTCCTAATGGGCACATTTACCCCCTTTCTGCCCACGCCAATTTTCCAGGAGACGCACTTTGACAATTGGCGGAGGAAGAAGAACCCGGAGGAAGGAGGACCAGAGGAAGAAAAACCGGAGGAAGAACGACCCGAGGAAGAAGGACCGGAGGAAGAAGGACCTGAGGAAGAAAAACCGGAGGAAGAAGGACCTGAGGGAGAAAAAACAGAGGAAGAAGGACCAGAGGAAGAAGGACCCGAGGAAGAAAAACCGAAGGAAGAAAGACCTGAGAAAGAAGGACCATAGAAAGAACTACCTGAGCAAAATGGGACCATAGGGAGAAGGACCAAAGGAAGAAGGATCTGAGGAAGAAGGACCATAGAAAGAACAACCTGAGGAAAAAGGACCATAGGGAGAAGGACCAAAGGAAGAAGACATGGAGCTAGGACAGGACATTCTTCTCATTTAATAAAGGACTTATCCAAAACCGTCTCTTTTTTGTAACACTACACTTTTTTTTGGGGGGGGGGGGTGAATGGGTAGGGGTACAGTGTCCTGATTATCAGTGCAGTCCCAGCAGTGCCCACCAGTGCTGCCAATCTGTGCCCACCAGTGCCTCTTCATCAGTGTCACATATTAGTGCAGCCTATCTGTGCCATCTACTAGTGCCCATCAGTGCCAACTATCAATGCAGCCTCATCAGTGAAGAAGTATGAAAACGCTCTAGCAGCAGCACTTCTCCCCTAAGCCCGCCCCTGTGTGTGCGCGCAAAACACGTCTCTCCAACCTGTAATGTGTGGAGAAGGGCACGATGATGATGACTGGAAATGGAGTTTATAATTTTCCCGCCTTTATTGTTGGTGGGGTGAGTAGGGTTGCCACCTGTCCGGTTTTGACCCGGACAGTCCGGGTTTGGACACATGTGCCCGGTTTTGTAGCCTCCTGAGACCCGGGCACATTTTTTTTTTTTTTTTTTTTAGCTGTCCATCCTGGCCCGGCCGCAACAGAGCTGCACATCCCCGGCTCCACCAGCTTGCCTGAGTGTTAGTAGAAGGTGTGCCGCCCGCAGCAGTGCTCTCTGTTAGCCCCCTGTAAACATGTGTGCATCCGGCTGTAAACATGTGTGCAACTTCTCACTGTGCTAGCCCCTCCCCCTCCCTCCCTCCGGCGCGCCTCCGTCTGCATTGTGTGCTGCAGAGTGGAAGAGGACACATGGGACACAGAGTGCTCAGCTCTTCTCTGACTGGCTACAGAATACACATGGAGGTGGGTGGATGGGCGGACCATACACTACCCCCACCATACACTAAACATACAGTTCTGCCCCCCCTGCATATACCATTACCATCCACAGCCGTATATACAGTTCTGCCCCCCCTCCATACCATCCACAGCCATACATACAGTCCTGCCCCCCCTGCATATACCATCCACAGCCATACATACAGTCCTGCCCCCCCCCTCCATATACCATCCACAGCCATACATACAGTCCCCCCCCCCCTCCATACAGGGCCGGATTAACAGAGGGGCTGATGGAGCGGGGGTTGTAGCTCGATGACCAGAGGTCACAGAAACCCCACATTTGGGGGGTAGTCAGTTGAAGACCTACCCCACAACTGGTCAAAATATGGGATGGCTATCATTTATGGTTCTGGAGATATGGGGCTGCTTGCACAGCCTGTCAGAAGCTACATACAGAGCGGCCGTTATAAATACAAGCTGACACACTGCAGCAGACTGAGAAAAAAAAAATCATCATTAATTTTTTGCTAGAAAATTACTCTATGGTGGTCTTTGCAACTTTTTATGTTGCACGGCATAGAGCTGCACGATTCTGGCTAAAACGACAACTGCAATTTTTTTGCTTAGAAGATAGATGACGATTCTCTCACGATTCGTACAGCATAACATCGTCTTTCACATTAAAATAAATAAAAAAATGGGCTAACTTTACTGTTTTGTTTTTATGGTTTTTATTATTCATTGAAGTGGGCAAATGCAGCGTGACATAAAATATTGCAGCAATTGCCATTTTTGTCTCTGCTAATATATATATATAATGTTTGGTGGTTCCAAGTAATTTTCTAGCAAAAAATATTGCTTTTTAACAAGTGTTGGACTTTAAGTGGTTACATTTCTTGCATTTACACACAGAAGTTTAATCTAAAAAGGAAGTTGGTTACAGTGTTTCATGTTGTTTACAAACTTGGCAGACTGCCCGGATATTTTCTTTACACACAGAAGTTTATCCCTTTGTTCTATGAAGAAAGTGTTAGTTACAATGTTTCCTGATAAGAACTTGGCAGACTGTCCAGATATTTTCTTTTGACAGCTGAAAGTCTCTCCACTTGTTATATGAAAGAATCAGCAAACTCTGCATTGGAGATGTCAGGGGGGTTGAATCGACATCACAATTTTTTAACGATTAATTGTGCAGCTCTAGCACGGTACTGTATTTGCGCAGCAATTTTTCAAACGTGGTTTTTTTTTGGAAATAAACTGTTTCATTCATTAAAAAAAAACACTAAAGTTAGCACGATTTTTGGTATCCTAAGCGATGCTTTAAATTTTTTTAGGTTACATGTTTAGAGCTACATACCCTCCACACTCCTCTCCTGTACATACTGCCCACTATCATACCCTCCACACTCCTCTCCTGTACATACTGCCCACTATCACACCCTCCACACTCCTCTCCTGTACATAGTGCCCACTATCATATCCTCCACACTCCTCTCCTGTACATACTGCCCACTGTCATACCCTCCACACTCCTCTCCTGTACATACTGCCCACTGTCATACCGTCCACACTCCTCTCCTATACATAGTGCCCACTGTCATACCCTCCACACTCCTCTCCTGTACATACTGCCCACTATCATACCCTCCACACTCCTCTCCTGTACATACTGCCCACTATCACACCCTCCACACTCCTCTCCTGTACATAGTGCCCACTATCATATCCTCCACACTCCTCTCCTGTACATACTGCCCACTGTCATACCCTCCACACTCCTCTCCTGTACATACTGCCCACTGTCATACCGTCCACACTCCTCTCCTATACATAGTGCCCACTGTCATACCCTCCACACTCCTCTCCTGTACATACTGCCCACTATCATACCCTCCACACTCCTCTCCTGTACATACTGCCCACTGTCATACCCTCCACACTCCTCTCCTGTACATACTGCCCACTGTCATACCCTCCACACTCCTCTCCTGTTCATACTGCCCCCATCATACCCTCGCACTCCTCTCCTGTACATACTGCCCACTGTCATACCCTCCACACTCCTCTCCTGTTCATACTGCCCCCATCATACCCTCGCACTCCTCTCCTGTACATAGTGCTCCCATCATACCCTCCACACTCCTCTACTGCATATACTGGTCACTGTTACACCCTCTTCACTCCTTTCCTGCAAGTAATACCTACCCTCTGCACTCATTTCCTGTACATAATGTCTTACACTTTGCACTCCTTTCCTACACATACCAACATACGCGCCACACTCTTGTATATACTGTTGTAAATTCTGCACTCCCTCCCTGCACATACTGTAATACCCTCTGTACTTAATGAAAATTAAAAGGTGAACTAATGCCCCTGATCTCCACTGCACTTACCTCTGTAGTAATGGAAGAGTTTTATTTAAATGATTGTGCTGAGGTTTATTCATGTCAGTGAGACTCTTACTTGTGGCACAGCAAAGTAAGCATATTTTATAGGTAAAATAATTATTTTGTTTAATTTAATCATGCCTCGTGAAGCCCCTCCCTCAATATGGCCACACCCACCATATGTAGTGGCGTGTTCGGGTTTGGCTTGAGGAAAAGGTGGCAACCCTAGGGGTGAGAAGGAATCTGTAATGTGAAATAAAATGGGCACTGATAGACTTTCACTGAAGCCACCAAGCATCTGAAAATAGATCTGCATTCGGACTGCTTTTACAAATGGATTTGACTGGCAGCAAGGAGGCAATATTGTCCCCCTTCTTCACCGCCTGTTTTAACCCCATAATTCCTGCACCAACACATTGCATTTGCCCCACTTCCCCATTCACTTCAATGAGTCCTGTTTGGCTTGGTTAGCCCTGGTTCACACAAATTCTCACATGACTCGCTGCGATGTGCAACACAAAAAGTCACATCATTTATTTCTATGGGTGCCATCCTAATTGGCACATCTCTAAACAAAAATGTTTCTGCACTACTGAGTGGCATAGGCTGCAATTAACCAGTTGCCTAATGGGCACATTTACCCCCTTCCTGCCCACGCCAATTTTCCAGGAGACGCATGAAGAACCTGTCACCGTCACCCGCTGCCCAACGAGACAGGGTAAGTGCTGGCCAGACGGCGAGCAGGTGGGAGATCACAGTGGCGGCATTTGATGGGCACAGTGAGGCTGCAATTGATGTTTTTTTCCCCTGAATTTTTCAGTTTGTGCCCCCACAATATGTGATCCTGCCTTCCAGGTATTAGGTGTGAATGTGCACTGCCAGAGGCTTGCTCCCGCTGTGTAGAATCAGTGGGTTCCCCAGACCCGATGTCCTCCAGCCCCCTCTGATTGTTCTGTACACGGGCAGAATGCCAATCTGTCTATGTAAACAAGGCAGATCGCTGTTCTATCAGTAAGGAAGGCATTGATTCTGTGTTCCTGCAAAGCACAGACACAGATCTATTCCTTCCTCTAATAAAAGCACCTCCCCCACAGTAGTAAACCACCAGCTGTGCACACAGTTAACCCTTTGATCACCCCTTCCCAGCCAGTGTCATTAGTACAGTGACAGTGTATATTTTTAGCACTGATCACTGTAAAAATGTCAGTGGTCCCCAAAAAAGTCTAAGTGTCCAATTTGTCCGCATGCAGTATCGCAGTCCCGCTATAAGTCGCCAATCGCCGCCATTGCTAGTAGAAAATAAATAAATAAGAATTACATCCCAAAGTTTATAGACACAATATGCCAGATTCACAGACAGAGTACGCCGGTGTATCTACTGACACACCGGCGTACTTTCAAATTACTTGCGTCGTATCTTTAGTTTGAATCCTCAAACCATGATACGACGGCTTCTGTGTTAGATCCGACAGGTATACGTCCTCGTACGCCTTTCGGACCTAAGATGCAATACTTCGGCGTCCGCTGGGTGGCGTTCACGTCGTTTTCTGCGTCGGGTATGCAAATTAGCTATTTCCGACGATCCACGAACATTCGCGTGGCCGTCGCATTCTCTTACGTCGTCTCTAGTAGGCTTTTTCCGGCGTATAGTTAAAGCTGGTATTTTGCGGCGTATAGATAGACTTGCCATGTTAACCACTTTAGCCCCGGACCATATTGCTGTCCAAAGACCAGAGCACTTTTTGTGATTTGGCACTGCGTTGCTTTAACTGACAATTGCGCGATCATGTGACATGGCTCCCAAACAAAATTGGCGTCCTTTTTTTCCCACAAATAGAGCTTTCTTTTGGTGGTATTTGATCATCTCTGCGGTTTTTATTTTTTGCGCTATAAACAAAAATAGAGCGACTATTTTGAAAAAAATGCAATATTTTTTACATTTTGCTATAATAAATATCCCCGCGCGCGCCCCCTAGTGGCCGAAAAAGAGAGGACGTAGAGCTACGTGCTCTCGCGAAACAGTGCCACCGTCCCGCAGTAATATGACGGCGGGCGGTCGGCAAGTAGTTAAGTATGGCCGTCGTTCCCGCGTCGAAATTTGAATTTTTATTTTTGTTTGCGTAAGTCGTCCGTGAATAGGGATGTACGTAACTCACAGCGACGTCATTTAGCGCAATGCACGGCTGGAAATTTAGAAACGGAGCATGCGCAGTTTATTCGGCGCGGGTACGCGCTTCATTTAAATGAATCACGCCCCCTAATCGCCGATTTGAATTCCACCGCCAGAGATAGACTACGCCGCCGTAACTTTCGGTGCGCAATCTTTCAGGATTTGAAATTACGCCAGGTAAGATACACTGCGCCGATCTACTTCTATGTGGATCTGGCCCTATAACTTTTGTGCACACCAATCAATATACGTTCACTGGGATTTTTTTTTACCAAGAATATGTAGCAGAATACATATTGGCCTAAATTTATGAAGAAATTCGATTTTTTTTTTTTTTTATTGGATATGTTTTAATAGCATAAAGTAAAAAAAAAAATGGTTTATTTTTCAAAATTGCCATTCTTCTGTTTATAGCGCAAATAATAATAAAAAATAAAAAAACGCAGGGGTGATCAAATAACACCAAAAAAAAGCCTCTATTTGTGGGAAAAAAGGAAATACGTTTCTTTTTTGTTTACAAAAGTTTTTCTTGAGGTATTTGCAAAAAAACATATATAAACAGTAGAGGTACAAAACCTGAAAGTCATATGTCACATATGGTAGCAGAAATAAACTATTAAGGTATATAAGGAAGAGCATCTTTATACGTCCAGATACATAATGAACAGTTATTGAAAAATGGAAATATGAGTAAGGGTGGGTTCAGAGTGTTAAAGACCAGTAAGACCATTTGGCGTTAAAAATATGTAGGGTGTCATTAAGGGTGTGGCAGATCCTATCTGAGAGTTTTAGCATTTCCATCCTGTCCAAAACCTGCGACCATAATACCGTATTAGATCTCCATTTAAGAGCAATCATCCATTGGATGGAGCTACATAGCGAATGAAACAACCTGTTGCAGGGGGGAGGAACGTTTGGAATATTAGCATATAATAAACAAATCTGGGGGGTGAGAGTAAATTTGTGCTTAAAGGATCTTTCAAACCTGTTTGAAGCTTCCGCCCAAATTTGGTCTAGGTGGGGGCAGCTCCAAAAAATATGAAGTAATGTACCTTCCACCTGGCAACCTCTAAAGCAGTTAGGGGGGATAATTGGATAGAAGGAATGGATTCTGGAAGGAGTAAGGTACCAACGGGAGAACAATTTCAGTGGTGTCTCTCTGAAGGAGATTGCCCTATTACTCTTCCGAAGGTTCTCCGACATGGAATACCAGGTTTCCGGAGGAAGGTTAAGGTTTAAATCAGATTCCCATTGTAGCATAGGTTTTGATTTGTCAGGGGTAGAGAAGTCGTTAAGGGAGTGATATCGTTTAGAGACTATACCCTTATCTCTATAAGAAGCAAGGCATATTCTCTCAAATAGTGTGTTGATTGGTTGAGTGGAAAGAGAGAAGTGGGCAGAAAAGAAGGCTTTTATTTGTAAGTATCTCTCATGTTCTGTGGACGGGAAATTGTTTACTTTTTGGAGGAAATCAAAGGGTTTGAATTTCCATTTATATTGAAGTGAGCCTAGTGTGGTGATATTAGAATGCAACCAGCATGAAAATGAGGATCTATCGGAGTATGCCGAAGCTAGTCTAGAGTCTCCGAGGAATGAGGTCAGTGGTGAGATAGGTGACGCTAACTGGTATGTATCTTTAATTTTGAGCCATAATTGAAATAAATGAGTTACTATTATGTTAAGTTTAATGAGATTTCGGTAGAGGACATAATTGGACCACAAAATCCCTTGAAGATGAAAAGGGGATATGGAAGAAGATTCAAATCTTTTCCATGGGATATCTTGTGAGTAGGAAAACCACTGTGACATTTGGGAGAGTCTAGCAGCTAAAAAATATTTCCAAATGTTAGGGAGGCCCAGTCCACCCCTGGATTGGGGTCTATGCATTAAAGCGTAGCTATATCTGGGTTTTTTATCTGCCCAGATAAATTTATTAATAAGCCTTTGGATGGAGTCTAGTTTAGATTTGGGGATATTGACTGGGAGAGAACGGAAGTAATACAGGAGCTTCGGGATAATGTTCATCTTGATAGCACAGATTCTGCCAAGGAAGGATATGTGGTATGTGGACCAGGTGTTAAGGAGAGAGTTAATTTGAGAGAAAAGGGGGGTGTAGTTGGCATGAAATAAATCTTTGTGGTTGGGAGTGATGTTGACACCTAGGTATTTAATGGAGCAAGAGTTCCAATTAAAGGGGAAGTTA
Organism: Rana kukunoris; assembly: GCA_029574335.1. NCBI lineage: Eukaryota > Metazoa > Chordata > Amphibia > Anura > Ranidae > Rana > Rana kukunoris. Next base: position 39,611,925 of record CM056051.1, read on the forward strand.
AGTTGAAGCTGGTTAAGAATATTTTGCGGGATGTTTATGGGTAAGGCCGAGCATTTATTTAACCACTTGCCCACCGGGCTTGTTTTTCAGATTCGGTGTTTACGAGACTAAAACAGTTTTTTTTGCTAGAAAATTACTTAAACCCCCCAAACATTATATATATTTTTTTCTAACACCCTAGAGAATAAAATGGCAGTCATTGCAATACTTTTTGTCACACCGTATTTGCGCAGCGGTCTTACAAGCGCACTTTTTTTGAAAAAAAAACACTTTTTTGAATAAAAAAATAAGACAACAATAAATTTGGCCCAATTTTTTTATATATTGTTATAGATAATGTTAAAATGATACCCAACATGTCACACTTGAAAATTGCGCCCGCTCGTGGCATGGCGTCAAACTTTTATCCTTAAAAATCTCGATAGGCAACGTTTAAAAAATTCTACAGGTTGCATTTTTTGAGATACAAAGGAGGTCTAGGGCTAGAATTATTGCTCTCGCTCTAACGATCGCGGCGATACCTCACTTGTGTGGTTTGAACACCGTTTTCATATGCGGGCGCTACTCGCGTATGCGTTCGCTTCTGTGCGCGAGCTTGTCGGGACGGGGCGTTTTACATTTTTTTTTTTTTGTTTTCTTATTTATTTTTAATTCGTTTATAATTTTATACATCGAAATAAATAAAAAAAAAAATTATCACTTTTATTCCTATTACAAGGAATGTAAACATCCCTTGTAATAGAAAAAAGCATGACAGGTCCTCTTAAATATGAGATCTGGGGTCAAAAAGACCTCAGATCTCATATTTAGGCTTAAATGCAAAAAAAGAAAAAAAAAAATGTAATTTTTCAAATTTCAGAAAAAAAAAATGTTTCTTTAAGACGCTGGGCGGGACTGACGTTTTGACGTCACTTCCGCCCAGCAGAGCTGTGGGGGACGGGTGGGGGCGATTTTTCCCTCACTCGTATCCCAACACAGCCAGCAAGAGGACCCGATCGCCTCCGCCGTTACCGACGGCTCCGGTAAGCGGCGGAGAGCGCGGGAGAGCGGCGGGAGGGGGGGGGGCCTCTCCCGCCACCGATAACGGCGATCTTGCGGCGAATCCGCCGCTGGGACCGCCATTATCGTGTACAACACTGCCCACGGAAAAGATGGATATCTCGGTTGTGGCAGCAGCTGCTGCCGTTACCGAGATATCCATCTTTAAAGTCATGACGTCTTTTTACTATGACACCGTGGGCAAGTGGTTAAATTGATCTTGAGTCCTGAGATATCATGAAAATTATTTAGTTCTTTAAGAAGAACCGGGACAGAAGTAAGCGGGTTTGTGAGATAAAGTAGTGCATCATCAGCGTATAGGCTGATTTTGTATTCTGTAAGATCCTTATGGTATCCCCTGATATCAGTATTATTTCTTATGGCTTGAGCTAGTGGCTCAATGGCTAGGGCGAACAGGAGTGGGGATAGGGGACAGCCCTGTCTAGTTCCTCTACCCAAGGAAAAAAAATCTGAGTTGTACCCAGGAATTTTAATACGAGTTTGTGGGGCCTGGTATAAGGCATTAAAGCCTTGTAAGAATTTGCCTGTGATCCCAAACCTGGGTAAGAGATGGTTCAGGTAAGACCAGCTGACACTATCGAATGCCTTGTGTATATCAAGGCTAAGTAGGCATGTCTGACGTGTGTGAAGGTTGGCGTCTTGTATGATGTTGGTTACTAGTCTGATGATATCTGTGATCTGCCTGTTGGGGATGAAGCCTGACTGATCTATGTGTACGAGAGGTGAAATGACCTTAGCAAGTCTGTCGGCAAGCATTCGACCGAAGATCTTGAGGTCATTATTCAATACCGAAATCGGGCGGAAGTTCTGAGGGAGGGTATGATCCTTACCAGGTTTGGGGATAAGAGATAGGTTTGCTAATAACATTTCGTCAGGGAAATTGTTGCCCTCTAGAATGTAGTTAAATAATGTCATTAGGTTGGGGGCTATTAGTGTTGCAAATTTTTTGTAATATAATGATGTGTATCCATCAGGGCCGGGGGCGGTAGAGGATTTGAGGGATTTTATGATCTGAGTAATTTCATCAACTGTACAAGGAGAATTGAGGGAATCGGTTTGTTGTTGAGTTAGAGAGGGGAGACTTAATGCTTCAAGCCAAGATTTAGAAATGTTGCTCGGAGCATTTTTGGGGTCTGACATAAGGTCCTTGTAGAACGAGGTGAAGATTTTCAGTACCTCTTGTGGGTGAGTAACGAGATCTCCTTTATTGTCTCTGAGTTTGTATATATGGGTGGGCTTACAGTCTTGGTTAAGCTTCCTAGCGAACATCGTTGAAGTAGTGTTGCTGTGTAGCATGAACTTGGCCTTGGAAAATCTAAGGGATTTCTCTGTGTTGGCTGACAGTATAAGATCTAGAGCTTTGCGTTTTTCTTGGATCTGCTGGGTGATATTAGAGGATGTAGTATGTTGTAGTTTATTATATAGATGATGCAAGTCATTGGTAAGGCGTTTAATGTCAGCCTGTCTCTCCTTGTTTTTTGTCGCTGCTAAATTGATAATATGACCTCTTAGAACCGCTTTGTGGGCAACCCACACCGAGGTGGGTGATGTGTCCTCATTAACATTTTCTGTGAAGTAATTGTCTAAGTGTGTGGAGATAATCGAGATGTTAGTCGGGTCGGTAAGGAGGGAGTCATTAAGACGCCAGTTATAGGGGGAGGGAGCAAGACCAATATATGAAGTTTCAAACGTTACAATGTTGTGATCAGACCAGGGGCATGGGAGAATTTGTGCCTTAGTGGAGTTGGCCATCAGAATTGGGGTGCAGTATAGATAGTCCAACCTGGCATAGCAATCGTGTGGGTGTGAATAGTGGGTGTATGCTTTAATACCCGTATTATGGGCTCTCCATGAGTCAATGAGCTGCAGCTTATTGATGAGGCGGTTAATGGTCTTGGAGAAGGATTTGGTGTGAGGGGAGGTTTTACTTCTGTCTAATATTGGATGAGAGGCTAGGTTAAAATCACCTCCAATCACCAAGTGAGGGGAATGATATTTATCAATGGATTCAAAGAATTTGGTGAAGAAGGAGGTATGGGAATCATTTGGGGCATAGACCGAGGCAATGGTGATGGCCCGATTATTAATGCTCCCTTTTAGAATAATGTAACGACTGTCTGGGTCCTTAAAGATGTTGTGGATGTCGAAGATTAGAGAGTTACGGATAAGGATGGCGACCCCCCTAGTCTTATTAGTGAATGTGGTAAAATAAACTTGGTTGTATGATTTGTGAAAATACTTAGGGAGCTGTGGTGGCTCAACGTGATTGGCACTGCGCTGACAAGCCATTCACCTCTGCAGCCAAGGGTTTGGATCCCGATCTCGGCTACATGTGAATTGAGTTTGGTGGTCTCAGCCCGGCTCCCGGTGGGTGTGCTATGCAAGGTACGCCTGTGCTTAGTACGCCCACCCCCCCCCCCACAAAAACCACCACACTTGCACGCACACAAAATTGGTTTAAAAACACATGCACTTTGGCCATGCGGTCTCTTAAAATAAAGAGAGGCGAAGGACCTACGGGGCTGGCTGGGTGGGCTAGGCCCCCTCACTCCCTCATAGGGGGAGTCCCTCTGCCCCATTGGGGTCCCGTTGGGCCCCAGTTGGGCTCCCAAGAGGAGCAGGTAGGGCGGGGTGAGTGGGAGGCCCCCTTCACACCCGCCATTGCCACCAGGGGCATGGAGAAGGATGGCGATTGCCTCCGGGGGGAGGGTCTGCCTACTCCCAACTCCTGCAGTCCGGCTCCTCTCTCTCGAGTTCACGCACAAAATACACTTTAAAAAAAAAAAAAAGAAAAAAAAAAAAAAAAAAAAGAAAATACTTAGGGTGGTTGGATGAGACAAAATGTGTCTCTTGGAGCATGATAATATCTGCTCCCAGTCTCTTATATTGCTGGAATGCTTTCTTACGTTTGTTGGGGGAATTGAAACCATTTGTGTTGTGAGAAATTATTTTAAGACCCATCATGAATATTAAGTCGTGATATCAGCAGAACATACCACTATAAAATATCTAGAGTAGCAATAATGCAGGGGGGTATTATATTGGTGCAATTCAGTATGAAGTTTGTCAAAGAGGGGGAAGGGGATAGCATTAGAAGTCCACTACTGTGAAGAGTATACCATTTTTCTTTACCATTTGTAACAACAAACTGACATAGATTTAGAAAGTTGAAAATACCTTTAAAAGTGTAACGTAACAAAATATGACAGTTGGTAATTGTTATGTGTCTGCAGGCCCCGAGGGCCAAAAATAATTTGTCAGCGGTTATGTTTGTGTGAACCAACAACACTGAGACAGGAGTAAATCTGTCAGAACAGAAATATAGAAAAGAAAAGAAAAGAAAAAATAAAGGACCAAAAAAAAAGATCCTTATCCTGCTGCATGTTCATAGTGAACAACAGTGGCCCAGTAGCACTACAGAGCCTGCAAGCAGGAGTGGGGTCAATCCAACAACGGCGGATGTTCCCAGTCATTAGTGCAGTTAAAAGTATAATAACAAACATAATTAGAATGAGACAGGTTTGGAGCATGGTGATCATATGAGAAATAACCAAAGGATTATGTCTATATGAAACTCATATATGAGTAGTCAACAACAGCAACATTTGTATACAATCTTATTGAAGCTCAAATGCCTAAAAAGGATGGTAAGGCGACACAAACGCAAAGTCTACATAGCTAGCAAATAGTGTGGGGTTACTCTAAGAGAAAAAAAACAAACAAAAAGAAAAACCCATAGAGAGAAAAAAATAAGAATATTATCTGCCAGAATGTATTGAGAGGAGATGTAATGCTTGCTTGAAGGAGTGAGATCTACATTTTCTTGTTCAGGAGAGGAAGCATTCTTTAAGGGACCTGAGAAAACAGGCAGGGCATGAAGAATGTCAGAGGTGCAAAAGGAATGTTAGACTGGTTGATTCTGGAAGGAATTGAATAGTCTCCTTTGGTCCCTCTGGTTACGTCTAGTGGAGGGAGTAGACCATATTGGTGAGGGTCTTGGAGTGGGAGGGGGACGACCCTGAGGTTCCTGTGGTAGTAGGCCCAGCTTAATCAGGAGCTCTTTGCCCTCAATTATATTGAAGACCGTATAGGTAGAGCCATTGTGTGGGATAGTAAGCTTGAAGGGAAAACCCCAGCGGTATCTTATTCTGGCAGCTTGTAATACAGAGGTGACCTCTTTCATCCTGCGTCTCCTGTCTAATGTGGCAGGTGATATGTCAGGGTAAATCTGGATTCTTTTTCCTTCATATGAGATGTTAGGAGTATTCCTGGATGCCCTCATAATCTCCTCTTTCACCAAGAAGTCTTTCATACACATAATGATATCTCTGGGGGGGTTGTCTGGAGTGGGTTTTGGGCGAAGGGCTCTGTGGATTCTGTCACAGGTATATGCTGTTACAGGTTTGTCTGGGAGAAGGCTATGGAATATTTTTGACACTGCAGGCATTAATTCAGTAACCGTCTCTGGGACGCCGCGTATCCTAATATTTTGGCGGCGATTTCTGTTGTCTAAATCTTCGACTTGAGCCTGCATAAATGCAAAATTATCAGCAAGGTTCTCAAAGTCTCTCCTCAGATCATTATGAGCAAGAGAAAGCTCATCATGTTTGGTTTCAAGAAGATCTGTGCGTGTGCCTATATTAGCAATCTCCTGTGAAAGAGCAGCAGTAGAGCTGTGTACTTCCTTTTCAATCTTTTCAACTAATTTGTTGAAGATAGTAGTTAGGCTTTCATCCAGATCTGCCTTTGATAGGGGGGGGTTGTACTCACGATTGTCCTGGATGTTGGGAGACTGTGAGGCTGGTTCCCCTTCTCCCCCTCCCCACACGAGGCCGCCGGCGCCATCTTGGGACGCTTTACTGCTTCTTTGCTCCATGTCCAGGAGAAAGTTGGTAAGGCTGTGTTTCGGCTGCTTACTCCGTTTCTTTTTAGCGTATGGCATGCACGCTGTGTTCCCGCGGGGGTGCTTATGATTTTCGGCTCGATTTGAGGTGTGTAGCCCCGGGGATAGGCACTAAGAGGACCGGGTAGGACGGAGCTGCGCTCAGGCAAGTCCCATCAGCATCGCGCCGCGCATGCGCCCAGGGAAATACGTTTCATTTAGGTACATCATTGCATGGCGGCGCAATTGCCTGTAAGTGCTATTTCACACCAGACGCAGTACCGTGTGCTATTTTTCTGCACTAAAAATGCATGCACAGTGTTTTCCATGTACTCCAATGGCTCAGTGTAGTCAGTTCCGGTCAGTTTCTGGTGAAATTCTGACCTAAACTGATTGTCCTATGGAGCATACACACGGTCGGAAATTCCGACCAAAAGCTCACATCGGACTTTTCTTGTCAGAATTTCCGATTGTGTGTACGCGGCATAAGGCTACTTTCACACTGAGGCGCTTTGCAGGAACTATAGAGCTAAAAATAGTGCTCTCACTCCAATGTGAAAACCAAAGGGCTGGCAGGATGCTCAAAAATGTCCTGCCAGACGCATCTTTGAGGCGAAATCAATGGGCAGTGCCGCCGAACTACCGGCAAAGTGGCGCTTTGAGGGCGGTTAAAATTGCCCCGCTAGCGGCTGGAAAACAACGGTAAAGCGCCGCTAAAATTAGCAGCACTTTACTGCCGACGCCTCAGTGTGAAAATAGCCCTAAAGGACTCGGAGTCGCATGCAAGTCATGGCAAAGTCACACTGGGGTCCAACTTCAGAGTTGCATGGAAGTCGCAGGCAGAGTAAACCAGGACTAATGCCGCGTACACACGATCATTTTTTGCGATGAAAAAAAACAAAGTTTTTTAAAACGTCATTTAAATTGATCGTGTGTAGGCAAAACGTAGTTTTTTGTCTTAAAAAAAACGACCAAAAAAAAATCCAACATGCTTGAATTTTTTGTGTCGTTTTTCAAAACGTCGTTTTTTGTGTCATAAAAAGTGATGGTGTGTGGGCAAAACGATGTTGAAAACGACGTATATAAACACGCGCATGCTCAGAAGCAAGTTATGAGACGGAGCTTCAATGGAACAGAGTGCCGTCGAACATGTCTTACGTAACCACGCTTTGCTAGAGCATTTTGGAAAAACGATGGTGTGTACGCAACGTCGTTTTGGAAAATGAAGTTTGAAAAACGTCATTTTTTTCATGATTGAAAACGTCGGTTTTTTTCATCGCAAAAAGTGATCGTGTGTACGCGGCATAAGGCTGGATTCACACCTGTGCAGTTTTATGCCGCGTACACACGATTACTTTTTGTGATGAAAAAAAAACGACGTTTTAAAAAACGTAATTTAAAATGATCGTGTGGGCAAAACGTTGTTTTATGTCTTCCGAAAAACGACAACATTTTTTTTCGAACATGCTTGAATTTTTTGTGTCGTTTTTTAAAATGTCGTTTTTCGTTTCATAAAAAGTGATCATGTGTGGGCAAAACGGCGTTTTTAAACCCGCGCATGCTCAGAAGCAAGTTATGAGACGGAGCTTCAATGGAACAGAGTGCCGTTGAACGTGGTGTACGTCACCGCGCTTTGCTAGAGCTTTTTGGAAAAACGATGGTGTGTAGGCAACGTCAATTTTTAAAATTAAGTTTGAAAAACGTTGTTTTGTTTCGTGAGATAAAATTACATTTTTTTTCATCACAAAAAGTGATCGTGTGTACGCGGCATTAGTGCTCTTTGCATTTTGCAGTTTTGCACTGCAGTCTATATAACATGGTTTCCTATGGAACACGTTCTGTAAGGCAAATCTGCAAAATGCAAAAGGCACTAAAACTGCATAGGTGTGAATCCAGCCTTATGCCACGTACACACGATCAGATTTTCCGATGGACTTGATCGGAAATGCCGATCGTGTGTGGGCCCCATCTGTGCGGAGTAAAAAAATAGAACATGTTTTAAATTCTTCCGATGGGAAAAAATACGATGGGAAATTCCCATTGTCTGTGTGGAATTCCGTCGGAGAAAACCCTCATTGGGCCAGATTCAGGTAGATGAGAGTATCTTTCCTCTGGAGTAACGCTTCTCATTTACGTTACTCTGAAGACCCTTTCAGCGCAAGTCCTGTAATTCACATAGCAGTTGCGCGTAAACTTGCGCCAGAGTAACGATAATGCGCTGGCGTAACCCGACGCAAGTGGAAGTGGGTGTGATCATATGTAAATGATGGGCGGAGCCCAGCGCAGAGGCTTACGTTCAGCACATCATCCACGGAGCATGCGCAGTGAGTGCGGCTCCACTCGCCCCCCCTTGTGCGCATGCTCACAACTTCCGTCGGCACCACTTCCTGGGAAACGTCAGCGCAATGCGTTCCGCTGGGCGCTTAAAAGCGCTGGCGGAAACGCCATTCCGGCGCAAAAGTATTTCCGCTTCCCCCCACCCCAGGGAAGATACTTTTGTTTGGTGATGGCTGCTCCCGCTACCCCCAGAGAGAGGAGGAACCTGAATTTTAATGCACAGGAGGTCTCGCTCATCATTTCGGCAATGGAGACGGATAATGATTTTCTCCATGGCAAAAAAAGCCGGAAGACCAGCCGGGAGAGGAAGCAGGGCATCCTGGAGTCCATTGCTGCCAGGGTCAATGTCCTGGGGTACTCCACCCGGACTGCTGGGGACATCCAAAAAAAAATTAATGACCTGCGGCGCAAGGTGAGGGACAAGGTGGCCTCCATCAGGAGGTATGAGAGGGGCACAGGTGGTGGTCCCCCATGTCCTGTCACTAGGGTTGCCACCTTTTCCTCAAGCCAAACCCGAACACGCCACTACATATGGTGGGTGTGGCCATATTGAGGGAGGGGCTTCACGAGGCATGATTAAATTAAACAAAATAATTATTTTACCTATAAAATATGCTTACTTTGCTGTGCCACAAGTAAGAGTCTCACTGACATGAATAAACCTCAGCACAATCATTTAAATAAAACTCTTCCATTACTACAGAGGTAAGTGCAGTGGAGATCAGGGGCATTAGTTCACCTTTTAATTTTCATTAAGTACAGAGGGTATTACAGTATGTGCAGGGAGGGAGTGCAGAATTTACAACAGTATATACAAGAGTGTGGCGCGTATGTTGGTATGTGTAGGAAAGGAGTGCAAAGTGTAAGACATTATGTACAGGAAATGAGTGCAGAGGGTAGGTATTACTTGCAGGAAAGGAGTGAAGAGGGTGTAACAGTGACCAGTATATGCAGTAGAGGAGTGTGGAGGGTATGATGGGAGCACTATGTACAGGAGAGGAGTGCGAGGGTATGATGGGGGCAGTATGAACAGGAGAGGAGTGTGGAGGGTATGACAGTGGGCAGTATGTACAGGAGAGGAGTGCGAGGGTATGATGGGGGCAGTATGAACAGGAGAGGAGTGTGGAGGGTATGACAGTGGGCAGTATGTACAGGAGAGGAGTGTGGAGGGTATGACAGTGGGCAGTATGTACAGGAGAGGAGTGTGGAGGGTATGATAGTGGGCAGTATGTACAGGAGAGGAGTGTGGAGGGTATGACAGTGGGCACTATGTATAGGAGAGGAGTGTGGACGGTATGACAGTGGGCAGTATGTACAGGAGAGGAGTGTGGAGGGTATGACAGTGGGCAGTATGTACAGGAGAGGAGTGTGGAGGATATGATAGTGGGCACTATGTACAGGAGAGGAGTGTGGAGGGTGTGATAGTGGGCAGTATGTACAGGAGAGGAGTGTGGAGGGTATGATAGTGGGCAGTATGTACAGGAGAGGAGTGTGGAGGGTATGACAGTGGGCACTATGTATAGGAGAGGAGTGTGGACGGTATGACAGTGGGCAGTATGTACAGGAGAGGAGTGTGGAGGGTATGACAGTGGGCAGTATGTACAGGAGAGGAGTGTGGAGGATATGATAGTGGGCACTATGTACAGGAGAGGAGTGTGGAGGGTGTGATAGTGGGCAGTATGTACAGGAGAGGAGTGTGGAGGGTATGATAGTGGGCAGTATGTACAGGAGAGGAGTGTGGAGGGTATGTAGCTCTAAACATGTAACCTAAAAAAATTTAAAGCATCGCTTAGGATACCAAAAATCGTGCTAACTTTAGTGTTTTTTTTTAATGAATGAAACAGTTTATTTCCAAAAAAAAACCACGTTTGAAAAATTGCTGCGCAAATACAGTACCGTGCTAGAGCTGCACAATTAATCGTTAAAAAATTGTGATGTCGATTCAACCCCCCTGACATCTCCAATGCAGAGTTTGCTGATTCTTTCATATAACAAGTGGAGAGACTTTCAGCTGTCAAAAGAAAATATCTGGACAGTCTGCCAAGTTCTTATCAGGAAACATTGTAACTAACACTTTCTTCATAGAACAAAGGGATAAACTTCTGTGTGTAAAGAAAATATCCGGGCAGTCTGCCAAGTTTGTAAACAACATGAAACACTGTAACCAACTTCCTTTTTAGATTAAACTTCTGTGTGTAAATGCAAGAAATGTAACCACTTAAAGTCCAACACTTGTTAAAAAGCAATATTTTTTGCTAGAAAATTACTTGGAACCACCAAACATTATATATATATATTAGCAGAGACAAAAATGGCAATTGCTGCAATATTTTATGTCACGCTGCATTTGCCCACTTCAATGAATAATAAAAACCATAAAAACAAAACAGTAAAGTTAGCCCATTTTTTTATTTATTTTAATGTGAAAGACGATGTTATGCTGTACGAATCGTGAGAGAATCGGGATCTATCTTCTAAGCAAAAAAATTGCAGTTGTCGTTTTAGCCAGAATCGTGCAGCTCTATGCCGTGCAACATAAAAAGTTGCAAAGACCACCATAGAGTAATTTTCTAGCAAAAAATTAATGATGATTTTTTTTTCTCAGTCTGCTGCAGTGTGTCAGCTTGTATTTATACTGGCCGCTCTGTATGTAGCTTCTGACAGGCTGTGCAAGCAGCCCCATATCTCCAGAACCATAAATGATAGCCATCCCATATTTTGACCAGTTGTGGGGTAGGTCTTCAACTGACTACCCCCCAAATGTGGGGTTTCTGTGACCTCTGGTCATCGAGCTACAACCCCCGCTCCATCAGCCCCTCTGTTAATCCGGCCCTGTATGGAGGGGGGGGGGACTGTATGTATGGCTGTGGATGGTATATGGAGGGGGGGGGGGCAGGACTGTATGTATGGCTGTGGATGGTATATGCAGGGGGGGCAGGACTGTATGTATGGCTGTGGATGGTATGGAGGGGGGGCAGAACTGTATATACGGCTGTGGATGGTAATGGTATATGCAGGGGGGGCAGAACTGTATGTTTAGTGTATGGTGGGGGTAGTGTATGGTCCGCCCATCCACCCACCTCCATGTGTATTCTGTAGCCAGTCAGAGAAGAGCTGAGCACTCTGTGTCCCATGTGTCCTCTTCCACTCTGCAGCACACAATGCAGACGGAGGCGCGCCGGAGGGAGGGAGGGGGAGGGGCTAGCACAGTGAGAAGTTGCACACATGTTTACAGCCGGATGCACACATGTTTACAGGGGGCTAACAGAGAGCACTGCTGCGGGCGGCACACCTTCTACTAACACTCAGGCAAGCTGGTGGAGCCGGGGATGTGCAGCTCTGTTGCGGCCGGGCCAGGATGGACAGCTAAAAAAAAAAAAAAAAAAAAAATTGTATTTTTTTTTTTAAATGTGCCCGGGTCTCAGGAGGCTACAAAACCGGGCACATGTGTCCAAACCCGGACTGTCCGGGTCAAAACCGGACAGGTGGCAACCCTACCTGTCACCCTAACCGCAGAGGAGGAGGTGGTTGCTCGCTGCCTGGAGAGGGAGCAGGTGGAGGGGGTCGCAGGCTATGACTCCGTGGAGGAAGGCACAAGGACAGGTAAGTGTTTTATAATCCCCTATTTGTTGTTTAGCATTTGGGGGGGGGAGGGTACATGTGCCAAGTGTGTGGGACCACCAACATGTGTCTGCTTTGTGTCATCCACAGATGACGGAGCTGGGCCATCATCTGTCAGCGTGCATTCCACCCCATCCCCCCCACGCCATCGTGTGCCCGAGCCACTGGGTGGTGAAGAGGTTGTGGAGGAGGAGAGTGGCCACACCACACCTGCCGAGGTGGTTGTAGAGGATCCTGCTGTGGCAGAGCAGGACTTTACCTTAGTGTTGTCTGTCTCCTCCCCTTCTCCTGGGCCATCTGTCGTCCCCTCCCCCATCCTTGGAAGCCCCTCAAGGGCGACTCCTTCCACCCGAGGACAACCATCTTCTGGCCCCAGGAAGGCGACCCAGAAGACCAGGGGGGTGTCTGATGGTGTCCAGGACCAGTTGGCGAGGGATCACGCCAGGCAGACGGAACAGATGGGGGCCATAGCGGTGCACTTGGAGAAAGTGTCTGACAGCCTGGGCTCCGTTGCCAACCTCAGCAACGCAGTGCAGGATGTAAGCTGCAACTGCGCTGCAGTGGTCACCACTTTGGGGGAGGTGCAGGGGGATATTCGGCACCTTACTGCAGCCGTCCAGGCCAACAGTGCTGCCATCCGGGACCAGGGGAGGCTGAGTCGGCGGGCCCAGCATTATCAGGTCACCCGTCAGCTCCGGATGCAGGCCCAGACCAACTCCTACCTTGGACGGATAGCCAGGGCCTTGGAGGGCACGCAGGCCACACCTGCCAGGAGTGGCCCACCTGGGGATCAGCCACCTCCAGATGCCCCCCCACCCCCACCTACTCCATCCAGGCAGCTGCGGAGCCAGAGAGGGGCCCCCAGAAGAAGCCCCCGGCATCCCCGATGAGGCCTTTTTTTTTTTTCTTGTTTTATATTTTTGTTTTGGACATACTCAGGTCATGAGTTTATTTTTTCTTTTTCTCAGGTTATGAGATTTTGTTTATTTTATTTATCAGGATATGATATTATTAATTTATTTTTGTACTGCACACGGTCAGGAGTGCAGGGGACAGTGTGAATGGTGTGTGAATGTGAGAGGGTGGCACTCCTGACAGTAAGGGGTGTCACCCTCGGCCGTGGTGGTGAAGTGAACCCCACGGCTGAATGAATGACGTGTGAAAGGTGTGTGAATGGACAGTGACATCATTGGGGCCTTGACGCTGGCGTTACTGCTCCCAACTCCTACATGCTGGACTTGGGCTAATCCAATGCGATGTGTATGTGGTGTGTGTGATCTAGGGACATCAGTGGTGTACACGCGTGCATTGTCTGTGTTATTAATGTTTTGGTTTAGTGTCCAAAGATGCCTACAGCGAGGACCCTCCTGACTGCTCTTCCATCAGCAGACTGGGTGTCCTCTGGCAGGTGGGGACTGTGTGGGTCGGGGGTCAGGTCATCACGTATGTCAATATGCAGGCCTTTTTTCATAGCAAAGTTATGTATTATGCAACATGCACCGATGATCTGACACACAAAGGTAGGGGAATACAATAGGGCCCCCCCAGACTTATCCAGGCATCGGAAACGGGACTTCAGGAGCCCAAATGTTTGCTCCACCACTGCACAGGTTTTGATGTGTGCTTCATTGTATTTTCTCTCTCCTCTGGTTTGGGGGTTCCGGAAAGGAGTCATTAGATGGGGTCCCAGTGCATATGCAGAGTCACCTGTAAGGGAAAAGACAGGATAATGTTAGTCATGCATGTGCGATTTCTGTTGTGCATCACGGGAGGGGATAGTCATGCCTGACTCCCATGTCACTCACCAACCAGCCAGCTGTCCCCATACATGTTCTGGTTAAATTCTGCTGGGATGGGGCTCTGATTGTATATGAAGCTGTCATGGCTGGACCCGGGGTGTTTGGCACGGACGTGCCATATGAGGCGTTGGGCATCAGCTATCACCTGTACGTTGATGGAATGCCAATGCTTCTGATTGCGGTATATGTGCTCTGTGGCACTGGGGGGCTGTAGGGCCACATGTGTGCAATCAATGGCCCCCACAGTGCGTGGGAATCTGGCAATGCTGTAGAAATCTGTCATTGCCTTCAGCCTAAGGTGACCAGATTTTTAAAATGAAATCCAGGGACATATTCTTTCTTTACTAGTAATGGCGACAATCAGCGACTCTCTGCCCGTCGCCGCCCGACGCACAGCCTCTCAAGTCGTACTCTTCGCCCCCCCCGGCTACTACTGGGTGGGGAGCAGAGGAAAATCACTCTGCCAGGGAAGGCAAGGAGATAGGCAGGTGGCTGGCCAGGATTTGAGCCAAGGCAGAAGAACATGCGAGTGGAGCTGAATGGGCATGCGCCCGTAACTAAAGAAATATTCCCTCCGACCAGCACACGATCATCAGAAAGGGGCACAGATAATGGGAAAAATACAACCCCCTATGCTAGTAGGCACGGCGGAGCGGGGGGGTGTAATTTTCATTTTTTTATTTTAATTCTGCACTGACTGTCTTTGAAATTGCCCCTGCCCCCTATTAAATCCAATCTGGGGACAAAAACAGGGACAAACTTAGTCCGGGGACAGTGTCCTCAATCAGGGGACTGTCCCCTGAAACTGGGGATGTCTGGTCACCCTACTTCAGCCGCAGCTCCTCAGTGGTGGGTCTGATGAACTGGTTGGACATGCGTCTGAGGATTGCAGGGACAACCTGGTGCACACATCTGCTCATGGAGGATTGTGACATCCCAGCCACCACTCCACTTGTACGCTGGAATGATCCACTTGCAAGGAAATGGAGTGTTGCCAGTACCTTCACCAGTGGCTGCACTGCTTGTGAGCGGTGTGTTGGGCTGGTGATGTCATCCTGCAGGGTTGTGGTTAGTTCAAGTATTGCATCTGGGCTGAATCTGAAGAGGCGATACACCTCCTCATCCCCCATGCCAAAGAGGTTCATACGAGTGCGGTATATCCTCTCACGTGGCCGCCTTTTTGGTTCCAGGGGACCCATCAGTAGTTCTAGGACCACAATTGCCCCTGGCATGTTGGCACACAGAGGTGTTGTCCTTGCAAGTGTTGTTGTTCAGCAAGCTCCTATCGTCGGTAACGCTGCTGTAGCTGCTCTCCTGCTGACCTGTGACCGTCTGGAGTAAAGATAAAGCAGCCTTTTGTAGAAATAACTTTGCGCCGGATGGACCAGATACGCGCGGCGCATGTAGCCAGCGTATGGTGCTAATCCGTTCGTGAATTGGGAAATCTCCCTCATTTGCATATTTGCAGGGGAAATCAATGGGCGCGACTGATGCGCCCAGCGAAAATAAACGCTGACGATACTCTGGCGTCGGAACGTTCCGCCGGTCGCAAATGACCCGTTATTGGGCGCATCTAGTTTGGTGGGTACGGGCACATAGAAACGACGGCGCATCATCACAGTTACGCGGCGCATATCCAAATACTCCAGCGCAAGTGTTCGTGAATCTGGCCCATTGTATTTGTAACAAAGCAATCCTGCCATGCCCCCCCCCCCCCAATATTTTATTATTAATATTTCAATTAGGGATGCACCAATATCAATTTAAGATTGAATACGAGTACTGATACTTTTCCTCAAGTACTTGCCAATACCAATATCAATTATCAATACCTATTTTCAGCCCCGGTTCACATACAGTGCCTTAATAAAGTATTCATACCCCTTGACATTTTCCACATTTTTTTGTGTTATAACCAAAAATGTACACATATTTTATTGGGATTTTAAGTAATAGACAAAGTGGCACATAATTATGAAGTAGAAGGAAAATTATAAATAGTTTTCAATTTTTTTTACAAATAAATATGTGAAAAGTAGTCAATACTTTGTAGAACCGCCTTTCACTACAATTACAGCTGCAAGTCTTTTTGGGTATGTCTCTACCAGCTTTGCACATCTAGACTTGGACATTTTTGCCCATTTTTCTTTGCAAAATAGCTCAAGCTCTGTCAGATTGGATGGAGAGCGTCTGTGAACAGAAATTTTCAAAAAGTCTTGCCGATGCGCGTGCCCCGCGGTGGCGAAGTTCCGCCAGGTACCTGTGATCGGCCATTAAACAGACAAGGACGTGGATCTCTGTGTGTAAACACAGAAAACCAAGTCCTGTGAGGGAGAGAGGAGACCGATGCTGTGTCCCTTGTACATAGGGACACAGATCGATCACCTCCCCCAGTCAGTCCCCTTCCCCCACAGTTAGAATCACTCACTAGGGTACACATTTAACCCCTTCCTCGCCCCCTAGTGTTAACCCCTTCCCTGCCAGTCACATTTATACAGTAATCAGTGCATATTTATAGCACTGATCGCTGTATAAATGTGAATGGTCTCAAAAATGTGTCCGATGTGTCCGTCATAATGTCGCAGTCCCAATAAAAATGCATATCGCCGCCATTACTAATAAAAAAATAAATAAAAAAATAATAATAATTCTCTCCCCTATTTTGTAGGCACTATAACTTTTGTGCAAACTAATCACTATACACTAATGCTGCGTACACACGGTCGTTTTTTGCGATGACAAAAAACGACGTTTTGCCCACACACGATCAATTTAAATGACGTTTTAAAAAACGTCGTTTTGTTTCATCGCAAAAAACGACCGTGTGTACGCGGCATGAGGCTTCATTTCCATGGACGTTTTTACAGCCACTTTTCTGAGCGTTTTTTGCAGCTTAAAAACGGCTCTCCATGTTAGTCTATGGCCTCATGCCCACCATGACGTTTTTGAGCTGTAAATGGCTGAGCCGTTTTTAAGTTGCAAAAAAAACGCAGGACCAGCGCATTCTCAAGCTCCAGCGTTAGAGTTGTAAGCCTCGTCCTGCGTTTCTGTCTCTATTCAAATTCAATGGTTCCCTATGGGACCCCATTGATTTGAATAGAGGTCGCACCAGAAGTCGGATCAAGATGATCCGACTTGCGGGGCGACTGGTGTGCGGAGAATCTTGAAGGGGAATCCCGCGCAAATTAAAAAAAAATTGTGTGAGGTTCCCCCCCAGGATGATACCAGACCCTAATGCCGCGTACACACGGTCGTTTTTTGCGATGAAAAAAAAACGACGTTTTCTGTGAAGTAAAAAACGACGTTTTTGAAACGTCACTTTTCAAAGACAATTTTGCATACACACCATCGTTTTTTCACAAAAAGCGAGGTTACGTTCACCACTCTTCCATTGAAGCTCGCTTCATAACTAGCTTCTGGGCATGCGCGGGTTGAAAAACGTCGTTTTGAAAGACGTTTTTGCTACACACGGTGACTTTTTGTGAAACAAAAAACGACGTTTTGAAAAACGACACAAAAAATTCAAGCATGTTGGAATTTTTTTTGGTCGTTTTTTTGAAGACAAAAAACGAGGTTTTGCCCACACACGATCAATTTAAATGACGTTTTAAAAAATGTCGTTTTTTTTCATCGCAAAAAACGACCGTGTGTACGCGGCATTAGTCTGGTATGGATTTTAAGAGGAACACCTATGCCGAAAAAAACAGCGTGGGGGATCTCCCAAAATCCATACCAGACCCTTATCCGAGCATGGCGCCTGGCCGCCAGATCCCGGCCCCCCACCCTACGTGAATGAGTATGGGGTACATTATACCCCTACCCATTCACCAGGAGGAAAAGTGTCAAGAAAATAAAAACACAACACAGGTTTTTAAAATATTTTATTAGCTAGCTCCGGGGGTCTTCTCCGCTCTCCGGGGGTCTTCATCTGCCTTTGGGGGTCTTCTCCCGCTCTCCGGTGCCGTCTTCGGGGCTGGCCGCTGCTATCTTCTTGCAGCTCTTTTACTAGCAGCAGCCAGTCCGCTCTTCCTCATCGTCTTCTGCCTTCTGCCGTCTTCCTTCTTCTTCTGATGTTGCCACGTCGCTCCCTCCCGCTGTAATGCCGGGTGTGCGGTGCGTTATAATTTAAATAGGCCTCTTATGACGTCACAGTCTCAGCATTATTTTTTCATTATAGTATAATTTATTTAATACTAATTATTCTAACCAGCGCCCCCACCAATATATTTTTTTAGATATATTTTTTCTCAACTTTTATATATTACCAAAAATTGGGTTATATATTGTGTTTTTTTTTTTTTTTTATTAAAATTATTTTATTATTTTTATTAAAATTAATTAAAGTGTATTTTTTTCAAAATAAATTGTATTTGAAAAAACGGTGCGCAAATAACATGTGGCAACGATCGCCAATGTATTCTATAGAGTCTCTGCTAAATATATATATATATATATATATATATATATATATATATAAAATGTTTGGAGGTTAGAAGTAATTTTCTAGCAAAAATTACATATTTTTACCTGTAAGGCCTGCTCTTCAAGTGATTAAATTTGTTAAAATCTGCACATTTTTTTTTGCACACCCATTACCTGCACAAGCAGTTTTTGCTAAGACCCCTTTCACACTGGGGAGGTTTGCAAGCGCTATTGCGCTAAAAATAGCTAAAAATAGCGCCTGCAAACCAACCTGAAACAGCGGCTGCTGTTTCTCCAGTGTGAAAGCCCTGAGGACCGCTCCAAAAGTCCTGCTAGCCGCTTCTTTGGAGTGGTGAAGGAGCGGTGTGTTTACCGCTCCTTCCCTTTGAAAGCAATAGGAGGACCGTGGCTATACTGCCGGCAATGCGTCTCTGCCGGTGGTATTAACCCTTTTTCGGCCGCTACCGGGGGGGGAAACTGCAGCGCTACCGGCCGAATACCACCGCAATTCCGACGGTAAAGCGGCGCTAAAAATAGCGCTGCTTTACCGCCACCGCTCCTCCCGTCCCAGTGTGAAAGGGGCCTAATGGTGAACTAATCAATTATTGATCTCTGAACGCTCTGGCAGACAGTGACACACTGGTGACAGTTCATTTAAACCTTGGTAAATAAATATGCCTCCCTCTCCTGTTAGAGGTCTCTAATTGGTTACAGATAAGCTCTCACTGGACACAATGGGGCTCATCCCCAAACATAAAGGGGAGTTCCGCCCCCCCAAAAAAATGTAAAGTCAGCAACTGCTGACTTTTAATATATGGACACTTACATGTCCAGGACGCCTGCGATGGCGGCACCCGAAGCCGATCTCTCCCTCGGCTCTCGGGTGCTGCCGCCGCCATCTTCTATAAGGGAATATGGAAGTGAAGCCTTGATGCTTCAATTCCTGGTTCCATACTGCGCAATTTGAATGGTCCCTGCTGTCTTCTGGGATCTGTGTGTCTCCCAGAACCAGGCCAGAAATGGGACAGAGGAGGGGCCGGATATGGCATAGATATCCACGGATACTGCGGCTATCTATGCCTGGAAGTGGGAGCATATACCTGGATTACACAGGTATCTGCTCCCTCCTCCCCCATGAAAGGTGCCAAATGTGACACCGGAGGGGGAAGGATTCCGAAAAGCAGAAGTTACATTTTCGGGTGGTACTCCGCTTTAAGCCTGATACAAACGGGCTGAATATCGACCAGTTTAACAGAAACCATCTGACATTCAGCCCATTGTGTACGGCAGGAAGCTGGTCAAATGTCTGGCTTCTGTCAAAGGGGCATGCCCAAAAAAACGTTGGCCGATCGGTATCAGATCGGCACTCTCAGCCAATGGCTGGTGTGTTCTGGAGGGGGCAGTGCAGAACACAATAGCCCAGTGGAGAGATTGCTGTACTAACATTGGATTGTTAGTACAATGGCTCCTCCATAGTAAGGATACACGGAGAAGGGGGTAAGCGGACGTCTTGTTACACCCACCGGAGTTTTGCATTTTACATGTTTTTTTTTAACAGTAAACTGACTTTATATAGCGAAATACAGTACTTAGAACTCCGTCTTACAGCTTAGATGTTGAATTTTAAAAGCAGCAAACTTCTGTCAGATTGACAAACCTGTAAGATCAGCACGCATGCCCGCAGCTTTTGAAATTCAACATCTAAACAGTAAGTATTGTAAGTATTGTATTTGACTGCATAAACTCAGTTTACCGTTAAAAAAACGTATAGAATTTAAAAATCTGGTGGGTGTAGCAAGATGTCCGCTTACCCCCCT
Source organism: Rana kukunoris (assembly GCA_029574335.1). Taxonomy (NCBI): domain Eukaryota; kingdom Metazoa; phylum Chordata; class Amphibia; order Anura; family Ranidae; genus Rana; species Rana kukunoris. The sequence goes on from CM056051.1 coordinate 39,631,862, forward strand.
TCTCTGCGTATCCTATACTGTGGAGGAGTGCGGGGTGTAGCAAAATGCTGGCGACGAAGAAGATGAAAGGTGGAATCATCAGACACAGAGGAGAAAAGCTCCGACCCTATATAAGATTTCCAGAGGAACCCCAGCACAAGTGGTTGTACCGTAGGAGCACCCACAAGATCGCATGCCGACTTGTCCCGCAGGGAGACACTCTGGTGAGACTCCGGTGTATTGGAGGACCCCGAGCTCTATACTTGCAGGAGATGTGTGTTCTGGGTGGGATGATATTAGTAATATTGATGATATTGATAATATTGGTGATTGTGAATGGTACAAGGTGGTGCTTTATCGTGCTGCACATTGAGGTGCAGCAGGTGCTCATACAAAGCAGGTGTAGGCAGGGCCGTCTTAATAGCATCATGGGCCCCTGGGCAAAGTAATGCTCTGGGGCCCCTACAATGATGACAGTGCAGGTAAACAGACATCAAGTAGTTAGGAGGTAGACTGCCTCCCCTGTGTATCTGTCACTCTCAGTGCCATCATGGGGCCCCCCATTTCGGGGCAGCGTGGACTCAAAGACCAGCTGCTTTGGAGAAAAAAAACAGGGGCCCCCCATGCAGCGGGGGCCCCTAGGCAGTGCCCAGGTGTGCCCTCTCATTAAGACAGCCCTGGGTGTAGGACCCTCACACTGTACATGGCTCTGGACTGTGATTCTCCATTGTATGGCCATCTCTCATGTATGTTGGGTTTATTAACCCCCCTGGCGGTATCCCCGAGCGCGATTCGGGTTGGATTTTTCAGGCAAATATCGATATCCCCGAATCGCGCTCGGGGTGAATGCAGAGCCTGCAGCGCTCAGGCTTACCTTGGATCCAGGCAGGGTTACTGTACTTACCTTGTCCCTGGATCCAGCGATGCATCCCCGCTGTGTGAGCGAGTGGCGTCCTCCATTCGGCTCACACAGTGCCCGCACGCCGCCGATCTCCGTTTCCTGCGACGTAACGGCGCACTGGGGCGGAGACCGGCGGCAAATTCAAAAATGTAAACAAACACATTACATACAGAATACTGTAATCTTATAGATTACAGTACTGTATGTAAAAAGTACACACCCCCCCTGTCCCTAGTGGTCTGCCCAGTGCCCTGCATGTTCTTTTACATAATAAAAACATTTTTTTTGTGCCTGCAAACTGTAGATTGTCCATAGCAACCAAAAGTGTCCCTTTATGTCAAAAGTGATTTTAGAGCAGCTAGAAAACAGCGATAATAAATTATAATCATTTGCAGAATTGAGCGATAGCGATTGGGGGGGAAATTCGTCATAAAAAAATAAAAGTAATGACAGCGACAATTCTGCAACTGAGCAAATTTCAGTGATTTTGATTTGATTACATTAGTGAATAATTTTTATTATAATTACATTATTATTTGTTATAATTATTTATAGTTATTTATTATATTATAATTTTATGATTTTGTGTTTCAAACTTTATCATACCTGGGATGTCTACTAGACTCTGGTTTGGACAAATTTAAGTGAGTTATTCCTAAAAATTGCAGGCCTACAGTATAAAATGCAGAATTTCCATGCAAAATAATTGTACCGCTTTTGGTACGTAATTCCAGACAGAATCATACCGCCAGGGAGGTTAAGGCTCTCAGCATCCTGGGGGGGTAATGTTCTCCATTGCAGTCAAGGAAAGTCAAGACAACAGGTGGGTGACTTCTCCCTCCACACTCCTTCATACTTATTCTTCTCAACTCAGAGCTTGCTGTGCATTCCTTCCTAATGACTTGGTGCCCCTTGTCAGTCATGCCTGTTCATGTGTCATATGACTATGTATTGCAGGCAGATGTCCTGATAAGAAGCCCCATCTCATCCCCTGGCACCCCGGGCACGATGAAAGGAGGTCCGCCATTATTGGACCTTATCTGACACATGAACAGGCACGACTGTGGTTAGATATCAGTGTTATGTCCGCTCTCTGTCCTCTCATTGTCCTATGGCATATCTTCTCAAGCTGGAGGAGGACCTTTTATCCCCGGGCCCCATCTCACCCCCTGACACCCCAGGGCACGATGGAAGGAGATCCGCCGTTATCGGACGTGGGGTGGCCCTCAGGCTGGAGTCTTCGGCCACTTTCCACTCTTTTGCTCATTCAGGGTGGAGGTCATGATCCTGGGAGGGGTATGTGGGGGCATTATATAGAAAATAGAATTGTGATCTGATGCCTCCATCCAGTTCCAGGACAAAGTTGTCTAGAGCCCAGGGCAAACTTGCCAAACTGCGTATCAGCTACCCCTTCCCCCACCCCGATAATGATTGTAGTTTGGGGGAGATCTCAGGCCCCCGTGTGAGGGAAGCACTGTGACCGGTCAGCGGTGGTCGGACGATGATCAGGTATCAGTGTTATGTCCGCTCTCTGTCCTCTGGCAGCGCTATACCATGTCTTCTCAGGCTGGAGGAGGACCTATTATTGGGAGCACCTCACACCCCTCCATTGAGATCTAATGGAGCCGCTCCTTACCTCTGTGATTGCAGATCCTCTGAGGTGGGACAAGCCTGGAGATCCCAGCCAATGACAATTCTTCATCATTGCTGTCAGTGGAAGGAATATTTCCTCATATAAGTGCAGGAATTGGTGTCCCAATGGCCAGATAAAATACCACTTGTGTATATTGTAGTGGGAATGGTGGCACGTCACCGCAGTGCAATGATGGCCAATGGCCTCAAATTACTCTTCAGGCCACTTTCACATCTTATTACCATCCCCCAACTCCCAGACTAAACACCAGGCACACTAGTGCCTCATCATTGGGCTATATATATATATATATATATATATATATATATATATACACACATATATATACATATATATATATATATATATATATATACATACATACATACATACAGTGCGGAAAATAAGTATTTGAACACCCTGCTATTTTGCAAGTTCTCCCACTTGGAAATCATGGAGGGGTCTGAAATTGTCATCGTAGGTGCATGTCCACTGTGAGAGACATAATCAAAAAAAAAAATTCCAGAAATCACAATGTATGATTTTTTTAACTATTTATTTGTATGATACAGCTGCAAAGAAGTATTTGAACACCTGAGAAAATCAATGTTAATATTTGGTACAGTAGCCTTTGTTTGCAATTACAGAGGTCAAACGTTTCTTGTAGTTTTTCACCAGGTTTGCACACACTGGAGGAGGGATTTTGGCCCACTCCTCCACACAGATCTTCTCTAGATCAGTCAGGTTTCTGGGCTGTCGCTGAGAAACACGGAGTTTGAGCTCCCTCCAAAGATTCTCTATTGGGTTTAGGTCTGGAGACTGGCTAGGCCATGCCAGAACCTTGATATGCTTCTTACAGAGTCACTCCTTGGTTATCCTGGCTGTGTGCTTCGGGTCATTGTCATGTTGGAAGACCCAGCCTCGACCCATCTTCAAAGCTCTAACTGAGGGAAGGAGGTTGTTGCCCAAAATCTCGCAATACATGGCCCCGGTCATCCTCTCCTTAATACAGTGCAGTCGCCCTGTCCCATGGGCAGAAAAACACCCCCAAAGCATGATGCTACCACCCCCATGCTTCACAGTAGGGATGGTGTTCTTGGGATGGTACTCATTATTCTTCTTCCTCCAAACACGGTTAGTGGAATTATGACCAAAAAGTTCTATTTTGGTCTCATCTGACCAGTTGACTTTCTCCCATGACTCCTCTGGATCATCCAAATGGTCATTGGCAAACTTAAGACGGGCCTTGACATGTGCTGGTTTAAGCAGGGGAACCTTCCGTGCCATGCATGATTTCAAACCATGACGTCTTAGTGTATTACCAACAGTAACCTTGGAAACGGTGGTCCCAGCTCTTTTCAGGTCATTGACCAGCTCCTCCTGTGTAGTCCTGGGCTGATTTCTCACCTTTCTTATGATCATTGAGAGCCCACAAGGTGAGATTTTGCATGGAGCCCCAGTCCGAGGGAGATTGACAGTCATGTTTAGCTTCTTCCATTTTCTAATGATTGCTCCAACAGTGGACCTTTTTTCACCAAGCTGCTTGGCAATTTCCCCGTAGCCCTTTCCAGCCTTGTGGAGGTGTACAATTTTGTCTCTAGTGTCTTTGGACAGCTCTTTGGTCTTGGCCATGTTAGTAGTTGGATTCTTACTGATTGTATGGGGTGGACAGGTGTCTTTATGCAGCTAATGACCTCAAACAGGTGCATCTAATTTAGGATAATAAATGGAGTGGAGGTGGACATTTTAAAGGCAGACTAACAGGTCTTTGAGGGTCAGAATTCTAGCTGATAGACAGGTGTTCAAATACTTCTTTGCAGCTGTATCATACAAATAAATAGTTAAAAAATCATAAATTGTGATTTCTGGAATTTTTTTTTTGGATTATGTCTCTCACAGTGGACATGCACCTACGATGACAATTTCAGAAACCTCCATGATTTCCAAGTGGGAGAACTTGCAAAATAGCAGGGTGTTCAAATACTTATTTTCCGCACTGTAAGTGAGCTGCAGTTATAGAACAAACAAAACTGCCCAGAACACTAACCATGGGAACAATGATCCCAAGGTTCTATTACTTTAATAAGTGTCACTGTATTTTTCCTGTGGGTGACACAGGCAGGCTCACCACCCCCTGGAGGTGGAAACGGGATTACGGTTCCCAGTATACTATGAGATCACATGATCACAATGTGTACACAACTGTTATCAAAGCTGTGCTTTCTGTAGAGGTGCTGTGATTGGTGCACAGCTATTACAAAAACAGCAGTCTAAATAATGTGATTAAGAAAAAATAGAGGGCGCTGGGGTAAATGAGTGATTGTACTATAAACACGCTGAGAATGATTCTACAAACGATAAAGGAAAATAGTAATAAATAACCCAATAATGTATATATAAGGTGAAGCAATAAATTCAAAATGTGCTGTGCAATATTAGAACCAATTGAGGTAACTGGTGCGTCCTATATCGTATTCAGATAATGACCAAACAGTGCAGTCCTTAAAATCCAAAAGGAAGAGAAGGTGAAAAATAAAAAGAAAAAGAAATTCTTCAAAGAAAATCCACAGTTCCTTCACCAGGCAGATTGAATCACCCCAATCGTGCTCATAAAAAAGAATCCGCTTACCAGATGGTCATGACCTCTTACCGAAAAGAAGGTCAATCTCGCTTTATGCAGGATTATGCCTGCATTCATTTGGAAGAATTTCTTCACCACCAAGCAAAAAGGGGGTTTCACTCCATAGAGATATACATGGAATAAATGGACAGAGAAATGGCTCCCATAGCGCGATCAATTTAATTTAAAAATGGAATAAAAACAAGCCAAATGGCTACTTACAAAAAACAGTGCCCTATCCCGGCACTGAGGCTGCAGGCAATCAACAAGCTGGGGGTCAGATAGCGCACTCACATGTGGCGGCCTCGCTGTGTTGCTTGAACGAGCAGTAATTCCTCAGAGGACCGTGGCTGTATACATAACTTCGTAACTCGAGGATACGTGCTGTGACAACTCGTTGGTACGTCTCTATGACAGACGCCGGGAGAACGGACACAGGGTGTGCATGTGACCAGGCTGCGCCGACCGACGTACGTTTCGTATGGATAACGTCTTCAGGGGGGGCCCTTTTTTACATAAATAATGTGATTAGCTGTAGCCAATAGATAGATATACTTTATTGCCATTGTATACATACATTTTTTCCAGGCACTCTTTATAGCAGCAATAAAACTCTTCTTAACAAAACCATACTAACATACTCCTAGCACATGCCCACATACATATTTAAATATAATCAAAATATAAAAAAATACATTTTTTTTTTTAAATTAGAATCACAGCATGTCAAAAAAAAAAAAAAAAAAGCCAACATTAAAATCCCATTCATGACAGTTCAAACAATTATTGTTAGAGTTCATCACCATGACAGCAACATTTGTTGTACTAACTAATCCTTTCTCACAGGTGGTAGCAGCAACCCACCGATACAGCGACACACTGGTGGCCATAAAGATGGTCAGCAAGAACTCAATGATAGCCGATGACCCGGGCTCCACCCTCATTGAACGCCAAGTTCTGGAGATGGCGGGGGGTGCAGCCCTTTCTGTACCCGCGCCAATGCAGCGTTTCAAACTGAGGTAAGTCTATTTCTGGAATAGTTCAAAGCCAAAAATACCAAAACGAATTGTATACTGTATATAAAGTGTAATATACAATAGCACAAACATTGCTTCATGACATCTGCATTTTAAAGCAGAACTCCGCACAGGCAGTGTAATATGCGAGTGGGACACATGTATGTCTCGCCTGGCAAAAGTTTTCTCAATTTCTCCAGTGAGTCTTGTGATCAAGCAGGCCTGCCAGACAATGTTTCTGGGTCAGCGACCTGACTTTTTACTGCTGTAGTGAAATAATGGAGCTTGGTCACCACCCCGCCCCCAGCCTTCTGGTAAGACAGTGTTTCACCACACTGATAACTATGACAGCGCATTGGGCAGCGCTATACAATGTAATGTAGTCTGACTGGTCACACCGATACCTGTTCCTCTCCTAATATAAAACCTGCCACGAGGAATAGGAAGCTAAACAGAAAAACAGCTTTTGCTATTTTTACTGACTATATTTAAGAAATAGGTGTAAATGAATACAGCATTGGAGTCCAGTGATGTTTAATATTTACCAGGAGTTCAGAGATTAGATTAGTCATATGTAAGGGAAGATACCAGAAACACCATACCAAAAGAAAGTACAGTACTTCTAAGTATAGTATAGGTGTTTTTTCCTCATGTAACCCTCTAGTATTTGCAGCGACTACCTAAAAGGGAGACCCTACAGCAAATAGTGGAGTGGTGTCACTTATATCTGTACATGGAGTGAAGAAGACTTATGCCGCGTACACACGATCATTTTTTGTGATGGAAAAAAAACGACGTTTTCTGTGAAGTAAAAAACAACGTTTTTGAAACGTCACTTTTCAAAGACGATGTTGCATACACACCATCGTTTTTTTCACAAAAAGCGAGGTTACGTTCACCACTCTTTTCCATTGAAGCTCGCTTCATAACTAACTTCTGGGCATGCGCGGGTTGAAAAACGTCGTTTTAAAAGACGTTTTTGCTACACACGGTGACTTTTTGTGAAACAAAAAACGACGTTTTGAAAAACGACACAAAAAATTCGAGCATGTTGGAATTTTTTTTGGGTCGTTTTTTTGAAGACAAAAAACGACGTTTTGCCCACACACGATCAATTTAAATGACGTTTTAAAAAACGACGTTTTTTTTTCATCGCAAAAAACGACCGTGTGTACGCGGCATTAGATAGAGCCATAGAGAGATAGAGAGATGTAGCGATGTCATGCAGCGTGTTTTGGTAGAGAATTATAATGTTTGATTCAGAGCTTCTAACTGAAATTCATTCAATGACCTGTCTGTATTTCCTTCTTCAGGGCCACCTATTCTTCGTTATGGATTATTTATGTGGCGGAGATCTATCTAAAGTAAAATATAGACATCCACCACTTCACATCAGCAGCATCAGGATCCTGGCAGCAGAAATGCTTTGTGGTCTCCAGTATCTGCACTCCAGAGGTGTAGTGCACAGGTAATGATCTTTACACTTCAATCATTTTACAATCCCCTCCCCCCACTGTCTTAACACCCAATATCGTAAGCTGGTCAAACATTTGTTAGGTTTTTTTTGTTTTTCGCATTCAGCAAAAATAGTGAGGTAGATGGAGAAATCCCCCCTTTGCCAGGCCATTGTATTGTGACAGTGGCACCAGCTGCTATCGGAATACATTGACCAGTGGCTGCCGATTGAGAAATGTTTTCCAGTATTTCACTTTGACAGAAATTTATGAAGTGATCAACTTCTGTTGAGTAAGGACTGAACCACACATTAAAATTTGTGAATTTACTGAACCGGATGATTTTTTATCAGTTTATGGCGAGCTTTAGTAAATGTCATTAGTGACAATGGTGACCCCGCACTTATCTGATCTTTCTTCCTCATCCAATATCGGCCCTTCTGCTGGCTGTACACATGAGAAGAGGAAGGTTGGAAGTACATTGCATCATTTGCACTATTTCACTCACGGGGTAAAGAAAAACATCCATTTTATTGAATTCTCCACCAGGACGGATTGTTCAATTCTGGCTAAAACAATTATTCCATAATCATACAGCTCATGTACTGCAATCAGTTCATGAAAGATATGATTGTTTCCTGAATCGTATCATTCTGTGTTAAGGCAGTGCTAGGAAAAGGGAGCTTTGTGAATGTTAAATTAATGTAAGAATTGTATGAGCTGCAGAGCTGACATTCTATTTCTTCAAAGGGACCTGAAGCCTGATAATATTCTTCTAGATTTCCGCGGTCATATAAGAATTGCAGACTTTGGTCTGGCATTGACAAATATGTTTGGATCGAGGACAGAGACAGAGGCAGCCGGAACATGTCAACAGGGCCCCGGAGGTAAGTAAAACCATTCATCTACTTGTCCAGCGTGATTCAGGATTATGCCATTTATTCACCACATTATGCCCAGATTAAAGAGAACACATACATACATACAATATACACACATATATATATATATATATATATATATATATGAGACTGGATTAGTTCTGATCAGGATAAAAGAGAACCTGTATAGACAGGGCAAATATAGACAAAATGACACCTAAATTTAAGAGAATCCATATACAGCAAAACCTTGGTTTGAGAGTAACTTGTTTTGAGAGCATTTTGCAAGACAAGCAAAATGTTTTAATACATTTTGCATTGATATACCGTATTTGCCGGCGTATAAGACGACTGGGCGTATAAGACGACCCCCTAATTTTTCAGCTAAAATGTTGGTTTTGGGATATACTCACTGTATAAGACGACCCCTCACTGTGCCATTATTACATGCCTTGCTGTGCCATTATTACATGCCCTGCTCTGCCATTATTACTAGGGCTGCGCATCTTCACCGGTCACACGATTCGATGCGATTACGATTATCAAGTCCACGATTCGATTCGATTCCGCGATGCATCAAGATTACTGCGCACGGTTTTTATCTGTTCTTAAAAAAACTCTCTGCATGTAGCAAACTGTAAACACAGCAGACAACTTAAACAGGAGCTCCAGACTGACCCCCAAATACTACGAGATGGACAGAGACTGCAGACAATGATACTAGAGAGGATCAGAGACTGCGGACATGATACTAGAGAGGGTCAGAGACTGCGGACATGATACTAGAGAGGGTCAGAGACTGCGGACATGATACTAGAGAGGGTCAGAGACTGCGGACATGATACTAAAGAGGGTCAGAGACTGCGGACATGATACTAGAGAGGGTCAGAGACTGCAGACATGATACTAGAGAGGGTCAGAGACTGCGGACATTGTCGTTTGGCAGGACTTTATGGGGACAATGTATGCCATGCTTATTGTCTTAGTGATTGATTCACATCACAACTTCATTGATACCTTTTTTTTTGTACGATTTTTAGTTTTGCTCATTACTACCACACGTGCAATGCATGGCTGCATGTGTGTGGCAGTGATGAGCAAAAGCAAAAATCATACAAAAAAAATAAAAAAAGGGTATCAATTTCAAATCAATGAAGTTGTGATGTTAATCAATCACTAAGACATACATAAACTAGTGTGCCATCAATTGCTGCCAGTGTGCCATTGCCATCAATTGCTGCCAGTGTACCGCCAGTGTGCCAATGCCATCAATTGCTGCCAGTGTGCCAATGCCATCAATTGCTGCCAGTGTGCCAATGCCATCAATTGCTGCCAGTGTGCCAATGCCAATAATTGCTGCCAGTGTGCCATCAATTGCTGCCAGTGTGCCAATGCCATCAATTGCTGCCAGTGTGCCAATGCCAATAATTGCTGCCAGTGTGCCATCAATTGCTGCCAGTGTGCCGTCAATTGCTGCCAGTGTGCCAATGCCATCAATTGCTGCCAGTGTGCCAATGCCATCAATTGCTGCCAGTGTGCCAATGCCAATAATTGCTGCCAGTGTGCCATCAATTGCTGCCAGTGTGCCATCAATTGCTGCCAGTGTGCCAATGCCATCAATTGCTGCCAGTGTGCCAATGCCAATAATTGCTGCCAGTGTGCCAATGCCAATAATTGCTGCCAGTGTGCCATCAATTGCTGCCAGTGTGCCACAAATTGCTGCCCATTCTAACTGTGCCCATCAATTTCTGCCAGTGTGCATGCCCCGAGTACCTGATGATGATGAATCTGACTCATGTCACTGCTGCCTTCAGTACTCGGCTGTCTCGGTTCTCCCACAGCAGCGTGAGTTAAGCCAAGGAGGAAGGCTCTGGGGAGTCGGGAGCGGGACCGGGGACACTCGCTGAACGTGTCCCTCACATGGCGATGGGCGACTGGGAATGCCGTCAGCGGGGGGGGCGGGAAACGAGGCGCGGCGTCTTCGGCTGCATCAGCAGTGGGGGGTGGGAAAAGAGGCGCGGCGTCTACGGCTGCATCAGCAGTGGGGGGTGGGAAAAGAGGCGCGGCATCTTCATTACATCAGCAGGGGGGCAGTAAGAGGCACGGCGTCTTCGGCTGCATCAGCAGGGGGGGCGGGAAAAGAGGCGCGGTTAACGCCCACGGCTTCCTTCGGCTTTCGGCTTCTGCTTTGACTCAAAAGACATAGCGGCGCGCAGGTGAGATGACGTCATCAAAAATCGATTAATGCAAGTCGTAGCATCGTAATTGCATCGTGGGTAGCCGAATCCCGATGCTACGATTAATTTCAACACCCCTAATTATTACATGCCCTAGTCTGCCATTATTACATGCCCTGCTCTGCCATTATTACATGCCTCTCTGTGTCCCACCATTCCCTACCTTCTCCTGTTTGCAGACTCCTTCTCCTGACGGCGGTCATCCATTATTCAAAAGCCACACTGTCATCCGACTCAGCCGTCCATTATTAAAAAAGCGCGCCTCCTCCTCAGGCTGTTCTGTGATAGGCGGAACACTCATTTTCCCAGCAGAGCCTCTGTCCAGTGTTCCGCCTATCACGGATGTCCTCTTGTCCGAGGCGGAGGATGAGAAGGCATCCGTGATAGGTTGAACACTAAACAGAGGCTCGGATGGGAAAATTAGTGTTCCGCCTATCACGGAACAGCCTGTGAAGGAGGCGCGGCTTTTGAATAATGGATGGCCGCCGACTGACACACAGGTACCCGGCGTATAAGACGACCCCCGACTTTTGGGGCATGATTTTACATGCAGAAAGTCATCTTATACGCCGGAAATTACGGTACAGGCAATGTCTTGATATAAGAGTTGCATCATGTCACAACCGAGTGTAAAAAAGAAGAGAGGAGCCTCTAAATGTAGCAATATGGTTACATTTAATGAAGGTACAACATTTAGCAACTTATTGCTACACTTAGAGGTGCCTCTTTTCTCTTTTATACTCTGTAAAAAAAAAAAAATGCTTTGATATACAAGTGCTTTGGATTACAAGCATGTTTCTGGAACAAATTATGCTCGCAAACCAAGGTTTTACTATATAAAGAGCTAACAATGGCAGCCTTCACTGCTACAAGGAAGTTTCAGTTGTGACTGGTTTGAGCCATGGTGACAATTGGGTGACATGAAAACAAGACAGATATCTTCCCTGATCTGACTTTAGTTACGGTCTGATCCTGGAGGTCGGCTATTGTTTGCCTCTGGGGGTCCAGTTCAGCTACCATATGACCCTGGGGATCCCATCCCTCTGCTCGGGAAAGTTTGAAATGTATATAGTATAAATCCCTGACATCAGTCTTTTTATCAAATATTTTAGGTAAATAATGCTTTTGTCGAGTTGTTTTTGTTTGTCTTTCTGCCTGTCAGTGCAAGAGAAATACTCCTACAGCTCTATGTGAACCAGGGATAAAATTGGACAGTGTGCAATGACTAGTCTGTATTCACTACACACAGACATAGATTGTACTAAATGCTGATGTTGGTTTACAGTCTGACGTGTCATCCTAATGCATCTCTCTCTCCTATTTTCCTACAGATGATCAGGTCTAAGCCATATGACCGAACGGCAGATTACTTCTCCTTTGGAATCCGAGACGGCTTTTCAAATTCACTCATTTTAGGATTATGAAGACCAACACAAGGCAATGGATTCAATACCCGATGAGCCGGAATATTCAGAAGATTCTGATCCTGACCTCCTGGACTTACTACATAACGTACGTATGCAGTGACCCCATAAGAAAATTAGCCAATCAGCCAGAATGCTTTATAAATGTGGTTTGTATTTTGCTTCAGAACTTAGAAACAAGTAAAGCCACATTCCTCCTAATGAGGAAATATGCTAGAAGGTGGAGAAAACCTGTCACATGACCTTAAAACAAGTCATGTGACATGACACTCCTCCTATGAGGAAATATTCTTTGCAGCATTATGCAGAGAACACACGGCACTCTACATACTAGGATGTAAATTGTCAGCGCCGTGTGGAGACCGCGGGGCTTTATAGATAAGACATTTTAGAATTGTTATGCTTTTACTGTCTTCTTATGTTTTTTGCTTTTCTTTTTTCCCCCACACAGTTATTGTGCAAAAACTGCCACATGCGCAAATGGATCATTATCAACATAAGAGAGCACCCATTTTTCCAAGGCGTGGACTGGGAGGAGGTGGAGAAGAAGAATTCTGATGACCCCAAAATTTTTGGAGTGCGAAAGGTAAGTAGAAATGTCAGCATTGTGTATGGTGTGCTTGGCCTGTCTCTGGACACTTGGCTGTGACCAATCATGACACTTTTGGGGGGGGTATGTTTTGCTTAAAGAGAAGCCATGAAGGTCAGATTAATGAAAGAAGGAGAGGAGTTACATTTGTTAGCTATAGGGCTCTGTTATTTGAGGCGGTTGTACACTCAGGAGCTGGGAGACAGTATGTGAAGCTGAGCTCTCACCCCGACTCTCAATCTGATGAATAAAGAGATGCGAGTAAAATGAAATACGGGGACAAATATAAACCTTTCAGAAATTAATCTGCACAACTCTAATAGTGAGCATCCATATCCATGTCGGTAAACAGTCATGACTAGTATCTTGCATCTCACAGTCATGTGGACTTGGATGGCCCATACAGGTGTAACAGCCACCACAGGTCACAGAGCCTTTTCTTCTAATCATTCATGGATTCAATTTCTCTCTTTTTCAGAGCTTAAGGATAATGGCACAGCACAAAATAGAACTTGAAAGCTTCATGGACCAACAAGAGGCCATCTCAGCTGAGGAGCAGAGGCTGTTCGATGGTTTTGACTTTCTCTGCGATGAATGGAGAGTCTTTCATTAATCAATATGCAGCCAAAACATACTAGGTCATACAGCTTATGGGAAATGGACATAAAATGGTGGAAGGCATTTAAGACCTAGTGCTCTTCCCCAAGTATCTACCACCATTTCCCAAGTCCATCAACAGTAAATGAATAATAAAAAATAAAAAAAATAAAGTTAGCTAGGTAGTAAGGTAGGCAAGTAAAAAAAAATAAGTTAGGTAGTTACAGTACATATCATAAGGAGAGTTCTGAAGGTAGAGATTAACCCTAGATTTTACACCACACAGCAAAAATCATTTACCAGCATATATGCAAGAGGGAAGTATGCCCTCCACTCATATCTACCGAACCAATTTGTACATGTACATAAAATGATTGGGTAGTGATATTTATAGGTAAAGTTGATCCAGGGAAAATCCGATTGCCTCTCTGGGGATCAGGAAGGAATTTTTTCCCCTGCTGTAGCAAGTTGGATCATGCTTGGGAGGGGTTTTTCGCCTTCCTCTGAATCAACAGTGTGGTGAAGGATTGGGTATGTGGGATTAAGGGGATTTTTTTTATTGGTTGAATTACATGGACTTGTGTCTTTATTCAAGCTATTTGTAGATCACACATGTCAAATACCTGATAGATTGGGGTTAGGAAAAAAAAAAAACTGTTGCTGTAACTGCTTATAAAGTGTTAGCTGGAGTTTCCCTTTAGGCCTCATGCACACTGGACTTTAAAATAACGTTATAAAAAACACCAGTAGCTTTGCAGTGAGTTTAACGTTTTTGCAATAGTTTTAAGCATTTTTCTGTGTTGGCTTCTTTTTAATGATTTAAAAACATTAAAAGCCGCTGGCGAGTGACGTTTTTGTGGTCAGAAAAACAGCTCCTGAACACGATTTTAGGGCGTTCAGACAACAGCCCATAAACCCCACTGCTGATAAATGTCCAAAAACATCCATATGGACACATAGGATAACATAGGAGGGGGGTTTATGGGCTGTTAAAAAAAAAAAAAAAAGCCCAAACTCACAAAAAGGGCAGTTTATGACCTTCAGTGTGCATGGAGCCTGAAATTATTAGTCAAATCCATCTAGCTCTGTTAGTCTAATACTACCCTCCCCCCAGACTGACAATGCTGCTGTCAGAAAGGTGTTTGCTTTACTACTTCACCCGGAATGCAGACACTTTAAGACAGGAAGTATGTTACTGGCTGGATCACCAGGCGATACAACAGAAAAAAATTCCTAGAAAAAGAAAACTAATGCAGACACCCCAACTAAGGATTGATAAACTGCAATATATTAGAATTTTGGGGTTCTAACCACCCGCCTGGGCAGTGAAGGAAAGAGGCTTTGGCATGGCAGTCATGCAGTGAGGAGGAATCAGGGTAAGAAATAAAGTATATCACCTTATTCCTCGGTCCCCACATGCAAAACAAGCAGTTAACCCTTGTAGAATAGAGATAAACCCATTGCATAGGTAAGGTTTTCACCCCGATTTCAGCTTTGCCGGGTGTCAGACTTAGCCCAACAGTGCAGCAACCAGTCAGAATTCACCTAGAAGAAGTATGACTTTTGCAAAGTGAATTCTGATTGGTCACTCTGGGTTATGGCACCTAAGAACCAGCCTGCTGTGTTGAATAAAGCCGATGGAGGCTCTTCATGTGTAAAAGACACTTACAGCAGGTGGTAATATTTTGTCAAATGGCCAAGCCAGAAAAAAAGATAAAATGGGGAAAAGAAAGGCAGACAATTGAGTACAGAACATGAAGAATGTCTAGTAATGATGTTACAGCTAAAGCATATGGAAAAAAAAATGATTAACTGTCTTTTTTTATAGGTGATGCTGGCAACCCACTGTGACACCGGAACATTGGTGGCTGTGAAGATGGTGAAAAAGAGCAATCTACTTAATGACTCGATCTTCATCCGCACCAAGAGTGAAGTCCTGCAAGTAGTTGGGAGCAACCGTTTCTGTGCCCGCACCTATGCCACATTTCAAACAGAGGTAAGTCTTTATCTGGAAAAGGTAAAAGAAAGAAATATCATATGAATGACTTATATAAAACAGTCGCACAAACACTGTCTGCTTTTAAAGCCAAATTCTTGTGATCAAGGCAACCCTGCGACACAAGGTTTGCTGGGTCAGTGACCTCACTTTTATAGTCAAATAGAGGTGGGTCACCTATAGCACAAATTGTAGAGCAATATCACTTATCTGTACATTTAAATGAGATAGATAGAAAGGTAGATGGATAGATGTCAATTAGTGTGTGTTGGTAGAGAGATGGATTACATTACTTTTATTTGTACCTTCTAATTGAAATTCATTTAACAACCTCTCTGTATTTCCTTCTCCAGGACTACGTATGCTATGTAATGGAATATCTGAGTGGCGGCAATCTAGAACAATAGGGAAATAAATAACCTCTCCACCATCAGAGTCTTGTCAGCGGAACTCCTTTGTGGTGTGCAGGCCCTGCACTCCATAGGTGTAGTTCATAGGCAAGTATCTTTTTATTAAAAACTTCAATCATTTTACAATAATCCCATCTCCCCTCCCCTCCTACTTCCTCAACACCTAAAATGTTACTTAACCCTATATAGTAAGTGCGCACTTACCCATCCACCCCCTCCATCTATTGCCTGCGGCGGCCCTTCTGCTGGCCGTACACATAGATAAAAGAACAGTTGAACACAACTTGGATCATTTTGATTATTCAATAAGGAAAAGGGCCGATTTGATTTTCCAGAAGGGACGATTGTTGAATTATTTAACCACTTGAGTACCAGCCTGCAAAAGGGTAAAAATAATCCTGCAATCATTGCAAATGAGTGAATGGATCAGTTGCTGCTGCTTATCCATTCATTCCCCATTCAGAAGTTACTACAATTCTTTTTTTTCCCCTCTGTTGTAAGAGGGAGGGGAGGGACAATCGGTCATAGCTTTCACAAGGTACTGAGCTGCTCGAATCACCTCTGTACACTGTGTCTATGTTCTATCTGTTTCTGCAGCATCATTTACAAATGGCCGTACAGCCGTAGTCTGGTGCTTCTGCTGGCTGATCAGCTGGTGCTTCTGCTTAACAAAGACGGATGCGACTGTGTTCGGCTCTCAGCTATTGTAACTTCACTTTCGGTTTAACCAGATGAGGTTAGCACCATTTTCAAAAATCAAAAGCCTTCGAAAACAGCTTTCAAGGGCAGAGGAGGGATTTTTATTATCATTATTCAGGATTTATAACAGTTGGCGCATCACTTTACAACACAAGGGCAGAAAGTAAAGTTACAATACAATACAAGAGGAATCAGAGGGCCCTGCTCGTTAGAGCTTACAATGGAGAAGGGAGGGTCAAGTGATACAAAAAGGTAATAACTGTGGGGGATGATCTGATGTAGAAAATAAAAGTACAGTTAGGTGATGTCAGGATAGGCTTCTCTGAAGAGAAGGGTTTTCATGCGATCTCTTCCTAATGAGTACCTGTGACATAGTTATTGCACAAGGGATGTTTACATTCCTTGAGACAGCAATATAAGCGGTAAAAAAAAAAAAAAAAAAAAAAAAAAAAATGAACCACTTGGCCTCCAGATTTACCCCCTGGCCATTTTTTGAGATATGGCACTGCGTTACTTTGAAGAGGAACTGCAGTCTGCTCACATAATTTGTAATAAAAACATCTTTGCTATTCTGTAGCTTCGCTCCAACCACGTTGCATATTATTTTATATATACTGCGATTCTGTACTTGCCAAATATGCTGCAGAAATCTCCCTCCACTGAGTCTAACTGCAACCATTTTAATTGTGGGCAGCTGAAGCTGCTGCCTATTCACTTTTTGGATTTACACACATCTAGCTCTGCAGCTTTCATTGGCCCCCTTATGGCTCACCCCCTCCCGTCTTGGCAAATTCTCACGAGAGAGAGCGAGAGCTGTGCAGGATGTCACAAGCCTCTGTTTTTTACCAGACAAGAAACAGGAAGTGGGCTGTATAAGGTATTTACTTGTTGAAAAAAAAAATGTTTTGCTATCCAAAGTTAAAATAACAAGGGAAACAGAAGATTTAATAGATGGAAATTTTAAAAAAATTACTGAAGAAGTTTTGCTTTAAAGCGGTTGTAAACCGCAAAAAAAAATATTTTTTTTCCCTTTTAGACCTGCAAGGGAAAAGCCACAATGAGCTAATATGCACCGCATATTAGCTCATTATGAAATACTTACCTCGGAACGAGGTGTAGGGAACTTACCTGGTCCACGCCGAGCGAGATCTCATCTTGACTCGGCGTGTCATCCGGGTATCGCCGCTCCAGCGCTGTGTTTGGCTGGAGCGGCGATGACGTCACTCCCACGCGGGAGATTTAAATCCGGCCAGGGTCTGGCGGATGCCGGTCCTTTCGTCATGGATTCCCCCTGCGCATGCGCCGCTGCGATCAGCGGCGCATTGCGAGGGAAATATCTCCTAAACCGTACAGGTTTAGGAGATAATCTTTATACCTACAGGTATACCGCTGAAATTACGTTATCGCCGCTCTGGCCAACCAAAGCACCGGAGTGGCAATACCAGGAAGAAGCTCCCAGGGGACATGGCAGCGGCGGAGGGAAATGAAGAGCACTTTGATTTCAGGTAAGTGCCACATAATGAGCTAGTATGCTATGCATATTCACTCATTATGCCTTTCTCTTGCAGGGTTTTCTTTTTTCCCATTTTGTTTACTTCCTCTTTAAGCATCCCACCTGTTTCCAAGCTCCAGTGTATTCCTCTTTCCATCATTCTGTCACACGGCCTTCACTCCTCGTCCCGTCTTGTCAGTCTTATATCTTCTACATGTTCATCCCTCTCACTTCTCTCGGTTTCTCGTCATTAATATTGATTGTAGTCTTTATCTCATCCCCTTTTTAACATGACTAGGAGGTCCACTGCTGTTCATATCTGTCATAATCAAATACAACACATTAATCAGTCTATATGTAGCTGCAGAGGAAGTAGAACAGCTTTTACTAACATGGGGGAATCCCTGAAATAACCTTTAGATCCCTGGGAACCCCTAATGACTTTGTTAGTATTAAAGTGGATGTAAACCCCAAAAAATAATTTTTTTTTTTTTTTTTGATGTCACAATGCAGAGTATAAGATTTCCTATCATTTGTGCCCAGTCTTGCCACACAGAGTTAATCCAGCGCTGAGTAATCCTCTTTTATGTTCAGTGAAAACGAACAGCCTTCCAGATAAAACCCTGCCTAAAGCAAAAAGTCCGGAATCTCTCTTCTTGCTTTGAGTGAGAGGTTATTTACAAATATAGCTAGGACATGTTTATCATATGTTATGTTTGGTTTATCATAACATGAGGTGATATAACATCATAACACATCCTAGTAATATACAATGAACTTTGGATCACCTCTTGTTATGATAAACATGTCCAAGCTAGATATGTAAATAACCTGTTACTGAAAGCAATAACAGAGAAACAGACTTAAAGGAACACTAAAGGTTTGTTTTTTATTAGATCAATTGATTGCTGTAAGCTAGAGCATTTAAATATCACTTACCTCGTTTTTCCTTTTAACCTCCAAAATACAGTAATCCAGGTTTGAAAATGCCATTTCCTGTCTCTCCTCTTCTTGCTTTCCACCAGCATCTGCATGGTGGAAAGCAGACGTTCTCACCCCCTCCATATGACTACAGCCCTGCGTGAAGATGCTCTCTTAACCCTCACAGGCATGGAGGCTAAGCCTAATGGGAACTGTAGTTCCCATTGGGCCATGATGTAGCAAGAATGATTGCGCACCGCAAACCAGGAAGTCAATGAGAATAACGATTTAGGAGTGACGGAGGTGAATAAAACAGCTCGATTTCAACAGTTATCAAACTAGTTATAATGCAAAACATTACTTTTTACTTTATCAGCTACTGTCAGACTTTAATTTAAGAGGAAAATATTTTTGTCTTTACAACCCCTTTAACCTAATTTGGCAGGTTTTTATCTGAAGTCCGATTAATTTGCACTGAACTTTAAAAGAGGATTACTCAGCGCTGGATTAACTCTGTGTGGCAAGACTGGGCACAGATGATAGGAAATCTTATACTCTACATTGTGACATTAAAACAAAAAAAATGTTTTTTGGGGTTTACAACCACTTTAATACCATCTGAAAACGATGGTATATACTGTATTTAGTTTTTTTTTTTTTTCATTATTTTCATAATCGATTAGTTGGTCGATTATTGTTTAAATTAAATCGACTAATCGGATAATCTTAAAAAAAAAAAAAAAAAAAAAGTGTGGTGTACAATTTAGT
This sequence comes from Rana kukunoris, assembly GCA_029574335.1. Lineage (NCBI taxonomy): Eukaryota > Metazoa > Chordata > Amphibia > Anura > Ranidae > Rana > Rana kukunoris. The sequence continues at coordinate 39,651,479 of CM056051.1, forward strand.
TGATATGTAAATAAAATAAAAAAAGGCAATTTAAATATCCATATGCAGTGGTAAATATAAATAACCAACTACAGTAATTGTCCCAAAAAACACTTTTTTAGGACAGATACTTTTTTTCATGTACTCGCCGATACTTTTTTTTTAAATGCAGCCTTGTGTCCCTCAATGCAGCCTTGTGTCCCTCAATGCAGCAGCCATGTCCCTCAATTCAGCAGCCATGTGTCCCCTAAGACAAAGCCAAGTCCCCCCCCTCCTCCCGCCGCTGCCGAGTCCCGACATCTAGTTACTATGCGCCGGAGGAACACAACAGCTGTCATTTGCATTGGAATAGCTGTGTTCCCCCACCGCGCCGACATGTATAGCCCCTTGCCCAGAAACTTTGATAGACAGATCACCCGTCGGACGGATGATCTGCCAATCAAAGTGCCCGGGCAAGGGGGAGGGGCTATACATGTCGGCGCGGTGGGGGAACACAGCTATTCAAATGCAAATGACAGCTGTTGTGTTCCTCCGGCGCATAGTAACTAGATGTCGGGACTCGGCAGCGGCGGGAGAAGGGGGGGTGTCGGCAGCAGCTCTCCTCTCCCCTATACGAGGACTGCTCTGCTTCCCTCTCAACCCCCCTCTCCACCCGCACTGTGTGCTGCTTTTACTAGCCAAGAGATGGATTTTATTTACTGCTTTGCAGGGACATAAAATCCATCCCTTTCCCTCCCCTGTCAGAACAGAGATCTGTCTTGTTTACATAGGTAGATCTCTGTTCTATGCGTTTTTCCAACGATTAATAGGTGTCGGCAGACATCCAGTGCTTGGCACCCGCAGATAGGCTTATACATCCCTTCCCTTCATCAGAACAGAGATCTGCCTTGTTTACATAGGTAGATCTCTGTTCTGTAATAAACTAGAAAAAAAAAATCTCTGTTCTGTGCGTTTTACCGACGATCGGCAAGTGGCAACCAACATCCAGTGCCCGGCACCTGCAGATCAGCTTCTGCTGTGATTAATCACAGCAGAAGCGGCTTGCCAACAGCACGCAGATGGAATGCAGCCTTACCTCACTCACTGTTCCATGATGACTAGGAGGTCCGCTGCCGTTCATATCTGTCATAATCAATCAAATACAAAACATTAATCAGTCTACATGTAGCTGCAAAGGACGAATAACAGCTTTTACTAACACCCCTGAAATAACTTTTACATCCCAGGGAACCCCCTACTAATAATGACTGTGTTAGTATTTATACTAAGCTGTCATAAAAGAATAATAAATAAATATAATGGAATGTGGCATACACAGCGTATATATAACCCAGGACTGTTCTATTTAGCAGCATTATTTTCAGTAATAATAATTATAAAGGACCAGAAAATAAATACTGCATTATCTCCTCACATGGTTAGTGCTGAAATTCCAACTTACTTTGATGGTCAATGAAACAGCGATTATAAAATTGGGACCCTATTCCTTTAAATTATATAATATTACAAAGTAGAAAAATATACTTCATGCAATTACATAATCACTGTGGGGAAAAAAAAAATCAATACAAATTGAGCACGATTTCCAAATGTTTGATAAATTATTGAGAGTGAACCAGAAGAAATATCATAATTGTCAGTTTTCCCTTGATATCTCTTCCCATGACTTCCACTCCACCACTGTGATCAGTGTGAACTCTGACCATATGAAGGGAACCCCAAAATAAAAATCAGGTCACTTGCATAGAAGGCGTCTCAAAAACAAGAACAAATGATCCTCTCACCACCCAGAAACAGTGTCCCCTTACACTGGCTATCAGCAAACTGTCCCTTTAAATTAGTGATCACTACAGTACATTGATGGTAGGGGTGCAACGGATCGTCACCGATCCGTGATCTGAACGGGTCACCCTGTTCGGATCGGCACACCACGCGATCCGCGGAGGGCTCTGGAGCCTTGGCCGTAAGAAAAGTCCCCGGCTTCAGCCTAGCTGCGGAGCGGCGGCCATCTTGCTCCACCCTGTGTGCTTGCCAGTGCACAGGGTTACACTCCTCCCCGCCTCACTGCACTGACTACAGACCCGGGACCACCGTATGCAGGCATGTGGACACAGTCTGAGATCTGCACCTGCTGGTAGGAAAAAAGTCTGTTTCTACTGAGCGGAGGAGGGGGGACACCAGAGGAGGTAGACCCCGGTGAAGCCAGAGTGGAGGGGGGCACCTGTGACGCAACAGTGGAGTGGGGCACCACAAGATTAGTCTTTTTTCTTTTTTGCTGATCCGAGGATCGATCCGTGACTCCTGATCCGAGGAGCGATATGATCCGTGAGTTTTTTGATCCGTTGCACCCCTAATTGGTGGTCAATGGAGAAGGTCCTTACTACACTGGTGGTCAGTGGGAAGAATGCACCCAACATTGGTGGTAAGTAGTGAATTACGTGAGCGTCAGAAATTGCTCATTCTCAAATCGCTAACAACCTCTGGAGGAAGCCCAGCTGAGAAATGCTAAAACTGAGTGCCAGCATATTGTGGATGAACAGCAAATAAGACCCCAGTATATACAGCGTCTTCATCTCTTCTTTTAGCATTGCTCATTAGTAATTCTGCGGCGCCTCCTCTGGAGCGAAACAAAATCAATATGTGGCCAAAGATTATTAGGCCTCGTGCACACTGGACCATTCCAGATCACTTTATCCTACAGGTAAGCCTAGATTAAGGTTTACCTGTAGGGGCAAAAAATATCTCCTTAACCTACACGGTTAAGGAGATATTTTCCAAAAAACGGGCGCGATGTCAATGGCGCAGGCGCACTGAGAATGCCGGTTTTCTGAATGAATAATGCCGGCTTTGACGGCTCCCACACGCATGCACGGGAGTGACATCATCACTGTTCCAGCCAGTCACAGCGGCGGAGCAGCGATACTCGGAAGTCACTCCGTCGACCGAGGACCTCTTTGGGGTCTTCGATCTCAGGTAAGTAATGCGATTAGCTAGTATGCTACGCACAGAACAGACCATGCACATAAAATGTACCCAAATGGTGACTGATAAAGGAAAAGCCTGACACAGCATTGCTCTGCTCCTATCAGGGACACCATACACATGACAATCTGACCATACAATCTTTGTACATTCAGTTTAGATTTACCAAAACAATATAGAATGGAGGACATACCTAATCTATCCAATCAAATTGTATGGCATCAGATAGGCCCTTGCACTATATAGTTGTTGGTAGATCTAACAAGGAGATCGTACAATCAGATTGTAACATCTCTGGGGAGCTCCAGAAAAAAAAAACTAAAAAAAGTCAGCAGCTTAAAATATTGTAGCTGTTGACTTTTAATATTAGGACACTTACCTGTCCTGGAATCCAGCGGTGTAATCACCCGAGACAATTATACTCTGGGGTTCTGTTGCCGCCATCTCCGCTAAGGGAAACCGGCAGTGAAGACTTGTGTTTTTTCCCTAATGCACATTCGCAAAGCGCACTCTCATCGGGCCAGCTGCAGAGTAAGGGTCCTTTTACACTAGCGGACCGTTCGTCCGCTCATTACAAGTCCGTTTACGGACTTGTAATGGGCCCCTATGGGAGCGGACCTGTTAGCGGATGATGCATCCGCTAACATCCGCCAGATCCGCATCTGTTTTTGCGGACGGAAGAATGCCCTATTTTTCTTCCGTCCGGCCAAACGGATCGGATGCAAGCGGACAGACGGTCCGTTTCCATCCGACTCCCCATAGGGGAGAGCGGAGGAAAGACAGGGCGGTACCTGCACAGTGTGGGAGGGCAATCTTCCGGCTGAGGAGGAAGCTGTCAAAACTGGGTACCTACCCCCTCCCCCCCGGTCCTGGGTCACCTCCTCCCTCGCCACCATGTTACCCGGAGTGACTTCCGGGTATTGCTACTCCGGAGCAGCGATGACGTCACTGCCATGACCACCGTTAGAAGCAGCACGCTCAGTGCGCCTGTGTAGGAGGCTTAAACTGGGTGAGGAACAACCAAACTCTGCTGATAAGGTGAGGTTGTAGAAGACCGTTTCATATCACAGGTCATGCACTATGACAAGACTGAGCACAGGAACAAGACACAAGGGAGTTATACTGCATCGGTAAGGTTTTTCCCAGACAAAGATTTCATAGCAGACTGGGGGTTCAGGATGTGCCGTTTAACCACTTAAGGACCACCGCATGTACATTTACGTCGGCAGAATGGCACATCAACGTATATATACGTTGGTGCCTTGGGGGGGGGGGAAATCGGGGGTCGGACCCCCCCGTACATGCGGCGGTCCGTGCGGCTGCAGGAGTGATCCGACAAGAGGGGGCGGCTATTCGTTTTTGTCCGCCCCTTCCAGGTCGCTCTCAGCCAATGTGCGCGCTCCCCCTGCAGTGCACTTCCTCCTCCTGTGTAAACACAGGAAGGAGGAAGTGACGTGATCTCTACCTCTGTGTTTTTTTCAACCACCGCTGAGGAGAGATCACAACACAGTAAGTCTGCACAACACTACACTGCACAAAAAACACATTTAACCCCCGCGATCGCCCCCCCTCCCCCCTGTCACAGAATGCAGTAATCATACATGTATGATTACTGTAGTTAGTGTCAGTGTAAAAGTCAGTTAGTGTTAGGTTCAGGGTAGCCCTGTACCCCCCCCCCTAATAAAGTTTTAACCCCTTGATCACTGCCCTAGTTAACCGTTTCACTCCCTATTGCCAGCGTCACTAAGTGATAATTTTTCTGATCGCTGTATTAGTGTCGCTGTTCCCGCTAGGTAGCTTTTTTTTATTATTATTTAAAGAGAGTAGTAATACAGGGTGCTGTGTACACCACGGTGAACAGAGGGTGTGGCCACATTGCGTTAACCGTGGAAGGGGCCTAAATTAAACCCACCCTACCTACAACACCCCTTACTATTCACTGCACCCAAACCTTCCAAAGTAGCTCACCCTACCTATAGCAACCCACACTATCAACACCACACCAAGGTGGCCCATTCTATCTCAACACTCCAAATCAGTCCATCATATCGAAGGGCAGGAGGGGGGCGAACAGGAGGGGGTGGGGGGGATAGGAAGGGATGAGAGGACAGGAGGGGATGGACGTGTGGGGGCGGGGATGGACAGGAGGGGGATGGAGATGCTCCTTCTACTGGGCTCCTGCAAAGAGCACTGCACTGACAGGGGTAAGGGGGTCGGGGGCTAGTGCTAGAAAGGGGCTGTCAGGTTTTCAAATGAATCTCGCACAAACTTCTGGCAAATGTCCTTTCTCATACCAAAGCACATATCCTCCTCCTAACTCCCCCCCAATCACTCCACCAAGTGTACATCGGGTTCCCCTCATCAATCCCAGCCACACTCTCTCCCCCAAAGCATAGAAAAGTTCCTGCTCCCCCTCCTGACTGACTCTCGGCCTTCATCACCTCACTGCGAATTCCTGTCAGCTGGGATCTCCAGACTTGTCCCGCCTCAGAGAATCTGCAATCACGCAGCTAACGAGCGGCCCCACTATATCTCTATGGAGGAGTGTGAGGTGAACACAGCTAGGTGTCTCCAGCCTGAGAAGACATGGTATATCGCTGCCGATGAGAGGACAGAGAGGATAGCGGACATAACTCCAATACCTGATCAACACCTGATCAAAGTCCGACATGATCCAACCGTTGTTTCGTCAAATTAGGTGACCCGTCAGAAATTGAATATCTGACGGAAGTGACGTTTGGTCGTCACCATCTTGCTACACCCGCACTCCTCCACAGTATTTGACGGAGGAAGTGGCCTGGCTAAAGGAGCCGAGATTTCCCCGGAAGTAATATGAGCCGCATAGAGGATTGTTGCACCGGAAGTTGATGACACGGTGGAGGAAGTAGTCTGTCTGTCTGACAGAGGGAAAGATGATTAAAGCTATTCTGGTGTTCAATAATCATGGCAAGCCGCGCTTCATACGTTTCTACCAACACTTCGTGAGTTCTGTCTGTGTATATATATATATATATATATATATATATATATATATATATATTTATTTTCCAGTCCTATGTGTGATTTTTGTGTGTAATTTGTATATATATATTACTATATTCTAGTCCTACGTGTGTGATTTGTGTATAAATATTCTAGTCCTATGTGTGTGATTTTTGTGTATATATATATATATATATATATATATATATTCCAGTCCTATGTGTGATTTGTGTGTGATTTGTATATATATTCCAGTCCTGTGTGTGTGTATATGTGTGTGTGTATATTACAATATATTCCAGTCCTATGTGTCAATGTACTACATCACAGTCCTGGCTCTGTGTGGATTTATGTACAATAAATGGGATTGCGCTAAAACTCTCTCACCATGTACAGTGCTGTGTATAAACCCCCCCCCCCCCCCCCCCTTTCTGTGTACACAATCTCAGCATAATGCAGAAAATCTCCAACAGAGAAGGGAGTAGAGACCGGTCCCCCGCCTCTGTGTGTGTGTGGGGAGTAGAGACCAGTCCCGGCTCTGTCTGTTCACTCATATTCCTTTTTTGTGTCTTGCAGCCAGAAGACATTGAGCAGCAGATTGTCCGGGAGACCTTTCATCTGGTCTCCAAGCGGGATGACAATGTCTGTAATTTCCTGGAAGGAGGAAGGTAACGTTCCCATACATGACAGCTTTGCTCATTGATGCCAACAGTAAAAGGCAGTGCTGACTCCTGTCTTGTACCTTGTAAATGATCAATCTGATTCAATGTGCTGAGCTGAATGGTCTCCTACAAATGTCAGTGTGATTGGCTGAGAGGTTGTGTAATCACCCAAATGTATTTGTGGCAATAAGAGAAAACCAAATAGTTTTGGATGTGCAAGCTAAAATGCTGTTTTTTATTTTCCTTGCATGTGCCCCTCAGATCTACAGTGACTGCAGTTTCAAGTGCACTTGTAGTGCAAAGTGGATTTGCCTTTCGTAAATATCCCCCATAGTGTCCACAGGGGACCCCTGTAATGGAGCTCTAGTCAAGGCATTTTATTGATTGTTCATCAGGATTTCTGTTCCCCCGTTTGAAAGATTTCCTTGTATTCTGTCCTAATTACACAATAATGCTGAAATGTCACTAAAGCCAGGACACAATCCACCTAGACAGTTGTCACTGAGGCAAGTGACCTCATTGGAAGGCTTCACCTCATTTCTTTTCCTAACCGCTTGCTGACTGCCCCCTGCTCTCTTTTTTTTTTTCTAACTGCAGCAGGGCAGCACCTTCTGCACTGAATTACATACACGCATGTGATCCAGAATTTCCAGGTATGGGGGACACGCCTGGAAACCCCTTCTGTGCTGTAATTCGCTATAGCACAAGTTGATAAGCAGGTCCCGGCCAATGATTTATGGCTGGGACCTGCTGATCAGTTTAGCAAATGACAGTACAGAGCCCTGTGTTTACTGAAAACGAAGAGCTCTGTACATAGAGCAGAGATGTGGCTGTTTAACTTGGCCACATCTATTAGTAAAAGCAGCACACATTACAGATTGGTAGGCACACATTTTACCCTTTGATTACCCCATACATGTTAACCCCTTCCTAGCCAGTGACAGTGTATAGTATTGGCACTGGTCACTGGAGATGTCAGATTCTCAGTTCCCACGCAGTGTCAGATTTCCAGCCTTGTTATCACAGTCCCACTAGAAGTCGCTTATTTCTGCCATTGGTGGTATATAAAAAAAAGTCTATTTAGTATTTTTTTTTTTCATTTATATAAAAAAAAAAAGAGTGGTGATCAAATATCACCAAAATAAAGCCCTGTTTTGTGTGAAATTATATAAATGATAAAAAACATGCAGTTTTCAGTTAAACCAGCGTTGTGCCCTGGTCATGAAGAAGAGGCGGGGGGTAAAACCTTCGGGAGATTAATTGGTTTAATTTTTATTGAGCTTCTAAGTGAGAGCAAGTCTCCCACTTTGGACACAGACAACCATAACATGACAGGAGTTGTAATGCTTTCACACTGTAAGTAATGTGGTTCGGTTTCAACTTTGCTTTTGCCCGTACCATGTGTCATAGGGGCACACTGATCTGTATATTACCGCAGAGCTCTCATTAAGAGTGCAGCACCCAAGGGTAAGACTGATTCAGGAAATGTAATTAGAATGAGACTAAAGCTTCTTGCATTCATAAAGGTTTTAGGGCAGAGGAAGGCCACACCTCAGGCCCCCTATGTCATTGTGGGGCTGCATATAGTATTCAGTTAATGTAATGCTACAAACAGCTGTCTGAGACTGCTGACACATGCAACGGGAAACTATCAGAGACTGCAAATATGCTTTAGGAGTTGTTGGTATATGGTTACATGCTTCATTAAAGCAGAACTTCATCCTAAAGGGGAAGTTCTGCTTTATGGAAAATAAAGAAAATGTGCTTCTACGCTACTAATAGAATAAAGACAGTGCTGTAAATTTTAAATATAAGAGGTTGCTTCTTAAAGAGGAAGTAAACCCTTCCTCTGTTTCCCTGCAAAGGTAAAGCGTAATAGGCTACTATGTATCGCATAGTAGCCCATTATGTGTCACTTACCTGAAACCGAAGCCTGCAAAGTCACCACTATCCCCTCCACAAAGCCTCCATCTTCCTCCCGGGTATCGCAGCTCCGGCACTGTGAATGGCTGGAGCCGTGATGACATCACTCCTGCACATGTGCACGGGAGCCGTCAGTCACAGCACAATCTCCTTTAGAAACTGCGCCCGTCTCATTTGTAAATATCTCCTAAACCGAGGAGGTTTGGGAGATATTTCGAGCACCTACAGGTAAGCCTCGATTAAGGCTTACTTGTAGGTATAAGTGGTTGTAATGGGTTTACAACCACTTTAACACGAACTGTTATTAGCTGACCAGAATTAAAAAAAAAAAAGGGGAAGTGCTACCTCCTTACAGAAATTTAAAAATAAAATGCTATATACTATAATTGCACGTTTATACTCCTAGTGGGAGTATTTAAATAAAACACAAAATTATATTGCATAATTTACAAATACAAAAAAAAAAAAAAGTGCAACCAGTGACCTCTGGTAGATAAAAGAAATAAAATCAGATAAAGACCATCAATGATATCATCCAATGATATCTTCTGTAAACAAATGCTGTCCACACACAATCCACAGTGAATACTAGCAAATGAGTGGCTTATCTCCCAGTGGACCCTCCACCAGTCACACTATGCGCTCATCTCCCAAAAAGCGGCCCCCAATTAGGCAGAGTACCACCTTTCCCCTCGATCGTGGCCACGCCTGTTGCTAGTACACGGTGCGACCCCGATCTCTGTAAAGACCCGCGCCCGTGGCTCATTAACCATGTGATCGGCTATGTCCAATCAAACACGGGGATGCCTGTAATAGGCGATCATTGTCTCACACTGACAGAGTGTGAGGAGAGGAAAGCAGATCAGCGGCATCTCCTGACAGATGACATCTAGGAATATAATCGGGGGACTGATTACAATAAAGCACCTACAACTGCCAGCAATCAGTGTCCACCAGTGCCAGCAATCAGTGTCCACCAGTGCCAGCAATCAGTGTCCACCAGTGCCAGCAATCAGTGTCCACCAGTGCCAGCAATCAGTGTCCACCAGTGCCAGCAATCAGTGTCCACCAGTGCCAGCAATCAGTGTCCACCAGTGCCAGCAATCGGTACTGGCTATCAGTGATGCCTATCAGCCATAAGTGCGCCATATTCGTGCCTTCTCTTCTCCCAGTGAAGGAGAAAAATTCCATATTCATAAAATTTACTGACAGAAACTAAGAAACGTCCCCCCTTTTTTTGCCCCTTTCACACTGGGGCGGGAGCAGAGAAAGTGCCGCTTTACCGCCAATTTTGCGGCGCTATTCGGCCGCTAGCGGGGCAGTTTTACACCTGCTAGCAACCGAGAAGGGGTTAAATACTGCCGCAAAGTGCCTCGGCAGAGGCACTTTGCCAGCGATATAGCCGCAGTGTCCCATTTATTTCAATGGGTTGGAGCTGTGGTGGAGCAGTATACACACCGCTCCTTCAACGGTCCTAAGATGCAGCTAGAATGACTTTTTTTCCCCCCGTCCTTCTAGCGCACCACTCCAGTGTGAAAGCCTTCACATTGGAGACCCACATCACAATGGGCTTTCACATTGGAGACTCAGCAGCAGCTGTTTAGGGTCGGTTTTTCAGGCTCTATTAGCACAATAGCTCCTGCAAACCACTCCAGTGTGAAAGGGGTCTTAGGAAAACAAATCCAGAAGTTATTAAATACCACCAAAAGAAAGCTCTATTTGTGTGAAGAAAATTATAAAAATTTCACATGGTTACAGTGTAGCATGACCGCGCAATTGTCATTCAAAGTGCAACAGCGCTGAAAGCTGAAAAATGGCCTGGGAGGGAAGTAATGGCAACATAAGGGTAACACATAAAACTGACCAATTTCACTGATTCAACGATCAATCAGTGTCTCATCAGTGTCAGTGAGGCAGCGAGGCAGGTGGACTAGCTACAGGAGCTCCCAGCGGCGCACGTTCCTAGGAGTAGGAACGTGTGTGCCATAGCTCCAGGCAGGCGTAGGAGGCAGTTAGGTAGTGTCTCTCCCAGCCTGCTAACCAGCCCCAGCTCCTGCTCTTGGACCTCACCTGTACCCCAATCTGACCTCCCTTTCACACAGATCAGCCTCCGGGCTCCCTGGCTCTCCTGCAGGTAAGCTGCTGACGGCCGTCCTTTTCAGGATAAGCCTCAGCAACTCGGATCTCTCCTGCTCCTTCTCCGGCTTTATTCCGCGGTCCCCGGCTTTTTCATACCCCCATCATCATTAGGGCCCTTTTTTGTCACCCCCCCAAGATATTTCCGTCATTTCAGGATTTTTCTGGAGACCCGCGCCAGACGGCATCGAATCGCGGGGCCGCGATCTAGGAAAGACCGCGGCTTCACTTGCGGCCTAACAGGCGCGCCGCTCCTCTCGCCCTACAATCCTCACCCAGCCTCTAGGAAACCCCCCCCCTCACCACATGACAGCCTGTACCCTGCCTTATTGTCACCATCTCAGCCCCCCCAGCATTACAGAAGTACCCCACCTGTCAGCCCTGGTCTGCATCCCACTGCCTGTTCAGGCAACCATCCTTCTGTACCAGGAACACACTCACCTCTCATCCCCAGCCCCCCCCTAGTCTCTCCAACGAACATAAGCTTGATCCAGGGGTCACCCGATCGCCTCTTGCAGGGGTCAGGAAGGAATTTTTTTCCCTATCGGAGCATATTGGCCTAGCGCCGCTAGGGTTTTTTTGCCTTCCTCTGGACCAAGCTAGGGAGAGGAATTAGCCAATTCCTCTCCCCATTTGGCCCCTGAACCCCCCCCCCCCCCGGTGCATTGGCAATCATGGCAGGTCGGCAATATTCTGCCGACACCATTTGGAGTTTGAGGCAATGCGCCGCAATACTGCCAGCCATCACCAAAAAGGCCCTAAGAACTGAGCGACTATTGAGAATCGATCTCAGATCAACGGTCAGACATTTCAGCCATTTACCCCAGCGCAGGCACATATCATGTGCTCTGATTAACACAAGATCGGCAGTAAAACACCGACTAGAAATTCGCGACTTCATTCAACAAAAGGATCTAGACTGTCTCTTTATTACAGAGAGCTGGCTCACAGCCGACTGTAACACCATTCTAGGAGAACTGGTGCCAGAAAATTACCGTATCATAACGGAAAACAGAATAGGGCAAAGAGGAGGCGGCCTGGCGGTGATCCACAAGACTCATCTTACGATCACCAAACCAGTCCGCCAAAACCCTCTTCCATTCATGGAAACCCTTACTCTGCAACTGCAAGCAAGTTCAAAGGAGACCGTCCACATTCTGCTCTGCTATAGGCCGCCCGGCCCAAAATCGCAGCTGCTATCATCATGGACGGATTTCTTCTCCACATATACCCTCAACAGCAAACATCTTGCTGCTCGGGGATTTCAATCTCTGGGCCAACTCCTTACAGGACCCCATTGCCGACGCCTGTATTGACCACCTGGAAGGATTAGGATTGCAGCAACTAGTATGTGGGCCCACACATGCTTCAGGTCACACACTTGATCTTATTTTCAGACAAGCTCTGGAAATAAAAATCTGGGAAAATGAAAAATTGCCATGGACAGACCACCATGCAATTATTTTCAGTATTTCCACCATCCCCCCTGCAACAAAAACATCAAATCCAGTGACAACACACTGGACTAGATGTCAGAAGAAGCTCCATTCGGAACTCTTCAAAACGACTTTAAGAAAAAAAATAGAAACAACTCAGCCGCATCAAACGGCCGTTGAAACATTGGAAGCCATAAACTCGGCCTTGCTACAGTCAGCCGACTTGGTAGCGCCGAAACGAAGAACCCGCATTCGGAAAAACAACCGCAGCTGGTTCAACAACCAGCTGTCGTTACTGAAGCAAGAACGCAGAAGGGCAGAATCTGCCTGGAAAAGATGTTCTTCAGAGCTAAACCTATCCATCTACAAGGCGACAACAAGAAAATACCACAAAGGAATTTTCCAAGCCAAGAAAAAGTATTTTTCGGATGCTATCAACGGCGCCCTAAATCGCCCCCGCGAACTCTTCAAGATGGTCACCCAGACCATGAAACCAAGTTGCATTGAAGCCCCCAGTTCGGACACTCAAGAATTTTGCAATGAACTATCGGATTATTTCGTTACTAAAATCGAGGTAATCCGTGAAAGCATTCAGCAAAACAATTCCCCCCTCAGCCCCCCCTGCAGCCTCTCACACAGCACCCATAGTAATTCTCCTATATCAGGTAAGTTTACCCTTGAACCCATCTCCATCGAGACCACTAAGAATGTCATTTGTACTCTGCGTAATGGCACAGCGCCAAATGACATTATCCCCACAAAACTGCTGAAGGAATGCGCCGACATCCTGGCTCCTCCCATCACGCAGTTTATCAACCAGTCTTTCTTGGAGGGCATAGTGCCCTCACAGTTGAAAGAGGGTATAATCCTACCCATCATGAAGAACCCCTCCCTGGACCCCAAGGACCCACTCCACCGCCGTCCCATAACAAGCCTCAACGTACTCTCTAAAATAATGGAAAAAGTAGTGGTACAACAGCTGCAACAGCATCTGGATACCTACAAGCTACTTGACCCATTGCAATCAGGCTTCCGTCCCGGACACGGGACAGAAACAGCATTGCTGAAAGTATGGGACGATGTTCTCAAGGCCGCAGACGAAGGAGAATCTTGTCTTCTAGTTCTGTTGGACCTAAGTGCCGCTTTCGACACTGTCGACCACAAACTGTTACTGACTCGGCTCGCTGAAGTAGCCAGAGTCGCAGAAGGCGATTTATCTTGGTTCTCCTCTTTTCTGGAAAACCGATCGCAAACAGTAAAGCTAGGACCTTTTATGTCTGAAAAACGCACAGTAACATGCGGAGTCCCTCAAGGATCGCCTCTGTCACCAGTGCTGTTTAACATATATCTTCGTCCTCTTTTTGAGATTATCAGCAGCCAAAAACTGCTCTATCACTCATACGCAGACGACACACAACTCTATTTCCGCATCTGCAACAGACAGGATCACCACCTCAATCTAGAGACATGCCTCTCTTTGATAGAGGACTGGATGACAAAGAGTTATCTTAAACTCAATGGAGCGAAAACAGAACTTCTCCTGTTTCACGCCAAGCGCAGGAATCAACCATCAACAGCGTGGACCCCCCCGCCTATTCTGGGCAAGCTCATCACCCCTAGCGCCAAAGTCAAAAGCCTAGGGGTCATTTTTGACTCCTTTATGACAATGGACGCACAAATAGGGTCAGTAGTCAGTGGATCTCACCATCTACTGCGCCTACTACGCAGACTCACTCCGTTCATCCCTAAAGAAGACTTAGCGGTCGTGGTGGGAGCAATTGTAAACTCCAGGCTGGATTATGCAAATGCCCTTTACCTCGGCCTCCCCAAGTACCAAATCGCTCGTCTGCAAGTCGTTCAGAATACGGCCGCCAGACTTGTGACTGGGAAAAAACCCTGGGAATCCATCTCACCTTCACTGAGATCCCTTCATTGGCTGCCAGTCAAAGACAGAATTACTTTTAAAGCTCTCTGTCTTACGCATAGATGTGTCCATGGGAATGCCCCCCTTTATTTATGCGAAATAATAAAAACGCATAATCCCAATCGCGTTTTGCGATCCACGAATCAGAACCTACTCCAGGTTCCAAAAGCAAACTTCAAGTCCAAAGGAGAAAGAAGATTCGCGATCCAAGGTCCAAGACTATGGAACGCTTTACCAACCAGCATTCGGTTGGAGGAGAACCACCTAGCATTTAGGAAAAAGGTCAAGACTTTTCTCTTTTGATATCAAAGGAGACAGGAACAACAAGCGCCCAGAGGCGATTCAGTTCGCATGTGCCGCGCTATACAAGTTTTCATTCATTCATTCATTCATTCAAAAGAAACTGGTATAGTGTAATACTGTAAAAAAAAAAAAAAAAAAATATTTAAAACGCAAGCAACTATTCCGCTCACATTTAAGAATGCACTAGCCCTGGTGCATACAGGGGCGGATCCAGAGTCTAGTCTCGGGAGGGGCACTACCAGAAAATATTTTTTGGGGGGAAACAGGGAAATGACTGGTGTTAGCGCTTCAATGATTACGGCACCTGACGTACAGCCGACGCGTTTCACACTTAGCTAGCGCTTAATCAGCCAAGTGTGAAACGCGTCGGCTGTCCCCATTTGACTTTTAAAGTCCTTTGGAGTGCGGCTGTCCATCTCCTTTTGAAAACTCCATATTGCCTAGTGCATTGCCAGCACCTTGGTCTCCTGGGAGGTTCCTCAATAGTCCACAAGACCCACCTGGAGCGGTGACTCCCTTTCCATGGTTGTTATGGTGTTAGGATGATTGAAGTGCAATATTTCTATAATTACTAGGGTTGTCCCGATAACTAGTATCGGTATCGTGACCGATACCAAGTATTTGCGGGAGTACTTGTACTCCCGCAAATACCCCCGATACCTAAATAGAATACTCCCCAACCCCCCCCCCCCCCCCTGGCCCCACCGCATACTTGTAATGCCCGCCACGGCATGTATAGACACTCCCCTTCTCGGGATTGGATGGATCCGTCCAATCCCGATCCAGGGGGGTGTGTCTATACATGGCGAGGCACGCATTACAAGTATACAAACGAAAGCTTGTAATGCGTGCTGTATTGCACAGGGATTAACCTGGCAGCAGCTACTACAGGTATGGGGGACAGGACATGGCTGCAATATGTGGGGGACAGGACATGGCTGCAATATATGTGGGGGACAGGACATGGCTGCAATATATGTGGGAGACAGGACATGGCTGCAATATATGTGGGGGACAGGACATGGCTGCAATATGTGGGGGACAGGACATGGCTGCAATATGTGGGGGGCAGGACATGGCTGCAATATGTGGGGGGCAGGACATGGCTGCAATATGTGGGGGGCAGGACATGGCTGCAATATGTGGGGGACAGGACATGGCTGCAATATGTGGGGGACAGGACATGGCTGCAATATGTGGGGGACAGGACATGGCTGCAATATGTGGGGGACAGGACATGGCTGCAATATGTGGGGGGCAGGACATGGCTGCAATATGTGGGGGACAGGACATGGCTGCAATATATGTGGGGGAACATGGCAGCATTTGGGGACACATTAAAAAAGTATCGGTATTCGGTGTCGGCGAGTACATGAAAAAAAGTATCGGTACTTGTACTCAGTCCTAAAAAAGTGGTATCGGGACAACCCTAATAATTACATTGTAATATGAAATGGTTCAACTCGCCATAATACAGAATCAGTGGGAGCCCAAAGTGTCACTCTCTGCGCAGCGGCCCGCTCAGATTCTCCGGTTTCCCCGAATTCCCCCCCCCCCCTCCCTGGATCTGCCCCTGGGTGCATACAGGTGATGAACTTTAACACGCGCAGATCAGACAGACTTTATCTAATATGTATATATGTGTGTTATATTTCTTTTATCCACTAGAGGTCACTGGTTGCTCACATTTTTCTATTGTACACTAGAGCCCAACACACATAGCATACATTGTGGTGCGCTGTGTTACTAAAAAATAAGGCTGTGTGTGTTGTGTATTTTTTTTATTTTTTTTCATCCTTACCTGCCCATTCATACTTAACAGGCTTCTTTAATGCAATGCCTGTCGCAACAGAATCGTTACGTGTGAATGGGCCCTAAAATTGTGTGGTTTTTGTAAGTAAGTAAAAGCTGGCCATACATTATACAATTTTCTTCTTCAATTTCCTTTTAGACTTACCTTCAACTATGCCGTGCGAGGGCCTGCCTGTTTACATACAAATGGAAAGTGTTTAGGTTTGACCTCATATTTGTTTTTGATAAAATCTAAAGGACAATTGTACAAGAAAATTGTATACTGTATGGGGCAGCATAATTTTTTATTTTTTATTTGTCTAAAATAGAGAATGGCTGAAAATATTTGTCAGATTTTTTATTTATTTTTCTGTTTGTCTGTTCTATCGGCGTGGTTTTCCTTCACTGCCCAGACACACAGAGAATGAATCCATCCTCCAGTGGGGGCACAGAGAGCATTAAAAAAAACTGACAGGTGCTAAAACTTTCACATTGTATCCAAAACAAACCAAAAAAGTTTTGTCTTTACATCCAATTAAATTGTAATGGTTTATACTGCAAATACACATATCATATTTTTTATTTTTTTTATGTTTTCCAGGTGTATCTGTTTTTTTTTTTTTTGTATTTAATTTTTTTTTCTTATTTTTGGATAGAGTAATGGAAGGACCCCTGTCAGTTTCTTTTTGCCATCCATCTCCCATTAGGGAGATTTTCCTTCACTTCCTGTGCCATAGCCAAAACAGTAAGTGAGAGTAAATCACTGCAAATGAAGGAAATTTTTTGAGGTCACCAAAATTAGTGTCCCCCGTTTGGAAGATTTCCCCCTGGGGAAAATAAATAGGGTGAATCTTGCTAACGGGGCAGAGTTGGCAATAATAACCTTCTTCTCTGTTCCCTGTTTAATAAATAAAATAATAACCTTCTTCTCCATCTCCACTCTGTCAAAAACTAAACAAAAAAGAGTTTTGCCTTTTTAAAAGAGAAGTATGTGGTTCGAGGGTTTTTGCAGATTTATACTTGCCTTGATGGATGCAGCATCAGTCCCCCGCTGGGTCTAACACTGAGAACGGAGCGATCCAACACAGCCGATTGCTCGGTTCCCATAGCTTCCTGAGCATAGAGCAGCTGATTTTCAGTCTCCGCTCTTTGCTCTGCTGCCTCTACGCTCACCGGTATCGCTGGGCTGTGGAGGGAGCAGCTGGCTCAGGCTCTCAGTGGCTCGCTGAGAGACTGAGCCAGGTGCTGCTCCAGGCATGTGGTGGGATCCCAACTGCAGTGACACAATCTTGCCCGAGCCTGAACCGGCTCTGTGACGTTGGCAGGCATCAGACTTCAGTCCTCTGCTGAATACGGGTCACAGGAGTGCAACACAAACTGCACTCCCATGACCCATAAGAGAAGTACATTCAAACAAGCTTTGGCTGTACATCTCCTTTAATTAAACTTTTAAATGGCAAGACTTGAGGATTATAAAATCAGTGCTGCACTTCCTTCCTTTTCTTTAACCTTTTTTTTTTTATTATTTAGTGAAACTGTATTTTACGCAGCTGTTATAATGATGGTTTTATAAACAACTTATTTTATTATTTTTCTATAGTTTAATTGGTGGGTCTGACTACAAGCTGATTTATCGCCATTACGCCACGCTGTACTTTGTGTTCTGTGTGGATTCCTCTGAAAGTGAACTGGGAATTCTTGACCTCATCCAGGTAACTAACAACAATTTTTTTTATGTGTAACAGAAGCTTACATCAGCTTCCGTCCATGGACAATCTATTTTTAATGTAGTAAGAACTGTAAGTTGTGGTTTTGTGGAATGGATTGTGTACAGTTTACTTTAATGATTCAGTTTTTATAGCATAATAGGATCTTGCGTAAAATTCTCTGCTGAATCAAAAATTACAAACTTTAATTTGAACTTCTCGTTCTCAAAATGATCCCTGGTGGAGTTGTGGGTTTGGCTGTTGTGTTGCAATGTACGAAGAGAAATTAGAATTGTCCAGCTGTGCATCCACCATGTAAAGTATACTCTTTAATTCCACATAAATGATTGGCCAATATAATAGTTTACATCTAATCTGGTATATCGGTTAGGCCTAATGCACCAATGTCAGAATGGTAGAGAGAAGACCAACTATACCAGTGATGGCGAACCTTTTTCTTTCTCGTACATCACGGGACACAGAGCGGCATATTCATTACTATATGGGTTATATGGAGTACCTTCAGGTGTGGACACTGGCAATCTCAAACAAACAGGAAGTCCCTCCCTATATAACCCCCTCCCATAGAGGAAGTACCTCAGTTTTTTCGCCAGTGTCTTAGGTGTTGGTCACGGAATAGCTTTGCTCCACATCCTTGGGATTAAGGGCGGGCTAACCGGATCTGTCCAAGGAGCCTCCGTGCCAAAGTGGACAGTACCCGGGCCCCAAACCGTGGGGTTTTGCCTATAATGCTCCTCTTTGGAGGGCTGGACCCTGGGCCCAGGACTTGGAGTTCGTAAAGACCATAAGTTCCTGTTTGCCAGGGTGCTATATAGGTCCAGGACAGTGGGTACCTTCATAGGACCCCAGGGCCTGAAGGTCTACTACGCTACCCACGGAGATGGGAGAAGATTGGACCGTTTTGCAAAACGTCCTGCGGCATGGAGCAGGTAAGAGGGGAGCCTGCGGGACTTGGTTCGACAGCAGGCTCTCCAGGGGAGATCTTAAGGGGGGTAGCCTGAGTATGCTCTGCATTGGCACCATGGTCACTATGTCTGATGGACAGGATGCCCTGAAATGTTTCCCCCCATCACTTGATCCCCCTACCTATCTATGTATGTTTGCTAGCTACCTGCTGCTCGCTGGTTGAAGATCTTTTAAAAAAAAAAAAAAAAAAAACAGATCTGTCTCTAGGCTAAAGGGACTCCTTAGGGGCCTGTTTTAGCCTTACCTTGCCGGGATTCAAAATCTGCCGCCTGATGCGTCCTCCAACCTGCATTCCTGGGCTCCAGAGTGCGTCTCCTCCTGGGCTCTCCTCCCCCGACAGTCGCGCGCATGCATATAGTACATTTTCGCGCCGTTCGGGAGGGGGGGGGGGGGGGGCGGGGAGCGTGACTGCAGTGTAGAGTGGGCGTGCCTTCAATTGCTGTTATACACAGCAGGCGCGTTCTTAGTTCAGAGCTGAGCTGGAGAGAGAGGACGTAGAGCTGGCAGCACAGTGACTCCCGGTGGCGAGAAGGGGTACTACATGCTGGAGTCAGCTCCAATACTTTTTGTTAAGCCAAAATCCCCTTTGCAACAGGTTGAATACTGGCAAACATGTTGGGGGTGGGGCTGTATGTGGTGAATAATATTATAAAAGAAAACATACTGAGCCCCACCGTTTTTGGGGCATTAGTGATCCTATTGTCCCCTAAAACTTATTTTTTTGTACTCCTGGCTATAACAGTCTGTGGTTGTAAGCGGAGTCCTTCGGTTTTGTATTATGGCTTCCAAGGGATCAAAACACAAAAAAAAAAAAAAAAAAAAAAGAAAAGGCAAAGACAAAGGGGGTTCCTTCTCTGGGTCTGATGATATGCCAATACTTTCCCCACAGGTTATTCCTATAGGGGTCACCCTGGATAAGCCATTAAGGGGGTCTGGTGTTGAGGCTGGCCCAGGTCGGCCCAACCCTGTGTTATCACAGAGGAGATGCTAGCCGTCACCCTAGGGGGGCTAGAGAAAAAAGGTTAACAGCTATGATCGCTGGCTCTTTTTCTGGCAAGAAGCGGACTAGATCCCCATCGCCAAAAGGGACAGAACCTAGAGGATCTACCACTGAAGAATCGTTTTCAGCCTCCCAGGCGGAGAGTCTGTGGGTCCAGTCTTTGACAGACATTGTCCGCTCGGCATTCAATTTGCCATTTCCAGAGCCTCAGGTTCCTGCGGTATCCTCTTTGGGTTCTTTTAAAAGCACCTTTAAGCAACGCAGCTTTCCGGTCCATCCTCTGTTAGAGGAATTGGTTTTTCCAGGATTGGGACGACCGGACAGAATTTTTTCTGCCGCCTAAAGCTGACGAGAGGGTAGTCTTTATGCACGTCTGCCAGGAAATATTTGTGCTTGCAGGCACTCTTTCCCCTGACCAAGTGCTCTTTAAAAGGGGCCCGGATGGCTCAGTTGGTAGAGCATCGGACTTTTGGTCTGAGGGTCCAGGGTTCAGGTCCCGGTTCGGGCACTGCTTTTCAACTACCCGTGAGGTCCTTGAGGCCACATCTCCCGGAAAGCGCCCGATCTCGTCTGATCTCGGAGGCTAAGCAGGGTAGGGCCTGGTTAGTGCCTGGATGGGAGACCACCTGGAAGGTTTTCTGTTATTTACCCTATGGAAAAGACATTTTTCTAAGAAAGGGGGCGCTCCCAACTGTGGACGCAGCCATCTCATGGGTGAATAAATCATTAACTGGCCTAAGGGGAAACATACAAATGTTTAAGGTCCCGGTCGATAAACGTTTATAGACACTTTTTCCAGCATCCCTGGCTACAGCCAGCAGTGGCTGCAATTGGAGTTTTTTCAGGCATTAAGGAACCAGACAAAACAGATGCTTAGACATCCCTGCCCAATAGGCAGAGGAGTTATTGGATATTCCCAGAGCTCTGTGCTTTGCGGTAGAGACTATAAAAAGACTCCATCCAGCAGGCGTCTCGTTGTCACTATTTTTAGTGCATTTGAGAAGGCTCTTATGGTTGAAGAACTGGGCGGCTGAGCCCCATGTAAAAGACTGCTGGCAGGTTTGCCCTTCCATGGAAAGATCTGGATAAATACATTCAGACTGTTTCAAGTGGCAAAAGTACCCTTTTACCAGTCAAAAGAAGTTCCGGGGTCCTGCGTTTAAAAGGGCAGCTCCCCCCGGTTCCAGGGCCCTCAAATTTCAGGCAGTACGGACCTCCTGCGCGATCAAACTTTTAACAATGGATCGCAAGGACAGGCCTCTGGGGATCGGTCCCCGACAGAGGGGGTCCGATCATCTGTGGCCGCAGGCTACAGATTAGAATTTCTAAAATTTCCTCCACAAGGAAGGCCTCAATGCGGGCAGCATTGAATCACCTGCTTTACCAGGGCATAATGGTAGAGGTACCAGCCCAAGAACAGGGGCTAGGTTTCTATTCCAATCTGTTTGTCATACCAAGGCTCATCGGCAATGTCAGACCAATTTTGGACCTAAAAGGTTTAAATGCTTACCTAAGGGTTCGCTCTTTCCGGATAGAATCCGTTTGGTCAGCAGCCGCCACACTCCAGAAGGATCTAGCTTCTATAGACATAAAGGATGGTTACCTTCATGTACCAGGTCTTTCAGCCACATCAAATATTTTTGTTTTTACGCTTCGCAGTGATACAGCGTCACTTTCGATTCGTGGCGCCCCCCTTCGGGCTGGCTACGGCCCCCGGGTATTCACGAAGGTCCTAGCTCCTATTCTAGTCAGTCCAAAGGATCCAAGGGATCTCGGTCCTAGCATACCTGGACGACCTCTTAATCATAAGATCACTCGCTTCCTTGGTGGAATGCGTAGTAGCCCTCATGGTTCAATACCTCGAGAGGTTCGGCTGAGTCCTAAACCGGGGAAAGATCAGCATTTCAACCTACAAAGCAGTTGGAATATCTCGGCACGAGATTAGACACAGAACAGAAGATGTTCCTGCCCCTGGTAAAGGTCGAGGCTATCAAAAGATTGATTTAGTTGGTTCTAAGCAAAAAAGAGCCAACTATTCGCCTATGTATGCGATGGCCATGTTCGAGGCAATACCACACGCTTCCACACTCGTGTCCTACAGGCAGCAATTCTAGCAGCTTGGTTCTGCCCAGTGGTCTGGAAGGCTGAAGAGCGGTCTTGCCCAAGTTCCTTGGCGAGTGAACTTGTTCAGAGGCGGAGAGGCAGCTGCCCATCAAGGTCTGGGAGTTCTGAGCGGCTCGGCTAGCCCTCCTGGCATAGACATCCAGATTACAGAGGTCCTCGGTGAGAAGTCATTCAGACAAGGCCACAGCGGTGGCATATAGGTGAACCACCAAGGGGGAACCAAGAGTCAAGCCACTCAGAGTGAGAGGAGCTTGGTTTTTCGGTGGGCAGAGGTTTATGTACCCTGCATATCGGCGACATTCATTCCCGAGGTGGACAACCTGCAGGCGTACTTCCTAAGTCGCCAAACCCTGTCGCCGGGGGAGTGGTCTCTGCATCCACAAGTTTTTTTTTTCAGACAATCTGCCAGAAGTGGGGAGTGCCAGACGTGGAGGTCATGGCATCAGGATTCAACAAGAAGCTAGACAGGTTCATGTCTCGAACAAGGGACCCTATGGCCTGCGGAACCGATGTGTTGGTTTGCCCTTGGCATCAATCATAACTTCTATATGCATTTCCCCCACTGCAGTTACTACCCCGCCTGTGGCGCAGGATCATAGCACAGGCCGGTTATCCTGGTAGCCCCAGCTTGGTACCGGAGGGCATGGTACTCACTAGTCCTGAAATTGGCAGCGG
This sequence comes from Rana kukunoris, assembly GCA_029574335.1. NCBI lineage: Eukaryota > Metazoa > Chordata > Amphibia > Anura > Ranidae > Rana > Rana kukunoris. The sequence goes on from CM056051.1 coordinate 39,674,089, forward strand.
AAGGCCCTTGGACTCTTCCTCTAGGGCCAGACCTACTCTCACAAGGCCCGATCCTCCACCCTGCATTACGGCGTCTAAATTTGACGGCCTGGCGGCTGAATCCCTGATTCTCAGGGGTAAAGGTCTGTCTAGGCAGGTAATCCCTACCCTCATTAAGGCTAGAAAGCCGGCCTCCAGGGTAATTTTGTTACAGGGTTTGGAGGGCCTACGTAGGCTGGTGTGAGGCTAAGAGATGGGTTTCCCGCAAGTATACCATTGATAGAGTATTAAGTTTTCTCCAGCTAGGAGTGGATAAAGGCCTGGCATTAAGCACGATCTAGGGACAGATTTCAGCCTTATCAGTGTGGTTTCAGAGGTCACTGGCCGCCCACTCGCTGGTTAAGATCTTCGTACAGGGAGTCTTACGTGTTAATCCTCCAGTCAAATCACCACTTTGTCCATGGGACTTAAATCTTGTTCTGTCAACTCTACAGAAACAACCCCTTGAGCCGTTGGCTGAGGTACCTTTGGTTTTACTGACTGGAAAGTCGGTATTTCTGATCACCATAGTTTCGGCCAGGAGAGTATCGGAATTGGCAGCCTTATCTTGTAAGGAACCATATCTCATTTTACATAAGGATAGGGCGGGGTTCCGTCCTCATTCTTCCTTTCTACCAAAGGTTATAGCCAGTTTCCACCTGAACCAGGATGTGGTACTTCCATCCTTCTTCCAAAACCCACCTCTAGAAAGGAGGGGTTGCTGCATACGTTGGATATTGTCAGGGCCATAAAGGCCTATCTTAAAGCTACAGAGAAGGTTCGGAAAACAGATGTGTTGTTCGTTTTACCGGAAGGGCCCAAGATGGGTCAGGCAGCTGCTTGATCCACCATCGCAAGATGGATTAAACAATTAATCGTTCAGGCCTGCGGTTTGAAGAGGTTGCCTCCTCCTTTGTCGGCAAAGGCCCATTCTACCAGGGCCATGGGCACCTCCTGGGCAGCACATCATCAGATCTCTATGGCTCGAATATGCAAGGCAGCAACGTAGTCATCAGTCCACATGTTTACAAAATTTTATCAATTGGACGTAAGAAGGAATGCGGATACAGCCTTTGGGCAGTCAGTACTACAGGCCGCGATTCAAGCTCCTCAGGATCTGAGGGGGCTCCCTTGATTTGATTTGAGATTTACATTTCTTGTTTAAGTTGGATTTACTAGTATTTGAGTATACCTCTAAATTAAATCCTTCTTTGGAAGATGTCTCCCTCCCCTCATTAAAGCATTGCTTTCGGACATCCCATATAGTAATGAATATGCCGCTCTGTGTCCCGTGATGTACGAGAAAGAAAAAGGGATTTTTAAATACAGCTTACCTGTAAAATCCTTTTCTTGGAGTACATCACGGGACACAGAGCTCCCACCCCTCTTTTTGGGAACATTTTGGGAGGCATACTGCTTGCTACAAAACTGAGGTACTTCCTCTATGGGAGGGGGTTATATAGGGAGGGGACTTCCTGTTTGAGATTGCCAGTGTCCACACCTGAAGGTACTCCATATAACCCATATAGTAATGAATATGCCGCTCTGTGTCCCGTGATGCACTCCAAGAAAAAGATTTTACAGGTAAGCTGTATTTAAACAAAGAAAATATGTAGCGCTTAACACATATATAAACCAAAAGAAAACAAAACAAAACAAAAACGAAAAAAAACCAATAGTGTAGGTTAAAACACCATAGGTGCACTTGAAGTGTCCTTTGAAATAATATAAAGTCCACAGGAGTCAATACAGTGACTTGAGTGAGAATAATCCACCACCATAGGATAAGTTGGAGAGGCTTACCAGATAAATAGTGACCACATTAGGTGTACACCTATTGGTCAACTATAGCTTGAGGTTAGACGCTGTTCTCACAAGGACTCAGAAAAGGTGAATATCAAAAGTGACCGATCGTTTTGAAGAATCAGACTTAAGGTTTTTCCTCTTCATCACAATGCATTCAGCCAGAGACATGACTCGGAAAGTCCAATGGCAAAGAAAAATAGAGCAGACATAGTATAACTCTGATAAAAAAGTTTTACTTGAATAAACAAAAAATAGTACACTCACATTTGATATGAACAATCATGGGCGAAAAACAATAAATATAGGCAGTAGGGTCAATCACTTCCCGACGCGTTTCGTCTCTTAGACATCATCATGGGGATTGTCCTACTGCATAGAGAGACCTCTTAATATATACTAAACCCCCCCAGATAGTTGGCAATGAAGTAAATTGTACAGAGTGATTACTACTTGGTACTTCCGGGTGGGGGAAAGATGGCCGCCACGGCGTGCGTTCCAAGCCTCGCTTTGGCATAATGATAGCAAAAAACAGGGCATATAAAACAAACCATCACTACTAAATATTCCGGAATAAGACACATAAAATGAAGCTCACAATGATGTGAGTCGATATAAGGCCCATTCATGTAAAAGTTTGTACCGCTATGCGCTCCAAGCCTCGCCTCACACACAGCAGCACGGCAGAGGGGCGCATAGAGCGCAGGCGCGAACCAACCACCCAATCACGCGGTGCGCCGGACGCCATCCAGTCACACGGCACGTCGCGCATCACTGGTCCGTAGGACCGCGATGCGCTCCACTCCTCGTTAGCAAACGAGGAAACGGAACGTGCCGCGCGATGACGTCACGCGTCACTGGTTAGAAGACCGCGATGCGCTCCACGTCTCGTAACCAAACGAGGAAATGGAACATACTGTCGGGTCGCACGATGACGCTGCACCAACGAGAGGGGGGAGGGTACAAAAAATCATAACATTAACCCATAGTTTCAAGGAGATAGAGGTGACAGATCTAAGAAAGGCACCACAACTCTCAGATAGATATAAATCATATAATACACCAAGAAACTAACTGCACAAGGGCATATTAAGATATGAAGTTCATGACATAAATCACATGTTATAATACAATTAAATGTACAAACATATTAAAAAATATTAAAATATTAAAAAAGAGAAGAACGTCTGGTTAGGTGATAAAGACTGAACCAAAAGTCTTAACATATATTAAATAGTTAGACTCATATACAGGATAAAATAACATTGGTATAGAACCAATGTATTACAAATCAATATATGGCTTTCACATCAAACATAAAAAAGGACTATATCAGTGAAGAACAGTCCAGTCTATATGTTTGTGGAATACCGAGCCATGCTAGGCCCTAAAGTCTAAGTCAAAATATTGAAATATTGAAATTAAAATTGAAAATATTCCCAGAAAGATGTGAGAATTATAATATGAAAAAAAACATATAATGGCTGGAAACCTATTAGGAAAAAATGATCTTAAGACTGATTAATGAATGCATTTACGTCCCACTCGACATTCAAGCCATGTGGGACATAAGTGCGTAAAGTGTAGATCCAATAGGTTTCCAACCTAGAGACACCCCTAGTCTTGGCTCCGCCTCTCCAAGGTGCTACATATTTGTCTATAATAAGGAACTGGGTACCCTTAGGGTTGCGTGCATGACACTCCCGATAGTGACGGGGTACCGTATGTTTAGTACATCCACCTATGATTTTGGCCACATGTTCACCTACCCGTATGGAAAATGCACGTATAGTACGTCCCACATATTGTTTCCCGCACGGGCAGGTGATAAGATGCACTATGTGAGTCGATGCACATGTGCAAAAGCGTTTTATAGGGTAAGTTTGTCCTGTTATGGTCGATCTAAATTCCAAGGATTTGGTTCTACCACTGGTGTTCCAGTGGCATACATTGCATTTTTTGCATGGAAAATATCCTTTCATTTCCTGAAAGAAAACAGGGCGGACAGGTGGATCGACAACATTTGGAGCAATACTATTTCTCAATGATGGAGCTCCTTTAAAGATAATTTGGGCCTTATCAGGTAGGTTAGGACCAAGAACTTTGTCAGTCTTGAGTACATCCCAGTGTTTATTAATGAGAGATTTGACATCTCTATGTTGTGTAGAATAAGAGGTCAGAAAGGAGAACTTGAAAATCCCATTAGGTTCACGTGGGGGCTTATGGGATAACAGGGACACCCTGTCTATGGTTCCCACCTGTTGTAATTCCAGATCTATAACTGAATTATCATACCCCTTTTCAATAAACCTTTCTTTTAAAACCTGAGCCTGTACGGAATAGGACTCATAATCAGTGCAATTTCTGCGTAAACGCAAAAATTGACTGCGAGGAACCGAATCCAGCCAGGATCGGTGATGGCAACTGTCTCTAGGGATGTAGCTATTACGATCTGTTGCCTTGAAATGAGTCTGAAACTTAAACTGACGTAGTTGTAGCTCGATCTCAAGGTCAAGGAAAACAACCTTACTAGAACTCCAAGTATGAGTAAGGGAGATTCCGCGCTCATTGGTATTCAAAGCCAAAAAGTACTCATTAAGTGATTCTGGTGGACCATCCCAAAGGAGGAGGATGTCGTCTATGTATCGGGCCCATAGGACCAAGGATGGATGACGTTCAAAATAGACGACATCCTCCTCCCATTTGGCCATAAATAAATTGGCCAAACTCGGGTAGTGAGTAGTGATGGTTTGTTTTATATGCCCTGTTTTTTGCTATCATTATGCCAAAGCGAGGCTTGGAACGCACGCCGTGGCGGCCATCTTTCCCCCACCCGGAAGTACCAAGTAGTAATCACTCTGTACAATTTACTTCATTGCCAACTATCTGGGGGGGTTTAGTATATATTAAGGGGTCTCTCTATGCAGTAGGACAATCCCCATGATGATGTCTAAGAGACGAAACGCGTCGGGAAGTGATTGACCCTACTGCCTATATTTATTGTTTTTCGCCCATGATTGTTCATATCAAATGTGAGTGTACTATTTTTTGTTTATTCAAGTAAAACTTTTTTATCAGAGTTATACTATGTCTGCTCTATTTTTCTTTGCCATTGGACTTTCCGAGTCATGTCTCTGGCTGAATGCATTGTGATGAAGAGGAAAAACCTTAAGTCTGATTCTTCAAAACGATCGGTCACTTTTGATATTCACCTTTTCTGAGTCCTTGTGAGAACAGCGTCTAACCTCAAGCTATAGTTGACCAATAGGTGTACACCTAATGTGGTCACTATTTATCTGGTAAGCCTCTCCAACTTATCCTATGGTGGTGGATTATTCTCACTCAAGTCACTGTATTGACTCCTGTGGACTTTATATTATTTTAAAGGACACTTCAAGTGCACCTATGGTGTTTTAACCTACACTATTGTTTTTTTTTCGTTTTTGTTTTGTTTTGTTTTCTTTTGGTTTATATATGTGTTAAGCGCTACATATTTTCTTTGTTTATATTGTGTTTTGCTAAATTGATCACTTAGTTATGTTGGCTGCTTTAGTGTTTTAGTAGCGCGGTGAGTGTACATACTCAGGTATTTACCAATTTTTTCTATAAAGCTGTATTTAAAAATCCCTTTTTTTCATGTACTCGCCGATACCGCGAATACCGATTACTTTTTTAAAATGTGTCCCCCCCCACATATTGCAAGCCATGTCCCCCCCCCACATATATCCAGCCCCACATATATGCAGCCATGCGCCGTCTCCCACAGATGCAGCCATGCGCCGTCTCCCACAGATGCAGCCATGCGCCGTCTCCCACAGATGCAGCCATGCGCCGTCTCCCACAGATGCAGCCATGCGCCATCTCCCACAGATGCAGCCATGCCCCGTCCCCCATACCTAGTAGTATATAATGCCGCTGCTCCCGCGTTAATCCCCGTGCATTACAGCGCACATTACAGGCAACTTTTGTTTGAATTCTTGTAATACACGGCTCCCCCCCCACCCCCCCAGCAGTTTTTCTGATGGCAGTAAGAGCCTAGCTGAGGATTAAGGATGAGCTCTGGCGTGTTCGCAAAGCCCACGTGCAGAGCCCGCCAGGAAGTCGGCGCTGCGCTAATCGCAGGCAGTGAGACATTTCCTGATCTCTGCAACATGCTGGCGATCACCCTTACTGAGGATCCAGGAAGTCTGAGGAGTGGCGCTAAACCTGGCGGCTGTGACAAGGAAATTTCCTTGACTCTCCTGTAGTCCAAGGGAGGGGGGCGAGCACGACAATCCACACCAGGAAGAAAGCCTTGCATTACTGTGTGGAGTTACAGACAGAAGAACAGGAAGTGAGGATTTCTCAGGAGGACATTTAAAAGCAAAATGGAAGGATGAGGCAAGTGAAGGAGGACTGCACTAAGGTAAAGGAAGCTATTTAGGGGAATTTTTTTCACTTTTACAAATCCTTTAAGAGCCCTTTGACACTGCTAGCGCCCGGGCTTTGGCGATTTTCGGGCTCTAGCGGAGCGCTTTTAACCTTTGCTAGTGGTCAAATAAAGGGTTAAAAGCACCCGCAAGGTGACGCTTTTGGCGGCGCTGCTCATTCAATGGGCAGGGGCACTTTAGGAGTGGTGTGTGTACACCGCTCCTAAAGCGCCTTAAAGAAGCTGCTTGCAGGACTTTTTTTGACGTCCTGCCAGTGCACTGCTCCAGTGTGAAAGCACTCAGGCTTTCACACTGGGATTGTCGATGAGGTATTTTACAGGCGCTATTTTTAGCACTAAAGTGCTTGAAAAACACCTCCAGTGTGAAAGGGGTCTTTGCATCGCAAAAGAACAACACGTTATCCCTAGAAAACCTGTACTATTCATTATGTGTAATAACCAGCAGGGGGAGCGCGTTTACAAGGCAAAGACTCCAATTGAGAAGCTAGAACTACGCCTGATAAATAGACAGTAAAGCCTTTCACTGGCATTATCTATAATTGTTCACACCTAAATCGGATGCGGCTCACAGCAGGGGTCTGGTGCGCCCCTATTCTCTGTTTCAGGGACAAATTGGGCTTGTCTTTTTGCCGGAAGTAAGACCTCTGTGCAATGTGCTCCGCAGCTGCCATGGAGAAGTATGAATCAAATCCTTTGAGAGCCGGTCACAATCTCCTGTCATGCGATTTCTTCTTTTTTTTTTCCTTCCTCCCCTTTTTTTTCCCTTCCTCCCCTTTTTTTTTCCTTCCTCCCCTTTTTTTTTCCTTCCTCCCTTTTTTTTTTCCTTCCTCCTTCTTTTTTTTTTTCCTTCCTCCTTCTTTTTTTTTTTCCTTCCTCCTTCTTTTTTTTTTTTCCTTCCTCCTTCTTTTTTTTTTTTTCCTTCCTCCTTCTTTTTTTTTTTTTCCTTCCTCCTTCTTTTTTTTTTTTTCCTTCCTCCTTCTTTTTTTTTTTTTCCTTCCACCTTTTTTTTTTTTTTTCCTTCCCCCTTTTTTTTTTTTTTTCCTTCCCCCTTCTTTTTTTTTTTTTTTCCTTCCTCCTTCTTTTTTTTTTTTCCTTCCTCCTTCTTTTTTTTTTTTTCCTTCCTCCTTCTTTTTTTTTTTTCCTTCCTCCTTCTTTTTTTTTTTTCCTTCCTCCCTTTTTTTTTCCGTCTTTTTTTTTTCCCTTCTTTTTTTCTTCTTCTCTCTTCTCTTCTTTTTCTGCGACTCCAGAAGCTCCTATGATGTATAGTATTTGTCAACATCTATAAATGTGCAATGATTGTGAATGCTTCGTTGTAAACTTGGCTATAGATCTGTACCACCTATTCATGCGTCTTGAATATTTAAATTGTAAATATCATCCACAAATCAAATATTAGCCAAACAATAACATAAAGATATTGCGGTTTCCCTGCTATGGGTACGGAAAATATTATATAAAACTCTAGGTGGAAATTAACCACTTGCTTACTGGGCACATATACCCCCTTCCTGACCAGGTGAAATTTTTAGCTTCCGGCACTGCGTCGCTTTAACCGACAATTGCGCGGTCGTGCGACGTGGCTCCCAAACAAAGTTGGCGTCCCTTTTTTCCCCACAAATAGAGCTTTCTTTTGGTGGTATTTGATCACCTATGCGGTTTTAATTTTTTTGCGCTATATATTAAAAGAGCGACAATTTTGAAAAAAACAACAATATTTTTTACTTGTTGCTATAATAAATAGCCCAATTTTAAAACGTATTCTTCTACGTATTTTTGGTAAAAAAAAAAAAAATCGCAATAAGCGACTGGTGTGCGCAAAAGTTATAGCGCTTACAAAATGGGGGACAGAATTATTCATTATTTTTTTTTTTTTTTGTTTACTAGTAATGGGGGCAAACTGCGTTTTTTTTTTTTATTTTTTTTTAAGACTGCGACATTATGGCGGACACATCCGACACTTTTGACACATTTTTGGCGCCATTCACATTTATACAGCGATCAGTGCTATAAATATGCACTAATTACTGTATAAATGTGACTGGCATTAAAGGGGTTAACACTAGGAGGTGAGGAAGGGGTTAAATGTGTACCCTGCATTGTGTTCTAACTTGGGGGGAGGCGGGTGACTGGGGGAGGTGACCGATCTGTGTCCCTATGTACAAGGGACACAGATCGGTCTCCTCTCTCCCTGACAGGATGTGGATCTGTGTGTTTACATACACAGATCCACGTCCATGTCTGTGTACCGTCGATCGCGAGAGCCTGGCGGACATCGCGGCCGCTAGGCACGCGCATCGGCATCTCAGTGATCTTTCAGCAGATAGACTTAATGCCAAACTTAAAGCGGAGGTCCACATAAAAAAAAAAATATTAAAAGCAAGCAGCTACAAATACTGCAGTTGCTGACTTTTAATAAGTTGACACTTACCTGTCCAGGGTGCCCACGATGTCTGTAGCCAAAGCCGATCAATCGCTCGGCTCTCGGCTGCCTCCGCCGCCATCCTCGCGGCTTCACTCTCCGGTTCTTTGCGTGTCCTCACTGGTCCCTGCTGTCTTCTGGGACCCGTGTGTTTCCCAGAAGACAGCGGGGGAGGACAGTGTAGGCGTCGAACATGGCGTAGGTTACCACGTTGATCTATGCCAGGAAGTGTGACACCAGAGGGGGGGGGGTGGGGTTCCAAAAAAGTGGAAGTTCCATTTTTGGGTGGAACTCCACTTTAACTGTATGACCATCAAACTGAAAACAATTTTATAATTTTTAATATTCAGAGCAAATTCACATATCCGTCCATGTCTTCATTCTTTATTTTGTTGAGGAATTACTTATAAAAACACCCCCTTAGCTGTGGTCACCTTGAGTATTCCTGGGGCAGAAACCAGGAAGCAACTGAAGAAATGTGTAAAAAATAAAAATAAAAAAAAGTTTAAAACAAGTAAATATAATCTACTGCTAGCATTCATAAATGGATACATGGGTATAAGGATGGAAAATGGTTACATTTTAGTTCCACTTTACCACTTAAGACCCGGACTAAAATGCAGGTAAATGACCAGGCGCTTTTTGTGATTCGGCACTGCGTCGCTTTAACAGACAATTGCACGGTCGTGCGACGTGGCTCCCAAACAAAATTTGCGTCCTTTTCTTCCCACAAATAGAGCTTTCTTTTGGTGGTATTTGATTGCCTCTGCGATTTTTATTTTTTGCGCTATAAACAAAAATAGAGCGGCATTTTTGAAAAAAATCTATATTTTTTACTTTTTGTTATAAGAAAAATTAAATAAACGAAATTTTAGTCAAACATTTAGGCCAAAATGTATTTAGCCACATGTCTTTAGTAAAAAAAAAATCGCAATAAAAAAAAAATAGCTACCTAGCGGGAACAGCGACACTAATGCAGCGATCAGAAAAATAATCGCTTAGTGACGCTGGCAATAGGGAGTGAAAGGATTAACTAGGGCGGTGATCAAGGGGTTAAAACTTTATTAGGGGGGGTACGGGGGCTACCCTGGACCTGACACTAACTGCCTGTCACACTGACACTAACTGCAGTGATCATACATATCACTGCATTCAGTGACACTGTGACAGGGGGGAGGGGGTGGGGGGGGGGCGATCGCGGGGGTTAAATGTGCCTATGTGTCTGTGTCAGTGTAGTGTTGTGTACACTTACTGTGTGATGTGATCTCTCCTCAGCGGTGGTTGAAAAAACTGCCGAGGGAGAGATCACATCACTTCCTGTTTACAGCCGCCTCCTCTGCACGGATCGCTCGGCCAGGTAACCGAACCGCCGCATGTACCAGGGGGGGTCCGATCGAACCCCTCCAAGGCACCAACGTATATATAACGTTGATGTGCCTGTCGGTGCCATTCTGCCGACGTAAATGTACATGCGGCGGTCCAAAAGAGGTTAAGCTGGCCATACACCAATCAAAGTTTGTCTGATTTCTGATATATCAGCCAAAATTCTATCAGTAAGTGGTCCAGTTGGCATTTTACTGCCAACATCCTTGAATACCAAGGTGAAAATTGCAAATCTTGGGCAAACAGTGACTGCAGTAACTGTTTGCAAGTGCCCCCCCCCCCTGTATTATGATAGCCACCTGTCATAATAAAATGGCCTCAGAAGATCTGTTTAGCAGTTTTATCTGTTAGTAGATCTATTGGTGTATGGCCAGCTTTAGGACTTAGGACTGGTAGCTTGCTGTACTGCAGCTATTTCCACACTCAGCTAATGTGTTCTGGCCTGTGGGGGGGGGGGGGGGGTTGGTCCCCCTGTCAGAACACACCAGTCAGTGCTTGGTCATTGGCTCCCAGTGCTGATCTGATGGAGATCAGCTGCTGGTTTTACAGCATGCTTGTTCGACGTTGGGCCTGCTACTGCCGGACAGGCTGCTGTAAACCTGGGCCAAATGTTTGTTGAACGCCCGATATTCAGCCCATGTGTACCAGCCTTTAGACTATCCACCACACCTGTTTTTGGTCAGCACAGGAAGCTTTACCTACTCCCTCAACATGATTGGGTAGTAAGAGTGTCTTTCAGGGAGTAGATTCATACCACCCAATCTCTAAACTCCCACGTAGAACAGAAGCTTTGCTTGTAGACATTGTGAACGTATTAAGCATGCATGGCCAAACAGAAACAAATCCCCCTGCTGCTAACCTATTGCTCCTCTATTCCAATTCCAGGTGGAAAGGGTATCTGCTAAAGTTTGACAACAAGCACAGGTTTGGTAATCCACTCCAAAATTTGCTAAAATAATCCGTATTGGACAAGTATCTCACTGGGGTACCTTTTTACTTTAAATCGAATTCCAAGTCATTCTCTTTAAAGTGTTACCCTAAAAAAAACAAAAACAGATCCTCTCCCTTAAAGTATGTTCTACAGTGCTGTGTAATTTGGCCCCTTCTATCACCTAAAAAACCTTCTTTGTCCTGCCTGGCTATGCCCTTCCCCCTGTAAACTGACCACGGTTTATCATGGTTGCTGAGCCCTGACATCGTGATCAGTTTACTTGCTTCTGTCATCCGTAGCCTTGCTCTGCGGCCTAGTCCCAAGCTCTTCTGTGAGATTCCGCCATCTGGTTGTGGCCTTTGGTATTACAAGTTAAACAGCAATTCTAATATGTAATTTTTCACTGCCATCTCCTACCTTCTAATTAGAACCCCCAAACATTATATATATTTTTTATTCTAAAACTCTAGAGAATAAAATGGCCATTGTTGCAATACTTTTTGTCACGGCGTATTTGCGCAGCGGTCTTTCAAATTGCACTTTATTGGGGAAAAAATACACTTTTTTTTAATTAAAAATAAGACAACAAATTTTTACCCAACATGTCACGCTTCAAAATTGCGTCCACTCGTGAAATGCCGACAAACTTTTACCCTTTAAAATCTCCAGGCGACGTTTAAAAAAATCTGCAGGTTGCATGTTTTAAGTTACAAAGGAGGTCTACGGCTAGAATTATTGCTCTCGCTCTAACGATCGCGGCGATACCTCACATGTGGTTTGAATACCGTTTACATATGTGGGCACCACTCACGTATGTGTTCACTTCTGCGCGTGAGCTCGACTGGACGGGGCGCGTTTTTTGGCTCCTAACTTTTTTTTAGCTGGCTCCTAGAATCCAAGCAAATTTGTGAAACCCTGATTTAAGGTACAGATTGTCCTTTTTTTTTATGATATAAGGTACAGCTTGTCCTTTTATTTTTATATATATATATATATATATATATATATAGTGAACTTTGGGGGTTCTTAAGCTCCGCGAGACAAGTGCGTAAACCGTGTCAGTAAAGCAAAGGGTCTTTATTGGCGACCAAAACAAAACAAAATAATGCTTTCTTCAGCACCAAAAACGTCACAACAAAAGTCCTGCTTGTTTCCAGCATAAATTAGAAAAGTCTTTCTTCAGCACAGAAAAAACAAGCAAAATAAAGGCACATACGTTTTTGTAAGAAGTCCTCCAGTCCTTCCCTGCAGACACAGCTTCACTTCCAAACTATTCCACCCTCTGTCAGGACTTCCTTTCCTTTTAACTCACTTCCTGGAAGTGGTTAACCCCTTGTGTGCCTGAAGCCAGGGGTCAGAAGGGGAGGCTCTCTTCCCTCCCAATTGTCGCTTCAGAGCCTCCGAAATCCCGGACCCCCAAATATCATTAAAAGAAGACAGAGAGGACTTTAAGCCCGTGCTCTCTGGAACCATTTTATCTGTACGGAACCTCTCACCCCCTTCTGGGTGACCTCCTGAACCTGTGTTTCAAATAGCCCAAACTCCAAAAATCGGCGCTATGTAGCGTCCATCCAGGACCCAACCCTGGCGTCCTGTACATAACCCCCCTCTGCCTCAACGCGGAGGTGTTGGAGGCACCACTCGCCATCATGCAGTGGACTCGGGAGAGAGCATCGGCATTCTGATGCTGTTTCCCGAGTCTGTGCTCCACCACAAAGTTAAACTCCTGCAGAGACAGAAACCACCTAGTTACCCTGGCATTGGTGTGCTTGTTCTGTCTCATCCACGTAAGAGGAGCATGGTCTGATATGAGGCGAAACTTCCTGCCTAGGAGAAAATACCGTAGGGAGTCCAAAGCCCACTTGATGGCAAGACATTCGCGTTCCACCACCGCATAGTTTTTCTCAGCTGGCGTCAGTTTCCTACTAAGGAAAACTATTGGATGCTCCTCTCGGTTGATTTCTTGAGACAGAACTGCTCCTAGCCCTTCACTTGAGGCATCTGTCTGCACTATAAAGTCCTTAGAAAAGTCCGGCGCTACAAGCACCGGGTCCTGGCACAGTGCCGTCTTAAGCATTTGAAATGCCTTTTCAGCCTCGGCATTCCATTTGATCATGACGGACTTTCAGCCTTTGGTGAGGTCAGTTAGAGGTGCCGCAATGGTGGCGAAGTTGGGGACAAACCTCCTGTAGTACCCAACTAGGCCTAAAAACGCTCTGACCTGTTTCTTTGTTAGGGGGCGGGGCCAGCCCTGTATAGCCTCTACTTTGCTCATTTGGGGCTTCACTAACCCTCTACCTACAATGTATCCAAGATACTTGGCTTCCTCCACCCCAACCGCACACTTCTCCGGATTGATGGTGAACCCTGCCCTTCTCAAGGAGTCTACCACTGCCTGTACTCGGGGAAGGTGGGAATCCCAATCCGTACTAAAAATGACAATGTCATCCAGGTAAACGGAGGCATAGCGTTGGTGGGGACGCAAAGTTTTGTCCATGGCCCTTTGGAATGTGGCGGGGGCGGAGTGTAAACCAAACGGCATTCTCTTGTACTGGAAATGACCCTCCGGGGTAGAGAAAGCTGTTTTCTCTCTGGCCTAGGTTAGGGGAATCTGCCAGTAACCTTTTGTGAGGTCCAGTGTGGTGATGTACCTGGCAGGACCCAACCTCTATCAGCTCATCTACCCGTGGCATGGGGTATGCATTGAACTTGGAGACCTCGTTGAGTTTTCTAAAGTCGTTGCAGAAGCGGAGAGTACCATTGGGTTTGGGCACCAATACGATCGGACTTTACCACTCGCTCTGCGACTCTTCGATGACCCCAAGTTCAAGCATCCTTTTCACCTCTCCTGTGAGCTTCTGGGATACGGTAGGGTTTAAGCCGCACTGTCACCTTGGGCTCGATCACAATGTCATACTCGATGACGTTGGTGAGTCCTGGCAACCCTGAAAACATGTCCCCATTTCTTTGCAGAAACTATTTTACTTGCTGGGTTTGGGGCCTAGTTAGGGTAGCTGCAACCTGCACCAGGTCGATCCCTACCTGGTCCCCTGACTGTACCGCCACCACTGCGGACACCGGTTCTCTGTCTTTCCAGAGCTTTAACAAATTTGTGATACATTTGGTAGGGTTTTCTTTTCCCTGGTGGGTGTACCCTATAGTTTACCTCAGCCACTTTCTCCACTATTTCAAACGGACCTTGCCACTTGGCCAAGAACTTGCTTTCTACCGTTGGTATTAGGACAGCTACCCTGTCACCTACTTGGAGCTGTCTCACTTTAGCCGACCGGTTATATACCCTTCTTTGGGCATCCTGAGCCTTCTGCATGTGCTCTCTTACCAGCGGCATCACTTTAGCCACCCTTTCTCGCATTTGAGAAATATGTTCCACCACGGTTTTGTGCGGGGAGGACTCACTTTCCCATTTTTTCTTTACCAGATCAAGCAACCCCAGGGGCCTCCGTCCGTACACTAGCTCAAATGGTGAGAAACCCGTGGATGCCTGTGGTACCTCCCGGATAGCGAACAATAGGGCGGGGAGCGACATATCCCAATCTTTCCCATGTTTCTGGACGACTCTTTTTAACATAGACTTCAGAGTTTTGTTAAACCTCTCAACTAGGCCATCGGTCTGCGGGTGATAGACGGACGTCCGCAACTGCTTAATCTGAAACAGCCTGCACAAGTCCGCCATCACCTTTGACATAAAAGGGGTGCCCTGATCCGTTAATATTTCCTTGGGGAACCCAGTTCGTGAGAACATTTGAAATAACTCCCGGGCAATGGCCTTAGAGGACGTTTTTCTCAACGGGACTGCTTCTGGGTATCTAGTGGCGTAGTCCAGGATGACCAATATGTATTGGTGCCCCCTTGCTGACTTTACTAGGGGTCCTACAAGATCCATAGCGATCCGCTCAAATGGGACCTCAATAATTGGCAAGGGTACTAGGGGGTTTCTATAGCGAGGCACCGGGGCAGTTAACTGGCAAACAGGACAAGACTCACAATATCTTTTAACCTCAGCCTTCACCCCTGGCCAGTAAAACCGGTCGGTTATCCTGGCCTCCGTTTTCTCCGCCCCCAGGTGTCCTAGTGCATCGTTGTGGGCTAGATCAAGGAGCATCCGCCTATACGGTTGAGGGACCAGCAACTGTTCTATGGGTTCCCCTCGGCTCTCAACCACACGATAGACTAGGTCCCCCTTCAATGCAAAATGAGGAAACCTCTGGTCTGCATCTGGTATCTGTGAAACCCCATCAATGACAGAAACCTGCTCTCGAGCATTGACCAGGGTAAGGTCCTGTAACTGGGTGGTGCCAAACGCACCCCTGGGTACGTCCAGGTCTGGATGCACTAGCTTCCCCCTGTTTCCCCCTTACCCTCCTCAACCGGGGTAAGCTCCTCGTCATCCTCCCCCAGCATGACTTGTAATGGGGAGACTCCCCCCCCCCCCCCCTCAGAGGTCAACTCGGTTTTCAGACCGGACACAAGACTATTCTTATTAGAACTAAGATTTTCTGCATTAGAGGGGTGTGTTGTGGAGGTTTCAGGCCCGGATCCCCCAGACTCTGTCCCTTCCGAACTCGGTGTCCTTAGTTCTCCTGGCAGACCCGTCTGTACCTGGTTCCATAATTCCAAAAATATTGGACAGTCCCGCCCCACTATGATATCATGTATCAGGCTTTTTACCACCCCAACCTCCTGGGTAACCAAGGTTTGACCATAGGACACAGTTACTGGGACCAAGGGGTACTCCTTGGTGTCCCCATGGATTCACACTACCCGTAGGGTCTTAGTTACTGGACCAATCCTTCCAAGTACCCGGGCATGTACCAGCATGACCATGCTACCAGAGTCCAGTAGAGCCCTGGCCGGAAGGTGGTTTACCCACACTTCACACTCGAACTGTCCGGAAGCCAGGTCAAGATGCGTGGCACACGCTCTTTGCGCATAGAAAGAGCTTCTTCGGGCAGCCTCGCAATCCATAGGCTCCTCCTGGAGCGGGCACTGTGCCCGGGTATCCCCCCAGGACCGACATCGCCAACACTGAATGTCTCCCATCTTTGGCACAGGAACCGACCTCCGTGGTTCTATGGCAGACGGTGTAGATCTGCGGACGCCAACATCTGGCAAGGCTTCTCTCCTCGGGGTAGTGGCTGGTCTGGGTGTCCTTGGCATGAGTTCCCGACGCTTGGCAGGCCCAAGGAGGTCCTCCACCACGGTGTACCGTTCGACCAGCTTGACCAGCTGGTCAGCGTTAGTAGGGTTTCCATGGCTTACCCAGCGTTGTAGGTCATCTGGTAGGGACCGTAGATACCATTCCATCACCACCCGTTCCACCATTTGTGGACCTGACAACTTTTACGGCTGCAGCCATTTTTTAACTAACTGAATTAGTTCATGCATTTGGGACCTGGGTGGTTGGTCCGATTTGTACCGCCAGCGATGCACCCTCTGAGCCCGGACAGCTGTGGTCACCACCAGGCGGGCCAGGATCTCGGCTTTTAGACGTTCATAGTCTTTGATGTGCTCAGCTGGGAGGTCAAAATAGGCCTTTTGCGGGTCACCAGTGAGAAAAGGGGAGATAATGCCGGCCCATTGGTCCCGGGGCCATGCTTCTCTCTCTGCTATCCTTTCAAAGGTGGTAAGAAAGGCTTCCACGTCATCGCTGGGTGTTAGTTTTTGCAAGAAATGGCTGGCTCTAACAGACACTGGGTTGCTAACGGCAACGGCCGATTGCTCTTGTCCCTGAGCCAGCCGCTGTACTGCCTCCTGCAAGGCAGCCACCTGTGCTTGAGTGGACTCCTGCTGGGCTGTTTTCTTGCTGCGCAGCTATAGCCTGTGCCAGGGCCTGCTGCTGCTGAGCCATCGCTTCCTCATGGCGACGGTTGGCGTCCGCTGACGCTTGCTGCTGGGTCACGGTGGCTTGTGCCAAAGCCCTAATGACCTCTTGGACCATGTCGTTGCATGCTGTTTGTAATGTCTGGGCTGACTTCACCCAAGACATGCCATAAGTAGACAGTCTCTTTAAATGTCAGTTTTTAAACGTTTTTTGCGCCTGCAGATGCACTTTGCCCGCATTCGACACCAGTTGTGAACTTTGGGGGTTTTTAAGCTCCGCGAGACAAGTGCGTAAACCGTGTCAGTAAAGCAAAGGGTCTTTATTGGCGACCAAAACAAAACAAAACAAAATAATGCTTTCTTCAGCACCAAAAACGTCACAACAAAAGTCCTGCTTGTTTCCAGCATAAATTAGAAAAGTCTTTCTTCAGCACAAAAAAAACAACCAAAATAAAGGCACATACGTTTTTAGTAAGAAGTCCTCCAGTCCTTCCCTGCAGACACAGCTTCACTTCCAAACTATTCCACCCTCTGTCAGGACTTCCTTTCCTTTTAACTCACTTCCTGGAAGTGGTTAACCCCTTGTGTGCCTGAAGCCAGGGGTCAGAAGGGGAGGCTCTCTTCCCTCCCAATTGTCGCTTCAGAGCCTCCGAAATCCCGGACCCCCAAATATCATTAAAAGAAGACAGAGAGGACTTTAAGCCCGTCCTCTCTGGATCCATTTTATCTGTACGGAACCTCTCACCCCCTTCTGGGTGACCTCCTGAACCTGTGTTTCAAATAGCCCGAACTCCAAAAATCGGCGCTATGTAGCGTCCATCCAGGACCCAACCCTGGCGTCCTGTACAATATATATATATATGGACACAACGTTATGTTAGAGGGGATAGGATGTTTTTATTGTGTTGGCTCCTTAAAGTGGTTGTTAAGCCAATAGAAATGCTAACAAGCTTTTAACAAGCTTTTGGTAATAAAGTTTGGCATACACCTCTCACATTTTGGCCAGTTCCAATCCCCTGTCGCCCCCCCCCCCCCCCCTTTTATTATTTTATTATTTGTCCATATGGACACCACGGTGGTGTAGTGAGTAGCACTCTCGCCTAGCAGTAAAACGGGTTGCTGGGGTTCGAACCACAACACCACCTGCCTGGAGTTTGCATGTTCTCCCTGTGCCTGCGTGGGTTTCCTCCGGGTACTCCGGTTTCCTCCCACACTCCAAAGACATGCTGGTAGGTAAATTGGCTTCTGCCTAAATTGTCCCCGGTATATTAATGTGTGTTAGGGACCTTAGATTGTAAGCTCCTTGAGAGTAGGGACTGATGTGATGTACATTGTATATGTAAAGCGCTGCGTTTTTTTTTTTTAATCGTATTGGCAGGCAGAGGGATCTATCATTACAGTGACTGCTGTGAATTGGACCGTTCAGATTGTAGTCTCGGTAGCACGTTTTTATCCGTATGTTGAATTGAACATAAAGGGCACAGAATGTATCCTTTACATGAATTAGAAACTTCATACCAGGAAATGATGGATAGAAGTGTCTTTTAAAGTATAATGTTCTCATTTTGATAAGCCGCCTTTTTGGTGATAAAAGGCACTGAATCTAACAAGCTCCCTGGGATCCGCACAGCACCTCCTTCCTGCGGGTAAAATAAGAAGACATTGTAATTCATTGCCAACATTGTGCTATCCGATATACAATAAGCCCTTTGTTTGGAGGACCGGAGTGTTAATCTAAACCTATTTAGAAACTTTTTAATATTACTTCTCAGGTGGCCAAAACTGAAAATTATAAATTTGGCCAGAAAAGCTTTTTCTGCTTAATTGTTTAATGTTAGGATGTAAATGAGTGCATAAACCTTGACTTTGAGCCTTTTTTATTGTGCTTATGCTATTAACCGTGTCCGGTGATTAGAGTTAAATGGGATTAGACTATGACCCTCTGCCCTAAAATAGAGATCAGAGATTAGGTTGGTGTAAACGACAGTGAATGTTCTATAGATTATATAACGGTAACGGGGTTAATATTTGTTAAAGCCCCGCCAAACCCCACCCACTTTTATTATTTTTTCTCGCTTCTCCTATGACTCTCATTTTCCCAGAGAGAATAAATATCAGCAAGGTTACAAGCAAGGTAATCTTATGAATACAAATACCATTGGTGCCACGCACAATAGTGCTAACCACAAATACATGAGTGTACCAAGGTAAATGCATGTAAATCACAAAATATCAAACAAGAGACATATATATATATATATATAAAATTATACACACACACACAGTACAGACCAAAATTTTGGACACACCTTCTCATTCCAAGAGTTTTTTCTTTATTTTCATGACTATGAAACTTGTAGATTCACACTAAAGGCATCAAAACTATGAATTAACACATGTGGAATTATACATAACAAAAAAGTGTGAAACAACTGAAAATATGTCGTATTCTAGGTTCTTCAAAGTAGCCACCTTTTGCAGCAGACACATCTCTAGAACAACTGATAAGAGGAGACTGTGTGAATCAGGCCTTCATGGTAGAATATCTGCTAGGAAACCACTGCTAAAGAAAGGCAACAAGCAGAAGACTTGTTTGGGCTAAAGAACACAAGGAATGGACATTAGACCAGTGGAAATCTGATGAGTCCAAATTTGAGATCGTTGGTTCCAACCACCGTGTCTTTGTGCGACGCAGAAAAGGTGAACGGATGGACTCTACATGCCTGGTTCCCACCGTGAAGCATGGAGGAGGAGGTGTGATGGTGTGGGGGTGCTTTGCTGGTGACACTTGGGGATTTATTCAAAATTGAAGGCATACTGAACCAGCATGGCTACCACAGCATCTTGCAGCGGCATGCTTTTCCATCCGGTTTACGTTTAGTTGGACCATCGTTTATTTTTCAACAGAACAATGACCCCAAACACACCTCCAGAATGCCAAGAGTGTGCAAAGCAGTAATCAAAGCAAAAGGTGGCTACTTTGAAGAACCTAGAATATGACATATTTTCAGTTTCACACTTTTTTGTTATGTATATAATTCCACATGTGTTAATTTATAGTTTTGATGCCTCCAGTGTGAATCTACAATTTTCATAATCATGAAAATAAAGAAAACTCTTTGAATGAGAAGGTGTGTCCAAACTTTTGGTCTGTACTGTTTGTATGTGTGTGTGTAATATATATATACACACACGTATGTGAGTATACCCCCTCACATTTTTTGTAAATATTTTATATCTTTGTGACAGCACTGAAGAAATGACACTTTGCTACAATGTAAAGTAGTGAGTGTACAGCTTGTATAACAGTGTAAATTTGCTGTCCCCTCAAAAAATAACTCAACACACAGCCATTAATGTCTAAACCGCTGGCAACAAAAGTGAGTACACCCCTAAGTGAAATTGTCCAAAGTGTCAATATTTTGTGTGGCCACTATTCTTTTCCAGCACTGCCTTAACCTTCTTGGGCATGGAGTTCACCAGACGACATCACAGAGATGGTGAATGTTGAAGACCTTGCGCTCCACCTTCCCCACAGATGCTCAATAGGGTTTAGGTCTGGAGACATTCTTGGCAAGTCCATTGCTTTTATCCCTGACATGTCTCATCTGTTCCTTGGCCTTCATTATGCTGTTTGTTCACTAAGGGCTCTTTCACACATGCCAATTATCTGCCACTTTGTGTTGGTCTATCACCAGAAATCCCCAACATTTTTTTTTTATGTTTTTGGTTCAGGTGCTCCTGTCAGATTTTTTTTTTATGCTGACCTGAACGGGTGCTCTGTGCAGCTCTAGGGAGCCATGGATGTCAGCAGTGATATGCACGCTGGGGGGGGGGAATTCTGTACTAACCATGTAAGGTTAGTCCAGCGATCTCCCGTTCTGATAGGTGGACGGCCCCCCTACCAGAACACTTGTATTGGCGCTCTCTGCCATTGGCTGAGAGCGCTGATTGGGAGTCAATCGGCTGCTGTTTTTTTTAGCATGCAAGCCCAACAGAAGCCAGCCAAATGGCCGAGCTTCTGTTAGACAGACCAATGTCACACAGAGAATGTCAGCAGTTGGTTTTTTTTTGCACTGGCAAATGTTTCTTGACATTCTGCCTATGTAGATGGAAAAAAAAAAATCACTTGGTCACTCTAGAGCACTGCTCGTAAACACTGTCCTCAGGGCCCACTAACAGGCCAAATTTTATGTATTACCCTGGGAAGATGCAGACTAGAATACTGCAATCACTGCGCAGCAAATGATATCACCTGTGATGAATTTCAGTAATCTTGCAAACTGAGGACAAGGTTGATGACCACTGCTCTAGAGAAGAGATTTTTGGGTGAAAAAAAAAAAAAAAAAAACGCCTAACGTCACCTAAACCTGTGTAAGGTAGTCTAAACGTGTGTTAACGCGTTTAGATCCTGAGCATTTTTTTTTTTTTAAATTCATTTCAGAATGAATTAATATTGTGGCCATTGAAATGAATAAAGTCCCGAAGCTCCTGACGCACCTAAACACATTTTGTAGAAGACCTGGCGTAAGAATGTGTTTTTGCAGCTGCTTTTCTCCTGCCAGTGGAAAAACTTTTAGAAGAGCCTCAGTGTGCATTAAAGGGGTTGTAAAGGTACAAGTTTTTTTACCTTCATGCATCCTATGCATGAAGGTAAAAAAACATCTAGCAGCACCGCCCCCCCCCGAGCCCCCGTTGTACTTACCTGACCGTTCGAATCTCCCGGGCGCGTCCACGTCGTCCTCTTCGGTTCCCAGCCTGGCCGTTGATTGGCTAGGCTGGGCGGATTGATAGCAGCGCAGCCATTGGCTAGCGCTGCTGTCAATCAGGGCGGATGACGCAGCGCGCTGGGGGGCGGAGCCGAGTGATACAGTCGGCGGCTATGGCCGCCGCTGTATCACGGGAGCGCGCTTGCAAAAGCTTTCCTCCATGCGAGCGCCCTCGCATGAAGAAGGAAAGCTTTTGCGAGTAGGAGCCCAGACAGCCGCTGAGGGACCCCAGAAGACAGGTTTTCGGGCCACTCTGTGCAAAACGAACTGCACAGTGGAGGTAAGTATCACATGTTTGTTATTTAAAAAAAAAAAAATCCCTGACTTTAGTGACCCTTTAAGCCTAAACGGGTCTGAAGCTTGCTAGCGGATTTTTTTTATTATTAATTATTTAAAGGGATTGTAAAGGCACAAGGTTTCTTTTTATCTTAATGCTTTTTTTTATCTTAAGAAAAATAACCTGTGTGCAGCATCCCCACAATTATTTCCCTGCAACATCGCTGGATAGGGCTCAGGTGTGTCTCAGCCGCCCAGGACTCCCCTCCTTATTGGCTGAGACAGCAGTGCGACACGATTGGCTCCCGCTGCTGTCAATCAGGAGAGAGAAAGGCGGGGCCGGCTGTGTTTGAATAGACACAGGGAGCTGTGACTCGGTTTGGGTGACCCAATAGCAAGCTGCTTGCCGTGGGGGCACTCAACAGGAGAAATTGGCAAGGAGTGCTGAAGAGGGGCTTGAGAATCCGGACTGCTCTGTGCGAAACAAACTGTACAGAGCAGGTAAGTATGACGCATTTGTTATTAAAAAAAAAAAAAGGACTTTTACAATCACTTTACCAGTAGTGTTTTATTGAATTAGTACAACATTACCAAAAAACAGCGGTAACGTGCAAGCCAAACAAAGTGATCAAAGGGTGAGACGCATGTTTCATATCAAAAACATTACATTAAAAATCTAAGCTACAGCATGCAGATTATAAAAGGATGTTCCACGGGGGGAGAGATCGGGAGGGAGGATAAAAAAGGGGTTGGAAAGAAGGAAGAGGATGGGGGTGGGGGCATAAAATCAATACCAAAAATTCTGAGTTAGAAGAACTAAGATATAAAAGAAACCATGCCTTTTCACTAGCAGTCTTTTTAAAGTGACAATCGGTCCTAAATCTGTGTGTAAAGCTGAATTTCACATCTATAATGGGGCTTTCTTACATAGACAAATGTGTTGAGTGCTTTTAACAGGTATAATGATCATGAGATCTCTATTTTTATTCTCCATATTTGCAGGCCTGATTCACCCGGACCTCTACTTTGTTAGATTGGTGGCCACTTCCCTGCAGTAGTTCTGTTGCGGTGAAGTAATTACATTGCACCTCGTTGTAGTGGGCGGACCTGGGAGTCCTATACTCCCAGTCTGATCCTCCAAACATTCATGATCCGTCCGCTCTCTACCATCACTTTAGCCCAACAAGCTCAACCCACACACCCAGGCCATTGCTTTTGCATTTTTCATTTAATTATGGAAAATTTAGTGCAGTTTACCTGCATAGATGTGATGTGGGAGACGACAAAAAAGCACTCCTCCCAACGCACGGAAGTACACACGCCTCTCCCCGCTCTTCAGCTCCTGGGACTGATCGCGGGACTCCGGCAGCGATCGTGTCCCACGGTCACGGAGCTTCGGACAGGGTCGTGGGCGCATGCCCACGAACCACGGCTGGGCATTTAACAATCACGTACAGGTACAAGATTGTGCCCAGCCGTGGCATTCTGCCGTCGTATACCGGCGTTAGGCGGTCCTTAAAGGGTCACTAAAGGAAATTTTTTTTTTTAGCTAAATAGCTTCCTTTACTGCAGTGCTGTTTTCGTGTCCTCCTTGTTCGTTTTTGCTTTGATGTTGCTGTAATCCTTCTCTGATCTCCACACTTCCTGGTTGTCTGTTTCCTTAGAACCACAGTCCTGGGAGCTTTCTCACTGTGGTCACTAATCAAGGACGTGTGATTACTGTGTGTAAACTGAAAGTAGATTGGACTGAGGGGTTTTAGACAAACCATCACTGCCCTCTATTGGCTCTGTACGTCAGAGAGACAGGAAACGGCAGAAACGAAACTAGAACTGTAGGTTCATTATATGATTGATTTTTATATATTTTTATTCATTTTTAAAAGGAATCGGTTAACTATTATGTCTCTATACCCTGTAAACAGTATTTTCAGCCCAAATTTTTTTTCCTTTAAGTGGTTAATGTGGACCTAAAGTCTGCAGTACTCCTTTCAGCATCTCTTCTACTTTTGGTTTCTTTAGCCTGCCAGTCTTTTATCTTCTCCATTGGCTGGCACGGGATGACCTCGCTCCCGCACAGGAGGTCAAAGTGAAGAAATATCAGCACACCAAGGATTTCTGGAAAGGGTCCAATGCTTTATTTTCAAGGTCACATGGTAAACCTACGGGCACATTTGGAGCTTGTGTGGTTCCGAAACGTTGCCATATGTTTACCATGTGACCACGAAAATAAAGCTTTGGACCCTTTCGAGGGAATCCTGGGTGTGCTTATGAGATTTCTTCATTTGGATCGTCCATGCTTTCCAGCCTTTGGTCATTACAGCACCCAGCATTTTCAAGCAGCCATTTTCTTGAGCGTGTGCGTGGGGGGAATATTGTGGTTTTTTGTTTTTTTTTGTGCAGGAGGTCCGTCATCCCAGCACATCAGGATCAGCGTACATTCTTAAAGACTGCAAGTAGGTAGGTAGGTTTAGTTTATTGTAGAGGGGGCATTGCACGTCTTTCCTGCAATAAAGAGCCTCCCTGCTCCCAGTTTTTGAAAAGGAGACTTTAGTCCCATTTTAACATAAAACCTAAAGGGGCATTATAATACTCAATAATAAAGTGGCACAAAGTTGGTGAAAGTTCTGCAAATGATGTGTACACCTTGCTGTGCGCGTCACTCCTTATACAACCCAAAGCCGTGTGTACAAGATCTTGGGTTACATTCCTAGAAATTGAATGACAATTATTGGTATCTTTTTCCACATGTGTTGGTGTCAGAGGGGCCATGTGATTGTTGCAGCCCTTGCCCTGTGATTTATATTTTTTGGAGTTAGTTGAGTGCACTGCAGATATTTATTGATCATAAAGCAATATAACTTTTACTGCTAGTTATGTCCTGTTAATAGCAAAGCCATTCAGTTCTATTAAAGCTCATATCCAGACAAATATTAACTCCCCTCTTCCACTCTCCTCTATCTAACCTATCCTGCATGTTTTTTTTTTTTTTGTTTTTGTCTTTACCTAGTGGAGTAAGGTAAACTTACCCAAACGTTGCCATCAAGGTCTCTTGCCAGTGCGGTTTGCAGGTGTCGGGAACTGATAATCCCATAATGCAGTTGTACCTGCACTGGCTAGTATTCCCAAAGTTGCCTTATTGATGTCAATGTTGCAGTTCCTCCTCTAGATCCTGAGAAAACCCCGGTGCTGGACAGCAAATAGGAAGTGTTCACATCATACAGGTAGCAACATGGACTCCCCTGAAGAAAGAACTAGCCTCCTGTAAACAGAAGACTCCAGGACTGTAGTGTCACGTGACCACAGTTTTTGAGTGAGAAAAGGACATTTTAGGATATTTGTTTTTGGTAATGCCAGCAATCGCTTATAAGCGGGGTGGGGGAAGTATGGGGGGGGGGAGGGTAACCTTCACTTTAGGGTGAGGTTTGTAGTCCATTCTGCTCCATTTAGGATTTGCGTCAAACACAAATAAATCCATGGGTCAGATTGAGTGGAACAAATCTGCTGCAATAAAGTGATCACTTTACGTCTCCTGAAAATCATGTCTGTGTTATTCCAGAAAAATATAATAGCAGCTTGTTACTTAAAGCAGCTGGCCCATTAAAAAAATATATTAAAAGCCAGCAGCTACAAATACTGCAGCTGCTGACTTTTAATATTAGGACACTTACCTTTCCTGGAGTCCAGCGACGTCCGCAGCAGAGGACGAGCGTTCGCTCGTCTCTCTGCTGCTCCCCCCTCCATCCACGGTGAGGGAACCAGGAAGTGAAGCGCTCCGGCTTCACTGCCCAGTTCCCTACGGCGCATGCGCGAGTCGCGCTGCACCCGCCGATTGGCTCCCGCTGTGTGCTGGGAGCCGAGAGTTCCCAGCACACAACGGGAAAAACTGCGGGCCGGAAGTGGGTGCAGATACCTGTCTTTAGACAGGTATCTGCACCCCCCTCCCCCCTGAAAGGTATCAAATGTGACACCGGAGGGGGGGAGGGTTTCCGATCAGTGGAGATCCGCTTTAACCACTTTCTTACTGGGCACATATACCCTCTTCCTGCCCAGGCAAAATTTCAGCTTTTGGCACTGTCACGCTTTGAATGACAATTGCGCGGTCGTGCGACGTGGCTCCCAAACAAAATTGACGCCCCCCCCCCCCCCCCCACCACCACAAATAGAGCTTTCTTTTGGTGGTATTTGATCACCTCTGCGGTTTTAATTTTTTGCGCTATAAACAAAAATAGAGCGGAAGTTTTGAAAAAAAAAACAATATTTTTTGTTATAATATTCCATTTAAAAAAAAAAAACAAGCGTATAGTAATTGGTTTGCGCAAACGTTATAACGCCTACAAAATAGGGGATAGAATTATTGCTTTTTTACTAGTAATGGTGGCCAATCTGCAATATTACGGCGGACACTTTTGACACATTTTTGGGACCATTCACATTTATACAGCGCACATTTCTATAAATATGCACTGATTACTGTATAAATGTGACTGGCAGGGAAGGGGTTAACACTAAGGGGCGATCAAGGGGTTAAATATGTTCCCTGCTAGGTGATTCTTACTGTGGGGGAGGGGGACTGACTGGGGGAGGTGACCGATGGTTGTCCCTATGTACAAGAGACACACCATCTGTCTCCTCTCCCTAACAGGACGTGGATCTCTGTGTTTACACACGGAGATCCACATCCCTGGCTCCGTGACTGCCGATCGTGGGAGCCTGCCGAAAATCGTGGCCACCAGGCACGTGCATCAGCATGGCAGATTAGAGCCACCTTGCCACCCGTAAGTAGTCGGCTGCCAGATAGCAAGTGGTTAAAGTGGATGTAAACCCGATATATTTTTCTTCATGTCACAATGTAGAGTATAAGGTTTCCTATCATCTGTGCCCAGTCTTGCCACACAGAGTTAATCCCGCTCTGAGCAATCCTCTTTTATTGTTCAGTAAAATAAAACTGACTTATAGAGAAATACCTTAGTCCGTTCGGCCCCCTTGCTGTGAGTGAGGCCTTGTACACACGAGGGAATATTTCCGCTGAACATGGTCCGACGGACCATTTCAGCCGAAAAATCCGCTCGTGTGTAGGGGCAAATGGACCGTTTTGGCCGGATTCCTCCGGCGGAAAAATTCCAAAGCATGCTTTGGAATTTTTCCGCCAGAGAGCTGTCCGTCAGATATGTCCCCTGGTTAGTACGGCAAACCAGCGGACATATCTGCCCGCACATGCGTCGTATCCTGTGAATGGATCCGACGCATGCGCGCGGAAGTGTTTACTTCCTGGTGCGGTGACGTGGCGGTCACGTGGCGGCGTCAACGTCACCGCCACGTCACCGCGCTGTCTGCCGGCGGGGAATTTGATCCGATGGTGTGTACAGCCATCGGATCAAAGCAATCCGGCGGACAGATCCGATGGGAACGGTCCGTCGGACCGTTCCCATCGGATAAATTCCCTCGTGTGTACAAGGCCTGACAGGTTATTTACATATCTCATGCACTAGTCTGGAGACAGGCATTATTAATTCCCACCCCCACTTCTTTTCTGAAGTCATGTGGTTACTTTTCTGGATTTTGACTGGCTGTTAGTGATCATAGCAGAATTTAGTGTAACGAATACACAGGAAAAAATGCATGTTGACCGTCGTTGAGAACCCTTCACTGGCTGCCAGTAAAGGACAGAATTGTTTTTAAAACACTCTGTCTGACTCATAAATGCATCCATGGGAAGGCTCCGCAATATCTATGCGAAAAGATAGAAGCCCACAATTCCAATCGCGTTCTGCGATCCACCGACCAAAATCTGGTCAAGATACCCAAAGCCAGATACAAGTCCAAAGGAGAAGGAAGGTTTGCTTTCCAGGGTCCCAGACAATGGAACGCTTTACCTACCAGCATTCGGTTGGAGGAAAACCACCTGAGCTTCAGAAGACAGATAAAAACTCTGCTCTTTTGATGACCACAGAGACAGAAACAACAAGCGCCCAGAGGCGATTCAGTTCGCATGTGCCGCGCTATATACGTTTTTCATTCATTCAAGGGGAGTGTAGAGGTGGACGGGGAGTATACTGACATCACGACTCCACCCACAGAGCTCCAGACAACAGATCCACCCACAGAATCTGCAGTTTTTTTAGTTCTTATAACAGACAGAGGGGAGACATTTGACAGGTAAGGATACATGCAGGAGGCATCTATATCCTTTATAGATCAGCACTATGGCAGGAGTTTAGAATGGATGAGAGCGGGTTTACATCCACTTTAACAGTATATTAATAACTGCAAATTTGTATCCCAGTTGCCTACCTTTCTAACACATTCAGCTGCACGATTATATGAGGAAATTACGATTTTTACCAACTGGAGAACATCATGAAGCTTCAATCAGATTCAATTCTTTAATTTGGTTTAAAGTAACCCTGCTTAGAATAAAATAAAATAAAACATCAAATTTTCATGCAAAAGGACTGTTCTTTTTTTTTTTTGTTAACCTTCCCTCCCACAAAAACTACAGCTAGCAAATAGTGGACACCATTATTTCAAAGCTGAACCGCTATATATATATATATATATAATTTCTTGATCGTACATCACGGGACACAGAGTGCATAGTCATTACATATGGGTTATATGGGTACCTTCAGGTGTGGACACTGGTGTAATCAACTTCACAGGAAGTTCCTCCCTATATAACCCCCTCCCACTGAGAGTGCTTTAGTTTTTTCGCCAGTGTCTTAGGTGTTGGTCACGTCTAGCTGTCCCTCGGAGGTCTCGGGACCCAGGATAGCTAGCCGGATCCGTCCGAAGTGCTTCAGAGCCAAGATGTACGGTACCCGGGCCCTGCTGGAGTGGGGTTTTGCCTATAATGCCTCTCCTTGGAGGGCTGGATTCTGGGCTCCAGTGCCTTAGTCTCTTCCAAGAACTAAACGCTACTGATGCCAGGATGCTATATAGGTCCAGGGGTGTGGGTTCCTTAACACAGGACCCCGGTCCCTGAAGGTCCAAGACAATACCCACGGAGATGGGGGAAGGTTGGGCCTCTTGCATTTTGCAATACCCTGCGGCGTGGAGCAGGTAAGAGGGAACCTGCGGGACTTGGTTCGACAGTAGGTATCCCCCTGGGGGTTCTGGGTTGGCTAACAGTATGCTGGTGCATCAGCCACTATCTCCACTATGTCTGTTGAGGCAGGATGGGATTCTAATGTTTACCCAGATAACGTGTAGATATATGTATACTTGTGTAAGTTATATATTTGCTACTCACCCCAGGTCTGCCTGTTAACACTGATACTGCAACCCCACATGTTTTAAAGAGGAAATTGCTGGTAAAAACTCCTGTTTCTTAGGAAGCCCAAGGGGACAGCTTCCTCGCTGTGTGTGCACTACAATAAGATTAGTGCTTACCTGGTGTCTGTTGGTGCTGCATAACGCTGGTCCATGTTGTTCCTCTGCTCTGCTTCCTCCATGTGGTTTCAGCGTGGGGGGCGCGATTGTGCGCGCGTGTGTGTGCGCGCGCATGTGTGCGCGTGCACGCCGCCTTTTATAGCGTCGGCGTGCGTCGGGGGGGGGGCGGGCCAGCAGCGTCAGGGTCTGTATAAAGGGAAAACTTCTCTCTGGCTGGTCTTTCCCTCCTGGAGGCAGAGGAAGAAAGGATACAGAGCGTGCAGCTGGGTCTTTTGGCCACACAGGGACACCTAGTGGCGGTTTTGTGGATCTTCAGGTCTAGGACTTAGGTCCACTATTGACCAGAAAAAAAAAAAAAAAAACCTTTTTTTGCTTAAAGGGACTCAGCCTTAGATCCAGCAGTATCTGAGTCTACCTTGGACTCCGGCTAACGGGCATTGGTGTGTCAATACTCACAGGTTTCCTCAGTATTGCCACCTCCCAGGCGGGTAAAAAAAAAAAAGAAAAAGAGAGAAATTAGTTCTTTTTCATTTTCCTCATACCTGCCCTCATATTGGTTACTCCTAGCTGCAACAGTCAGGTGTTGGCTATAGGGGTGACCCAAGGTTGTACAATGGCTCCAAAGGGATCTGGACCAGCCAAGGCTGCTAAAGGTGCCAAAAAGCAAAAGGGGTCTCCATCGGGGTCAGAGGATTTGGGCCAGGCTTCTACGGCCCCACCCTCGCCAGTCAGGACACCGAGTGGCATAGTACAAGAGCCATTGGGGGTACTGGGGGCAGAGGCGGCCCCCGATCCACCCATTCCCGTTTACGTGACGGAAGAAATGCTAGCAGCCACCATGAGTGGGCTAGAGAAAAGGTTAACTGCGTTGCTTTCCCGTCCTTGCCCAAGTAGCAAGCGGGCTAGATCCCCCTCACCCAGTGTGGGGTTTTCAGATGCGGAGGTCTCCTCTTCAGAGGAACGGGACCCACAAGGGGATCAGGCAGACCCAAGTCCCAACGGTTCAGACAGAGAAAATTCCACTATAGATGAATATTTTTCGGCCTCTCAAGCGGAGGGCCTGTGGATCCAGTCTTTGACAGATATGGTTCGCACTGCCTTTAAACTTCCAGTGCCAGATCTAGTAGCCCCGGAGGTATCCTCATTGGGTTCTTTAAAGGCTCCATTAACTTGTGCATCTTTTCCAATGCACCCCCTTCTGCGGAACGTGATTTACCAGGATTGGGCTCGACCTGATAGAATCTTTGTCCCTCCTAAAAGATTCTCTATTCTCTACCCTATGGAAGAGGAATATGTAAAGAAATGGGCTCTCCCTACAGTGGACGCAGCCATTTCCTGCGTGAATAAATCCCTGACTTGTCCGGTTGAAAATGTCCATATGTTCAAGGATCCGGTCGACAAGAAATTCGAGACCCTACTGAAAGCAGCTTTCACCTCAGTAGGTGCCATGGTTCAGCCAGCAGTAGCAGCCATTGGTGTTTGTCAGGCCTTGAAGGATCAGGCAAAACATATATTAAAGGACATGCCGGCTCAGCATACTCATGAATTAGCAGAATTCCCTAGGGCTCTCTGCTTTGCAATAGATGCTATTAAGGACTCCATCCAACAGGCATCCCGTTCATCTCTACTGATGGTTCACATGCGTCGTCTTTTGTGGCTAAAGAACTGGTCAGCAGAGGCACCCTGCAAAAAGCTTTTAGCAGGGTTTCCCTTTCATGGGGGAAGACTATTCGGGGAAGACCTAGATAAATATATCCACACCATATCAAGTGGAAAAAGTACTTCCTTACCGGTCAAGAAAAGACCGCGTGGGCCCACGTTTAAACGACAGGCCATTGTAGGCTCGGCCCCTTCGACTTCTCGTCAGTATCGACGGCCTCCCGGGCGTTCAGCAGTTAATAGCCGCCCACAGGGACAAGCCGCGGCAAACAAGAGGCCCTGGTCTCGCAAGCCGGCTAAACCAGTCATCAAGTCAGATTCATGAAGGGGCGCCCCCACTCTCTTGGGTGGGGGGGAGGCTTCAGTTTTTCTCCGAAGTCTGGAAGGCCAGAATTCCCGACGCTTGGGTTCGGTCCGTAGTAGCCTCAGGCTACAAACTAGAGTTTCGAGAAATCCCCCCTCCTCATTTTCAGTGGTCAAGTCTTCCAAGCGACCCGTTAAAGAGGGCCTCTCTCGTAAAGGCGTTGGATCGCCTCTTGCTCCAAGGAGTAATTGTAGAAGTACCAACCCAAGAAAGGGGTCTGGGATTCTACTCCAACCTTTTTGTTATACCAAAACCCAATGGCGACGTCAGGCCTATATTAGACCTCAAACGCCTAAATCGCTTTCTAAGGATTCAGACCTTTCGTATGGACTCCATACGTTCAGTGACAGCCAGCCTGCATCAGGGCGACTTCCTAGCATCTATAGACATAAAGGATGCATATCTGCATGTGCCGATTTACCCAGCACATCACAAGTTTCTTCGTTTTTACGATAAATCAAAGTCATTACCAGTTCGTAGCCCTCCCTTTCGGGTTGGCAACAGCTCCACGGGTATTCACAAAGGTGTTAGCCCCGGTGCTAGCCGTCCTAAGGACAGAAGGCATCTTGGTCCTAGCATACCTGGACGATCTCCTGGTTATCGACAGTTCAGCTTCCAACCTCAATCATGCAGTAGTCCGCACAGTGCGGCATCTAGAAGAGTTCGGGTGGATTGTGAACCAAGAAAAATCAAGGTTACAACCCACAAGACAGTTGGAATATCTAGGCTTTCGGTTAGATACAGAATGCCAGAGGGTATTTTTACCTCAAAAGAAGATCAGGTCGTTGATTCAAACGATTCAAATAGTCTTAGGCAAAAAGAAGCCGACTATTCGCCTATGCATGCGACTGCTGGGAAAGATGGTGGCCGCCTTCGAAGCAGCGCCCTATGCCCAGATCCATACCAGAATTCTGCAAGCAGCTATTCTCTCTGCTTGGAACAAGTCCATACAGGCATTAGACCGTCCATTAGTTCTTTCCCCAGGAGTCAGGCACAGCCTGTACTGGTGGCTGATCCCTCAAAAATTATCAAAAGGGAAAACCTTTTGCCCCATCTCGTGGAAAATAGTAACCACAGATGCCAGCCTAACAGGTTGGGGGGCAATCTTAGGAAAACGGACCCAGCAGGGACAGTGGTCAGAGGCAGAAAGTCTGCTTCCCATCAATGTCCTAGAGATCAGAGCTGCTCGGTTGGCCCTGGTCGCCTGGACTCTTCCCCTGCAGGGTCTGCCAGTAAGGATACAGTCCGACAATGCCACGGCGGTGGCATACATAAACCACCAGGGGGGCACAAGGAGCCTAGCGGCTCAAAGGGAAGTAAACCTGATTTTTTCATGGGCCGAAGCCCATGTACCCTGCATCTCAGCAGTGTTCATCCCAGGGATAGACAATTCTCAAGCAGATTTTTTGAGTCGTCAACAGTTACTCCCGGGAGAGTGGTCTCTTCACCCCCAGGTATTCCAAGAGATTTGCCAAAGATTCAGAGTTCCCGATGTGGACATCATGGCAACAAGATTCAACAAGAAATTGGACAAATTCGTATCCCGAGCCAGGGACCCCTCGGCCTACGGGACCGATGCGTTGGTTTGCCCCTGGCACCAGTTTTCTCTCCTGTATGCGTTCCCTCCGCTACAGATGATTCCCCGCCTTCTACGAAGGATCAGGGTGGAGCGCAGGCCGGTGATCCTGGTGGCCCCAGCCTGGCCCAGAAGGGCTTGGTACGCACTCATCGTGAGGATGTCAGTAAGGGCACCGTGGCCACCCCCCCTGCGCCCAGATCTGCTGTCTCAGGGCCCGATCTACCACCCTGCTTCACAGCAGCTAAATTTGATGGCTTGGCGGCTGAATCTCTAATTCTTAAGGGCAGAGGCCTCTCTGCCCAAGTCATATCTACGTTAATTCAAGCTAGAAAGCCAGTCTCTAGAAATATCTATTA
The DNA here is from genome assembly GCA_029574335.1 of Rana kukunoris. Taxonomy (NCBI): domain Eukaryota; kingdom Metazoa; phylum Chordata; class Amphibia; order Anura; family Ranidae; genus Rana; species Rana kukunoris. The sequence goes on from CM056051.1 coordinate 39,707,305, forward strand.
CAGAGTCTGGAGAACCTATGTGGAGTGGTGCGAGTCTCAAGGAGGGCATCCTCGCAAGTTTTTTATTGACAGGATCTTGCGATTCCTCCAGGTTGGCGTTGACAAGGGGTTGGCTCTTAGTACTCTAAAGGGGCAGGTGTCTGCCTTATCGATATGGTTTCAAAGGCCTTTGGCCACACATTCGCTTGTGAAAACCTTTTTGCAGGGGGTCTTGCATGTAAATCCCCCTATTAGAGCTCCCCTCTGCCCCTGGAATTTAAATCTGGTCTTGTCAGCTTTACAAAGACAGCCGTTTGAACCTCTGAAAGAAATCCCTCTTGTGCTGCTAACCCGAAAGTTGGTTTTCTTGGTGGCTATGGCTTCGGCCAGAAGGGTCTCCGAGCTGGCAGCCTTGTCTTGCAGGGAACCGTACCTGATTCTGCATAAGGACAGAGTGGTTCTGCGGCCTCAGCCTTCTTTCCTTCCTAAGGTCATATCCAGTTTTCACTTGAATCAGGACCTAGTCCTACCATCCTTCTTTCCTACTCCCCAGTCCAGAGAGGAAAGATTGCTTCATACTTTGGATGTGGTCCGAGCCATGAGGGTTTATCTCAAGGCTACAGAAAAGATTCGGAAAACAGATGTGCTTTTCGTTCTTCCGGATGGCCCCAAGAAGGGTCAGCCGGCTGCCAAGTCTTCCTTGGCTAGGTGGATTAAGCAGCTGATTTTTCAGGCCTATGGTCTGAAGCGCGTTCCACCGCCCTTATCAGTTAAGGCCCATTCTACGAGGGCCATGAGTGCCTCTTGGGCGGCACACCATCAGATCTCTATGGCACAGGTTTGCAAAGCGGCAACCTGGTCTTCCGTACATACGTTTACTAAATTTTATAAGTTGGACGTCACAAAGGCTGCGGACGCAGGATTTGGGCAGGCGGTCCTACGGGCAGCAGTATAGAATCCTCTGGCCCGGTTCACGCCCCCTTTTTTTCTGTTGGTGGAGCTATTTTACCTCCTGATATATTTTCTGTTTGGCTATTTTTGGCCTTACGGTCTCCCTCCCTTCATGGAGCATTGCTTTGGGACATCCCATATGTAATGACTATGCGCTCTGTGTCCCGTGATGTACGATCAAGAAAAAGGGATTTTTAATAACAGCTTACCTGTAAAATCCTTTTCTTGGAGTACATCACGGGACACAGAGCTCCCACCCCTCTTTTTGGGGAACATTGTGTAACCTCAGAGAAATTGCTTGCTACAAAACTAAAGCACTCTCAGTGGGAGGGGGTTATATAGGGAGGAACTTCCTGTGAAGTTGATTACACCAGTGTCCACACCTGAAGGTACCCATATAACCCATATGTAATGACTATGCGCTCTGTGTCCCGTGATGTACTCCAAGAAAAGGATTTTACAGGTAAGCTGTTATTAAAAATCCCTATATATATATATATATATATATATATATATATATATATATATATATATATATATATATATATATATATATATTCTCAAGTAAAGTTGATCTGTAGTTGTCCCAGTACAGATATATTAGATACATACATTTTTTGCATGTTTTATGTTGTGAAATGCATTTATTAGCTGGGAATTCCAAGACTTTGGATTTGAAATAACTAGTAGTATCCCCCAATTACAGCCTGTGCAAAGCAGTCAGGAAATGTCAGTGGGCATTTTATGTAGAAGCCCTATGGGTTAGAACAGCACAGTAGTATTGGGCCCCATGTACACGGGACGCTGCTAAACATATGTTCAGAGGCAGTTGGACGCTTTTGTCAACTGCCGCTGAACTCATTCAATGTTATCCTATGTGACCATGTACACAGTCTTGTTTATTGCTGTTTTTAGGCAGTTGCGTTTTAACAGCGTTTCTTTGAAAGCAAAATGGCTTCAGACGCAGAAGATTTCCAGGTTTCAGACGCCTAAAGCCCTGTACACACGGTCCAATGAAAACAGACTGATGGACTTTTTTTTTTATCGGACAACCCGATCGTGTGTGGGCCCCGTTGGTGAAAAAAAATAGAACATGTTTTAAATTTTTCCTATGGATAAAAAACCGAAGGATCGTCTGTGTGGAAATCCATGAATGCTCAGAATCAAGTCGACGCATGCTCGGAAGCATTGAACTTCATTTTTCTCAGCATGTCATAGTGTTTTACATCACTGCGTTTGGACACGGTCAGATTTTTAACCGATGGTGTGTAGGCAAGACTGATGAAAGTCAGCTTCATCGGATATCTGACTAAAAAATCCACTGGATTAGATTCCATCAGATATCCGATCGTGTGTACAGGGCTTTGGACATCCACAGTAGTATTACATTTACAGACCATGCAGCATTGGGTGTTGAGTGGGTGGAGCATTTTTTTTTTTTTTGCTCCCCCCCCCCCCCAGAGCATGTTTATATTATCACTCTGCTTTCATTTGGGTTCAAGAATGGCTCCAGATTGAGTGCAAAGTAGCGGGGGAAATCATAAAACATGGGAATACTTTCATTAAAAAAAAAGCTAGTCCAGTTAAATTATATAAAGCATTACAGGCCAGTGACTAAGCTAACTGTGGGGAAAAGTAAAGCTACTAATTTGGCTATATGTCTATGCAAAGTCTGCCATGCATAGATCATAGATGCCATGCATAGATCAAAATATGCCCAGTTTGGTAGTGATCGGACGAATTTTGATTTATGTATGGTCAGGCTGATTGTACCTGAGTCGATCCATGAATAAACTTGGGAACAACTGCCCCGTCTGATTTTTTTTTTTTCTTTAAGAGATTACTGCCAGTGGCTATAGTTGCTAGCAGTAATCATTGTTTTCTGCCAGCCTGGAAGGCTTCCTGCTCCCCCTTCTGGCAGGTTACATTAGTGCTGTGGAAGTGATTTCCCCTGTCAAGACTGTGTTGATGGGGGAATTGTGCAACTTTTCTTTCCTTCCACCCACGATAGCCTGCTTATGGGTGCCTGACCGGTAAACAGGATTATAAATACTTTGGCAAGAAAGAACACCTCACATACATGTTCTTCAACTATGCACTTAGGTGTTTGCCTGGAATTCTGTTCTGGTAATATAATGAAATCTACAAAGCCAAAGTACTTGAAGTCTTCAAGTATTTAAAGCTCCAGTTCTCACCTCTTCTAAGTAGGTGCCCATTCATCAGGTTCTTGTAGGTCCTCTTAAGGATCAATTATAGTTATGTTACTAAGTAAACTCCTTCAGGCATTTTTATTAATGACGCAAGTGAACACTAACACTTTTATACTCTTTACTTCTATTAAGCAATAGTACAGAATGTACCTAATGGAGTGTGTCTACTAACCACAATTATTATTCTTACAGTTGTAGTGCTGGAAGATGGGTCCTTTTTTTAGAAAATTAACTTACCCATCTAAGAGTTCCATGGCTTGTATAGATTTTGGATTATAATGCACCAAAGCCCAGGTTACATCGTACAGGCTCTTGCAGGTACAAGTGTCCCCTCGTTCATCACAGCTCAGAAAGAGGCAGTGGCAGTGCAGTGAACACACAGGAGGTGGGGGAGGTTATGATCTCTAGCAATAGCGAGCCGGTGGAGGAAGCAGTCATCGTGCAGCAGCAGGTCAGTGCAAGTTACAACACACAAGGGTGGATACTTACTGTGCGCTCTATTGGTCATGAGTGAGATCTGCAAGACTTCCACACACACAAAACCCCATCCAATCTCATCCCATCCTACCCCACCCCCATCCACCCCTATCATACCCCATCCCATCCCATCCTATCCTACCCCACCCCATCCCATCTTATCCTTCCCCACCCCATACCATCCCCATCCCCACCCCATCCCACCCCACCCCACCATACCCCATGCACCCCCATCCCATCCATCTCCATACCATCCCCATCCTATCCCACCCCACCCCATCCACCTTCATACCATCCCCATCCCAACCAACCCTACCCCATTCCGTCCCATCCTTCCCCACTCCACCATCATCCCATCCTACCCCACTCCACCCCCATCCCATCTCATCTACCCCACCCCATCTCACCTCAATCCACCCCCACCCCATCCCATCCTACCCCATCCCATCCTACCCCACCCTTCCCATTCTACCCCATCCCATCTCACCCCATCCCACCCCATCTCACCCCATCCCATCTCATCCCAGGGTGGATGGGAGGATTTAAGGAGGGTGCAGAGGTCAGATATTGCACACGGTCCACAGCATACTCCTGTATCCTGCATTTCGTACGCAGCAAACTCCTGAACCCTGCGCTCCATAAAACCAGTAATGCAGTGACAGTTATTTATGATAATAGTGGACACATAGTCCTACAGATACAACCGGCCCTTTGAGGGCAACCATATTGCTAATGCGGCCCCCAATGAATTTGAGTTTGCCACCCCTGGTTTAGGCCATTTAATGGCATTAATGCCTGCATGAACTGGCTGCTTACTCTCGCCACATGAGGGCCGGGCATTGTCGTGCACCAGGAGGAACCCAGGACCCAATGCACCAGAGTAAGGTCTGGCAATGGGTCCAAGGATTTCATCCCAATACCAAATGGCAGTCAGGGTGCCATTGTGTAGCCTGTAGAGGTCTCTGCGTCCCTCCATGGACATGCCTCCCCAGACCATCACTGACCCACCACCAAACCGGTCATGCTGAACGATGTTACAAGCAGCATAAAGTTCTCCGTGGCTTCTCCAGACCCTTTCACGGCTAGCATATGTGCCCAGGGTGAACCTGCTCTCGTCTATGAAAAGCAAAGTGGGCCAGTGGTGAACCTGCCAATTCTGGTGTTCAATGGCAAATGCCAATCGAGCTCCACGGTGCCGGGCAGTGAGCACAGGGTCCAACGTCCTCTAGTGGAAAAATGACCTATAAATAATCACCAATCCTACCTATGCGCCATGCAGAGCGCACTATAATTTAAATAGTGCCAGAAATAAAAAGATGGATATCTGTAAAATATTAACCACTTCAGCCCCCAGAAGGATTTACCCCCTTAATGACCAGGCCATTTTTTTGCGACACAGCATTTCGTATTTTTAACTGAGAATTGCGCCGTCGTGCGACTCTGTACCCAAACAAATTTGATGCTTTTTTATTTATTTATTTTCCCACAAATGGAGCTTTTTGTTTTTTGTGGTATTCGATCACCCCTGTTTGTTTATAGCAAAAAAATTTTTTTGAAAATAAATAAATAAATTTTCTCTCTGCTATGATACATTTTATATATATATATATATATATATATATATATATATATATATATATATATATATATATATATATATATATATATATATATATATATATATATAATATTTTTTTTAATGTTCTTTATGTACGTGTGAAAATAATTTATTTAAAGGTAGGGTTGTCCCCATACCCCTTTTTTAGGACTGAGTACAAGTACCGATACTTTTTTTTTCATGTACTCACCGATACCGATACTTTTTCTTTCTCGTACATCACGGGACACAGAGCGGCATATTCATTACTATGTGGGTTATATGGAGTACCTTCAGGTGTGGACACTGGCAATCTCAAACAGGAAGTCCCCTCCCTATATAACCCCCTCCCCTAGAGGGAGTCCCTCAGTTTTTTCGCCAGTGTCTTAGGTGTTGGTCACGGAATAGCTTTGCTCCACATCCTTGGGATTAAGGGCGGGCTAACCGGATCTGTCCAAGGAGCCTCAGTGCCAAAGTGGACAGTACCCGGGCCCCAAGCCGTGGGGTTTTGCCTATAATGCTCCTCTTTGGAGGGCTGGACCCTGGGCCCAGGACTTGGAGTTTGTAAAAACCATAAGTTCCTGTTTGCCAGGGTGCTATATAGGTCCAGGACAGTGGGTACCTTCATAGGACCCCAGGGCCTGAAGGTCTACTACGTTACCCACGGAGATGGGAGAAGATTGGATCAGTTTGCTGGGCAAACATCCTGCAGCATGGAGCAGGTAAGGGGGAGCCTGCGGGACTTGGTTCGACAGCAGGCTCTCCGGGGTAACCTAAAGGGGGGATAGCCTAAGTATGCTCTGCATGGGCAACCGTGCTCACTATGTCTAAGGGAGACAGGATGACACCCCTTGTCCCCCATCAATAGGTTCCCCTGTCTAAAGATGTGTTGCTAGCTAAACCTGCTGCTTTCTTCCTAGGACTAAGTAAGGATCCTTAGGGGCCTTTGGAGAGTCTTACCTGGCCGGGGGTTTTGAATCTGCCGCCTGTTCTGCGTTCCTGGATCTCCAGCAGCGCGGCTCCTCCATGTTCTTCCTGTTTCCGGCATACGCGCGCGCGCGCGTGCGCGCGCACGTCTTATAGACGTTTTTCGCGCCGTTCAGACAGGAGGGCGGGGGGGGGGCGTGCCTGCGGCGTCATACAGGGGCGCGCCTTTTTGCTGTTATAGACAGCAGGCATGATCAGTGCTCATTCTGAGACTGATTTTCAGAAGGAGAGGACGCAGAGCGGCAGAACAGTGACTCCCGGTGGCGGAAGAGGGGTAGTACATGCGGGACTTTGTTCCAAATGACTCTTTTTGTTAAGCCAAGAAATTCCCTTATTTGCAGCAGGTTGGAGGCTGGCAACTAAGTTTGGGGTCACTGTATGTCTAAAAATATATATAATATATATTAAAAAAAAAAAAAAAAAAAAAAAAATATATATACATACGGGATCCCATCAGTTTTGGGCATTAGTGATCTATTGTCCCCTAAACTGGTTTTGTACTCCTGGCCACTACAGTCTGTTGTGTGGGCGGAGTCCCTCGATTTTGTATTATGGCTTCCAAGGGTTCGGGGTCAAAGGGTACAAAAAAGACCAAAAAACAAAAGGGTTCCCTTTCTGATTCTGATGATATGCCGATACTTTCCCCGCAACTTATTAACATAAAAGGCGCCCTGGATGAGCCATTAGGGGGATCTGGTGCGGAGGCTGGCCCAGATCAGCCCAGCCCTGTGTTTATCACAGAGGAGATGCTAGCCGTATCCCTAGGGGGGCTAGAAGAGAGAATAGCAGCATTGATCGCTAGAGCTATTCCTGGTAAAAAACGGGTTAGATCCCCATCACCAAGAGGTGTATCCTCAGATGCTGAGATTCTCTCTCTGGAGGAATTGGAATCACAGGAGGATCAACTAGACCTGAACCAAGAGGGTTCAGGGATTGAGGGATCTGCCTCTGAGGAACCATTTTCAGACTCCCAGACAGAAAGGTTGTGGGTACAGTCTTTGACGGACATGGTCCGCTCGGCATTTAGTGTGCCATTACCAGAACCTCAGGTTCCTCCGGTATCCTCTCTGGGCTCTTTGAAAGCTCCGTTAAGCAACGCAGTTTTTCCGGTCCATCCTCTCTTGGAGGAATTGATCTTTCGGGATTGGGTACGGCCGGACAGGATTTTTCTGCCACCGAAAAGATTTGCGGTCATTTACCCCATGGAGGAAAATCTCCAAGAGGTGGAGGCTCCCAGTAGTGGATGCAGCCATCTCATGTGTGAATAAATCACTAACTTGCCCGGTGGAAAACATACATATGTTTAAAGATCCGGTCGATAAAAGATTAGAGACACTTTTAAAAGCATCCTTTGCTACGGCAGGAGCAGTGGTGCAGCCAGCAGTGGCTGCAATTGGAGTTTGTCAGGAAGCAGAAGAGTTTTCTGACATTCCCAGAGCTCTGTGTTTTGCGGTAGATGCTATAAAAGATTCCATCCAGCAGGCCTCTCGTTTATCACTATTTTTGGTGCACATGAGAAGGCTCTTATGGTTGAAGAACTGGGCGGCGGAGCCCCCATGCAAAAAGCTTCTGGCAGGTTTTCCCTTCCATGGAGGACGACTCTTCGGAGAGGATCTGGATAAATATATTCAGACTATTTCAAATGGCAAGAGTACCCTTTTACCGGTAAAAAAGACATTCCGGGCTCCTACATTTAAAAGGCAGCTCTTTCCTGTCTCAGGGCCCTCAAATTCCAGGCAGTATCGACGGCCGCCTGCACGATCCAACGTTAACAGTAGATCGCAGGGACAGACCCCTGGGGGTAAGAGGCCGTGGTATCGCAAGCGTCAAAGACAGCCCCTAAGTCTGCCTTATGAAGGGGCGCCCCCACTCTCACGGGTGGGGGGAAGGCTTCGTTTCTTCTCAGAAGTTTGGGAAGCCAAGATCCCCGACAAATGGGTCCGGGCATCTGTAACCACAGGTTACAGACTGGAGTTTCTAAGGTATCCTCCGCCTTATTTTCAAGAATCAAGGCTACCAAGGGATCCAGCAAGGAAGGCCTCAATGCTGGCAGCTTTGGATCACCTGCTTTGCCAGAACGTAATTATAGAGGTGCCAGCCCAAGAGCAAGGCCTAGGTTTCTATTCCAATCTCTTTGTTATACCAAAACCCAACGGCGATGTCAGGCCAATTTTGGACCTAAAGAGGTTAAACGGTTTCCTAAGGGTTCGTTCCTTCCGGATGGAATCCATCCGGTCAGCAGCCGCCGCGCTTCAGAAGGACGATTTTCTGGCCTCCATAGACATAAAGGATGCTTACCTTCATGTACCAATCTTTCAGTCGCATCAAAGATTTTTACGCTTCGCGGTGGGGCAGCGACACTTCCAATTCAGGGCGCTCCCCTTCGGGCTGGCCACGGCCCCCCGGGTATTCACGAAGATCCTAGCCCCAGTTCTGGCCAACTTAGGGATCCAGGGGGTCACAGTCCTAGCATACTTGGACGACCTTTTAATCATAGATCACTCACGGCCGGGTCTGCAAAAGGCAGTAAACCTCACGGTTCGGTACCTCGAAGAATTCGGCTGGGTCCTAAACCGGGGAAAGTCAGCGTTCCAGCCTACAGAGCAGTTGGAATACCTCGGCATGAGGTTAGACACAGAACATCAAAAGGTGTTCCTGCCCCTTGTAAAGATCGAGGCTATCAAGGGGTTGGTTCAGTTGGTTCTAAACAAGAAAAGACCAACTATTCGCCTGTGTATGCGATTACTAGGCAAGCTAGTGGCCACGTTCGAGGCAGTACCGTACGCTCAGATCCACACTCGCGTCCTACAGGCAGCCATTCTAGCAGCCTGGGGCAAGAGGGCACATGCCTTAGAGTCCCCTTTGACGCTATCATCAAGGGTCCGACAAAGCCTGGCCTGGTGGTTGAACCCTCAGAACCTTCTAAAGGAAAAATCCTTCAGCCCTGTTGTCTGGAAGGTAGTTACCACAGACGCCAGCCTGGCAGGCTGGGGGGCGGTCTTCGAGGGGTTCTCCCGCCAGGGAACTTGGGTGAAAGTAGAGAGGCAGCTCTCCATCAATATCTTGGAAATCAGAGCTGCTCGCCTAGCCCTTCTGGCATGGACCTCCAGATTAAAGGGGTTCCCGGTGAGAATCCAGTCAGACAATGCCACGGCAGTGGCATACATAAACCACCAAGGGGGAACCAGAAGCCAGGCCGCTCAGAGGGAGGTAAACTTGATTTTTCAATGGGCAGAGGTTCATGTACCCTGCATTTCAGCGATATTCATTCCCGGAATGGACAATCTGCAGGCAGACTTCTTAAGTCGCCAGAGTCTGTTGCCAGGGGAATGGTCTCTGCATCCCCAGGTTTTTCAGACAATCTGCCAGAGGTGGGGAATGCCGGACGTAGATATAATGGCATCCAGGTTCAACAAGAAACTAGACAGGTTCGTGTCTCGAGCGAGGGATCCTATGGCCTGCGGAACCGATGCGTTGGTTTGCCCTTGGCATCAATTCAAACTTCTATATGCATTCCCTCCACTACAGTTACTCCCGCGCCTGTTGCGCAAGATCAGAGTGGAGAACAAGCCAGTCATTCTAGTAGCTCCGGCTTGGCCCCGGAGGACTTGGTACTCACTAGTCCTGAAGATGGCAGTGGGAGACCCTTGGACTCTTCCTCTACAACCAGACCTACTCTCACAAGGCCCGATCCTCCACCCTACATTACAGCGTCTAAATTTGACGGCCTGGAGGCTGAATCCCTGATTCTCAGGGATAGAGGCCTGTCTAGGCAGGTAATTCCTACCCTGATTAGGGCTAGAAAGCCGGTCTCCAGGGTGATTTATTACAGGGTGTGGAGGAACTACATAGGCTGGTGTGAATCCAAAAGATGGAATTCCCGCAAAGATACTATTGATAGGGTGTTAAGTTTTCTCCAGCTAGGAGTGGATAAAGGCCTGGCACTAAGCACAATCAAGGGACAGATCTCAGCTCTGTCAGTGTGGTTTCAGAGGCCGCTGGCCACCCACTCGCTGGTAAAGACCTTCTTACAGGGGGTCTTGCGTATTAATCCTCCGGTCAAGTCACCAATTTGTCCTTGGGACTTAAATCTTGTCCTGTCCACTCTACAGAAACAGCCTTTTGAGCCATTGGCTGAGATTCCTTTACTCTTACTGACAAGAAAGTTGGTTTTCTTGGTCGCCATAGTTTCGACCAGGAGAGTGTCAGAATTAGCAGCCTTATCGTGTAAGGAACCATATCTCGTTCTGCATAAGGACAGGGCAGTTCTACGACCCCATCCTTCCTTTCTACCAAAGGTTATATCCAAATTTCACTTAAACCAGGATTTGGTACTACCATCCTTCTTTCCAAAACCTACATCCAGAAAGGAGGGGTTGCTGCATACCTTGGATATTGTCCGGGCCATGAAGGCCTATCTTAAAGCTACAGAAAAGATCCGGAAAACAGATGTGTTATTCGTTCTACCAGATGGCCCCAAGAAGGGGCAGGCAGCTACAAAATCCACCATCTCGAGATGGATTAGACAGTTAATCATTCAAGCCTACGGATTGAAGAGGTTGCCTCCTCCGTTGTCGGTAAAGGCCCATTCTACCAGGGCCATGGGCGCCTCTTGGGCAGCACACCATCAGATCTCTATGGCTCAGATATGCAAGGCAGCAACGTGGTCATCAGTCCACACGTTTACAAGGTTTTATCAGCTAGACGTGAGAAGAAATGCGGATCCTGCCTTTGGACAGGCAGTATTACAGGCTGCAGTTTGAAATCCTCGGGATCAGAAGCACCCTTGGTTATAAAAAAAAAAAAAAAGTTTTTTCTTGACTAAGTTGGAATTATTATTATGATTTGAGTTTATCTCTAAATTGAATCCTTCTTTGGAAGATGTCTCCCTCCCCTCATTAAAGCATTGCTTTCGGACATCCCACATAGTAATGAATATGCCGCTCTGTGTCCCGTGATGTACGAGAAAGAAAAAGGGATTTTTAAATACAGCTTACCTGTAAAATCCTTTTCTTGGAGTACATCACGGGACACAGAGCTCCCACCCCTCTTTTGGGTGACCATTTTGGGAGGCATACTGCTTGCTACAAAACTGAGGGACTCCCTCTAGGGGAGGGGGTTATATAGGGAGGGGACTTCCTGTTTGAGATTGCCAGTGTCCACACCTGAAGGTACTCCATATAACCCACATAGTAATGAATATGCCGCTCTGTGTCCCGTGATGTACTCCAAGAAAAGGATTTTACAGGTAAGCTGTATTTAAAAATCCCTTTTTTTTAAATGCAGCTACGTGTCCCCAAATGCAGCCTTGTGTCCCTAGATGCAGCCACGTCCCTAGATGCAGCCATGTGTCCCCTAAGACAAAGCCAAGTCAATCCCCCTCGCCACTGCCGACATCTAGTTACTATGCGCTGGGGGAACACAACAGCTGTCATTTGCATTTGAATAGCTGTGTGTTCCCCCGCCACGCCTCGTCATGTATAGCCCCTCCCCCTTGCCCGGGCACTTTGATAGATGGATCACCCGTCCAATCCTGGGACGGGTCACCTGTCAACGTTTTTGGGCAAGGGGGAGGAGCTATACACAACGAGGCGCGGCGGGGGAACACACAGCTATTCAAATGCAAATGACAGCTGTTGTGTTCCCCCAGCGCATAGTAACTAGATGTTGGCAGTGGAGGGGGGGGGGGGATTGACTTGGCTTTGTCTAAGGGGACTAGGCGGCAGCAGCTCTCCTCTCCTCCCATACGAGGACTGCTCTGCTCCCCTCTCCACCCGCTCTAGAAAAAAAAAAGTATTCGGCCAGGCATCGGGAGCATTTGCGCGAGTACAAGTACTCACGCAAATGCTCAGTATCGGTCCCGATACTAGTATCGGTATCGGGATAACCCTACTTAAAGGCTAAGACCCATTTCACACTACGTTGGCACCGACATTGGGAGCTCATGTCACATGACGTGTCACAATCAAAGTTTCCCTATGAGAGCTGTCTTATCTGGTCCGACACAAGTCGGTCCGACTTTGAAAATGCTCCCTGTACTACTTTGGTCTGACTTTGGTCCTACTTCAGCCCATTGAATATCATTGAAGTAGGATCCTTGCCCTAGCCATCCGAAATGTGATTACAGCAGCAGAAAAAGGAATTTATCTCACTCTGGGATTGTTTTGATTGGTCAAAGGACAAGTCAGACTATCACAAAGTTGGATCAAAGTAGTATCCTGTTCATGAAAGTCTGATGGATGTTGGACTGATGTCGCAGAGAAAGTAGGATGAGGCTGAGTTCACACTAATACGTCACGACAGTAATCCGACTTTCATCCTACATCAGTCCTACATCGGTCCTACATCCATCCGACTTTCGTGAACAGGATACTACTTTGATCCGACTTTGTGATAGTCCAACTTGTTCTCTTACCAATCAAAACAATCCCAGTGTGAGATGAATTATTTTGACTGCTGCTGGATCCTACTTTGATCCGACTTCAATGATATTCAATGGGCTGAAGTAGGATCAAAGTCGGACCAAAGTAGTACAAGTAGCATTTTCAAAGTCAGACCGACTTGTGGTGGACCAGTTAAGACTTTTCTTAACTGTGGTGGACGGTTAAGATTTTCACACGTCATGCGACATGAGCTCCCAGCCTGAAAGTCGTATGCCAGACATTTAGTATCGGTGTGAACCCAGTGGTATGACAAACACTCCAACATTGAAAGCGCATTTCGGATGATGTGTGAAAATCAGTGTTTCCCTATGTGAGCCGTCTTATCTGGTCCGACACAAGTCGGTACATATTTGAAAATGCTCCCTGCACTACTTTGGTCCGACTATGATCCTACTTCAGCCCATTGAATATCATTGACGTCGGATCGCCGTCTTACCTAAACCCACTTTGGCATGCGACTGATAATCTTGAGGGGGAACTCCATGCCAAATACAAAAAAAAAAAACGGCATGGGTTCCCCCTCCAAAAGCATACCAGGCCCTTTGGTCTGGTATGTATTTTAGGGGCAACCCCCTACCCGAAAAAACTGTGTGGGGGTCCCCCCAAAATCTATACCAGACCCTTATTCGAGCATACAGCCTGGCCGGTCAGGAAAGGGGGGTGGGGATGAGTGAGCAGTACCAGGTAGCATGCCCTCACCCTGCGCCCACCACCCCAAAGCACCTTGTCCCCATGTTGATGAGGACATGGGCCTCTTCCTGACAACCCTGGCCGTTGGTTGTCAAGGTCTGTGGGCGGGCTTATTGAAATCTGGGAGCCCCCTTTAATAAGGGGGCCCCCAGACCCCCCCCTAGGTGAATGAGTATGGGGTACATTGTACCCATTCACCTGGAATAAAAAGGGGGAGGAATCCGTTTAGCGGAAGTTCTATTTCTGGGTCGAACTCCGCTTTAAATTGAGCCTCTTTACTAGTGATTTTAAATCTCCTTAATTTAAAACAAATCCACCCTGGGCAGAGGTGATTGAAGTTTTCTCATTCACATATTCTTATGAACGAATGACACATCTGTGTGGGTAGAGCCCTGCCCAACCACGCTGATTTTCAGTTGTGACAGTGGCTGTGGGGAAAAGAAGCCTCATCCGCTGTCACAGTAGGGGATTGGGGGTGAGCAGGATGGTGGGTTGCTGTCTAGTAACATGTTACACTCCTAAATAGGGTTGTAATATGTAACATGTTACTAAAGGTGAACTTCTACTTTAATTCCAAGTCTTATCAGTTTGTTTTAAAGCCTTGTTTATGTGAATAGTTTGTAGTTATCTATATATAGGTCAACATTTTTAGTTATCTTATAGGAGCTTGGAAAGCACTGACGCTCTTCAGTAGGCATTGGAAGCAAACAATCACATGCCACAGGGGGTGGATCGGTTATTCTACAGAGCAAAAATATACTTTTATTACTCAAGATCAGAATTAATAACCCTGGTGTAATCTGTGTCCATTTTTAATTCTACTGAAACGTCCACTTTTTTTCAGGTGCGCAAGTCTTCACAGGGGAATTGTCTGATACCACAGTGATAACTGCTGGTATCAAAGTAATTACTAATCTTTAACGGTGACCTATTGATCGAAATCAATGTCTTAAAGTATATCTTCCTTCAGTTGCTGTGAAATATCTACTGCTTATCACACGGCAGTTAAGTTTATATCACTAAAAAGATTATTATTATTTCCTTCATAATATCATGAGGTTCATGCCAGAATCCTGACCTTTTTCCTTCTTGACGAGTAGTTTCAATATTTAGGTGTGACTTGGGAAGTGTCAGGTGCTTGGGTTTGTTACATTGATGAGCTTACTTTTGACAGTCTAGCGATTTAGAAAAATGTTTTCTTAATTCGTTGCTCAGGGACTTATTTGGCACATTGAGATTACGAGATTAAGTGTGCCAAACCAAAAAATATTTTAGTAACCAGTCAAACCTCTTTCTCTACTTTTTCTGTAAAGGAAAGTAATCCTTTCAGGCTTTATTTGAGAAACCAAGCAAAAAAGAGAAACATTATTATTCTTCTTATTTTATATTTATTTTTATATATAAACATTTTCTCTTACTGCAATTAATACAATGCTGAGGAACTGTTAAAGTGGAGTTCCACCCAGGAAAAAAACATTTGGCCAAAAATCCTAATTTTTTTTTAATTTTTTGAAAAAATAAATACATTTTATACTCACCCGAAATACCTGTTGCTATGCGGAAGTCCATAATCTGCCTCTTCCGCAACCGCGGTCTGTTTTCTTCTTCTCCTAGTGAATGTGGTGCGCTGCTTTCTGGGAACTGTGTGTGTTCTCAGAGTGCAGCCGCCCATTCACAAGCTGTCACGAGACTCACGCAGGCGCAGTAGGAAATGGGCAGTGAAGCCGTAAGGCTTCAGTGCCTGTTTCCCCTAGTGTGAATGACGGCGCGGGACCTGCAACGATCGTGGGATCAACATCGGGGGGGGGGGGGGGCATCAGCGCGGGCAAGTAGGACAGGTAAAAAAAAAACTGGTATACACACAAATGTGTCTACACAATCATCGCGCTGCTTTAACAAATACAAATGAGCAGCCAAACACCACAAAAATAGATCAATTTTGTAAGTAGGAATGCAAAGAAAAATAAAGTGTAGCGCTAGAAATACATAAACTCAGTGAAATTAGTTCATAAATAAATGGCAAGCTTCAGTTACTGAATGAACTAGAGTCCATAATACACATCCGACAACCAGAAGGGAGGAAGAAACCAGTGAATGATAAATGATCCGTCCCAAAAAAATTTGATTGTAATTCAGCTTACCAGAGGTTGAGACCTAATTAAGTTTACACTTATCAGGTCATACAGGCGTAGGGATGTATCCAGGGTCCACAAATCATCCACAGATTGAAAACAATGTTTACTTCATAGGGAGTCCTAGATGTCGTCTTCTTGTTGGGGCCACTTCAATGGTGCTAGTAGGAATCTCTCACACGGTATCAAAACATACCAAAGAGTAGTACCAGGGGAAAAAATTAAGTACACATAGCGTGATACTGTATAAACTGATGAAATTTATTAAGAAAGGGTTTCCACTCGCATTTGAACGGAGTAAAAACAAGCGCTTAGCATGTAACTGGCAGTAGGGTCAGTGTCTTCCACTGACGCGTTTCGTTCAATAGAACATCGTCCTGGGGCAGGTAAGTGACCTTATTAAAAGTCAGCAGCTACACTGTTAGTAGCTGCTGACTTTAAAAAAATAAAATACATTTGCGGGTGGAATCCCGCTTTAAATAATAGTAATTCCATATATTCTGTTTGTATACATTTTTTGAACACATCAGTGCCTATATTACTTTAGGCTAAAACATACAGAGTGGGCCAGATTCTCAAAGGCGCTACGACGGGGTATCTCAGATACCCGTCGTATCGCCGTTTTTTTTTCCGGGGTATCTATGAAAGTGATTCTTAGAATCACTTTGGCATAGATACGGGTGAAACTAGGTGGCCTTTACGTTGTTTTCTCATTTGCCTATGCAAATGAGGCTAATGTGCTGATTCCCGAACGCTTTTACACCGCCCCGTCGTCCCTTACGTCGTTTTACTAACTCGTTTGCGAATAGGGCATTGCGTAAGTGACGATCACGTTGTTTTGATGTCGGTTTCACCGACGCTTTCCAACGTGAGCTGGAGCATGCGCACTGGGCTTTTTGCCCGGCCGGAGCATGCGCAGTTCGATCGACGCGGGAGCGCGCTTAATTTAAATACAAGCCGCCCCCTTTGAATTACGCTGGGCCATTTACTCTACGCATCCGCAAACTACGGAGCAAGTGCTTGGAGAATACGGCACTTGCTCTGTTAAGTTGCGGCGGCGTAGTGTAAATGGCTTGCGCTACGCCAGCGAGATTCTATGATAATCTGGCCCAATGTGTATGTATATGTGTTTGTGTTAGTGCTGTATGTATCTCAGAGGGAAAACCTTGTTACTTACAGGTTGTCAAGTCATAAGGACACCTCTGAAGGTTGGAAGGAAAGTGGCTTAATCATTACATCAACATGAGTGTTGCCCGGTGTTTTAGAGCAGGGGGTTGTAAAGTGAATATTGCTGGGCATGGAGCTTTACATTCTTGTATTTGAAAAACAAGTTTTGAATGTGCTTATTAACTTATTACAAAGGTATTTCTTGCGCACTTCATAATATATTTCAAACCAAAGATATGTAGATGAGACTTTAAATGTACATTCTGGGGTATATTCAACACCAACTCGTATAGTATAAAAGTACAACAATTGTATTCAATATCATATTGGTTACAAGACAAATTTTTAAAAACATATTCACAAGAGGCCGCCACATAGTCCTATCTACATACCTTTGGTTTGGAATACTTGACTTTGGGGACTGTACAATCTAAGTGTAGATCACATATTGTACTCCATCCCCCAAACCCTTCATTCCTTTATTATACAGTAGGATTTTTGGCCCCGTGTCTATAGCCCTCTTAGGAGCTCTGTTCTTTGTATTCCCTACATCTACACAAGTTGTAGATGCAGAAACACATCCAATGTTTATGTTGCCTTTGGTGGTATTCATTCTGTCCTACAGCTTTGACAGGGCCTCCTTAAAGGAGTTGTAAAGGTACAATTCTTTTTCCTAAATAGCTTCCTTTACCTTAGTGCAGTCCTCTTTCACTTACCTCATCCTTCCATTTTGCTTTTAAATGTCCTTATTTCTTCTGACAAATTCTCACTTCCTGTTCTTCTGTCTGTAATGGCCCATACACACGATCCGAATATCGGCCGATGGATCGTACGACTTTTTTCGCTTAATAATCACAAGTAAAATAAAATAGGTTATTAAACTCACGAAAATTCTCGTACGACAGAAAAAAAAGATCGGAAGTGATGTCACGTGTTGTAATGTATTTGTATTGTATTGTTGGACGACGGTTGTACTGACTAAACGAAAATCGTACGATCTGACATCGTACGAGGAAAATTTTCGCGCATGTCTGATTGAAAAATATCGGATGAATGGTCGTGATCGGCTCTGGAAAGTAGTGTACACACGATCCGAAAATCGTACGATCCATCATCGGACGATCGTTTTCGTCCGATATTCGGATCGTGTGTATGGGCCATTACTCAACACAGTAATGCAAGGCTTTCTCCCTGGTGTGCAGTGTTGTGCTCGCCCCCTCCCTTGGACTACCAAGACTAGTCAAGACGATCTCTATGTTGCAGATAGCAAAAGGAGCTGTGTGTTAGTGGGTGTCCTGACTCTCGTGGGCGTTGCAGCATAGTTTTTTTTCTAAATAAATCCTGTGTCATTTTTCACAACATTTCAGTGCCAGCCACCTGTCGGTGCCCACAAGTGCTACCTATCGGTGCCATATATATATATATATATATATATATATATATATAATATATATATATATATAAATTATTTTGAAATTTGTTTTGCTCTTTATCTGATGTGGAGAAAATTCCAATTTCCTGTGCTGACAGACAGGGCTGTACTGTATGGTAAAGCTGTGTAAATCTCAGGACTGGATGGGGGGGGGGGGGGGGTCAATCTTTTTGGCTGGTAAAGCAGCTCCCATAAATGCACTTCAATCATCCACCCATCCTGCATTCATAGATCCTGTTTCTCTCATAGAAGTTGTAGTGTGGCTTCTATGAATGAAGCGGCAGGCCGGCGAGGGCGAGCATAGACAGACTCTCTTGATAAGAGCCCGTGACAGCCCCTTAGTTCTACTAACCCCCGCCGCACCAGAACATTGTGGGTTGGGTTGCAGGGATGGATGAAAAATTTAGCTAATAGAAGAGGAATTGGCACAATGAACTACTGTAAGTTATGTCCTTTGTGCTGATGATGTTTTCGGTTTTTACATTTTGCCGTTTGTTTCTTCTTCCCCAAATCCCTCCTTTGCAATGAAAAGCATTCAAAATGGCAAGTTTGGCTAAAAAAAATTTAAACTTTGACGCCTTTACAGGCACAAGTCTGATTTTTGGCTTTAGGTGCAGAAAATTGAATGAATGGTTTCGCATTCCCATGAAACATATATTTTTTTTCTTTGCTTATAGGTTTTCGTGGAGACTTTGGATAAATGTTTTGAAAATGTATGTGAACTGGACTTGATCTTTAATGTGGATAAGGTGAGTCGGAGAGGATGCTCTTTATGGTTCTTAATCTATTACATTGACTAAGAGTTTGTTAGCGTGTCTGTCCTCAATTTCCAAATTTTTGTGCATTGCTTTGGTGGCCTCATGTATCAAATATTTAAAAAAATATATATATATAGAAATTTTGGTTAGACGTTTTGTTAAAATCAGTATTGCTCAAAAATTACTTAGAGCCGAGGCACATAATTTTACCACAAAAAAATGGGAAAACGTATTGGCTCGAGTATAAGCCTAGGGTGTCTATCTGCATGCCTCACTGTGTCCATGTGCATGCCTCACTGTGCCCATACCTCACTGTGCCTCACTTTGCCACCCCCCCCCCCCCCCCTCTAGTACAGACCTCAGACAGTAACCCCCATAACAGTAGTGCAGACCTCAGACAGCGGCGTGTGTTTCCCTCGAACGCGGGCTCCTCCTCCCCTGTGGGTGTGAACAGAGAGGAGGGCCGCCGCTGGGTGTACCAAGATGGCCGCCGCACCGGAGCTAGGCTGAAGCCGGGGACTTTCCTAGGCCGAGGCTCCGGAGCGCTCCGCGGATCTCGGGGTGTGCCAATCCGAACGGGATGGCCCGTTCGGATCACGGATCGGTGACGATCTGTTGCACCCCTAGTACCGGGTCCCCAAAGTTACCGGAGAAATTACATTTGACCTGACTTTTTTAAAAATCGATGCTCCCCGGCTGTAGGTCCCCGGACAACAAACTTTACACACTTGTAGAGGAAGAGCGGGGCTATATGTGGGTCAGAAAAAAGAGCATAGCATAATACCATAAAAAATGAATTTATTAGGCCAAGTAACTATGCACTTACGAAATAGTAGAAAGCTGAATGCGATGAAAATACAATGGAGGCACGGCGGCTTCTGCTCATCTTATTCCCCCTCGTGTCCCAGTTGGTACCTTCTGGGAGCCTCAGCTGCGGGTATTAACGTCATGGCTGGGGCTCCTTCCTCCCCCGACTGCCAGGCCAGTAGGAGAGAGGAGCGGCTTTGCGCATGATCAGTAGGGTTCCTGACATGAAGTAGAAAGGCAATGGCAGCGGCAGTACCCGACAGCTGATGGAAACATCGGCTGCGGGTGCTGACATCGCTGGACTCCAGGACAGGTAAGGCCCCATGCACACGAGACGCTGGTAAACTCGAGTTCAGAGGCATTTGAACATTTTTTTCAACTGCCCCTGAACACATTCAATGTTATCCTATGTGTCCATGCACACACAATCTAGTTTATTGCCGTTTTTAGTCAGTTGAGTTTACCCTTGTTTTTCCAGAAGCAAAAAAAATGGGTTCAGACGCAAAAATTTTCACCTTTCTGACGCAAAACGCGGTACCAGCGTCTTGCCGCGATTTCGTTTATAGGCGTTTTTAAAGATGACCTATTTCTTTCTCGTACATCACGGGACACAGAGCGGCATATTCATTACTATGTGGGTTATATGGAGTACCTTCAGGTGTGGACACTGGCAATCTTCAAACAGGAAGTCCCCTCCCTATATAACCCCCTCCCCTAGAGGGAGTCCCTCAGTTTTTTCGCCAGTGTCTTAGGTGTTGGTCACGGAATAGCTTTGCTCCACATCCTTGGGATTAAGGGCGGGCTACCGGATCTGTCCAAGGAGCCTCAGTGCCAAAGTGGACAGTACCCGGGCCCCAAACCGTGGGGTTTTGCCTATAATGCTCCTCTTTGGAGGGCTGGACCCTGGGCCCAGGACTTGGAGTTTGCAAAAACCATAAAGTTCCTGTTTTGCCAGGGTGCTATATAGGTCCAGGACAGTGGGTACCTTCATAGGACCCCAGGGCCTGAAGGTCTACTACGCTACCCACGGAGATGGGAGAAGATTGGATCAGTTTGCTGGTCAAACATCCTGCAGCATGGAGCAGGTAAGGGGGAGCCTGCGGGACTTGGTTCGACAGCAGGCTCCCCGGGGTAACCTAAAAGGGGGGATAGCCTAAGTATGCTCTGCATGGGCAACCGTGATCACTATGTCTAAAAGAGACAGGATGACACCCTTTCTCCCCCCATCACTAGGCCCCCCTGTCTAAATATGGGTTGCTAGCTAACCTGCTGTTTCTTCCTAGGGCTAGTAAGGATCCCTAGGGGCCTTGAGAGAGTCCTACCTGGCCGGGGGTTTGAATCTGCCGCCTGTTTCTGCGTGCCTGGATCTCCAGCAGCGCGGCTCCTCCATGTTCCTCCTGTATCCGGCATACGCGCGCGCGCGCGCGTGCGCGCGCACGTCTTATTGACGTTTTTCGCGCCGTCCAGACAGGAGGGCGGGGGGGGGCGGGCCTGCGGCGTCATACAGGGGCGCGCCTTTGTGCTGTTATAGACAGCAGGCCTTGTCAGGGCTCAGTCTGAGGCTGATTTTTTCAAGGAGAGGACGCAGAGCGGCAGAACAGTGACTCCCGGTGGCGGAAGAGGGGTAGTACATGTGGACTTTGTTCCAATGCCTTTATTGTTAAGCCAAGAAATCCCCCTTATTTTGCAGCAGGTTGGAGGCTGGCAAACTTAAATTAGGGTCATTGTATGTTGTCAAATATATAATATATAATTATTTAAAAAAAAAAAAAAAAAAAAAAAGAAAAGACCAACATACGGGCCCATCAGTTTTTGGGGACACTAGTGATCTATTCTCCCCTAAACTCTGAAAATTGTACTCCTGGCCACTACAGTCTGTTGTGTGGGCGGAGTCCCTCGATTTTGTATTATGGCTTCCAAGGGTTCGGGGTCAAAGGGGACAAAGAAGACCAAAAAAAACAAACAAAAGGGGTCCCTTTCTGATTCTGATATGCCGATACTTTCCCCGCAGCTTATTAATTTAAGAAGCGCCTTGGATGAGCCATTAGGGGGATCTGGTGCGGAGGCTGGCCCAGATCAGCCCAGCCCTGTGTTTATCACAGAGGAGATGCTAGCCGTATCCCTAGGGGGGCTAGAAGAGAGAATAGCGGCATTGATCGCCAGAGCTATTCCTGGTAAGAAACGGGTTAGATCCCCATCACCAGGGGGTGTATCCTCAGATGCTGAGATTCTCTCTCCGGAGGAATTAGAATCACAGGAGGATCAACTGGACCTGAACCAAGAGGGTTCAGGGATGGAGGGGTCTACCTCTGAGGAACCATTTTCAGACTCCCAGACAGAGAGACTGTGGGTACAGTCTTTGACGGACATGGTCCGCTCGGCATTTAGTTTGCCATTGCCAGAACTTCAGGTTCCTCCGGTATCCTCTCTGGGCTCTTTGAAAGCCCCGTTAAGCAACGCAGTTTTTCCGGTCCATCCTCTCTTGGAGGAATTGATCTTTCGGGATTGGGTACGGCCGGACAGGGTTTTTCTGCCACCGAAAAGATTTGCGGTCATTTATCCCATGGAGGAAAAATTCTCCAAGAAGTGGAGGCTCCCAGTAGTGGATGCAGCCATCTCATGTGTGAATAAATCACTAACTTGCCCGGTGGAAAACATACATATGTTTAAAGATCCGGTTGATAAAAGATTAGAGACACTTTTAAAAGCATCCTTTGCTACGGCAGGAGCAGTGGTGCAGCCAGCGGTAGCTGCAATTGGAGTTTGTCAGGCATTAAAAGACCAGACAAAAGAGATGTTAAAGGACATGCCTACCCAACAAGCAGAAGAGTTTGCTGACGTTCCCAGAGCTCTGTGTTTCGCGGTAGATGCTATAAAAGATTCCATCCAGCAGGCTTCTCGTTTATCACTATGTTTGGTACACATGAGAAGGCTCTTATGGTTGAAGAACTGGGCGGCAGAACCCCCATGCAAAAAGCTTCTGGCAGGATTTCCCTTCCATGGAGGACGACTCTTCGGAGAAGATCTGGATAAATATATTCAGACTATTTCAAATGGCAAGAGTACCCTTTTACCGGTCAAAAAGACATTCCGGGCTCCTACATTTAAAAGGCAGCTTTTTCCTGTCTCGGGGCCCTCTAATTCCAGGCAGTATCGACGGCCGCCTGCACGATCCAACGTTAACAGTAGATCGCAGGGACAGACCCCTGGGGGTAAGAAGCCGTGGTATCGCAAGCCGTCAAAGACAGCCCCTAAGTCTGCCTTATGAAGGGGCGCCCCCACTCTCACGGGTGGGGGGAAGGCTTCGTCTCTTCTCAGAAGTTTGGGAAGCCAAGATCCCCGACAATTGGGCCCGGGCATCTGTAACCACAGGTTACAGATTGGAGTTTCTAAGATATCCTCCGCCTCATTTTCAAGAATCAAGGCTACCAAGGGATCCAGCAAGGAAGGCCTCAATGCTGGCAGCTTTGGATCACCTGCTTTGCCAGGACGTAATTATAGAAGTGCCAGCCCAAGAGCAAGGCCTAGGTTTCTATTCCAATCTCTTTGTCATACCAAAGCCCAACGGCGATGTCAGGCCAATCTTGGACCTAAAGAGGTTAAACGCTTATCTAAGGGTTCGTTCCTTCCGGATGGAATCCATCCGGTCAGCAGCCGCCGCGCTTCAGAAAGACGATTTTCTGGCCTCCATAGACATAAAAGATGCTTACCTTCATGTACCAATCTTGCAGTCGCATCAAAGGTTTTTACGCTTCGCGGTGGGGCAGCGACACTTCCAATTCAGGGCGCTCCCTTTCGGGCTGGCCACGGCCCCCCGGGTATTCACGAAGATCCTAGCCCCAGTTCTGGCCAATTTAAGGATCCAAGGAGTCACAGTCCTAGCATACTTGGACGACCTTTTAATCATAGATCACTCACGGACGGGTCTGCAAAAGGCAGTAAACCTCACGGTTCGGTACCTCGAAGAATTCGGCTGGGTCCTAAACCAGGGAAAGTCAGCATTCCAGCCTACAAAGCAGTTGGAATACCTCGGCATGAGGTTAGACACAGAACATCAAAAGGTGTTCCTGCCCCTTGTAAAGATCAAGGCGATCAAGGGGTTGGTTCAGTTGGTTATAAACAAGAAAAGACCAACTATTCGCCTGTGTATGCGATTACTAGGCAAGCTAGTGGCCACATTCGAGGCAGTACCATACGCTCAGATCCACACTCGCGTCCTACAGGCAGCCATTCTAGCAGCCTGGGGCAAGAGGGCACATGCCTTAGAGTCCCCTTTGACGCTATCATCAAGGGTCCGACAGAGCCTGGCCTGGTGGTTGAACCCTCAGAATCTTCTAAAGGGAAGATCCTTCAGCCCTGTTGTCTGGAAGGTAGTTACCACAGACGCCAGCCTGGCAGGCTGGGGGGCGGTCTTCGAAGGGTTCTCCCGCCAGGGAACTTGGGTGAAAGCAGAGAGGCAGCTCCCCATCAATATCTTGGAAATCAGAGCTGCTCGCCTAGCCCTGTTGGCGTGGACCTCCAGATTAAAGGGGTTCCCGGTGAGAATCCAGTCAGACAATGCCACGGCGGTGGCATACATAAACCACCAAGGGGGAACCAGGAGCCAGGCCGCTCAAAGGGAAGTGAACTTGATTTTTCAATGGGCAGAGGTTCATGTACCCTGCATTTCAGCGATATTCATTCCCGGAGTGGACAACCTGCAGGCAGACTTCTTAAGTCGCCAGAGTCTGTTGCCAGGGGAGTGGTCTCTGCATCCCCAGGTCTTTCAGACAATCTGCCAGAGGTGGGGAACGCCAGACGTAGATATAATGGCATCCAGGTTCAACAAGAAACTAGACAGGTTCGTGTCGCGAGCGAGGGATCCTATGGCCTGCGGAACCGATGCGTTGGTTTGCCCTTGGCATCAATTCAAACTTCTATATGCATTCCCTCCACTACAGTTACTCCCCCGCCTGTTGCGCAAGATCAGAGTGGAGCACAAGCCAGTCATTCTAATAGCTCCAGCTTGGCCCCGGAGGGCTTGGTACTCACTAGTCCTGAATATGGCAGTGGGAGACCCTTGGACTCTTCCTCTACAACCAGACCTACTCTCACAAGGCCCGATCCTCCACCCTACATTACAGCGTCTAAATTTGACGGCCTGGAGGCTGAATCCCTGATTCTCAGGGGTAGGGGTCTGTCTAAGCAGGTAATCCCTACCCTGATTAAGGCTAGAAAGCCGGTCTCCAGGGTAATTTATTACAGGGTGTGGAGGAACTATATAGGCTGGTGTGAATCCAAAAGATGGAATTGCCGCAAATATACTATTGATAGGGTGTTAAGTTTTCTCCAGCTAGGAGTGGATAAAGGCCTGGCACTAAGCACAATCAAAGGACAGATCTCAGCTCTGTCAGTGTGGTTTCAGAGGCCGCTGGCCACCCACTCGCTGGTAAAGACCTTCTTACAGGGGGTCTTGCGTATTAATCCTCCTGTCAAGTCACCAGTTTGTCCTTGGGACCTAAATCTTGTCCTGTCCACTCTACAGAAACAGCCTTTTGAGCCTTTGGCTGAGATTCCTTTACTCTTACTGACAAGAAAATTGGTTTTCTTGGTCGCCATAGTTTCGGCCAGGAGAGTGTCAGAATTAGCAGCCTTATCGTGTAAGGAACCATATCTTGTTCTGCATAAGGACAGGGCAGTTCTCCGGCCCCATCCTTCCTTTCTACCAAAGGTTATATCCAAATTTCACTTAAATCAGGATTTGGTACTTCCATCCTTCTTTCCAAAACCTACATCTAGAAAGGAGGGGTTGCTGCATACCTTGGATATTGTCCGGGCCATGAAGGCCTATCTTAAAGCTACGGAAAAGATCCGGAAAACAGAGGTGTTATTCGTTCTACCAGATGGCCCCAAGAAGGGGCAGGCAGCTGCAAAATCCACCATCTCGAGATGGATTAGACAATTAATCATTCAAGCCTACGGATTGAAGAGGTTGCCCCCTCCGTTGTCGGTAAAGGCCCATTCTATCAGGGCCATGGGCGCCTCTTGGGCAGCACACCATCAGATCTCTATGGCTCAGATATGCAAGGCGGCAACGTGGTCATCAGTCCACACGTTTACAAGGTTTTATCAACTAGACGTGAGAAGAAATGCGGATACTGCCTTTGGTCAGGCAGTACTACAGGCTGCAGTTTGAAATCCTCGGGATCAGAAACACCCTTGGTTATATATAAAAAAAAAAAAAAGAAAAAGGTTCTTCTTTCTTGACTAATTTGGAAATATTATTATGATTTGAGTTTAACTCTAAAATTGAATCCTTCTTTGGAAGATGTCTCCCTCCCCTCATTAAAGCATTGCTTTCGGACATCCCACATAGTAATGAATATGCCGCTCTGTGTCCCGTGATGTACGAGAAAGAAAAAGGGATTTTTAAATACAGCTTACCTGTAAAATCCTTTTCTTGGAGTACATCACGGGACACAGAGCTCCCACCCCTCTTTTGGGTGACCATTTTGGGAGGCATACTGCTTGCTACAAAACTGAGGGACTCCCTCTAGGGGAGGGGGTTATATAGGGAGGGGACTTCCTGTTTGAAGATTGCCAGTGTCCACACCTGAAGGTACTCCATATAACCCACATAGTAATGAATATGCCGCTCTGTGTCCCGTGATGTACTCCAAGAAAAGGATTTTACAGGTAAGCTGTATTTAAAAATCCCTTTTTTTTTACATTAGAAAACTCAAAAATTATGGCAAATGATGAAAAACCATTAAAAAACCATAAACAACTATAATTGCTTGCATTGCATTGTGGACAATCCACAACGTGTGGCAGGTGATGTGGCCAGTGACAATCCACAACTTGTGGCCAGTGGACAATCCACAACTTGTGGCAGGTGACGTGGCCAGGTCATGTGGCAAGTGGACAATCCAACTTGTGGCCAGGTGACGTGGCCTGGTGACGTGGCAAGTGGACAATCCACAACTTGTGGCAGGTGACGTGGCAAGTAACGTGGCCAGGTGACGTGGCCAGTGGACAATCCACAACTTGTGGCAGGTGAGGTGGCAAGTGGACAATCCACAACTTGTGGCAGGTGAAGTGGCCAGTTGAAGTGACATGGCAAGTGGACAATCCACAACTTTTGGCAGGTGACATGGCCAGTTGACGTGGCAGGTGACGTGGCCAGTGGACAATCCACAACTTGTGGCAGGTGAGGTGGCCAGTGGACAATCCACAACTTGTGGCAGGTGAAGTGGCCAGTGGACAATCCACAACTTGTGGCCAGGTGATGTGGCAAGTGGACAATCCGCAGCTTGTGGCAGGTGATGTGGCAAGTGACATGCTAAATACAAGTATACTGCTGCTGTTTCAGCTGCTACTCAGTCTGGTCTCACAAAATGGCTGAAATGGTTAAATAATATTGTTTTTTGAGTTTAGGGACATGGCAGGTGATGTGGCCAGTGGACAATCCACAACTTGTGGCCAGGTGATGTGAACAGGTGACGTGGCAGGTGACGTAGCCAGTGGACAATCCAGCTTGTGGCCAGGTGACGTGGCCAGGTGATGTGGCAGGTAACGTGGCCAGGTGACATGGCAAGTGGACAATCCACAACTTGTGGCAGGTGACGTGGTCAGGTGACGTGGCAAGTGGACAATCCACAACTTGTGGCAGGTGAAGTGGCCATTTGACATCACAGGTGACGTGGCCAGTGGACAATCCACAACTTGTGCCAGGTGACGTGGCAAGTGGACAATCCACAACTTGTGCCAGGTGACGTGGCCAGGTGATGTGGCCAGGTGACGTGGCAAGTGGACAATCCACAACTTGTGGCAGGTGACGTGACCAGGTGATGTGGCCAGTGGACAATCCACAACTTGTGGCAGGTGACATGGCCAGGTGACGTGGCAGATGACTTGGCAAGTGGACAATCCACAGCTTGTGGCAGGTGATGTGGCAAGTGACATGCTAAATACAAGTATACTGCTGCTCTTTCAGCTGCGACTCACTTTTGGTCTCACAAAATGGCTGAAATGGTTAAATAATATTGTTTTTTGAGCTTAGGGAGGGTCTTATGATGTCTCTTAACTAAACGCTTATAAACGCAAACGCGTTTTAAACGCCAGTTTTTGCCTTTGAAAATGCGTGTTTAAATGTGTTTTCATTTGCGTCTCGTGTGCATGGGGCCTAAGTGTCCTATTATTAAAAGTCAGCAGCTGTAGTATGTGTAGCTGCTGGTTTTTAATAAATGTTTTTTTTTTGGGGGGGGGGGGGGGGCAGAACACTGCTTTAAGGCCGCTTTTACACTGATTTGTTTTTCCTCCACTTTTTATTAACACAAAACGTGTCCCCATGTATTCCTATGGAACTTTTTACACTGATCTGTTGTGGGTCTGGTGCGTTCTTTTTAGATCCTGCCTGCTGCATTTTTGGTGCGGTTAAAAAAAGCACTCCAAAAATGCACCTTCCTTATAAAATGCATTGAAAACGTGACAAAAGTGCATAAAGAATTGCACCCATGTTGTTGTGTTTTTGCAGTTTGAGTCGCATTTCCTGTGAAAAATACACCGCAAACGTTGTGAAATCGGGGAATAAAAGCATATGTATGAAAGTGCCCTAAGGCTTGCCATACACTGAGAGAATTTCTTTCCTGCAGCAACGCTGAGTCGTTGTATTTTCCCAGTGGGGGAAGCCGTCCCTGCCAGGAGAAGATAATCCTTTGTAAAAGCTGGCAGGTTGGTTGTCTATCGATTTAACTTTGGTATAATAAGCCTGCCCATACATGGTTAGAATCTTGGCTGGTTCCTGCTGAACTGGCCAAGATTTGAAATATCTATTACTGGCGTTACATATATTGGAAAGGTCTATATAAATGAAAATTGTACACATTCAAAGTGATATTCCACAACAAGGATTTCTTCTCTGTAGATTGGTTTCTACTTTGGATTGTAGTGGTTTGTTTTTCTAACCGTTTTTATCATTTGTGACGACATTGCTTTGTATCGGAAACTTTGGGTAATCCCATAACTAACTACATGCATGCATCACTACAAGTACATCTTGGTATGTAACAAAGCAATAAAGCAATCTGATAAATATGATATAATAAACAGAAACCATTAGAAATGACACAGCAGGTGAAATACCATGTCAATTACTTTATGTTGTGTTGTTTTTATTTTTTTTATTTTTATGGTGTGCTGTAATCATTTTACCTCCTAAGATAATAAAAATAACAAAATGCATAGTCAGTAAAAAAAACTGTCAGCATATTTTTTTATTGCCTTACTGTATGTATTGATACTCATTACAAAATGACATCCTTAACCACCTCAATACCAGAATCAAGGCTTCTGTTAGAAATCATGGGGCCCCCTTTGACCCCACCCTCTGTCTCGCCCATGGCCCCTTCCCAGACCCTTCCTTGAAACAAAGTGTAGGTCATGATCATCACCAGCATTTGACAACACACAAGCAGCGGTCAGCAGGTGCTTTATCGTGGTTCTGTTCTGTTTGCCACATGGCTGTTGAGTGCAGACTATAACTGACTATAAGACACTTTTCACACTGGGAAGTTGGGTCCGTTAGATGCTGCTTGCAGGACTTTTTTCCCTGTCCTGCAAGTGCACCGCCCCAGTGTGCAAGCACTCAGGCTTTCACACTGGGATGGCTTGAGAGGAGCTTTACAGGCGCTATTTTTAATCGCTAAAATGCCTGAAAAGCACCCCAGCGTGAAAGGGGTCTAAGAACCCCTTTCGCACTGGGGCGCGTTATCGGTAGCGTGTCGCTAGTTTCCGCTGTGTGGACAGAAGCTGGCCCTTTTGACCCCCAAAGTTAAAAGCGCTGCTGCCGGAGCACTTTGAGGGCGCTTCCAGAACACTGCCCATTAATTTTAATGGGCAGGACATTTTGGTATATGTATGTGTGTGTGTATATATGTGTATGTGTATATGTATGTGTATATATATATATAACGGACTCTCTCTCCTGTACCGCCCCAAAGAAGCTGCTTGCAGGATTTTTTTTCAGCGCTTTACAGGAGCTATTTTTTATCGCTAAAACACCTGAAAGCCACCTGCAGTGTGAAAGGGGTCTAACTTATGGCCCATAAGGTCAGCACCCAACAGCCATGTGACAAACTGTGACGTAGAAGCCTGCATTTGCCTAATATGACATGCAGAGGGTTCTATCCAGAATTGGATTTTCGCCCACCCCTGTGCAGCCACGCAGTTCGGCTCCATCTGCTGCCTGCCACCGCCCACCTCTCCTCACATCAGTGTCTCGGCACCTGCGACTGGAGCTGAGCAGCGCATCACAAGATCACGCCGCCAGGGAAGGCAGTGGGCAGCGGCTGCTGGCCTGAACTAATTGAGCAGACCAAAGCACAGCAACATGTGGATACGAGGCAGCTGCAGAATTGTATGTACATGCACAACAAAATGAATAAAAAGCGCCTCCTCTGCTCTCACCATCAGGTCAACTGAGGGGCCCAGGAAAATGTAAATATACAACCCCAACCAAGTAGTAGCGGGAGCTGTAATCTAGGAAGCCTTTTTCTTTTTCTTTTTTTTTGCACAGCTGAACTGTAAAGCGCTAAGTGACTACTATAAAGTGCTAAGTGTTCAGAATGATAAACTCTAGGATATTCAAATTCATACACTTCAAAAGATGCAATATAAATACCAAATAATAATAATAAACAATCTAAAGTGTTGAGTACTTAAAATTTATATAAGTGATAAACTTCCAATGTGCAATATGGTGCAAACGGTACAAAGGGAGGAATATAAATGTAGCGCTGGTCATTGTAGAGATCCATCTAACTAAGTAAATATAATCACTGGATGTGAAACAAATATAAACAAAACAACCAAAAAATAAATGTGCTGATAAGTCCACATATAAAATGAAAAACAAATAAATGTCCATCAATAAAACATGTGGAAAAAAATAAACATATATATAGCCACGTAGATGGGGTAAAAAACATTCTTTCCAAACTTTATGAGCTAGATGGAATACACTTACCAGAACCAGTGGATCTACCTGTCAGCGACGGCAGATCATGTAGGCATGGGAAATCCCAAAATGGATCGACTCAACTTGTCTGGCGACACTGAGTAGTTGGAACCACGAACTTGGCCGTTAAGACCCGACCGTCCTCGACTGAAGACCCTGGATAGGTGGAACAGACCAGAGCTTTCAGGGTATCCACCCTGCTTCTAAGTGGTATTGAGATGATTTGGGGGCCCCCAACTTACTCCAACGAAACATACAAGTAGAAAGAAAAAACGGTGCTCCATTCGGGGGTGGTCCCGTGGACGCCACCAGGTCCTCCCTAGGGGCGCCCCCCCCCCCCCCCCCCCCAAGCGAAAATTATTTCTCAGTAACATAACCAGTCCCCGCCTGATAGCCCAACTTATTCTACTTTTCTTATTCTTTTGCTTTGGGACCACTAAACCCTATTCCATTTTACTACAAAAATACTTCAAATCTTCTGGAAATCGCAAGATGGCTGATTTTCCTTGGTTTTTAGCTATCAGGCTTGCTGGAAATCCCCATCTATAATAGAGCTTTCTTTCATGTAGTTGGTTTATCGGGGGCTTCAGGGCTCTTCTGCGTGAGAGTGTTTCCTGTGACAGGTCGGTAAAGGTTTTATTGTAATAAAACCAACAAAAACATTTAACAATAAAAGTGATCACAAGTTAACAATAAAAAAAGGAAAGCAATGTGGGGAGTGGCGTACCAAACCCTTTGTGTTTTGTCCAACTAGGACTTCTACTGGGGCATCTACCTGCTCCCCCATATTGCACATGTATTTATAAGAAACACACTCCAATCTGGACTGGAAACTGGCCAATCGGACAAGTTTCACAGTGTTGATCTGTGATTGGAGGAGAGCCAACCGTATGGCCTGCTGGGCTTGTAGCTTCCAAGCGCAAACCAATCAAAATAAAACATTACGAGACCCCTCCCAGGTCAGCCATGACTCCTGTCTTGGACCCGCAAGTAAATCTCCATTAAACCAATAACAAAACATTAAAAAAGGCGGGAGGGGGCAGTAACACACGGTGGTGAACACCCACCTGGTTGCCTCTCATTCCGCATTGGCCAGGTCTTAGAAGCAAGTGGCCAATGAAAACCATCAATCTAAACCTCTAGTGGGAACCCAGTTGAATGAGCACTGGACAAAAAAAGGGGAGGAGAGGGGTTGGTTTGTGCTTGGAGGCTGCGAGCCCAGCAGGCCATACGGTTGGCTCTTCTCCAATCACAGTTCTACACTGTGAAACTTGTCTGGCCAGTTTCCAGTTCAGCTTGGAGTGTTTTTCTTATAAATACATGTGCTATATGGGGGACCATGTAGATGCCCCAGTAGAAGTCCTAGTTGGACGAAATGTGTAGGGCTTGGTACGCCACTCCCCATATTGCTTTCCTTTATTTTTAACTTGTGATCACTTTTTTATTAATGTTTTTGTTGGTTTTATTACAATAAAACCTTTCTTACAAATTTGACCTGCACCATTGGAGCACCGTTTTTTCTTTCTCCTTGCATGTTTTGTTGGAGTATGTTTTTGGAGCTGTTCCATCGTGCCATACCAACTCCTTTTTAGGGGTTCTTTCCATCCCAAATCATCTCAATACCCGTTGGAAGCAGGGTGGATACCCTGAGAGCTCTGTTCCACCTATCCAGGACACCATCCATCCAGGGTCTTCAGTCGAAGAATGTCGGGTCCTAATGACAAAGTTTGTGGTTCCAACTACTCAGAGTTGCCAGACAAGTTGAGTCGATCCGTTTTGGGATTTCCCATGCCTACATGATCTGCTCTCTGACAGGTAGATCCATTGGTTCTGGTAAGCGTATTCCATCTATCTCATACAGTCCCCATGATGATCTACGTGGCTATATGTTTATTTTTTTCACTACCAATCTACATGTTTTATTGATGGACATTTATTTGTTTTTCATTTTTCTTTTAATATGTGGACTTATCAGCACATTCATTTTTTTGGTTGTTTTGTTTATATTTGTTTCGCTGTCTCACATCCAGTTATTATATTTACTTAGTGAGATACTGATGTCTCTCCACAATCACCAGCACTACATTTATATTCATCACTTTTACAGTTTTTGTCACATTGTTGTGTAGCAGCTAATTTTTTTTTTTCGTTTTTTCTTTAGATAAGCGCAATATTTATTTCTTTTTACAAAGGGATGGCATCCAAATCGATGCTATTCCAAACAAAATAAGATAAAGTGCTAGTGCCAAAAAAAGTTCAAAGTGAACATAAATCCTCAAACAGATGCTGGTGATTGCAGTGCAGAGAATAAAGTGCTGGATTCCAACTGGCACTCTGTTGTGATGATGTGAATTGGTGATTTTTTTTTTTTTTCTTCAGTGTAGTCACACCCCAGGGTGCAATGGCTCCTTACCTTACCCTGCTGTAAGGTAACGGCGAAAAAAATATAGCCAGAGGAAATCTGGAATTCTGGGGTCCTGCAGTAGATCACCCTAAGTGGATCTTATGGATGGTAATATGTATGGAGCCTGGTTTCCTGGTGGATGCTTTTCATTAGATTATGCCTCCCTTATATAAATCGGTAGCAGCAGAAATCCTCCCAGATGGACACATCCGTAATATAAAGAGAACGGGGGGACCCCAATAGTGAATATGTAAAAACTAGATATTTATTTGATTACATCCTAGATAGGTATTCGCATAAAAGCAGATAAATAGAGTAAAAACAAAACGAGCAGCGAGCCAAACATCACTTCTGGTGCCTGTCTATTCCAACATGTATCATCACGATCATTTGACTTCATCAGGTAATAAATCCATGTATGGCTGACTTAAGAGTGGGGTTTATGTGTAGTCTCCAAGAACAGGAAGTAGGGCTATGGCAGGAGGTGTTCGAAGTGTTCCCGAAGCTGATCCGTCATGATCGGGTGCAGGTGCCGCCATTGTTACATAGTTAGGTTGAAAAAAGACATAGGGCCAGATTCAGGTAGTCCAGAGCATCTTTGCTCTGGAGTAACGCTACTCATTTGCGTTGCGCTGCAGAAATTTTAGGAGCAAGTGCTGTCATTCACGAAGCACTTGCTCCTAAAGTTGCGGCAGCGCATCACAAATGAGCCGGCGGAATTCAAATTGGGCGTGTAGTATGCTAACTACGCGCGATCCCGCCGCCAACGTACTGCGCATGCGTCGAGTGTCAAAACATCCCCGTGCGCATGCTCCAAAATCTGTGAATGAACGTCGATGACGTCACATTCCCATTCATCACCGTTTTACGCAAGCGACGTTTTTTTTCTTTTTCCGACGCGATGACGACGCCTATACCTAACATAGGATACTCCAACCCCATGTAGGTATATCTATGCGCCGCGTATCCCGTCCGGAAACGTCGTATCGTCATTGCGTCGCGCCGGAATTCGATCGTGAATTGCCGATTTCCGCTCATTAACATATTTTTTGAGCGTAAATCGGCGGGAACGCCCCCGGCGCCATTTTTAAGTTGAAGTAACGATGCGATGGCGAAACTCAGTTACGCTGCTCGCATCGGAACTTCAACCCGGCGTTTCTTGTTTTCTGGTTACAGAAAACAGAAACGCCGGCTCAAAGTCACAGTTAGGCTGGCGGATCACTCGATCCGCCAGCCTAACTGTTCGTGAATCTGGCCCATAGGTTCATCTAGTTCAACCATAAAAAAATATCATCATACAATCCCATATACCCAATTCTATACCCACAGTTGATCCAGAGGAAGTAAAAAAAAACAGCAAAGCATGATCCAATTTGCTACAGCAGGGGAAAAAATCCTTCCTGATCCCCTGAGGTGCCGTACACACGGCAGAGAACCTCGACGGGCAGAACACATCGTTCCGCCCGTCGAGGTTCTCTCCCGGCCGTCGGATTCGGCGACCCGCCCGTCGGGAATGGCAACCAGCCATTCTTCCAGGCGGGCCGTCGAGAAAATAGAGAGCGTGCTCTCTATTTCGGCTCGACGGGCTTCCCGACGGGAAGCTCGCCGAGACCGTACACACGGCC
This sequence comes from Rana kukunoris, assembly GCA_029574335.1. Taxonomy (NCBI): domain Eukaryota; kingdom Metazoa; phylum Chordata; class Amphibia; order Anura; family Ranidae; genus Rana; species Rana kukunoris. The sequence goes on from CM056051.1 coordinate 39,741,960, forward strand.
GAGGTCCTCGCTGGAATGTGCATTCCAGCGAGGTTCTCGCTGATTTTCAGCGAGAACCTCGGCCGTGTGTACGGGGCCTGAGAGGCAATCGGATTTTCCTTGGATCAACTTTACCTAAAAATGTCACTACCCAGTTATATTTAGTTATGTACATTTAGGAAAGTATCCAGGCCTTTCTTAAAGGGTCACTAAAGGAATTTTTTTTTTTAGCTAAATAGCTTCCCTTACCTTACTGCAGTACTGGTTTCTTGTCCTTATTGTTTGTTTTTGCTTTAAAGTTGCTGTTAACCTGCTCTGTTCTCCACAATTCCTGCTTGTCTGTTTCCTTATAAGCACCATACTGGGAGCTTTCTCACGATGGTTTAAGCTGTCATTACTGTGTGTCTAAAACTTCCCAGAACCAATTAGATTCATTTTAAAAACAAAACACTGCCCTGGATTTGTTTGTTTTTGTTCTGTGTTTCTATTCCTACTTTGCAGAAACATGAAGCCAGTTCAAAAGTGAAACAAGCCTGCATGCACATTATATGATTGATTTATATCTATTTTTAATCATTTTGAAAAGGAATCGGTTAACTTTTATGTCTCTATACCCTGTAAACATTCATTTCAGCAAAAAAAATGTTTTCCTTTAGTGACCCTTTAAAGGAATTGTAAAGGAAACATTTTTTTTGCCTAAAATTAAAGGGGTGTTCCAGCCCAAAATTGTGTTTATTAAAAGTCAGCAGCTACAAAAAGTATAGCTGCTGGCTTTTAATAAACACTCACTTACCTGCTCCTGCGTTCCAGCGACGCGCCGACCGGGGCTCCGCTCCTCTCCCCCCCTCCCCAGCCGGCGTCTCCATCTCGACTGTGGGCACCCAGCCGTGACAGCCTTCGGCTTCACGGCCGGGCACCCACTGCGCATGCGCGAGCCGCACTGCGCATGCGCGCACGGCACGGCTCGCCGCTGATTGGAGAGGCGATCGCATGGGACCTGTCAGTGTCCCATGTGATCGCCTACAGGGAGGGGCTGGTGTAGGCGATTAAGGCTTAATCGCCTAACCAGCCCCTCGGCGGAAGCAGGAAGTGGGACAGGAAGTCCCACTCCTACTGAAGCCCCCACTCCCCCCCAAAAAAAATTACATGCCAAATGTGGCATGTAAGGGGGAGGGGAGGGGATTAAAAAAAAGTAAAAATTTAGGGTGGAACTCCTCTTTAATGTCTGCAAGGTAGACAGACAGAATAGTGTAATGATTCTGTTAAAAAATGAGTAAATACCTATTAAATTACTTCATCTACATCACCTCCGGCGTTCTAGTTTCTGTTCTCTCATTCACTTCCTGGTTTGCGGTGCTCGTTCATGTAAGAACTACATTTTCCAGTATGCATTGCGGCACTCCCAGTAATTCACACCTCCTTGAAGTCTCTAACACGTAGAGAGCGTCCTGCCGCACAGACGTAATTCCCAGGAGGGGCTGAGCATGTTACTGACCACCGCAGTAAAGCCTCCCTTCACGATGGTGAGTAACTATCAGACAAGCAGGAAGTGAACAGAACAGAGAGGAAATAGAGCAACTTCTGAGCAAAAACGAACAATGAGGAAGTGAAAAGAAGAATGTCTGCAGGTAAAGGATGCTTATTATTTTTTTTTCCTTTACATCCCCTTTAAAGCAATCTACTGAGCTAGCCAGAACCACCTCTGCAGGGAGTCTACTCCACATTTTCACAGCTCTTTCTGTATTTGGAGATGAAATCTCTTTTCCTTTAGACATAGAGTGCCCCCTTGTCCTTTGTGTTGACCTCTAATCTCTCCTCATAGCTGAGCTCCTCCATGGCTCTTATCAGTTTGGCTGCCCTTCTCTGCACTTTCTCCAGTTCCCAATTATAATTTTTGAGAACTGGTGCCCAAAACTGAACAGCATATTCCAGATGAGGTCTTACTAATGATTTGTACAGGGGCAAAATTATATATATCTCTCTCCCTCTCCCTCTCCCTCTCCCTCTCCCTCTCCCTCTCCCTCTCTCCCATACCTCTCTTAATAAAAGGACTTTGCTCGCTTAGGAAACCGCAGCTTGGCATTGCATGTTATTATTGAGCTTATGATCTACCAGAACCCCCAGATCCTTCTCCACTACGGATCCCTCCAGATGTTCTCCCCCTAGTATGTATGATGCATATTCTTAGCACCCAAGTGCATAACATTACATTTCTCAACATTAAACCTCATCTGCCACTTAGTCGCCCAATTAGACAGAGCATTGAGGTCGGCTTGTAAATTGGAGACATCCTGTAAGGACGTTATTCCACTGCATAGCTTGGTGTCATCTGCAAAGACAGAAATGTTAATTTTGATCTCAGACCCAATATCATTTATAAAGATATAAAAAAGTAAGGGTCCTAACACTGAATCTTGGGGTACACCACTGATAACCTTAGACCATTCAGAGTAAGAATCATTAACCACTACTCATCGGCACATGCGCACTGAAGAAATGTTTCGCTCGTGACGTTTCTTCAGTAACTCTGCCATGGTTGACAGCTCCCACGCGCTTGCGCGGGAGTGGCGTCTTCGCAGCTCTGGCCAATCACAGCGCCGGAGCCTGGGAAATAACTCTGGGAGACTTGTCGCTGGCGGACGTATTTTGAACGACTTGCAGACGAGCGATTTGGTACTTAGGGAGTCCGAGGTAAAGGGCATTTGCATAGTCCAGTCTGGAGTTCACAACTCTTCCCACCACGACTGCTACGTCTTCTTTGGGGATAAAAGGAATAAGTCTACGTAGTAGGCTCAGCAGATGGTGAGATCCGCTGACTACTGACCCTATTTGTGCATCCATTGTCATGTAGGTGTCAAAGATGACTCCGAGACTTTTGACTTTGGAGCTAGGGGTGATGATCTGGCCCAGAATGGGGGAGGTGTCCAGGTTGTTGCCAGTTTACTCTTGCGACTTGCATGAAACAGAAGAAGTTCTGTTTTGGAGCCGTTGAGTTTAAGATAACTCTTCGTCATCCAGTTTTCTATCAAAGAGAGACAATTCTCTAAACTGAGATGATGATCCTTTTTATTGCAGATGCGAAAATACAGTTGCGTGTCGTCTGCATAGGAGTGGTAAAGTAGTTGTTGGCTACTGATGATTTCGAAGAGAGGGCGAAGATAGATGTTGAAGAGCACCGGTGACAGGGGGGATCCTTAAGGGACTCCACATGACACCGTGCGTTTTTCTGAAGTGAAAGGTCCTAATTTTACTGTTTGTGATCGGTTTTCCAAAAAAGAGGAGAACCATGATAGATCACTTTCTGCGACTCTGGCTACTTCAGCCAATCGAGTCAGTAGTAGTTTGTGGTCTACTGTATCGAAGGCTGCGCTTAGGTCCAACAGAACCAGGAGACAAGGTTCTCCTTCGTCTGCGGCCTCAAGCGCGTCGTCCCATATTTTCAGCAATGCTGTTTCCGTCCTGTGTCCGGGAAATTGATCAAGTAGATTGTGGGTATCTAGATGCTGTTGCAGCTGTTGTACCACTGCTTTCTCCATCATCTTTGAGAGAACGTTTAGGCCTGTTATGGGACGGCGGTGATTTGGGTCTTTGGGGTCTAGGGTGGGTTTCTTCAAGATGGGCTGGATAGTGCCCTCTTTCAGCAGGGAGGGCACTATGCCTTTCCTGAATGACTGGTTTATAAGCTGTGTGATAGGTGGTGCCAAGATGTCGGCGCATTCCTTAAGCAGTTTAGTGGGGATAATATCATTAGGCGCTGTGCTGTTTCGCAAAGTGTCGATGATATTTTTTGTGGCATCAATGGAGATGGGTTCCAGAATGAACTTGGTTGATTGTAGATGGTCATATCGGTGCGCTGGTCATATCGGTGTGCGGGGACTGCTGCAACAGCTTCGATCTAAGGCAAATATTTAATAATGAGCTAGTAGATGTATGGGCCAACAGGTTCTAGATTGATGGGACGTTACGTTAAATGGTGTAATATTCAGGTGAATGTGGCTACTAGGGTCTTTAATAGCAGTGCTATAGGGGTTGATTTACTAAAGTAGTGGAGAGTGCAAAATCTGGTGCATCTCTGCATAGAAACCAATTGGCTTCCAGGTTTTATTGTCAAAGCTTTATTGAACAAGCTGACGTTGGGCGCCGATTGGCTACCATGCACAGCTGAACCAGGTTTTGTACTCTCCAGTTTTAGTAAATCTCCCCCAAAGTGTTGGTCATTTTTAGGTGATTTCTTGGGTCTTGAGTTCTAGCATCTCAGTTTGAGACTTTGTACAGGTATGAGACAGTTTAATAAATATTATCTCCCAGTTAAAGATTGTTTTGTAATTATGTTGCAAGTGTTTTATTGCTAACCTTTTATCAGTTCCATGGAAGCAATAAAACATTGTATTGCCAAGAGTCATTCATTTTACCTGCTTCCCATGTATTACCATTTGCCTTGTTTACTGACCCATAGTAAGTCCTACGTTCCAGGAAGGAAGCTACTTTCTTTGTTTCAGCAAAGTTTTACAGTATTTCAATAGACCTATGTACACTCTGTACCCACATGCACTATTTCCTCTAATAATTATTGGCAATTATAAGAGTTTTGTTAAGGTTTGAACAGAATTGCAGTTAATTATGCTGATGTCGGCAAAAGATTAAAGGGGTTGTAAAGGTTTGTGTTTTTTTACCTTAATTTATCCTATGCGTTAAAATGAAAAAACACTTGGCAATGATGGGGCCCCCCCATTTACTGTGCGCATCCTCTTCTCCACCGAGTCTGGCCGTTGATTGGATAGATAGATAGCGCAGCCATTGGCTCACGCAGCTGTCAATCGCAATCAATGACACAGGGGGGGCCGGACTGAGTCATACACTCTGTGTCTATGGACGTTGCGTCCATAGACAGTCTGTCGTGTATGATGGAGCATGCACACAAGCTAACCCTCTCAGGATAAAGGTTTCCAGAGAGAGGGGGCTAGCTATTGCAGGGAGGAGCTGCGAAAGCGGCCGAGGGACCCGAGAACAGCAGGATCGGGGCCACTCTGTGCAAAACTAACTGCACAGTGGAAGGAAGTATAACATGTTTGTTAAAAAAAAAACAAAAAAAACAAACCCATACAATCACTTTTAAGGATAGAACTGAATGTTGGTTTGCAGCATAGCTTGCTTTTTGTGGCTTCGGAATACTGTACATGAGAAGCAAGTAAGGAGTAAAAGGACTTTAAAACTATTTTAATCTCAGTGCGGGTGTTTACATTATGTTTTACATTATGTAGGCATACAGGTAGTGTCAGTTTTTCATCTGAATCAAGATATTGTCCGGTCTTCCTTTTTTCCAGAACCTCGTTCTGCGGAAGAAAAATTGTTACACTCTCTCGATGTAGTGAGAGCAGTCAAGGCCCATCTGAAAGCGAAAACGCGAAAGCTCGGATACGGAATACTAATGTTTTGTTTGTGCTGCCAGATGGCCCCAGGAAAGGGCAGGCAGTGTCAAAATCAACCATTTCAAAATGGATTTGTGAGGTTATTATTCAGGCTTATGGTTTGAAAAGAAAGGTTACCACCTTTTAAAGTTAAAGCGCACCCTACTAGAGCAGTGAGTGCTTTGTGGGTAGTGCATCACCAAGCCTCTGACTCAGACTTGGTCGTCCATCCATACATTTACTACATTTTATCACTTGGACGTAGGACGGCATGAGGATGCCCCTTTTGGGCGCAATGTACTGCAGGCAGCAGTATAGATTCTCGCGTCTGATGGTGGTCTGCGTTTATTTGTGTCTCCCTCCCCTCAGAGGCATTGCTTTGGGACATTCCACATAGTAATTACTATTACAATTACTAATTTCTTGGAGTATATCGCGGTACACAGAGCTCCCTCCCCTCTTATTGGGATATGTATTGCTTTGCTACAAAAACTGAGGTACTCTCTGTATGGAAGGGGTATATAGAGGGAGACTTCCTGTTCCTATAGGTGGTGTATTACCCACATAGTAATTACTATGACTGCTCTGTGTCCCGTGATGTACTCCAAGAAAATAATTTTTCAGGTAAGCTGTTATAAAAATCCAATTTTTTTTAGCAAAAAATACTAATGTGAACAAAAAGCTCCAGAAAAGGCCTGATCTTAAAAGGATCTGCTGCTTGGTGCCGGGCCCCAGCACATACCCTCAGAGGTCTAGTAGCATCCATACCTTGATAGGTCAGGTCTGTTTTTGGCAGCAAAAGGAGCCTTACCCAATATTGGGTGGGTGTGTGGTCATGAATATATGGCTGATCTGTGTGTAACACTTATGATTTTAAGTGTAATGCTTACATCAGTAAAAGCTGAAATTTATGAGCCTGATTGATGTTGAGTAACTGCACCATAACTGTGTAACCTTGAGACTGTCATAAACAACATTTTAGAAGGGTGTCATTTGCAGTGCCTGGCTGTGACAATCGAAAATTATGTTAAAAAAATAAATAAATAAAAGATAAAAAAGTAAGTGTTTTGTGTATCTATATACACAGTATCTCACAAAAGTGAGTACACTCCTCACATTTTTGTAAATATTTTACTATATCTTTTCATGTGACAACACTGAAGAAATGACTCTTTGCTACAATGTAAAGTAGTGAGTAGGGTTGTCCCGATACCGATACTATACTCGGTATCCGGGAGTACTTGTACCCAGAGGCGATTCAGTTGGCATGTGCCGCGCTATACAAGTTTTCATTCATTCATTCACTCCCGCAAATACCCCCGATACCGAAATAGAATACCCCCCCCCCCTCGCCGCCGCTATCGCCGCTGCTACCGCCGCTGCTACCGCCGTTGCCGCAAAGCCGCCGCATACCGCCGTTAATCCCGGTACATGACAGCGGCGAGCATTACAAGCATTCGCTTGTGTACTTGTAAAGCCGGCACCGCCATGTATAGACACTCCCCCTCTCGTGATTGGACGGATCCGTCCAATCACGAGAGGGGGAGTGTCTATACATGGCAGCGCGGGCTTTAGAAGTATAGAAGCGAAAGCTTGTAATGCTCGCCGTTGTCATGCACCAGAATTAACGGCGGTATGCGGCGGCTTTGCGACCCATCAGGTATGGGGGACAGGACATGTCTGCAATATGTGTGGGGGACAAGGCTGCAATATGTGGGGGACAAGGCTGCAATATGTGGGGGACATACAAGACTGCAATATGTGGGGGACATACAAGGCTGCAATATGTGGGGGACATACAAGGCTGCAATATGTGGGGGACATACAAGGCTGCAATATGTGGGGGACATACAAGGCTGCAATATGTGGGGGGAACAAGGCTGCAATATGTGGGGGACATACAAGGCTGCAATATGTGGGGGGGACAAGGCTGCAATATGTGGGGGACATACAAGACTGCAATGTGTGGGAGGGACAAGGCTGCAATATGTGGGGGGGACAAGGCTGCAATATGTGGGGGACATGGCTGCAATATGTGGGGGACATGGCTGCATTTGGGGACACATTTAAAAAAGTATCGGTATTCGGTATCGGCGACTACTTGAAAAAAAGTATCGGTACTTGTACTCGGTCCTAAAAAAGTGGTATCGGGACAACCCTAGTAGTGAGTGTACAGCTTGTATAACAGTGTACATTTGCTGTCCCCTCCAAAATAACTCGACACACAGCCGATAATATCTAAACCGCAGGCAACAAAAGTGAAAATGTCCAAATTGTGCCCAATTAGCCATTTTTCCTCCCCGGTGTCATGTGACTCGTTGGTGTTACCAGGTCTCGAGTGTGAATGGGGAGCAGGTGTGTTAAATTTTGGTGTTATCGTGCTCACTCTTAGGCCTCGTACACACGAGGCAATCTATTTGTTCAAATCGGTCGGACCGACCGATTTGAACAAATCTGTCTGCTTGGATTTTGGTTTGCTCGCGTGTACACACGAGCAAACCAAAATCCCCGCCAGCAGACAGCGCGCTGACGTATCGGTGACGCAGCGGTGACGTTGACGCCGCCACGTCACCGCACCAGGAAGTAAAACACTTCCGCGCATGCGTCGAAATCATTCGGCGCGTGTGCGAGAAGACATGTCTGCTGGTTAGCATACTAACCAGCAGACATGTCGGGCGGACGGGTTCCCAGCCGACAGATTGGTAAGCATGCTTTCAAATCTGTCGGGTGGCCAAATACGTCTGCTCGCCCGTACACACGATCGAATCTGTCTGCTGGGACGGTCTAGCAGACCGTTTCCAGCAGACAGATTTGGTCGTGTGTACGCGGCCTTACACTCATACTGGTCACTGGAAGCTCAGCATGGCACCTCATGGCAAAGAACTCCCTGAGGATCTGAAAAAAATAGCTGTTGCTCTACATAAAGATGGCCTAGGCTATAAGAAGATTACCAAGACCCTGAAACTGAGCTGCAGCATGGTGGCCAAGATCATACATCGGTTTACCAGGACCGGTTTCACTCAGAACAGTCCTCGCCATAGTTGACCAAAGAAAGTTGAGTGCATGTGCTCGGCATCATAACCAGAGGTAATGCTTAGACCGAACGCTGCACACTGCATCAAATTGGTTTGCATGGCTGCTGTTCCAGAAGGAAGCCTCTTCTAAAGATGATGCACAAGAAATCACACCAACAGTTTGCTGAAGACAAGCAGACTAAGGACCTGGATTACTGGAACCATGTCCTGTGGTCTGATGAGATCAAAATAAACTTATTTGGTTCAGATGGTGTCAAGCGCATGTGGTGGCAACCAGGTGAGGATTACAAAGACAAGTGTGTCTTGCCTACAGTCAAGCATGGTGGTGGGAGTGTCAAGGTCTTGGGCTGCATGAGTGCTGCCGGCTACAGTTCATTGAGGGAACCATGAATGCCAACATGTACTGTGACATACTGAAGCAGAGCATGATCCCCTCCCTTTGGAGACTGGGCCACAGGGCAGTATTCCAACATGATAACGACCCCAAACACACCTCCAAGACGACCACTGCCTTGTCTAAAGAAGCTGACGGTGATGGACTGGCCAAGCCTGTCTCCAGACTTAAACCCTATTGAGCATCTGAGCATCAGACGGAAGGTGAAGGAGCGCAAGGTCTCTAACATCCACCAGCTCTGTGATGTAATTGTGGAAGAGGAATTCAGTGGCAACCTGTGAAGCTCTGATGCCCAAGAGGCAGCGCTGTAAAATAATGGAGGCCTCACAAAATATTGACGCTTTGGGCCCAGTTTGGACATTTTTTCTTAGGGGTGTGCTCACTTGTTGCCAGTGGATTAGACATGAGTGGCTGTGTGTTGAGTTATTTTACACTGTTATACAAGCTGTGCACGCACTACTTTACATTGTAGCAAAGTGTTGTCGCATGAAAATATATAATAAACTAGGTACAAAAATGTGAGGGGCGTACTTACTTTTGTGAGATACTGTGTATGTAAACTTCTGGCAGTGACACACTGGGTCCCAGGGCCCCTCACGGTAAGCCCCCGGGGGAGCGCTTCTCCTAGGGCAGCCCTCAAAAATTCCACTCGCCTGCTCGCATTTTGTTGTGAGTAAATTAAGAAGGCTGGCGAGTGTGGGCTGCCGGGGGGGGGGGAGAGGACGCGAGTACTGCCTAGGTTTTATAGGTGTGATCGTAGGGGAGGAGAGTTTGACGCCTGGTTGATCAGAGTACGGGGAACATAACTGCTTTCTCTTCAATAGCTGTGTGTTCCCCACCGCCATATAAAGCCCCTCCATGTTGTCCAGGCACTTTGATAGACAGATCACCCATCCCAGGATTAGACGGGTGATCTGTCTATCAAAGTTCCCCGAACAAGGTGGAGGGGTTGTATATAATGGCATGTGGCGGGGAACACAGCTATTGAAATGAAAGCTCTTATGTTCCTCAGTGCTCTGATCAACCAGGCAGTAGCGGCTCTGGCTCTCCTCTCTATTCCCCTGCACAGGTAGGTTGCATTGGGGACACATGGCTGCACTGGTAGATACGGGCAGGCTGCATTTTTGGTCACGGATAAAGTTGTTAAATGATTTATGCAGAATTAAGTTCTAAAAAGAAATATTAAGTGTCATTTCATGAGATTATTTGAGGGCGTGTCCACCAGGGGCAGGATTAGGCATGGGGTTGGGCGGGCCAACTGGTGGTGCGTAACCCTTGAGGTCTGGCTAGTAGCTCAGGACTTGACATTTTGAGCCATGTCCTAGGGCGAGGAGGAGCCGCAAGCGCATCCAGGGGTCCCTAGAAGAGGAGGATCGGTGCCACTCTGTGTTTGTTATTTAAAAAAAATAAAACATGAACGTTTACAATCGCTTTAAACTTCCCCAAAGCCCAACCTCAGCCAATATTTTCCACTCTGTTTATTTCGAAAGTGGCAGAGTTTAAACCCCCCCCCCCTCCCCCCCTAGGAGCACTGCAATGGAATAGTAGAGTGAGGAAGGTCTGGAATCTATAAATTTTATATTGCTTTTTTTCCCTCACTTTCTATCCAAGTGACAAACAAAAAAGAGAGAAATCTTGTTTATTTTTTTCTAGTAAGTTCTTTATTCAGTTGCCATTAAATTTTGGATGCACAACTTTAAGAACCTGCATGTTATTATCAACCTCTGCTGCAAAATTACAGCGGTATTGTAATAGAAACCTAAATACCTTCTTTACACGATCTAAGACTGTCATGAAACATACTGGTGAGTAATAAATGGCACCCCATGCATGTCCTCTTCCTGTGGAACCTGACAAACTATAGCACACATTATTCGTATAGGCCACTGTTGAAGCTGGAGGGAGGTTGGGGTGTTAAGCCAGCCATAGACGCAGTGATTTTGGTTGCAGGAAAGAAAATCTCTCAATTCCCCCATCTGTAGAGTGCTGACAGGAGAATCAGCCTGCCCATACGTAGATTAAATCTCCACTGGTCCCTGCTGAACCAGCTGACATTCGAAAAGAACCCTTTCAGACGTGCGGACCGTTCAGATCCGCCTGTCGTTTTTTTTCAGGCGGATCTGAACGGGCGCTCCATGTAACTCTATGGAGCGTCGGATGTCAGCGGTGACATGACTGGATCCGCACATGTGAATGGGGCCTATGGTCGGCCTTAGGATCCTGTGCTGACAGTTACTAAGTTTGAATGGGCAGTGCAGACCCTGATGGCCTTTAATATTATAGGTGACAATTCTGGAAGAAATTCACTAGTGTATTTTGCTTTACTGGCAGAAGTGCAGCCATTTCACTATGAATAGTCAATTAAAAGATAAAATAACAAAACCTTTACCTTTTTTTAAATCCAGAAATTTTCAATGCGGTACATTTCTCTACCACAATATATTTTCAGACTTCAGGCCAGCATCATTCAGTGCACTTCCTCTGAGCCCAAGTCATCTCAGACCTGCCACAGGGGAAGGAAAGGAAAAGCGGCACAGTGATGAGCTAATGTACTGTCACTCTGCTCTCTCCTCCTATCAGTAGTGCCGCACGCTTAATCTTGAAGAATCATCATTGCAATTATTTTCCCCGCGATCTTGACAAAGTATTTCCAGATCTTTTGTATGCAGAGAATTCTCTCTGCTCTCAGCCGTCAAAAATCTGGGCAGTCTGCAAAGTTTTACAACATCCTCTTTAATGTTCCATTAATAAAGAAAGTAAAGCCTCTGGAAAAAAAAATACACCCTGCAAGACAAAGGCATAATGAGCTAGTATGCAAAGCATACTAGCTCATTATATATTGCTTACCTGAGATCAAAGCCCCCGAAGCGGTCCTTGTTCCCTTCCTCTGTCGCCGCCATTTCTCCCGGAGTGACTTCTGGGTATCGCAGCTCCAGCGCTGTGACTGCGCACGGAAGCCGCCAGTCACGGCACGATTGCCGTTAGAAATTGCACGCTCAGTGCGCCTGCGCCGTTGTCTATGGCACATGCGCCTTAGACATCGGTGCCTGTCTTTTTTGCAAATATCTCCTAAACTGTGTAGGTTTAGGAGATATTTCTTGCACCTACAGGTAAGCCTTAATCAAGGCTTCCCTCTAAGTAAGTGGTCTGTGAGTGTTTTACAACCACTTTAAGTCTAAACATTGTTTCAATTTGTCTTTTACATCAAAGGAATAGACTTCCGTATGTAAATTAGGAACGTTTAAACACTAAAACTTTAACATTTGTTGTTTTCAAGTTAAAATCATTTTCTTTTGCCAAAATAAAATGGTGGTTGTGGCAATATTTTATGTCGCACTGTATTTGTGCAGCGGTCTTTCAAATGCAATTTTTTGGGAAAACATAATTTTAATGAATTACTGTATTTATTGGCATATAACACTCACTTTTTTACCCTGAAAATAGAGGGTAAACTGTGCCTGCGTGTTATACACAGGGGGCTGTGGAAAGTTTTTTTTTTCCTGAAACTTTTTTCTTAGGCCCCGTACACACGAGCAAATAGATTTGTTCAAATCGGTCGGACAGACCGATTTGAACAAATCTGTCTGCTGGCCCTTTTGATTTGATCGCTGTACACACGATCAAACCAAAATCCCCGCCAGCAGACAGCACGCTGACGTGGCGGTGACGTGACGTTGATGCCACCACGTCACCGCACCAGGAAGTAAATTATTTCTGCGCGCATGCGTCGAATCCATTCGACGCATGTGTGAGAAGAAATGTCTGCTTTAAAATCTGTCGGCTGGCCAAATCCGTCTGCTCGCCCGTACACACGATCGAATCTGTGTGCTGGGACGGTCGGGCAGAGGTCCACCCCCAGCAGTTGCTCACTTTAAAAAAATGGACACTTACCTGTCCAGCGCGCCCGCTATGTGGACATCCGAGGCCGATCTACCGCTCATCTCTCGGCTGCCCCCGCCACCGTCCTCGGTGAGGGAATCAGGAAGTGAAGCATTGCGGCTTCACTGCCTCTTTCCCTACTGCGCAAGCCCCCACTGGTCTATGCCCAGAAGTGGGTGCAAACACCTGTCTTAGACAGGTATCTGCACCCCCCTAAAGGTGCCAAATGTGACACCGGAGGGGGGGGGGGGAAATCTATGAACCCCCCCACCCAGTCCTAAAATGTTTCCGTTTTTGTCGATGAGATAAATACTGCAGCACGATTTAGGTCATGTGACATGCGTGCGTTACAAACCCTCACCTATTTCCTGTGACTGCACATGATGTTGCTGATCATTTGTTTTTGACAGATAGGTACTTATCTAATGATAGGACTATCTATTTCACCAGTTATATAATTTATTTTTAGTCTTTAAAAATTGCCTGAACTGGAGCTATAAGCCAATACTGATTATGCATCCTGCTTTTGTAATTGTGTATGTATTTTTAGATACATTATTTAATGTGTTTGTAAAGACAGATTTTTTTTTTTTTTTTATACTATGCATTAGAGCGGAGTTCCACCCTGAAGTGTAATTTCCACTAATTTTGTCTTCTATCCCCTCCGGTGCCACATTTTGGCACCTTTCGGGGGAGGGGGGTGGTGCAGGGTGCGGATACCTGTCCCCACTTTAGGGAGTCTGCTGGTGTATTTAGCTGTGGCGCCCCAGACTCCCTGGAGCCAGAACAGGGACGTGTGTAAACACAAAAATCACTGTTCTGTAAGGAGAGGAGAGACGGATTGTGTGTTCCTACTAGCTAGGAACAACGATCTGTGATCTCCTCTAGTCAGTTCCCCCCCCCCCCCCCCACAGTTAAAACACACCTGAGGGAACAAGGTTAACCCCTTGATCGTCCCCTAGTGTTAACCCCTTCCTTACCAGTGACATTTACACAGTAATCGGTGCATTTTTTTTGTTTTTTAATAATCTTTATTTTTATTTTAGTCAGCAACATGAGTGAACAATTCAAGAGTAAAGGACCAGAAAAAAAAATTGAAAACAAACAAGACAGTAAAAAATAATATATGTAGGCAATATAATGAAGTGCCAGGAGTCGTTGGTCGCAACATAGGTATTTGACACTATTTACTGGCTGAGAGCTACCCCGGCTTACATTAAATACGGGGGAACTCTCATGTGTCACGGACTTTCGGTCTCAGTCGATACAGCTCCTCTCCAAACGAACCGAGGAATGGAGAGAACCACTCTTTGGGGGGGGGGGGGAACTTGCATAATAACATTCTCCATTGTCCTGAGCTATCATTCGACTGAACTCCTGTACATAATCCAAGGTTATGGTCGTGGCCCTCTCACCAGGTTCAAAGCACCTGAGATGTGGCGCCCAGTTGTTCATTAGTGGACGGGGAGCGGTCAGCTAATGCCAATGTTTTGAGTGGGTTCTGCCAACACCAATAAGGCTACATCTGAGCTGGACGGGATCGAGAGTGGTGATCCTTCCAGCCCGCCCACATAGACTTGAATCTCTAACGTCTGACATTACATGTGGCAAGCCACTCCTCTGCCTCCATAATCTCCCTCACCTTCCGCAGCCTCTCAATTTCAATTGGTGCATTTTTATAGCACTGTTTGCTGTATGATTGTCAATGGTCCCAAAAATGTCTAAAGTGTCTGTCACAATGTCACAGTCCCGATAAAAAAAAAAAAATTGCTGATCCCTGCCATTACTAGTAAAAAAAATATAATAATAATAAAAATACCATAAATCTTCCCCCTATTTTGTAGACGCTATAACTTTTACGCATACCAATCAATAAAAGCTTACTGCGATTTTTTTATTACCAAAAATATGTAGAAGAATACATATCGGCCTAAACTGAGGAAACTATTTTTATTTTTTTGCTTATAGCGGAAAAAATAAACCGCAGAGATGATCAAATGCCACCAAAATAAAGCTCCATTTGTGGGGAGAAAAGACATCATCTTTGTTTGGGTACAGTGTCTCACAATTGCCAGTTAAAGCACCACAGTGCCGTACTGCAAAAAAATGGCCTGGTCAGTGAGCAGCCAAATCTTCTGGGGCTGAAGTGGTTAATGACGCCCCCAAATCGGATCGCAGTGCGAATTGTGAAATTGTACAGAAATAGGATCGCATGGGTGTGAACACCCATGCGATCCAGTTCCTGTGTGGACCAAAAAAAGGGTCCTGCACCATTTTGGTGCAAATGCAATTTCAGCCATACAGTTGTATGGCTCAATTCGCTTTGCACAGATCTTGCATGAGATGTGCACAGCAATGAGGTGTAAATAAATGCATTGTCTTGCATCGCACTAGTGTAAACCAAGCCTTAATGTGGTTGTTGACCCACTGTGACAACTTCATATAATCCTGTTTCTTTCCTAATGACATGACTGTCTATGTTGTAAAAAAAATAAATGCCGGCTATATCGGATTTCAGAGCGGCCCTCGCGTGACTGGCCTGCTCTCTCCTATCCCCATCTGACGGCTGAAGTGGGCGGGGCAGAGGTTCCCCAGCTGCCAATCAGTCAGGATAAGAGGAGGAGAAAGCTGGCCGGTCACATGAGCAGCACTCTAAAATCAGATATAGCAGTCTGTTTTATATATAAAAAAATATATAAAAAAAGACAAGAGCACCTGTCATTAGGAAACAAAAAGGATTATATAGGACATTAAAAGTAATTTTTAGTTAGCAGGAGGGAAGGGGGTGGGCTCTGACACAAGAGCAGATGGAAAGGGAGGGTGAGAGAGGACAGAGAAGGACAAGAGAAGGACAAGAGAGCTGTGCGAATGATGGATGCACTTAAACTGACCACGGTGTCAGGGCTCAGCAGCCATGATAAATGTTGATCAGTTTACATGGGGGGGGGGGGGGGACTGTCAGAATCAGCTAGGTATTGCAGGTGATTCAGGGGGACGACTTACACAGCAAAAGCACTGTGCTGTATAACATGCTTTAACAGGATCTTCGTCGTTGTTTATTAGTCCCCACCTAAAAAATGAACAAACACTTTAGGTTCTATTCATCTCCACGTTCTGAATCGCGGGCAGAATTGCCACGATTCCACCTGCGATTCGAAATGGCAGCAAATTGCGAGATGCCCGTGTGTTCCCTGTAACTCCCAATGGCACCCCAAATGCGGCTTTATTTGGCGTGCGACAATTGTGGGAAAATCACGCAGATAAAATCGTGGGACGCCTGTCACTTAAAAGAAGTGCAAGAGCTTCTTTTGGGCGACAGGTGTCCCGTGATTCTGTTTGCGCAATTTTACAGCCCCACGTTTGGGGTGCCATTAGAAGTCACAGGGAACACACGGGGCGTCCGGCGTTTTACTGCTATTTCGAATCTTGAGCGGAAACGTGGCAGTTCTGCCTGCGATTTAGAATGGGAAGGTGTGAATGGAGCTTAATCTCTGACTTTCTGTGTATAAACAATTTTGTAGCAGTGTTTGCCTAATTGTTAAAGGTGTTCTACCCCACTGGAAGTCTTTATCCAAAGCACAAGGTAACCTCCAAGTCGGCCTATTGCAATGCACATTGGTCCAGTATTGGTGCACCTTGACCCAGCCGCAACTTGCACAGATTTATGCAACGGATATCTGTTTTCAGATTGGAGACAAACTTGAGAGGTCTTTACTGTATGTTGATTGATATGGCTGACTGCCTAAGAATTTTGTATTGTATTGAACACTAAGTGGAAAACAGATGTTCATGACTTGGATCGAAATCTGTAAATAAAGATACTAATATGCCAACCAAAAATAGGAATTACTACAAAAAGTAGTAGGAAGGCGGACTTTTTCAGGCAATCACAGGGACATACAATTTAAGAAAAAATATTTAATTATATATCATAAAATCCAGAAACAAAAACTAAAATATACAAAAACAGGATATACAGAATATATATTAGCAATAGTAGCTTGCATCTCGCCTACGCGTTTCGCCAAACGGCTTCTTCAGGGCGAGTTTGAGAAAGGGCTGGTAGTATATGATTGCTAATTTCATATATCAAAAACGTTTGCTGTCCATCTGATTATATCAAGGATTATGTAAATATCCGAGTGGCACATGAGAGCTCAATGCGGCAGACAGAGTGTATCAAGTATACAAAAGAATGTCTGGTATGGTTAGCAACGAATCATCATCCACAGATGAATAAATGTATTTCTGGGGTAGAGCCAGAGATAGAAAGGAAAACCCGGGACCGACCACAGCAATAAAACATAGACCACAGCCAGAGAGGAGTAAAATCCAGTGGCGTGCAGCACAGGTCTGACTCCCCCCGGGACATATCATCAGTGATTCATATCCAGACTCCTGATTCACTGGACTGTCCTATACTGGACATTACAATCCGGTTCAGCCTATTGCGACTGGATTTTACTCCTCTCTGGCTGTGGTCTATGTTTTATTGCTGTGGTCGGTCCCGGGTTTTCCTTTCTATCTCTGGCTCTACCCCAGAAATACATTTATTCATCTGTGGATGATGATTCGTTGCTAACCATACCAGACATTCTTTTGTATACTTGATACACTCTGTCTGCCGCATTGAGCTCTCATGTGCCACTCGGATATTTACATAATCCTTGATATAATCAGATGGACAGCAAACGTTTTTGATATATGAAATTAGCAATCATATACTACCAGCCCTTTCTCAAACTCGCCCTGAAGAAGCCGTTTGGCGAAACGCGTAGGCGAGATGCAAGCTACTATTGCTAATATATATTCTGTATATCCTGTTTTTGTATATTTTAGTTTTTGTTTCTGGATTTTATGATATATAATTAAATATTTTTTCTTAAATTGTATGTCCCTGTGATTGCCTGAAAAAGTCCGCCTTCCTACTACTTTTTGTAGTAATTCCTATTTTTGATTGAATTATTTCGGATGTTGGCTACATGTGAGTGCTTTTATGTTTCCCCGTTCCCTATTTTTGAACTAATATGCCAACAGAACAGGCAAAAAAGAGGGAACAAAGCATCAGCTAAGGCTTTTAGAGAAAGCCTGTGTCTTCTATGTGCCCATTCTTTTCAGCAAGTGCATTTTTGTACCGTCACATCTTTGCCATTTGTTTATTTTTAGGTCAAGTTCTCAACTTAAAGGGGTTGTAAAGGTTCATTTTTTATTTTCTAAATAGGTTCCTTTAAGCTAGTAGATTGTTGGTTCACTTACCTTTCCCTTTGATTTTCCTTCAAAAAAAATATTTTCTTTGGCTGAATTTCTCACTTCCTGTTCCTCCTCAGTAAGCTGTTCTGGCTGACTAACCCCCAGTCAGACCGGCTCGGATGATGGGGGTAAGCTTACTGAGGAGAAACGGGAAGTGAGGAATTTAGACAAAGAAAAACATTTGGAAGTGAAATGGAAGGAAAAGGTAAGTGAACCAACAATGCACTAGCTTAAAGGAACCTATTTAGAAAATAAAAAACAAACTTTTACAACCCCTTTACTTCTGTCCAAAAAATAAAAAAGTAAACGGTTTATGTCAAAAATTGCTCTTAGCAAATCTCATAATAAAAATTGCCGATTCATATGCTTTTTTAAAACTGGGATTACTGGTCAGTATTACATTATAGTGAACGTATACAAAGGATTAGCAACTAACGTTTAAAATGTAGCGATGTTGGTACATCTGACCCCATCTGAGTGCGATATTACACCATCTAATACACTTGTTTTGCATCTAAAAAGGTTCTGCAACATGAGCATAAAATGGATCATAACGTCTTTTAAGTGGTTAGAAGGGATTTATATTTCTGCTTGCGTCATGAAATTTCCATACAAGGCGTGAGCCGATTTTTATTTTTATTTTTGTGGTGAGGTCCTCGCTTCCTCAGGGATATATTTATACAATCGTGACACACGCCTCTCTCATGACTGAACAGTCACAAAAGCCTTCCCTTGTGGGTATGACTACATTTAAACACAGAATTAGAAACATGTTATAAAGATGATTACACATTGGAGATAAAGGTACACCTGTAACCACACTTTTTAACCAATTTAAGTTCTGGCCGCTTTTACCCCCTTCCTGCCCAGGCCAATTTTCAGCTTTCAGCACTGTCATGCTTGACAATTGCACAGTCATACAACACTGTACCCATATGACATTTTTATCCTGACAAATGGAGCTTTCTTTTGGTGGTATTAGGTTTTTATTTTTTGCCTTAGTTTCTCTCCGAAAATGTTGTAAATTGGGCCCTTTTCACACTGGGGCGGTGGGTGCGTCGGTAAAGCCCCGCTATTTTTAGCGGTGCTATCTGGGGGCTTTTACTCCCGCTAGCAGTCGAGAAAGGGTTAAAAATAGGGTTATCCCGATACCACTTTTTTAGGACCGAGTACAAGTACCGATACTTTTTTTCAAGTAGTCGCCGATACCGAATACCGATACTTTTTTTAAATGTGTCCCCAAATGCAGCCATGTCCCCCCCCACATTGCAGCAGCCATGTCTGTCCCCCCCCCCCACATTGCAGCAGCCATGTCTGTCCCCCCCCCCCCCCCACATTGCAGCAGCCATGTCTGTCCCCCCCCCCCACATTGCAGCAGCCATGTCTGTCCCCCCCACATTGCAGCAGCCATGTCTGTCCCCCCCCCCACATTGCAGCAGCCATGTCTGTCCCCCCCCCACATTGCAGCAGCCATGTCTGTCCCCCCCCCCACATTGCAGCAGCCATGTCTGTCCCCCCCCCACATTGCAGCAGCCATGTCTGTCCCCCCCCCACATTGCAGCAGCCATGTCTGTCTGTCCCCCCACATTGCAGCAGCCATGTCTGTCTGTCCCCCCACATTGCAGCAGCCATGTCTGTCCCCCCCCCACATTGCAGCCATGGCCGGTCCCTCATACCTTTAGATATGATGATGCCGCCGCTGCTGCATACCGCCGTTAATCCCCTGCAATATCGCGTAGCGCACATTACAAGCTTTCATTCTGAATACTTGTAAATGCCCGCGCTTCCATGTGTAGACACTCCCCTTCTCCGGATTGGAGGGATCCCACCAATCCGGAGAAGCGGAGTGTCTGTACATGGCGGCGCGGGCATTTACAAGTATTCAAAATGAAAGCTTGTAATGCGCGCTACGCGATATTGCAGGGGATTAATGGCGGTATGCGGCAGAGGCGGCATCATCATATCTAAAGGTATGAGGGACCGGCCATCGCTGAAATATGAGGGGGGGGGGGGGGAGTATTCTATTTTGGTATCGGGGGTATTTGCGGGAGTACAAGTACTCCTGCAAATACTCGGAATCGGTCCCGATACCGATACTATCGGGACAGCCCTAGTTAAAACCACCGCATCGGTATAGCCGCAGTGTCCCATTGATTTCAATGGGCAGGAGCGGTATACTGTGACCGCTCCAAAGATGCTGCTAGCAGGACTTTTTTTACCGTCCTGCTAGCGCACCGCACCAGTGTGAAAGCCCTCAGGGCTTTCACACTGGAGAGACAGTATTGGTGCCTGCAAAGCGTGTTTATTTGTTTGTTTTTTTACACTACTCCTCCCGTACCTTTTTTATATTTCAATGTTTTTTATTGAAATTTTTTCAAGGATACAATACAGTAAATATTGTGTAAATACAGAGGTTAAGACATAAGTATCGATGAGGAATGGATAGGAACAGTGTCATATATGTCAATAACTGCATCCCGTACCTTTTTATACGATTTTAGTAATTTTACCAGTAGATTCACCACACTCTCTCAGGCCATATGTATTGAGTAGGGTTGTCCCGATACTAGTATCGGTATCGGCACCGATACTGAGCATTTACCCAAGTACTTGTACTCGGGCAAATGCTCCCAATGCTTCACCGGGTACCTGGAAGTCAGCGGTGATCAGTGCGTGGGGGAGTTTTAAGCTTCATACAGCGGTGATTAGTGCTTGTAACTCTCCCACACATGATCACCGCTGACTGTCACTGCATCCTCTTCCAGTCTCCCTCCATGCCTTCTCCGTTCTGCTGTCCCCCTTCATTCTTCCTCCTGTGATTACCATGTGTCCATGAATGGAGAGGAGGCGCTGTCTTCGCTCCATTCATTTTCAGTGCAGCTGAGGCTGCAGAAAAATGGACTGGTGAAACTTTATCCTTGGTCTCTTTCTCTGTCTCAAAGGGGAGATATCAGGGGTCTAATAAGACCCCTGATATCTCAGCAAAGAACCCCCAACAGGGCTAATTTAAAAAAAAAAGTATTGTAATAAATAATAAAAAAAAATATTGTTAAAATTAAAAAAAAAAACAGACATCCCGTCCCCCCCACCGCTTCCCCACCTAAAAAATTAATACATTTGTAAATATAATATATATATATATATATATATATATATATATATATATATATATATATATATATATTATATATATATATATATATATATATATAAAAAACACTGTCACGTAACATTAAAAAAAAAAAAAAAAGTATCGGTGAGTACTTGAAAAAAAGTATCGGTACTTGTACTCGGTCTTAAAACCAACCCTAGTATTGAGCCTTGTTTGTTCTGTTTTCTACACCACTGTTTATAGTGGTCTACTGGTTACTAGATTTACCATTAGTTGGTTTATTTCACTTATTTCTACATTTCTTGATATCTACATGACTATGCTTATGTGATACAGGTTCTTTTAGTGTCCTTCTGATCCTAATGTATACGTGTACACTCAATGGAAATATGTTATTCCTTGTCTATGTTTATTTAATATGGTTTAAAAAATAGATTCAGCACAAAACAATTAAAAACAATTGTTCTCTTTGCTATTTATATTGTGGAATGTGTACGTTCTAAACTGCTACTGATTATAAGTAACCTAGAAATCAAAATTGTGAGCTATTCTATGCTATGCTATTCTGCTGAATAGCAAATGCATGCACTGCGTCTTTATTTTCTAAAATACAATATTATTTTCTCTGAATATGCTATTTTATTGGTTTTACCTTTTAATTTCTCCTTAGGTACATTATATCTTACATGAAATGGTGATGGGTGGAATGGTTCTGGAGACCAATATGAATGAAGTTGTTGCACAGGTAGAAGCACAGAACAAGGTTGAAAAGTCTGAGGTGAGTCCCATGAGTTGGGGTTAGTATTCTTCACCTGATTTGAGGCCAACACACACTTTACTTTTATTTACTGTAAGTAGTTGTGAACATAACACTCGCCGGCCACTTTATGCAGCAATTTAATGTATTTTAGGCCTCCTAGACATGGTGAAGACTGCTTGCTGAAGTACAAACAAGGCATCGGAATGGGAAAGAAATGGGATTTATGTGACTTTGAACGTGGTATGGTGGTTGGTGCCAGACCTGTTTGGTCTGAGTATTTCAAAAACTGCTGATCTGCTGGGTTTTTCCAACACAAACATCTCTAGGGTTTACAGAGAATGGTCTGAAAAAGAAAATAGCCAGTGAGTGGCAGTTGTGTGGATAAAGATGCCTTGTTGAGATCAGAGGAGAATGGGCAGAATATGCAGAATACTATTTCTGAATGCACAATACATGGAACCTTGAAGCAGATGGGCTACAGTGGCAGAAGACCACACCAAGTGCCACGCCTGTCAACTAAGAACAGGAAACTGAGGCTACAATTAGCACAGGCTCACCAAAATTGGAAAATAGAAGATTGAAAAAATGTTGCCTGGTCTGAGTCTCGATTTCAACTGCGATATTCAGATGATGGGGTCAGAATTTGGTATGAACATGAAAGCATGGATCCATCCTGCCTTGTCTCAACGGTTTAGGCTGGTGGCGGTGGTATAATGGCGTAGGGGATATTTTGTTTTGGCACACTTTGGGTGCCTTAGTACCAATTAAGCATTGTTTAACTGCCACAGTGGAGGGCCTGTACAAAGATGCAGGCTGTGATTGGGTGGGGGGCCTGCAAAAGATGCAAGCTGTGATTGGGTGGGGGGCCTGCAAAAGATGCAGGCTGTGATTGGGTGGGGGGCCTGCAAAAGATGCAAGCTGTGATTGGGTGGGGGGCCTGTAAAAGATGCAAGCTGTGATTGGGTGGGGGGCCTGTAAAAGATGCAGGCTATGATTGGGTGGGGGGGCCTGCGAAAGATGCAGGCTGTGATTAGGTGGGGGGAGCCTGCGAAAGATGCAGGCTGTGATTGGGTGGGGGGCCTGCAAAAGATGCAGGCTGTGATTGGGTGGGGGGCCTGTAAAAGATGCAGGCTGTGATTGGGTGGGGGGCCTGTAAAAGATGCAGGCTGTGATTGGGTGGGGGGCCTGTAAAAGATGCAGGCTGTGATTGGGTGGGGGGCCTGTAAAAGATGCAGGCTGTGATTGGGTGGGGGGCCTGTAAAAGATGCAGGCTGTGATTGGGTGGGGGGCCTGTAAAAGATGCAAGATGTGATTGGGTGGGGGGGCCTGTAAAAGATGTAGGCTGTGATTGGGTGGGGGGCCTGATCAAGATGCAGGCTGTGATTGGGTGGGGGTCTTTAGCAAGCTGCAGGCCAGTGACATCTAGTGCTAAATATTTCAGGGGGATGTGACACCCCTCGGGGGGAGGCGGATAGGTAGGCGCGGCAAATGCCCTGTAGGCTGTGATTGGGTGGGGGGCCTGTTAAAGATGCAAGCTGTGATTGGGTGCGGTGTGCGTGCCTAAATGCAGGCTGTGATTGGGCGGGGGTGTGTGCAAGAAGCAGGCTATGCTTGGGCGGGGTGTGTGTGCAAGAAGCAGGCTATGATTGGGCGGGGTGTGTGTGCAAGAAACAGGCTATGATTGGGCAGGGGGTGTGTGCAAGAAGCAGGCTATGATTGGGCAGGGGGTGTGTGCAAGAAGCAGGCTATGATTGGGCGGGGGGTGTGTGCAAGAAGCAGGCTATGATTGGGCGGGGGGTGTGTGCAAGAAGCAGGCTGTGATTGGGCGGGGGGTGTGTGCAAGAAGCAGGCTGTGATTGGGCGGGGTGTGTGTGCAAGAAGCGGGCTGTGATTGGGCAGGGGGTGTGTGCAAGAAGCGGGCTGTGATTGGGCGGGGGGGGGGTGTGTGCAAGAAGCAGGCTGTGATTGGGCAGGGGGTGTGTGTTCAAGAAGCAGGCTGTGATTGGGCAAGGGGGTGTGTGCAAGAAGCAGGCTGTGATTGGGTGTGGGGCCTGTAAAAGATGCAGGCTGTGATTGGGTGTGGGGCCTGTACAAGATGTAGGCTGTGATTGGGTGTGGGGCCTGTACAAGATGTAGGCTGTGATTGGGTGTGGGGCCTGTAAAAGATGCAGGCTGTGATTGGGTGTGGGGTCTGTAAAAGATGCAGGCTGTGATTGGGTGGGGGGGGGGCTGTAAAAGATGCAGGCTGTGATTGGGTGGGGGGTCTGTAAAAGATGCAGGCTGTGATTGGGTGGGGGGGGGGCCTGTAAAAGATGCAGGCTGTGATTGGGTGGGGGTCTGTAAAAGATGCAGGCTGTGATTGGGTTGGGGGGGGCCTGTAAAAGATGCAGGCTGTGATTGGGTGGGGGGGTCTGTAAAAGATGCAGGCTGTGATTGGGTGGGGGGGGGGCCTGTAAAAGATGCAGGCTGTGATTGGGTGGGGGGTCTGTAAAAGATGCAGGCTGTGATTGGGTGGGGGGGGGCCTGTAAAAGATGCAGGCTGTGATTGGGTGTGGGGTCTGTAAAAGATGCAGGCTGTGATTGGGTGGGGGGCTTGCGCAAGCTGCAGGCCAGTGACGTCTAGTGCTAAATATTTCAGGGGGGTGTGACACCCCTCGGGGGGAGGCAGATGGGTAGGCGCGGCAAATGCCCTGTAGGCTGTGATTGGGTGGGGGGCCTGTTAAAGATGCAAGCTGTGATTGGGTGCGGCGTGTATGCCTAAATGCAGGCTGTGATTGGGCGGGGGTGTGTGCAAGAAGCAGGCTATGATCGGGCAGGGGGTGTGTGCAAGAAGCAGGCTGTTATTGGGCAGGGGGTGTGTGCAAGAAGCAGGCTGTTATTGGGCGGGGGTGTGTGCAAGAAGCAGGCTATGATTGGGCAGGGGGTGTGTGTGTTCAGGAAGCAGGCTGTGATTGGGCGGGGGCATGGCAGCTGAACAGACTGAGAATACAGGTATGTTATGTCTCGTCTCTGCACAGCATCCTGTACCTCCGAATGGTTGGCAAAGAGATGGAACCTGGCCCTGCAAACACAAGTCAGCTTCTGTGCTTTGTGTGATCAGTTTAGAACAAGGAAGAAAGGTGAATGGCAAGATGTTTGAGGGTTAAATAACTGGTCATTCTATTTTATCTATCTGAGGCTCTGGTGATAAGGGAACCTCTAACTACAGCAAAGGGGGAGATTTTGAGGTAGGAGGGGTAGCCAGAACTAAGAACTGTGACAGTGAGATCTCTCTATTAGAGCCCCTAAGAGATGAAGACGCCAGTTTATGATTCAACACCCAAGCATTTGGCAAAAATGTAAATGTTACGCTCTAACAAGAGTTTTCACAAATCTGTAGAGAATTATCTAAAGATAACAAAAATAGTATTTTTGTTTTTCTTTACTAAACTACAATGACATCTGTACAAACATTCACATTTTCTCAAGGAACGCGTTGATTATTCTGCCACGAAATAACAAAGTACAAAAGATCATTTAATGCTTTTGCAACTTGATGAAATTATAACTTGGGGCCAGTTCACACCACATATACTCAGTTCGGATGCGTTCCGGATACTTTTCTGTGTGCGTGTTTTTGGTGTGTTTTACCGCGTTCCAGTACAGTCTAGTGCAGAAAATATGTTGTATGTTCTACTTTTTTTTTTCTGGAACTGACTGCAATGGTGTGAACTATGCCATTGAAAACCATATAACTTACTATCCATGCCTCTTTGATGCAGAAAAAAACACCCTGGACTGCATGTGGTGTAAACTGACTAAAAGATACCCTCCATTTTTTTAAGCACTTTCAGCAGCTTCTTTATTTTTTAATCCATGCCCATGTTCCAGTGTAAGCTGGTGCTAGGGCTGCCATTCCAGGTCAGTATCCCATGGAGCCGCTCTTCTGTGCAGGGACTAGAGTTGTGTCTCTCTACACTGTGCACATGAATAAAAAAGAAACAGCCCTATCCTCCTCCTCCTCCCCCGTTTGTGTTGTATCAGTGTGTTAAACTAAAAATGCAGAGGGTTTAATAGTACTTAACCGCTTAACGACCGCCGCATGTACATATACGTCGGCAGAATGACAGGTACAGGCACATGGACTTACCTGTACGTCCCTGCCTAGATGTGGATCAGGGGTCCGGGGGGTACTTGCGGCGGTCGGTAAGCCTCTGGGAGCGATCCGGGATGAGGGGGCGGCTGTTCGTTTTTGTCCGCCCCCTCGCAATCGCTCCCAGCGAATCGGCTCCCCCCCCCGCTCTGCACTTCCTCTGCCTGTATAATGTAAACACAGGCAGAGGAAGTGATGTCAGCTCTCCTCTCAGCGGTATTTTCAATCCGCCGAGAGGAGAGAAGACATCACAAGTAAGTCGCACTACACTACACTGACACCACACACATAGGCACATTAACCCCTTCAGATCACCCCCCCCCCACCCCCCTGTCACACTGTCACTGATTGCAGTGATCATATATTTACTGATCACTGCATTTAGTGTCAGTGTGACAGGCAGTTAGTGTTAGGTCCAGGGTAGCCCCCGTACCCCCCCTAATAAAGTTTTTAACCCCTTGATCACTACCCTAGTTAACCCTTTCACCCCCTATTGCCAGTGTCACTAAGCGATCATTTTTCTGATCGCTGTATTCGTGTCAGAAAAAGTAGAAAATATCATTATTTTTTTTTCAAAAATTTTGGTCTTTTTCCTTTTTCTATAGCAAAAAATAAAAATCGCAGAGACAATCAAATACCATCAAAAGAAAGCTCTATTTGTGGGAAGAAAAGGACGCAAATTTTGTTTGGGAGCCACTTCGCACGACCGTGTAATTGTCTGTTAAAGCGACGCAGTGCCGAATTGTAAAAATGGTCATTTAGCAGCATATTGGTCCGGTCCTTAAGTGTTAACCACTTAACCACTTAAGGACCGCCGCATGTACATTTACGTCGGCAGAATGGCACCAACGGGCACATCAACGTATATATACGTTGGTGCCTTGGGGGGGTTCGGGGGTCCGATTGGACCCCCCCCCGTACATGCGGCGGTCCACGCGGCTGTAGGAGCGATTTGACAAGAGGGGGCGGCTGTTCGTTTTTGTCTGCCCCCTCCGGATCGCTCCCAGCGCGCGCCCGCCCTGTCACTTCCTCCTCCTGTGTAAACACAGGAAGGAGGAAGCGACGTGATCTCTCCCTCTGCGTTTTTTTCAACCACCGCTGAGGAGAGATCACAACACAGCAAGTCCTGCACTAACACTACACTGCACTAACACTACACATAGTCACATTTAACCCCCCCCCCGATCCCCCCCCTCCCCCCTGTCACAGTGTCACTGAATGCAGTAATCATACAAGTTTTAACCCCTTGATCACCGCCCTAGTTAACCCTTTCACTCCCTATTGCCAGCATCACTAAGCGATCATTTTTCTGATCGCTGTATTAGTGTCGCTGTTCCCTCTAGGTGGCTAAATACATTTTGGCCTAAATGTTTGGCTAAAATTTCGTTTATTGATTTTTCTTATAACAAAAAGTAAAAAAGATTGTTTTTTTTTTCAAAAATGTCGCTCTATTTTTGTATATAGCGCAAAAAATAAAAATCGCAGAGGCGATCAAATACCACCAAAAGAAAGCTCTATTTGTGGGAAGAAAAGGACGCAAATTTTGTTTGGGAGCCACTTCGCACGACCGCGCAATTGTCTGTTAAAGCGACGCAGTGCCGAATCGCAAAAACCCCTTGGGTCATTTGGCAGCATATTGGTCCGGGTCTTAAGTGGTTAACCAGTGATATTAAAGGTTTTTTTTGTTTAAGAAAATTTGTTATACTTACCTGCCCTGTGTAGTGGTTTTGCACAGAGCAGCCCCGATCCTCCTCTTCTTGAGTCCCTCTCAGTGCTCCTAGCTCCTCCCTACTGTCAAGTGCCCCCACAACAAGCAGATTTCTATGGGGGCACCTGAGCCACGGCTCTGTGTGTCCATTCAGACACAGAGCCGTGGTTCAGCCCCCACCCCCCTCTCCTGATTCTCTGACTTTTAATGACAGCAGTGGAAGCCAATGGCACCACTGCTGTCTCAACCAATCAGGAGGGGGAGTCCCAGATGGCTGAGGCACATGTGCAACATCGTTGGATAGACATGGGACGCGGGTAAGTATTAGAGGTGCTGCTGCACACGGAAGGCTTTTTATCTTTAAAAAAAAAAACACTGGCCTTTACAACCTTTTTAAAGGTACAGCACAGTATCAAATATCAACTCCAAGACATCTATAGTGGTCAAATGGGTTGTAAACCCTCTAGGTTTTTTAACTTAATGCATTAGGGTGAAAAACCTTTTGTAGTGCAGCAGCCCCCCAGAGCCCCCTTTTACTTACCTGAACCCGATCGTTCCAGGGGGGCTAGCAGAGCCCTCATTGGCTGGATTTATAGCAGTAGGAGCATTGGCTTCCACTGCTGTCAATCAAATCCAGTGACACTGAAGCCAGGGGGCGTGGCAGAGTCTGTCAATGGACGCAGCAGCAGGACTCAGGAGCACGCTTGCAGAAGTGCCACAAGGGAATGCAGGTCTCCGTTGGCACACTAGTAAAGAGGAGGAGCCTGGGTTGCTGCTGGGGGACCCCAGAAGAGGAGGATTGGACCCCCTCTGTGCAAAACCCTTGCACGAAGGAGGTAAGTATGACATGTTGTTTTTTATTTATTTTTTAAATAACAAACACAAACCTTTACAACCTCTTTAAGCTAATGAGAGTAATTATTTGTATTATTTTTAGATTTTTCTTGTATGTCCAACTTTTACATAGGAAGTTTAACTTGCAGATCTTTATACCCCAAGTTAAGGGATCAGTTTCTTACCCTACTTAAATAAGTGCAATCCAGGTTACTGTTGTGTATATAATGCCCAATTCCTGGTGCTTTTTTTGCAATTGACACGACGACACATAGGGCCAGATTCAGCAACACTTGCGCTGGAGTATTTCGATATGCGCCGCGTAACTGTGAAGATGCGCCGTCGTTTCTATGTGCCCGTACCCACCAAACTAGATGCGCCCAACAACGGGCCATTTGCGACCGGCGGAACGTTCCGACGCCAGAGTATCGTCAGCGCTTAATTTCGCTTGGCGCATCAGTCGCGCCTATTGATTTCCCCTGCAAATATGCAAATGAGGGATTTTTCCCAATTCACGAACGGATTAGCACCATACGCTGGCTACATGCGCCGCGCGTATCTCGTCCGTCCGCCGCAAAGTTATTTCTACAAAAGGCTGCTTTATCTTTACTCCAGACGGCCACAGGTCAGCAGGAGAGCAGCTACAGCAGCGTTACCGACGATAAGAGCTAGCTGAGCACCCCCACTTGCAGGACAACACCTCTGTCCATGCTTGTCTGTCAAATTTTACAGCCATGGAGGAAGACATCATAGGTCTCCATAGCCGAGATGACGGCTGTCAGCTCCTGGCCATTAAAGTTCAGCTTTCTCCTGTGTGTTTGCGGGGAACGGGAGCAGCCATCTCAGAACAAAAGTAACATCACTGCGGGGAGGGGGAGCAGGATATACTTTAGTGCCGGAATGGCGCTTCTACGGGCGCATTTAAACGCCCAACGGAAGGCATTGCGCTGACGTTTCCCGTGAAGTGGTGCCGACGGAAGTTGTGAGCATGCGCACAAAGGGGGCGAGTGGAGCCTCACTCACTGCGCATGCTCCGTGGTTGATGCGCTGAACGTAAGCCTCTGCGCTGGGCTCCGCCCATCATTTACATATGATCACACCCACTTCCCCTTGCGTCGGGTTACGCCAGTGCATTATCATTACTCTGGCGCAAGTTTACGCGCAACTGCTATGTGAATAACAGTACTTGCGCCGAAAGGGTCTTCAGAGTAACGTAAATGAGAAGCGTTACTCCAGAGGAAAGATACTCCCATCTACCTGAATCTGGCCCATAGTTTGTAATAGACATCACAAAAAAGCCTTGGCCACATAACTAACCATGGGATCCATAACTATTGATTTCTGCATGGCAGGCAAGTATTTCATGACATCTTTCATGAATATCGTAAATCGCAGTGAGTAGGTAGTGGCTGGGTGTATCCGCAATTTCCATAGTCGGTAGTATTTATCTTCCTGTCTTGAACTGGGAACGGCTGTCAATCTTTTATTGCTTGAATTTCTTGGAAGTTCTAGCGGTTTTATTCTTCAAAAGGGTACTTCAAAATTGGGAAATTGCTCTGTCTACCTTTTTTTTAAACGTGAGGATCATCTGCTTTCTTTATCTAAGCACTGCTTTGATTTATTGGTGTCCTTTATGTTTTCTTAGGTTTATGATGGTTATCTCCTAGTATTTAGAATTCTGGACTTTTCTCGCATTTTACATAATGTTAACAATTGCAGTAGTTATTCTTTGAAGGACACTGCCTGAATTTGTGCTCTTTATGTAACAAAATACAAGTTCTAGAAGTTTCTCACGCCTCAACTTCCTCTGCTAGATGCAGTTATGTGACATAATTATTTGATTGAGGTTTACACATTACTTTTACAGTATCATCTGCTGGAACAGCACACAGTTACCCAGAATATTTGGGAAATATTAATTTTCTTCTTTTCAGAAATATTAAAAGAAGTAATTTTTCTTTTTCTTTTTTTTTCTTTCCAGTTTCATACTTGCCTAGGATGATGCAGCATTGGTCCCCCATTGCCTCTGCACCTGAGCAATCGAACATCGCGATGGCTTGGTTCTCACAGCTCCCCGAGCAGAGAGCTGCTGACTGTCAATCAGCATCTCTTGCTCACTGGAGAGTTGAGCTAGGGTGGGGAGCAGCCATCTCAGGCTCTCAGCGGCACCCTGAGAGGCTGAGGCAAGTATCGGTCCAGACACCTGGTGGATCCAAACTCCTATTGTCAGGATGACGTGGTGCCTGGACTGATTTCTGTGACTTCAGGCTGCTCTTTGCTGAAAACAGATCACAGAAGGGCAAAATGATTTGCCCTCCTGTGATCCATAGAAGCCCAGAAAACAAGCTTTGGTTGGACTTCTTCTTTTTAAACATTTTTTTTTTTTTAAGCTGGCCATGCATAGATTGAAATGCACATCCAGCATGAGCCTTTTAGGTTTTTCCCGAATGATCAGTGCCACCAGTTATAGCCAGCAACACTGATCATTGTATTCTGGTGACAGGAAAGGTTCCCGCACAGTCAGAATACAATACCACAGCGAGAAGGGTTCCCCCATCCGCTTAAAGTTTGTGGATGGGGGAATCTGCTCATTTTGTTTTCATTCAACCCGCTGGTTGAATGTAAAAGAGGAGTAAGGATGGCCATCCACAATTCTCTAACGACTCTAGGGCCTTTTACTAAGGTTATGCTAGTTTGCAAAGTTTTTCTGGCACTTTTGTTCAGAAAATTTACACCACTTACTGCTGGAAGAAAAGGCATTTGTTTAACCACTTCACCCCCGGACCATATTGCTGGTCTTTTTGCGATTCGGCACATTCGTGCGACGTGGCTCCCAAACAAAATTGGCGTCCTTTTTTCCCCACATATAGAGCTTTCTTTTGGTGGTATTTGATCACGTCTGCGGGTTTTAGTTTTTGCTCTATAAACAAAAATAGAGTGACAATTTTGAGAAAAAATTATATTTTTTACTTTTTACCATAATAAATATCCCCCTAAAAATATATAAAAAAAAAAATTTTTTTCCTCAGTTTAGGCCGATACATATTGTTCTACATATTTTTCGTAAAAAAAAAAATCGAAATAAACGTTTGGTTTGCGCAAAAGTTACAGCGTTTACAGAATAGGGGGTAGTTGTATGTCATTTTTATTAATATTTTTTTTTTTTTTACTAGTAATGCGGGCTATCACCGATTTGGACACTTTGGACACATTTTTGGGACCATTGGCATTTTTATAGCGATCAGTGCTATAAAAATGCATTGATTACTATAAAAATGCCACTGGCAGGGAAGGGGTTAACACTAGGGGTCGGGGAAAGGGTTAAGTATGTTCCCTGGGTGTGTTCTAACTGTAGGGGGGGTGTGGACTCACTAGGGGAAATGACTGATTGCTGTTTATACATTGTATGAACAGACAGTCAGGCATTTCTCCCCTGACAGGACCAGGAGCTGTGTGCAACGAGCGCTCGCGTTCGCCTGGCACGCACGCGGGAGTCAGGGGCGAGCGGGGGGCGCGCATGCGCGTCTTCCTATTGGCTGATTGGCGAGATTACGTAAAGCTACATGATCTCGCCCAGCAGAGCCGACCTGCCGCCGTATTTAAAGCAGTCCATAGATTGTTCTAATCTCAGCTGGTTTAGCAGGAACCAACGAAGGTTCGAATCATCTATGGGCAGGCTGATTGTACCCAAGTTGATCCATTGATCTTGGGTACACCCAGCATGTCAGAATTTTGGCATGCAATAATTGCCAGTACCTATAGCCACTAGCAATAATCACTGTGGTCTCCCAGCAGGGATGGTTCTGTGATGTGTCAGGTAAAGTATTCCACTGTTCCTCATACTTTACTCCAGCATTGAGTGGATGAGAAACCACACGTGTTTCTTTTACCACACAAGCCTTTATTGTGGATGGGGAAGTTGTAGAATAACAGCCCTAAGTGGCGGTTCACACTGACGCAACTTGTCATGCGACACATGACAAGTTGCACCCCATTAGCGGCAATAGAACTGTTCTAATTGATGCGACTCAAGTCTTAGTGACTTATAAAAAGGTTCCTGCACTACTTTGGGGTGACTTCTTCATGTCTTGCAGGATGTTGGCAGTCAAAGTCGCATGACTTGTGAACTGGGACTTAACCTTAGACTTCATATTTTGTGCATTTGTTTACATATTTTTCCTTCTAAAATATGTAGTCGTACTCTTATATCACAAAAATAGTAACAAAGATATGTCTTCTACAGTTCTGATTGTTTATTTTGTTTTTCCCTTTTGTTTGTTCAGACTAGTTTCTCTGCAGCTCCAGCAAGAGCAGTTTCCGCTGTGAAAAGTATGAATTTACCGGAATTACCACGCAATATCAACATCGGTGACCTCAACATCAAGGTTCCAAACCTCTCCCACTTAGTATGAGAGGCAAACCTTACAACGGCTGTCCAACCAGGTCCTTGTCCTAGAAACATTGCTCTTAGATGTATATTTAGATGATATCTATTTTCTTTATCTTCTGCATACTAGATTAAAGTGCTTTGAAAAATACCCTGGGGTGAGTTATGCATTGCCAGATAATTGTATTCTTTGTCAAGAGATGTTCAGGGGTCTGTTGTCAAGATTAATGATTCACTCTAGAGGGTATGTAGTCTTATAGGTGAGCAGACGTGCCTAGAATCATACGTTTCATAAATAAAAACTGAAGAAATCCATGTTATAGGCTAGCTGTATGAGGTTCCTGTCTAGTATCGGTTACCCAGCATTGTCTTACTGTATAAAAGGGCAGCTTCCATTGTGTCATACTTGCCAACAATCTGAATGCTGAGACAGATCTTAGTCCACACTAGTAAACCCCAACCTTTCCTGACCTACTTTTTGAATTCTGAAACGGGGGAATGACCTTTTAGTGTAAAGCTCGCTGTTGGCTGAAGTCACTCAGCTGGACCAAGCTTCACAGTCGGGATCCACCCAGATGCCTGGACCGGCAGCTGGCTCAGCGTCTTAGCTGCGCCACTGGAAGATTGAGCCAGCTGCTCCCTACCATCCTCAGCCCAGTGCTCCAGTGAGCACTGGAGGGGCAGAGCAGAAAGTCCATTGACTGACAGTCACCATTTTCCTCTCGAAACAGAAGGGAGAACTGAGCGAGCATCAGTGTGTCATCGCTCAGTTTCGAGCCGATGCTGGACAGATGCCGCATTGGATCAATGCTGCATCCACCTAGGTGTGTAAAATGTTTTTTGTTTTGTTTTTGTTTTTTATGGGGATTTTTTTATTTATTTTTTAATGCCCCATACTTTTCTTTTAATTTATCAGGGATTTGATAAGGAATTATGTCCTTTTGGCAAAACTACATATTAAAAAATAAATAAAAAATTGGGAGCAAAAATCAAACTATCAATAGAGACATGGCACAGAAAAGAATCATATGGTGACTTAAGTATTATGAGTTTATAGTTGAATTTATTTTCACCCTTTATCTAGCAGTTTGTTTGTGATTGTACATACTTTGGGTCAGAAGTACCTTTTTACAATCAGTACATACTAGGCACGATTGTGCTTGACAAGAAAATAAGCAAGTGTTCCACCACTATTGAGGATGCATAACACGGTTATTAACTGGCTCTAAAGACCACACAGGTCATACCACAATGATAATTCTGCACAGCACCAAAATAAAGAAAAGGATTGTAAGAATGATACTGCAGGATGGCAAATGGGGATCTAGAAAACAGGAGAAGGGACAGTAATGTAGGGTGACTTATTCCATCACAATTATCTACAAAACTGATGAGACCCACTAGGGAACCAAATGACAGTGGTTAGGATACAGCAGCTCAGTCCGTATTTTCAAGCCACAAGAATGTATTAAATTTAGTAGGAAAGCCCGTACTGCTATTAAGCAGCTTTGTAAGACAGTAGTGCAGAGTTTCTGCATGTGCATCTTTGATGCGGTTTTCAAAACCACACCAAAAAACGCTGGTCACTATTAAAATGAATAGAAAAAACGTAACTAAATTGCATTTTTGGTGCATTTTTTTTTTCTCTCGCATGTCTCTATTTCACAGATGCATGCTGGGAGTCAGGAACCCAGAAAACGCATATGCATTTCTGATGCATTGTTTATAACGGAGCAGTGTGAAAGCAGCCTAAGAAATCAACCCAGCGTAATAAAGTTATCAATAACAATAGCAGTGTTTGCAAGTCCCTTGATAAATAAGATGCAGCTGAATTTATACTGGATATGTGCCGGATACAGTCTGTGCCGTGCTTGATAAATCTCTCACCCCACCCCTGTTGTCCCTGCTACCTAAGTCAACCTTGGATGATTACACATGGAAAAAGCCTTGCTGCCAATCAATTATATGGAGATGAAAGGGACACTACATCATGTCCTTATTTGCACAGATTTTTGTTTCTAACTGGAACAGCCAGTTATTTTATTTTTTTAACTCCGAGATTAAGTTACAGAATCTTAAAACAGATTTAGGGTGTTTCCTCTACTTAAAAACCACAAAGATTAATAAACTTTCATGAGTTTGTGTTTGCATATTAAATGGACTAAAGCATAAATACTATACTTGCATTTGTTTGCTTTTGTTACTGCACTTAAAGTCAATTTTGCACTTGGATTAATGATGTAATTAGGTCCAAAGTTTAAGGACAAGAAAGAATTGTTTCTTGAAAGATATGTGTTCTAGTGTGTCCATTTAAATACCCTTCCTTGGTTCTGCCAAAAAAGCAATGGGTAATATGAAGGTGCATTCACAACGATTACATGCCAGTACCCCAGCAGGGGTTCCCAGCTAAAGCCCTGTTGAGGACAGTGGTTGGCTGCCAACTCCTGTAGTTAAAGCAAAGCTCCACCCAAAAGGGAAATCCTATGCTTGTCTGCCTTTTCGCACCCTCCTGTGCCACATTTGGAACCTTGTGGGGGAGGGGAGTGCGGGTACCTGAGGTACTCCCACTTCCTGCTGAGTTTGCTGCGGTAAACTCAGCCCGAAGTTCGGCCCTCACAGCAGCCGGCCCAGGGAGAAAGCACAGCGCGATTCCCACAGTAAAAAAACGGACAGTGGCAGTGCGTCCATAGTGGGCGCAGGAGCTCCGCCCCCTCTTTCCTGCACTCATCACTCAACAATACATAGATTCATGCATTGCATGAATCTATGAATTTTCACCGCTGCCGCCCACTATTCAGATGGCTGGCCCCCTGTTGAGTGCCAGCCATCTGAATAACAGTGGTGGGTGTGTTTTGGAAGTGTCTTTCGGAGCCAGCGGCTCTGATAGGCTTCCCGATTACAGCCTGTGGGCTCTAATCGGCTTAAAAATGGTTAACCAGAGAGCACACAGGGTGTGCTTTCCTGGTTAACACTGACACGCGTCTCAGCCAATCGGGTTCACCACATCTGGTTACCGGTCACCTGATTGGCTGAAGCGACATTGAGGAGTGCGGAGGAGAATGGCTGACCCAGTGACCCGAGAAAGGTAAGTGCCGTGCAGGGGGACAAACTGGCGGCATTTTACGGGGCAATCTGGCGGCAATTGATTGGCACAGTGGCTGCATTTGATGGCACAATGACGACAATTGATGGGCACAGTGAGGCTGCAATTTTAAGCACCAGCCGCAACTAAAACCGACTATGAAGCCACAAGGCTTCACTGCCGGTTTCCCTTACCCAAGAGCCGATGCAAGAAATTGGCTTGGGTGAAGACACTGGGATCAATGGACAGGTAACTGCCCTAATAGTAAAAGTTAGCAGCTGCTGACTTAAAACATTTTGGTGGAGGGGGGGGGGCTGGAGCTCTGCTTAAATTGCAGACACTCGCATGTAATCGCTCGTGTAGCGATCACATGCGAATGATCAGCCCTGGACACAGTCTATGTTCAGGGCCAATCACTTGCATGTGATTGATGCATGAGTGATTAAATGCGAGTAGCCACAATTGGCAGCAGAAGTCGGCAGCCTCCCATTGCTTTCAGTTGGGCTGCAGGGTTCTCGCATGTAATCATTGTCAGGTACATTTGCCAGTGAATACACCCTAAAGGCACAGTTATCCCTTACCAAAAAAATGCCTATGCAGATAATGGGTGTCTGTAGATAAACTGTGGTGCGGCTTTGACCAAAATTGAATAATGCCTTTACTAAATAGATGTACGACATTTACATAACTCCTGAAGCCTGACTAAAAAAACTTCCAGAAATCATATATTCCCATCCTGGCTTATTGTTAAGAGACTCCTTTTCTCTTACTGCTCACCTCCACCATCACAGGAGAGAGCTATTTTTCTCTAATTCGTACCCCCTGGCATATGTTTCCTCTCCCCTGACGCAGTAGTTCTGAGCTCCGTGTTTGAGAGCTCGGTACTGGAGGTGAACAGCAACAGCTAGGAGTCACTTATGTGCTCTAAACAACCCGGTACTGATCATGTTCAGTCTGTGAGTGGTCTGCATAAAGTTTATATGGAATGTACAAATATACATTTTCTTGAACAGTTTTATGTTTTGTATTTCTCATCTTACATGAAATTGTTTTAGTAACATATCTGTTTGTATTTATGTTAAGAAAATTATTTTCTTCATCCTATGGATGTTTGTTTCTGTATTTCAATAAAATACCTGGAAGTCTTGATGAGCAATAACAATATAAAGGGTCCTGAGTTTATGGCGTGAATTCTCTTTAAGTAAACTATAAGTTATTTGAATGTTTTTGCTGGTCTGGCACTAATCACTGATATGTACCAGTTTCATAACCGTGTAGTGCAGGTGTGCCCAACCAGTGGCCCGCGGAGCCCTCTGTTGTGGCCCACGACCTCCTGCTCTGGGATGGAGTAAAATAGAATAGAATACTGTTTTTAAAGGTGAGTTTTTATTACTAAAATCAGTGTGTGTGTGTGTGTGTGTGTGTGTGTGTGTGTGTGTGTGTGTGTGTGTGTGTGTGGGCATATCTGTTCTGCAGTGGTTACTGGGGTGCTTTCAAACTAATCCACAGGTACAGAGAAGTGCACCTGTGTGTTACCTGTCATAGACTTCTATTACCTGCAAATTTGGTATGCCGAGAGTAAAGTGGGCTCTATAGAGCCGAGTGGGCTGCCATCCACCCACTCCACTCATTGTGGCCCACGACCAGTTACCAAGTCACTTAAGTGGCCCTTGCTCTTTAAAAGGTTGGGCACCCCTGGTGTAAAGTATAAACAATGTAGAGCAATTAACGGAAAAAAAAATCTTTACTGGTTTTACTGCCATCTATAGAAATTTGGGACATTGGCAAAAAAAAAAATGTAACACTGGCTGTAACTGTCATGCCTCAGTTTTTTGCTAGTTTCATAGGAGGTTGGATGCCTGGTTACAGCTTTGACTCATGCATAATCTGGTCAAACAGGAACACAGACGGGCCACAAACTCAATGCAACTACTGTGTGAGCCCGTGCCAAAAAGTGCCCTACAGTCCAGACCTTGCACTTATCCAGACACTAGGACCGGGAACCCATGCTGCCTGTACAGGTCCTTGCTTCTTCCCAGCAGCAGCATAAGGAAAGGGGGTGCTCTGTGATGTAAGGGAGAGTGGGAGACTCAACTTCTGATGGTGGGGTGGCTCTAATGTAAGGGGAGGGGATGTGCTGGACATCTAATCTTGCAAATGCAACTGGCCCTTTTGAGGGCAATCATAAAATGCTGATGCAGCCCACAATGAAATTGAGTTTGACCCCCGTGGTCCAGAGGAAGCACTATCCAGCTTTTGTACTTGCTTCTGAAGTATAAAATCTTTCACCTGCTCTCTAGTCTCATTCCACTGCCTACCTACAGCTTTCTGTGAACCTAATCAACACCAGTTGGTTGGGCTTATTAGAAAACAAGGCATTGCCTCACATTGGGCCTAGTTGTTTTTTTGCTACATGGTGCAATTTGTCTTTTCAATGATGCACAAAGGACAGTCTCCCTGCAATGAATAACCTCAGCCCATATGCCTCTACGGACGATTTCTCTTATCCTCAGAAGGAACCAAAACCTGTAACCTAGATCCTGCCCCCCCCCCGCCCCCATTGCATTAAGGTCATACTTATCGAAGTCTGGTTCTATTCTTTTGGCAGAAGCTGGGACCTCCCCTGTGTTCACAAGGTCTTGTACGTTCATTTCACACTTTGGTTTGTGCACAGGTAATGGAGCAATCTGCTTGCAGATGCTCTAAGCATGCTCCAGTGCTATCGCCAGCAGAATGTCACTCTAAGGCGGCGTACACACGGCCGAGGTTCTCGGCAGAAACCAGCGAGAACCTCGCTGGGAGCCGCATTCTGCCGAGAACCTCGGCCGTGTGTACGGATTCGGCGAGCATCCCGTCGGGAAACCCGTCGAGCCGAAATAGAGAGCAGGTTCTCTATTTGCTCGACGGCCCGTCGGGATGAATGGCTGGTTGCCATTCCCGACGGACGGGTCGCCGAATCTGACGGCCGGCAGAGAACCTCGACGGGCGGAACGATGTGTTCTGCCCGTCGAGGTTCTCTGCCGTGTGTACGTGGCCTGAGCCTTCTGGGCCTTTAACTCTGTGTGCTATTTCTGATTTAGACTCAAGGGGTTGAGTTACTAAAGGCATATAGACTTTTCCCTTTTGTAAGGGAATTTTATTAAGTAAAGTGATAAAAATTCACTTGCCAATAAATACTCGAACACCAGCAAAAAAAAAAAAAAAAACTAGAGTAGATTAAAGCAGTTGTAAAGTATTCAAGTCCATACCAGCAATGTGCACGAATGGGGGCGTGGCCTAGACGGGCATGTGAGCGGTCGCACAGCACGGAGCTCCCGCTATCGATCCTGAACCGATCCTTCCCGCGGTGATCCTGCCTCATAAAAACCCACTAGAATACTCACCTTGCCTTCCCCGGTGCGGCGGCAACATCGGTGTATCGTCTCCGGCTCCCGTTATGGCCCATAAAGGTGATAAAGATGTGATGGCGGCGGCGGCCCTGCACATCCAAGATGGCGCCGGCACCAGCCTCCCACAGAAAGCTCCGCGCGGATGGGAGAAGTCCCAGGACACAAGTAAGTCGCATAAAGCCCAGAAACGGCAGGGAAGGGAGCAGCCTAAGGACATGTTGTATTATGCCCAGAAGATGCAGGGCTCTAGCAGCTCCCTTCCTCCTCAGGTGCAAGCCCCGCTGCATGACGCTGGAGGGCAAGATGGCGCATCCGCCTTAGATGACACGCTGCCTTTGGAGGTGTCCCAGGACCAGGATCAGATTAATGATCTGCTCGAGAGGCCAACTGATGGCCCGCAGCCCACTTTAAGTGAGATCCTGCTAGCAGTGCAGAGGTGCACAACGTCAGTGACGGCCTCTGTGGATGGCCTGAAACTACAGTTTGGGGCACTGACGGAAACTGTATCCCTCATAAGGCATGACATCCAAAAAATCAGGGAGCGAACTACGGCGGTTGAGGGGCGCATCAGCGAGATGGAAGACCAGATACCCCCCCTCGCCAGAGACACAAGATCTGCGCTACAACAGGCGGCCCAGGCGAATGCAAAAACGGATGACATCGAAAACCGTTTAAGGAGAAACAACGTGCGTATAGTGGGGCTCCCCGAGAAGGTGGAGGGCAGGGACCCCACGACCTTTGTGGAATCATGGCTCCAGGAGATCTTTGGCGCGGAAGCATTTACCACGCTGTTCGCGGTTGAGAGGGCCCACCGCACTCCTCCCAGACCCCTCCCGCCAGGCAATCCGCCTAGACCTATGCTTGCCAGGCTCCTGAATTACAGGGACAGGGAGATCATACTTCGCTTGGCCCGGGAAAAGGGATCAGTGCATTACAACGGCGCGAGGGTGTCGTTTTACCCGGACTTTTCGGCAGAAGTACAGCGCAGGAGAGCAAAATTTGCGGATGTCAAGAAGCGCCTACAAAGGCTCCAATTAACCTACGCCATGCTATACCCGGCCAAGTTGAGGGTCACCGCCAGAGGCCAAGCAACATTTTTTGAAACCGCCGCAGAAGCTGCTGACTGGTTGGATCGCAACG
The DNA here is from genome assembly GCA_029574335.1 of Rana kukunoris. NCBI lineage: Eukaryota > Metazoa > Chordata > Amphibia > Anura > Ranidae > Rana > Rana kukunoris. The sequence goes on from CM056051.1 coordinate 39,782,449, forward strand.
AACATGATCTGAGGAGGAGACGTGATGCGGATGAGGGAGACTGAAGTCCTAGACGACACTCAGTGGGGAAAAGGTATGATACTTGCTGGAGAAAGGTGTATTTGTTCGCCACTTGCAAAGCGGGACGTGTTACTGTTTCTTTATTTTTTCTGGTTAGCGCTGGCTCAGTGCATTGCAAGTTGATAATCTCCTATGATGGACTCTAAGCGGCAGTGGAGGAGGTTCCCCCACTGCGACGCGCACGTTCGAGATCGACCCCACTTGAAGGGGTGGACTGTTGGGTGCCCTGTTGGCACAGAGTCACAAAGACTGTTTTTTTGTTTTTGTTTCTTCTTTTTTTGCTCACCTTAGTACACGTTTGACTGCCTCTCCCCCCCCCCCCGTGTGTTTTTGCTCCCCCACCCACTGCCTGTGTGGACTGATCCGGACAGACCCGCAAGTCCCTCTTATGACTTCAGCGCCCAAAACGGGCGGCCCATATCAATAACTGGGCCCTGGACTCTGTCGCATGGGCAAACTACATGCGGCACTGCCACGTTTTTTTTCCATTTGCCATGGCTACTACACCAATAGTGACATGGAATGTCCGCGGAGTGCATGATCCTTTGAAGCGCACCATGATTGGCTCCTGCCTGAAAAAGTTTCACCCGGCCATTGTGGGCCTCCAAGAGACTCACCTTACAGGTGACACCCTGAGTTGCCTAGGCTTTTCCTGGGTGGGCAAGGCCTACCACTCCACCCACACCTCTTACTCACGGGGGGTGAGTGTGCTGGTACACAAATCCTTGGCTTACCAGGAAATTGACTCGGCAATAGACCCTCACGGGCGGTATGTTTTTCTTTACTGCAAAATTTTTACTGTAACTTTGATACTTGCATTTGTTTATATACCTCCCCCATTTTCCAGAGAGGTTATACAATATCTTCTGTCGTATTTAGTCAATAAGCCTGATGTACCGGTTATGATAATGGGGGACTTTAATGGCTGTCTTGATCCCAGACTGGACAGGCATCCGCCAGTCGTACCACCGCTAGGGGGACGAGGTACCATTTTGAGCCGCCTCCTGGCGGAGGTGGGTTGGATTGATGTATGGAGAGCCAGAAACCCGGCAACCAAACAATTCTCATGTTTCTCTAAGACCCATGGGTCGCTATCCCGCATCGATATGTGCGTTGGGTCCACTCAAATGCTACATATGGTGACCAAGCTAGAGTATTTCCCCAGGGGGGTATCTGACCATTCCCCCCTGGCAGCACACTTAATCACCCGCCCAGCCTCCTCCCTGCCCAGGGCCCCCTGGAAACTGAATGCCTTCTGGCTAAAGCTCTTTACCTCTCATGAGCGTATAGGACTACAGATAGAACGATACTTCCTAGAAAACGGTCCGAGGGGTGTAACTGTAGAGGGATGGGATGCATTCAAGACGTGCCTTAGGGGCACGTTTATAGCTGAAATTTCCTCCATCAAGCGCAACTCTGCAGCCCTTTTAGAACAGGTGGAGAGCCAGGTGGGTAGGTTGGAGCTGCAATATGTAACAGACCCTTCTGACTCCGCGAGGGAGGCGTGGTTGTCGGGCCAGGACTCTCTGGACCGGCTGCGGGCCTCCACCGCGGAAAAAAAGCGCTTTTTCACAAAACAGGCCTACTATGAGGAGGGGGAAAAGACAGGGAGACTTCTGGCCAGGATTGCTAGGTCTCAGCAGGCGTCCCCAGCCATCGGAGCAATCCGTGACTTCCAGGGACGGTTGGTGAACGACCCGGAGCAGATCGTTGCCACATTGGCGGCCTTCTACACGGATCTGTACAAATCTCGAGATGACTATTCCGATAGTGAGCTGCAGACATACATGGACGCTGTGGCTCTTCCGACTTTGAGCGGGCGGGCCCGGGCTGAGATGGACGCTCCCCTCACCCTTGACGAGTTGATGGAGGCGGCAGCTTCCTTTCCTACATGCAAAGCCCCGGGAGATGACGGAATTCCCATGGAAGTCTACACCCAATACGGGGGGGAGATCCTTCCCAGGTTACTGGAGGTTTTTAACGCCTCATTTGGCCTGGGGGAACTCCCTCCCTCGATGACAAGGGCAAATATCATCCTCTTGTTGAAGCCGGGCAAGGACCCCCTAGACCCGGGCTCTTATAGGCCCATCTCCCTTCTCCAAAGCGATGTTAAAATCCTTGCGAAAGTGCTAGCCATTAGAGTGAACAAGGTCATTCTATCCCTGATACACCCCGATCAGGCAGGGTTCATGCCGCGTAGCTCTACCGCGACAAACCTTAGACGCCTATACCTTAACATGCAGACCCCCTCGGATTCCGCCGGCCGCAGGGCACTGTTGTCACTTGATGCCAATAAGGCTTTCGACAGTGTCGGCTGGCGGTATCTGTGGGCGGTGTTGGTCAAATTTGGCTTCGGCCCCGGGTTCCTCAGATGGGTGAAACTGCTGTATGATGCACCTCAGGCGGCCATACGTTCATCAGACAGGATGTCTCAGGCCTTTGCCCTGGGCAGGGGGACCAGGCAGGGTTGTCCCCTGTCCCCTCTGCTCTTCGCTCTGGCAATAGAGCCACTGGCGGCCCTGGTGCGGGATTCTCCCGCGGTCAGGGGTTTCCGGTATGGCGACATGCACGAAAAAATCATGCTTTACGCGGACGACATGCTCTTGTTCCTGGAGGATGCGGAGGATTCCCTGAGCCAGGTGATGTCCTTGGTGGCGGGGTTCGGACATTTTTCTGGCCTCACCATTAATTGGACTAAATCAGCCCTGATGTATCTCGACGGGCCCCCCCCATCCGACGGTAGTCCCACGTGTCCTGTCCCCGTAGTAACTTCCTTTAAATATCTGGGGGTAAATGTCTCCCCTAGGGTGACTGATTACTGTGGCCTGAACGTCTTTCCCTTGTTGACCAGGTTCAGGGACAAGATCCACATATGGAATAGGCTAAAGATGTCCCTAGCGGGCAAAACCAATCTTATCAAGATGATTCTGATGCCACAGTTACTCTACCTACTTCACAATTCCCCAGTTGTCATCACCCTCAAGACGTTTAGAGTGGTTAACTCGCTCTTTCGGCAATTGCTCTGGCACATTAAAGCTCCCAGGATAAAACTGGAACAACTGCAGAGGCCCAAGGAGGGTGGGGGGCTGGCTCTTCCTAACCCATGGATTTACTACCTGGCTGCACAGCTACAGCACCTGATCGGTACCATGTCCCCGGCCCCGGCCGGCTCCTCGGCTAGGCTGTTATTGCTTGGCTCGGGGGCTGCGTCGATACCGGAGGGTCTTGAGGCCCAGCGGTTTCAGAAACCTAACAAGAAAATGCCCACCTATGCACTCATCCAGAAGGTTTGGAATAAGGCCATGCAGCTCCAGGGGGTCACGGGATTTACCGAATTTAGCCCAATCTGGGAGAACGATACATACATTGAATTGGCAAAGCTGGATCAGGGTCCTAGATGGCGCCGTATGGGCATAACTCTCCTCAAACAGGTATTTCAGGGTGGTGCACTAATTCCGTTTGACACCCTGCGGTCCAGATTTGCACTCCCGCAATGCATGCTTTTTTATTACCTACAACTGAAACATGCAATAGGGGCCCAGGGAGATACGGTGGAGTGGGCTCAGTCCCCCACTCCAGTATTCCGCGTCTTAAAGGCCGCATCTGAGACTAGAGGCATTATCTCACAGTGCTACCACATGCTGCTAGACTCATTTCTGGAGGCACATCCCATGAAAGTGGCAGATAAGTGGGAGGAGGATGTAGGTCCAATGACAGGGGACATGTGGGAGGAAGCGCTGATGGCGGTTAATAACTGTTCGCTCAATGTAGCACAGAAAGTATCTCAGCTGTACATTTTGTTGAGGGTCCATTATACCCCAGTAAAACTTTTTAAAATGGGCGGGGCTGTGGACCCGATGTGCAACAGATGCAAGGTAATGACCGGCGACCTGATTCACTTGTTCTGGCGCTGCCCCAAGCTCCACAGGTTCTGGAGGGGAGTTGTGGATACACTTAACTCTGTGTTTCAGGTGGCCGTGCCCCTGGAGCCGATACACTGCCTGCTTGGAGTGTTGGAGGGAGTGGTAACAGAGGAACCGACTCGAATGGCACTAAACAGGGCACTGTTCCAAGCCAGGAGAGCTATTCTCCTGAATTGGAAACTGGAGGATCCCCCCACGCTTAAATCCTGGGTGATGCATATGGGCAGGATGCTTGTCATGGAGAAATACAAATATCAGCACAGGGGAAATGCGGGCAAATTTGACAGGATCTGGGATGCATGGTTGGCCACACCTGGCCTAAGCCCTATGGAACTTGTTCAGGGGCGGTTGATGGGTGGCAATTAGCCTTGCCAGTTCAGGGGTGGTGGGACTAGAAGGCATGTTACTGGATACTGTTGGAATATGTTGGAGGCTGGTTGGAGAGCAATGTGTGCAGTGTACTATATATGCTGAGACTATTATGTCATATTGGTTTTCTTTTCCTGTATGTTCTGTGAGCAATAAAAACTTTTCTGATTTAAAAAAAAAGCAATGTGCACGAGCCCAGCTGCTCCAGCCACTGTCTCTGTCCTTATTGGATAGATTGATAGCAGCAGGAGCCATTTGCTCCCACTGCTGTCAATGAAATCCAGTGATACTGCTGTCTGTGTTAATGGACACAGCAGAGGAACTTGTGAGCGGGCCTGCATGGGTGCCCCCAAGGAAAGCTGCTCTCTAGGGGGACACCTGATGAAAGGGGAGGACCATGAGCGCCGATGCGGCACCACAGAAGAGGTGGGTCAGGGTTGCTCTGTGCAAAATCCTTGCACAGAGCAGGCAAGTATAACATGTTTGTTATTTTCTTTTTATGAACTTTTACAATCACTTTAAGATTAAGCTAGAAATGTGGCCATAGGGTCAAAAGAAAAGAGAAACAAAACATAAACCACACCTGTGTATCAAAAACTACTAAATACAATCATCCCGCAGGGCATTGCAAAAGTCTCATCAAAAGCCCTGGAGTATCAAGCCAAGTCTTTCAAATTTACCCCACGAACCCTATGTTGAGTGAGATGTATATACAGTATCTTACAAAAGTGAGTACACCCCTCACATTTTGTAAATATTTTATTATATCTTTTCATGTGACAACACTGAAGAAATGACAGGTTGCTACAATGTAAAGTAGTTGGTGTACAGCTTGTAAATTTGCTGTCTCCTCAAAATAACTCGACATACAGCAGTTAATGTCTAAACTGCTGGCAACAAAAGTGAGTACACCCCTAACTGAAAATGTCCAAATTGTCAATAATTTGTGTGGCCACCATTCTTTTCCAGCACTGCCTTAACCCTCTTGGGCATGGAGTTCACTAGAGCTTCAAAGTTTGCCACTGGAGTCCTCTTCCACTCCCCCATGACGACACCACAGAGCTGGTGGATGTTAAAGACCTTGTGCTCCTCCACCTTCCGATTGAGGATGCCCCACAGATGCTCACTAGGGTTTAGGTCTGGAGACATGCTTGGCCAGTCCATCACATTTACCCTCAGCTTCTTTAGCAAGGCAGTAGTCATCTTGGAGATGTGTTAGAATACTGCCCTGCAGTCCGAAGGGAGGGTATCATGCTCTGGTTCAGAATGTCATAGTAAATCTTGGCATTCATTGTTCCCTCAATGAGCTTTATTTCCCCAGTGCCGGCAGCACTCATGTAGTCCCAGACCATGACACCCCCACCACCAAGCTTGACTGTAGTCTTTGCACTCCTCACCTGGTTGCCGCCACACACACTTGACACCATCTCAACCAATTAAGTGTATCTTGGTCTCCTCAGACCACAGAACATGGTTCCAGTAATCTACATTTGTGCTCATAAGTTTACATACCCTGGCAGAGTTTCATTTCTTGACACAAACTTTTATTTCACTCATGGTAAGTGTTTTGCTGAAGCCATTTATTATCAATCAACTGTGTTTTTATTATTTTTAAATCATAATGGCAACAGAATCTACCCAAATTACCCTGATCAAAAGTTTACGTACCCTAGTTCTTAATACTGTGTATTGCCCCCTTTAACATCAATGACAGCTTGAAGTCTTTGGTATTTATGGATGAGGCTCTTTATCTTCTTAGATGGTAAAGCTGCCCATTCTTCTTGGCAAAAAGCCTTCAGTTCCTGTAAATTCTTGGGCTGTCTTGTATGAACTGCACAGTTGAGATCTCCCCAGAGTGGCTCAATGTTATTGAGGTCAGGAGGCTGATATGGCCACCCCAGAACCCTTTCATTATTCTGCTGTAGCCAATGAGGAATCGACTTGGCCTTGTGCTTTGGATCATTGTCATGTTGGAATGTCCAAATATGTCCCATGCGTAGCTTCCTGGCTGATGAATGCAAATGTCTCTCCAGTATTTGTTTTATAACGTACTGCATTCATCTTGCAAACAATTTTGACTAAATTTTCTGTGCCTTTTGTAGCTCACACATCCTAAAAACATCAGCGATCCACCTCCTGTACCTTTCATCAAAGGCCGTGTTGACTCTTCTCCAAATGTATCGTTTATGGTTGTGGCCAAAAAGCTCAATTTTGGTCTTATCACTCCAAATGACTGTACCAGAAGGTTTGAGGCTTGTCTCTGTGCTGTTTGGCGTATTGTAAGCAGGATACTTTGTTGCAATTTGCTTCTGGTGACTCGACCGTGCAGCCCTTTTTTATTCAAGTGCATCCTTATTGTGCATCTTGAAACAGACACACCACATGTTTTCAGAGAGCCCTGCATTTCACCTGAAGTTATTTGTGGGGTTTTATTTTCAATCCAAACAACTTTCCTGGCAGTTCTGGATGAGATTTTAGTTGGTCTACCTGACCGTGGTTTGGTTTCCACAGAACCCCTCATTTTCCACTTCTTGATTAGAGTTTGAACACTGCTGATTGAGAATGCTAATTCCTTGGATATCTTTTTATATCCCTTTCCTGTTTTATACTGTTCAACTACCCTTTCCTGCAGATCCATTGACAATTCTTTTGCTTTTCCTATGAAACGTCAATGCAGCACTGGATTTGCTAGTTTACTTTGGATAATTATTTTGTTGAAATACTAATTTCTCGTTCAGCTTTAACTTTTAGGCTGGGTTCACACCTATGCGAATTGGTTGCGGTTTCAACCGCATCCAAAATGCAGAACATTTCTAAATACATTGTTTTCAATGAGGCTGGTTCACATATGTGCGATGCATTCGCACTGCGCATTGCCGGAAATCCGTATGCGTTGTGGAGGCCTTGCGGTGCGGCTCAGGTGCAAATTCAGTCCCATTATCTTCTATGGGTACGCAGCTGATTCGCAGATGTGTTCAGTTCTCTTCAGGAATTTCTCTCATTCAGCTCAATACATTTCTCCCCCACTCTCCTCTCACTCGGAACTTCTCCCAGGTCTCCAAATTCGCAGCAAAAATGGAGCTAATCTGCTGAACACTTCCCTTATCTATCTGCAGAGATAAAAGAGCTGAAATACACACCGCACAAGTGTGAACCCAGCCTAAGACTGATAACCTTACATTCTCATCAAGCACACTTTGATATAATGCGGAATCTATGATTAACTTGATGACAGCTTGCTGCCCAGGACCTGAAGCAGTAAAGTCCCAAACCATAACACTTTCACCATCATCCTTCACAGTTGTTATGAGGTTGTTCTCCTGAAACACTGTCTTCAAGCATGTCTACTGTTACCAAACAAAACTATCTTTGATTAATCTGTCTTCGTTGCATTGTTCTGGAGGGTCTGTTTTTGTGGCCCTATATGTCTGACAAACTGTAATCTTCCTCTGTTCTTTTTGGCGCAATCTCCTGCATGCGTATTGACCTCAGCTGTAAGAGTTGGCTCTTAACTCTGCAATGACATTTTGGGTTTTTTGGATTTTATTTTTAATTTTTTGCATCAAATGGTCAGCTCTCGAGTTTGATTTACTGGGCTGGCCAGTCCTTAACAAATGAGCAGTTGTTTGAAATCTGTGCCACTTGTAGCAAAAAATAAATACAAATCTTGCAGTGGAGTTATTGCTTTTAAATCATTTGGTGATCTTTTATATTTCTTGACAGACTCCTAGGCATTGTTCTTATTTTCTGAGGGCCTTAAAGAACTATTTTGTTCTTGTTATGATGAAATATCTCCTAAACCTACACGGCTTAGGAGATATTTTCCCTACATGCAGCCACTGACATCAGTGGTGCATGCTCATTGAAGGTCCAGCGTATTGCGCCAGAATGGAGGACTCCCATGTGTGGGAGTGACGTCATCGCAGCTCCAGCCACTCATAGCGCCGGAGCCGCGAACCCAGAAGAGACGCAGAGGGGAAAATATCGGCTCACTCTGCCGTGACCAAGGCGTGATGCTGACGCTTCGTTCGGTGCATACTAGCTCATTATGCCTTTGCCTTAAATGTTTTTTTAATCGTTTGTAGGTATACAACCACTTTAAGACAGGTTCCACCTGCATACTCCCCAAGAAGGTTCTAATCCAGGGATCCTCAAACTACGGCCCTCCAGCTGTTGCGGAACTACACATCCCATGAGGCATTGTAAAAAAAACTGACATTCACAGACATGACTAGGCATGATGGGAATTGTAGTTCCTGGACAACTGGAGGGCCATAGTTTGAAGACCCCTGTTCTAATCATTGGCATCTATTCTGAAGCACCGCTTTCCGAATTCTCAAGGATTTGGTGGTAAATGTAGGAGTATACCTACCTTTCTTCATCTGAAAAATCTGCATTTTGTTAGTTTAGATCATGAAAAAAAATCTATTTTCATGTCATTTACTCAAATATCATCTTTATCTGTAGTCGCTATCTGAATCAAGATCTGATGTTTACCTGTTTAACCTCTTCCTGCCAGCTTATATATGGAACTTTGTAAACACAAAACTGTGCTTAGAGTGCACGCTCCTAGCACAGTCACCAGCAAGGACCGGAAAGCTCCAGATGAATACTTTGTAATCATGTGACCTCTGTTACAGCCAATCACAGCATTGACATGACTGGAATGTTCAACTCCCTACATCTAGAAGTTCTTAACCACTTTAGCCCCAGACCATATTGCTGTCCAATGACCAGAGCACTTTTTGTGATTCGGCACTGCGTCGCTTTAACTGACAATTGCGCGGTCGTGCGATGTGGCTCACAAACAAAATTGGTGTCCCTTTTTCCCCACAAATAGAGCTTTCTTTTGGTGGTATTTGATCATCTCTGCATTTTTTTATTTTTTGCGCTATAAACAAAAATAGAGCGACAATTTTGAAAAAAATGCTATATTTTTTACTTTTTGCTGTAATAAATATCCCCCAAAAATATATAAAAAAATTTTTTTTTCCTCAGTTTAGGCAGATACATATTCTTCTACATATTTTTCCGTAAAAAACCCCCCGCAATAAGCGTTTATTGATTGGTTTGCGCAAAAGTTATAGCGTTTACAAAATAGGGCGTAGTTTTATGGCATTTTTATTAATATCTTTTTTTTTTTTACTAGTAATGTCGGCGATCAGCATTTTTTTTTCAGTACTGCGACAATTATGGCGGGCACTTTGGACACTTTTGACACATTTTTGGGGCCATTGGCATTTTTATAGTGATCAATGCTATAAAAATGCATTGTATTACTATAAAAATGCCATTGGCAGTGAAGGGGTTAACACTAGGGGGCAGGGAAGGTGTTAAGTGTGTTCCTGGGTGTGTTCTGACTGTATGGGGGGGGGGTGGCCTCACTAGGGGAAATCACTGATCTTCTGTCCATACATTGTATGAACAGAAGATCAGCGTTTCCCCCGCTGACAGGAACGAGAGCTATGTGTTTACACACAAAGCTCCCGTTCCCCGCTCTGTAACGAACAATCGCGCGTTCCCGGCGGCGATCGTACCCGCCGGGTACGCGTGCGGGACTCGCTTAAAAAGCGGACGTATAGCTATGGGCTCTCGCCCAGGAGTGCCGCCGTCCCACAGTAATATGACTGCGGGCGGTCGGCAAGCGGTTAAAGATCTGAGAGGCGGTGGCAGGAAGGAGTTAAATATGTTGAGCTAACCTTAATTGTTCCTAAATTTAACAAAAAAATATTTTCCCGTTAGACATTGTAAGTCTGAACTTCATATGAAGAATTCATCCTAATGTTTTCAATTAAGAAAACTAGTGTAACAGTCCAAAAAAATGATGGCAAGTGTGCACGTTTTTTCAAATTAGTGCAGCAACAGTTGGAACAATCCCGCTAATCTGATTCTCTTTAATCATAGCTTTTGTGTGATAGCTCTCTTGATATTGAGAACAATAGGAGCCTAAACAAAGGCTTGTTGCTTTGTCTGGATTGATCGAATATGGACATGTCTATAAGAATAAAATAAGATGGCTGGTGCAAACAAATTGCTTTAGGCCGGAGTACACAACCTACCTTTAATAAGCTACCTTTAAAGGGGAGGTTCACCGAAAATAGCAACTACCGTGTTTCCCGGAAAATAAGACCGGGTCTTATATTAATTCTAGCTACAAAAAACACACTAGGGCTTATTTTCAGGGGCTGTCTTATTTATGGTATGTACAAAAAAGTTTCTCCCCCGTCAACTCTGGAGTCAGCATTGTGAAATTCTCTAATCCCAAAAATAAACCTTTGTTTAAAGACCTTATAAAATCATGAATTCCGTTCTGTAAAAATATGATATAATGTGCAGTGTGTCTCCTTGTGTAACATTATTGTGGAAAATACTTTATTTACAGTGCCGCTGGCTTCTCACGTGATCTGGCGGAGCTCAAATACTGCAGAGGGAGGGGCCAAGATCCCCAATGGCGTCAGCCCCACTCTGAGTATTGCAGTGGGAGGGGCTGCTGACATTAGCTGGCAGGAGAGGAGAAGAGCTCCGGCCAGTCACGTGAGCTCCTAGCAGTGCTGTAAATAAGGTATTTTCCACAATAAAGTTACACAAGGAGACATTTATAATATTTTTACAGAACGGATTACATGTTTTTACAAGGACTTTAACTAGGGCTTATTTTTGGGGTAGGGCTTATATTGCAGCCATCCCAGAAATTCACGCTAAGTCCTATTTTCAGGGTAGGGCTTATTTTCAGACAAACAGGGTATATTCCATGTTAATCAATGCATCATCTACATCACCAAAAGCCGCACAATTTTAAAAAAAAAAAATATAAATACCATATTATTTCTAATCACAGTTAGACTTGCGGGATTCGTCTCTCTCGGGAGTAGGCGTTTCCAAGCCTTTCTCCGGTAGCTGCAATGTATTCTGGGAGCACAGTTCCAAGATACATTGTGGAACACCGTAGATGAAATCTCTCGAGATTTCGCTGCACTAAGTGACACGTGACACCGTTTTCAGGAAATGATTGCTTGTGGGCTTCACAATGCCCACAAGCAAAATGGAAACTCACAGCAGCGGATTTTATAACGCCTTTTTTCACATGAAAGTGGACAGCGGATAATTGCAGGGACCAAAGAAGTGAGTGTACCGTAGTAATGTTAATCCCCATAGAATGCCGAAAAAAACGATCTGCCGCAGAACCCCCGCTTTAACTTTTCTAGGTATACAGTATATGATTCATGTACAGATACCTCCCAAATAACTGAAGTAATTTAAGTGAATTTATCTAGCACTAGCAGTGATGAAAACTGAACCTGCAAATACCTTTGTTAACCACTTCCCTACGGCCGTACGAGTATATACGGCCGCAGGGTGGCTCTAAATCTCCGGGCTGCCGTGTTTTCACGGCAGCCCCTTTCCTCGTTCCCAGCGCGCGCTCCAGAGCGCGCAGCGGGGAACTAGTGTACTGGCCGTGTCCCTCGGACACAGCCAATCACAGATCACCGCGAACGGCCAATCAGAGTGGCCGTTTGCGGTGCGATCTGATGGGCCAATGAGAGATGATCTCATATGTAAACATATGAGATCATCTCTCATTGCCTGCTCTCACAATGACAGCGTCCTGTCATAGAGAGAGCATACCGATCTGTGTTCCTAGTACATAGGGACACAGATCGGTCACCCCCCCTCCCCCTACAGTTAGAACACAATGCAGGAAACACATTAACCCCTTCCTCACCCCCTAGTGTTAACCCCTTCCCTGCCAGTCACATTTATACAGTAATTAGTGCATATTTATAGCACTGATTGCAGTATAAATGTGAATGGTGCCAAAAATGTGTCAAAAGTGTCCGATATGTCCGCCATAACGTCGCAGTCGCAATAAAAATCGCAGATCGCCGCAATTACTAGTAAAAAAAATAAATAAAAAATAACAATTCTGTCCCTTATTTTGTAGGCGCTATAACTTTTGCGCAAACCAGTCGCTTATTGCGATTTTTTTTTATTTTATTTTTTAACCAAAAATATGTAGAAGAATACGTATCGCCCTAAACTTAATTTTTTTTTTTAAATTGGGCTATTTTTTATAGCAACAAGTAAAAAATATTGTATTTTTTTTCAAAATTGTCGTCCTTTTTTGTTTATAGCGCAAAAAATAAAAATCGCAGAGGTGACCAAATACCACCAAAAGAAATCTCTACTTGTGGGGAAAAAAGGACGCCAATTTTGTTTGGGAGCCATATCGCACGACCGCGCAATTGTCAGTTAAAGCGACGCAGTGCCGCAAGCTGAAATTTCACCTGGTCAGGAAGGGGGTTTACATGCCCAGTATGGAAGTGGTTAAACCCCATATGCATGAGCCGAATCTCGGTTGACATCGGCTGGTTTAATAAAAACCTTCCGGTATTCACCTCGTGTGTATGACACCCTATTTCACAAAGTCTGTGCCTGTTAGATGAGTATGCTAGAAAATGAGTAGCTGGCCGCCTGAGAGCGATAATTGAAGTGTTCTGGCAGGGGGCCGTCCACCTGTCAAAACACAACAGCTCAGCGGGGGGTGATTGCTGGACTAACGTTGGATTGTTAGTACATCGACACCAACTGGAACTGACAAAAAAAATCTAGCAGTGTGTACCAGGCATTAGTCTTCAGATTGATCCCCCTTGGATTCTAGGTCAAGGCTGTACATGAGGCAAGCAACTTCTGCCCAAGTCAAGATTAGGACCCACTCTTCCCAACACCATCCTCCTGACATTTAACTTTTAAAACCCAGAACCTCGACTGCCTCCTGGATTTATAAAATTTGACCGTTAAACGTCAGGGTTCATGGAAACAATAGACATGGCTTAATCGAGATTGCAGCTAAAGTTGGGGCTCCATGTTTTTCCTTTTTTGAAAGGGCTTCACAGGGACTGAAAAGCACTAGTACTTGTAGGTACCTCGAGATTCTTGATCTATAACACCGCTGTTCAATTAGTAACATTATGGGCCTTGTCAGGTTCACTTTGAATATTATGCTAAGAATGCTGAAGGAATAGAATTGGATGAAGAGCAGAGTAAGTAATAGTTTGAACAACCCAGCATCAGTCAACTTTCTTTCCATCACATTCTTCCTCTGTTCCACCCTTATAAACTATGGAACAAACTGAAAGCCCCAATGTGTGTTGAAATGTAAAAAGGCACTTAGGAAGACCGAAACAGATTGGGCCAGATTCTCAGCTGAGATACGATGGTGTATCTCCAGATACACCGTCGTATCTCTGTTTCTGGCCCTGGGTATCTATGCGACTGATTCTTAGAATCAGTTACGCATTGATTTTGCTTAGATCCGACTTGCTTAAGTCACTTACACAGTCGGATCTAGGTTGTAATGTTACGCTGGCCGCTAGGTTGGCGTTCCCGTTGATTACTGCATCGAATATGCAAATTAACGTGATACGCCGATTCCCGAACGTATTTGCACGCCGTCGTCGTAGTGTACGTAAGCGTAAGGTTACCCCTGCTATATGAGGAGTAACCTCGCATAGGTCCGGCGTAAGCCATGTTAAGTATGGATGTCGGGACAGCGTTGTGTTTTTCCATCATTTACGTTGTTTACGTAACTCGTCGCAAATAGGGCTGTGTGCTAATTACTTTGCCGTCTAAATCAATGTATTTGCGCCATACTATGGAGCATGCGCAGTGGGCTACGTTTACAGCCGGTGCATGCGCAGTTTGTTCGGCGTGGGGGCGCGCTTAATTTAATTACAGCACGCCCCCCTCCTTCCTACTTTAAATTATGCGGTCTTACGCCAGCCCATTTACGTTACACCGCCGCGAATTACGGAGCAAGTGCTTTGAGAATAAAGCACTTGCCCGTAAAAAGTGCAGAGGCGTAGCGTAAATGGGCTACGCTACGCAGAAAAATCGCAAAAGTACGAGAATCTGGCCCATTGTATCTATATTTGGACCCAAATAACTGTTCCACTGGTATTTACCCCAGCCAGGATACCTGCATTCCTTCAAACTCACCAAACTGCTTTCATGGTTGCATTGTGTTGGGCACCATGTTTCTCCTATGGTGAAACTGCCATACATTTTTACTGTATACATAAAAAAAAATTATCTTGTCAACTCATTATTAAAGCGGAGTTCCACCCAAAAGTGGAACTTCCGCTTAAACCACTCCTTGCCCCCTTACATGCCACATTTGGCATGTCATTCTTTAGTAGATCCCGCCCAGGGACCTCTTAGGCGACTCGTCATATCGCCTTAGGCGGCCCTTCCCTGTAGGCGATTACCTGAGACACGTGACAGGTCCCAAGCGATCACCTGTCCACTCCTAGAGCGCAGTGAGTGCCCGGCCCTGAAGCCGAAAGCTGTCACAGCCGGGTGCCCATGGTCAGAATGGAGAAGCTGGCGCGGAGGGAGGGAGAGGAGCGATGCTCCGGGCAGCTGCGTTGCTGGACAGTGGAGCAGGTATGTGTCTGTTTATTAAAAGCCAGCAGCTACACTTTTTGTAGCTGCTGACTTTTAATATACCGGTACATAAAAAAGGCTGGAACTCCCCTTTAAATTGTCATTCACAAAGAAATCCATGGAAACTCCTATTGCACAAAATGTAAAAGACAAGTAGAGCATATAAGTCTCCAACTATTTGCATGCAAGAGATCAAGAGAATAAGCAGTATTTGGTGTGCTGTCAATACAAAAAAATGAAAATCCTCTAAAGGATTTGACACTTAAGGCTCAACTGTTTTATCCTCATATTGAATTACGTATTCTCAATATAAGAGGTTTGGATGCTATCTTTTGTTTTGCTTTTTTCTTCTACTTTTGTCCTTTTCTATATCCTATTTTTCTTTAAGATAATACAATTCACTGCAATTTCTCGCATTTCCAAGGTGCCAAGTGTTCATATACAGTCATGTAAAAAAGGAAGTACACCCCGTGTTTTTTATATTTTTTTTAAATTTTCAACATATTTTACCAGCTAAACATTAGATCTTCAATCAAACAAAGCCTACAGCTAAAAGTGATATATGTCTGCTCCACTTCCTGATGACTGGCATAACATGTGGGAGGCCTTGTTTAAATTCTGCTGCAATGTCCTGGCTCGTAACCACTTGCTTACTGGGCACATATACCCCCCTCCTGCCCAGGTGAAATTTCAGCTTCCGGCACTGCGTCACTTTAACTGACAATTGCGCGGTTGTGCGACGTGACTCCCAAACAAAATTGACATCATTTTTTCCCCACAAGTAGAGATTTCTTTTGGTGGTATTTGATCGCCTGTGCGGTTTTTATTTTTTGCGCTATAAACAAAAAAGTGCGGCGATGTTGAAAAAAAATACAATATTTTTTACTTGTTGCTATAATAAATATCCCAATTTTTCTCAGTTTAGGGCGATACGTATTCTTCTACATATTTTTGGTAAAAAATAAAAAAAATCGCAATAAGCGACTGGTTTGCGCAAAAGTTATAGCGCCTACAAAATAGGGGACAGAATTATTATTTTTTATTATAATTTTTTTTACTAGAAATGGCGGCGATCTGTGATTTTTTTGGGACTGCGACGTTATGGCGGACACATCGGACACTTTTGACTTATTTTTGGCGCCATTCACATTTATACTGCGATCAGTGCTATAAATATGCACTAATTACTGTATAAATGTGACTGGCATTGAAGGGGTTAACACTAGGGGGGGTGAGGAAGGTGTTAAATGTGTACCCTGCATAGTGTTCTAACTGTAGGTGGAGGGGGGTGACTGGGGGGGGTGACCGATCTGTGTCCCTATGTACAAGGGACACAGATCGGTCTCTTCTCTAGAGACAGGACGCTGTCTCTGTGTGAGCCGGCAATGAGAGATGATCTCATATGTTTACATATGAGATCATCTCACATTGGCCGCACAGATCGCATCGCAAACGGCCACTCTGATTGGTCCAAGGGACACGGGCAACACAGAGTTTTCCCCGCGCGCGGGGAACGCCCAAAGGGGAGGCCGTCAATTGACGGCCTGTTGGATATTCAGGTCCGCGATGTAGCCGTCATTCGGCTATAGCGCGGATCTCAAGAGGTTAAACAAATAAAAAACATTTTAAAGTTATGTCTCTTGGTATTTTACACTAGGATTGTGAAATGTCTACCTTCGTACCTGTCCAACTGTTTTTGGAGTTGCCCAGATTTGGGCGATATGAAACGCATATGGTGGAACTGTCCCAAAGTGCGGAGGCTATGGATTAGGGTATACACGTTGGTTGATACAGTTCTCGATGTAAATTAACAGAAAGATCCATTAGAAGCACTCTTTCATAAACCTATTGTGGAATTTACCCGCCGGGAACATACCCTAATCATTCACATTTTTATGGCAACGAGGCAAACCATAGTCTTGGAAAACACCCCTCCTCAGTTTTGAAGAGGTTAAATATTGGGTCCATGGCACGCTTACTAACTAGATCCTTGAAGACACGTACGACAAACTCCAATGGATTTGTCAACCGTGGCTCAACCACTATCCTCCTTATCAAATGACTTCCCATTGTTTAGAGCTGTGATGATATTCTGTATTGAACAGCTTAGAACCCCTGGGGTACCCTATTGCCCTTTTTCCTCCTTCTTTCTCCCTCCCTCTTCTTATTTTCTGTTCTTGGTTTTACTCTCTACCCTCCCCTGTTTTTCTGGGATTTTGAATGCTCTGGGTGGGCTATATAGGCCATGACCAGTTATTCTCTTTTTAATTCCCCTCTGCCTTTTTTATTTTATTTGCCAGGCCTCTCATTTAAACCTTTTATTTGGATCTCCAGAACACCAGACAATGGAACGATAAGTATGATATTAACTCAATTGGTTTGTTGTTGTCCCTTTTGCGTTATTTGTGAATTCACAATTTCTTACAACTAGGTACTTTGTATATTTTGCCTTATTTCTGTTATACCATATTATTTGGACATTGCCTTTCATGCCCTACAATCAGGGAGAAACATCTGCACACTGGATTTGGAAATGGTATGCCTCTACATTGATTGTGTACTCCCTCTATTCTTTTTTTGTTTTTTTTCAAAACTTCAATACATTTAAGTAAAAGAAAAATGATATATGTATTACAATTAAAACACAAGGTACGTTTACATTTTCAGTCATTTATTCAACAAAACATTAATAGATACAATGGTAAGCTATGGGATAAATGACTTTTCTGTGAAACTTTTGACCACTCCTTTGTGCAAAATACCTTTATGCCGCGTACACACGATCACTTTTTGTGATAAACAAAAATGGCATTTTTTAAAATGGCATTTAAAATGATTGTGTGTGGGCAAAACGTCATTTTATGTCTTCTGAAAAACGACCAAAAAAAAAATTCGAACATGCTCAAATATTTTATGTAATTTTTCAAAATGTAATTTTGTGTGGGCAAAACGACGTAAAAGATGACGTTTTAAACCTGCACATGCCCAGAAGCAAGTTAGGAGACGGGAGGTAAAACTACCATTCATAATGGAGTAAGCACATTCATCACGCTGTAACAGACAAAAAAGCAGGAATCGTCTTTTACTAACAAGTAACCAGCTAAAAGCAGCCTCAAGGCAAATAGAACTTCCCCTTTAGAGTGCCGTCGTTTTGTTCATCATTTTCCAAAAATGATGGTGTGTACGCAACGTCATTTTTGAAAATGAAGTTTGAAAAATTTCTTTTTTTTTCATGAAGAAAAATTACATATTTTTTCATCACAAAAAGTGATCGTGTGTACGAGGCATAAGTTGCAAGATGTTTGTGGGTTTCCTTGTTTAAATGCCCAATTCAGATTCCCCCACAACATTGAGGCTGGATTCACTCTTTTGCGAATTGGATGCGGTCCTCCCCATCCAATTCGCATAGCAGTTGATTGTGACCGGCTCTCTATGGAGCCGGTTCTCACATCTCCGCAGCGTCTCCAGTGCAATTGCACAGGAGTCCTATGCGTCTAAGGTCGCGTACACACGATCAAATTTATCTGCTGAAACTGGTCCGACCGACCGTTTCAGTGGACATCTTCGATTGTGTGTACGGGCTAGCGGACATGTTTTCCCAGCATGCTTTGAAATTTGTCCGCCGGAGACATGTCCGTCGGATATGTCCGCTGGTTAGTACACTAACCAGCGGACAGAAATCTCCACACATGCGTCGAATAGATTTGACGCATGCATGGAAGTATTTTACTTCCTGGAGAAGTGACGTGGCGGTGTCAACGTCACCGCCACGTCACCGCGTCCTCAGCACGAGGGGATTTTCGTCCGATGGTGTGTACACGCCATCGGACCAAAATCCGATGAGACATGTCCGCTGCAAACGGTCCGTCGGACATGTTTGAGCAGACATGTCTCATCGTGTGTACGCGGCCTTGTGGTCTGTTTCAGGCCTAAGCTTCTTCCCCCGGAGCGCCAGGCCGCTAAATCCAGTCGCAATTGCGACCAGGCGGCAGATTTTTTTGAACCCTGTAATAATATACCTGTTTACGAAAATGCAGCTGTTTTGTTTGGAAAAATAGCAATGCCTCACCTATGCAATATTGATGTTTGTGAAAAAATGGTGTGAAAAATTATTAATGAAGATAAAATATAACTCAGCCCATCCCCACATGCCAAGGTCCTAGGAGTAGGACTCTGAACTCTCCTTTAAGCCCCACGTCCAATCACTGTCCAAATCTCGCCGCCTCAACCTCTGCAACATCTCCAAAATACGCCCCTTTCTAACTAATGACACAATAAAGCTCTTAATTCGCACCCTGGTCATCTCTCGCCTCGATTATTGCAACTCCCTCCTCATTGGATTACCTCTGCATACTCTAACCCCCCTTCAGTCCATTATGAATGCTGCTGCCAAACTCATCCACCCTACCAACCGCTCTGTCTCTGCTACTCCTCTCTGTCAGTCCCTCCACTGACTTCCGCTCACCCAACAAATTTAATTCAAAATACTAGTATATATAATAATAATATTTAGTATAGTAAAAAATATTGCTTTTTTCTAAAAATTGTCACTCTATTTTTGTTTATAGCGCAAAAATGAATAAACACAGAGGTGATTAAATACCACCAAAAGAAAGCTCTATTTGTGGGGAAAAAAGGATGTAAATTTTGTTTGGGAGCCACGTCGGACGTCAAAGTGGTTAGCCTACAACAAAATACTCAGTGGTCCTTGATTGGATGGATGTAACACCATTTACTGGTATTGCTATCTGTCAATGTGTTTAAGACCGAAGTTCTATCGATTCTGAGGGGGTTTAAAAGTGTAGTAACTCATATATAAAAATTTATTATAAATGATAAATATAAAAAATAAAATAAAAATGATATTGTAAGTAGACTTGATTTTTTTTTTATTTAATAAAGATTACCTAGTTAGAGAATCAGGTTTTGGGTACCCAGTTGTGCCATTTTTAATGTTGCAATACCTTTAAAGCTGAGAAGCATAGCTTATATTACTGCCCTGATTGACCTGACAAAAATTGACAGTCAGCATGTCTGAGACATTCCAGTGTCCTGGCAACAAACTGTTTAAAAGTAAAAACAATTAAGCCATAAAAGTGTGTTTCTTACAGATGAGGCAGAAAACTACAAGTCATATCCTGGTTGTTAAATAGAGTTTATGTAAAGTAAGTGGAAACCAGGCTAAACTGGAAATTGCATTTGCTAGATTTTTATTTAAAGCTGAAGTTAAACTTATTTGAGGGATACAGAACCAGTAACGTTGTGCATCCCAATAGATGCAGGCTGCTGATTCATGTAAAAATCCTTCCTTCATGCTGCCAGATGCTGTTCAAAGTGGCAGTCTTCCAGGGCTTCTGGGGTTAGCAGCAGCGGCTGTCAGTGTGAAAGACTGGCATTGCTTGCCCACCCATTCCTGCCCTCTCTGCCATCACAGAATACTATTATTGTCCCACAACATCCCGGCTACATCAAATACTGTACAGTACTGCATTAAAGGGTAGATGTGCCCAAATAGCGCTGCCACATATAAAATTTGCCTAACAGACAACCTCGGTCCAACAAGGCACCACATCTGCACATGGTGGGTCTTTTGAGTGGCTTGGGGCACATCAGTGTTGCGTAAATTGTTTGTTGGACTAACATGACTAGTTGGAGGACAGTTTTATTTGTTTTATGTTGGACTTCTTAAAGTGATTGTAAATTGTAAAGAGCAGCTCAGATCCTCCTCTTGTCGGGTCCCTTTTTGCTGCCCCCCTAGCCCCTTTCTCCTTCAAGTGCCCTTTAGCCAGCAGCTTGCTACAGGGGGCACCCAAGCCGAATCACAGCTTTGTGTATCCTTTCAGACACAGAGCACCAACCTGGCCCCACCCCGTCTCTCCCCTGATTCATCGACTGACTTTGATTGACAGCCGTGGGAGCCAATGGCGCCACTGCTCTGTCTCAGCCAATCAGGAGGAGTGTCCTGGATGGCTAAGGGAATTGTGGGCAACGCTGGACAGAGAAGGGGCTCTCGTAGCCAATTATGGGTGCGGAGGGAGCTGCTACACACAGAATGTTTTTTATCTTAATGCATATAATGCATTAGGGCCAGTTCACACCAGACGCAATTCCGTACAGTTTTGTGTGCATTTTTTCTGCACCGTAAACTGACTGCATGGTGTGGACTAGAGCCATTGGAATACATGGAAAACACTGTGCATGCATTTTTAGTGCAGAAAAAATGCACACAAAATTGTACGGAACTGCATCTGGTGTGAACTGGCCCTTAAGATATAAAAACCTTCTTTCTTTACAACTCATTTAAACTACATGTGAGCATTTCTAGTACATTTAAAAAAAAAAAAAAAATGTATCTCCCGCTGCTTTAACCACTTTAATACTGGGCTTTTATACACACCTCCATATCGGGCCTATTCTGGCACTTTTCTCCTACATGTACAAATCATCATTCTTTTGCTAGAAAATTACGCAGAACTCATTATATATGTTTTTCTAGAAGACACCCTAGGGCAGGGGTGTCAAACTCAATTTCATCGTAGGCCGCATCAGCATTATGGTTGCCCTCAAAAGGGCCGGTTGTATCTGTAAGATTAGATATCCAGCGCATCCCTTCCCCTTACATTAGATGTCAAGAGACCCCCCACCATTAGAAGTTGAGTCCCCCCTCTCCCTTACATCACAGTGCATCCCCCTTTCCTTATGCTGCTGCTGGGAAGAAGTTGGATGCATTGCTTGAAAGCAGAAAGTAAGGCCCCGTACACACGATCGAAGTTATCTGCTGAAACTGGTCCGACGGACCGTTTCAGCAGACAAACCCGATCATGTGTACGGGCGAGCAGACAGGTTTTTCCAGCAGACAAGTTTTAAAGCATGCTTTAAAACTTGTCTGCTGGAAACCCGTCCGTCCGACATGTCCGCTGGTTAGTACGCCTAACCAGCGGACAAAAATCTCCCGCATGCACCGAATGGATTCGACGCATGCGTGGAAGTATTTTACTTCCTGGAGTGGTGACGTGGCGGCATCAACGTCACCGCCACGTCACCGCGCTGTCTGTCCGCGGGGATTTTGGTTTGATCGTGTGTACACGCATCAAACCAAAATAGCCCAGCAGACATATCCGATGAAAACGGTCTGTCCGACCATTTTCATCGGATTTGTTTAGTCGTGTGTACGCGGCCGCATGAAATGGCCTGGAGGGCCGCATGAAATGGCCTGGAGGGCCGCATTTGGCCCGCGGGCCTTGTATTTGCCACCTCTGCCCTAGGGAATAAAACAACGGTCATTGCAACATTTTATCTTGCACGGTATTTGCGCAATAATTTTTCAAACGCCTTTTTTTTGGGGGAAAAAAATGTTTCATGAATTAAAAAAAAAAAAAAACAGTAAGGGTCCTTACACAAGGAGCGGTCCGTTTTTCGGTCTCCGCTGAGCTGTCGGGCGGACGGGGCGGTCCCCGCACACTGTGCAGGGACCGCCCCGTCTCTCCTCCGCTCTCCCCTATGGGGAGTCGGATGGAAACGGACCGTCTGTTCGTTTGCATCCGATCCGTTTGGCCGGGCGGAAGAAAAATAGGACATTCTTCCGTCCGCAAAAACGGATGCAGATCGAGCGGACGTTAGAGGATGCAACAGGTTACCAGTTTACCAGTTTAGATTTACAGAGGAGATCTAGAGTGCCAGCTAGAGTGCGTTAGCGTGCGTTAGAGTGCCAGCTAGAATTGTTGCTGGCACTCTAACGCACGCGGCGATACCTCACATGTGGTTTAAACAGCGTTTACATATGTTGGCGGGACTTACGACAGGGGCGTTTTAATTTTTTTTTTTTATTACTTTTATTCCTACAGTATTACAAGAAATGTAAACATCCCTTGTGATAGAAAATGTGTGTGACAGGTCCTCTCTATGGAGAGTTGCAGGGTCAATAAGACCCTGCATCTCTTCTCCAGGCTGGAAAGCATGAGATCTCATGATTAATGTTGCTTACTAGCCGCAATCGTGGCTTTGTTTACTTACGGGTACCCGGGCATGATGTCATCACATTGCGCCCGGGCTTCTGACGGTCATAGAGATGACTGATGAGCATGTGGTCACCATTCATCCCTATGCTTCCTGCCAGCGCCGGACAATTCTTTCTCCGGGCCCCCGATGGCACGGGAGAGCCAGGAAAAGCATCGCTATGATCGTTCTTATGGTGCACAGAATCCCCGGCACTAAAGAATGATATCTGAATGATGCCTCTAGCTGCAGGCATCATTCAGATATCCCCCTGCAAAGCCCAGGACGTCATATGACGTCCACCCAGGATGGGAGATCCCATCTGTGGACATCATATGACTATGGGACAGTATTGAAGTGGTTAAGGCCTCTCCAGTTTAAAAACAGGGGTTCAGTTATGGCATCAAGTGTCATGAAAATTCGGCTGTATGCTCAATGCACACCATATCTCCTGTGCTAATAAGCACACATTCCGTCTAATGTTAAAATGCATCTTACCTATCACTCTATTCCCGTATATACCCAAGTAAACAGACAGCACCACAGCTTATGTTCTTAGCTCTATCGCATGACTCCCCCCACCGAGCACTGTTCTTGGCTTTTTATTCAGAGACAACAAATGCAATCCCAAACAGAAAGTGATGACCCCAACAGCCAATAGCTTTCCCCATGGGATATTACCTCCACACAGGAAATTACCTAACAGGAAATCCTTCCATCAGGATGAGTTACTACAAACAACCAATGAATAATGGCTAAAGGAGTCTTATGGGCGTGTCTGAGCAGAGACAGGGTGTATGCTTTTCCTGGATTCAACTAAACAAAGAAAACCGCATGGCTAACAAACATGAACTCTGTCTCTGACCAGAACAACTAAGACTCCCGTATTTACCGCTGGCGTGAATCCTTATTCTGCGATGTTCAGAAAGGAACAGCGCATACCTGGATTATACTTCCTGTGGATGGGAGGCTACCTGCAGGTGTACACTATGCGGGCCGACGTGTGCTGATCACAGCATAGACAAGACACAGCATAGACAAGACCATACATCCACCTATAACCGATAATGTCCTTGCAGAGTGAACATATCTCCTCCAGATGATTGTCTGTGCAATGCACAGGGGCCCTTTCACTGGCGGACATAACCCCACTCTGCAAACACCTCTCTCCAAACCCAGGACGTTTTTCACTACCAGACGGGATGCAACCAGCGTCAGTTTCCCCCAGACAGCTCTTTAGAGTGGGCTGCAGGAGTACTAACACTGGGTGACTCTATGATAATACATATTAAATACATCTTCAAAAATGTCAACAACACAAGAGAGTAGAATTGTATTTCAGTGTTTTTTTTTTCATCTGCATAGTAAACCTTTGTAAGTTAATTAAGTTTATTACAAAATATCAAAAAAATATATATAAAATTCACAGTGACGTATTGATATACAGATCAAGTTTAGAAACAATAATACTGCTAAAGATCATCATATACCCCAGGACAAGGCTAAGGGTATGGATGGTCGTCTCCGACGCGTTTCAAATGTTACTTCTACATCCTTCTTTAGGGAAAGTAAGCAGTAAGGTTTTTTCTGAAAAAATGAAAAAATACATAATACAGGAAAAGGTTTCATAGTCAGGCATAGACATTGCAATATGTGGACATGATAAAAAAGGGACACGCAGGGGCTCACAGCTCCAAAAGAAAAGACTCACATTCCCAGATCAGGAGCACCTGGGTAATCCCTGGGGGGGGCTATAGGTGCACCAAGACCAAGGGGGGCCAAACCGGGTGACGCTTCCCAATGCTCATGAGACTTCTCCAAGGCAGGGGGGAGAGAGGCTCCAAAACCATGGGGGGTGGAATGATATTGAAAAACCACCATTTGGGTCAGCAGCCAAAGAAAACCAACGAAGATCCCAACTGAGGGAAAATATATATAAAAGAAATTCACTAAGTGATCATTCGTCAAGCCAAATAAAGCAGGACAAATTTAGAACCTTAGGTATACTCGCCACTCCTAAAGACCCAGTTCTATCAAGAGAAGAGCCAATATTACATTGGGGAATCTAAAAATAAATAAATAATCTGCATCTTTATTACAAAGATCAATAGAAACATCTAAAAATATCCTATGTGGAGCCATATATAATATGTCACTGATCAGTTTACCACTTTAATACCGCACACCGTCATATGTCGTCCACAAAGGGGATCTCTTATCCCAGGTGGGATATGACGTCCTGTACTTTGTGCGGGGATATCTGAATGATGCCTGCACCTAGAGGCATCATTCAGATATCATTTTGTTCCGGCGGCGATTCTGGGCACCATAAGAATGATCATAGCGGCTTGATCGTTCTTATAGGCGGTGGGAGGGGACACCCCCCCCCCTTCTTGCCACCATCCGGTACTTCTCTGGGCTCTCTCGTGCCATCGGGGGCCGGAGAGATGATCGCCGTCCGCCGGATGGAGAGCATAGAGATGACTGGTGACCAGATGGCCTATGACCGTCGGAGGCCTGGCCGCGATGTCATGACGTCACGCCCAGTTACCCGTAAGTAAACAAACAACATTGCGGTAGTAAGAATGAGATCTGTGGATTTTTTTTTTTTTAAATCTCATTCTTTCCAGCCTGGAGGAGAGATGTGGGGTCTTATTGACCCAGCATCTCTCCTTAAAGAGGACCTGTCACACACTATTCCTATTACAACGAATGTTTACATTCCTTGTAATAGGAATAAAAACGATTGAAAAAAAAATTGAAAAAAGGGGAAAAAATAAATAAATACGTAAAATAAATAATAAATGAATAATAAAAAATATATATATTAAAACGCCCTTGTCCCCGGTGGCTTGCGCTCAGAATCGAACGCACACACAAGTCCCGCCCACGAATGTAAACGTCGTTCAAACCACACATGTGAGGTGTCGTCGTATTTGACCCTCCATAATCAAAAGGGTCCAGGTGGTGAGGTGAGAGGCCATTTCATGTAGTGGTGGATGTGTGTCTAGCACGTGTGAAGTTATCTACACAGTCATCTGTCTGTCTACATTGGCCCTCACTGGAGGTGTACTGCGATTTTATGGACTTTCTATTCATCTTTTATTATTTTATTTGAGGGCTGCACCATCCATACAGATAGTATGGCTGATATCGCACCGCATTCGGTGCAAACACGCACAGGACCCTTTTTTCTGTTCGGACCAGAATCGGATTGCATGTGTGTTCACACATATGCGATCCGATTCATGTTCGAACTGTCAGTTTGCAGTGCAATATGCGAGCTGAAATGGGGGTGTCTTTAACATATAATGACACTCCCCAGCAGTTTGCATATGGCAGTGTTAACTGCCGTGCATGTCAAGTGCGATGCAGGAAACCGCAGTGTATTCGCAGTGTTCCCACATCGCACCAGTGTGAACCGGGTCATTTGAGAGAGTGAGGAGAGGAAAAAACAAACAAAAGATTAAATCAAATCAAGTTGGTTTCATTGATACCAGATATTACAAGCAGAACTCTTCTTCCAGCACTGTAACTGAAATTTCCAGCTAGTGTACAGTGAAGCATTGTGTTGTTCACTCCCCATCCATTGAACAAAGGCTATATATTATTTACGGTACTTAGAATATAAGGCAGGCTGTGAATGAACAAGGGGAAAGGAGGGTGGGTAAATGACAATATCTTACTTCCATTCACCAATATGAAATGTGAGTGAACACAATCTTTCACTGTAGGCTAGCAGGGACTGTCAGTCGCAGCGATGGAAGAAGAGCACTGATTGTAATATCTGGCATCAATGAAACTGTGGTTTGTACATTAGGCAACAGCCACTCGGACCTAGCATACTCTTTGTTAGAGGTAACATACTTCAATGATACTGTTTACAGAAATCATATATTGCCATAGATCAGTGATGGTGAACCTTGGCATCCCAGATGTTTTGGAACTACCGTATATACTCGAGTATAAGCCGAGTTTTTCAGCATGTTTTTTTGTGCTGAAAATGCCCCCATCGTCTTATACTCGAGTCACCTTTTTGCGCCTGATCTCCCGACTTTGGGGACCCGGTACCCAAACTTAGCACACATATAGCCCCACTCTTCCTCTACAAGTGTGCAACATTTGTTGTCCGGGGGACCTATGTCTAAGGAGCACCGATTTTTCAAACCGGGCACCCCTTCTATAGACTCCCATGTTAAACAGTAATTTTTTTGGGGACCTGATACCGAACGGTCGTAGGTCCCCTGGACCCGGATTTTGACACACATATAGCCCCATTTCTCCTCTACAAGTGTGCAAAGATTGAAGTCTAGGGGACATACAGCTAGGGAGCACTGATTTTTAAAAGCTGGGCACCCCTTCCATAGACTCCCATGTTAAACGTCAGTCTAGTCAAGGACACAGGGATGTACACAGTGAGGCATGCAAATGGACACAGTGAGGCAGAGTGAGGCATGCAGATGGACACCCTAGGCTTATACTCGAGTCAATAAGCTTCCCAGTTTTTTTGGCAAAATTAGGTGCCTCAGCTTATAATCGGGTTGGCTTATACTCGAGTATATACTGTATATATCCCATGATGCTCAACTACACTGCAGAGTGCATGAGCATCATGGAAAATGTAGTTCCAAAACATCTGGGGTGCCAAGGTTCGCCATCACTGCCATAGATTATCATATAAGGCAGCAGATAAAATAAGCAGTTATGCTTGTAAAACCTTCTGCTATCACCATAGACATAGGAATACAATACAGCATGCCCCATGCTGTTATCAGCACTGCACTTGGCTTAGTAAAAATGATTATTATTTTACAGCTCTGCAATAAATCTCTGTCCTCTCACTATCATGGCCATGCATGGAATCACCATTCTTATGTGAATGGTTTTGCTTTAATTCCAAGGTGTCATTACCAAGCAACATCAAATAATTTTTTAAACATTCCTGTTCTAGTCTTAGGGTGACCACATTTCCAAACTACCAATCGGGGACACCCTCCCTTCCCATAAATCAGCTTGTGCTGTAACAAATCACAGCACAGTGATTGGACACAAGAGGCAGGATTTATGATTTCTCCAATCACAAGCAGGGGGCGGGGATTGTGCTCCTCCAGGCATTCCGGGCCAGGGCAAGTACTGTCAGTGAGTAAAGCGGTGATGTGGCAGCTTTTTTTGGGGGCATCAGATTGGCCCGGGGAGGGGGGGGGGGGTGGCTGTGTCAGTTTCATTCCATGACACTGTATTGTCCTGGAATGAAGGTGCCCGGGACAGACCTGCAAAATGAGGGACTGTCCCGGGCAATCAGAGACAAGTGGTCACCCTATATAGCAGGGGTTCTCAACTCCTGTCCTCAGGACCCAGTAACAGGCCAGGTTTGCTAGATAAGTGAAATACATCACAGGCGATATCATTTGCTGCTCAGTGATTGAAGTATTCCAGTCTGCATCTCCCCAAGGTAATACTTAAAATGTGGCCTGTTAGTGGGTCCTGAGTACAGGAGTTGAGAACCATTGCTATATAGTCTATCAATCAAACAAGATCATACCTGGTTGTGTACAACAAACCCTCTATTACCCTTGAAGTGGTTCTAAAGGCTAAAGTTTTTTTTTCCTTTCATGCACTCTATGGTCAGCCCCCACCATCCCATCCACCCTAATACTTACCTGAGCTCAATTCAGCGATGTGCATGAGAGCAGCTGCTTGCCTGGCTCTCTTCCTCCTCATTGGCTCAGACACTGCAGCTAAATCCAATGTCTCCCCTTGCTGTCATCCAGGGAGTGGGGGGGGGGGTCTGAGCTCCCTTCTGTCACCACGGAATGTCTCTGACCATCCCTTGTATCGTGTTTGCAGTCTCTGACCATCTCTTGTATCATGTCCATAGTCTGACAATCTCTGGTATCATGTCCGTAGTCTTTGACAATCTCTTGTATCATGTCCGTAGTTTCTGACCCTATATGTCTGCAGTCTCTGACCATCCCTTGTATCATGTCTGCAGTCTCTGACAATCTCTTATATCATGTCCGTAGTCTCTGACAGTCCCTTGTATTATGTCTGCAGTCTCAGACCATCCCTGTATCATGTCTGCAGTCTCTGACCATCCCTTGTATCATGTCTGCAGTCTCTGACAATCTCTTATATCATGTCCGTAGTCTCTGACCGTCCCTTGTATCATGTCTACAGTGTCTGACCATCCCTTGTATCATGTCTGCAGCAACTGACCATCCCTTGTATCATGTCTGCAGTGTCTGACCATCCCTTGTATCATGTCTGCAGTCTCTGACCATTCCTTGTATCGTGTCAATTGACACACAGAGTGGGGGTAGGAAGCGAGCCCACACAAGTGCCCCCATAGTAAACAGCTTGCTATGGGAACACTCAGCAGGTAGGAAAAGCCAGCATTGCCGGTGGGGGCCCTCAGAAAATGAGATTTGAGACTGCTCTGTGCAAAATCACTGAACAAAGCAGGTAAGTTTAACATGTTTTTTTTTCTTTTAAAAAATTTCCTTTAGTGTTACTTTAAGGCAGTGTTTCTCAATTCCAGTCCTCAGGCCCCCCCAACAGGTCAGGTTTTCAGGATTTCCCTCAGATGAAATGGCTGTGGTGATTACTAAGGCAGTGAAACTGATCAAATCACCTGTGCAAAATAATGGAAATCCTGAAAACCTGACCTGTTGGGGGGGCCTGAGGACTGGAATTGAGAAACACTGCTTTAAGGCTCCATTCACACCTAGGTGATTTGAATCGTGGGACGCATTTGCGATGCCATTATTTCTCAATGGCACCCGAAACGTAGTGCGATTTTGGAGCAATTGTTTTGCGACAGATCACTCAAACAAATACACACAAAAAATGCTTGAACTTTTTTTTGGGTGACATGCGTCCTGTGAAATTGCACTGGAAGTGCAGTCGCTGTAGATCCGAGGGGGACATGCAAGGATTATAAAAAACAGCATTTTAGCTTGCACATGATTGGATAATAAAATCAGCAGAGCTTCCCCTTGTTTCAGATCTAGCCCTCAGATTTACAGCGACTGCACTTCCATGTGCACTTTCAGTGCAATTTTCAAGTGGCTGCCCGTTGTTCAGCGTTCTCTGTTCAAAGCCGCTGCCTTATGTATAAGATCTTGAAAGGCATAGCCCCTGGCTACCTGCGGAGAAGGTTCCTCAAGAGAGCCCCGGGAAGAACTCTGCGATCTAGCAGGAAATGCCTCCTAAGCATACCGGTGCCTAAGAAAACTCGTCGGGGTGGCAGGTCCTTCTCCCACCAGGGTGTCATGCTGTGGAACTCCCTCCCGGAGGACATCCAGGAGGCGGCATCACTGGCGGCCTTTCGCCGGAGTTTAAAAACATGGCTATTCCATCAAGCCTACCCGGCTTAAGGCGTCAGTTGGCCTGAGTGTAACATCCGAGCGGGAACATCAGTCCAAGTCGTACCATCTTGTTGTCCACTTGTCCCTGGGTTTACCCAGGGACGTCGCCAGCGTGTCGGGATCCTTCGGGGTAATTGACCACGCTATAGAAAGTGCACCTCAACTCAACTCTCAACTCAACTCAAGTGCAAAAACTATTTTTTTCCTCAGTTAAGACCGATACGTATTCTTCTACATATTTTTGACTAAAAAAAAAAATCGCAATAAGCATATTTCATCAGTTTGCGCAAAAGTTCTAGCATCTACAAAATAGGGAATATAATTATGGTATTTTTTTTTTACTAGTAATGGCAGCGATCTGCAATCTTTTTTGTGACCGTGACATTGCGAAAGACATATCGGACACTTTTGACACATTTTTGGGATCATTCACATTTATACAGCGATTAGTGCTATAAAACTGCACTGATTACTGTGTAAATGTGACTGGCGGGAAAGGGGTTAACACTAGGGGGCGAGGAAGGGGTTACAGCGGAGTTCCACCCTTAAAATCACTTTTTTTCATTACATCCAGCATACTGGCATCAGAGCCAGTATGCTGTTTTTTTTTTTTTTTAATGCGCGTACTTACTTTATATCACAACATTGAATTCCAGGCGCACCGCGGAGTGTCGCCGCTATAAGGCGTCACGCCTTCCGGAAACAGCCGATTAGCATTTGGCTTTTACTCGGCGCCTGCGCACAGACCCAGGAGCTGACTGTGCAGGCGCCGTATATAGCCGTGTCACGCCCTCCGAAAAAACCCGAACTAGGACCGGCTATTTTCGGCGCCTGCGCAGTCAGCTCCTGGGTCTGTGCGCAGGCACCGAGTAAAAGCCGAATGCTAATCGGCTGTTTCCGGAAGGCGTGACGCCTTATAGCGGCGACACTCTGCGGTGCGCCTGGAATTCAATGTTGTGATATAAAGTAAGGAACTCCGCTTTAATATGTTCCCTAATGTGTGTTCTAACTGTAGGGGGTGGGGAACTTACAAGGGGAGAAGACCGATTTGTGTTCCTCTGTACTGGGAACACACATCTGTCTCCTCACCGCTGACAGAACATGGATCTGTGTGTTTACACACACAGATCCATGGTCCTGCCGTGTTTGTGGGCAATCCTGGGTGCCCGGCGGGCATCGCGCACCGGGTCCCGAGCAATGCGGCGGGGCCGCGTGCCCACTAGCCTCCCGGGAATGCAAGGACGTCATATGACATCAACTCTGAGGGTGCGAGGGAGGGTTCCCACCGACGTCATTTTACAATAACTCGGTAGGGACCGTGTTAAACAAACCTCCTGTTTGCCATAATCTGTATTTAAAGTGGTTGTAAACCCACTTTAATAAAAAAAACAGCACCTGCAAGACAAAGGCATAATGAGCTAGTATGCATAGCATACTAGCTCACTATGTAATACCCGCCTCAGATCGAAGCCCCCGCAGCCGCCCTCGTACACTGGTCCGGCGGCCAACATCTCTCCCAGGGGTTACTTCTGGGTATCCCGGGTCCAGTGCTGTGATTGCCCAGAGCCACGCTGATGTCACTCGTGCGGGAGCCACCAGTCACTGCACGATCTCCTCTAGAAACGGCATTAACACCGTTTCTCTAGTGCGCCGTAGACATCAGTACCCGTCATTATTGTAAACATCTCCTAAACCGTGTAGGTTTAGGAGATAATTAGAGCAGCTACAAGTAAGCCTAGACTCACAAGCACTTTAACAGTACACATATTTTCATATAAAATTAGTCTTGTGCTAACGTCTTATTGGATATCTCTGATTTAACCCATTTTCTCCCCATGGAAGAACCCAGGAAGGTCAAAGAGACTGTTCATATTTCATAAAAAGTCTAAGCACCCTTTAAGCTCTGTACTAAAATGGTTGTAAAGGCTCAAAGCAGTTAAAATCACTTTAATGCCAGAGCAAGCTATAATTTCTTGATTCAGCTGTAGCACTATTTCCAAGTCAAATCGGATGTCTTGGATTATCTTCATATTATACTATACGGGAATGAGCTGAATTTATGTGATTTGTTACAGAAATGTACAAATGGGTTTTTTGTTTAAAAAAAAAACTGCAGGAAGGAGAAGCATTTGTGTCTGTACATGAAAATGTCTTATTAAAGCGGAGGTCCATCCAAATTTTTTTTTCTTAAAAAGCCAACGTCTACAAAGCTGCTGACTTTAAAAAAATGGACACTTACCTGTCGCGCGCCCGCGATGACAGCAGCCAAAGCTGAGCAAACGCTCGTCTCTCGGCTGCCCTGTTGCCATCCTCGGTGAGGGAATCAGGAAGTGAAGCGTTTGCAACTGCACGGTTCCCTACTACGCATGCGCGATCAGCGCGGTGAGCCCTCACTGGTCCCCAATGTCTCCCGGGACCAGTGTGTTTCCCAGAAGACAGCGGGGAGTGACGCAAAAAGGCGTGACTCCCGCGACAGTCTTTTCCCAGGAAGTGGGTACAAATACCTGTATTATACGGGTATCTGCACCCCCCCCCCTAAAAGGTGTCAAATGTGACACTGGAGGGGGGGAGTGTTCCAAAAAGCGGAGGGTGGACCTCCGCTTTAAAGGATAAGTTCCCTTTCGAGAACATGTGAAGTTTCCACTTCTGCAGCTGCTCGATCTGCTGCCTCTGTGTGATAGCGGTACAGGGAGAAGTTCCCCATGCCAGCTATTACCATTTTAAAAGAGTTTGGCTGTGCCGGTCTCTATCCACCTGGCCACATCATTCATTTACAGAGTTCTGTGAATGAATAAACTGCAAGTACTGTCATCCTTTGCGGCTGTCAGCTTGTAGTTCTCAATGAACTACTAAGGCACTGATCACTGGTGTAATGCTTTCCAGGCTCCTAATTTTTTTTTTATAAATGCACATTTTTTACCTGCAAAAAAAATGTGCATTTAGTATTTTTCTTAAAGTGGTTGTAAACCCCTGCTGATTTTTTCTATTTTTGAATTGATATAGTACACCAGCTCACCGCAATGCATTCTACATATAACACTTTTAAAAACGAGTCCTGTAAATACCTTTTTCGTGGAGTTTTTATTAGGAGCATTTCCGGGTATTGACAGCGCCATTGCGACTGCTGTGTAGTGACTCCTTTAATACGTAATTTCCGCCCTTACTGTTTCCCTGTTGTAAATCTCGCGCATGTGCTGTATCACCGTAACCAAGCCTCGATCTCAATCTCCGTTACCGCGGAAATGACATTAGTTGCTGTGTCTGCGGCTGCGGCTGCAGTGTACTCCCCTTTCTGACGTCTTGTACAGTCACAGGAGTATCAGGAAGAGCTATAACAACACGAGACTTCTCCTCTGTGTCGGACAGAGGGGAAGCTTCCTCACATTCAGTGCCGGAAGGAACAAAAATTAAAAACCGGCCAACTTTAGATGGGCCGGTTTTGACGAGCATAAGTGCGCAAGCGCGGTGACGTCATCAAAAATAAAAATATGATTTTACAGCTAATTACAAGGGGGGGAACATTTTCACAGACAGCGGTCAGCTGCCTGTGTTATGGGCCATTTTTTTTAAATAATGTTATCTCCGAGGGTATACAACCACTTTAAAGGGTGAACACCCTTTAAAGGTTAGGAAGCTAATTCCACCATGAACAATGTGCCTTCTTAAATTCTATTGCTTGAAATATAGATGGTCAGCTTTGATGTTCTAGGATTATTTTGTGCATAAATCAAGACTTATTAATGTTATTGTTACAATGACTGATGAAACATTGAGATAATTATGGAACAGAGTGTTTCTTCTTATTACAGTATTGCATTTATAACTAGCAGTTGGGAAGTTTGTACTTTTATTAATTGTCTTAAACAATGGACAGTGGGCTTCTGCTCTCAGCAAGATCCATTTAGTATGTTCCAGTATTAGGCAGTGATTACAGTATTTTAGTTCCCACAGTATGGGAATGATAAATCGTCTCCCTAAAACAAAAGATAACCATGTCATCATTTTCACCAATCCAAAAACTACAGAGTTCCGTCTTAATTTAAAGTGGAATTCCACCCGCAATTTTTTATTTTTTTTAAAGTCAGCAGCTACTAACAGTGTAGCTGCTGACTTTTAATAAGGACACTTACCTTGTCCTACTTGCCCACGCTGATGGCCCCCCCGATGCCGGTCCCACGATCGATCCAGGTCCCGCGCCGCCATTCACACTAGGGGAAACAGGCAGTAAAGCCTTACGGCTTCTTACGGCTTCACTGCCCATTTCCTACTGTGCCTGCTTGAGTCTCACGCTGGCTTGTGAATGGGCGGCTGCTCTCTGAGAACACACACAGTTCCCAGAAAGCAGCGCACCCCATTCACAAGGAGAAGAAGCTGAAGAAAACACACCGCGGTGGGGAAGACGCAGATTACGGACTTCCGCATAGCAAGAGGTATTTCGGGTGAGTATAATTTTTTTTTACGTTTTTTTTATTTTATTTTTTTAGGATATATGGCCAAATTGTTGTTTTCCTGGGTGGAACTCCGCTTTAAGGATAAGTGCTGGAGTAATGCAAATCTTGCTTTTTGGAATATAATTTAGGGAAACTTTTGCACTAGTGATGAAATCACTTTCATCACTAGTGCAAAAGTTTCCCTAATTGATGTGGGAAAATCTTTGCTGCATTCCAAGTGCTTCAAGTTTGCCTTTTTATTTGACACAACACCTGCTAGGACTTCCCTTTGCCAAACAAATTTGTTAGGCCTCGTACACACGACCAAGGAACTCGTGGGGCGAAACTGTAGTTTTCCTCGTCGAGTTCCTTGTTCGGCTGTCGAATTTTCTCCATTCCTGTCGAGGAAAAAGAGAACATGCTCTCTTTTTGGCTTGTCGAGTTTCTTGACAGTTTACTCGGCAAAACACATCTCCCAACAAGTTTGTTGCTGGATTCTGCCGAGGAAACCGGTCGTGTGTACGAGGCCTTACTCTGTTGACCTGCCAGGGCCCATGTAGATACCTAGTGCTTTCAGGTATAAAGGAACTTGCAGGGATGGACTGGCCATTGGGACTACAGGGAGTTTCCCGGTGGGCCGATGGCTCAGTGGGCCGGCTTCAGTGACAGTGGACCACCACCCCCCTGTCTCACCCTTCCCGCACCGCTCACCTCCTCTCCCTAACCGCAGCGCTCACATGGGGAGAACAAAGAAGCAGGGGGAGGATCAGGGGGGGGGGGACAGAGGAGCATGGGGGAGGGGACAGACTGCTGACTCAACAGCTATGGCCTCACTTCTGCCTAATCTTGTCCCATAAGGGGGAGCACCGAACTGATTCTTTGCCCCGGGTGAAATCATGTCTAGCTTCCCCACTGGTACTGCCTATAAGAGTACCAGCCGTTCTACTCTAATAAAGTAGAATGGCTAGTGGCTAGTGAAGGGGAAGAGGGGGCTTGGGTGGCTGGGGGGGGGTTGCGGGAGTTGTCCGGCCGCTGCGGGAGAGACCTGTCAAAGTGGGCCAGTCTGGATGAAGTCCAGGGCCAAATTTTTGTCCCAGTCCAGCCCTGGGAACTTGTGAACATCTCCCCCTTCTTCCTATGACTTAGTGCTCATCTCTTAGGCCTCATACACACGAACGAAAATCTCATCGTAAAAGAAACGTTGTTTTTCTCAACGAGGTTCTTGTCAGGCTTGCTGAGAATCTTGTCAAGCTTTCCTTGCATACACACTATCGAGACAAAATCTCGCCGTTCTCAAACACGATGATGTACAACACGTACGACGGCACTATAAAGGGGAAGTTCGATTCCACTGGCGTCACCCTTGGGGCTGCTTTTGCTAATCTCATGTTACCGCTCGTCAAGTAAAAGTAAGAGAGACAATTTGCGCTTTTCAGTCTGTTACAGCGTGACAAATGTGCTATCTCAATTACAAACGCTACTTTTATCGAAGGTGCGCTCCCGTCTTATACTTTATTCTGAGTATGCGTGGGTTTTTAAAGCATTCACACAAATGTGTTTCTCGTCGTAAACCAGCCCGACGAGAACTACAACGAGAAAATTGAGACTCCCGACGAGAAAAAAGAGGGCATGTCTCTTTTTTTTTCTCATCGAGATCCACGAGTTTCCTCGACGAAAAACACACACACGACCATTTTTCTCTGCAAAAAAGCTCTGCCAGCATTTTTCTTGATGCTTTTTGTCGAAGAAATACGGTTGTGTGTACGAGGCATTATTTTCAAGGTCCCAACATTGTCTTATAGAGGCAAAGGAAAAATTATTGTTCTGTGTACTTTCTGACCCAGAGGGAGATGAGGCTTACACAGAGTTTATCACTCAGGGATCCATCAGGTGAATAGGAAGATGGGGTGAAACAGGGGCGGTAGGTATTAAAAGGTGTGGTGGTGGCCTTTCAAGAGAATCTAGACTTTACAGGAAACATTACAACTATGCTAAGCCCCCGTTCACATTGGAGCGACTTGTCATGCGATTTTGACAGGGCAAATCACATGACAAAAATATTATTTTCTTTATTGTTATTATTAAAAAGTGTTAAAGTAGATTCATTGTACCTTTTTTTTTATACAACATGTGTAGAATTACCCCCGGAGGAGATGCTGGTTGTTTTGGGTGGCACATTTACCACATGGCTCCCCCGAATTCCCAGGGGTGAATGATGCATATTGCATTAGGTAAAAGTAAAGGAATGTCCGCAACAGGTGCTCTTTGCTGTGCTCTTTATTACCCAGCCGGCCAAAAACAATAACTTGTGGTGAGGAAAGTAAAGTTGAATAAGAAAGGAGAACAGCAGATTCAGGCATGATGATAGGGAAACAGTCCTGCTCCCAAGCGTAACACTTTTCTGCGCCACTCCTGCATGGTGGTTTAGCGTACCCGGACAGGCCTCTCTCACTAACCTGGCAGCCGGAGTATCACTCGAACATTTGTAGGATAAAGTCCCTGCCACAGACCCTCCTTGGTAAACTTGAACTTGAGGAAAAGTCTCTGCCACAGACCCTCCTTGGTGAACGCCAGAGAGACACCTCTGCCACAGGCCCTCCCTGATTTGTAGTTACGGAGCCAATCCTCCTTAGATGAATTACGCCTGGATCTCCTTCAACTTGTTGGTCATTAAAAACGACTGTGTGTAGGCCCAGAGCATTTTTCTCAACGTGAAAAATGGGCATTAAAAAGGTATGAGACTGGAGCACTCGTTCTGGTAAAACTAGCATTTGTAATGGAGATAACAGACTGAAAAGCGCGAATCGTCTCTCGCCAAACTTTTACTAACACAAAAGCAGCCCAAAGGGTGGCGCCATCCAAATGGAACTTCCCCTTTATAGTGCCATTGTACGTCACCGCGCTTTGCTCGAGCATTTTCTTTTTCACGATCGTGTGTATGCAAGGCAGGCTTGACAAGAATCATGTCAAGAAAAACTTTGTTTTTTCCATGACATTGTCATTGCCATTACCATCAATCCATGTGAGGACTTATCCAGTGCATGAGCTGCCAGCAAAGGATTTTTTCCAGTGGTCTCCCCACCTGCCTAACTGACCATACTAGAGATAGTTGGTCAACACCTAGGGGTAAATGCACACCCATGTGGGGCACCTGGTCTGAGCACAAGTCTATGGAACACTGATTGTTTATTTTGAGCACGAGCACCTACCGTGTTTCCCCGAAAATAAGCCCAGGTCCTATATTAATTTTGGTAACCAAAAACACGGTAGGGCTTATTTTCGGGTAGGGCTTGCTATTGTGCGGTCTTCTCTACCCCTCTCCTTCCCTGCCTGACAGGAATCCCCAGTGT
Source organism: Rana kukunoris (assembly GCA_029574335.1). Taxonomy (NCBI): domain Eukaryota; kingdom Metazoa; phylum Chordata; class Amphibia; order Anura; family Ranidae; genus Rana; species Rana kukunoris. Next base: position 39,820,386 of record CM056051.1, read on the forward strand.
GAAGTTAAGTAAAATGTATTGTGTCATGTATATTATTATAGCGCCGTTCCTGGCTTCCATAGCCTGCCTGAGCTCTCTTCCACGAGCCAAGCTTTGCAGAGGGAGGGGGGCCGAGATCCCCCACTGACAGGAGAAGGAGATGTGAGTGCCGCTCTGGGCTTCCATAGCCCGCCTATGCTCTCTTCCACGAGCCGAGCATTGCAGAGGGAGGGGGTCAAGATCCCCCACTGACAGGCACGATAAGAAAAGGAGACAACTACTTCAAACTTGGTATTATTTTCAGGGTAGGGCTTACTTTCGGGGAAACAGGGTATGAACACTCAATATGTTGGCACTGTAAAGGACTTATATATTTATTTCAGGATCACATTTGTTATCACCTAGAGCGGTGATTTATATATATTCATCATTTGTATTTGCTATTTAGCAGGTTCTTACTGCAGTGGGTGTATTTATATGTAACATCTGCACTTATTTTTATTTCTATTTCTATTTCTTTGGCACTAAGTATTATTTTATTTTAAACTGTAAAATCTGCATTAGTTTTCCCCAGCGCTTAGTCAATGTGATGAAGCTCATTGAAAAGCTGATTTTCATCAATTGTATGCAAGCAAAAATCCTGTTTTGTTATTTTCCTTGCACCTGATTATAGTATTCCTTACAAAGTGAAGATTTGCCACAGTCACTCAGCTAAGATTTTCACTGCGGAAAATTAGGGCAACTATTATCTAGTATAGCTGGTAGTAAGTACAATCCTAGACAGTCCTAGGATTACAAGTTTATTCTAGGAAGCGTCCTGTGTTTCAGGCTGGGTTTACACTTTTGCGAATTGGATGCAGATTTTCCCTGCATCCAATTCGCATAGTAAGAGACTGTGACCGGCTCTCTGGATAAAAGGAATGGATATACAAAAGTGAAAATTCAGCGCTGGGGTATAAACAAATACAAAACATTACAAATAAAAATATGCAAGCCAGCACTGAGGATAAATTCATAGAATTTTTTTTACAATAAATATAATAAACAATTAACCATATAAAAACATAAATAAAAATGTAAGCCAGTGAGATTAAATGTCCACGTGACCATAAATCAAGTCCATTAAGTGCTAGTGAATAACACAAGTAGTGATGAATCTCTTGATTGTAAAATCTGTTACATGAATTACACCACAGGACAGGCAAACAGGTACAGATAGACACGTTTTACACAGCGACGCTGTGCTTATTCATGAATAAGCACAGCATTGCTGTGCGAAACGTGTCTTCCAGTACCTGTTTTCCTGTGGTGTAATTCATGTACCTGATTTCCTCAATGTGCAGCCACCCATCCCTTTTATCCAAATTGCACGGCCGGTGAACCGCCCTTGGGAGGAGTACATTCCCCAGCCTACCTGGTTACATCACTCACCTGAAGTGGCATTTATTTTCCTATAGCTCTCCATGGAGCCGGTTCACACATCTCCGCAGCAACTCTGGTGCGAATTTCGTAGGAGCCATGTGCGTCTTTGGGTCGGTTCTCTAGTGTGAACCCAGCCTTATGGTTGATGGTTCACTCTTTTAACATTCTCTTGAATTCCATTAGTTGAGGATAAGCAATAAACATAAACTTGCTATGAGGTATATATTAGAGCTGAGATTTAAAATCCGAGTCACTGACCTGGAACAATTGTTTGGATGAAAGTCATATCTAATCTCTAAGAGTATTGATTCCAAAAGGACAATATGATTGCAAGACAACTAAAACCAGCCACAGATGGTTTGAATCTCAGCCAATACAGCAGAGACTGGCCAAGATTCAAACCATGTATGAGCAGGCTGATTGCACCCAAAGTGATGAATCAAATTGGGTACAACCTGTAGGTCAGATTTTTACATGTAATTCTTGCCAGATCAAACCCCACCCACTGGGAGATCACTATAGATATGTAGGAGAGATTTCCTACATCAACTCCTGGTTGCAAGAAACAAAATCGCATCATCTATGGTCTGCTTAACCTTCAAAACTAAACTATACAAAAGGCAAAAATTGTCTTAATACAGGAGGCATATGTGTTCTTCCTTGAATATTGCTGTGTTGTGTATTTTTACCAGATTTTTGCAGTTTTCTAACAGGAAACTGATTTTGTGCATGAGCTCTCTGCAATAAAGACATGTCACTGGTGCTCTCCCTCCTTGTGCAGGGTTGCTGGTCTTGTCTCCGCCCCTTCTCTAGTTTTCTGCAGGCAGCCTATGGTGGGTGGGTCTCCTGGGTCCCTTCCACAGCACAGCTCCTGCTCATGCTATATGCAGCCCAGTGATGGTTTCACTTTACATGTCAAGGTGATATCTGGGTTTCCGAAGGCATTTGTGCACAAAATTCTCCTTCATCCTAAGTGCATCTCACCAGGTCAGATACCCTCCTCCTTAATACAGCAATCATTAGTATCATTAGTTTAAAACTACACAGCCTTTCTCCCAAAAGCATCCCCTTCATACCGCATATGTTCACCACAACCTGATTTATTCCTATGGGAGATCTGTACTATACAGGACTACATGAAGCCACCCTAAGTACAGTTTGAGTGACGTATGAGTGGTGACACACCATGCTGTATAGCAGTTGTCCCCAAGCTGCGGCCTTGGAGCCAAATGCGTCCTTTTACCTGCCTATATCTAGCTCTTGGAGCACTATTTCTCCCGTGATACCAGCAAGGGGCACAATTCATCCCACTGAGACCAATGATGGAGCACTCTTCCTCCCACTGTCACCAATGATGGGGCACTATTCCTCCCTCTGACACCAATGATGGGGCACTCTTTACCCCCATTGATACCAGGGAAATTTCTACCCACACTGACAGGCTGCCCCTCCCAAAGCCTGAAAAACAGTAAACCAGACCTTTTATGGAGTTTGAAGACCTCTGTTGTATAGCTATGGCCACTTTAGTTGTTATTTATTCTAGCAAATATGAGATATGGCATTTTTAGCTACCTTTTTGAAGAGAACGTTGGATGTGTTTTTCCGGTGAGTTTCCGTCAATAGCTTGACTTCCGCTGTTTGAATGCTAATGAAGTTGCTTGGTTAATCTGAAAGGGATGGGTATTATTATTTATTATTATTATTCTGATACAGAATGTATATAGCGTCAACAGTTTACGCAGGGGCTTACAATCTAATAGGGTGGGACAGGTGGTACAAAAGGTTGTAACTGTGGGGAATGAGTGATGGAAGTGGTAAGAGATTAGTTGGAGGTGTGATAGGCTTCCCTGAAGAGATGAGCTTTCAGGAATTGCTTGAAGGCATCTAGAGTAGGAGATAGCCTGACATGTTGAGGGAAAGAGAACGGGGAGGCTCTGGACAAATCCTGGAGATGAGCATGGGAGGAGGAGACAAGGGAGTTTGAGAGTAGGAGGTCTTGAAAGGAGCATTGAGAACGGCTTGGGTGATATTTGGAGACAGGATTGAGAGGGTCAAGCAGAAATTGATGCTGGTAGGAATTGATTGAGAGGGTTAAGCAGAAATTGATGCTGGTAGGAATTGAGGTAGCAGGAAGTGGAACTGTCAGTAGGAGTAGACTTGACCATGTGACTTTAGAATGGGAACTACACAGCTGAGCAGGATTTAGATAGAGGAGCAGCCATTCTATGTACTCTGACCAAGCTAGGACTCCATTTTGGAACAATAGAGATATACATTTTACATCTTAACTTATATAAATGCCTGTGCTTCCTTGAAAATTGTTGTTTAGCCTGGGACAAATATTTAATATAGAAAAACACGTGCATGCGTAGCACAAAGTAGGCCCAGTGGAGATGTTGTCAAGAAAATGGCTCTGCATCTCCCAACAGGGACCACACGATGAAGATAGCTGGATCAAGGAAGAAGGTAAGTATATGTCCTGCGGGGTGGGGAAAATTATTTTAACCACATCCCACCTGGCCACTGCATATATACGGTAGGGTGGGCCCTTCTGAGTGCACATTCAGGAACGTCCCTCAGAAGGAGCAGCAGTGCATTCCCGATGCGCTTGTGTCACCCGGACATGGCACATCTCTGATCGGCAGGAGGGCTCTGTGATTGGTCCTCCTGATCACATGACGACTGTGTCCAATCACAGCCGTCATGTGATGTAAATTGAGAGCCGGTTGCTAGATGATCGGCTCTCCTCTACTCACACAGAAGTTGTCAGTGAGGAGAGGAGAGCGGATCTCTACAGCCGGCTGGTGAACAGTGAGTATGAGCTGTTTTTTTACAGCTTTTTACACACTGATCACCAGCCTAGTGTCCCCACACAATGTCCCCAAAATAGTGTCCCCAAAACACTGTCCCCATTCACATGTACCCACAAAGTAAAAACACCTGTCCCCCACATATGTAACAGTAAAATCATATGCCCCAATGATCATCTGCACGCATATGTCCATGATCACATAAACCAATTATTATGCACTTAACAGGATTTTTTGTTTTACCAAAGACATGTAGCAGAATACATTTTGGCCTAAATTTATGACAAAATTTGATTTGATTGGATTTCATTTAAAATAGTCGTGAATAAACACTACCAAAAGAAAAGCTCTATTTATGTGAATAAAATGATAAAATTGTATTTGAGTACAGCAAAGCATGAATGCGCAATTGTCATTGAAAGTGCAAGACCGCTGAAAGCTGAAAATTGGCCTGGGAAGGAAGGGGGTGAAAGTGCTCAGTATTGAAGTGTTTAAACAGGTTAAATGGTTAGTTATTCCCACATATACTAGGATCTGATTGGTAAGAGACTATTTTAACTACTGATATTTATTTCAGAGAACACCTGAGCAACTTGGAAGCCACAAAAACCTACAAACTCCATGCAGATAGTTATCCTAGACTTATAGTAAGTCGTTTTAACTAAGATAGTGCCATTTTTTTGCACTGAAATGTCTTTTCCTAGCATTTTGTTCTACTTCAGTGAGAAAATATAATCATTGTTTTATTGCATTTGGCACTGAATAGGAAATATGAGGTGACTTTTATAAACTGAGCAAACTTCAAGTCACATGCTTGACTGTCCTTTATACCAATAATACTTAAAGCGGAGGTCCGGTAAAAAAAAAATATTAAAAGCCAGCAGCTACACATACTGCAGCTGCTGGCTTTTAATTAGGGTTGTCCCGACAACGATACCAGTATCGGTATCGGGACCGATACCGAGTATTTGCGGGAGTACTTGTACTCCCGCAAATACCCACGATACCAGAATAGAATACTTTTTCCGTCCCCCCCGCCGCCGCCGCATCGAAACCCGCCGCCGCATGGGTTAAACATTGTGCGTGAACATCACAGCATTCATTTGAATAGCTGTAGTGTTCCCGCCCGTATAGACACTCCCCCTTACTCGGGGATTGGATGGGTGATCGTGACCTGTCCAATACCGAGCAAGGGGGAGTGTCTATATGGCGGCGGTGGCTAGGTAGGGGGGACATGGCTGCATATATGGGTGACATGGCTGCATATGTGGGTGACATGGCTGCATTTTTGGGTGACATGGCTGCATTTGTGGATGACATGGCTGCATATATGGGTGACATGGCTGCATATGTGGGTGACATGGCTGCATTTGTGGGTGACATGGCTACATATATGGGTGACATGGCTGCATATATGGGTGACATGGCTGAATTTGTGGGTGACATGGCTGCATATATGGGTGACATGGCTGCATTTGTGGGTGACATGGCTGCATATATGGGTGACATGGCTGCATATATGGGTGACATGGCTGCATTTGTGGGTGACATGGCTGCACTTGTGGGTGACATGGCTGCATATGTGGGTGACATGGCTGCATTTGTGGGTGACATGGCTGCATATATGGGTGACATGGCTGCATATATGGGTGACATGGCTGCATTTGTGGGTGACATGGCTGCATATATGGGTGACATGGCTGCATTTGTGGGGGCCATTTAAAAAAAGTATCGGTATTCGGTATCGGCGACTACTTGAAAAAAAGTATCGGTACTTGTACTCGGTCCTCGGTCCTAAAAAAAGTGGTATCGGGACAACCCTACTTTTAATAAATGGACACTTACCTATCCTGCTTTGCCTCGATGTTGGCAGTAGGGTTCCCGGCGTGAAGCTGAAAGGCTACACTGCCGCCGCCATTGCGTGATACCCCACTCCTCTGTCCTATTAGCCCGGCGGCCAGGGGAGGAGGAGGAGGACCATCACTGCCGCGTCATGGCCGGACTCCCGGAAGTGGGAAAGGATACCTGTCAAAGACGGGTATCCTGTCCCTCCTCCCCCGAAAGGTGCCAATTGTGGCACCGGAGGGGGGGGGAATCAGATGAGCGGAAGTTCCACTTTAGGGTGGAGCTCCGCTTTAAGCAAATACAGATCCTGAAAAGCTGGACAGTATACTGTCCAATAAAAATATTGCAAATTTCTAATAAACTTTATTTATACAATAAAGTAATATTAACTGCTTGCCGACCAGCCACCGTCATTCTACGGCGGCAGGTCGGCTCTCCTGGGCGAGAGCCCGTAGCTATACCTCGGTTCTTCTGCGGCCACAATGTATGAACGGAAGATCAGTGATTTTCCCTAGTGAGTCCACCCCCCCTACAGTTAGAACACACCCAGGAACACACTTAACCCCTTCCCTGCCCCCTAGTGTTAACCCCTTCACTGCCAATGGCATTTTTATAGTAATCCAATGCATTTTTATAGCATTGATCGCTAAAAAAATGCCAATGGTCCCAAAAATGTGTCCAAAGTGTCCGAAGTGTCCGCCATAATGTCGCAGTACTGGAAAAAAACGCTGATCGCCGCCATTACTAGTAAAAAAATAATTTTATAAAAATGCCATAAAACTACCCCCTATTTTGTAAACGCTATAACTTTTGCGCAAACCAATCAATAAACGCTTATTGCTTATTTTTTTATATATTTTTGGGGGATATTTATTACGGCAAAAAGTAAATTTTTTTGCATTTTTTCAAAATAGTCGCTATATTTTTGTTTATTGCGCAAAATTTAAAACCGCAGAGATGATCAAATACCACCAAAAGAAAGCTCTATTTGTGGGAAAAAAAGGATGCCAATTTTGTTTGAGAGCCACGTCGCACGACCTCGCAATTGTCAGTTAAAGCGACACAGTACCGAATCGCAAAAAGTGCTCTGGTCATTGGGCAGCAATATGGTCCGGGGGTTAAGTGGTTAAACCCTCAAGCCTCATACACACGCTCGGTTTACTCGGCAAGAACCAGCAAGAAAACTGCTGGCAGAACTTTCTTGCTGAGTATACCGAGCTTGTGTACGAGGCTTTCAGGTTTCTCGACAAGAAAACTGCCCAGAATCTAGATGAAAAAAATAGAGAACATGTTCTCTATTTTCTCGTCTTGAGATTCTCTGCAGTTTTCCTGCCGAGAAACCCGAGAGTGTGTATACTTAACTGGCCGTGGAAACCCGTGCATGTTCGAAATGACATTGACGCATGCACCGTAGCTTCATAGGCATAGGTAGGGTGCAGCAAGATGGCGGCGACGGCATCGAATGTGACGAGCGCATGATGTCACTGCGTTCTTGCCTTTCAAGAGAACCGCGATTCTTTTGAAAACAGAGTCTGTACACTCGGGCGGCAGGAGATTCTTGCCAAGAATCTCGACAGGGAAAACTAAGTTTTTTTCCTGACGAGAATCTGGCCCGTGTGTACGAGGCTTTAGTGTTTTTAAGCTTTACCCCAAAAAATTGACATTCCCCAGTAAACTATTTGTTAATATTTCTATCCCAGCACTTTACAACATTCAATGCTTCCGGCTACGCAGACTAAACCCCTGTTTTTTATCGCATACTGTTAGTCAGGTTTAATTGGTTGTCTGCGAGCTGGTCGGTAAGTAAGCTTGTTTTTTTTCCCATGGATTTATCCATGGGCTTGTTTATATAACATGTTTGTTAATTTTTTTTTACAATCACTTTAACTAAAGAACGTTAACAAGTAACAAAGATAGTTAGTAGTTATAAATAGTTAAGACTAGTCAATGTTTTACTCTTATGTGTAAAAACAGAATATTAATTCACTAAAATGTTTTGGGACAAAAATTTTATTTTGCATACACATTTTTTTCTTTAACAGGGCAAAGCCCTAACCCATAGCAGCTTATCAGGCTCTGAGATTCAATCATAATCTGTGATGGGAGATTTGCACACACCAAGAGGTGTTCAGTGGTGCAAAATCTGGCAATTGAATCCTCCTTTTCTAAAGGTGGAACTTTGCCTTTCTGTCTTTCAGTGCATCGTGATGTTCCTCTCCATCCAACAGGAAAAATTTGGAGAGCGGTGTGTTACGAGTTAAATTTCTAAAATTGGAAGTTGATATATGAATATTGATAGCTCAAGTTATGGGGTTCCCAAGGCATTTAGAAGATCGACAGGGAATATTGTTATCTATCTCTACAGGTTCACTTTAATTGGTTTACAGCTGGTAGAGCAATTGAACTTTTGCTGATTGGTTTGCTGATTGGTTACTATGAGATACTGAACTTTGCTCACTTCTCTATGCTTAGGTGTCATACATGGGGCAAGGGGTGAACGATTTATTGCCCATAGAACTTTGTACATTGGAATATTTTATACAGCTTTCTCTGTTTTTGTGTTTATCTGTGTTTTTTTTTTCATTTATCGCTATAGTACCATGTGCCGCTCTCCTCTTTGTCCCGTATTATCATGCTATTACCATCCCTATCCCTTGTGTCACTTCTGAGGTCACAATTTGTTATATAAAAAAATAAAAGCTGTGATGAAGACAAGTTATCTGATATCATAACTGGCTGTACCAGTGCAGATCTTTCATTTCTTATGGCGGAAGATTAAAGAAACGGATCAGTGGCGGTGTCTTTTGCCGCCTTTATTCATCTGTCAGGTTGCATTCTTCGTCAAAGGGATTCTTTTGACTGAAACCATTAAGATGAAAGTTTATTGGTGACTTATTTGTCTAATTGTATGCACAGAACACTATATTCTGCTGTTTCATTGCACAGAAATAGTCCAGTGATTTACAAAATTTTACATGTGCCCATTCTAAAGCACAGTAAATATATATCAGAATCTGACCTATCTCTGCCTAATTTTAACCCAAAATATATGTTTTGGTTGTACTAGTAAGCTTTTCATTTACCAGGGTTTGAAAATGTAAATTTTCTTTACATTCTTTAACCCCTAACTCTGGCGCCTGGGTGGGGTTTCTAATCATATGACTGCTGTTTCTAATCATGTGACTGCTGTTATTGGCTGGCACAGCGGTCACATGATTGGAAAGCTCCCGAAGTATAGAGCTTTCCATTATCCGCCAGTAACTGTGTCGGCGCACTCTCGGCACAGCTCTGTTTATACTCTGGTAGGCATATACGCGGCCACTGGGCATCAATGCTAACCTGCTGAGAGGTCGCACCACCAGCATGAAGGGGTTAATGTTTCTTAATAAACAAAAGACATCCTGCAAACCAAGGCCTGTGGTCATTGAGCAAGGTAACCAAGATGGTTAATATGGGTTACAACACATAAAGGTCCCAGAAGAACAGTATACTGCTATCACTGCTCTTTGATTAGGGATAGTGGAAGGGCTCTAGCTAATGAGTAACAATACCGGCTCTCCAGGCTGCCCTGAGTTCTCTTTGGCTTGACTGCCAATTGGCTGTGGCTGACAAGAATACTCATGACACAGTATTTGACCCTGGATATTATCCATATAATAGTCATAAAATTATAGAGCAGCCTCCGCTCTAATTCATCCCAATGGTGTTCTATCGGGTTGAGGTCAGTACTCTGCTCAGGCCAGTAAAGTCCCTCCACCCGAAACTCGCTCATCCATGTCTTTATGGAACTTGTTTGTGCATCGGTGCGCAGCAGGGTTGAGCATTTTCAGTAAATTTACAAACAGTTTGTAAAATCTGTAATTGTTGCATCTGTCCATTAATGTCAGTTACGAACATCCAGCCTACATCCAGCCTACATGTCTGTAATAGACATTCAAGGACAGATGCAAAAAGTATGCATTATACAAACTGTTCGTAAATTTACTGACAGTTGGCAACCCTGCTGCACAGTCATGTTGGAAGAGGAAAGGGCCATCCCCAAACTGTTTCTACAAAGTTGAGAGCATGAAATTGTCCAAAATGTCTTGGTATGCTGATGCCTTAAGAGTTCCCTTCAGTGGAACAAGGGGCCAAGCCCAACCCCTGAAAAATAACCCCACACCATATCAAATGATTTGGACCGGTGCATAAAGCAAGGTCCAAAAAGACATAAATGAGCGAGTTTGGGGTCGAGGAACTTGACTGGCCTGCACAGAGTCTTGACCTCAACCCTATAGGAGACCTTAGGAATGAATTAGAGCAGACACTGAGAGCCAGGCCTTCTAGTCCACATCAGTCCCTGGATGAAGTCTGCTATTGGACGAAACGGCGTAGGGAGGAACGGCGTGCTGACGACACCATTGTTTTTATCCTCACGACCATCCGGAAGGACGGGCGGATTGTGAGAGCCGGCCGGCTTACTATTTATATGCTTCCAAAGGATTCGTTTTTTGTAAGTGCAATCGAATTTCTTTTATTAAACTTTTAAAACGTTACTACTCTATGTTGGCTTCCTTTCTCTTCCCTTGGCTACACTCTGGGAGTGATTGTTTTTCTGGGATCCAGCCGCATTGAGACCAAGCTTGGAGACACACACAGGATTCCACTTTAATACCCGTTAAGGCAATCCAGCCTGCTGTGCTGTTGATGCTCACGATTATTATCTATCTGGTAAGCAGATTTACTATAAGAGGTGGAGGTGGAGGTTCTCTTCTGTCCTGCAGTATCTCAATCTCCTACTTGGGATATTTCTCTGAACTCACTGAACTTTGATTTTTCCCTGGAGCTGATTACCAACATTTTACGAACTTTGTCAATTCAGTTTGTTTTCCTATATGATTTTGTTATACATTGGAACACTTGGTGTTGGTTTTTTATATACAATTTTTTTGCACTCAATGCACATTTTGTTATCACTTTCACTATTGATGTATTAATTTTAGCAGCGCAGCACACCCTATTTACTGCTTATATTTTGTTCATCTGACATTTGTGCTGCAGCAGCATTCACGTTTATTCTTATGTAAAATCGTTTGGTTTTGCCACCAATCCAATTTTTATTTTCATTAGACCTGCGCAGTATTTTCCACTGTTAGTCCACATCAGTGCCTGACCTCACAAATCCAGTTCTGGAAGAATTGTCAAACATTCCCATAGACACACTCCTAAACCTTGTGGACAGCCTTCCCAGAAGAGTTGAAGCTATTATAGCTGCAAAGGGTGGGTCAACTCAATATTGAACCCTAAGGCCGCGTACACACGATCGAATTTGTCCACTGGAAATGATCCGACTCACCATTTCAGCAGACAAATCCGATCGTCTGTATGGGCTAGCGGACGGATTTCTCCGTATTCGTCCGGCGGACAAATTTCAAAGCATGCTTTAAAATTTGTCCGCCGGAGACATGTCCGTCAGATATGTCCGCTGGTTAGTACACTAACCAGCGGACATATCTGCCCGCACATGCGTCGAAGCCGCCGTATGGATTCGACGCATGCGCGTGGAAGTGTTTCACTTCCTGGTACGGTGACGTGGCGGCGTCAACGTCACCGCCACGTCACCGTGCTGTCCGCCGGCGGGGATTTTGATCCGATGGTGTGTACAGCAGGGGTCTCAAAGTACCGGCCCGCGGGCCATTTACGGCCCGCGGACCGGTAATAAATGGCCCGCGGCAAATCCCCGCGATTCGCGATAAATCCCCGCGATTCGCGATAAATCCCCGCGATTCGCGGTAAATCCCCGCGATTCGCGGTAAATCCCCGCGATTTGCGGCAAATCCCCGCGATTCGCGACAAATTCCCGCGATTCGCGATAAATCCCCGCAACTTGCGGTAAATCCCCGCGATTTGCGTTAAATCCCCGCGATTCGCGACAAATTCCCGCGATTCGCGATAAATCCCCGCAACTTGCGGTAAATCCCCGCGATTTGCGTTAAATCCCCGCGATTCGTGGTAAATCTCCGTTTAACAACTCCAAGCCGTGGAACCCCCCCCTAAACAACTTTGATCTGCGGACCCCCCCCCCCCTAAACAACTCCGAGCCGTGGACCCCCCGGCTCAACAACTTTGATCTGCGAACCCCCCCGCTCAACAACTTTGATCTGCGAACCCCCCCGCTCAACAACTCCGATCCGCGGAACCTCCCCCGCTCAACAACTCAGATCCGCGGACCCCCCCGCTTATCAACTATGATCTGCGAACCCCCCTCGGCTCAACAACTTCGTTGTGAGGTATGCCTGATGTGCTCTGATTGTGCCCTGATGTACCCCATGTACCCTGATATGCCATATGCCCCAGGTACCCTGATGTGCTCTGATGTGCCATGTGCCCCATGTACCCTGATGTGCCTCATGTACCCTAAAAGGGCCCTGATGTGCTGGGCTCTGTACATCAGGGTACCCTGTGCCCTGTAGTGCCATGTGCCCTGTACTGATGTGCTGTGCCTGATGTGCTCTCGTGTGCCCTGATATGCCCCATGTGCCCTGATGTGTGCCATGTACACTGATTTGCTAGGCTTTGTACCCTGATGTGCTGTTTCATGTGCCCTGTACCCTGATGTGCCATGTCCTGTACCCTGATGTGCCATGTGCCTTGTCCTGATATGTCCTGTCCTGATGTGCTGTGCTCTGTACCCTGATGTGGCCTGTTGTGCTGTACCCCTATGTGCTGTGCCCTGTACCCTGTTGTGCTCTGATGTGCTGTGCCCTGTACCCTGATGTGCGCTGTGCCCTGATGTGCCCTGTGCCTTCATGTGCCCTGTGCCCTGATGTGCTGTGCCATGTGCCCTTATTTGCTGGGCTCTGTGCCTTGATGTGCTGTACCCTGATATGCTGTGCCCTGTACCCTAATGTGCTGTCCCCTGATGTGCTGTGCCCTAATTTGCTGGGCTGTGAGCCTTGATGTGCTGTGCCATGATGGTGAGTGGTCAGTGTGTAGTGTAGTGGTCTGTCGGCAGTGTAGTGGTCTGTCGGCAGTGTAGTGGTCTGTCGGCAGTGTGCAGTGTAGTGGTCCATGTGCAGTGCAGTGGTCCGTGTCCTGTGGTCCGTGTGCAGTGGTCCGTGTGCAGTGGTCCGTGTGCAGTGCAGTGGTCAGGGTTAATAATGTGTTTGCTGACACCAATATTAGGGTTTAATAATGTGTCCGCTGACACCAGTGCTGGGAGTTAATAATGTGTCCGCTGACACCAGTGGTGGGGGTTAATAATGTGTCCGCTGACACCAGTGCTGGGGGTTAATAATGTGTCCGCTGACACCAGTGCTGGGGGTTAATAATGTGTCCGCTGACACCAGTGGTGGGGGTTAATAATGTGTCCGCTGACACCAGTGGTGGGGGTTAATAATGTGTCCGCTGACACCAGTGGTGGGGGTTAATAATGTGTCCGCTGACACCAGTGCTGAGGGTTAATAATGTGTCCGCTGACACCAGTGCTGGGGGTTAATAATGTGTCCGCTGACACCAGTGCTGGGGGTTAATAATACGTTCGCTGACACCAGTACTGTTTTTGAAGTTTGAAAGTTTGCATGCGGCCCCCCATGGGATATGAAAACTTGTCTTGCGGCCCTCAGGTAATTTGAGTTTGAGACCCCTGGTGTACAGCCATCGGACCAAAACAGCCCGGTGGACATAAACTTAAAAGGCATCGCAGTCTTAGTCCTTAGGCCGCGTACACACCATCGAATATATCCGATGGAAACGGTCCTCGGACCGTTTCCATCGGATATATTCGATGGTGTGTACGCGGCCTAAGGACTAAGACTGCGATGCCTTTTAAGTTTATGGGGTAGTTTCTCGTACAGAGGCGTATCTTTGTGCGGACGTAGCGTATCTTCTTTACGCTACCCCGCCGCAAATTTGCGTCCTAAGTTACAGCAGGGTAGCGTAAATGTGCTGGCATATGCGCGCCTAAGTCAAATGTGGAAGAGGTGGGCGTGTTTTATGTAAATTACTCGTGACCCCACGTAATTGATGCTTTTATCGAACGGCGCATGCGCCGTCCCTGGCCGTATCCCAGTGCGCATGCTCCAAATTACGCCGCAACTACTCAATGCTTTCGAAGTGAGCGTAATTTACGCACAGCCCCATTCACTGACGACTTGCGCAAACGACGTAAAACGTGAAAAATTTGACGCTGTTCCGACGTCCATACCTAACATTGGCCACGCCTCATAGAGCAGGGGTAACTTTACGCCGGACATACGCTTACGCAAACGATGTAAAAAAAATGCACCGGGTGCAAGTACGTTCGTGAATCGGCATATCTAGCTCATTTGCATATTCAATGCGTAAATCGACGGAAGCGCCACCTAGCGGCCAGCGTAAATATGCAACTAAGATACGACGCCGTAAGAGACTTACGCCGGTCGGATCTAAGCAAAATTCCGGCGTATCTTTCTTTCTGAATACAGAAAAAAGATACGCTGGTGCATCCTAGAAGTTATGCGGCGTATCTCGAGATACGAAGAATCGAATGAGAATACGAATGAGAATCTGGCCCTATGTGTGTAAATTCAGGCGTCCCAGTACTTTTGGTAATATAGTATCTGAGACATTATGCTGTAATAATATCATTCAATTGTTTTTTTTTTTTAAAGATATTTTTATTGAAATTTTCACAAAACCAACAATACAACACATACAAAAATTAAACAACACAGAACAGACAACAAAACTCGTTTGCTCCTCAATCACAGTACACTATTATAAACAGCATATGTATATTAAAAGTATAAGACAGAGTAGAACGCTGCATACAAACAGAGTAGAAAGGCAGTATTACCACCTTGTGGGACTGCATATTAAGGTTATTCTATCAAGTGGATACCACACCACCAACATCATTTTTACGGCTGTGTAGGAGATAGGGTCAGGGGGCTAGCCAGCCACCTGCCCCAGATCTTATCGAATGACTTGTTTATTTTTCTAATTTCAAAGGTAAGCTTGTAGAGCGGGAGGACATCATTAACTAGTTTTAACCATAGGCTCCTTGTCGGGGTCGCCGCTCCCTTCCAGATCAAGAGGATGGATTTCTAAGCATAGAAATATAGGATTCAAAGTAATTTTTTGACCTGGGAGGGAACGGCGAGATCACCAAAGACCCCCAGCAGACAGTTTTTGGGGTCCAGTATATTGGGGAGCCCCAAGGCGGAAGAGAGGAAGGATCCTATACTTCTCCAGAAGTCTTCTACAATGGGGCAATTCCAAAAGCAATGGATAAAATCAGCCACCTGCCCACAGCCGCGGAAACAATCCGCCGAGGTCAGTATGTCCATTCTGTGCATCCTGGCCGGGGTCAAGTGTGATTGGTGGAAAATCTTTAGTTGAATCACCCTGTCTCTGGAGGCTATAACAGAGGACTTAAAAGTGTCACAGAACTCAGTCCACTCATCTTCCATCATAGTAATGTCTAAGGATTCCCATTTGCTCTGCGCTGCCTTAAATCTAGGATTAGAGTTCACCGTTAAGGCCAAATAATAGTTAGAGATGAGTTTCGTTCTGTCCGGGGAACGCAAAAGCTTTTCTCGGTCAGGAATCGCAAGTGGACTATCCAAGGAACCAAACTGGGCTTGCGCGGCATGTCTTAGCTGGTAATAAAAGAATAAATAGTTGGGGGGAAGATTAAAGTCTTTCAACTGGGAAAAGGATTTAAGGCCTTCTGCGGTATATAGGTGGCATAGGTATTTAATCCCCTTGGATATCCATCTCTGAGGGTCAGGTAAAGAATTAAATTCTGGAAGTGACGTGTTGAACCATAGCGGATTATTTGGAGAAGTCACCCAGGAACCCGGGGCATGTTTGAGAGTCACTGTTTTAAACAGGGATAGTGACGTCTGCAGTACAGTTAGTCCCGGTCCTGGGGGGGTGCGCCCACGGTATATAATGTTGTGTAGTGTCTCAAACGAAGTGACCATAGCCCCTTCAGTGGTGGTGCACGCATTATTGGGGTCAGGGTGTATCCAGTCATGAATATTCACCAGTTGGGAAGCTTGGTAATAAAGGTAGAAGTCAGGGAAAGCCAGTCCTGCCAAATGAGAGGGTAGTCTAAGTGTTTCCAGAGCTATTCTAGGGGCCTTACTATTCCACAGAAATGTTATACAGATCGAGTCAATGCTCCTAAACAATGCTTTTGGGATTTTGCATGGGGCATTAGCTAGGACATACAGTAACTTAGGTAGGTATATCATCTTTAAAACATTGGCTCTTCCCATCAGATCCAGAGGTAAGTCTTTCCACTGCTTAGTCTGAGACTGCAGCTGTAGCAGCACAGGGCTCAGATTGTTGGTAATGTACAGGGACAGTGGCATCTGAACCACTACACCCAAATATCTAAACGAGGTGGCCACTAACAATTTAGAGTCTGAATGGATTTGAGGGGTGGGTGATTGATCTATGGGGTAGATAATAGATTTCTCCCAATTCACTCTGAATCCCGAGAAGTCCCCAAAGTCAGACACCATTTTTAACACATTAGCTAGTGAGTCCTGGGCATCTGCCAAATACACCAGTGTATCGTCAGCATACAGCGAGATTCGCTCCTTCATACCATTGATGGGCAACCCCTTAAGTAGCGGGGAGATGCGTATCCTGTTAGCGAGAGGTTCCATGGCCAGGGCGAAAAGCAGGGGTGACAACGGACACCCCTGTCTGGTCCTCCTAGTAATTCGGAAGGTCTCTGTAATTTGTGAGTTGATACGAATACGAGCAAGTGGCATGGTATAGAGGAGTCTCATCCAGGCAACCATACGAGGGCCAAAACCATACATTTGCAAGACCCGGAACAGGTATGGCCATTCCACACTGTCAAAGGCCTTACAAGTGTCCAATGACACCACGAACCGTGTCGGGAGGCAGTCATGTACATAGGACAAGTTATGAAACAGTCTACGTATATTCATTCTAGTTGACCTGCCCGGGATGAAGCCACTCTGATCACACCCCACTAAGCGAGCAACCACTTTGTTCAGGCGATTCACCAGGGCCTTAGCCAGAATCTTTGCATCCACGTTTATGAGGGATATAGGGCGGTAGGAGTCCCATTTCAAGGGGTCTTTTCTGGGCTTAAGGAGCAGAACAATCAATGCTTCCCTCATCGAGGGGGGTAGCACCCCCTCCTTCAAAGCTGCATTATAAGTCTTAAGTAGTAGAGGGGCAAGTAGATTTTGGAACTGCCTATACCATTCCATTGGAAACCCGTCTAATCCTGGCGATTTATGAGCCGGCATCTGTGAGATTGCGGGTAACAGTTCCTCCACAGACAGCGGAATATGATTCAATTGTACTTTATTATATATACAAAAACATTTTTGAAACAATTTAAATCATACTTTAATTTGTCAGTAACCTTAAATTCTGAGAATATATCCTGCTTGTCTGTCTACCAACACTGCTCGGTGCTGGTAGACAGTGGGTATAGAAAAGGATCCCTCCCCTTTTAATCAATCACATTTTGTTGTTTTGCAGCCTGAAATGAAGACACAGTTTTTGTTTTATCCAGCTGTTTTTACCCAGTGCAACTTATAAAATCCAAGTGAAAGATATAACACCAACATTTTGGAACACAGATGGAACACAAACAGGCGTTTCCATCCCGATTTTAATGCTGTAACTGCTCTACTTAACCACTTGCTGACAAGCTGCTGTCGTGAATCGTCATGTACGTCGGTTCCTTTAAAGTAAAGTGACTGGCGGACGAAATGACTGCCGGCCGTGAGCATTCGTGGTCACGAGAGGCAGAACAGGGATGAGTGTGGCGTGGCGGTGGGAGCTGGATACCCTGTTTATTATGGTCACCCAGCTCCCACTTCCTCACTTGGTTCTGTGGTGCCAGAAGGAAGTTCGTCTCTCCTCGCCCCTCGTTACAAACTTTTGTGACGCATCACAGGTCGGAGAAGATTGCCCGACCATTCACAGCGCGGCTCTCTGTGAAGCAACTGCCAGGCACCCACAGTTAGAATGTCGGCGCCACAGAGAGGAGGGGGAGAGGAGCAGGGCTTCGTAAGCCCTCATCGCTGGACCATGGGACAGGTCAGTGTCTGATAGATATGTGCATTCCTTTCGTACGAATGTTATGTTCATTTTCGTACCCGCAGGATAATGTGTACATACGAAAATGGTAAAGCACCAAAATACGAAAACGACGGGATAACGGATGAGCCGCATAACGAACGACCGCAAATACGAACGAACGATCCGACGGGAAAAAACGACAAAACAAAAAACGGCAAAATAACGAAAATGAAATCTGTATCAATAGATTTGCATTGTGTATTTTGTTTGAATCCGTTTTGTGTTTGTTTTCAGTTGTATGTTCATTGTTCAATGACATCTATAACAAAAGAATTTCATTATGTATATTGAATGAATTCCCTTTTCTGTTTGTATTGTGTATTCAAAATACTGAAGGCAAATCTTTTGTTATAGGTGTCATATCAACATACGAAAATAACAAAAGAAACGGGTTCAAATGCAAATCTTTTGTTTATGTTTTTTTGCATGGCCAGAGAGTTAGGCTGGCCATACATGATACAATTTTCTGTGCAATTTTCTTTAGATTTACCTTCAACTATGTAGTGCAAGGGCCTGCCTGATTGCATACAATTGAAAGTGTTGTTTAGTTTGACCTCATATTATATGTTTTTTTGGTAAATCTAAAAGAAAATTGAACAAGAAAAATTGAACATGTATGGCCAGCCTCAGTGACTGAAAGCAGCTTCTCTTTTGTGCTGAGTAGTGAGTACACTTGTACAGTAAAGCCAAATAAACTTTTCTGTGGATTTTCATACACTTGGTCAGACTGTTTTAACAACAAACATAAAAACGATCGTTTTCCGATCGTTCTCAGAAAATGTGTTCGTTTTTAAACTGCATCAGAAAACCATTTTTGGGTTCAAAAGTCTGGCCAACTGAACTCCCTTCAGATGAAAATCCACAGAAAAGTTTATTTGGCTTTACTGTACATGTGTACTCACTACTCTGCCTTCAGTCACTGAGGCTGGCCATACATGTTCAATTTTTCTTGTACAATTTTCTTTTAGATTTACCAAAAACCATATAATATGAGGTCAAACTAAACAACACTTTCAATTGTATGCAATCAGGCAGGCCCTTGCACTACATAGTTGAAGGTAAATCTAAAGAAAATTGCACAGAAAATTGTATCATGTATGGCCAGCCTAACTCTCTGGCCATGCAAAAAAAACATAAACAAAAGATTTGCATTTGAACCCGTTTCTTTTGTTATTTTCGTATGTTGATATGACACCTATAACAAAAGATTTGCCTTCAGTATTTTGAATACACAATACAAACAGAAAAGGGAATTCATTCAATATACATAATGAAATTCTTTTGTTATAGATGTCATTGAACAATGAACATACAACTGACACCAACAAAAGAAAAGCATTCAAGATACACAGAATGCAAATTGACGAAAACTCACGATAATTATTGTCTAACAAGAAACAAACATGAATTAAACAGAATAACGAATCATCCCGCATGTACGAAAATAAAACGGTAACGGAAATACGAAACGATCGGAATACGAAAAAATTGCGTTGTACGACAAACGAACGGGAACGAACGGGAAAACGGGCGTCTTACAAAAAACGAACAGAAACGAACAGACGGGACCATACGAAACGGAACAAAAACAAAAAAGATTTATTTTTCTGTGCACATGTCTAGTGTCTGATTATTAACCACTTACGCACCTCCCGTCGTAGTTTTACGTGATGACTTTGAAGAGGAATAACTTTTTTTATGGTAGCAGCTAGCTACCATAACCCCAGTATCCTCTTCTTCAGCGGGCGGTCCTCTACAAGATAAAAGTAGTCTCTGCTGTAAGATCTTTGCCGCAAGATCACTTTTATCGGTGGCGGGAGAGGGGCCCCCCCTCCCACCGCTCTGCGGTGGCGATCCGGTCCTATACCTTGCCATGTGTTGAGACGAGCGAGGGGAAGATGGCCCCCATCCGTCTCCATATCACTGCAGGTCAGAAGCAACGTCAAAATGTCACTTCTGCCCATACAGGACGTCTTAAAGGGACATTTTTTTGTTGTCATTTTCTTCAAATTACTCCTCTGTAACTCAAAACATGCAACCTGTAGAATATTTTTAACGTCACCTATGGAGATTTTTAAGGGTAAAAGTTTGACGCCATTTCACGAGCGGGCGCAATTTTGAAGCGTGACATGTTGGGTTTCAATTTACTCGGCGTAACATTATCTTTCACAATGTAAAGGAAATCAGGGTAACTTTACTGTTGTCTTTTTTTTTTTTTTTGTGATTTTTTTTTCCAAAAAAAAGGGCGCTTGTAAGACTGCTGCGCAAATACTGTGTAACACAAAGTATTGCAATAACTGCCATTTTATTCTCTTGGGTTTTAGAAAAAGAATATATAATGTTTGGGGGTTCCAAGTAATTTTTTTTAGCAAAAAAAAATTGTTTTTAACTTGTAAACACCAAGTCTGAAAAACAGGCAAGGTCTTAAAGTGGTTAAAATTCACCAGATACACTTTTAGTAGCTGCTGACTTTTAAATGGGTGGGACTCTGCTTTCATGTAAGTGCAATTTTACATTGTTCTTAAAAATGGGACGTCCTTCTGTTCTCCTCTTTATATGAGCCATATTTTGGGTGTTTAAAGGCACAGGATGGCCGTATTGCTGGTTTGGTTCTGGATACCCTCTTGTACATTCAAGTTTTTGTCTGGATGCAAGTGGATAGAAGAGGAGTATTCTAAGCCCATAACTTGCTAACTAGAGATTACCAAATGTTATTCTCGACTTCCTGTAATAGGGGTCAAGATGTTATGGTGAGTAAGCTGTATATACACATGGTGGTGGAGAGGAACCACAAAACCACAATCATTCACTTTGGTGTTGAAGCAACACTTGGATACATTTTGGACTTGTGTGTTTTTTGTTATTTTTTGGGGGGAAATGGACATTATTTATTTTCTTTGTTAGATGGTGATAGAATTGGCACAGTCACATAAGTTTTGTGTAAACAGTTATATGTATTGTGAACAACTTTTTGCTTAATTTTATATAATTATTTGTCATAAGTTTTGATGTCATTTATTCATTTAATTTGAGGAGCAATCACATTTTTATGGCAAATTGAGAGCGTGATTATCAACTAGTTACATGTTATATTCTAGGCCAATCGAGCCTTACAATGAGCTCCCCTCAAAATACAATATACAGGTTTATAATTTAGCACCAAAAAATGTTCTTCCAGCTTTTTGGTGTTAGTACCATTTACTTTACCAGTTCTTTGTTGCCCTGTGCCAATTCTTTGAGATGTGTTGCTGCCGCCAGTTTCAAAATAACCTTAATTTTTTTTCCTACATTTCCTCAGTTTCAACATTTGATATGTTTTCCATTTTCTCGTGAATAAAATATGGATTTATGAGATTTGAAAATCATTGCATTCAGTTGTTATGTAAATTTTGCCCTATTTTCTTTGGAATTTTTTTTTTTTCTGATATTTTTATCCTGTATCAATAAAATATATTTTTTACATTTTTTATTATTTGTGTGAGCTGGATTGCATTTTAAAAGTCTCTTCTTTTTATGATGTTTTGAGTGATTTTCAATAATATGAGAGTACAGCCTATAAAATCTTACCCAAATTTTGGTGGTTGGTTGGATTCTTTCAGTAGGCAGCTCTTCTACTTGTATTATACAGTCCAATTTTTAGTAACTGTCTACAGTGTCAGAAAAGGTCACCTGTAAAACAGGTATGGCATAGCATAATATTGGCAAACTTAAAGCGGTTATATATCCTCTGCTAGTAATTGCACCTACAGGTACACCAAAAATTTGTCAAAAGTGTTCGATGTGTCCGCCATAACGTCGCAGTCCCAATAAAAATCGCAGATCGCCGCTATTTCTAGTAAAAAAAATAATAATAAAAAAGAATAATTCTGTCCCCTATTTTGTAGGCGCTATAACTTTTGCGCAAACCAGTCGCTTATTGCAAATTTTTTATTTTTTTTTACCAAAAATATGTAGAAGAATACGTATCGGCCTAAACTGAGAAAAAAAAATGTGTTTTTTTTTTGTTTTTTTTTAAATTGGGATATTTATTATAGTAACAAGTAAAAAATATTGTATTTTTTTTCAAAATTATCGCCCTTTTTTGTTTATAGCGCAAAAAATAAAAACCACACAGGCGATCAAATACAACCAATTTTGTTTGGAAGCCACGTCGCACGACTGCGCAATTGTCAGTTAAAGCGACACAGTGCCGGAAGCTGAAATTTCACCTGGGCAGGAGGGGGGTATATTTGCACAGTAAGCAAGTGGTTAACCACTTAAGGACCGCCTACTGCACATTTACGTCGGCAGAATGCCACGGCTGGGCACATCCCCAACGTATATATACGTTGATTTTAGTACCCAGCCGTGGGTCCGAAGCTCCAGGACCGGGACCGCGGGATTCGCGGACCCGATCGCCACTGCAGTGCGGCGATCCGTCCCTGGAGCAGAAGAACTGGGAGAGCCGTGTGTACACACGGCTTCCCCGTGCTTCTCTGTGGCCGTAGCATCGATCGCGTCATCCCTGTAATAGGGGGACGCGATCGATGACGTCACACCTACAGCCACACCCCCCTACAGTTGTAAACACAACACATAGGCACACATCCCCTACAGCGCCACCTGTGGTTAACTCCCAAACTGCAACTGTCATTTCCACAGTAAACAATGCAAATTTAAATTTGCTGTGAAAATGACAATTGTCCCAAAAATGTGTCAAAATTGTCCGAAGTGTCCGCCATATTGTCGCAGTCATGAAAAAAATCGCTGATCGCCGCTATTAGTAAAAAAAAAATAATTAATAAAAATGCATTAAAACTATCCCTTATTTTGTAAACGCTATAAATTTTGCGAAAACCAACCGATAAACGCTTATTGCGATTTTTTTTACCAAAAATGGGGGATATTTATTATAGCAAAAAGTAAAAAATATTGAATTTTTTTTTAAATTGTCGCTATATTTTTGTTTATAGCGCAAAAAATAAAAACCGCAGAGGTGATCAAATACCACCAAAAGAAAGCTCTATTTGTGGGGAAAAAAGGACGCCAATTTTGTTTGGGAGCCACGTCGCACGACCTCGCAATTGTCAGTTAAAGCGACGCAGTGCCGAATCGCAAAAAGGGGCAAGGTCCTTTACCTGCATTTTGGTCCGGGTCTTAAGTGGTTAATAAACACAAAAACCACTGGAACTCCAGTTTAACTAAAGAGGGACATGTTGTATGTTGGGTGTGTTGTGTTTGACACACCCAGTTTGCCAACTTTCTGAAATAAAAAGTGAACCAATTTGGATGCAGTATTTATAATTTTTGAACTATGTCATTAATGACCCTCTAATATTTATATTTTTATTATTCTAAAACGAATATGAGTACTATCTGAAGAGGCGATATGTGGAAAATATTTCAGAAGAAGAATTGAAAAGTGCAATAATAAGGTAAACAATTAAATCAGTAAAATTCCCTAATTAGCCTACATTTATACCTGCTCACTTCCTTAATTATGTAATTACACTTAATTATGTTTATTTACACCATTTCAAGTTACAGATTTGGTCTGCTTAATTGCTATAATTGACAATGTTTTTATTTATTTTTTTATTACTGCAGTTTCAACTTTCATTGCGCAGTCGATATAACTGGCTAATCTTCAGTATGTGCAATCTATTACATGAAAGGAGATTACCAAGTGAATCAAAGACACACCTTGCATTCTTTATTAATGGGAATACAAGTGTATGCCTCCCAACTATGTTTTCCTCAGGCCCCATTCACACTTGGCGATTTGAGATATCACTGCAATTCTGCCTGCGATTTCAAATCACACAAAAATTGGGGCAAAAATCGGGATGCGCGTTTCAGTGCCATTAGTTCTTTTGCAAAAGAATTGTGCAGTCAAGCGAATCGGCTGCCCGACATGTGGAAATGCATGTACATTGCCCACACAAAATCGCGAGCAGGAACAATCAATCGTTCCTGTTATGTGAAGTGTGAATAGTGTCATAATAACATTTTTGGGTGAAAGATTCAGTGTAGTGTAACACTTTTGGTAGTTAAAGCTGTAGTAAACCGCTGGAAAAAACAAAACCTGCAAGACAATAGCATACTAGCACATTATGAAATACTAGGGTTGTCCCGATACCAGTATCAGTATCGGGACCGATACCGAGTGTTTGCGGGAGTATTTGTACTCGCGCAAATTCCCCCGATGCCTAAATAGAATACTTCCCGCCGCCGCATGGAAAGCCGCCGCATCGCGCCGCCGCATCGAAAGCCGCCGCATGGGTTAAACGGCGTGCGGGAACATCACAGCTTTCATTTGAATAGCTGTAGTGTTCCCGCGCGTATAGACACTCCCCCTTGCTCGGGATTGGATGGGTGATCGTGATCTGTCCAATCCCGAGCAAGGAGGAGTGTCTATACGCGCGGGCAAAACAGCTATTCAAATGAATGCTGTGATGTTCTCCATGCGGCAGCTTTCGGCGGCAAAGGTAAGGTATGGGGGAAATGGCTGGATGGACATGGCTGCATATGTGGGGGAAATGGCTGGATGGACATGGCTGCATATGTGGGGGAAATGGCTGGATGGACATGGCTGCATATGTGGGGGAAATGGCTGGAGGGACATGGCTGCATGGTTGCATATGGGACTTTGAAAAAGCGACTGGAAGCGCGAAACACGTCGTCAAGACCCCCCTGATCCCCTTATTTATGGAATTTTATTACACACCTTTTAAAAGAAGATAGACTATATCCTGTCTTTTTTGCTTACAGCTTCCACCATCCTATACTAGTCACATGCCATTTTTGGATTTTCCACCAGAGGGCGTCCAGGATACTTCAGCTCCACTGGTCTGAACGTGAAGTGGCGTCTCAGACGTGTGACGTCCACGCGATCGGACGGGAAGAGCGCGTGTCCCCGCAGAGCCTACTGCGCCGCATTTCCGGCTGTAAGACCCGTCGGATGGTCCCGTCGGATGGCACCGTCCCTTTCTCTTCGTGGTGACACTCCAGCATTGTGGACTGTTTGATGTCAGGTCCTCACCCTAAGATCTGACGGCGGCTCTCTGTGTACCACTTTATACCATCTACCATCAAGGTACTGTCAGCGTGTGTTTTTTGTCCTCATGATGGCCTGTGCATGGAACCGTTGAGGTTTAACCCCATGAATTGCTGGTGTCTGCTGGTGGAACTATTTGTGCACATTGCTTACTACTCTACAGCCCTGTATATTATCCTATATGGACTGTTTTCTCCCTTGTTTTTAGAAGTGGATCTGCAATAAATGGATTATTTTTTCTCTATATTTATATGATTATTTTCTTTTATCCCAACAACATTGGGCTTATATATTTTATATATATTTTACAGACATTTAAGAGCGCGGACTTGTTTTGTGTATATTGCATATGTGAGGGACATGGCTAGAGGGACATGGCTGCATATGTGGGGGAAATGGCTGGATGGACATGGCTGCATATGTGGGGGAAATGGCTAGAGGGACATGGCTGCATATGTTAGGGACATGGCTAGAGGGACATGGCTGCATATGTGAGGGACATGGCTAGAGAGACATGGCTGCATATGTGGGGGAAATGGCTGAATGGACATGGCTGCATATGTGGGGGAAATGGCTGGATGGACATGGCTGCATATGTGGGGGACATGGCTAGAGGGACATGGCTGCATATGTGAGGGACATGGCTAGAGGGACATAGCTGCATATGTGAGGGACATGGCTAGAGGGACATGGCTGCATATGTGAGGGACATGGCTAGAGGGACATAGCTGCATATGTGAGGGACATGGCTGGAGGGACATGGCTGGAGGGACATGGCTGCATATGTGGGGGACATGGCTGGAGAGACATGGCTGCATATGTGGGGGACATGGCTAGGGGGACATGGCTACATATGTGGGGGGACATGGCTGCATTTGGGGACACATTTAAAAAAAAGTATCGGTACTTGTACTCGGTCCTAAAAAAGTGGTATCGGGACAACCCTATGAAATACCTTAGAAGGAAGTCACTGCTGAGGGGGCTGACATGTTCCACTGACGTTTCTTCCGGGTCCGTGGCACTTTAAGTGGCCGGAGCCGTGATGACGTCACTCCCGCACATGCGCGTGGGAGCCCTCTGTTCTCGTTACGACGAACCTTCAGAACGTATGCGCTGCTGACATCAGCGGCTCCATGCAGTGGGAATATCTCCTAATTCATACACATTTAGGAGATATTCATTTTACCTACAGGTAAGCCTTATTATAGGCCTTATTATAGGCTTACCTGTAGGTAAAAAACACCAAGCAGGGTATACAACCGCTTCAGGTATTGCCTTTATTATAGAGGAACTCACATCTGTTCAAAATTAGGAACAACAGAGAAGTAAAGTGGGAGCGAGAGATTTAGTTCCAAAAAAAGAACAGTCGTTCCCAATGAGAAATAGTTACTTTAGGGGTTTCTTACTTTTCTGTTTCAATCCTTTTTGTTAGGTTTACAAAATAGAGTAATACAATGTAGTAGACATTTTTACAATGCTGAGGCTATCGAGAACAGTAAGGGCATACAGTAGTATCAAAATTAAAGCATACCAGTATAGTCTCTTGTCTCAATCAGGCAGTATTTATAACTGGAATGCCCTGTACACACGATAGGGTTTTCCGTCAAAAAAAAGTTGGGTGTAAGCTCTTGGTCGGATATTCCGATTGTGTGTATGCTCCATCCAACATTTTCTGTCAGAATTTTCGCCAGCAAAAGATTGAGAGCAGGTTCTCTATTTTTCCGACAGAAAAAGTTCTTGTCGGAAATTCTGCTCGTCTGTATGCAATTCCGACACGCAAAAAAACATGCATGCTCAGAATCAAGCGGAAGAGCCGAACTGCCTATTGAACTTCATTGATCTCGGCTCGTCGTACGTGTTGTACGTCACCGTGTTCTTGGCAGTCGGAATTTCAGACAAGTGTGACCGTGTATATGCAACACAAGTTTGAGCCAACATTCCATCAGAAAAAATACACGGTTTTCTTGTCAGAATTTCCAATCGTGTGTACGGGGCATTAGGCTACAAGCAGGGGGGGTGTATCCTGAAATCAGTGGGCCGCAATATCCAAAGTGGGCCCCCCTATGCAGTGTGAAAGGAAAAAAAAGCGTTGGCAAGTGGGTGTGGTTTAAGTTGCACTAAATATTGGGCATGGCTTAAAGGGGTGTGGTTAAATATAGTCTGACATGACTTACATCGTTCAGAATGTGGTAATGTTAAATAGGGAGTACTTGAAATGAACATCAATGAACTTTTATGGAAGCTCCTGAGAGAGCAGATAAATGTAAGTTGTGGAATGTATATTTGGACATGGAACAGCTAATAAAGATATATTATTGCATAATGATATTTTGAAATGAATAATGATTTTTTCTCCTTTTGTTGTGTGGTTTGTATTTATTAACATGAAATGAAAAAAGATTTAATGAAGAAATGTGGTATTATTGATTGATGTAAATGCAGGCTTATAGAAAAATAAAAAACGTATTAAAAAAAAAAAAAAAAAAAAAGATGTTTAAAAACTAGGGAGTACTTGGGTCCTGGCCCTGAGTGGAGCGGCGCATGCGTTTCTTTGGTAAGAGAGCCCCTCCCCCAGCTAGCCCAGGTGTATAGAGTGGCAGTGGGAGTACCTGAGTGCTGGTTCCAGGATCCACGTAATCCCACTGCCACTCTATACACCTGGGCTATCTGGGGGAGGGGCTCTCTTACACATGTTTGTGTTTGCCACTCCACTCAGAAGGGCCACCAGGTACTAACAAGTCTGCTGTTTCTGGCTGCCACAGTCATCACTGCGTCAGTACAGGTTGGAGCAACCTCCAATCCAGTCCTTGCAATTTATAGAGTGCGTCAATTCTGGGACAAGGTCACCCAGTGCCCAGGGCAAACATAGCAAACTCATCACCCCCATATACCCCCTCTCAGAACAATTGCTGTGACTTGTAGTGACTTGTAGTGCCCTAGAAAACAGGGGACTATGCTGAGACTTGTAGTGCCCTCTGTGGGGTACTAAGGATTCCTCAGTTCCCCTGCAGTCTTGTACACTACAAGTCCCAGCATAGGAGGCTGCCACCAGTCTTCCACAGCATGAGGAGATCACAGCCTTCCACCCCCATACGCTCCCTGGCTGCCATACACCACGCCCCTCCCCGCTCTCCCCTTATATTAGTGTCCTCCTGCTGGTCCCCGTCCAGAGTTTGGGTGGTATGTTGCAGTGCAGAATGGGGCAGCGGGTGGGATTTCCCAGTGTAAACTGCCACGAACACTACGGTCAGTCCACCCCTGGTCAGAAGATATGTCCTCACGCAGCACATAGGGCTACAGATCACCACATTTTTGTTACTCCATGTGGGTACAGTGTGACAGGGCAGAGTGGACCCCCCTGCCCTTGGGGGCCCATGTGCACCGCATACCCTGCACACATGGATGATACGCCACTGGCTACAAGACTCAAGGGACTAGCTTTAGGGTAGAAATCCAAAGTGAACCCATCAAAAATTTCAACAATATAAATTTGAAAATATAACAGGTTGCATTCTGTAAGGGTTTCTTACTTTCAGTTCCAGCAGTTGCAGCAGGTTAACTGAGATATGGAATTTTCATATAACACTTGAGTCTTGTGCCAAGGTACAGACCCAGTCACACACTATAATATGTTGACAGCTATTCACACTTACTAACTTAACTTAGTAAGTGTTCAGTTTTGGAGATGCTGGATGCCCATCTTTGCCGCCCATTATTCTCTAAAGAGGCAACATACAGTTTCAAAGATAAAGACATAGACAAGGCCTCCCTGCCTAGATACATGACTACCCACCTTGAGAGTCCACGATCATATAACTTATTACAGCAGGATGCCAGTGCTTGGGGTTTAGGTTCCTTTTTTATCATCATAACCAAGGCTACGCTTAGAGCAAAAGGTAGTGATTGTTGATTACTTGCTATTACTTCCTTCAGTTGGGTTATTGGTCTTTGTGTTTAACCTGGAAGAACTGAAAAATTTAAGTTGTTAAGAAAAAGCTCAGGTAAAAACATTGGGCCAGATTCACAGAGCCCTTACTCCTGTCTATCTCGCATTAGACTGGAGTACTTTCAAATTATGCACGTTTTTTCACTACTCTGAAACCTCAAACCATGAAAATACGGCTGCGGGCTTCAATTCGTCTGGCTTACGTGTTCGTACACCTTCGGATCTACGCTGCAATAATTTTGCGGCCGCTGGGTGGAGTTCCCGTCGTTTTCCGCGTCGGGGTATGCAAATGAGCTTTTGCCGACGATCCACGAAGTTACGAACGTCAATCGCAATCTCTTACGGCATCTTTAGTCATCTTTTTGCTGCGTAAAATTATTGGTCTAATATTAGACAGCCCATGTTAAGTATGGCCGTCGTTCCCGCGTCGAATTTCAACGTTTTCCGATGTCTTTTTTTATTTTTTACGTAAGTCATCCGGGAAAAGGAATGTCCGTAAATGACGCTACTCAAACAAAAAATTACGTAACGACGTTATTTCGCGCAATGCACGGCGGGAAATTTCTGAACGGAGCATGCGCGGTTCGATCGCCGTGGGGACGCACCTAATTTAAATGCTTCACGCCCCCTAATCGCGTATTTCGATTACGCGGCGAGAAATACACTACGCCGCCGTACCGTAAGGGACAAAATCTACAAGAATTCGGCGTATAGCCTGGTAAAATACGGCGGCGTAGTGTATCTCTGATACTCTGCGCCAATGTAATTGTATCTGAATCTGGCCCATTTAGTTTTAAAAGAGCAAATTTTCCATTGCTGAGGGCTACTCTCGAAGACTTAAGACTTGTACTCGTGGTACGATTGTTGGCGAACCGAGCGTCTGATTTTTGTCAAAAGGACGTGTGCCAGGATCTTGTCTTGCATACCAACGGTACACAATTGTCATGCCACAAACAAGAACGTAGTGACGTACTATTTCAGCTCTTGAGTGCCACCCTTTGGGCCCCTTCTGCTAATTTCATGTTTGGTGAGCATTAGGGTTGTCCCGATACCAATACCAGTATCGGTATCAGGACCGATTCCGAGTATTTGCGGGAGTACTTGTACTCTCGCAAATACCCCCGATACCAAAATAGAATACTTCCCCCCCCCCCCGCCGCTCGTGGGGGGACATGACATGGCTGCATATGTGGGGGGGCATGACATGGCTGCATATATGGGGGGGGGCATGACATGGCTGCATATGTGGGTAGGACATGACATGGCTGCAATATGTGGGGGGACATGACATGGCTGCAATATGTGGGGGGACATGACATGGATGCATATGTGGGGGGACATGACATACACATACACTTGATTCCAAGCATGCGTGTTTGTACTTTCAACTTTTGTGTGACGGATTTGTGTACTGACCATACTAAAATCAGACGTCAAACTGAAAATTTACTAGCCTGTCATCCAACATTTGTTTGCTGAAAGTTGGACAACAATTGTCAAAAGGAGCATACTAATGGTACGATTTTAGGACATATTATCATCGAAGTATACAAAACAGAAATGGTAATGCTTAAATTCAACTGTATGCAAACACAATATGTAACAATGGCCAATATTTTTGGGCTAAAAGTAAAACCTATGTGGTTCATGTTTAAGGGTAAAACGGTATAAAAGATAATAAAATGGTAATTAAAAAAACACAAATTATTTGAAAGATACAAAGAATGTAACAACATACTTAAAACGGAAGCCTAGATTGTAAAAATTCAAAACAAACCACAGGTTGCTAAAGACAAACCATTTCTTTATACTGTATATATCAATCAATCAATACTATAGGAAAAAGCTCATTACGGAGCATTATGGACTTGGTGGAACTTAAAGCGGATCTCCACCCTAAAGTGAAGATCCGCTGATCCGAACACTCCCCCCCTCCGGTGTCACAATTGACACCTTTCAGGGGGGAGGGGGGTGCAGATAGACATGTATCTGCACCCACTTCCGGCCCAGCATTCACGGGCAAAAGACGGGCATTACATCACATCCCGTCTCCCGCCCGTTGTGTGCTGGGAACACTCGGCTCCCAGCACACAGCTGGAGCCAATTCGCGGGCGCAGCGCGACTCGCGCATGCGCCGTAGGGAACCGGGCAGTGAAGCCGCAGCGCTTCACTTCCTGGTTCCCTCACCGTGGATGGAGGGGGAGCAGCAGGGTGACGAGCGATCGCTCATCCTCTGCTGCGGACGCCGCTGGACTCCAGGACAGGTAAGTGTCCTAATATTAAAAGTCAGCAGCTGCAGTATTTGTTGCTGCTGGCTTTTAATATTTTTTTTAAGCTGAACCATCCGCTTTAAGTCCATAATGGGGATGGTAGTGCCACAAATGAACCACAAGGGCTCAAAATTGATATGGTCTAAAAACAGAGAAAATAAAGGTGAATAAAGCACCTAGACCAGATGACTTCAACCGACGTGTCCTTAACCACTTGCTTACTGGGCACATATACAGCTTAACATTGCAAAGGGGGTCTATGTTTTCTGGTGTAGTGTTTATGTGCTTGGGTGTAACTTTCATTTTTTTACTTAACTTTTTTTTCGTCACATCCGGGTCAGCAACAAGGAAGGGAGGAGAGCAGACGTGTATCCACTCTCCTCCCTTCCCTCTACCCTCCACGCAGGCCCCTCTGGTGTGCGTGGAAGCATTGGGGTGGCAGCCCAGGTGTCAGGATGCAGTTTCCTCTCACAATGGCCTGGGATTTGTCAATAATTAAAATACTTTCTTATATTGTATTATTTATAGACCTTAGAGGGAGACATCATTTTTTTCCAGTACAAAGGATTCGTAAAACTTTATGTGGAATATGCAATTTAGTTTTGGCCACCAGTTCACAAAAAAGGATATCGGAGAACTGGAGAAAGTGCAATGAAGAACAACCAAATGAATAAAACGCATTGAGGAGCTTAGCAATGAGAAAAGATTAACTCTAATATCACATGAAAAGTGGCAACTAAGGGAGGATATGATTGTAGCTGGCCAGCTAGAACCTGTCCTAGGTAGCTAATATAACTTACATGTATATGCAGCTAAACCTGCTAAGAACCTAATGTAGAGCACATTTTTGTATGTGAGAGACAAAGGCAGAGTTATTTACTGTGATTTTGTGTTTGGATGTTATATAACAGTTGTATGTTGTGTTCACAGAAGGAAAATAAAAAATATGCCTTTAAGAGTCATTTGTTTGTATGGGGCAGGAGGTAAGCAAAGTTATTCACAGTTTAATTCATACCAGCAAGCATAGAGTTAAGCTTTTGTGACTCATCAGAAGCCTTGGCCCAATCACAGCCAATCTCACATTGAGCAGAGTCTTGACCAGTCACAGCCAGCTTTGCATCCACTCTGTCTGGGAGGTTCCTAGTGCTGTACATGTGCTCTGCTAGATTGTTCCACAGAGACAGAACCACATTGAGACAAAGACACAGCAAGCAGAGATACAGAGCAGTTCTTATGGAAGCCAGAGGGCAAAATTAGGTAATTATACAGTTATATATATGTTCTTATTGTAAATAGTGTGATTAGAACTGTATACGGATTTAGCTGTGTGTCCCACTTGTAGTTCCACCAAACCCAAACCTGAATCACTCATCACTCATCAAACCCGAACCTTCATACCGAACCACTCATCATACCAAACCTTCAAACCAAACTAAGCTAACCCTGCAAACCACAGTTATACCTTTCAGAGAAATCAGAGAATGCTTTGATAACTTTGATAACTTTCAAAAAGAGAGAGAGAGAGAGTATAAATACTGAAGAAAGAAATATATCCACCATCTTATGTTAAATGACAAGATTGAATATTTGAACCACCATTTTCTGTTATACTTATTGATCATGTGTTTTTGTACATGGACTGTAAAAGCAAAGCAGCAGTATTTTTTTATAAAGAAAAGTGAAGTTATTAAAGAAGTTATTTTAAGCATTTGGTGTGCTCTTTAAACCTACTGCTTCCATAGAATGGCGCTAGAGGAATTTCAGAGTAAGGCGGCGTACACACGGTCGAGGTTCTCGCTGAAAACCAGCGAGAACCTCGCTGGAATGCACATTCCAGCGAGGACCTCGGCCGTGTGTACGGTCTCGGCGAGCTTCCCGTCGGGAAGCCCGTCGAGCAGAAATAGAGATCACGCTCTCTATTTCCTCGACGGCCCGCCCGGAAGAATGGCTGGTTGCCATTCCCGACGGGCGGGTCGCCGATTTCGACGGCCGGCAGGGAACCTCGACGGGCGGAACGATGTGTTCTGCCCGTCGAGATTCCCTGCCGTGTGTACGCCGCCTAATAGACAGTCTTGTTGGACTGAAAAGTCAGAGATATCACAATTCTTCTAATGCCACAGCGCATGAGGCACTTCATAGTGCTGCGCCTGCCACGATGATCATCATGTTTAAATACATAAGGGGTTCATATAGGAAACTTGTTGTAGAGATCTTCAGTTTCAAGTAGTTTCAGAGGAAATTAGGGCACTGTTTGCACCTGGAGGAAAAAAAGCTAAATCTCCACATACAGAAATACTTTTTCACAGTTAGGCCCCTTTCACACCTGCGTATGACATACCTCCATATGTCCGCTTTTTCATCCATCCGTTTGCGGATGAAAATGGGACATACATTGGCCCCTATGAGATTGCGGGTGTCAGCGGATGAACATCCGCTGACATCTGATCTCGTCCGCCTCCGCAATGATCCGATTCTGCAGACGGAAGAAAACCCTATTTTTCCTTCCGTCTGCGGATCGGATCAATGAACACGGACATATGGGAGAGCGAAGAAAACAGCGGGGATTAACGGATCGATCCCCGCTGAGCATACGGAGCATTACTGATCCGCCACGTGTGAAAGAGGCCTAAGAGCGGTAAAAATATGGATAGGCTAGATCAGGAATTAGTTCTAGCCAACTCAGTTGATTGTTTTAAAAAAAAGTTGGCTGCATTCCTAAATGCACAAAATATAGCTGGATGCTGGATGTTCATATTTAGGAGAAATAATACCAGAGATTGATGATCCAAGGAATATCTGGTTGTGTTAGGGGACCAAGAAAGTATTTCTCCCCCTGTTGGAGAAAGACAATTTCTTAGTAGTTTTTTGCCTTATGGATCAACTGTGGGTATAGGTTTCTGCTTATTGAGGCTTTCTTTTATTGGTTTATTTGGTTGATGCATTTTTTTGAATTTCAGTAACTTTTTTCTTCTTTCTACACATCTGGGGCTCATCAGATCTCTTTATTGTTATATAGGACTGGGCAGCTCTTCTTCTTCTTAGACCCAGACCTCTGATGCATCAGTGTAATCCAGTAAGCAAAAGCAGGAGTGTCCAAGATATGCCCCTGTTGATATCAAACCTCTGAAAAGCACCTGTGACCCTTAAACGGTGGTCTCCAAACTGCAGCACTTTGCTTGCTTTTATATTGCTTTTATCTGGCCCTTGTGAAATTATTCCTTCCACTGACACCAACGATGGGGCATGATTCTTTCCACCAACACCAAAAATGGGGCACTATTCCTTTCAAGACTCCATCTATTTCCCCTCCTAATACCGAAGATCGGGCATTGTTTACTCTAACTGGGCACAGTCCGACACCCTGAACTTCTGAAGGAAAGTAAATTGGACCTTTTTTTTTAGAAAGTTTGGACCTAGAAAAACAATGATTTACTAAGACTGGAGAATGCAAAATCTGATGCAGCTAAGCTGGACATGGTAGCCAATCAGCTTCTAACTTCAGTTTGTTCAATAAAGCTTTGACAAAAGAACCTGAAAGCTGATTGGTTTCTATGTAGAGCTACACCAGATTGTGCACGCTGCAGTATTAGTAAATCAACCCAAAAAATACAGGTGTATGTGCAAGAAGCTAATAGTCCTGTCCTCTGCCAATTAGCAGCATTTGGTATCATAACTGGACATAGTCTCTAGGAGTCCATGTGAAACTAATTACAGTATAGTGTGGAAAGGATGGGAGCACAGTGTCCAGGGGCTCTGAAGGCTGCCATCATGGGGAACAGAAACCTGATTCCTGTTGTTAGTAAATCAACCCCTATGTATCTAAGCTTCGTCACACACGAGGAAGTGTTGTGCTGATTGCATTGTGCTAATCAAACCCTATTAGCTAGACTTAAAATTTTAGGTATAGTTTTTCCACTTCTTTCAATAAGTGTCCCAACAGTATAATGATTTGACTTAGGCTGAAAAAAGGTCCTTATTGTTCAACCAATAAAATAAATAAATTAACAGAATAAATAATTAGACAACCTCCATTCACAGAATGCCACAGTTGTTCCAGAGGAAGGCAAAAACCCTATATAAATTATGATCCAATTTGCTCCACTAGGGTAAAAAAATAAAGATTCTTTCTGATTCCCCAGTGTCAGGGCTGGGCTCAGCACTTCCTTCTCTAAGGGTGACCGCTCAGCTGTCGACTAATTGCCTGCTCCTATCTCTCCACAGTGACTCACCTGTTGATGATTCTGCTCTTCAGTCCTGCCTACTTAAGCTGTCCAGCCCAGTTGCTCTCTGCCTTCGCCTTGGTCAAACATCACAGAGACTATCTCCTGTGTTCCTTCTGAAGACTTTGCTTGGCCGACGTCCCTTCTGGCTCCTGATTCTGCTTGCTGTTCTACTACGTTCATCTCTGGCTCCCTGACGTTTGGCTTGGCTGACTATCCGATCCGGTTCCTGAACTCTGGCTATGTTTTGACTATGTTTATTCTGTTTATCTTTTTATTCGTTTTATTAAACAAGTGTGATTTAACTGTACTTCTGTCTCAGTCTGATTCATGGTTTCTAAAACCCAGAAAGCAATCAGATTTTCTCAGGATCAACAATCTCTGCTGTTTTTAAGTATAAATTGTAAAAATACAGTTGTATATTGTGTATTTAGGCAGGAATCAAACTCTCCACTGAGCTGGCCAGAATAGTTCATGAGAGAGCTTATACCACATTTTCATAGCTCTAACTGTAAAGCCTTTCTGTATGTGAAGGTTACATTTTTTTCCCCTTCAGATGTAAAGAGTGCCCCCTTGTGATTTTGCGATGACCCAAAGTGAATATAATTCCCTGTACACATGTGCGGATTTCCCCTTCGGAAAAAAGTTGGATGTTTTTTCCGACAGAATTCCGCTCATGCTTGGCTTGCATACACACGGTCACACAAAAGTTCTCTGAACTTTTGATTGTTAAGAATGCGTGACGTACTACACTACGATGAGGCGAAAAAAAAAAAGTTCAATGCTTCCGAGCATGCGTCGAATTGTTTCCGAGCATGCATGTTTTTTGGAATTCCATACACACAAACACATTTTTCATAGGAATCTTTTCCGTCTGAAAAATTGAGAACCTGCTCTCAAACTTCCGACAGCAAAAGTCTGATGAAGCTTACACACGGTTGGAACTTCGGATGAAAAGCTCAGACTTTTGCTGGCGGAACTTATGCTTGTGTGTACGGGGCATAAGAGTCTAAGTAATCTTAATTGGTTATGGATTTTTCAGGAATATTGGTTCACTGCTACAGTTTTTGACAATTAGGTGGACTTGGACATAGAGGTATAATGCCGCGTACACACGATCATTTTTCGGCATAAAAAAAAACGCAGTTTTTCGGCATGTAGAAAAAACATAGTTTTTTCCAACTTCATCATTAAAACGACGTTGCCCACATGCGATCATTTAAAAAAAATGCTCTAGCAAAGCGCGGTGACGTACAACACGTACGACAGCACTATAAAGGGGAAGTTCCATGCGGATGACACCACCCTTGGGGCTGCTTGAGCTGATTTAGTGTTAGTAAAAGACGATTCACGCTTTTCTGTCTGTTACAGCGTGATGAATGTGCTTACTCCATTACGAATGGTAGTTTTACCAGAACAAGCACTTTCGTGTCATAACTTGCATCTGGGCATGCATTTGCAGAGCGGACATGGATCTGCCATCCGCCCCCTCCGCTGATTGTGGCCAGCGACCAGTTACCAAGTCGCTTAAGTGGCCCTCGTGCTTCAAAAGGTTGGGCACCCCTGTGTAAAGGAACAAGGTTCTTCCCTTCATGCATTCTATGCATGAAGATAAAAAACAAAAAACGTTCTATGTGCACCTGAGCCCCCTCACGATCCTGCAATGTCCACAAGAGCCTTGGCCTCTGCTGCTGTCAATCAAAGCCAGTGTGTCAATGAACACACAGAGCCCCGGCTCAGGAGCACACCTGCTTTGGTGCCCCCAGAGCAAGCAGCTTGCTCTGGGGGCACCTGGAAGGAGGGAGGGATCAGGAGCGCCGGCGTGGAACCCGAGAAGAGGAGGATCCGGGCTGCTCTGTGCAAAACCACTGCACAGAGCAGGTAAGTATAACATGTATTTTATTTAAAAAAAGAAGACTTTAATATCGCTTTGAGGTTACAGTGATGAATTTATACAGCAGGTGATGATAAATAGGGAAGATTCATTTTAGGGAATATACTTTAGCCAAACACCTGGATAGCATCTAATGTCTGCAGGTAAAACAACCAACTGGTTACACTGTATATAACACAATCCTTGTGAACAGTGCGAGATGGGATACTTGTAAACAGCCCGATGCGCCAAATATGCTTCCGTTTTCTTCTACCAAATGTAAAAGAGTTGAGAACACAGAGAAAAAAATAAAAGAAAATATTTGGATCACATCAACTAGACAACAATGACAGGAAGTAAGATATTGACTTTAATAGGGCACAATGGAAGTATGCAGTAATTATGAAAGGTAAAACAGTACATCCTTTACACAAACATCCTAGATGTTCCCGGAGTGAAAAGTACTGTACATAAAGAATAAACATTATTTTGGTTTACTGTTCTCTTTAATAGAGGAAAATAATTCAATAATGTGAACACTTGGCCACTGAAACATAGAAAAGTGACGGCATAAAAAGACCAGGTGGTCCATGGAGTTTTTTTTTTTAACTAGTATTAAAATCGAACTCCAGGAAAACCCCTGAGTGAGGTCTCCAGGGGCTCACCCGCAGCCACACAGCACTCCCCGTCTCAGACAGTGGAGGAAGGAGAAGGGGAGATCAGAGTGTCATCCCGGTCAGGACTCATCATCTGCCTCCTAAGATTGCTGCCTTCCCGTTTGTCTGTCCATCTACCCCACCCAAGGGGGGGTTTGCTGATTGCTGCCTTTCTGCCCCCCCCCCCCCCAAAAAAAATATTGAGCACCACCCACTACTGCATATAATGGAAATTAACCACTTTAGCTCTGGGAAGGTTTTCCCCCTTTTAACATTTTTGCTATTCAGCCAGCTCTGGCTGACAGCTGGTTTCCAAATCAAAGGATAACTGCAGAAGTGCCACTGTGTGTGCATGGACCAGTGCAATTCCATCTTGGTTTTGGGAGCTGGCTGAGTAATCGGAGACTGATTGTCAGGTCCCAAATCAAAGATGTCTGCTGAAGCATCAGTACTAGGGTTGCCACCTGTCCGGTTTTGACCCGGACAGTCCGGGTTTGGACACATGTGCCCGGTTTTGAAGCCTCCTGAAACCCGGGCACATTTAAAAAAAAAAAAAATTTTTTTTTATTTTTTTTTATTTTTTAGCTGTCCATCCTGGCCCGGCCGCAACAGAGCTGCACATCCCCGGCTCCACCAGCTTGCCTGAGTGTTAGTAGAAGGTGTGCCGCCCGCAGCAGTGCTCTCTGTTAGCCCCCCGGCCGGGCTGTAAACATGTGTGCAACTTCTCACTGTGCTAGCCCCTCCCCCTCCCTCCCTCCGGCGCGCCTCCGTCTGCATTGTGTGCTGCAGAGTGGAAGAGGACACATGGGACACAGAGTGCTCAGCTCTTCTCTGACTGGCTACAGAATACACATGGAGGTGGGTGGATGGGCGGACCATACACTACCCCCACCATACACTAAACATACAGTTCTGCCCCCCCCCCTGCATATACCATTACCATCCACAGCCGTATATACAGTTCTGCCCCCCCTCCATACCATCCACAGCCATACATACAGTCCTGCCCCCCCCTGCATATACCATCCACAGCCATACATACAGTCCTGCCCCCCCCCCTCCATACAGGGCCAGATTAACAGAGAGGCTGATGGAGCGGGGGTTGTAGCTCGATGACCAGAGGTCACAGAAACCCCACATTTGGGGGGTAGTCAGTTGAAGACCTACCCCACAACTGGTCAAAATATGGGATGGCTATCATTTATGGTTCTGGAGATACGGGGCTGCTTGCACAGCCTGTCAGAAGCTACATACAGAGCGGCCATTATAAATACAAGCTGACACACTGCAGCAGACTGAGAAAAAAAATCATCATTAATTTTTTGCTAGAAAATTACTCTATGGTGGTCTTTGCAACTTTTTATGTTGCACGGCATAGAGCTGCACGATTCTGGCTAAAACGACAACTGCAATTTTTTTGCTTAGAAGATAGATGACAATTCTCTCACGATTCGTACGGCATAACATCATCTTTCACATTAAAATTAAAAAAAAAAAAAAATGGACTAACTTTACTGTTTTGTTTTTATGGTTTTTATTATTCAATGAAGTGGGCAAATGCAGTGTGACATAAAATATTTCAGCAATTCCCATTTTTGTCTCTGCTAATATATATATAATATTTGGTGGTTCCAAGTAATTTTCTAGCAAAAAATATTGCTTTTTAACAAGTGTTGGACTTTAAGTGGTTACATTTCTTGCATTTACACACAGAAGTTTGATCTAAAAAGGAAGTTGGTTACAATGTTTCATGTTGTTTACAAACTTGGCAGACTGCCCGGATATTTTCTTTACACACAGAAGTTTATCCCTTTGTTCTATAAAGAAAGTGTTAGTTACAATGTTTCCTGCTAACTTAGCAGACTGTCCAGATATTTTCTTTTGACAGCTGAAAGTCTCTCCACTTGTTATATGAAAGAATCAGCAAACTCTGCATTGGAGATGTCAGGGGGGGAGGGGAATCGACATCACAATTTTTTAACGATTAACTAGCACGGTACTGTATTTGCGCAGCAATTTTTCAAACGTGTTTTTTTTTCATTCATTAAAAAAAAACACTAAAGTTAGCACGATTTTTTTTGGTATCCTAAGCGATGCTTTAAATTTTTTTAGGTTACATGTTTAGAGCTACAGAGGAGATCTAGTGCTAGAATTATTGCTCTCGCTCTAACGATCGTGACGTATGTAACCTGTGTGTATCTGGCTCTGATACTAGCCAGTGCCTACCCAGCCACTGACTGGTATCTCTCCCCAGCCTGTCCCCACACACCCTCTCACCTGCTGACCTGTAGATGGGGGAATCACTCCTGTAGTGTTGTTGTGTTCTGCCAGTGAGTACAATGATCAGTGTTGCTATCTATAGCTGGCAGCACTGATTGTTTTTGGAAAAACAGGCTGGTTGTACTCAAGTCAATTAATAGATTGACTTGTGTAAAACCAGCTAGCCCATACATAGATCGACTATGGCTGGTCTCTGCATAATTGGTGTAATTTCAATTCATGTATGACCCGCTTAACCACTACGCAGTCCCTAAACATCCTTCCACTCCTATACATTGTGCCCACTGTCATACCCTCCACACTCCTCTCCTGTACATAGTGCCCACTGTCATACCCTCCACACTCCTCTCCTGTACATAGTGCCCACTGTCATACCCTCCACACTCCTCTCCTGTACATACTGCCCCCATCATACCCTCCACACTCCTCTCCTGTACATACTGCCCACTGTCATACCCTCCACACTCCTCTCCTGTACATAGTGCCCACTGTCATACCCTCCACACTCCTCTCCTGTTCATACTGCCCCCATCATACCCTCCACACTCCTCTCCTGTACATACTGCCCACTGTCATACCCTCCACACTCCTCTCCTGTACATACTGCCCACTGTCATACCCTCCACACTCCTCTCCTGTACATACTGCCCACTGTCATACCCTCCACACTCCTCTCCTGTACATACTGCCCACTGTCATACCCTCCACACTCCTCTCCTGTACATACTGCCCACTGTCATACCCTCCACACTCCTCTCCTGTACATACTGCCCACTATCATACCCTCCACACTCCTCTCCTGTACATAGTGCCTACTATCATACCCTCCACACTCCTCTCCTGTACATAGTGCCTACTATCATACCCTCCACACTCCTCTCCTGTACATAGTGCCCACTATCATACCCTCCACACTCCTCTCCTGTACATAGTG
The DNA here is from genome assembly GCA_029574335.1 of Rana kukunoris. Classification (NCBI taxonomy): domain Eukaryota; kingdom Metazoa; phylum Chordata; class Amphibia; order Anura; family Ranidae; genus Rana; species Rana kukunoris. The sequence continues at coordinate 39,861,759 of CM056051.1, forward strand.
CCCACTGTCATACCCTCCACACTCCTCTCCTGTTCATACTGCCCCCATCATACCCTCCACACTCCTCTCCTGTACATACTGCCCACTGTCATACCCTCCACACTCCTCTCCTGTACATACTGCCCACTGTCATACCCTCCACACTCCTCTCCTGTACATACTGCCCACTGTCATACCCTCCACACTCCTCTCCTGTACATACTGCCCACTGTCATACCCTCCACACTCCTCTCCTGTACATACTGCCCACTATCATACCCTCCACACTCCTCTCCTGTACATAGTGCCCACTATCATACCCTCCACACTCCTCTGCTGTACATAGTGCCCACTGTCATACCCTCCACACTCCTCTCCTGTTCATACTGCCCCATCATACCCTCCACACTCCTCTCCTGTACATACTGCCCACTGTCATACCCTCCACACTCCTCTCCTGTACATACTGCCCACTGTCATACCCTCCACACTCCTCTCCTGTACATACTGCCCACTGTCATACCCTCCACACTCCTCTCCTGTACATACTGCCCACTGTCATACCCTCCACACTCCTCTCCTGTACATACTGCCCACTGTCATACCCTCCACACTCCTCTCCTGTTCATACTGCCCCCATCATACCCTCGCACTCCTCTCCTGTACATAGTGCTCCCATCATACCCTCCACACTCCTCTACTGCATATACTGGTCACTGTTACACCCTCTTCACTCCTTTCCTGCAAGTAATACCTACCCTCTGCACTCATTTCCTGTACATAATGTCTTACACTTTGCACTCCTTTCCTACACATACCAACATACGCGCCACACTCTTGTATATACTGTTGTAAATTCTGCACTCCCTCCCTGCACATACTGTAATACCCTCTGTACTTAATGAAAATTAAAAGGTGAACTAATGCCCCTGATCTCCACTGCACTTACCTCTGTAGTAATGGAAGAGTTTTATTTTTTTTAAATGATTGTGCTGAGGTTTATTCATGTCAGTGAGACTCTTACTTGTGGCACAGCAAAGTAAGCATATTTTATAGGTAAAATAATTATTTTGTTTAATTTAATCATGCCTCGTGAGGCCCCTCCCACAATATGGCCACACCCACCATATGTAGTGGCGTGTTCGGGTTTGGCTTGAGGAAAAGGTGGCAACCCTAATCAGTACACATGCATAGGTTGGTGGACTGCATGGAGAGAAACCTGGGATGTGTGACATGTATCCCAGAAGGCTGCAGGCAGGGTTGGTGGGCCATTTATACATCATTTGATGAAACTCTTTGAGACTAGCCTACAGCTGTTTGCTAAATGTCTCTGTCTTAGTATTTCCTGAATGGCTCTTCTGGACCTACTGTGGCTTTTTTCTGGGACCCTGTTAAGTTGCTCTTCTCCACTACCTTCCCACTACCCCAGGAGTTCCCACTGTAACACTTAAAGCATTTTTTCCACTCTGCTATGCCCTCTCTTCCACTTTCAGGGACACACAACCAGAGTACAACTGTTAAATGTACTTTTTTATCTTATCTTGCAATGTATTGCCCTATTCACTTCAAATGTACCCTTAAGCTTTATTCGAATATCAGGAGGTACAGTGGGCACCAGCTTAGTTTCAAACATCTATGGGCAGGCTGATTGTAACCAAGGTGATCCATCTATGTAATGCCGTCAGCGTTACTTTCGTCCGACGGGCGCAGCTGCTTCCATTACCATAGCTGCGCTCCGTCTTCAGTATTGTCATCCCATTCTGCGGCCTATTTAAACTGGCCAAGTTGACAGTGCGGCGTTGCTCTATTGCGTGGGGATGCCCCACTGTCAGCTGGCTCTTCTAGCCACCACCGGCCTGCTACCTAGGGACCTGGTCTTCAGCACCCTGCAGCATCCACCAGGACTCTGCGATTCTGCTCACCTAAACTACAAGTCCCAGCAGCCCAGATCATTGCTTCTGCCAAGTACCGCAAGTACCCTGACCTAATACAATGTGTTGCTGCCCTGTGAACTGTGCCATCTGTGTATGCCATATTGCACTAGAAATTGCTACAGCTATAGCCTTTCTGTGTTAATGCCTCTTCTGGAATGCTCCCATGATTTCTGCATGTGCATACCTACTGCCTATTACCTAAGGACTTGCCGTTAAGTTTATTCTACATGTCATGCATGCTCAGCCACTTGCATTTACCAGAGCCTGGTCTGTAGTTGCTTATACTAGCAGAACGCTCCAGTCCGCCATTCCCCCAATACTGCTACACGGTGACCAGTCCATCACTATTGAGGCATATGGCGCTGACTCCCAATACCTTGCTATGAAGTATTGTATCTTATATTTAGTATTCTAATAAGCCTTATCCCCTCTCGGGATCACGCCAACTACAGTATCTAGAGTAACCCTTACCTGCATTGGACCTAATATCCAGTATCTTCCTTAAATTGTTTAGGCGCCTATGAAGGAATAGGCGCCATATTTCTTGACTGAGACTCTGATGCTAGGATACCAAACTCTCTGCACAAAAGAGAGTGAAACCTGGGTCCGAATCTGAGAAGTCTCGGCAGTTGAGATCCTGATTCCTAAACATATTTGGCGTAACCTTACAATTTATCAACTTGGGTACAACTAGCATATCAGATTTTTACACAAGTATATTGCCAGCAGCTACAGCTGCTAGCAATCATCACTGTGTTCTCCTGGCCAGGATGGCTCCCTGCGCCACCCCCAACCCCCACCAACCCCGCCTGAAGAACACAATAGCTCAGTGGGAGGCATTCCACCATCAACACTGACTGTGTTAATAGGAGAACAAGATTTTTTTTCCTGCAACTGGTGGTTGCGGGAAAGAAAATCACATAATCTATGGCTTGCCTTACTTGTATCACCAGAACCAATGCAAAAACGTTTTATTTCATTTTCTGCAAACAAGAACCTAGCAATGTACAACACCCCTTAAGCAGTTAAATGTCCTATTAGATTGGACCCCTCTTAATCCACATGTGGCCGCCCATTTGATTTGACCTTTTGCATCCCTATGCAGAATTATTAGCTGCACGGAAAGTGTGTTTGCTCCAACCATGGACACACTCGTTTTTTTTTTCCAGCACAGTTTTCTCTATGTGAGGACCTTCCAAATGCACTTTAGAGCCCTTTCAGATGGGCTGTCCAATCAGATCTGCCTGTCAGTTTTTCAGGCGGACCTCATCGGAACCTCCATTAACCCCTATGGAGCAGCGCATGTCAGCGGAGACATGTCGAGGAAATGATCGGACAAAAACGAACCGGCAGTCAGTTTCACCGAATCTCCCCACAGAGCAGAGCGGGACTGGGTCCATTTCTGCTCTGCTCAGTAAGCAGAGACGGACCTGTCATCTGCCTGCTCAGCGGGGATCAGCAGAGCGATCCCCCACTAAGCAAGCAGCCCTGTCAATTGGTGGCGCCATGTGAAAGGGGCCTTACTTTAAGGGCTCATTTCCACTGGTGTTTTTACAGCAACTTTTCTGAGCGTTTTTTGCAGCTTAAAAACAGCTCTCCATGTTAGTCTATAAAAAAAAATTTTTGAAAAAAATTTGATAAGACACAGTGGGGGTGGGGAAAGTGCTGCTCACCCCTGGAATGAGAGAAAAAGAGAAGGGAGTTCCCCGTTGGGGTTTTTAGGCAGCAATCAGGTGGTCATATCATAGGGATGGGAACGGGTAATGAAGTGCTCAACAAAGTAATATATGAGTAGAAAAAAATATTTAATGAATAAAATTTATAAAATACAAATTGGCTCTGGTATTGTGTACATGGAAAGCAACTGCACATGGGGTATGCACCAAATGAACATGACAAACAATTAACATGAATGGTTAACTGGTGGGTCAGGTGTATTTTGACGCGTTTCAACCCTTCAATGGGTCTTCTTCAGAGAATAAGGTGCAACTGTAACAACAATTATAGCAGTAAGGCATAATAATAATCTATTTTTCACATTAATATATATATATCTTCATCCAATTATAGTTACCCATTCGCAGTGTGCTGTTTAGTTGGTATACAGAGCCAGAATTAGTCCACAGACAAGTTCCTGAGTGGGTACCACCGAGACTGGGGGGGCCAGCTCTCCGCCAAATCCCTCCGAGGCACGTGGAGGGGGGGCCTACAAGGACTCACAGTTGTAGGTGGAGCAAGGTGGGTTCCCACTGAGGGGAAAGGGGGGGGGAGAGAGGAAGGCACCCTGGAGGGGAAGCTGAAGGGGACCGAGGTGGAGGGCAGTCACCAAATCGGCACCTAATAAGGCAATATATATGTGAAAAAATCAGTTAATGCTGAAACCTGACCAATCCATGGTATCGACAGGAGATTGTTGAGAGTATAAATATTTCAAGGTCAATTTACGTGCAAATAGGTGGAGATCTGTAATAGTTTCGAATAAATCAAAATTACGTTCAGGACAAAAAGTCAGACCACGTGAAAGGACCGAGGCCTCGTCAGGGGTAAGGGGGTGAGCCGATAGATTAATGACGCTTAGTTGCCGGTTGGGAGCCGAATCACAAAGGGATCCAGGCCTTTTCCCGTCCTTTTTTGTAGAGGGGAGTCGGGACCCCTGGTGGGGTTTAAAGTTTTACGTAGTGCCGGTTCGGGGGCACAGGGCGGATTTGTCATATTGCCCTGTGTGTCAGTGGGACCTGGGTATACATGATTAATATTGGTATCATTTATAGTAGACAAAATATTGTCGTACATACCTGTATCATTATCATCGTTGTTATCACTGTTGACTGTACGTTTTTTAGAATCTTGTTCAACAGAGTCTCTGTTGTTACGATTCCATTTGAATTTTCCCCGACCTCTTTGGGCGGGATTTGTTTCCCGTCCTGTTGAGGAAGAGGGGAACATGTTGGAAGTTTTATCTCTTGGATTGGGTCCTTGTTTATACTCACGTGGAACCTTATTAAACTGAGGCTGTGCGGAGTTGTTATTCCATCTATAGGCTCTATCTTCAGAGAATGCAGTTTTGTCACGCCAGAATTTTGTTTCCTTATCCTGTAGAATATTCTTATTGAAGGACAAAAGGTTAGTATCAAGAGTTGTTTGCAGTTTTATGTGCAAAGGTAATTGGTTGTAAGGGGATAGTAGGGTTTCAATGGTGCTGATTTCTGCATCCAAGGAAGCAATTTGTCTATTATATTCCCGAGATAAAATGTTCATCATTTCTTGTGAACAATTTAGTAAATTGGATTCCCATTCCAATTTGAAGGAGCTATCTACTGGTTCAAGATGAGGAAATATTTGTACCCGTAACCCAAAGGGATTGATCTTCGCAATGGTATACCTTTCAAACGATTTAATGTGCCAAAATAAAGACGATTTCTTTTCAAGAAGTTTGCTCAGTTTGCGGAAATGGGACGAGATCTGGGTGTCGATCTGGTCACCCTTCTCAAAACTGGTTTCATATTGTCTCATCAAATCAATCCATTCAGCACCCTGATATGACGACATATTGCATAAATAATTTTACAGAACAAAATATGTTATGGAAACAGATTAGGTTAGCTTTAGATGCTAGCTACACAGTACCAGAGCTCGTATGATGTACTTTCTAGTGTCTAGTGGGGAAGAGGGAGGTGTTTAACCACCAAAATTAGAAGAAAAAAATTTGATAAGACACAGTGGGGATGGGGAAAGTGCTGCTCACCCCTGGAATGAGAGAAAAAGAGAAGGGAGTTCCCCGTTGGGGTTTTTAGGCAGCAATCAGGTGGTCATATCATAGGGATGGGAACGGGTAATGAAGTGCTCAACAAAGTAATATATGAGTAGAAAAAAATATTTAATGAATAAAATTTATAAAATACAAATTGGCTCTGGTATTGTGTACATGGAAAGCAACTGCACATGGGGTATGCACCAAATGAACATGACAAACAATTAACATGAATGGTTAACTGGTGGGTCAGGTGTATTTTGACGCGTTTCAACCCTTCAATGGGTCTTCTTCAGAGAATAAGGTGCAACTGTAACAACAATTATAGCAGTAAGGCATAATAATAATCTATTTTTCACATTAATATATATATATCTTCATCCAATTATAGTTACCCATTCGCAGTGTGCTGTTTAGTTGGTATACAGAGCCAGAATTAGTCCACAGACAAGTTCCTGAGTGGGTACCACCGAGACTGGGGGGGCCAGCTCTCCGCCAAATCCCTCCGAGGCACGTGGAGGGGGGGCCTACAAGGACTCACAGTTGTAGGTGGAGCAAGGTGGGTTCCCACTGAGGGGAAAGGGGGGGGGAGAGAGGAAGGCACCCTGGAGGGGAAGCTGAAGGGGACCGAGGTGGAGGGCAGTCACCAAATCGGCACCTAATAAGGCAATATATATGTGAAAAAATCAGTTAATGTAAATAGTAATGAAGTATAATATAGTATGTAACTTAGGGTAGAAAGGCAGCAGGTACACCAAGTGGCATCCCCAGGTTTCACATTGAGTGGGAAGATCATAGTATAATAGTATATGAATATAAAGAATTGATTGATAACATGCCAGAGATGAGGGGTGACTGATGTGGGGGGTATAGGTGAACTAAAATGTGGTGTGGTGGGTGAAAGGGAGAAGGTGAAATGGGTGAGCGGATGGAGTAAGGAAGTGAATAGGTGATGAGAGAAAACAAAGGAGTGTGGTGGTAATATAATGGTGAGAAAAAAGATGTAAGGGGAAGTGGAAAGTGAAGGTGAAGGAATATGAAAAGATACCTGAATATAGATAAAATGTTAAGGGGATAGCCAGGATCCCAAGTGGTAAAATCGTAGCGCCTCAATCTAGGGAGCAAAGGGAAATAGAAAATGGATTGGTGACAAAGTTGTTGATATGTTGGAAAGTGTAAAATGTAAAGGTTGAGAATAATCTTACCCAGTCAATGCGGAATCAATCCTACATAGGTGGAAGGAAGACAGGTCTGCCAGGGATGTAGCCTGTGATGCAGACTAAATAGGAGCATGCCAGGTGTACCTGTGTAAGGTGATTGCTTCAATTGGTGACGGCCCACCCACATCCTCCTCCCCCCTGAGTTTCCCATCCCAGCAGGTGTGGTCGGGGGGCTGGGAGTTGGGAACCCACAGCGCCAAACATCTGTGGGTCCCTCGGCGTCAGTGGAGGAGAACCTCGGCGTCTGCCGCACATTGCGAGTCGCGCTGGTGACGTCAGTCGCGCGCGCCGTGCACGTGTGCGCGCGCGAGACGTGTCCAGCCTTGGGAATGGCCATTGATGCCGTCAGTGAGGAGGGAAACATCCACATGGGACGGGACCCGCCCGCCCTCTAGTGGAGAATATAGAGATCACTCTAAGTGTCTCCCCCTCCTCACTGAAAGGCCACCGCTCACCAAGGGGGAAGTGGTGATGTAGAGCTGGACACCCCCCAGTGGATGGAAACCAAATTACAGGAATGACTGCGGAACTGGAATATAAACATAGAGCCAATTAGATTAAAATTATATACAAATATGAAGCAGAATATAGTACAGTGTCATAATACAGTACCAAAATAATAATATAGTCCTAGTATTAGGTGAAGGAAGGAGCTCCTATACATATGTGACATGCTAACAAAATAAAGCAAAAAGCAGAATATAATCTATTTATTTCCAAATGGCGGATAAGTATTAATTGTAGTTCTGTCCAAGAAAAAGGCATGATCATGCTAGAGGGATGGGAATCCTGGGGCCTGTGATATATTAGGGCAATTAGTTGGTATATGTGATGGGTAATAATTAAATGTTATATTTTATGCACTACATATCCAACATTGAACGTCATAGTGTACAAATAAGTACATGAATTATTTTAATTAGTTTATTTGTTTGTTTTGATGGGCGGGGTGTCTGAGAGTAGTGAGAAAGGGAAGTAATGAAATCATTGATTTTTACCTGAGAAAAAGCCCTTGAGAAAAGGCGCAAAGGATATGGAATCATTCAGGCCCGGGGATCTGGTGGCCCCCAGCCTGAAGATCCATCTCTGTTCTTTCTGTAAAAGAATTTTGTTCCAATCTCCTCCCCGATCGGGAATTGATACCCGATCGAGGACGGAGAATGAGACATGGGGAACATGGTAGTTATGGGCCAGGGCAACATGTCTGCCGATAGGCAGGTAGATGTTCCCGATGTCCATACTGTATTTGTGTTTGCTGATGCGTTTCCAAAATTCTTGTTTGGTCTTACCTATGTAGTATGCGCCACACTCACATTCCATATAGTACACCACGCCCCGTGTGCGACAATTAGTAAAATATGTAGGTTTGAATGTCTCCCCATTTGGGAGGTCAAAGATTTTGTCACGTCTAATCAAAGGACACATGGAACAATGTCCACACTGAAAGGTGCCCATCAGCCAGCCACCAGAGTTGGTGGGAATGGCTGCTCTATACTCACTTGCCACCAGGAGATCCCTCAGTGACGTTGCTCTTTTGTGGACAATCGAGGGGTGATCTGATATGAAGGGATTGATTCGAGGATCATCTGTAAGAATGGTCCAGTGATTTCGTATTATTTTGTTAATGGCCTCGTATTGTAGGGAATAGCGGACAATCAAACTAGTGGGTACAGGTTTTAAATTTTTGACATTTTTCTTGGACAGAAGGTAGTGTCTGGATTGAATGAGGGTTCGGTTGTAGGCCTTTGCGTAGGCAGGACCTACTGTAGCCCCTGGCTAACAGCCTGATCTGGAGTTTCCCTGCCTCTTCCCTGAAGAGCTCATCAGTAGAGCAGTTACGCCTAAGGCGCAGATATTGCCCGTAGGGGATGGAATTTTTAAGTGGGATAGGATGGTGGCTGTCGAAGTGTAAGATGGTGTTACCAGATGTGCTCTTGCGGTGCAGTGTGCTGCAAAGACTCCCATTGGCGTCGATGAAGAGTTGCACATCAAGAAACGTGACAGTCTTACGGTCATAAATCATGGTGAATTTTAGGTTACGATCATTCACATTAAGTGCGTCAAAGAAGGCTAGAAGATCTACTTCTGAGCCATCCCAGACGACGAAGACGTCATCGATGTACCGACGCCACACCTTGATGTGGCGAAGGTACTCGGCGAGGTCCCCGTCGTCTGGGAGAGACCGCTCCCACTCCCCCAGGTACAGGTTTGCGTACGATGGGGCACAACATGTCCCCATCGCAACGCCCTGCACCTGGAGGTAGTGGGAGCGGTTGAAGAGAAAAAAGTTGTGATGCAATATATAGTCCAGGCCACCGATCAAAAAGTTATTCAACTTAGGATCATATTGCCGGCTACGTGTTAGTGCTTGCTCAATAGAAGCTAGACCCAGCACATGGGGAATGCTGCTATAGAGAGCCTCTACGTCAATAGTGACTAAGATGACATCGTTTGGGAGGGGTAAATCTTCAATAATTTGTAAAAAATGAATAGTATCTTTGGTAAATGATGGAAGGGATACTACAAGGGGTTGCAAGTAAGCGTCAATTACCTTGCTAAGATTTTCAGTTAATGAACCATTGCCGGATATGATAGGCCGTCCGGGAACGGGTATCTTATTTTTATGAATTTTAGGCAGGCTGTAAAAGGTTGCGGTTTTGGGGTGCTTAGTCCTGACGAAGTCTCGGAGGTCATCTGAAATGACTCTTTCAGCATAGGCCTGATCAATGAAATTGTAAAAAACTGTGTAAAATTGAGAGGTACAGTGAATGGATAACTTCTGATACCATTCATGATTATCTAGAATGTTCTGACACATCTTGAGGTAGGTTGGGCTGTCCATCAGGACAACATTACCTCCCTTGTCAGACTGTTTAACAATAATTTGAGTATTTTGACATAGGGAGATCAAGGCCTCATTTTCCTTACGGCTTAGGTTGCCCGGATGTTTTTGATGGGTATTCAATTTAATAAGGTCTCGCATGGTCTGTCGTACAAATATTGATACACTAGGGTTGGTCGCCAGCGGGGGAAATCTTTTGGAAGGAAGTTTGAACATATAGATAGGATCATCTAGAATTTTCAAAGGTTCTTCAAGGAGGGTGTCAAGATCTATAAGGTCAATTAAATCTAACGTATTATTTTCTTGATGTAACAGAGTGAGGTCCCTTAGGGCTTTGAATTCCCTCATGCTGAAACCTGACCAATCCATGGTATCGACAGGAGATTGTTGAGAGTATAAATATTTCAAGGTCAATTTACGTGCAAATAGGTGGAGATCTGTAATAGTTTCGAATAAATCAAAATTACGTTCAGGACAAAAAGTCAGACCACGTGAAAGGACCGAGGCCTCGTCAGGGGTAAGGGGGTGAGCCGATAGATTAATGACGCTTAGTTGCCGGTTGGGAGCCGAATCACAAAGGGATCCAGGCCTTTTCCCGTCCTTTTTTGTAGAGGGGAGTCGGGACCCCTGGTGGGGTTTAAAGTTTTACGTAGTGCCGGTTCGGGGGCACAGGGCGGATTTGTCATATTGCCCTGTGTGTCAGTGGGACCTGGGTATACATGATTAATATTGGTATCATTTATAGTAGACGAAATATTGTCGTACATACCTGTATCATTATCATCGTTGTTATCACTGTTGACTGTACGTTTTTTAGAATCTTGTTCAACAGAGTCTCTGTTGTTACGATTCCATTTGAATTTTCCCCGACCTCTTTGGGCGGGATTTGTTTCCCGTCCTGTTGAGGAAGAGGGGAACATGTTGGAAGTTTTATCTCTTGGATTGGGTCCTTGTTTATACTCACGTGGAACCTTATTAAACTGAGGCTGTGCGGAGTTGTTATTCCATCTATAGGCTCTATCTTCAGAGAATGCAGTTTTGTCACGCCAGAATTTTGTTTCCTTATCCTGTAGAATATTCTTATTGAAGGACAAAAGGTTAGTATCAAGAGTTGTTTGCAGTTTTATGTGCAAAGGTAATTGGTTGTAAGGGGATAGTAGGGTTTCAATGGTGCTGATTTCTGCATCCAAGGAAGCAATTTGTCTATTATATTCCCGAGATAAAATGTTCATCATTTCTTGTGAACAATTTAGTAAATTGGATTCCCATTCCAATTTGAAGGAGCTATCTACTGGTTCAAGATGAGGAAATATTTGTACCCGTAACCCAAAGGGATTGATCTTCGCAATGGTATACCTTTCAAACGATTTAATGTGCCAAAATAAAGACGATTTCTTTTCAAGAAGTTTGCTCAGTTTGCGGAAATGGGACGAGATCTGGGTGTCGATCTGGTCACCCTTCTCAAAACTGGTTTCATATTGTCTCATCAAATCAATCCATTCAGCACCCTGATATGACGACATATTGCATAAATAATTTTACAGAACAAAATATGTTATGGAAACAGATTAGGTTAGCTTTAGATGCTAGCTACACAGTACCAGAGCTCGTATGATGTACTTTCTAGTGTCTAGTGGGGAAGAGGGAGGTGTTTAACCACCAAAATTAGAAGAAAAAAATTTGATAAGACACAGTGGGGGTGGGGAAAGTGCTGCTCACCCCTGGAATGAGAGAAAAAGAGAAGGGAGTTCCCCGTTGGGGTTTTTAGGCAGCAATCAGGTGGTCATATCATAGGGATGGGAACGGGTAATGAAGTGCTCAACAAAGTAATATATGAGTAGAAAAAAATATTTAATGAATAAAATTTATAAAATACAAATTGGCTCTGGTATTGTGTACATGGAAAGCAACTGCACATGGGGTATGCACCAAATGAACATGACAAACAATTAACATGAATGGTTAACTGGTGGGTCAGGTGTATTTTGACGCGTTTCAACCCTTCAATGGGTCTTCTTCAGAGAATAAGGTGCAACTGTAACAACATGTTCATTTGGTGCATACCCCATGTGCAGTTGCTTTCCATGTACACAATACCAGAGCCAATTTGTATTTTATAAATTTTATTCATTAAATATTTTTTTCTACTCATATATTACTTTGTTGAGCACTTCATTACCCGTTCCCATCCCTATGATATGACCACCTGATTGCTGCCTAAAAACCCCAACGGGGAACTCCCTTCTCTCCATGTTAGTCTATGGCCTCATGCTCTCCATGACGTTTTTGAGCTGTAGATGGCTGAGACGTTTTTAAGCTGCAAAAAAAACGCAGGACCAGTGCGTTCTGAAGCTCCAGCAATAGAGCTGTAAAAACGCCAGATATTAAAAAACACTCAAAAACGCACAAAACGCTCAAAAACGCTACCGCTGTGTTTTTGAGCTCCAAATAAACATGGACAGGGATTTTTAAGCTGTAAAAAAGGCTAAAAAAAAGTGGCTGTAAAAACGCCAGTGGAAATGAGCCCTAAAATCTAAAAATTGGGGAGGTTACTTTTTTTGTGTAGACACAGTCAATAAACTCAATTTCTGGAACCGAAATGACAAAGTAAAAAAATCTCCTTGCCATTGTACCAGCACTTTGAAGCTTCCTGTAGCTCCAAATATAACAGAGAGGAAAAAAGGCTTTTCAATACCAAAAAGGAAAACTTTGCAGACACTTCAAGTGACCATGGTGCTGCTTTGTACAATTGTTATTGACTCCATAATGACCATAGGTGTGTGCAGCCTATTGTATTAGGGTGTGCACCCTAAATGTATTAAAACATGGATGATGTGAGTAGAGCAGTGGACTTGTCAGTAGGGCGGAGGTTGGTGTCAGTGTAGCATTACCCCCAGTGGAGCTGCTGGATTTTTGGGCGGCGTGTCACCTCGTGGATCCTCCAAAACTCCTAGGGGTGAATGATGCGTATTGTTTATAATAGAAGTAAAGGAATGTCCACGACCGGTCCTCTTTGCTGTGCTCTTTATTACCCAGGTAAAAACAGTAAACTTGTGGTGAGGAAAGTAAAGCTGAAGAAGATAGGAGAATAGCAGATTCAGGCGTAATGATAGGAAACAGTCCTGCTCCCAAGCGTAACACTTCTTTGCACCACTCTTATGTGAGTGGGTTTAGCGTACCCGGACAGGCCTCTCTCACTGACCTGGCAGCCGGAGTATCACTCGGACATTTGTAGGAACACAGACCCTCCTTGGTGAACTTGAACTTGGGAGAAAGTCTCTGCCACAGACCCCTCTCAATGAGCCTCAGAAAGACACCTCTGCCACACGTCCCCTCTGGGTTGAATTCTTGTAGATGTGTCTCCTAAATTGAGTTACGTCTCGATCTCCTTCAACTTGTTGCCCAGGTACCGACCGACAGGTGATCAATTCCTCGGTGTCCGGTTACCTCGATCCCGGCTGGAAGAACACAGAGACCGTATTTTTCTACTAACAATCTGGATCAGAGTTTAACTAAACTCTGATCTACCCTTAAGTGTAACTAGCACCAATACTGTAAAGTACATAGGCGCTACATCAGTACTTTTTCATTTTTATTATTAAAACATTTTTAAATGATTTTTTCCAATTGTTTTAGGAGCCTCATTGGGGGCTTTGGCAAAATATCCACAGGGGGAATCTGCAACGCACGCCTTGATTAGGGTGTGCCCAGGCACATCCAGCTCACCTCCTGCGCACACCTATGATAATGACATTGCTGTGTAGTCAGGCTACTGACTGCCATACTGAGATGGACAGACTTGTATCAATTACCTCATATTATCATTAAAAATGATTAACTAATATAACCATGTAAATACGGCAGGGCCGGAGTGGGACTCATTTTCAGCCCTGGAGTTTCATGCCTTAGACCAGCCCACTTTAGTTCACGACTATTAAAATAATGTAATTAAAACCTCAAAATATAAGTTTGCAATGGCGCACTGTTCTCTACAGCCTGTTATTCATAGTATTTTTCAAAAAATACACACTGCTCCGCATTGCCCTACACACACACACACACAGACTGCTCTGCATTGCCCTACACACACACACACAGACTGCTCTGCATTGCCCTGCACATACACACACATACACACACTGACTGCTCCGCGTTTCCCTGCACACACACACACAGACTGCTCCGCATTGCCCTGCACATACACACACTCACACAGACTGCTCCGTATTGCCCTGCACACACACACACAGACTGCTCCGCATTGCCCTGCACACACACACACAGACTGCTCCGCATTGCCCTGCACACACACACACAGACTGCTCCGCATTGCCCTGCACACACACACACAGACTGCTCCGCATTGCCCTGCACACACACACACAGACTGCTCCGCATTGCCCTGCACAGACACACACACACACACACACAGACTGCTCCGCATTGCCCTGCACATACACACACAGACTGCTCCGCATTGCCCTGCACATACACACACTCACACAGACTGCTCCGCATTGCCCTGCACACACACACACACAGACTGCTCCGCATTGCCCTGCACAGACACACACACACACAGACTGCTCCGCATTGCCCTGCACATACACACACAGACTGCTCCACATTGCCCTGCACATACACACACTCACACAGACTACTCCGCATTGCCCTGCACATACACACACAGACTGCTCCGCATTGCCCTGCACATACACACACTCACACAGACTGCTCCGCATTGCCCTGCACACACACACACACAGACTGCTCCGCATTGCCCTGCACAGACACACACACACACAGACTGCTCCGCATTGCCCTGCACATACACACACAGACTGCTCCACATTGCCCTGCACATACACACACTCACACAGACTACTCCGCATTGCCCTGCACATACACACACACACACAGACTGCTCCGCATTGACCTGCACACACACACACACACTGCTCCGCATTGCCCTGCACACACACACACACTGCTCCACATTGCCCTGCACAGACACACACACACACAGACTGCTCCGCATTGCCCTGCACATACACACACAGACTGCTCCACATTGCCCTGCACATACACACACTCACACAGACTACTCCGCATTGCCCTGCACATACACACACACACACACACACAGACTGCTCCGCATTGCCCTGCACATACACACACACACACACACAGACTGCTCCGCATTGCCCTGCACATACACACACACAGACTGCTCCGCATTGCCCTGCACATACACACACACACACAGGCTGCTCCGCATTGCCCTACACATACACACACACACAGACTGCTCCACATTGCCCTACACACACACACTGCTCCGCATTGCCCTGCACATACACACACACAGACTGCTCCGCATTGCCCTGCACATACACACACAGACTGCTCCGCATTGCCCTGCACACACAGACTGCTCCGCATTGCCCTGCACACACACACACACAGACTGCTCCGCATTGCCCTGCACACACACACACACACACACACACACACACAGACTGCTACGCATTGCCCTGCACACACAGACTGCTCCGCATTGCCCAACACACACACACACACACACAGTTCCGCAATGCCCTGCACACACACACACACACTAACTGCTGTGTCCCCCACAGACCACCCCCCTCCTCCAATAGTACAGGCCTCCCTGAAAACACCCTCTACATAGAATATAGTTCTGTCCAGCAGCAAACAAACATCAGCAAAATCGGGCAGCAGAGGACATTGTCATGGACCTGGAGATACTAAAGTGTTTCTACTTGACATCTGTTACACAGGAGAGGGTGGCTAATAAATCATAATTCATGTATTGCAGAAGATGAGACATTGTGGATGGTACATATTGCAGGATGTCTTGGGATATTATCAGGTGTAAATATCTTCTGTCTGAAGATGTGGGTTGGTACTGAATCAGCCTGGTTCCTAAACCTCTCCTTAGGTATGCTAATGCTCCACCAGCCAGTTCTCTATTCCTAAAGGTTAATTGATCTATTGTGTGTGTGAATAAGACCTGTGTTTACCCTTAAGGAATTGTGTATTGTATAGTGGGGAATTGCAGATGAGACGCCTAGTCACCTCGTCAGGCTACATGATTAGATAATTGGCTCATGTTACTTATTGTTCTGATTGCTTCATTGTAGTAATTACCTCCTCTCTATGCAGAGCCAAGCTGGCTAGATAATGTATTCTGTTACAATTGGTGATTAAGTCATGTTAGGTGGATCGGTGCCGAAATGTCTCTGTATGGAAACCCCAGTGTGTGGAAAGGGGGGTGGAGATTTCATTGTTTTTTTGATTAATGACAAGCTTTTAAACTGTATAAAAGTGTGCTGTGTACTTTCAATAAAGTGAGTCCTGTTTGAATAGACATACAGCCTGCCTGGTGTTATGTTCTAATGGGTCCGATCGGATTCCGGAACCTTGGATGACTGGACCATCAGATGTTACAATCTGCAATCTGATCCAATAGAACCAGAGGAGTGTCGGGAGAGCAGAACCGAGCGAGCAAGGGTCTTGTTACAGACATTGTTACTGCACCAGCAAGCAGCTCATATACACAGAATACCCAGGCAGCAGCTGGAGAGTAGAGGACAGTGTGTAGCTGTGCTGCTTAGGTGTAGAGCAGATCGTGACAGGCTTGGTTGGGAGTGAGAGACAGAAAGAAGGAGGAAACATGCAGGCACGAGCTGGAGGTGTGTTTCCAGCTGTAGAAAAAAAAATTCCAAAAGGTAGCAATTCCACTGCTTGCTTACTTGTGGTAAAGCACAGACACCAGTTCAGACGTCAGCCCAGCGCTCCCCATACAGTACAGTCCCACTTCCGGCTATCCATATCTTCTTCATCAAATCTGGCGGGCTGTGGAAGGAGGTGGGCGGTTATAGCAGGCATCTGAATGCTGATTGGCTGAGAGTCGGCTGGGGGGGCAGACAATCTCTGCAGAGGCACAAATAGGATCATGTTGGATCGGCTAACTCCCGCCAAGTGATGTCATCGGTCCGCGCCTCGGCTGCTGGAACGCAGGAGGCATATTTCACCGGCCCGCAACCCGACCAGCCCACCGGGAAGTATCCCGCTTCTCCCGATTGGCCAATCCGGGCCTGAAATACGGTATATCTGGATGTTGCTTACATCTCATTAGTAACATCTTGAACATATTGCAAAAGCTAGCCATTGCAAACGAAGCAAATACCTTATTTACAGCGTTGTTTACATTTTGTGAGAGCATTGCTTTGAAGGTGATTGAAACTACAGTGTATGTATAGATCACATACCAAGGCTAAAGGCCCTGCATTAAAAATAAACAGCCTTCAGTGCTTGGCACATGACAGAGAGTGCAATTCTTTCAGAGAACCAAATCCTGGAACATGAAGTCCTAGTCTGTATTACAAAAGTAACACCGTAAACTATTTATGCTGATACAAGAAGAATGGTGTTACAGAATTAATGTATAACAAGATTGGTATGAAAAATAAACAGACAAATACTTTTTATATAAAAGAATTACAACCGAAGATTACTCTGTCCCTGAAAAAAAAAAAAAATGTGTACACATTTTGCTCATAAAAAAGGAACTGTTTTTGCTTCACAGGAACAGATCTATTTATTTATAAGAACGAATGTGGGCTAATATCAGATGAGTAAGTAGTTGGCAGGTCATACATGCATCGTAATCATGTGGATTGTAGTGCAATAGCAGTAAATCAACCCTTTCCCCTTCCTCTTTGGTTCGGGTCGCAAAAACACCACAGGTGGAAATATCATTTGGGCTGTGGTCGAGCATAGGTTTGAGGCAAACACAGCCCATTCAAAAACCAAACAAACAAATGCATAATTTCTTTGTATAGCAATAAACTAGCAATAAACTTTGGACTTTTATCAGATGGCTTAGAACGGCTAAGCACCCACTTCCCCTTTATGAAAGGGTAAGTTTGCAGCAGCCATATTGGCAGCAGCTGTGGTAGGAAAATCATAAAGAGTGTTGCTGCTGATAAGTGCATAGGGTTGATTAGTGTATGACCCATAGGCAAGGATGTTTAGAAGTAGATGTAAACCCCATACTTAATATCCTTTAGGTATTAAAATGCTGCATATATTGGAAATTTAGGGCGGAAGCAGGGAAAGATTTTTACAACTTAAAGTGTTTGTAACCTCTAAAAAAAATGGATCCTGTTCCTTTAAAGCGTGTTATACAGCACAGTGCTTGTGCTATGTAATTTGGCCCCCTGTATCACCTGAAATATCTGTCTGATCCTGTCTGGTTCTGCCTTCCCCCTGTAAACTGACCGCGGTTTATCGTGGCTGCTGAGCCCTGACAACGTGGTCAGTTTATGTGCTTCCGTCATCCACAGCTCTGCTCTCTCCCCCCTCACCCCTCCCTGCATGTCAGCTTCTGCGTCTGTGAGCCATCTCCACCCCTCCTGCTGCTATCAGTAATCAATTAAATCTTAGAAAACTGTCACTGCCAGACCCCTCTTTTATGTAGCCATAACACACTGTGTAAATATTTATGGAAAACAAGGCCTCTATATACTGTTTTTCAATGATCTTGAGGCCGATCATGTGACTCCTGGCCGCACCTCCTCCCCCACCTAAGGACTACAGGGGGAGGGGCTGAGCGGCCAGCACAGTGGTCACGTGACCTTCCCAGCTGACATCAGAGGGAAAGCTCGGCCCCTCCCACTGTTGCACGTACATTGGAGTAGGAGAGAGGCTGAGAGTCACGTGACTGGCCTGGTGAGCTCTAAAAAACGGTATTTAGAGGCTTCGTTTTCCACAAATATTTACACAGTGGAGGTTATTTACAAAAGGCAAATGCAGTCGCTGTAGATCCGAGGTGGACATGCAAGGAAAAAAATATATAATTTTAGCTTGCACATGATTGGATGATAAAAACAGCAGAGCTTCCCCTCCTTTCAGATCTACCCTGCAGATTTACAGCGACTGCACTTCCAAGTGCACTTTCAAGTGCACTGGCAGTGCACTTGTAGTGCAAAGTGGCTTTGCCTTTCGTAAAACCCCCAGTGTGTTATGGCTGCATAAAAGAGGGGCTGGCAATGAGGTTTTAGAAGGGGTACAAACACTTTAATGCTGCTAATGTGTGTCCTGCACCTTCTTTATAGCCTTTTCACATGTACTACAGTCATAACCGGCTTCATGTGTTTTTTCACAATATTACCTAATTTCTTTTCTTTGCAAATGAAAATGTGCAACAGCACAGAAGCATACTATGCTCTTTTTTGACTGCACTTGACAATGCGATTACAGGCAGCAGATTGTGGAAGTCAGGGGCAGAACAGTGTCACCCCATAACCAAACAATGCTAGACTTGAGTTCTTTGAATTGTGGTGATGCAGTACATTTTCTTAAAGTCTAAACAAACATTTTTTACCTTAATGTATTCTTTCCATTAGAACATTTGTTACCCCAACATTTCATATTGGATCATCCCTCAGCTGCTGTATCATGTACTTTTATGAGTAAGTATCCTATTATCTTTGTATTACTTCCTTTGTGTAAAATCCCTGGTTTTCCTGACAATCTCTCTGCTTTCCTATTAAAAACTGACCACACTAAGCAGGAGAACACACTGTGATCAGTTCTCTAGCTATGCTGGGAACTGAGCCTGTTCTCCTCCAATAATCAGATTTGTCCTGACACGCCTTGCAAGGCCACCAGCTCAGAAACCCATCTGATGGATGTAATAGCCACCAAAAAGGCCACCTTCTGAGAGAGAGAGTCAGTAAGGAAATCTCTCTAATGTTCTCAAACGGCGGTTTCTGAAGTACCTAGAGGACCAGATTCAAGTCCCACCGAGGTAGTGGAGAACGCACCGGAGGGGCCACATGTCGAACCCCCTGCACAGATGTACTCACCAGAGAGTGAGCCACCAAGGGTCGTTGAAAGAAAACAGCCAAGGCTGAAATCTGCCCCTTAATTGTACTTGAGGCAAGTTTTTGGTCCACCCCACACTGTAGAAACAACAGGATCCTGGAAACCGAATATGCATGTGGACGCCACTTCATCTCCTTATACATAGAGATGTAGGCCTTCCATGTGCGATGGTAAATCTTCCGAGAGGACTACTTCCGTGCCCTCAGCATGGTAGATATCATGAATCAGACAGGCCATGGCCCCTTAGTACCTGGCTTTCAACAGCCAGAACATTAAACGGTAGGCAGGATTCTTTCTGAGACCAGCGACCTTGGGCCAACTGAAGCCCCCCCCAGACCCCCCCAACCAGTAAGGCTGGAGTCTGTCGTAATCACCGTCCAGTGAAAAGGAAGGAGCGACTTCCCAGACCGAAGAGCCAGGAATGTCAGCCACCAAACCAAGGAGGCCCTGACCCGGTGTCTCACCTGGATTAGACAATCCAGGGACGATGGCCATTTGTCCCAATAGAGAGAAAGGAGTCACCGCTCCAGGTGGGATCACTAAATGGTTACAGGTGGTGCAGGATACCGAGGGTGCTGGCGGTGCACTAGGCAAAATGAAGACAAAGAAAAATGGATAGCCGCACTCCGAAACCTGATGGGTGGTCTTTTATTCGATAGACAGCATGTACAAAAATAGGGTCACAGCAGTGGAAACAAGGAACAGCCGACGCGTTTCGCACTGGATCAGTGCTTATTCATGGCAGAATTTCCCTCTGCAACACTCAAGTGTGGAATTGAGGTTAAGGGACCGCCTCGAAGGAGGCTACCATGAGACCCAGGATGCATGCAAAAGTGGATCGACGACCATCTCTGTGACACCAACAGCTGCAGAAAAACTCTTGCATCCGAGGAATCCAGAACCAATCCCAGGTATTCAACGCTGACTCTCCTGTAGTCTAAGGGAGGGGGCAAGCACGACACTCCACACCAGGGAGAAAGCCTTGCAGTACTGTATGGAGACTGGCAGGAAACGTGGTCCACAATCACAACCTGCTCTATTAATGTTACCACTCTAGAGGCAGCTTATTAAGGTATTCAGCACGTGGTATCTGGTGCCATCTAAATTGGCTAATACTATATATTCCCTGGACATTCAGGCCTATGTTTCATAGGATGACAGGCTACGGCCACATTCTCCACATTTGTTGGGCTTGTCTGATGCGTGGTCACTTTTGGTATATAGTTTTCTCCTCCTGCGTGCACTATTTGGGATCTGCCTTTCTAGAGACTCCTGGCTAGCGCTTCTACACTTCAAACCTCCACGTGTTACTAAGAAACAGTTAAAATGTATCCATTTCATCCTTCTAGCTTCCAAATTAACCAAAGCCATTGTATGGAAAAAAAACAATTAACCCACTTCTCTGAGGTCATATCCGAATGGATAACTTGAACGAACAACTATCTAGTATTCTCACTAATAACCATATTACATTTTGAAAAATTTGGAGCCCTTGGCATATCATCACCCAAATATCACCACTTAATCTAGCCTTCTACCGCCCTGAATGCTGACAGAAAGTTTTTTTTCTCTTCCTTTCTCCCCTCTATCTATTCTACTTCTCTGCACATCCTTTAAATACATTTTTGGTGCTATTTGTTGGCCGCATATGTGCCTTCACTTTTCAAATGGTCCCCAGGTTTTTATGCTTTCTGCTTTTATGTTTAAGTTCATGTACTTGAATAATGACATCACATTCTTTGCTGTAGTTATTGTAATTCTTATTGAACTCATGTCTTATGTACTGACATATGCCTGTTTGATCTCTTGTCATTTAATTTTGAAAATTCAATACATATATTAAAATAAAAGGAGGAGATCAAACATAAGTTTTAAAATAAATAAACTTAAAAAAGAAAATGGAAAAAATAAAAAGTGCCCAATACTACTATAGTTTATTTTTAACATACTGTTAAGGACACTGGACTCCTCCCAATAGGGACATTTATACAATAACAAAAACTCTAAAGCCTCGTAGACACGATCAGATTTTCGGACAAACAGTCATCCGTTTTTTGTTGCATACTAGTCTTAAGTTGGAAGTGAAGAGGTTACTCACCATACGAAAATTCTTGTACAACAGAATTCAACTTCAGAAGTGATGTAATGGTTATTTACGAAAGTCAAATCCGGTTTGCACTACAAGTGGAAACTACAAGTGCAAAGAGCACTTGAAATTGCACTGAAAGTGCACCTGGAAGTGCATCGCTGTAAATCTGAGGGGTAGATCTGAAATGAGGGGAAGCTCTGCTGATTTTATCATGTGCAAGCTAAAATGCTGTTTTTTATTTTCCTTGGATGTCCCCCTTGGATCTACAGCGACTGCACTTCCAGTGCAATTTCAAGTACACTTTGCATTCGTAGTGCAAAGTGTATTTGCCTTTCATAAATAACCCCCAATGTGTTGAAAGGTTTTGTATGTGTTCTTTTTTTCTAAGCATGCAAAGTATTGCTCTTCTGATTTTTTTTTTCCCACGAAAACCGTGCAAATTGAACGAAAATCAAAAGTTCACATCCGACGAAAAAATTATAGTCTGCACATCAAGCTTTGTCGTACAAAAAAAAGAATCGTAATCGGCTGTCGAAAGCGCCGTACTAACGATTTGAAAATTGACAGATCGTTTGTTGGACAAAGTTTTACTTCTGATTTTCGAATCATCTGTACAGGCCTTTAAACCTCGTACACACGATCAGATTTTCCGACGGGAATTGTGTGTTGCCAGCCTGTTGGTCGAAAATCTGACCGTTTGTACGCTCCTTCGGACAATTGTCAGATTTTCTGACAAATGTTGGATTGCACGCTTTAAAATTTTCCGCATACAACGGTCTGTGGTCGGGATTTCCGAGCGTGTGTACACATTAGGAAAATGGCACTCACGTTGTGCTTCGGACATACAAGCACAGATCTCAGCAAACATATCTATCGATATCCCAGCCCAACCCTATAAAACATCGGTCATTTGATTCTTTTTCTTTATTTCTTTTCCTTTTTCTTCTTTTTTTCTTTTCCTTCTTCCTTCTTTTTTCTGACATTTTTTCATGGCATCAGATTTATGATTGATTAATTTAACACGTCTATAACACTGATCTACATATTGGAATTTTGCCATAATTATATATCCACTTTTTTCTTTGATTGCTACATTCTTTATTGATACACTGTCACTCACACTTTATTACGTTTACATATTAATTTTCATTTTTCACATTTCAAAATTTTTTGAACAAACTGCAACAACACTAACAAATCCATTCTTATTTCATTAAACAATATATTTTTTCACATCACCTATAGTTCACAATCTAAGCACTTTTATGAGCATTTATTTGCACATATCAATGTCATTATTGCCCACATGTTTGAGGCCATATTGCTTGTCTCATAACTTTTCACTTCTCTACGATATATATATTTAGAGTTTTTCATCAGATATTCACATTCAATGTACACACCGATTCTCATCACACATGATGTGCCTCTTGTGCATGATATACATTGATTTTATAATGACATCCTTGTGGGTTAGAATATTTGACTCAATGTAATGTATTATCCTGGACCTACTTTATTGATCTGTGTAGCAAGTTTTGTTAAGTTCATTTAATTTCTGTATGTATGTGTACATGTATATATATGTATGTATATATGTGTATACATTTTCTGTTTCTTTATGATTTTCTATATACAAATAGTTAACTCAATTGGAGGCCTAGCCATGCCTACAGATTGAACCTGATAGGCTGGTACAAGCTACCAAGTACTGTATTGTTATAAGAACAATCTTATGAACCAAGGTAACTCGTTCTGTTACTAAGGATTAATGTGACAATTGTAATCTGTACTGTTAAGTAAATACTTTCAATAAAAATCTATTGTTAAAAAAAAAAAAAGCACAACAAAAAAAAATCAATCAAATGATTGCTGCAACTTGAGTTCCTCCTTAAAAAAAAATCCTGTCTGGTTAGTGGTGATTTTCTTTCAGACCAGAAAATAATTTTTTGTGGCTATGGAGTGTATAAAAAAAAAAGAATATTTGACTCATTATTACATAAGATCGTTGTCTTCACAATTATACATACTTTTGCATATATGTATACCAACTTTATATACACATATATTGGTTCTATTCTAGATTAGTTTTATTACATTTGATTTTATAATAAGAATTATTTTGTTTTGTTTTATTTTGTTGTGTTGTAGCTTTTGTTCTTATTCATTCAGTCCAGCTCTGCCTGTGATGGACACAGCTGTTTCCTGTTCAGACATAGGTGGCAGATGAACATCATTAGCAGCAGTGACTCGTGTGATAATTTTTTGAATTAGTATATATTTGGAAAGCATTTTATTATGTTTTAACTATGACTAAGCACGGAACCTCTGTGTGAAACGTGTAAGTTTTTATCCCACTGCTTGCTATGCTGTGTTTTGTAGTGCCTTGTATCCTTTTTACAGCAATAAAGGCTACCTTTTTAGGTTTATTTTGGTGTGCGGCTGTCCATGAATTCTTTTCATTGATTTATGCCTTGTACATTGCCAGCACCCACAGTCTTTGAGGAGGACATCAATTGCTCATTGCACTTATCTGGAGCGGCGGTCTCTTTTTCAGCAAACATGTGCATTGTTAAAATCACAGCACATTTTGTATGCCAGGTACTAAAACTTGTTAAAACATTGCAAAACTACATAGAAATGACTAAACAAGAGTGGTTTGGCAATCAGTGCTATATTTACAAGTCATCAACCACCAAATGTAGCTCTTTACCCATAATAACAGCTTAACACCCACAATAAATTGCAAAACAGCGATGATTCATCATAGCATAACTTCCAATACACAGACTCCTCATACGTTTTATGACAAGAACCCCTTTCTTTTTTCCCCAAAGACACAATGGGGGAAATTAACTAAAACTGGAGAGTGCAAACTTTTGTGCAGCTCTGCATAGAAACTATGGAAAAAAAAACTAGTTGAGCTAAACATTAAAAAACAATTGGATTGACCAAAAATTGGACATGTGTCATGTGGTTAATGGAGTTTTGCAATCCTATTACCATCAGTTAACATATAATAACATGCAAACAATAGTCCATAAGTAAAGTGGTAGAATGTTGAATGAAGTAATCAAAAATGAAGTGCTTGATTTCCCCAGTGACGGAAGAAAAGAAGTCCTCAAAACATCAAAACAAAATGAACCACCAATAGAAGTGACAGCCGGAAAGCTATGATCCTCCACCACCAAAGCAAATATGTCTCCTTATCAGAGCCCGGTGGTCCCTTGATTATAGGGGACCCCAGGAAGCCTGTAGGTAAATGGGATGACAGAGCCACGAGCTGGATGGAGCCAATCTTATTGGGGATCGTCACCTCGTTCCAATTAGTCCAGGAAATGAGCAGTCATGTGTCATGAGTTGGAAAAAAAAAAAAGAAGGGGGCCTCGATAGTGTAAAAACCTTTAAAAACTTTTATTTAAAAAAATTGTACATGTTGTTACACTCACATTTCTGTAGTAAAAACAAGCCTTTAAAGGGGTTCTAAAGGTACAAGTTTTTTTACCTTCATGCATCCTATGCATGAAGGTAAAAAAACATCTAGCAGCACCGGCCCCCCCCGAGCCCCCGTTGTACTTACCTGACCGTTCGAATCTCCCGGGCGCGTCCACGTCGTCCTCTTCGGTTCCCAGCCTGGCCGTTGATTGGCTAGGCTGGGCGGATTGATAGCAGCGCAGCCATTGGCTAGCGCTGCTGTCAATCAGGGTGGATGACGCGGCGCGCTGGGGGGCGGAGCCGAGTGATACAGTCGGCGGCTATGGCCGCCGCTGTATCACGGGAGCGCGCTCGCAAAAGCTTTCCTCCATGCGAGCGCCCTCGCATGAAGAAGGAAAGCTTTTGCGAGGAGGAGCCCAGACAGCCGCCGAGGGACACCAGAAGACAGGTTTCCGGGCCACTCTGTGCAAAAAGAACTGCACAGTGGAGGTAAGTATCACATGTTTGTTATTTTTTTTTTTTTAAATCCCTGACTTTAGTGACCCTTTAAGTCTGATGTCCCAGCCGGATACATCCAGACAACCTGTCCAAGCAGGAAACCAAAGCAGTTCAGGGGGGTGATGCCGATGCACTGCACGTTCCGCCCTACTAGCTTCACGATAATTCGCTTCTTCAAGGGGCATGGGCGGCACACCTCATCAACCCCCTAAATACCCCTGTATGCCAGAAAAAAGGGGCCACGGTTCCGGTCTGAGCGCGCACATGCAGCAAAAACCAAGCCTCGTTTGGAATTCACATAGGCGGCCATTGCGCACACGCGTGCGTTCCACGTCCCAAAGCCTAGCCTTACTTCATACATCCACCAATCGCCATTGTCTTATGGGCAGAGATGGGGGCGTGTTGGCAACAAGTGACCAATAGAACTGAGGCCTGGTGAGGCGGCACAGGGGCCAATCAGAACGCGGACCTATTAGCTGTGGGTGTCCACGTCTGATGGCATCACCAATCAGAAAGCGCATGCACGCGCAATGCGTCACGCCGTCACGGAGGAAGCCAAACCCCGCTGCGGGACGCAAACGGACGCGCATGCGCGTACCCTGTCCACCAAAACCAAGCCTCATTCTGAATATCCACTCAGCACTCCGGATTACTCGGAGTGGGATTGGCAATGACGGAGCCGCAACCGTCCCCTCCTTTAATGGCGCGGCATCTAGACATGTCCCCATAAGGAGAGTGAACCAATATTGACATAGTATATGAATATCCAAAACAGCTAAAAAATAAATAAAAAATATAAATATGTATGTCCATGGACCGCATGGGATACATGGCCATATACATATTATGTAGGACACACCCAGAGAGTTCAAGTTAACCATTAAATGACAGCTTAAGTGCATCCAACATCAACAAATTAAATTGATCTCAATTGGGTACGGCATACAACTGTGCAGTTATAAACAAAACCTCCAATCCTATAAAAAATTCTCTGGTAAGTGGTAACTTCACCAAAGAGAAGCTTCCAATCTGTAAAAAAAAAAAAAAAATTCACACAGAAAGAGGCTTGGATGGTATTAACAAATATGGATCTAATAGGATATCTTCATATAATTGCTACATAAATATGCTATTAAGAATTAAAAATATGATGATTATATTATTGATATATAAAGAAATATAGGGGTAGATTCAGGTAGGCTTATGACGGGCTTATCAGTAGATACGCCGTCGTAAGTCCTACTCTGAACCATCGCACATTTAAGCGTATGCTCATATTGAGATACGCCTAAATGTTGCTAAGATACGAGCAGCTTAAGGCACTTACACCGTCGTATCTTAGATGCATATTTACGCTGACCGCTAGGTGGCTTTCCCATGTTAAATATGCAAATGAGCGCAATACGCTGATTCCCAAACGTACGCCCGGCCTGCGCATTTGTTTTATGTCGTTTGCATTAGCGTAGGTCCAGCGTAATGTTACCCCGGCTGTCTGAGGCGCAGCCAGTGTTAAGTATGGACGGCGTGCCGGCGTAATTTTTCCCGTCATTTGCGTAAAACGTTCGCGAAAAGGGCTGTGCGTAAGTGACGTTCACGTCATTTTCATTGACTATTTCCGACGTGATTTGGAGCATGCGCACTGGGCTACATTCAGGCCCGGTGCATGCGCAGTTCGTTCGGCGTGGGGATGCGCTTCATTTAAATGAAACACGCCCCCTACCCGCCGAATTTTAATTAGGCCGGGCCATTTACGCTACGCCACCGCAACTTTACAGGCAAGTGCTTTGTGAATACAGCACTTGCCCGTAAAAGTTGTGGAGGCGTAGCGTAAATGGGATACGCTACGCCCACACATTTTTACGCTAGCCCTTAGTGCACAATGATTAAAAATTAGACCAAAACGCATTGTGGTAAACTAATGCAAAAGGCCAGATACATGGGCCCGGTCCTCACTATAGGGATTGGCACAAGAGACCCGAATGGACAATGAAATTAGTTCAAGATTTGGAAAATATTAGACACAGACTTCTTGAAAATCAACCTCAATGGGCACACCAGAACCACAATATGCCCAGAGCAAAAATTTGATATATCTATTAGGAGTTGTTGATGAATCCGTTAACATCTGTGTTGATGTTCAAACCATAGGGTGTGTACGTCTTGAGTCTATATATCCATACCATTTCCTGTTTGGATATCTCACGGACCAAATTACTCCCCCTCCAATGTGGTTGGTATTTGTCAATGCCAACAAATAGTGTATTATTAGGATCCCTATTGTGCACCAGGTCATAGTGCTTGGATACAGAGGCCCAGATTCACGTACATCTGCGCATTATTGGACCGGCGTAGCGCACCGCCTTTACGTTAGACTTGCGCAATTTTGCCGCGTAATCACCCTATTCTCGTAGCTTTTGCGCAGGAAATTGCGCATACGTAACGTTTTTCCAGAGGCGTAAGGAGGAGTAATACAAATTGGGAAGGACGTGGGCGTGTTACATTGAAATGAGCCGTGACCCCATGCAAATGGAGGGCCGGCCGACTCGCGCATGCGCGCTTGAACGAGACCATGTCAGCTCCGATGTGCGCATGCTCACAACTCGGGAGCGGCGCAATCAGTGAAATTGGAAATGGACTAGGGCAACGTTGTGAACTACGCAAATAGCATAAATAGACACACACAAACACACTTCCTTTGCAAAAGTACATCCCTTTGTCCCTTCCCATTTAACAAAGTGCTTTTGTTCTTGTTGTTCGTTGCGGTGTGTTTTGTAGTTGTCAGATTAGTGTTCTGTGTGATCAAGTGGTTGTTAGTAGATTTTTGAAAGTGGTTTTTGATAAGTGTTTGAGAGACTGTTTGTTTGATTGATATATTTATTTTTGTTTCTTTTTCTGCTGTATTTTTGTTTTGTTTTTTGGGGACTGTTTCTTGCTGAGTCGTTTTCTCTCTGTGTGTGTTTTTTTTTTTGATTGCTTGTGCTTGTTTGTGTGCGTGAATTTTGTTGACTGAGGCGGCGTACACACGATCGGATATATCCGATGAAAACGGTCCGCGGACCATTTCCATCGGATATGTCCGATCGGGAGTTTGATCCGATGGCGTGTACACACCATCGGATCAAATTCCCCGCCGCCGGACGGCGCGGTGACGTAGTGGTGACGCGGCGGTGACGTTGACGCCGCCGCGTCACCGCCACGTCACCGCACCAGGAGGTAAAACACTTCCGCGCATGCGCCGAATCCATTCGGCAGCGGCGCGGCGGCGGTGGGAGCCGACATGTCTGCTGGTAAGTGTACTAACCAGCAGACATGTCGGGCGGACAGATTCCCACCGGATAGATTTCAAAGCATGCTTTGAAATCTGTCGGGTGGAGAAATCTGTCCGCTAGCCCATACACACGAGCGGAGATGTCTGCTGAAACGGTCCATCGGACCGTTTTCAGCGGACATATCCCCTCGTGTGTATGCGGCCTGGGACTTTTTTTTTTTGGAAGGATGTGTGAGAGAAAACGCAAGCTGAATTTTACAGTTGTGGAAAAACAGATTCTTGCCCGGGCCATTAGCGTGTATGGGCGTTACCTCCACGGCCCAGAGAGTGCCAACACCACCCCGGCCAGGAGGAGGGAGATATTGGATAGGATCACTGACCAGGTGAATTCTGCGGGGCAGGGGGAGACACGGACCAGGTCTGGGATTGACAAAAAAATCAATGACCTCCGGCGTCTGGTCAAAAAGAAG
This sequence comes from Rana kukunoris, assembly GCA_029574335.1. NCBI lineage: Eukaryota > Metazoa > Chordata > Amphibia > Anura > Ranidae > Rana > Rana kukunoris. The sequence goes on from CM056051.1 coordinate 39,891,160, forward strand.
TTGGCCAGAATGCATGCCCATGCCAGGGGCACAGGAGGGGGCCCACCATGACGTATTAGCCTGACAGCGGAGGAGCGTGCGGTGGCCCTGACCTTTCATCGGCATGAAGTTGAGGGCCTGCCCGGCTTTGACTCCAGTCCCCAGCCCGTGGTGCCAGGTAAGCTGTTTTCTTTTTTAATATCAGGTGTGTAGCATGTGTGGGGGAGGGGGTGAAAGGGAATATGTGGCAAGTGTGTGGATCCTCCAACCTGTGAATGTTTTGTGTCATCCACAGATGTGCAGGAGGGTGCAGGGCCATCTGGCCTGACCGCACCAACCCCAGGACAGCAGCCTAATGAGGCTCCCCCAACAAGGCCGGAGTCCGCGGAGGAGGTTCAAGAGGAGGAGGACAATCATGAGGAGCAGGACAATCATGAGGAGAAGGAGAATCATGAGGAGGAGGAGTCCATGTCAGGCACTGGACGTTTGGGTTTTGAGGACTCCTCCCCTCTGGCTGCCAGCAGGCAGGCCTCCCTAAGGGGGAGCCCCCCCTCCTCCCCCAACATGGCTCCCCTCACAAGGGCCTCCCCTTCTCCCCGGCCACAAGCATCAGCTGGAGGCAGGATGTCATCCCAGACCACCAGGGGGTTGGCCGATCTCCTGCCTGCCACCCTGAGAAGGGACCAGTTCCTCCAGACCCGCCATCTGGGACAGGTCAGCCAGACATTGGTGCGGATGGAGAAGAGCCTGTCCTCCATCAAGGATACGCTGGGGAACCTGGACTCCCACTCCCGGGCTTTCACAACCTGCCTAAATGAACTGCAGACGACATCAGCAGGCGTTGGGCAGGATGTGAGGGCCCTTACCCTGGCTATCCAGGCCAACACGGCAACAGTTGGTGCTGCCCTGGACAGAATTGCCGTGGCCTTGGAGGGCAGGCCACCAGGTGGGCAGAGATCAGGGGCTGATCCTCCTTCCCCAGTTTTACCCCTTCCCCATGAGTCTCCCCTGAGAAGCCGGGGCCGTGGCCGGGGGCGCCCCAGGCGTGGCTCACGCAGAGGGCAGTAATTTGTTTTTCCCCCTAATTTTTTTTTTTTCAATTTTCTTTTTTTTTTTTAATTTTTTTTTTGCTGGAAATTTTTTGATTTTGCAGGTCATTTTTATTTTTTGGGTTGTGAATGCTGTGTGAATGTGGGGGTGACATTCCTGCCGGAAAAGGGGTGTCACCCTCTATTTTGGTGGAGAAGGGTTCCCCAGGACCAGGGAGAAGTGATCCCCAGGTCCGTGTGAATGGTGTATGAATGTACAGTGACATAATTGGAGCCTTGGCGTGGCGTTGCTGCTCACAAGTCCTGCATGGTGGACTGGTGCCAATTCAATTTGATGTGGATGTGGGGTGTGTGTGCTAGGGACCACAGTGTTGTGCATGCATGCATTCTTATTGTGCCATGATTAATGTGTATGTTTAACGTGCAAAGATGCCCAATGTGAGCTGTCTCCTGGCTGCTCTTCCCTCAGAAGACGGGTTAACCTCGGTTAGGGGGGGATTGTCTGGTTCAGGGGTCAGGTCATCACGTAGGTCAATCTGCAGGCCCTTTCTTTCTGCAAAGTTGTGCAGCATGCAACATGCACCGATGATCTGGCACACGAAGTTTGGGGAGTACAAGAGGGTACCCCCAGACTTATCCAGGCATTGGAAACGTGACTTTAGGATGCCAAAGGTGCGCTCCACCACTGCTCGTGTTTGAGCATGTGCTTGATTGTATCTTTCCTCTCCTGGAGTTTGGGGGTTCCGGATAGGAGTCATGAGATGGGGTCCCAGTGGATATGCAGAGTCACCTGTAAGGGAAAAGACAGGAGGATGTTAGTCATGCATGTGCCCCTTGTGATGTGCATCATGGGAGGGGATAGTCATGCCTGCCACCCATGTCACTCACCAACCAGCCAGGTGTCCCCATACACGTTCTGATCGAATTCCAATCGGATGTGGCATTGATTGTATATGTAGCTGTCATGGCTGGACCCTGGGTGTTTGGCACGGACGTGCCATATGAGGCCTTGGGCATCGACTATCACCTGTACATTGATGGAATGCCAATGCTTCCGATTGCGGTACATGTGCTCTGTCTCCTGGGGGGGCTGGAGTGCCACATGTGTGCAATCAATGGCCCCCACAGTGCGTGGGAATCTGGCAATTCTGTAGAAATCTGTCATTGCCTTCAGCCGCAGGTCCTCAGTGGTGGGTTTGATGATTTGGTTAGCCATGCGTCTGAGTATTGCAGGGACAACCTGGTGCACACATCTGCTCATGGAGGACTGTGACATCCCAGCCACCACTCCACTTGTACGCTGAAAAGAGCCACTGGCAAGGAAATGGAGTGTTGCCAGGACCTTGACCAGTGGCTGCACTGCATGTGAGCGGTGTGTTGGGCTGGTGATGTCATCCTGCAGGGTTGTGGTTAATTCCAGGATGACATGAGGGGTGAATCTGAAGATGCGATACACCTCAGAATCACTCATGCCAAACAGGTCTATGCAGGTACGGTATATCCTCTCCCGTGCCATCCTCCGTGCCATCCTCCGTGCCCTCCTCCTTCTTTGTTCATCTAAAGTCAGTAGTATAGCTATGCAGGACGATGCCCCTGGCATGTTGGCATACAGATTGTTGAGCAACACGTGTGACTGCTGAGCTGCTCACTAACAGTGTTGCTTTATCTAACAAGTAGACTTTTTTTCTTTTTTTAGACCAGCTTTTATCAGCTCTAATTTTAGACAGGACATTTTGCTGTTGCGCACACTGCATCGCCTGCGCTGCCCCAACGTTGTTTTGTGGATCCCCGTAAGTCCCTCATTAGCATATTTGACTAGCAAATCAATGGTGTGTCTAGCGCACTTTTGCGCGGACGGATGCGCCAGTCTAACGAAATTACGCGGGACAAAAAAAAGATTTTTTGCGTAGCTCGTTCTGGGGATGCCGCGCAACGAAACGCACGCGCACATTTAGACTTACGCACGCGCATCTCCTGTTGCGCAGGCGTAATCGCTCTGTGAATCTGGGCCAGAGTGTTTATCGTACCCTTTGCGGATATTAGTGATGTGTTTGTTCAGCCTCACCCTCAGTGCCCTCTTGGTCCTCCCAACATATTGGAGGCCACAAGGGCACTGAATCAGGTACACCATTCCTTTGGTCGAGCATGTGATGAAAGACTCAACCTCATGTGTTTTGGTAGTACTGGTTGACTGAAAGGAGCAAATCTTCCTGTCTTTGCATTTGTTGAGAGTACACACGTGACACCGCTTACACCGAAAAAATCCTGTGAGGTTTTAAAAAAAAGCTCTGCTCTCCTTGGGGGGATCATGAACACTGCGGGCGATCTGGCTTGCAAGCGTGGATGCTCCCCTAAATACCACGCTAGGTCTCGCTGGCAATATGGGGGCCAGAACCTGGTCGGTGGTTAAGATGTGTCAATGTTTTTGGATCAGTTTCCTAATGCTGTGATGTTGGACAGAAAAAGTGGCGACAAAAGGCATGGGAAATTTGTCCCCTCGATCTGTTTTGGTATTGTCCTTCAGGAGATGTACCCTCTCAACGTTCTTTGTTTTGTCAATTAACTGGACAAGAGAGGTACTGTCATACCCTTTTTCTACAAATCTTTTAGAGAGCACAGATGCCTGGCTCTCAAAAGTTTGCACATCAGTACAGTTGCGTCTTAGACGCATAAACTGTCCTTGTGGAACTGCTTTTAACCAAGCCGGAAGGTGACAGCTATCCAGGGGAATGTATGAGTTTCTATCTGTGGGCTTGAAAAAAGTTGTTGTCACAAATTTCTAATTTTCAATGGAGATTTTCAGATCTAGAAAATTGATCTCTTTTTTGCTCGCCTCGAAACTGAATTTGATACCTCTATTGTTCTGGTTCAATTCTGACATATAATTGTTGAGGTCAGACTGCATAGAAACTAATCAGCTAGCTTCCAGTTTTTCTTGTCAAAGCTTAAGTGAAGTTAGAAGCTATATGGTTACCATGCACAGCTGCATCAGATTTTGAGCGCTCCAGTTTTAGTAAATCTCCCTCATACTGTAGTTAATGGGAGAATTGGAGTTTTCCCACGTGCTGTGGCTCTGATAATGAGATGCGATTTTTGTGTTATACCTCTATTTTTGTCACCCTGGCTTGTACGTAACATGCCACATATGCCCTTGTGCCCAAAGGTTTTTGGTCCAATAGTTTTATAGTTTTATTTAGACTTGTATGAAAAATCTGTGAGTCCGGAGTTGGGGGAACCAAAAACATGCAAACACCACTCTGGAGCTTTACCTAGTTGCCAGAGAAATTCCTTTCCATGAACACCTTTAGCCCTGGTACACACTGCTGTGTTTTGTCAAATGCAATTTGACATGTCAAATCGGCAGCATTTGCCGTCAATTGCCAGCAATGACACTGTCCTAATTGGTGCGATACCGCATCTTCTGCGATGCATCGATTTCAAAAAGTAGTTTCTGTACTACTTTTCGCGATTTCTGTGCTTGGCCAGACACTGATAGAAGTCACAAGACTGCTATATACTACTGATCAGAAAAGGTATTTAGTAGTTTATATTTACTAAAATAATTGCATTTCCATGTTCTGTGTACTGCGGGAGATCATATATAATGCATACAGGGTCCAGGGCAGGGGCGGGCGGACCATTCGGGCACTAGGGCACTGCCCGAGGGCCCCATGTCACTAGGGGGCCCCATCAGGGTTGCCAGCCTAAGTAAAACCAGTGACAGTATGTAAAAATCTGTGTTTGTTTGTTTTTTTAATCCCAAGATTATAGCTGCCCCCCCTTTCAGTACCTTTTCAGTGTGTGTGTGTGTGTGTGTGTGTGTATTCTGTGTGTCTATACTGTGTATGTATACAGTATGTGTATGTGTGTGTGTACTGTGTGGCCCTATAATCTTCTATTGCCTGGGGGCCCCATAATCTCCTATTGCCCGGGGGCCCCAATAATCTCCTATTGCCCAGGGGCCCCTATGAGTTTTCAGTCCGCCCCTGGTCCAGGGTTTAGTAACACTTTAGGGAACTAAGGGCAAAACATTTTTTTTTTGGATAGTGTAAAGAAAGGTTATTACACTTGTCAGTTTTTTTTTTGCCAACTGTGTACCACTGAAGAGATTTCCCATCACTTCCTGTTGCCCACGATAAATGCTTAAGGGTTAAGGGTTGAGTTGGATGCCACTGACCGAAGGTGCAGGCTGAGAAGAGGTCCATTCAGACCCAAAGCACACTATAGAAAGAGATACACCTTGCCTGGCTGGAGTAGTTAGCAGATAAAAACAGTCTCAGCTTGATTTATCCAGGCCACATCCCCGCTCCCCTAAAAACCATGCTAGGTCTCGCTGGCAATATGGGGGCCAGAACCTGGTCGGTGGTTAACCACTTCCCGACCGCCGCATGTAAAAAAATCGCTGATCGGCGCCATTAGTAGTAAAAATTAATAATAATAAAAATGCAATAAAACTATCCCCTATTTTGTAAACGCTATAAATTTGGCGCAAAGCAATCGATAAACGCTTATTGTGATTTTTTTTACCTAAAATAGGTAGAAGAATACGTATCGGCCTAAACTGAGGAAAAAAAAAAATTAGATATGTTTTTGGGGGATATTTATTATAGCAAAAAGTAAAAAATATTGCATTTTTTTTTCAAAATTGTCGCTCTATTTTTATTTATATCGCAACAAATAAAAACCGCAGAGGTGATCAAATACCACCAAAAGAAAGCTCTATTTGTGGGGAAAAAAAGACGCAAATTTTGTTTGGGAGCCACGTCGCACGACCGCGCAATTGTCTGTTAAAGCGACGCAGTGCGGAATTGTAAAAACGCCTTTGGGCATTTAGCAGCATATTGGTCCGGGGCTTAAGTGGTTAAGATGTGCCAATGTTTTTGGATCAGTTTCCTAATGCTGTGATGTTGGACAGAGAAAGTGGTGACAAAAGGCATGGAAAATTTGTCCCCTCGATCTGTTTTGGTATTGTCCTTCAGGAGATGTACCCTCTCAACGTTCTTTGTTTTGTCAATTAACTGGACAAGAGAGGTACTGTCATACCCTTTTTCTACAAATCTTTTAGAGAGCACAGATGCCCGGCTCTCAAAAGTTTGCACATCAGTACAGTTGCGTCTTAGACGCATAAACTGTCCTTGTGGGACTGCTTTTAACCAAGCTGGAAGGTGACAGCTATCCAGGGGGATGTATGAGTTTCTATCTGTGGGCTTGAAAAAAGTTGTTGTCACAAATTTCTCATTTTCAATGGAGATCTAGAAAATGTATCTCTTTTTTGCTTGCCTCGAAACTGAATTTGATACCTCTGTTGTTCTGATTCAATTCTGACATAAAATTATTGAGGTCAGACTCATCACCATCCCACAGGAGGAGGACGTCATCGATGTAACGGGACCAGAGTTTAATCTCCGGTCGACAACACACATCGACGACATCCTCCTCCCACTTGGTCATAAAGAGATTGGCCAAGCTGGGGGCATACTTAGCCCCCATGGCCACTCCCCTGTCGAACAGAAAATAATTATGGCCGGCCGCGTATTGCAACAACTCCATAATATAGTCTATTTGGGCCTGTGCCAATCCGGAGTTTCTAACCAAATAAAGTGACACTGCCTCGAACCCCAAATGGTGCGGTATAATCGTGTAAAGGGAGGTCACGTCAGCCATGACCATCCACAAACCGGGTGTGGGGAAAATATTGGCAAGTGTGTTGATGACTTGCTTAGTATCTTTTATATAAAAGGGGATGGTCTGAACTAGCGGTTGCAAAAAGAAGTCTATATTAGACATGTGCATTCGTTTTCGTCAGAATACATTTTCGTCCGAAAATCTGTTTTTTTCGTTATGGTTTTAACAAACCATAACGAAAGTGCAAGATACGAAAACCGAAAGATCCGACATAAAAAATGCTTTATTTTCGTTTTTGTTGCGGTAAAAATTCGATATAGAGAGATTTGACATTATAGGGAAAAGATTCAACATCATAGAGAAAAGATTCGACATTATAGAGAAAAGATTCGACACTATAGAAATAATAGATTCGACATTACAGAAAATAGATTTCGATTTATGAGACGTAAAGATTCGACGTTCCGTCGAATATTCTTTTGACCATTTCACAGAAACCAAGTATTATTGGATTTTTGGACGAAAGCTATTCCCCAACGAAAGACTAAATAAATCAAAACGATTTTCAGGAGTAACTAAATAAATTTATTTTCCAAACGAAAATGAAAAAACGAAACATTCCAGTCTGCACATGTCTAGTCTATATACTTGCCCATCCGGGATGTGATGGAATCAATGCCACTAACAATAGGGCGTCCCTGGGGGCAAGTTTGGCTCTTATGTATTTTTGGTAAATAATAAATGACAGGAGTGCGGGGAGCACTCGGTACCAGAAAAAATGCTTCCTTGTCATTCAAAATAAAAATACTCTTTTTTATACCGCTATCAACTATAACTTCAAGTTCCCTTTTGTATTTAACAACGGATCTCTACCGAGGGGGGTGTAAGTGTCCCAATCATCCACAATCCGATGCATTTCTGTCAGGTAATCGCATCGATCGAGGACAATACCCTCCCTTTATCTGCAGGTCGAATAACTAAAGACTTATTGGAGCACAAGGATTCCAGGCCTTTTTCTAAGTCTTTGTTCATGTTAGTTTTCTTGATTCTAATTCGTTCCAAATCATTGAGGACTACATCCCTGAAGACCCTAATGCTAGGGGCCAATGACCCTGGTGGGTTGAACAGTGAAGCATTGGCAAGACTCGAATGTCTGTATTCGGTGGTGGGCGAATGCCGATCTGAAATTGGATTGGAGAGAAAATGCCTCTTAATGCTGAGTCGCTTGGAGAATTTGTGGATGTCCATATAGGTCTGAAATTTACTCAAACTCCTTGGAGGAGCAAACTTCAGACCCTTGTCCAAAATCTTCTTCTCAGGGTCAGTCAGCACCTGCTGGCTTAAATTGTAAATGCCAGTGCCTAAACTCGTTTTCTTTTTGGCCGACTGGGCCCTCCTCCCCCTCTGGTCCCTCTCTTGGTTCTCTGGGTCCTCCCCGGCCTTGATGGGCCCTGGGAAAACCCCAACCCAAACTGGGCTGATTGCTAGGGGGTCCCGCCGGGTGGTTGAAACTAGGGTTGTCCCGATACCGATACCAGTATCGGTATCGGGACCGATACTGAGCATTTGCGGGAGTACTCGTACTCCCGCAAATGCCCCCGATGCCTCATCCGATACTAATACCACCCCCCCCACCGCAGCCGCCCCCGCAACGAAAGCCGCAGCCACCGCTGCATATCGCAACAACGCCGCCGCCTGGTTAAACAGCATGCAGGGAACATTACAGCTTTCATTTGACTAGCTGTAGTGTTTCCCTCTGCGCCACGTATAGACACTCCCCCTTGCTCTGGATTGGACAGGTGATCCCGAGCAAGGGGGAGTGTCTATACGCGGCGCAGCGGGGAACACTACAGCTATTCAAATAAAGGCTGTAATGTTCCCCGCACGCTTATTAACCATGCGGCGGCAGCATCTAGGTATGGGGGGACATGGCTTAATATATGGGGGACATGGCTGGATATATGGGGGACATGGCTGGATATATGGGGGACATGGCTGGATATAGGGGGGACATGGCTGGATATATGGGGGACATGGCTGGATATATGGGGGACATGGCTGGATATAGGGGGGACATGGCTGGATATAGGGGGGACATGGCTGCATATATGGGGGACATGGCTGGATATATGGGGGACATGGCTGCATATGTGGGGGGACATGGCTGGATATGTGGGGGAACATGGCTGCATATATGGGGACATGGCTGCATATGTGGGAGACATGGCTGCATATGTGGGGGACATGGCTGCATATGTGGAGGGACATGGCTGCATATGTGGGGGACATGGCTGCATATGTGGGGGGACATGGCTGCATATGTGGGGGGACATGGCTGCATATGTGGGGGGACATGGCTGCATTTGGGGACACATTTAAAAAAAAGTATCGGTATTCGGTATCGGCGAGTACTTGAAAAAAGTATCGGTACTTGTACTCGGTCCTAAAAAAGTGGTATCGGGACAACCCTAGTTGAAACCATGATGATTAATGGGTAGATCTGGATAACCCAAAGGGTAGGATGGGGGGTTCCTCAGCTGGTTATTGAATCCATATCCTCCCCTTTCTGGTGTGTAACCTCCGGAATTCCCCATGTCATACATGGGAAAAAAACAGTTTTGTGTGGGGATATTGAAACCCCTCTCTCTACCTGAACCTGAAACCATGGGGGTGGAGTCAAAAACTCCCTCTGTGTTAACTCTTCGTTGTGCACGAAAATCAAAAATATCCATAATGAGATGGCAAAAGCAGCAGTATTTAAATGTATGTAGTGTTAGGCCGCGTACACGCGATCTAATTTATCTGCTGAAACCGGTCCGACGGACCGTTTCAGCAGACAAATTTGATCGTGTGTACGGGCGAGCAGACAGGTTTTTCCAGCAGACAAGTTTTAAAGCATGCTTTAAAACTTGTCTGCTGGAAACCCGTCCGTCCGACATATCCGCTGGTTAGTACGCCTATCCAGTGGACAAAAATCTCCCGCATGAGCCAAATGGATTCGACGCATGCGTGGAAGTATTTTACTTCATGGAGTGGTGATGTCGTGGCGTCAACGTCACTGCCACGTCACCGCGCTGTCTGTCCGCAGGGATTTTGGTTTGATCGTGTGTACACTGATCAAACCAAAATAGCCCAGCAGACATATCCGATGAAAACGGTCTGTCCGACCGTTTTCATCGGATTTGTTTAGTCCTGTGTACGCGGCCTAAGAGAAAAAATTGGAGAAAAAACTGCGCTAAAAAAATTTGAAATAGACCCGTATATCAAACGGGAAAGTGTTGGCTAATGAGCCACATGTGAAGCAGCACCTTACTGTGTGTCATTAAACAGTGATACAAATATGGAAAAAAAAACAAGTTGCGCTGAACGTTAAAAAACAATTGGAGTGACCAAAAATTGGACATGTGTCATGTGGTTAATGGAGTTTTGCAATACTATTACTATCAGTTAACATATAATAACATGCAAACAATAGTCCATAAATAAAGTGGTAGAATGTTGAATGAAGTAATCAAAAGTGAAGTGCTTGATTCCCCAGTGACGGAAGAAAAGAAGTCCTCAAAACGTTAAAACAAAATGAACCACCAATAGAAGTGACAGCCGGAAAGCTATGATCCTCCACCACCAAAGCAAATATATCTCCTTACCAGAGCCCGGTGATCCCTTGATTATTGGGGACCCCAGGAAGCCTGTAGGTAAATGGGATGACAGAGCCACGAGCTGGATGGAGCCAACCTTATTGGGGATCGTCACCAGTCATGTGTCATGAGTTGGAAAAAAAAGGAAGAGGGGGGCCTCGATAGTGTAAAAACCTTTAAAAACTTTTATTAAAAAAATTGTATTTTCAGATCTAGAAAATTGATCTCTTTTTTGCTTGCCTCAAAACTGAATTTGATACCTCTATTGTTCTGGTTCAATTCTGACATATAATTGTTGAGGTCAGACTGCATAGAAACTAATCAGCTAGCTTCCAGTTTTTCTTGTCAAAGCTTAAGTGAAGTTAGAAGCTATATGGTTACCATGCACAGGTGCATCAGATTCTGAGCGCAAATCTCCCTCATACTGTAGTTAATGGGAGCATTGGAGTTTTCCCACGTGCTGTGGCTCTGATAATGAGATGCGATTTTTGTGTTATACCACTACATTAGTCACCCTGGCTTGTACGTATTATGCCACATATGCCCTTGTGCCCAAAGGTTTTTGGTCCAATAGTTTTATAGTTTTATTTAGACTTGTATGAAAAATCTGTGAGTCTGGAGTTGGGGGAACCAAAAACATGCAAACACCACTCTGGAGCTTTACCTAGTTGCCAGAGAAATTCCTTTCCATGAACACCTTTAGCCCTGGTACACTCTGCTGTGTTTTGTCAAATGCGATTTGACATGTCAAATCGGCAGCATTTGCCGTCAATTGCCAGCAATGACACCGTCCTAATCGGTGCGATACCGCATCTTCTGCATCGATTTCAAAAAGTCGTTTCTGTACTACTTTTCGCGATTTCTGTGCTTGGCCAGACACTGATAGAAGTCACAAGAGTGCTATATACTGCTGATCAGAAAATGTATTTAGCAGTTTACTAAAATAATTGCATTTCCATGTTATGTGTACTGTGGGAGATCAGATATAGTGCATGCAGGGTCCAGGGCAGGTGCAGACTGACCATTCGGGCACTAGGGCACTGCCCGAGGGCCCCATGTCACTAGGGGGTCCCATAAGGGTTGCCAGCCTCAGTAAAACCAGTGACAGTATGTAAAAATCTATGTTTGTTTGTTTTTTTTAATCCCAAGATTATAGCGGCCCCCCCTTTCCAGTACCTTTTCAGTGTGTGTGTTCTGTGTGTCTATACTGTGCATGTATACTGTATGTGTGTGTGTTCTGTGTGGCCCTATAATCTCCTATTGCCTAGGGGCCCCATAATCTCCTGTTGCCCGGGGGCCCCATAATCTCCTATTGCCCAGGGGCCCCATGAGTTTTCAGTCCGCCCCTGGTCCAGGGTTTAGTAACACTTTAGGAAACTAAGGGCAAAACTTTTTTTTTTTTGGATAGTGTAAGGAAAGGTTATTACACTTGTCAGTTTTTTTTTGCCAACTGTGTACCACTGAAGAGATTTCCCATCACTTCCTGTGACCCACGATAAATGCTTAAAGTGGATGTAAACCCCCAAATTTTTTTTTTTGATGTCACAATGTAGAGTATAAGATTTTCTATCATCTGTGCCCAGTCTTGCCACACAGAGTTAATCTGTGTTCTGTGTGGCCCTATAATCTCCTATTGCCTAGGGGCCCCATAATCTCCTGTTGCCCGGGGGCCCCATAATCTCCTATTGCCCAGGGGCCCCATGAGTTTTCAGTCCGCCCCTGGTCCAGGGTTTAGTAACACTTTAGGAAACTAAGGGCAAAACTTTTTTTTTTTTGGATAGTGTAAGGAAAGGTTATTACACTTGTCAGTTTTTTTTTGCCAACTGTGTACCACTGAAGAGATTTCCCATCACTTCCTGTGACCCACGATAAATGCTTAAAGTGGATGTAAACCCCCAAATTTTTTTTTTTGATGTCACAATGTAGAGTATAAGATTTTCTATCATCTGTGCCCAGTCTTGCCACACAGAGTTAATCCAGCGCTGAGAAATCCTCTTTTAAAGTTCAGTGCAAATTAACAGAATTCCAGAGAAAAACCTGCCAAATTATAAAGTCTGGATCTCTGTTATTGCTTTCAGTAACAGGTTATTTACATATCGAGCTTGGACATGTTTATCATAACAAGAGGTGATCCAAAGTTCATTGTATATTACTAGGATGTGTTATGATGTTATATCACCTCATATTATGATAAAAAAAACATAACATATGATAAACATGTCCTAGCTATATTTGTAAATAACCTCTCACTCAAAGCAAGAAGAGAGATTCCGGACTTTTTGCATTAGGCAGGGTTTTATCTGGAAGGCTGTTCATTTTCACTGAACATAAAAGAGGATTACTCAGCGCTGGATTAACTCTGTGTGGCAAGACTGGGCACAAATGATATGAAATATTATACTCTACATTGTGACATAAAAAAAAAAAATTTTTTTTGGGGTTTACATCCACTTTAAGGGTTAAGGGTTGAGTTGGATGCCACTGACTGAAGGTGCAGGCTGAGAAGAGGTCCATCCAGACCCAAAGCACACTATAGAAAGAGATACACCTTGCCTGGCTGGAGTAGTTAACAGATAAAAACAGTCTCAGCTTGATTTATCCAGGCCACATCCCCACTTCACTTCCTGTCCCATAGCCATGTCCCTCTAGCCACTGATGGGGCATGGCCAGGTACAGGACAAGGTGGTGGTCAACCAAGGATTGGTTATTTTGGGGCATGGGATGGGCCTGAGCTTGGGTAAAAGGATTGCCCCAGGGAATTCTGGGTCTTTTCAAAAAACGTGCTTGCATCACCTAGACTCTGCATACACTTGAAACCCCCCAGGAGGAATGGATAGGAGACTCCCCTCTTCCCCCAGAGTGATCGTCCATAATTTCCTGATGCGCGCACAAGCATGAAATATATTGTAACTGAGGCTCGCCACGCAATACAAGTCCCCTCTCTCCACACACAGCTGAGACGCTTTCTGAGATGCACGCTGAGCATAACACACACCCGCATGGTGCCGGACCGGCTTCCGCTATCCTTTGCAGCTGTATCTCGTTTTAGCTGTACCTTACACCAAATTAACTGGATGTGTAATGCCCTGTACACATGATCGGTTCATCCGATGAAAACGGTCTGACGGATTTTTTCATCAGATATCCAATGGGATCCTCCGGGGTAATTGACCACGCTATAGAAAGTGCACCTCAACTCAACTCAACTCAATGAAGCTGACTTTCATCAGTCTTGCCTACACACCATCATATTAAAAAAACGATTGTGTCAGAACGCATGACATAAAACTCAACGACATGGTGAGAAAAATGAAGTTCAATGCTTCTAAACATGCGTCAATTTGATTCTGAGCATGCATTGATTTTTAACCGATGGATTTCCCCACAGACGATTGTTTTTTTTCTATCTTTTTTTAACCATCAGATAATTTTAAAACAAGTTCCTAGATTGATAAAAAATCGATGGGGCAAACACACGATGGGTTCGTCTGATGAAAACGGTCCATCAGACCGTTTTCTTCAGAAGAACCGATCGTGTGTACGCGGCTTTAGTGTTGTTTTTAAGCTATTACAAAAACTTTATCCCACTCTCCATGCCTTTCTGTGGCTTTTCATGTGGATTTTCATTCGGATGTGAGCTATTTCTAGTAATAAGGAGTTATATATATATATGCAAATACTATTCCCGCTTGGATAGAGATCTGGGTGATCTTCAGACAGCAGATCCATGCTGAATATTCTATGAAAGGATCATCGGGTGAAAGAAGTCCTTTTGTTTACTACATGCCTGAGGGTCGTCACTTGGTGGCCGAGGCAATCTGGTGAGTGCTTTGATATACCACTTCGGGTAAAGCACTTTATTTGAAGCATTTGCACTTTAATATCACATGGTGATTGGAGCACAAACAGAAGATTCATGATTCATAACTCACAGAAATTTTTGAAATATGGACTTTTATTATTATTTATATTTACTTTATTGATTTATTATAGAGCCTTTTTGATATTACACCATTGTTGCGCCCTTTACATTTTCACATTTTGCATATTACCGTATTTATCGGCGTATAACACGCACAGGCGTATAACACGCACCCTAACTTTAGGAGGGAAGTTTCAGGAAAAAAAAAAATTTCCACAGTCCCCTGCGTATAACACGCAGGCACAGATTACCCTCTATTTTCAGGGTAAAAAAGTGAGTGTTATACACCAATAAATACAGTACGTATCACTAATTTTAGGAGCAGCATCAGTTGTTTCAGAGTGTATGGTGTCGTAGTTGGCGCCACTCCCATTTTTATAATTTTTTATTGGATTTCTATATATTACTACTTGTCAGTTTTATACTGGAATCAATATATATTGTCACCTGTTTCAGCGCTTTATATTTATTACTTTGGAGCGCAACACCAATCCTTGATTTTTTTTCACATAATTCATCGTGGGTAGACTTTGACCCATACAGTAGCTGCTGCACCATAAGAATTGTCATGTTAGACTCACAGGAGCGCGGAAATACTTACTTTACTATAGACATACATAAGGACGATGTTTCATCTGCTTGCATTTGCAGTTGAGGAAAGGTCAAAAGTTCACAAAGCAGGTGCTTATGTCAGGCAGATTTGCAGTAGATTGAGGGCTTTGTAGTCACATAGTTACATAGTTAGTCAGGTTGAAGAAAGACACAAGTCCATCCCATTCAACCATAAAAAAAATAAACAAAAAAAATAAAAAAAACACAGTACATCACATATACCCAACTGTTGATCCAGAGGAAGGCAAAAAAAACCAGCAGAGCGATGATCCAATTTGCTACAGCAGAGGAAAAAAATTCCTTCCTGATCCCCCAAGAGGCAATCGGATTTACCCTGGATCAACTTACCTACACATCTTAGTACAGTTATATTATGTACATTTAGGAAAGTATCCAGACCTTTCTTAAAGCAATCTACTGAGCTGACCAGAACCACCCTGGAGGGAGTCTGTTCCACATTTTCACAGCTCTTACTGTGAAGAAACCTTTCCGTATTTGGAGGTGAAATCTCTTTTCCTCCAGACGTAAAGAGTGCCCCCTTGTCCTCAGTGTTGACCGTAAAGTGAATAACTCAACACCAAGTTCACTACATGGACCTCTTATATATTTGTACATGTTGATCATATCCCCCCTTAATATCCTCTTCTCAAGAGTGAATAAATGTAGTCCTCTGGTCTCCACTAACCTAGAATGTTTTTAGTTTTTAAAGTTATTCTCAGTGGTGCAGTGATACCTGCCTAATGGGGCTGAAACAGTTTTCAGTACCTTGTCACACCTAATAATTGTGATTTACAGCGAATGCATAGTTTGAATTGCTCTAACTATCTTATTATTATTGATATATTGGTCTTGATGTCCTAAAGGCAAATGGGCGGTTTGCTTTCCAAGGGAATTTTCACCTAGCTTAGTGTGGTGGTGAAACTTTACTTTGAAAAGAATATCCAATCACATGTAAGAAAAAAAAAACATTATTTTTGCTTTGTTTGAGTCAGTAGAGCTTTATCGCATTTTTCTGGCAGAACAATAAGCTAACAAAAACATTCACATTATAGCTTACTGAACAGTAGACATAAGTAGAGAGTATTAAAAGTACACAGTGATGATCACTAGCAGACTTGTGAATAGCCATCTTTCCCAAAACTCTTTTAGCATGATTTAAAGGGGTTGTAAAGGTTTGTTTTTTATTATTTTTTTAAGTGTATTTTTGTGCGTGAACTCGAGAGAGAGGAGCCGGACTGCAGGAGTTGGGAGTAGGCAGACCCTCCCCCCGGAGGCAATCGCCATCCTTCTCCATGCCCCTGGTGGCAATGGCGGGTGTGAAGGGGGGCCTCCCACTCACCCCGCCCTACCTGCTCCTCTTGGGAGCCCAACTGGGGCCCAACGGGACCCCAATGGGGCAGAGGGACTCCCCCTATGAGGGAGCCTAGCCCACCCAGCCAGCCCCGTAGGTCCTTCGCCTCTCTTTATTTTAAGAGACCGCATGGCCAAAGTGCATGTGTTTTTTAAACCAATTTCGTGTGCGTGCAAGTGTGGTGGTTTTTGTGGGGGGGGGGGGGTGGGCGTACTAAGCACAGGCGTACCTTGCATAGCACACCCACCGGGAGCCGGGCTGAGACCACCAAACTCAATTCACATGTAGCCGAGACCGGGATCCGAACCCTTGGCTGCAGAGGTGAATGGCTTGTCAGCACAGTGCCAATCACGTTGAGCCACCACAGCTCCCTGTGTTTTTTATTTTCTAAATAGGTTCCTTTAAGTTAGTGCATTGTTGGTTCACTTACTTTTCCTTCCATTTCCCTTCTAAAAAAATGTCTCTTTGTCTGAATTTCTCACTTCCTGTTCTTCCTCGGTAAGCTGTTTTGGCTGACTAACCCCCAGCCAGAACGGCTCAGTTGATGGGGACAAGCTTACTGAGGAGGAACAGGAAGTGAGAAATTCAGACAAAGAAAAAAAACATTTAGAAGGGAAATCCTAGGAAAAGGTAAGTGAACCAACAATGCACAAGCTTAAAGGAACCTATTTAGAAAATAAAAAATGAACTTTTACAACCCCTTTAAAGAGGTAGTAAACCTGCACAATAAAAAAAAAAAAAGGAAAACTACTAGCTCATTATGAAATACATAGCTCAGAGCGAAGCCTCTGTATTGCAGCCCGATCCATGCCATGGGAGCTGACATTTTGCCTTGGCGTTTCTTCTGGGTTCGTGGCTCTGGCGCTGTGAGTGACCAGAGCTGCCATTGCGTCACTCCCGCACATGCGCACGGTTTTTTTCTTCCCGGCAAGGTCCGGCAGCGTCTGCCGGACCTTCAGCCGGGCCTTCAAAGCGCATGCGCCGCTAATGTCAGCGGCTGCATGCAAAGGAAATATCTCCTAAACCCTACAGGTTTAGGAGATATTAATTTTACCTACAGGTAAGCCTTATTATAGGCTTACCTGTAGGTAAAAGTGGCAGATTTGGGTGTACAACCACTTTAACCACTTAAGGACCGCCGCATGTACATTTACGTCGGCAGAATGGCACCGACAGGCACATCAACGTATATATACGTTGGTGCCTTGGGGGGGATCGGGGGTCCGATCGGACCCCCCCCCGTACATGCGGCGGTCCGCGCGGCTGCAGGAGCGATCCGACAAGTGGGGGCGGCTATCCGTTTTCACCCGCCCCCTCCGGATCGCTCCCAGCCAATGCGCGCGCCCCGCCCGCCCTGTCACTTCCTCCTCCTGTGTAAACACAGGAAGGAGGAAGCAACGTGATCTCTCCCTCGGCGTTTGTTTCAAGCGCCGCTGAGGAGAGATCACAACACAACAAGTAAGTCTGCACCAACAGCACACTTACACACAGACACAAACACATTTAACCCCCGCGATCGCCCCCCCCCCTCCCCCCTGTCACAGTGTCACTGAATGCAGTAATCATACATGTATGATTACTGTATTTAGTGTCAGTGTGACAGTCAGTCAGTGTTAGTGTCAGGGTAGCCCCCCCCACCCCCCCCAATAAAGTTTTAACCCCTTGATCACTGCCCTAGTTAACCCTTTCACTCCCTATTGCCAGCATCACTAAGCGATCATTTTTCTGATCGCCGTATTAGTGTCGCTGTTCCCGCTAGGTAGCTAATTTTTTTTTAATGCGATTTTATTTTTACTAAAGACATGTGGCTAAATAAATTTTGGCCTAAATGTTTGACTAAAATTTAGTTTATTGGTTTTTTATTATAACAAAAAGTAAAAAATATTGATTTTTTTTCAAAAATGTCGCTCTATTTTTGTATATAGCGCAAAAAATAAAAATCGCAGAGGCGATCAAATACCACCAAAAGAAAGCTCTATTTGTGGGAAAAAAAGGACGCAAATTTTGTTTGGGAGCCACGTCGCACGACCGTGCAATTGTCTGTAAAGCGACGCAGTGCCGAATCGCAAAAACCCCTTGGGTCATTTGCCAGCGTATTGGTCCGGGTCTTAAGTGGTTAAGCATTATCCATGATGTGCAGATAGTGACACGCCTCAATTCCAACTCCTTTCAAGAATTCTTTGTTCAAATGCATTGCTTTGGTGCAACTACGTATTTATTGCCCTGCTATCCCGTGCACCAACCAACAAATGTCTTATTGCAAATATTGCTCTAAACATGTTGACTTGAAGAAAGATGTGTAACAATTGGGTTACTATCAAATGAAAACCCAAATCTTTGTATTATAATAATAATAATAAAGCGTGGTCCCAAAGGTTGCATCAATCTATTAACTAGGATATAGGAGATACCATATATGGTAATTCCTGATTTAGGTTTAATATGAATATTGTAAGACCCCAATCTTTGGGATGGAACTTCTCTCAGCCATTTAATGTCCCCTACAATCTTCCCCAGGATACACACTTTGGTTTATGAAATGATATGTAATTATTCATAGGATAACTGAATTCCAAGAGAGGAAAGTTTATGAAATGATATGTAATTATTCATAGGATAACTGAATTCCAAGAGAGGAAAGTTTGTTCCGTATAGCCTTTGCTGCATATTCTCATGGATATTGTATATTTTATAGAAGTATGCTCTGCTTACTATGTTCTTGATTTTTCTTCTAGATACCCTTCTGGTTCATCCGCTAATGAAGCAGATTTAGTATATATAGTAAGTAAAAAGTGTCAAGAATCTGCCACCAACCACTTGTGGAGCATTGTCCTAACTTTCAGGTATTATGTGTAAACTATAGCAATGTTTGGAAAATTGAAGTTTATACCATTGAGGTCATCAATGATATACAGGCATACCCCGCGTTTAGGTACACAATAGGGTTTATTTACTAATGCTGGAAATCGTAATATCAGGCTCATTTCTGCATAGAAACCAATGAGCTTCTTACTCCAGCTTGTTCAATTAAGCCTGGTAATAAAACCTGGAAGCTCATTGGTTTCTGTGCAGAAGTGAGCCTTATTTTGTGCTTTCCAGCTTTAGTAAATAAACACAATTGTGTACTTAAAAGTGGGGTATGTCTGTACTATAAAATTATACTTATTGTTTTATCCGGTTAAGGATTTTGTATACCTTCCTCTTTTTAAAACCATATGTATCCCTGGCTGGTAGTGCAGACTCGGAGGCCTGCTGTCGGGATGCAGCCCGACCCTCTCGGGGGTTGGGCACTTGTTTGTACCCCCAAGGCGGGCCTGCCGACCGCTGTGGGAGTCGGTGGGGGTTGCTGCGTGGGGGAAGGTAAGAGGGAGGTCCATGGTGGCCCCCCTTCCCCCATGCGCACCTAGCTGACTTACCCTTTCATCTCGCACGACATCTAAAGTTTCACTTGTTGTCTGTTGGATTGGCCGGGCTGGTCTCTGGCCCCTTATCCCTCCTTCGAGTACCGAAAGATCCCTTTTATTACCTGACAAGATGTTGGAGGTGTGTCGCCCCCTATGTTTTAAACCTCAATTTATGTACTTTGTTTGGTGGGGTGATCGTCATTTTCGGCCCGCTACATGGCCCCTTGACCCCTTGAGATACTACCATGAGTGCTGGGTCCCAATGTGTTTATGTGCCCCCTCTTTTTTAAGTCTATTTTGTTCTTCCTTCTATGTTATGTTGATGAAACAAAAACGGATGGCTTATTGTTTGATGTAAGATGCTTCTGACAACATGAGTTGTGATGTATTACTATGCCGTCCACAAATAAAGATTATACAAAAAAAAAAAACATATGTATAATAATAAATCAGTGTTTAATTATTAAATCACTGTAAATCATTATTAAATTATTAAATCATTGTATTAATTCATTAAATCATTATTAAATCATCTGTACATTATTTTAATACCTTAAAAATTCCTATTATAAAATGTTGTTTGTGTATAAGTAACCAAATCTGTGCATATTGATCCCAGACTACTAATCCCACTTCCTACATCTGGAAAAATTATAAATGCCTAATACCGCTGCCATTCCAGTTTGGGCTCATTAAGCAATGTTCCTGCTTTCTGGAAAATAGTTAACAAGGCTTTTCAAATATTTGGGGGCTTGGGAGTGTTTTGAGAACAATGATTGCTTGGCTATCATGAGATACCTGAGAAGCCCCAGTGTGGCTGATTTTCAAACTTGTAGACATTGGCAGGAATCTACTGCACACTATTGAATGGATCCCTTTACGTGTCCTTGCTGGGGTGAGAAAATTGAAGTCTTCATAAAATGCTAAACCATCCTTAATTAATATAAAAAAGTTTAAATTAGTAAATTAGATTTATAATATAGATATACCCTAGACCAGTCATTCTCATCTAGGGTTCCTCTAAAGGTTGTCAGGGGTTCCCTGAGCTGTGGCTAATTGACCTCCTATAAAAATTACAGAGATCCAGTCAGTAAAGGTTTATTTCGGCAGAGGTCCGAATTTCATGTTTGCACTAGAACACATCACAGCCCCTCTTAAAGGGGTTGTAAAGGTTTGTTATCTATTTTCTAAATAGGTTCCTTTAAGCTAGTGCATTGTTGGTTCACTTACCTTTCCTTCGATTTCCCTTCTAAATGTTTTTTTTCTTTGTCTGAATTTCTCACTTCCTGTTTCTCCTCAGTAAGCTTGCCCCCATCATCTGGCTGGGGGTTAGTCATCCAGAACAGCTTACTGAAGAGGAACAGGAAGTGAGAAATTCAGACAAAGAAAACAAAGAAATAAAAGCATTTAGAAGGGAAATCGAAGGAAAAGGTTAGTGAACCAACAATGCACTAGCTTAAAGGAACCTATTTGGAAAATAAAAAACAAATCTTTACAACCCCTTTAAATCATGCTTAAACAGTTTTGGGAAAGATGGCTATTCACAAGTCTTCTAGTGATCAACCTCTTTAACATCACAGTTGCCCCATTCAAGAGTGTCCATAGTGCCCCTTTACATCACAGTCCCCCATTTATGTTGCAGTGCACTTCACATTACAGTGCCCCTTTAAAACACGGAGCCTCTTTATGTCCTCCTTATATCACAATGCTGCCCCTTCACTTTACAGTGCTGCCCCTCTACATCACAGTGCTCTTTCAATGTAAGCTTCCCCTGCACTGCCCTACCATTGGCAGGGTAGAGGCACTTACTGTATCAGCTGTGTGAGCTCTCCTGAGTCTCCTGCCCAGCCGCTGCTGTCATCCTTACAGCAGGAGGGGCAGGGGGAGCTGTAAAACGGGATGGAGGACCGGAACGGCCCAATTTACTTACTATGTTAACAAGTGGGCTGTTAATTTGAAAAAACTCCTGATCTACAGCACCTCCCACCGCTGCCTGCTGTGAGGATAATAGCAGTTGCCAGATGCGCAGGAGACTCGGGAGAGCTTACACAGCTGATAAGTGGCTGCCACGGTCCGGATAGGACTATAACTCGGCCCGGGTTCGGACTGCGGTCCGCCATTTAGTGATCCATGTCCTTTATGATGGTGCCTGTATAGTTCCTCGTAGTTCCACCAATTATCTTTCTAGCTGTCTGTAATGGTGCCATTCTGACTACCACTGTAGGGACTTCGTTCTTCCCACTAACCAGCATTATAAGGAGCATTTTTCCCATTGAGCCATGATGAATTGGTTTTGGTAAAGGTTCCCTGAGATCTAGAAATTATATTAGGGATTCCTCTGAGGTAGAAAGGTTGAGAAAGTCTGACCTCGATGGAGAAGGTGGTTGTAAATAAAATAAATAAATAACTCGCTCTTTTTTTTCAATTACATTGTTAACCTTATTGCAAGGAAAAATTATGAAACGGTTGGGTGGGGTGACAGTAGAAAAGCTTCCAGACTCATTAAAGTAATACATGATGGAATCCCGTTCATTTAATTAATATTTGCTTAGGCAACAAAAACTGGAAGCCAAGATAAAAAGTAATTACAGTTGTTTTAGGTACTACATATACAGTAGCTGGCCAAAAAAATGTGCTTGAAATATATGACATAAGTTACGGGTTTTGGATCCTAACACTAGCCATTGGACAGACACAACTCATATCACACACAAGAGGTTCATTCTGTATATATGCTGTTCAGACAGTAGGTCAGGTTACTAGCATTTATGTTGAGGGATATTCTGCCTACCCTGTTTCTAATTTTGAGAAAGAGAGAGAGAGAGAGAGAGAGAGAGAGAGAGAGGAAGAAGTTGAACGTATGCTGTGTGTTACAGCAGTGTACTACTTGCACATTGTTGAGTGTGTATCTCTAGCTGTGTGGGAGAAAAGGCTGACTTGCAGAAGTTAGGAAGGTCATTGGATGCAATCACTCCCCTCTCTGATCCTATGAGCTAAACTTCTACAAAGAACAGAACTTTATCCTGAGTGCTGCTGATGGGACACAGCAAGAATCCTCTATATGGATGACTCTATGGAATGAATAGACAAAGGTAAGCCAGATCTGTTCATGGTTTATGTTTCAAGTTCCATTGAGAACAATCCAGGATTCTCCTTGGGGCACATAAATCAATGAGTAATTTACCTGTTATCTCTCTATTCCCACAGTTTATAATACCTAAGAATGGATGTGGTAATGACTATTATACCTCACACTCCAGGAACAACTAAACTCACAATATTTTCATACAATACAATACTTTTTTGCATTGAAAAATACCAAGTTGTTAATTTAATTTTTTTTTAGGATTTTTAATTTAAAAAATTGCTTACTTAGCTGATATCTTTAGGACAGTGAATGCAAATTATTTCAATTAACTAAACAAGTAAAAACAACATTGTTTAATAATGCTAATGATGCTGCCATGCACAATAATTAGACATGATGCTTGGCATAAATTATGATAAGTAGTACACCGCAATCCAGAAGGATGAATCATGCAAATGTTTTACATACAAATTTTGACATGAAGTGTGTACAAAAAAAACAGTGCTTGATGAATTACATTAACTTAATAAGTAAACTCGTAACCTTGAAGTGATGTGTAACATGAATATGCAATGTAGTGCTGCCTTATATCCTTTTCCATTGTATGTGTATATAAAACAATTTACATCTGTAGAGGTATCCAGATAATAATAATAATTATTATTTTTCTTCTCCTTCTTATTAATAATAATATTAACAATAATAATAATAATCATTTATAATAATAATAGATTGTATGCCAGTTTTTTGTTTCATGTTAAATATACATAAGCACATAAGTCACAGAGCTATTATTATTATTATTATTATTATTGCTGTTGTTAATACCAATGTTATTTTTGTATTGTTTAAAACAAGTAATTTAGTATGCTGACGAGCAAAATAAGTATTACAAACAAATATCTAAACCAAAAATCAGCAGTTGATGACTTCAAGTGTTAAGAAGCCATATGTTTATCTTTTATGCCTTAGGAATGACGTGTTATCTTATGGTAAGAGAACACCCTGCATTTGCAAGGTTGTAAATAATAATATGACTATGGACATTCCCAATAGGAATCCTGAAAAGGGCATCTCAGTAGGAACAAAATGTCAACTTAAGTCTTGACGTGCTTACTAGTGAAATCAGGAAAGTGGAACAGAGCATCAAATATTAACACAACATATTGTTCACCATCATTATGTTTGGGTTGATGTGGCATAGATACTTTTCAATCTATTCCAGTTCTGAATATTCAGGTGTGCAGCGCTCCAAGTCAGATGTACAATAAGCTGTGCCTGCTTGAGAAAGGCTGTACTCTCAAGCGAAACCTCCTTAGAGATCAAATCACCGGTCAATGAGTTTTCTCAGGTTGTCTTTGTTTTTGATCGTTCTCACATTCATCGCTATTCACATAGCAACTTGATCAATGGAATCTCTTGTGTTCTTTTTATAGAACTTAGCCTAAAACTTAGTTCAAGCTAAAGACTTTCTGATTTTATGGAATTCATTTCAATGCATTTTACTGAAATACATAATACAATTTTTGGCTTTGAGGTGAGGGAAAATGTTACTTTCAGTTCTGTTTACCTGTCGAAAACATAATTTTGTATTTGAGAAAGTAGAGAAAAAAGCTGTAAGAATATAAATACATTGGATATCACATGCCCCCTTCTATTCCTTCCCCTTAATTTTGAGTAATCATCTGGTTGCCTTCTCATCCTGTGAGTCAGTGGCTGTGTACGGAGGAGTTTACGTCACATACTGGTGAGTATGTGCACGACTACTGAGTACTGAATCTACTAAGTAGATCAGCAATCATATTACTACAAAATTAGTCTGGATGTGTGTCTAAATTCAGAAAAAAAAAAACGACTTTTACCTATAACATTACTTATAACAGACGATCAGAAATTCTGACAACAAATCCGTGGATTTTTTTCCAAAAGGATGTTGGCTCAAACTTATCTTGCATATACACAGTCGCACAAATGTTGTCAGAAATTCTGAACGCGGTGACGTACAAGACATACGATGGCACTATTAAAGGAAAGTTCAATACCAGTTGTGCTAGTAGAAGTTTGGTGAGAGACGAATGCGACAAATGTGCTATCTCCATTATGAACGCTAGTTTTACCAGACCGAGCGCTTCCGTCTCGTAGTTGATTCAGAGCATTCGTGGAATTTTGTGCGTCGCAATTGTCCACACACGATCGGGATTTACAAGAACAGATTTTGTTGTCGGAAATTCTGACAGCAAATGTCCGATGGAGCCTACACGCTGTCGGAATTTCCGACAACAAGCTCCCATCAAACATTTGTTGTTGGAAATTCCGACCGTGTACGCAGCATAAGAGTTTGATCTTATTCACAGCTCAAGGAACCCCTAGCCACCCCTGGAGGAACTCTGGTTGAGAATAGCTGACTAACTGGCCCCCCTATATAATGGTACCTGCATAGATCCAGGTCAAACTCCATGTGGCAAAGCCAGTGGCATAACTACAATAATGTAATTCTCGCCAACCCTGTAAGGTGTGCATTCTTCCCACTTACCAGCACCAATGTAAGTTGCATTTTCAGAAATTACTCTGATGGACTAATCTTACCAAGGGTTCCCTGAGAGCTGAAAATTATTTCAAGTGTGCCTCTGAGGTAAAAAGATTGAGAAAGGCTGATTAATCCCATTGTCTTTTGGGATTAGGAACAATCTTTCTTGGATAGAGCAAATTGGACCACACTCAAGTAGGCAGAAACCAGACGGTTTTTGTCTTTGGATGCATTTTGTGTTTAGGTTTCTTTGCATGTAAGGTGGGTTAATGTGGCTTTTTTAAACCTATCTATGTATTCATGTAACCATCTCCACAAGACTGCAACAGCATGTGACAAATTCAGCCCATATTTCCCCGGATTAACTGCTGGGAACTAATTAGCTAATTAACTCATTGGATAAAAAAAATCCCACAGCATACAAACCTCAGTTCTCATTTTTCATCTGAAGCCACAGTATTGTTTCTGTTGAACATTGAACATCTTCATGTATAGCAAACATATTGTACTTACCTGCTCTGTGCAATGGGCCTCTTATTGGGTCCCCCACTGGTGCTCCTGGCTCCTTCCCTACCTCTGAGTTCCCCCTATAATAAGCAAGCCACTTTCTATGGGGGCACTCATGCAGGCTTGTTTTTAAACCTCACTTTCTGTGGCCATTGACACACACAGTGCAGCTATGCTCCAGCCCCCTGTTTGCAAACTGTTATTGGCAGCAGAAAAAGCCAATGGCTACCGCTGCTGTGTCTGAGCCACTGAGGAAAGAGAGAGACAGCAGCGTTGCTGCTCTTGTGCACAGCACTGGATTGACATCAGGCTCATGCAAGTATTTGAGGAATGGGGACGGGTGAGAGGGGAGCTGCACATGTTTTTTTAACGCAATACAGGGAATACATTAAGGTAAAAAAACTTTAATCTTTACAGCCACTTTTATAAAAGTGAATATTTACCAGTAGTAAATGCAGTGATCTGTTTCACCCCAAAGTAACTGCGAAGTTTATGTGCTGGGGAAAAAAAATACTTTTAATTTCTACCATAGGAATTTGATCTGCAAATAGATTATACTGTAAGTATACCGATTTCTTATTGATACTTCTGGTATGGTATGAACATCAAATGGTATGAACATTTTTTTTAAATATACTTGAAAAAGCAAGAAAGTTAATCGTAAATCAGACATCTTTTAATCAATGGTTGTCTAGTTTTCTTTGTTTGCGCTAAGACATTAAGAAAATG
Organism: Rana kukunoris; assembly: GCA_029574335.1. Taxonomy (NCBI): domain Eukaryota; kingdom Metazoa; phylum Chordata; class Amphibia; order Anura; family Ranidae; genus Rana; species Rana kukunoris. The sequence continues at coordinate 39,917,591 of CM056051.1, forward strand.
CAAAGCATACTCTGTAAGGTGCCCATGCCGAGCGGCTGACCTCCTGTGTTCAAAATGCATCAGCGTAGCGATTGGCACAGGACCCAGAAGCAAGTGGAGATCACAGCGCCAGCGGTGTTAGATTTCCAACTTCAAGGGGCATTGGGCAGTTATATTATATTCTTGTTCATATTGGTCCAAGCTGGACTGATGTAATTTGTACCATACCTGAAATTTTTATAATGAAGTGAAGCTCTGCTAACTTCCATCATCCAATCATAAGCAGTCAAAAATACTGTGTTTTTTTTTGTTCTTTATTTTCCTTGCAAATGATTAGGTCTTCTTTGCAAAGTAAAATTTTACCACCTTCACTAAGCCCTGGGGAAAATTTCCTTGCACTGTACAACTTCCCTTGTAAGATGAACAGTCGATTTGCCTTTAGTAAATTAAAGGGGAGTTCCACCCACTATTTCACCTTTTAAATATAAATGCCCCTGTAAAACACAAGCTTAATGTATTTCATTAAGGTCTGTTTTGTTAGGTTGTTACAGCATTTAGATAGTTTAAAATCTAGAAATAGACCGTGGCCATCTTAAGTGTGGGCATCATGAAGCCAAACTGTATGACTTTCTGGATTTCAGCTTTGCATATCTCGCACATGCTCAGTGCTGCACAAGCAATGCAATAGGTTTCAGTCAGGTTTGCAAGGACTACTGGGAAACATGATGCCTATCCCAGAAACCCTTGCAAATAGCCATGTGACTTTAATAGCCTAGGCTAATAAGGAGGAGGAAGTAATGAAGGACTACAAAAAAAAGGTATTTACAAGCAACAACATAAATAAAAATTGTCCATTCTGAACACTATGGGGCAGATTCACAAAACAATTACGCCTGTCTAACTGGTGTTAGACAGGAGTAATTTCAAATTTCGCGCGGCGTATCACTAGTTTGAATTCTCAAACCATGATACGGCGGCTTCGGGCTTCGATCCGAGAGGCTTACGTCTTCGTAAGCCTTCGGATCTACGCTGCCATCTATTTGCGGCCGCTGGGAGGAGTTCACGTCGTTTTGATGCGTCGGGATATGCAAATGTTTTTTTACGGCGATTCACGAACATACGAGCGGGCGTCGCAATCGTTTTCGTCTATTTTTTTGTACGTAATGTTAGAGCAGCTTTTTGCTGCTCTAACTTTACGTAGCCCATGTTAAGTATGGCCGTCGTTCCCGCTTCGAATTTATTTAATTTTTTTTTTTGTTTACGTAACTCGTCGGGACGTGGATCGCCCGTAAACTACGCTACATAAACAACGAATGACGTCACGACGTGATTTCGCGCAATGCACGGCGGGAAATTTGCGAACGGAGCATGCGCAGATCGATCGCCGCGGGAACGCGCCTAATTTAAATGTTTCACGCCCCCTACTCGCGCAGATGGATTGCGACGGGAGAAATACACTACGCCGCCGTCGTTTACCGTAGAAAATCTACCTGAATTCCACGTAGAGCAAGGTAAAAAACGGCGGCGTAGTGTATTTCTGATACGCTACGATAATCCATTTCTATGTGAATCTGCCCCTATGAGATTAGGGCATGCAGCACAGAGAAACATAAAAAAATGGGTGGAACTCCACTTTAAGTTGTATGTGCCTGAAATTTGATGTTTTCCCCATGTTTGGGTAGGTTGACTATAAGAGCTTTTTATTTCATCCCACAACTGAATAAAAACACTGTCGAACATAAAGCACTTCCATTGCCCCAGTATGAAAACGACTTTAACATCTATGAATGGTGGTTCACTTTGGGCTTTTATTTGATAATACATAAACTACAACATTAAGATTTAAAGAAGAGTTTTATAAACTTAATATTGGGAAAATCCATTGATATCACTCCTATGTGTTGGATATGCCCAGCCCCTTATAGTAAATTATTGTCCTAGACCAAATGAACGAGAAATGGTCACCGTGGGAATACTTCATTAATTGCCATGGTATGTTTCTCTGTTCAACTATAAATCGCAGTATAAGAAACTTCACCAACTTATGTCTCTCCTCATATTTATCGGTTGTACAGTGCAAAATAAAGTATATTTTTACTTGAAAAAGCACACAAAAGGCTGACTTGAAATATACAGTGCGTTGAAAAAGCATTCATATCCCTTGAAATTTTCTAAATTTTATCATGTTACAACCAAAAATGTAAATGTATTTCTTTGGGATTTTATAGACCAACACACAGTGCCACATAATTGTAAAGTGGAAGGAAAATGATAAATGTTTTACATTTTTTTTTTACAAATAAATATGTTAAACGTGTGGTGTACATTTATATTCAGCCCCCCCCCCCCCACTGCAATTACAGCTGCAAGTCTTTTTGGGGATGTCTCTACCAGCTTTGCACATCTAGAGAGTGACATTTTTGAAAAGTAGCTCAAGCTTTGTCAGATTGGATGGAGAGCGTCTGTGCCACAGATTCTCAATTGGATTTAGGTCTGGTCTTTCACTGGCCCATACTAACACATGAATATGCTTTGATCCAAACCATTCCATTGTAGCTCTGGCTGTATGTTTAGGGTCGTTGTCCTGCTGGAAGGTGAAACTCTGCCCCAGTCTCAAGTCTTTTGCAGACTCTAACATGTTTTCTTTTGAGATTGCCCTGTATTTGGCTCCATACATCTTTCCATCAACTCTGACCAGCTTCTCTGTCCCTGCTGAAGAAAAGAATACCCACAACATGATGCTGCTACCACCATGTTTCACAGTGGGGATGGTGTGTTCAGGGTGCAGTTTTCTGCCACACATAGCATTTTGCTTTTAGGCCAAAAAGTTAAATTTTGGTCTCATCTGACCAGAGCACCTTCTTCCACATGTTTGCTGTGTCCCCCACATGGCTTCTTGCAAACTGCAAATGGGACTTCTTATGACTTTCTTCTTGCCACTCTTCCATAAAAGCCAGATTTGTGGAGTGCACAACTAATAGTTGTCCTGTGGACAGATTCTTCCACCTGAGCTGTGGATCTCTGCAGCTCCTCCAGAGTTACCATGGGCCTCTTGGCTGCTTCTCTGATGAATGCTCTCCCTGACGGGCCTGTCAGTTTAGGTGGATGGCCATGTATTGGTAGGTTTGCAGTTGTGTCATACTCTTTCCATTTTCAAATGATGGATTGAACAGAGTTCCATGAGATGTTCAAAGCTTAGAATATTTTTTTATAACCTAACCCTGCTTTAAACTTTCACTACGGTTCTCTAACAAACCTCCTAGGGCTTCACAGAACAGCTGCATTTATACTGAGGTGGACTCTATTTACTAATTAGGTGACTTCTGAAAGCAATTGGTTCCACTAGATTTTAGTTTGGGGTATAAGAGTAAGGGGGGCTAAATACAAATGCACGCCACACTTTTGGGATATTTATTTGTAAAAAATTTGGAAAACCATTTATCACTTTCTTTCCATGTCACAATTATGTGCCACTTTGAGTTGGTGTAACACATAAAATCCCAATAAAACATTTTTAGTTGTAACATGGCAAAATGTGGAAAATTTCAAGGGGTATGAATACTTTTTCAAGGTACCATATGTCCTGCTGCTGAAACTTGTGGGAAGGAGAGCAGCTGACATGTTTGCACAATCTATTTTCTTCTTGTGTGTTTAGTTTATTGTATGCTGTAATTGTTTAAACTGCCCACAGGATAACTTTATTATTTAAAGAACAACTGTACTATTAGTATAATTTGTTCTTTAACTGCTTCAATTCCAGTCACTTTCCCACCCCTTTCTGCCCAGGCAAATTTTCAGCTTTAACCACTTAAGCCCCGGACCAATATGCTGCTAAATGCCCAAAGGCGTTTTTACAATTCGGCACTGCGTCACTTTAACAGACAATTGCGCAGTCGTGCGACATGGCTCAAAAAATACAATTGGCACCCTTTTTTTCCCCACAAATAGAGCTTTCTTTTGGTGGTATTTGATCACCTCTGCGGTTTTTATTTTTTGCGCTATAAACAAAAATAGAGCGACAATTTTGAAAAAAATGCAATATTTTTTACTTTTTGCTGTAATAAATATCCCCCAAAAACATATATAACATTTTTTTTTTCCTCAGTTTAGGCCGATACGTATTCCTCTACCTATTTTTGGTAAAAAAAATCCCAATAAGCGTTTATCGATTGGTTTGCGCAAAATTTATAGCGTTTACAAAATAGGGGATAGTTTTATTGCATTTTTTTTTTTTTTTTACTACTAATGGCGCCGATCAGCGATTTTTTTCGTGACTGCGACACTATGGCGGACACTTCGGACAATTTTGACACATTTTTGGGACCATTGTCATTTTCACAGTAAAAAATGCATTTAAATTGCATTGTTTATTGTGAAAATGACAGTTGCAGTTTGGGAGTTAACCACAGGGGGTCCTGTAGGATTTAGGGTTCACATAGTGTGCGTTTACAACTGTAGGGGGGTGTGGCTGTAGGTCTGATGTCATCAATCGAGTCTCCCTATAAAAGGGATCACTCGATCGATGCAGCCGCCACAGTGAAGCACGGGGAAGCCGTGTTTACATACGGCTCTCCCCGTTCTTCAGCTCCGGGGAGCGATCGCGAGGGGGCGGCTAGAAACGAATAGCTCCCCGCAGGTTTCCGACCGCCGCATGTAGCGGGGACGTAAATATACGCCCATATGCCTGTACGTGCCATTCTGTGGACGTATATGTACATGCGGTGGTCAGGAAGTGGTTAAGCAAACTATTATAATTTTTTTTTAAACAGATAGAGCTTTCTGTTGGCGGTATTTAATCACCATTGGGTTTTTATTTTTTGCTAAAATTTTAAATTCTGCTATAAAATTTTGGAAATAAATGATAAATTCTTCTCCTTCACTGATGAGGGGCACTGATGAGGCACCGCTGATGAGGTAGCACTGGTGAGGAGGCACTAATATGCAGCACCGATGGACACTGATAGGTAGCACTGATTTGCACCGATGGGCGCTGATAGGCAACACTTATGGGCACTTGTAGGGGGCATGGATAGGTCCCATTGATGCAAACTGATTGGGGCACTGATGAGCAGGCATTGAAAGGCAGCACTGACTGGCATCACTGCTGGGCACTGATTGGCATCACTGCTTGACACTGTTGGGGTAGCACTGATCATCAGGGCAATGATTAACAGTGCCCTGATTATCTGTGCAGATTTTCTCAGTGAAGGAGGCGGAGGAGGAGGAGCGAATGAGAGGAGAGGAATGCTAATAACGTACATTTCCTTGTTTACATGTGATCAGCTGTGATTGGACACAGCTGATCACATGGGTAAAGAACTTTGTCATCGGCTCTTTACCAAGTTTGGTGATGCACCTTGTCCCAGGTTACCTTGGTTACCAGTATACACAACAGGGCTCTTAAATCCCAGCGCTCATCACTAATCTCCTATCCCTTTGAAAAGTGACGAGACAAGCGACGCAACACGACGGGTGGAGCTGGTGACATCACTTCCGGTGTCTCGCACATAAAAATTTGTGGTGAGGAGGCAAAGAGCTTGTATCTTGGAGACAATAATTGCATTTAATACAAGCTGTGTTTTTTTTTTTTTTTCAATAAATTCTAATTTTAACGGTATTGCGCAATGAACTCTTTTTATATATTTTGAGTGATATCTATTTGCACAGAAAACATGTTGTTTTATTATTGGTGCTGGTTTTCCTGATGACCGAAGATCTTCTTTTATTACTAAAGGCTTGAATAGACCCTGGTGGGTCTTTTTTCTGAGGTGAGAGGCCATTTCTCTCAGAGGTGACTGGTGGAGGTAATTGCACATTCATTTTTCTAAGACACAAATTGTATCACTTATTTACAAGCAAGAGTGACATTTATTTATCTTCAGAATTATCACAATTTTCTTGACTTTTGTTTCATTATTTGGAGTTCTATTATGCATATTTCAATTTTACATTTGCATTTTTAATTGTTTGAATGTGGAGTTTGATAGTTTTGAATTAAGCACACCATTATTTGCTTTTTTTCTAATTCTTTAGTTAAAGGGGAAAAGTGGTTGTAAAGGCAAAAAAAGCCTGTTGCTATAACAAAAAAAAAAAAATTGAATTCCATTTGTTACATAGTTACCGTGTTTCCCCGAAAATAAGCCCCTGGGTCTTATATTAATTTTGGCAACAAAAGACACAGTAGGGCTTATTTTTGGGGTAGGTCTTACCATGTAATGTGTGGTCTTCTCTCCCCCTCTCCCTCCCTGCCTGTCAGGCATCCCCACTGTGAACTGAGTTAAAAATGTTTGTAAAATCCTATAATCCACTCTATTACAGTAGTATATAATGTACAATGTGTGTGTTTTTGTAATATAATTGTGCCAAATACATTTGTTATAGCGCCGCTCCATGATTCTGTTACCTGCCGGAGCTCTCTTTCCCGCATTTATATTACAGAAAGACACACATTGTACAGTATATACTACTGTAATAGAGTGGATTATAGGATTTTACAAGCATTTTTAACTAGGGCTTATTTTCGGGTAGGGCTTATATTGCAGCCCTCCTTGAAAATAACGCTAGCCGCCGTACACACGGCCGAGGTTCTCGCTGAAAACCAGCGAGAACTTCGCTGGAATGCACATTCCAGCGAGGACCTCGGCCGTGTGTACGGTCTCGGCGAGCTTCCCGTCGGGAAGCCCGTCGAGCCGAAATAGAGAGCACGCTCTCTATTTCCTCGATGGCCCGCCTGGAAGAATGGCTGGTTGCCATTCCCGACGGGCGGGTCGCCGATTTCGACGGCCGGCAGGGAACCTCGACGGGCGGAACGATGTGTTCTGCCCGTCGAGATTCCCTGCCGTGTGTACGCGGCCTAGGTCTTATTTTCAGGGTAGGTCTTATTTTTGGGGAAACAGGGTACATAGTTAGTTGGGTTGAAAAAGACACAAGTCAATGCAGTTTAACCAAAAAATAAATGAATACAATCCGATGTACACAATACTTTACCCACAGTTGATCCAGACGAAGGCGAAAAACCCCCAGCAGAGCATAATCCAATTTGCTACAGCAGGCCAAAAAATTCCTTCCTGAACCGCCGAGAGGCAATTGGATTTTCCTCTTTACCTATAAATGTTAGTACTCAGTTATATTATGTACATTTAGGAAAGTATCCAGGTCTTTTATAAAGGAATCTACTGAGCTGGCCAGAACCACCTCTGGAGGGAGTCTATTCCACATTTTCACAGCTCTTACTGTGAAGAAACCTTTCTGTATTTGGAGATGAATTTTTTTTCCCTCTAGACGTAAAGAGTGCCCTCTTGTCCTCTGTGATGACCTTAAAGTGAATACCCCAGATGAAGTTCTTTTGAAACGAAACATGTCGGGAAGGATTACTGATGTCATTGCTACCCTGATATTATGAGCTCTTTTTATTACTGCAAAATGTGAGTTTTTTTCTTTTACAAATACATTTTGTGAGGTTTATACGGAATTATGCTATGTGCACTCTACTCGCTTCTTTTACATATCCATCGTTTGGATATTTGAATATTTGTTTATCGATTGGGAACCGCTTTATACCACTATCTGGTGTGAGCCCCTTTGAGGTCCTATCAAGAGTACCTGGATTTTGAGGCATCTGTGGCACATTCTCCTAAGGTGTATCGATTTATACAAAGTTGGATTGACCTAGCGGGTATATGCCCTCCTGGGTCCAATATATTTGGTAAGCTTCGTGTCATAAGTGGTGGTGGATTCCCTATCTAAGAAGTCACCATTGGAATTTGTTTACCCACCTAATAATGGGACTTTCTTTTCACTTTTATCCATTTTTTTTCTGGTGTCTTAACTAGATTAAATCATTTTCACATACCAATTGGATGGTATATGGACTTCATGTATATATAGAATATCTCGTCACAACCATCTTCACATGTATTCATTATTAGCACTACACTTTTTCCACAACGACCTTAAAGTGAATAACTCACCACCAAGTTCACTACAGTATATGGACCACTTATGTATTTATACATGTTGTTAGTCAAGTCCATCTAAATCTGCAAGTGCCTCTAACCCCCCCCCCCCCCCCCCACCCAGACTGACAATGCTGCCAATAAAGTGTGGCTCCATTGCTTCTTATTGGCGTAGAGGCACCCTAAGGCTAGCCATACACGGTTTGAATCTCAGCCAGTTCAGCAGGAACTAGACGAAATTCGAATCATCAGTGGGCAGGCTAAATGTAACAAGTTGATTAGTCAACTTGGGTACAACCAGCCTGCTGGATTCTCTTACAATTATTGCTAGTGGCTGCTATAGCTTCTAGCGATAATCACTGTCTGCTCCCGGCTGTGATGACTTCCCCAGCCCTCCCCCGCCCCACTGCTGGGAGAAGACAATGGCCTGGCAGAGGTATTCCTGCATCAACACTGTCTGTGTTAATAGGGGAATCAAGCAAATGCACTCTATGTATGGATGGCCTAAGGCAGGAAATGTGTTACTGGCCCAGTCACTAGGTGAAAGAAAGGGAAAAAAGAACCACCACATCAACTTAACTACTTGCCGACCAGCCGCCACAGTTCTACGGTGGCAGGTCGGCTCCCCTGTGCGAGAGCCCGTAGCTCTACATCGGCTCTCGAATCGCCCACTAGAGGCGCGTACCTGACTCCCGTGCGTGTGCCCGGCGGGCGCGATTGCCGCTGGGCACCAGCTATTTTTTGTTACAGTGGGAGGACCGGGAGCTGTGTGTGTAGACACACAGCTTCCGGTCCTGTCAGGGGAGAAATGCCTGACCGTCTGTTCATACAATGTATGAACAGCGATCAGTCATTTCCCCTAGTGAGGCCACCCCCCCTACAGTTAGAACACACCCAGGGAACATACTTAACCCCTTCCTTGCCCCCTAGTGTTAACCCCTTCCCTGCCAGTGGCATTTTTATAGTAATCCAATGCATTTTTATAACACTGATCGCTTTAAAAATGCCAATGGTCCCAAAAATGTGTCAAAAGTGTCTGAAGTGTCCGCCATAATGTCGCAGTACCAAAAAAAAAACCCTGATCGCCGCCATTACTAGTAAAAAAAAAAAAACATTAATAAAAATGCCATAAAACTTTCCCCTATTTTGTAAACGCTATAAATTTTGCACAAACCAATCAATAAACTTGTATTGCGATTTTTTTAACGAAAAATATGTAGAAGAATACGTATCGGCCTAAACTGAGGAAAAACATTTTTTTTATATATATTTTTGGGGGATATTTATTATAGCAAAAAGTACAAAATATAAATTTTTTCAAAATTGTCGCTCTATTTTAGTTTATAGCGCAAAAACTAAAAAACGCAGAGGTGATTAAATACCACCAAAAGAAAGCTCTATTTGTGGGAAAAAAAGGACACCAATTTTGTTTGGGAGCCACGTCGCACCAACGCGCAATCAGCTTAACCACTTGCGGACGCCCACCATAAATATACTGCGGCAGGGCTGGCGGCTCTGTGCCAGATCACATACCTAGTACGTCATCTGACACTTCCGGTCTGGGGCGCGCACGGGAACCGCCGGTGGCCCACTTCCGCTGTGATTGTACAGCGGACAATGTCCATTCAATGCAGCTCAGGAGCGAGCCTGCTCGAGCGCTTGCTATTGGGGGCACTCAGCAGGGGGGAAGAGCCTGGACTGCCGGCGTGAAACCCAAAAAGAAGTGGATCGGGGATGCTCTGTGCAAAACCATTACACAGAGCAGGTAAGTATAACATGTTTGTTATTTGAAAAAAACAAAAAACAAAGCTTTTAGTATTATTTTAAATGTATTACGTTTTTCTTTTTGGGTTTAGACAAACTTTAAGCCCCTTGTTACCGTGCTGTCTCAGACTGAATTTAAAAAATCTGTTAAAATGTTATCTATTTTTCTCACTCGCAGAATTACAAAGTAAAACCATCCAACCAACCAAAGTTCATCTCAGTTCAGCATCTTGGAAAAATCCCATTTACATTTATTATTGGTGGAGGCTCCAGTTTAAACGTGTCTATGCCCTTTTATCCAGGTGCTGTTAGGGAATCATTGCTTCCTCTCATAGGCCAGAAGGACTTACCTGAAGCCTGTTTAGAAATATTGTTAGAAATATTGTTATGTAAAATATACAAATTGTCAAAAAAACAAGAAGCAGAAACCGAGTGTTAAATCCATTTTTCTTCTTGTCTAAAAAGTAGAAAGTGAAAGAAAACAAACTGCAAGTCATCACATCTCCCACTGTTACTCCAGATGATCTGTTACTACAGCTGGGTTTGAAATGTTACTACATCACTGATTTCATTCGATCAGTCTCAAAACATGCACAGGACACTTAAAATATTGCTAGTGTCATCTGTATTGATATACACAGTGCTCATGCAGGGAGCAGCACCCTAATCGATGCGCCCAGGCCCCTAATCTACATACAGGGCGCCGCTTGATAGATTCCAATGGATTTTTCTTGATCGTACATCACGGGACACAGAGCGCATAGTCATTACATATGGGTTATATGGGTACCTTCAGGTGTGGACACTGGTGTAATCAACTTCACAGGAAGTTCCTCCCTATATAACCCCCTCCCACTGAGAGTGCTTTAGTTTTTTCGCCAGTGTCTTAGGTGTTGGTCACGTCTAGCTGTCCCTCGGAGGTCTCGGGACCCAGGATAGCTAGCCGGATCCGTCCGAAGTGCTTCAGAGCCAAGATGTACGGTACCCGGGCCCTGCTGGAGTGGGGTTTTGCCTATAATGCCTCTCCTTGGAGGGCTGGATTCTGGGCTCCAGTGCCTTAGTCTCTTCCAAGAACTAAACGCTACTGATGCCAGGATGCTATATAGGTCCAGGGGTGTGGGTTCCTTAACACAGGACCCCGGTCCCTGAAGGTCCAAGACAATACCCACGGAGATGGGGGAAGGTTGGGCCTCTTGCATTTTGCAATACCCTGCGGCGTGGAGCAGGTAAGAGGGAACCTGCGGGACTTGGTTCGACAGTAGGTATCCCCCTGGGGGTTCTGGGTTGGCTAACAGTATGCTGGTGCATCAGCCACTATCTCCACTATGTCTGTTGAGGCAGGATGGGATTCTAATGTTTACCCAGATAATATGTAGATATATGTATACTTGTGTAAGTTATATATTTGCTACTCACCCCAGGTCTGCCTGTTAACACTGATACTGCAACCCCACATGTTTTAAAGAGGAAATTGCTGGTAAAAACTCCTGTTTCTTAGGAAGCCCAAGGGGACAGCTTCCTCGCTGTGTGTGCACTACAATAAGATTAGTGCTTACCTGGTGTCTGTTGGTGCTGCATAACGCTGGTCCATGTTGTTCCTCTGCTCTGCTTCCTCCATGTGGTTTCAGCGTGGTGCGCGCGATCGTGCGCGCGATCGTGCGCGCGTGTGTGCGCGCGATTGTGCGCGCGTGTGTGCGCGCGCATACGCGCGCGCGTGCACGCCGCCTTTTATAGTGTCGGCGTGCGTCGGGGGGGCGGGCCAGCAGCGTCAGGGTCTGTATAAAGGGAAAACTTCTCTCGGGCTGGTCTTTCCTCCTGGAGGCAGAGGAAGAAAGGATACAGAGCGTGCAGCTGGGTCTTTTGGCCACACAGGGACACCTAGTGGCGGTTTTGTGGATCTTCAGGTCTAGGACTTAGGTCCACTATTGACCAGAAAAAAAAAAAAAAAGTTTTTTTGCTTAAAGGGACTCAGCCTTAGATCCAGCAGTATCTGAGTCTACCTTGGACTCCGGCTAACGGGCATTGGTGTGTCAATACTCACAGGTTTCCTCAGTATTGCCACCTCCCAGGCGGGTAAAAAAAAAAAAAAAAAAGAAAAAGAGAGAAATTAGTTCTTTTTCATTTTCCTCATACCTGCCCTCATATTGGTTACTCCTAGCTGCAACAGTCAGGTGTTGGCTATAGGGGTGACCCAAGGTTGTACAATGGCTCCAAAGGGATCTGGACCAGCCAAGGCTGCTAAAGGTGCCAAAAAGCAAAAGGGGTCTCCATCGGGGTCAGAGGATTTGGGCCAGGCTTCTACGGCCCCACCCTCGCCAGTCAGGACACCGAGTGGCATAGTACAAGAGCCATTGGGGGTGCTGGGGGCAGAGGCGGCCCCCGATCCACCCATTCCCGTTTACGTGACGGAAGAAATGCTAGCAGCCACCATGTGTGGGCTAGAGAAAAGGTTAACTGCGTTGTTTTCCCGTCCTTGCCCAAGTAGCAAGCGGGCTAGATCCCCCTCACCCAGTGTGGGGTTTTCAGATGCGGAGGTCTCCTCTTCAGAGGAACGGGACCCACAAGGGGATCAGGCAGACCCAAGTCCCGACGGTTCAGACAGGGAAAATTCCACTATAGATGAATATTTTTCGGCCTCTCAAGCGGAGGGCCTGTGGATCCAGTCTTTGACAGATATGGTTCGCACTGCCTTTAAACTTCCAGTGCCAGAACTAGTAGCCCCGGAGGTATCCTCATTGGGTTCTTTAAAGGCTCCATTAACTTGTGCATCTTTTCCAATGCACCCCCTTCTGCGGAACGTGATTTACCAGGATTGGGCTAGACCTGATAGAATCTTTGTCCCTCCTAAAAGATTCTCTATTCTCTACCCTATGGAAGAGGAATATGTGAAGAAATGGGCTCTCCCTACAGTGGACGCAGCCATTTCCTGCGTGAATAAATCCCTGACTTGTCCGGTTGAAAATGTCCATATGTTCAAGGATCCGGTTGACAAGAAATTCGAGACTCTACTGAAAGCAGCTTTCACCTCAGTAGGTGCCATGGTTCAGCCAGCAGTAGCAGCCATTGGTGTTTGTCAGGCCTTGAAGGATCAGGCAAAACATATATTAAAGGACATGCCGGCTCAGCATACTCATGAATTAGCAGAATTCCCTAGGGCTCTCTGCTTTGCAATAGATGCTATTAAGGACTCCATCCAACAGGCATCCCGTTCATCTCTACTGATGGTTCACATGCGTCGTCTTTTGTGGCTAAAGAACTGGTCAGCAGAGGCACCCTGCAAAAAGCTTTTAGCAGGGTTTCCCTTTCATGGGGGAAGACTATTCGGGGAAGACCTAGATAAATATATCCACACCATATCAAGTGGAAAAAGTACTTCCTTACCGGTCAAGAAAAGACCGCGTGGGCCCACGTTTAAACGACAGGCCATTGTAGGCTCGGCCCCTTCGACTTCTCGTCAGTATCGACGGCCTCCCGGGCGTTCAGCAGTTAATAGTCGCCCACAGGGACAAGCCGCGGCAAACAAGAGGCCCTGGTCTCGCAAGCCGGCTAAACCAGTCATCAAGTCAGATTCATGAAGGGGCGCCCCCACTCTCTTGGGTGGGGGGGAGGCTTCAGTTTTTCTCCGAAGTCTGGAAGGCCAGAATTCCCGACGCTTGGGTTCGGTCCGTAGTAGCCTCAGGCTACAAACTAGAGTTTCGAGAAATCCCCCCTCCTCATTTTCAGGGGTCAAGTCTTCCAAGCGACCCGTTAAAGAGGGCCTCTCTCGTAAAGGCGTTGGATCGCCTCTTGCTCCAAGGAGTAATTGTAGAAGTACCAACCCAAGAAAAGGGTCTGGGATTCTACTCCAACCTTTTTGTTATACCAAAACCCAATGGCGACGTCAGGCCTATATTAGACCTCAAACGCCTAAATCGCTTTCTAAGGATTCAGACCTTTCGTATGGACTCCATACGTTCAGTGACAGCCAGCCTGCATCAGGGCGACTTCCTAGCATCTATAGACATAAAGGATGCATATCTGCATGTGCCGATTTACCCAGCACATCACAAGTTTCTTCGTTTTACGATAAATCAAAGTCATTACCAGTTCGTAGCCCTCCCTTTCGGGTTGGCAACAGCTCCACGGGTATTCACAAATGTGTTAGCCCCGGTGCTAGCCGTCCTAAGGACAGAAGGCATCTTGGTCCTAGCATACCTGGACGATCTCCTGGTTATCGACAGTTCAGCTTCCAACCTCAATCATGCAGTAGTCCGCACAGTGCGGCATCTAGAAGAGTTCGGGTGGATTGTGAACCAAGAAAAATCAAGGTTGCAACCCACAAGACAGTTGGAATATCTAGGCTTTCGGTTAGATACAGAATGCCAGAGGGTATTTTTACCTCAAAAGAAGATCAGGTCGTTGATTCAAACGATTCAAATAGTCTTAGGCAAAAAGAAGCCGACTATTCGCCTATGCATGCGACTGCTGGGAAAGATGGTGGCCGCCTTCGAAGCAGCGCCCTATGCCCAGATCCATACCAGAATTCTGCAAGCAGCTATTCTCTCTGCTTGGAACAAGTCCATACAGGCATTAGACCGTCCATTAGTTCTTTCCCCAGGAGTCAGGCACAGCCTGTACTGGTGGCTGATCCCTCAAAAATTATCAAAAGGGAAAACCTTTTGCCCCATCTCGTGGAAAATAGTAACCACAGATGCCAGCCTAACAGGTTGGGGGGCAATCTTAGGAAAACGGACCCAGCAGGGACAGTGGTCAGAGGCAGAAAGTCTGCTTCCCATCAATGTCCTAGAGATCAGAGCTGCTCGGTTGGCCCTGGTCGCCTGGACTCTTCCCCTGCAGGGTCTGCCAGTAAGGATACAGTCCGACAATGCCACGGCGGCGGCATACATAAACCACCAGGGGGGCACAAGGAGCCTGGCGGCTCAAAGGGAAGTAAACCTGAATTTTTCATGGGCCGAAGCCCATGTACCCTGCATCTCAGCAGTGTTCATCCCAGGGATAGACAATTCTCAAGCAGATTTTTTGAGTCGTCAACAGTTACTCCCGGGAGAGTGGTCTCTTCACCCCCAGGTATTCCAAGAGATTTGCCAAAGATTCGGAGTTCCCGATGTGGACATCATGGCAACAAGATTCAACAAGAAATTGGACAAATTCGTATCCCGAGCCAGGGACCCCTCGGCCTACGGGACCGATGCGTTGGTTTGCCCCTGGCACCAGTTTTCTCTCCTGTATGCGTTCCCTCCACTACAGATGATTCCCCGCCTTCTACGAAGGATCAGGGTGGAGCGCAGGCCGGTGATCCTGGTGGCCCCAGCCTGGCCCAGAAGGGCTTGGTACGCACTCATCGTGAGGATGTCAGTAAGGGCACCGTGGCCACTCCCCCTGCGCCCAGATCTGCTGTCTCAGGGCCCGATCTACCACCCTGCTTCACAGCAGCTAAATTTGATGGCTTGGCGGCTGAATCTCTAATTCTTAAGGGCAGAGGCCTCTCTGCCCAAGTCATATCTATTACAGAGTCTGGAGAACCTATATGGAGTGGTGCGAGTCTCAAGGAGGGCATCCTCGCAAGTTTTTTATTGACAGGATCTTGCGATTCCTCCAGGTTGGCGTTGACAAGGGGTTAGCTCTTAGTACTCTAAAGGGGCAGGTGTCTGCCTTATCGATATGGTTTCAAAGGCCTTTGGCCACACATTCGCTTGTGAAAACCTTTTTGCAGGGGGTCTTGCATGTAAATCCCCCTATTAGAGCTCCCCTCTGCCCCTGGAATTTAAATCTGGTCTTGTCAGCTTTACAAAAGCAGCCGTTTGAACCTCTGACAGAAATCCCTCTTGTGCTGCTAACCCGAAAGTTGGTTTTCTTGGTGGCTATGGCTTCGGCCAGAATGGTCTCCGAGCTGGCAGCCTTGTCTTGCAGGGAACCGTACCTGATTCTGCATAAGGACAGAGTGGTTCTGCGGCCTCAGCCTTCTTTCCTTCCTAAGGTCATATCCAGTTTTCACTTGAATCAGGACCTAGTCCTACCATCCTTCTTTCCTACTCCCCAGTCCAGAGAGGAAAGACTGCTTCATACTTTGGACGTGGTTCGAGCCATGAGGGTCTATCTCAAGGCTACAGAAAAGATTCGGAAAACAGATGTGCTTTTCGTTCTCCCGGATGGCCCCAAGAAGGGTCAGCCGGCTGCCAAGTCTTCCTTGGCTACGTGGATTAAGCAGCTGATTTTTCAGGCCTATGGTCTGAAGCGCGTTCCACCGCCCTTATCAGTTAAGGCCCATTCTACGAGGGCCATGAGTGCCTCTTGGGCGGCACACCATCAGATCTCTATGGCACAGGTTTGCAAGGTGGCAACCTGGTCTTCCGTACATACGTTTACTAAATTTTATAAGTTGGACGTCACAAAGGCTGCGGACGCAGCATTTGGGCAGGCGGTCCTACGGGCAGCAGTATAGAATCCTCTGGCCCGGTTCACGCCCCTTTTTTTCTGTTGGTGGAGCTATTTTACCTCCTGATATATTTTCTGTTTGGCTATTTTTGGCCTTACGGTCTCCCTCCCTTCATGGAGCATTGCTTTGGGACATCCCATATGTAATGACTATGCGCTCTGTGTCCCGTGATGTACGATCAAGAAAAAGGGATTTTTAATAACAGCTTACCTGTAAAATCCTTTTCTTGGAGTACATCACGGGACACAGAGCTCCCACCCCTCTTTTTGGGGAACATTGTGTAACCTCAGAGAAATTGCTTGCTACAAAACTAAAGCACTCTCAGTGGGAGGGGGTTATATAGGGAGGAACTTCCTGTGAAGTTGATTACACCAGTGTCCACACCTGAAGGTACCCATATAACCCATATGTAATGACTATGCGCTCTGTGTCCCGTGATGTACTCCAAGAAAAGGATTTTACAGGTAAGCTGTTATTAAAAATCCCTTTTTTTCTTTTTTTTTGTTAGAAGCACATGATTAGCGCTGGAGGCTCTAATTGGCTTTAAAAAAGGGTGGGCTCGGGGCACAGAGCACTGCGCCTGGATCCCACCCAGTTGTGGGTTTCTCCATCCATTCAATCAGGAAGCGGGTCCTAAGACCTGATTGGCCATAAATCCTTAGATCTGATTGACTGCGAGTCTTAAGTCCTGATTGGCTGGGAGGAGAAGTGATCGCTGGGACTCGGGAGGAGATGCAGGGGGATGCCGCCAAAGCCTGAATGGGGTTAGTGCTGGGGACTGGCGGGCTACCGGCGAGCGATGTTGCAATCGAGCGACGAGGGGGGGGGATTGATCGAGTGAGCGAGCCTAGGGGGGTGGAAGTGGGGGTTGGTTGGCTGCCCCCCCAATGAAAACTGAGCACCAGCCACCACTGGATATACATAACATGTTTAAAAAAGGAGGATGGCATTACCCTACCCCACATCGCACATTTTTAATTTCCGACAACAAATGGTGGCTATGCATGCTCACAAATGTGTTATATCGGATCATCAGATTGTGTGTAAACAAATCTGTCGGCCTAAAATCCAAAGTACTAACACGTATGCTCCGAACCAATGCTAAACATCAGAAACTAATAGCAGAAGTTGCCCAAAGGGTGGCAGCTGAAAAACCATGTGGTTTGGTGAATGTTGGCTGAAAATGTTCTGCCGTGTGTATGCAGAACAAGTTCACGTCCAACACCCCTTCGTACAAAAATCTACAGAAACGTCTGATGGAAGTCCGATCGTGTATACAAGGCTTTAGAGCCAATGTGGGACAGCTGCAGAATTTGAAGGTTTATTTTTTAGAGGCCCCAAATTTCTCCATTAAAGTAGAACTAAAGGAAAATATTGTTTTTTCATTTCGGATAGAGCAGAGGAGGGTTATATCCCCAGCCGCATCTTTTTTCGCCAGCTGTGTCCCATTGCGGAGATTTCCCTTCACTTCCTGTCCCATAGCCAGACAGGTAGTAAGAGGAAATTTCTGCAAACTAAGGGAATTCCTTGGGGACCCCCAGGTCACCAGAACTAGTGCCCCCATTGGAAGATTTCCCCTCTATTACTTTTCTGGGGATAAGCCAAAATGTGGGATTCTCTTATACTTTCAATAATAACAGTAAACAGGATAAATAGAGGGGTGGATCTTCATAACGGGGGCACAGACAGCAATAAAAATTGAAAGGTGTGCTAATCCTTCTGCACTCCATCCAAAACTGAAAAAATGAAGATAATGAAAAATAAGGCATCTCTTGATTCAATCATCCCTAATCATAACCTTTGACTTAACCCTAACATTTATCCTAAACTAAACCTCACGCTTAACCACTTTATACACGCACTGTGGACGTCTTTCCCAACTGCCAGGAGGACGTCCTTCTATTTACATTCCGTGCGCGCGTAGCCAAGGGCGCGCAGCAGGGAAAAACTGTTCCTGGCAACTGTCACGTGATGCCAAAGCGCGTGCCTGGCGGCCGCAATGTCCTCCAGATGCCCGCGATCGGCAGTGACAGAGCAAGGATGTGGAGCTCTGTGTGTAAAGGGAGAGAGGAGACCAATGCTGTGTCCCTTGTACATAGGAACACAGATCGGTCACCTCCCCCAGTCAGTCCCCTCCCCCACAGTAAGAATCACTCCCAGGGAATACATTTAACTCCTTCCTCGCCCCCTAGTGTTAACCCCTTCCCTGCCAGTCACATTTATACAGTAATAGTGCATATTTATAGCACTGTTCGCTGTATAAATGTGAATGGTCCCAAAATAGTGTCAAAAGTGTCCGATATGTCCGCCACAATATCGCAGGCCAGACAAAAATCGCAGATTGCCGCCATTACTAGTAAAAAAATTAAAAAAATCCTAAATCTATCAACTATTTTGTAGGTGCTATAACTTTTGCGCAAACCAATCAATATATGCTTATTGTGATTTTTTTTTTACAAAAAATATGTAGAAGAATACGTATTGGCCTAAACTGAGGAAAAAAATCTTAAAAAAAAAATTGGGATATTATTATAACAAAAAGTAAGAAAATATTGTGTTTTTTTCAAAATGTTCTGTCTTTTTTTGTTTATAACGCAAAAAATAAAAACCACAGAGATAATCAAATACTACCAAAAGAAAGCTCTATTTGTGGGGAAAAAAATGATAAAAATATAATTTGGGTACAGTGTTGTATGACTGCGCAATTGTCATTCAAAATGCGTCAGGGCTCAAAGCTGAAAATTGGTCTGGGTGGGAAGGGGGTTTAAGTGGCTAGTAAGCAAGTGGTTAAAGTATCACTTACCCTTTCACACTGGAAACGTCTATAGCGGAGGAGCGTTAAAATAGCGGTAAAACACTGCTATTTTACCATGATTTTACCGCGTTTTACCGCGTTTTCAATTCATTTCAATGGAGAGGGGAGTTTTTGGAGCATTTTTATGATTGTTTTAATAGCGCTATTTTTACTGCGAAAACATGGCAAAAACGCAGCAGTGTGAAAGGGCTCTAAACATCAACATACACCTGGGACCTAACTATAATTAATCTCAACCCACAGCACTTGAATTTAATGTACTATTAAAGGCTGCCTTATGGGACTCTAAACAGTATTCAAATCCAATTATTTTAGCCTTCTAAAAAATATAAATTTTCCCAGGCATTTGGGAGGTGCCACTTGTGTTTTGAAAGGGTAGCTCCACTTTCGTGAGGGAAAAAAATGCAAATGAAGAAAAAATAATAAAGGGTATACAATAGCGACGCAAGTCATATTGTAATTGAATATTATTAAAAATTAGCTTTCCTTTTCCCTCTGCAGTTCTGTAATTTTCGGAAAATGCAATGCAATATGGCTACCTGGAGGCGTTCTGTATGCAGAATTTGTACAGAACACCCCCCAGAAACATAATTTACTGTTTGTGTGATTGGCTCACCAATTTCCCAGAAGTCTGCACTAAGATACAAGTTAGATTTCAGGCATCCTCTGCAACAAAAATGTAATTTTTGGTGAAATACTTCCAATAGGAGATCACATCTAAAGGGATGCAGGCTCTGCAGCTTTTCTCAGAGCCCTGCAGGTGCACAGCTGATTGATAATTATGAAACCACTCAATGTTTGGTAAAATCCCTTTAATGTACATAGATCACCCAGAAGGGAATGTTTTTTTTTTCAACAAAAGTGGAGCATCCAAAATGCTCATAAATGCTATATGCGCATTAATGAGGAATAAAGACTGGTTTAAAATTTAACAGCTGTGTGAAGCCAGGAAGGCTATGACCAGCGGCGGCTCATCCATAGAGAGAGCACAGGCGCATCCATGCATCTGGCTCCCTGATCTACATACCAAGGCACCAAACTATTCATTCCAGGAGGGGAGTGTTTTTTAAAGCACCTGATTAGAGCAAGAGGCTCTGATAGGCTTCAGAAAAGGGTGGGCTCGGGGCACAGAGCACTGCGCCACCCAATCCCACCCAGTTGTGTGACGATAGCGAATACATTTTCACTATTTTTACACTAAAGTTCCTCGCCGCCAATCAAGAGGCAGTTCATGAGACCTGTTTCCCGATTGGTCAAATCGTCAGGCGATCCTATTGGATGTCTACCGTTTAGATGGAACAGAAAGGTGACACGCGGTGGAGGAAGCCGCGGGAGGAGAGGACATTACAGCCCACCAGCTCTAGATCGGGTAGGTGCTGACCACTGGCCGCCTGGGGAGGGGGAGGGAGGGGATTGCCAGTGCCACCCCGCTGGCCTCCCAGAGGGGAGGGGGCAGTGTCAGTGCAATGCCGCAGGCCGCCCAGGGGGTGCAGGAGTGCTGTCAGTGTCACACCACAGGCCACCCGGGGGGGGGGGGGGGGTACATAGTTACATAGTTAGCTAGGTTGAAAAAAGACACAAGTCCATCCAGTTCAACCATAAAAAAAACAAATAAAAAAACAAACAAAATAAAACACAGTACAATCCCATACACCCAACTCCATACCCATAGTTGATCCAGAGGAAGGCAAAAAAAAAACAGCAGAGCGATGATCCAATTTGCTACAGGAGGGGTGGTGTCAGTGCCATTCCACCGGCCACCCAGAGAGGGGGGTACTTGTTTGCCACCCCCCAAATGAAAAACCCACCAGCCACCATTAGCTATGACCCCCTTTTTTGCCATCTGTCTTTTTTAGGAGATTTCCTTCCACTTCTTGTCCCATTGCCATACAGAAAGTGAGAGAATCCCTGATTGTCAGCAGAACTAGTGTCCTCATTGGGAGATTTCCTCTGTATTTCTGCTCTGAAAGCGACCCAAAATATGGGGTTCTCTTTCACTGAGAATGGTGTACAGGACAAATAGAGATGGCGATTCTCGGGGGCAGAGACAACAATGAAAACCTGACATGTGTTCTAATCCCTCTCCATTCTATCCAAAACAAAAAAAAGTTTTGCCTTTAGTTATACTTTAACCCCCCAAAAAGAACATTGGCACTGCCAAGTTAAAGCAGATCTCCACCCTAAAGTGAAGTTCCGCTGATCGGAACCCTCCCCCCCTCCGGTGTCACATTTGACACATTTCAGGGGGAGGGGGTGCACCCACTTCCGGCCCGCAGTCTCGGGCAAAAGACGGGTTTTTCCCGTTGTGTGCTGGAAACTCTCGGCTCCCAGCACACAGCGGGAGCCAATCGGCGGGCTCAGCACGACTTGCGCATGCGCCGTAGGGAACCGGGCAGTGAAACCGGAGCGCTTCACTTCCTGGTTCCCTCACCGTGGATGGAGGGGGGAGCAGCAGAGAGACGAGCGAACGCTGGACTCCAGGACAGGTAAGTGTCCTAATATTAAAAGTCAGCAGCTGCAGTATTTGTAGCTGCTGGCTTTTAATATTTTTTTTTTAAGGGGCCACCCACTTTAAAGTTTTCTTTGTTTTACATACTTAGGTGTAAAATTTGTTGCCTGCTCATGTAAACTCCAATGATCACACCTGTTGCTGCACCTACACTGAAATCAGTAATTAAATGTTTCTTTTATTATGGAAAACAATACATGTGTTTTAGTGAACTGAGTCATTGAATTTTTTTTTATTATTAAATGCTATTCACAAATTCACTGAATTGTTTTCCCTATCTTGTGTACCTTAGTACAAAGGTCATTCTCTATATCGCTGATGCCCAACCTGTTGCATGCGGCCTTTTAGCAATTTTTGTGTAGCCCTTATCCGTTTAAGGACCGCCGTGTCGACAGAATGGCACGGCTGGGCAAATGGGCGTACAGGTACATCCCCTTTAATTTGCCGTTGTGTGGTCATGGACGCGCTGCCGACAGTGTGCTTGCGACCCTGTAGCGAGCTCCGTGACCGTGCCCGAGGGCCCTGCAGACTCGATGTCCGCCAGTGTCCCGCTATCGGGTCACAGAGCTGAAGAACGGGAAGATGTCAGTGTAAGCACAACATGTCACTGATCGTCTATACCCTCTCATCAGGAACAGTGATCAGTGACATGTCACTGGTAGCTCCTCCCCCTAACAGTTAGAATCACTCCCTATGACACATGGGGCATTTCCATGCATCGGATGGTGTAAACACCAAATCTAACAGTGAAATACCTCTTGATGTATACTCTTTTTTAGTCAATAACAGTCTCGCTTGTATATACGAAGCCCTCTGATGTGGCCCACGACCTCCTGCTCTCGGATGGCTGGTCGGCACGCCCAGATTGCGGATCGCTGATCCGTCATCCCAGAACATCAGTGTTGTGAATGAAGCCGGCAGTAGAGAAAGCAACTGACTTCGGAGCCCATGCTTCCTGTATAGCTTCCTATCACAGGTGGAGTGATAACAAATATGGGCATATCTGTTCTGCAGTGGTTACTGGGCTGCTTTCAAACTAACCTGCAGGTGCACCGCCTACCTCCAATCCGATCCTGGGTGGACCGAATCGAAGGGCCCATAGAGTAGAGTGGGCTGTGTCCGCCTGCTCCACTCATTGTGGCCCGCGACCGGTTACCAAGTCACTTAAGTGGCCCTCGCTCTTCAAAAGGTTGGGCATCCCTGCCATAGACACACTCCTACACTTTGCAGACAGCTTTCCAAGAAGAGTTTAAGCTGTTATATCTGCAAAGGGTGGGCCAACTCAACATTAGACCCTAAAGACTAAAACTGGAATGCCATTAAAATTCATGTGCGCTTAAAGGCAGGTGTCCCAATATTTTTGTGACATATATATATATATATATATACAGTGCAGAAAATAAGTATTTGAACACCCTGCTATTTTGCAAGTTCTCCCACTTGGAAATCATGGAGGGGTCTGAAATTGTCATCGTAGGTGCATGTCCACTGTGAGAGACATAATCAAAAAAAAAAATTCCAGAAATCACAATTTATGATTTTTTTTAACTATTTATATGTATGATACAGCTGCAAAGAAGTATTTGAACACCTGTCTATCAGCTAGAATTCTGACCCTCAAAGACCTGTTAGTCTGCCTTTAAAATGTCCACCTCCACTCCATTTATTATCCTAAATTAGATGCACCTGTTTGAGGTCATTAGCTGCATAAAGACACCTGTCCACCCCATACAATCAGTAAGAATCCAACTACTAACATGGCCAAGACCAAAGAGCTGTCCAAAGACACTAGAGACAAAATTGTACACCTCCACAAGGCAATTGCCAAGCAGCTTGGTGAAAAAAGGTCCACTGTTGGAGCAATCATTAGAAAATGGAAGAAGCTAAACATGACTCTCAATCTCCCTCGGACTGGGGCTCCATGCAAAATCTCAACTCGTGGGGTCTCAATGATCCTAAGAAAGGTGAGAAATCAGCCCAGGACTACACGGGAGGAGCTGGTCAATGACCTGAAAAGAGCTGGGACCACCGTTTCCAAGGTTACTGTTGGTAATACACTTAAGACATCATGCATGACACGGAAGGTTCCCCTGCTTAAACCAGCACATGTCAAGGCCCGTCTTAAGTTTGCCAATGACCATTTGGATGATCCAGAGGAGTCATGGGAGAAAGTCATGTGGTCAGATGAGACCAAAATATAACTTTTTGGTCATAATTCCACTAACCGTGTTTGGAGGAAGAAGAATGATGAGTACCATCCCAAGAACACCATCCCTACTGTGAAGCATGGGGGTGGTAGCATCATGCTTTGGGGGTGTTTTTCTGCACATGGGACAGGGCGACTGCACTGTATTAAGGAGAGGATGACCGGGGCTATGTATTGCGAGATTTTGGGCAACAACCTCCTTCCGTCAGTTAGAGCTTTGAAGATGGGTCGAGGCTGGGTCTTCCAACATGACAATGACCCGAAGCACACAGCCAGGATAACCAAGGAGTGGCTCTGTAAGAAGCATATCAAGGTTCTGGCGTGGCCTAGCCAGTCTCCAGACCTAAACCCAATAGAGAATCTTTGGAGGGAGCTCAAACTCCGTGTTTCTCAGCGACAGCCCAGAAACCTGACTGATCTAGAGAAGATCTGTGTGGAGGAGTGGGCCAAAATCCCTCCTCCAGTGTGTGCAAACCTGGTGAAAAACTACAAGAAACGTTTGACCTCTGTAATTGCAAACAAAGGCTACTGTACCAAATATTAACATTGATTTTCTCAGGTGTTCAAATACTTATTTGCAGCTGTATCATACAAATAAATAGTTAAAAAATCATACATTGTGATTTCTGGAATTTTTTTTTTTGATTATGTCTCTCACAGTGGACATGCACCTACGATGACAATTTCAGACCCCTCCATGATTTCCAAGTGGGAGAACTTGCAAAATAGCAGGGTGTTCAAATACTTATTTTCCGCACTGTATATATACATACACACAGAATTGCAAAAAAGTGAGTATGCCCCTCACATGTTTGTAAATATTTTATTATATGTTTTACTGCAATAACACTAAAGAAATTACACTTTGCTACAATGTAAAGTAGTGAGTGTACAGCTTGTATAACAGTGTAAATTTGCTGTCCCCTCAAAACAACTCAACACACAGCCATTGATGTCTAAACCACTGGCAAAAAAAGTGAGTATACCCCTAAGTGAAAATGTCCAAATTGGGCCCAAAGTGTCAATATTTTGTGTGGCCACCATTATTTTCCAGCACTGCCTTAACCCTCTTGGGCATGGAGTTCACCAGAGCTTCACAGGTTGCCACTGGAGTCCTCTTCCACTTCTCCATGATGACATCACCGAGCTGGTGGATGTTAGAGAGCTTGCGCTCCTTCACCTTCCATTTGAGGATGCCCCACAAATGCTCAATAGGGTTTAGGTCTGGAGACATGCTTGGCCAGTCCATCACCTTTACCCTCAGCTTCTTTAGCAAGGCAGTGTTCATCTTGGAGGTGTGTTTGGGGTCATTATCATGTTGGAATACTACCCGGGGGCCCAGTCTCTGAAGGGAGGGGATCATTCTCTGCTTCAGTATGTCACAGTACATGTTGGCATTCATGGTTCCCTCAATGATCTGTAGCTCCCCAGTTCCGGCAGCACTCATGCAGCCCCAGACCATGACACCCCCACCACCATGCTTGACTGTAGGCAAGACACACTTGTCTTTGTACTCCTCACCTGGTTGCCGCCACACACTTGACACCATCTGAACCAAATTAGTTTATCTTGGCCTCATAAGACCACAGGACATGGTTCCAGTAATCCGTGTTCTTAGTCTGCTTGTCTTCAGCAAACTGTTTGCGGTCTTTCTTGTGCATCATCTTTAGAAGAGGTTTCCTTCTGGGACAACAGCCATGCAGACCAATTTGATGCAATGTGCAGCATATGGTCTGAGCACTGACAGGCTGACCCCCCACTCCTTCAACCTCTGCAGCAATGCTGGCAGCACTCATACGTCTTTTTCCCAAAGACAACCTCTGTATATGACGCTGAGCACGTGCACTAAACTTCTTTTATTGACCATGGCAATGCCTGTTCTGAGTGGAACCCGTCCTGTAAAACCACTGTATGGTCTTGGCGACCGTGCTGCAGCTCAGTTTCAGGGTCTTGGCAATCATCTTATAGCTTAGGCCATCTTTATGTAGAGCAACAATTCTTTTTTCCAGATCCTCAGAGAGTTCTTTGCCACGAGGTGTCATGTTGAACTTCCAGTGACCAGTATGAGAGCGATACCACCAAATTTAACACACCTGAGACCTAACGAGTCACATGACACCATAGAGGGAAAATGACAAATTGGACCCAATTTGTTGACAGTGATTTAGACATTAATGGCTGTGTGTTGTTATTTTGAGGGGACAGCAAATTTACACTGTTATACAAGCTGTACACTCACTACACAACATTGTAGCAAAGTGTAATTTCTTCAGTTTTGTCACATGAAAAGATATAATAAAATATTTACAAAAATGTGAGGGGTGGACTCACTTTTGTAAGATAATGTACATGGTACAGCAGACGCATATCAGGAATATGAAATGTTGGGTTTACTTATTCCTTAATAAAAATATATACAATTAAAGAGAGGGAAGGAAGAGGAGGCAGGGTAAAAATACATTAAATTTAGAGTATAGGTCCATTTTAAAGCGGAGTTTCACCCAAAAGTGGAACTTGCGCTTAATCCACTCCTCACCCCCTTACATGCCACATTTGCCATGTCAATTTTTTTTGGGGGGAGTGGGGGCTTCAGGAGGAGTGGGACATCCTGTCCCACTTCCTCCTTCCGCCCAGGGGCCGCTAAGGCGATACTTCATATGGCCTTTTGGCGGCCCCTCCCTGTAAGCGATCTCCTGACCAATCACAGTGCGCAGCCCACACTAACAATGAGGACGCTGGTCAGAGAGGGGGGGGAAAGGAGCGAAGCTCCGGCCGGGGGGTCACTGGATGGTGGAGCAGGTGAGTGCATGTGTATTAAAAGTCAGCAGCTACAAAAAGTGTAGCTGCTGGCTTTTAATAAACATTAAAAACGCCTGGAACTCCCCTTTAAGTAGGTTGTTTGCTGTTTGTAGAACAAGCTTATTTTGCAACAAGGGTGACTGGACTATTAATATATGCTGAGGATAAAGATTTGCTGTTCATTAGTGTTGGCACTATCTGTGCTCAGTCTGGTCTGGTGACTTTTTTTACACTTGTGTTCACATGTGTAAGAATCTATTACGTCCTGTCCATCAAACTTGGTTGAGTAACAATGTATTCACATAATAAGGTTTATATTGTTGAGATGATATTTGATTGTTTTATTGCTGCAAGGTTTGGCAGAATCATCAGGGATGACACTGGGGAACAGAACAAAACTTAAAGTGATCCAACCAGTGACAGATCCAGAAGTCAGGAAAAGGTGCTGGAAATAGGACTCCACGGAGCTGCACTGGACAGGATGTCACATATCGAGAAGGACTAGTACAGATGGGCCTGGAGGGCAGAGCGTTGGGGCCAATAAGGTAATTGGTAACATCTGGAGAAATACTGGAAACAGGTGCATCAAATAGCCACAGAGCTCTACGACCTGCAATGTGCACAAATGCTGAGTCACAAAACCATCATCTGTGAGAATTTTAAGTCTCAGCTGGCAGTCCAAGAAACCAACAGTTTCCAACCCTATCGTGTCTGGGACCATTTAGAAGCTGATCAGACGATGCTACTACAGCGTATCTACTCACCAGCCAATTTAAAAGGAAATCTGATGGCAATATTGGAGCTGCTGCTGCTAATTTGTGCTTAAAGGGTTGCTCTATTCTTGTCTTTCTCATCTAATAACTCACTAGCCTGGAAATAAGCATGCAACCAGTGAAATCTAAAAGGTCTGATAATGGTGGAAGATTCTAAATGAGAATGAGAGCTCTAGAAACCACAGCCTTATAGAACTTTAGATCTCTTATTTCTATTATTTATTAGACAGCAGCGATTAATAATCGATTGTAGCGCTTGGTTACTTTCAAGTACCGGTGCTTTGTTAAATTTAGAGGGGGATCAGAGAGTTAGTTGGCTCTGATCCAGTTAATCTGTTCAAATTGGGTCTCTGTCTCAGCTTGGCTGTGCTGTGGGCTTATTCTGTTGTTCCTGGGGTGCTGTTCCCACCCCACGACGATAGGTGGCAGCAGTGGAGTCAAGGTGTGGGTGCTTTTCCCCAGCAGCAGATCAGGAGGGTTTCTCCTCACTGTGCATGCCGGGGGAGGGTATTTATGAGACAGACGCCATTGGTTCTGGGTTCCTCGAGTGCGCCACCCACCTTTAGGGTGACTGCATCATGGCGCCCCGGCGAAATGGCCTTTCTGGCCGAGATGCACATGCAATGCGGTTCCGGAACCATGTTGTTCCTGAACATTTAAAGCTGTGGCGGGGCCCCAGTAATCGACTGGGTCCCCAATCTTGAGAAGATCCCAAGTGTGGTCCCAGTAAGAGGAAGCGGTTCGGTAGTGAGTCCATCTGAGGAGAGCCTGGCAATCCAATAGGGTCTTGACAATCCACCGGGGGTCAAGGGAACCGATTACTGAAAGGATGGACGTTGGTCACCTGTTAGTCGGTAACCTGCAAACTACCTGAAGGAGATCCAGGCCAAAGTCTGTTAAGGAGAGTTATCTCCGCTATCTCAATTCTAAGGAGGGTCTGTGGCAGAGTTTTTTCCTCTAATTTCCGAGTGATATTCTGGCTGACAGGTCAGTGAGAGAGGCCTGTCCAGGTGCGCTACACCCTCTCCGGCTGGAGTGGTGAAGAAGACTAAGGGCCAGATTCTCATACAAATTCGCCGGCGTAGCGTAAGCTATTTACACTACGCCGCCGCAACGTAACAGAGCAAGTGCCGTATTCTCCATGCACTTGCTCCGTAGTTTGCGGAGGCGTAGAGCAAATCGCCCAGCGTAAGCCCGCGTAATTCAAAGGGGGTGGCTTGTATTTAAATTAAGCGCGCCCCCGCGTCGAACGAACTGCGCATGCGCCATCCGGGAAAAAGCCCAGTGCGCATGCTCCAGCTCACGTCAGAAAGCGTTGTGGAAACCGACGTCAAAACGACGTGATCGACACTACGCAATGCCCTATTCGCGAACGAGTTAGTAAAACGACAGAAAAAGCCAACGCTGACCCGACACCATACTTAACATGGCATCCGACAGCATCAGACGTTACTTCGTAAGGTGACCCCTCATAGAAGCAGGGGTAACCTTACGCGAACGAAAACGACGTACGCGACGACGGGGCGGCGTAAAAGCGTTCGGGAATCGGCGTAGTAGCCTCATTTGCATAGGCTAATGAGAAAACAACGTAAAGGCCACCTAGTGGCCGGAGTTGTCATTACAACTACGATCCGCAAGTGTAATGGTATTACACTTGTCGGATCTTCAGGCGTATCTATGCCAAAGTGATTCTAGGAATCACTCGCATAGATACGAGGCAAAAAAAACGGCGATACGACGGGGTATCTGAGATACTCCGTCGTAGCGCCGCTGAGAATCTGGCCCTAAGTGTTGTTGGAAGCAGGACTGTTTCCCTAATGCTACGCCTGAATCTGCTATTTTTCCTTCTACTTTAACTCTTCTATTACCACAAAGTTTTATTGTTTTTACCCGGCTGGGTAATAAAGAGCACAGAAAAAGACACCCGTCGTGGGCATTCTGTTACTGCTACAT
Source organism: Rana kukunoris (assembly GCA_029574335.1). NCBI lineage: Eukaryota > Metazoa > Chordata > Amphibia > Anura > Ranidae > Rana > Rana kukunoris. Next base: position 39,946,780 of record CM056051.1, read on the forward strand.
CCACCATATATTACTAGATGGCGAAGGAGCCATGAGGTAACATGCCACCCAAAACAAATCAGCAGCTCCTTCGGGGGTAGTGCTACAATATATAGGCTCATTATAAATAAGGATTATCATAATGATTATATATTTGTAGCGCTACCCCCGCACGAGCCGCTGGTTAAATACTGGGATTGGCACGCCAAGTAACCCTGGTGATGTCTAGGGGTGAAATGCCAGTGGTGGAGCAATGAGCGAATGTCCAGACAGTCAATAAAGTTTCCTTCAATGCCTTTTTTATTTTGCAGCCAACAAGGCAAACATCATCTTCAGTTTAAGGAAAGGAAAGTTGATGAAGGAAGGATAAGAGAACCTTGTGGTATCGGGCCTGGATGTGAACAGGGCATGCCTGCCCTTGACAATAGCAATAGTGTGGAGTGGAGTGTGTAAAGTGTCCACGGGCAGGTTCCCCACACTAACCTGGCGGCCGAGGTGTCACTTCGGATTGCTGGGAGAAACAGGTCTCACTATCTCAGACCTGGCTCTAAGGCCCTTGTAACCGGCCAATTTCTTCAGTAAGTTGGATGGGTGAACGGAGTGAATCCTCCCAGTAAATTTCCTTTAGCATAGGTCACCGGGTGATAGCAAAGTGTACCTGTCAGCATGCCGGTCACCAGATCCCCGATTGGTTTCGTTCAAGACCTGTTGGACAACCTGCCTCCTGTTCTCCTCAAGCCGATCCCCCAATCGTACGGCACTCAGCCTGGGATCTCCTCAAAAGAACTGGGAACCCAGTAGAGTACTAGGGTCCCCTCTGACATCTGGTTGAGGTCCAGCATAGCCTGTGGAATTGGCCAGGTGGGCCACGCTGGCGGGGTCCATGGATGCGCGCACCCTGAAGGTGGATGCCGCATCTGGAACCGGGACCCCGCAGAACTGCCTGAGCACATGACACCTGTCACAGATATATCCCTCCCCAGCATGCCCTGCAAGGGAAAACTCCTCCAATTGGCTGCTGGGGAAAGCTTGCTCTGTCAGAACCCCCTCTGTTGTCAACTGCTGACCAGGGATGATACCACATCCCTAGAGTGCAGACTGACCCAGAGGACACTTCTGAAATAACAGGGGTCACCATCTAACAATTGTGTGAATGGGAGCAAGGTAACTCTCCAATTCTTGCTAAATTTAGACTAGTACCCGCACTGAAAGTAAAGGGGGCGCTACATATTATATTTTTAGGCTTCACTAGGCACTAGTTAAACAATACATATAATTTTAAATGTGTGTCAAGGATCAAACACAGCCAAGAGCATAACATTTCTTTAAAAAAAGAACCAAGTTCACCAATGTTCAGAGAAAGAGAACAGTGCTAACAAGTGGGCCATCACAATCTACCCATAACAGACATATGATCTGGAGACTTTTTCTGATAATCCTGCATATATAGGATTATTATTTTTAGAATAAGACACTCAAGTCTTGCATTGTTCCTCACACGGAAGAATGGAGATTTAAAAGCATCTGACACCTTTTTCCTTAATGTTAAACTTCAAGCACCACCCAATGGTTGAGCAAAGAGATTGCTTTGTATGAGTTATATCTTCCAACAGTCAAGCCTACAACCTGATGAACTTTTTTGATAGCCCTGCATATATAAAATATACATTGTTGTAGATGTGCAGGGACAATAAGGTATTTACCTTTTCCTTTGTTCCTCATATGGAAAAGTAAGGATTTAAAGGCATCTGACACTTGAATGTTAAACTTCCATCACAACGGAAGAGCAAGGTATGTCCTCCAACAGTCATGTGCTGGCTTTTATTAACGTTTTGTTAGCTGTAGGTTGTCCAATGACAATGTTTCTACAAAGTTCAGTTTTAGTAAGCTAGATATCTTCCACTTATGAAGCTGCATTACTAAATCTTATGGACACTCATAGTATAGTGTTATGCCCTGTACACACAATCGGTCCATCCGATGAGAACGGTCTGATGGACCGTTTTCATCGGGTTAACCGATGAAGCTGACTGATGGTCAGTCGTGCCTACACACCATCGGTTAAAAAAACGATTGCGTCAGAACACGGTAACGTAAAACACAAGGACGTGCTGAAAAAAATTAAGTTCAATGTTTCCAAGCATGCGTCAACTTGATTCTGAGCATGCGTGGATTTTTAACCGATGGTCGTGCTTACTAACGATCGTTTTTTTTTCTATCGGTTAGGAATCAATCGGTTAAATTTAAAACAAGTTGGCTTTTTTTAACCGATGGTTAAATAACAGATGTCACCCACACACGATCGGTTTGGACCGTTGTTTCCTACATATCATTATTGTAAGCTCTAAGACAAGGAGGTTCTTTTGTGGAAAACTGGAGTGACCTCTTGCACCATGTTCCACATACAGTGCCGGGACAGACTCACCGGTGCCCAGGACAAAAATACGCAACTGCCTCACCCCCACCGCTAGCGCATGATGTAGGTGCATGTACCACCCTGTCTACTGTACCCCCCCCCCCAAACTTGAGGGTGCTGCACCTGGGGTAGCTGCCCCTCCTGCCTCCCCTACCTTGTCCCGACCCTGTCCAGATCCCATGATGTTGTGTAGAAGCATTCGATTACTTGAGGGGTGTCAAACTCAATTTTTTCGTGGGCTGCATCGGCATTATGATTGCCCTGAAAAGGGCCGGTTGTATCAGTAAGATTAGATTTCCAGCGCATCCCCTCCCCTTACATTAGATGTCAAGAGGCACCCCACCATCAGAAGTTGGGTCCCCCACCGTCCCTTACATCATAGTGCACCCCCCTTACCGTATGCTGCTGCTGGGAAGAAGCTGGATGCATTGCTTGAAAGCAGAAAGTACAGGGTCTGGAGGAGGACCAGCGGAGGGCTGGAGCTCTCCTGCAGCTGCAGGAGAGGTGCAAGGACCACATGAAATGGTCTGGAGGGCCGAATTTGGCCGGCGGGCCTTGTGTTTGACACATGTGGATTATTTGTACAGATTCTGCCTCATGTACACTTAGGCTGCATTCACACCTTTGCGTAGGCGATTTTCGGTGTTTTGTCCCGCGAAATGCGGCGACAAATTGCTGCATTTTGTACCGCAAATTGTGGCGACAAAACACGTAGTTTTTAACCGCGTTATTTTTACAGTCATTGTCGGCTATGCCGAACGCCGAAGCTGTCCGATACGTGCGTCGAAAAAGGGTCCGGGACTTGTTTGAAATTCGACGTTATATATGCAGTGCTATCAAAAAAGTTCATCAGGTTGTAGGCTTGACTGTTGGAAGATATAACTCATACAACTCAATCTCTTTGCTCAACCATTGGGTGGTGCTTGAAGTTTAACATTAAGAAAACAGGTGTCAGATGCTTTCAAATCTCCATTCTTCCGTGTGAGGAACAATGCAAGACTTGAGTGTCTTATTCTAAAAATAATAATCCTATATATGCAGGATTATCAGAAAAAGTCTCCAGATCATATGTCTGTTATGGGTAGATTGTGATGGCCCAATTGTTAGCACTGTTCTCTTTCTCTGAACATTGGTGAACTTTTCTTTTCTTAAAGAAATGTTATGCTCTTGGCTGTGTTTGATCCTTGACACACATTTAAAATTATATGTATTGTTTAACTAGTGCCTAGTGAAGCCTAGAAATATAATATGTAGTGCCCCCTTTACTTTCAGTGCGGGTACTAGTCTAAATTTAGCAAGAATTGGAGAGTTACCTTGCTCCCATTCACACAATTGTTCAGGATGGTGACCCCTGTTATTTTAGAAGTGTTCTCCGGGCCAGTCTGCACCGCTAGCGCATGATGTAGGTGCATGTACCACCCTGTCTACTGTACCCCCCCCAAACTTGAGGGTGCTGCACCTGGGGTAGCTGCCCTTCCTGCCTCCCCTACCTTGTCCCGACCCTGTCCAGATCCCATGATGTTGTGTAGAAGCATTCGATTACTTGAGGGGTGTCAAACTCAATTTTTTCGTGGGCTGCATCAGCATTATGATTGCCCTGAAAAGGGCCGGTTGTATCAGTAAGATTAGATTTCCAGCGCATCCCCTCCCCTTACATTAGATGTCAAGAGCCACCCCACCATCAGAAGTTGGGTCCCCCACCGTCCCTTACATCATAGTGCACCCCCCTTACCTTATGCTGCTGCCGGGAAGAAGCTGGATGCATTGCTTGAAAGCAGAAAGTACAGGGTCTGGAGGAGGACCAGAGGAGGGCAGCTGCAGGAGAGGTGAAAAGACCACATGACATGGTCTGGAGGGCCGAATTTGGCCCGCGGGCCTTGTGTTTGACACATGTGGATTATTTGTACAGATTATGCCTCATGTACACTAACATAGAGATGAGGAATTGCTTATTTGGGTTTTTGGTAATTATTGTAAGAATGGCTATCATCGAAACTTTTTGATAAGAAATGTTTTTTATTTCTCAGAGGAAGAATTACATTTCACAGTGATTACTGGAATTAGGCAAACTGATTTGCTTAGTATTGTCTAATATGTAAAGAATAATATTTCAGTTAGCATGTTCTTATCTTTAGCAGATACTATTTCTTGTGATAGGACATCTGCTTTTTATCTTCTCAACTGTCTTGTAGATTATATTTCTTGGGATATTAAGTCACGAAAGACTTATGTTCACCTTCGTGAAATGCTGCCTTTCCAGTCTGCGTCCTTTCTGTTTTACTTCTTTCCCAGTGTATTAAAATACTGGATGATGTGGTAGTCTGATCACAATATTAGATCTACAATGAATGGTTTATACCAAGCCCTAACCCAGTGATGGCGAACCTTGGCACCCCAGATGTTTTGGAACTACATTTCCCATGATGCTCATGCACTCTGCAGTGTAGCTGAGCATCATGGGAAATGTAGTTTCAGAGCATCTGGGGTGCCAAGGTTCGCCATCACTGCCCTAACCCAAGACCCCTCTCAAAACATATACCGTATTTATAGGCGTATAACGCGCATCGGCGTATAACGCGCACCCCAATTTTAAGAGCGAATTTTTTTTTTAAATAAACAACTTTGAAGAAGCAATCTAAGGCTGCGTACACATGATCGTTTTTTGTCCGATGAAACTGGCCTTAAGGCCAGTTTCATTGGTCCAAACCGAGCGTGTTTACGGCCCATCGAACCGTCGTCCGTCAGACCAAAGTTTTAAAACTTGCTTTAAAATAGGACCGATGGACGCCTGACCATCGCACCAAACCGATGGTTAGTACGCAAAATCATCGGACCAAAAACCTGCGCATGCTCAGAATCAAGTTGACACATGCTTGGAAGCATTGAACTTTGTTTTTTCAGCACGTCGTTGTGTTCTACGTCACCGCGTTCTGACCCGATCGGATTTTGGACTGATGGTGTGTACGCACATCAGACCATCAGGCCACCTTAGCGGTGAACCGATGAAAATGATCCGTCGGACCATTCTCATCGGGTTGGACCGATCGTGTGTACGCGGCCTAAAGGATGAAAGGGTGTGTGATGATCATCATGAGTGGCTCAGTGTATGACCAAAGTAAATAAATAAGAAGTTACCAGTATAATCTATTGATAATGTAAGATGACTTAAGGTGCATAGACACCTGGAATGACAGAGCAAATTGATACGTAGGTGTGCGCAAAACCACGAGTTTAGCATTATAAGGCAAGATTAAAAAGTTTCCCGGGGGGCACAAAGTATCCAGTACAGAAGTCCTAGGATATGATTACCATTCAGTGCTAAAGTCCAAGTATCTGCCAGTGCCCCGATTCTTGGTTTCCAGCTGGGCAGAGAGGAGAAGACTACAGGGTGCCCTACGTTATAGAAAGAAGTAACACATACCTCAGAGGGAAAGGAGGGGACAAGCGCCCGCCGGGAAATCACCAAGCCGTCTCGGCTGTCACGTCACACATGCACAGTCCCGCCTCCGCCATCTGCATTGGACCATCTCCTGTGACAGACAGAACACTGGTCCAATGCTGGTGGCGGAGGCGGGACTGTGTGTGTGTGACGTGACAGCCGAGTGAGAGCCTAGAGGAGATGACGGCTCAGTGATTTCCGGTGGGCGCTCATCTCCCTCCTTCCTCTCCGAGGTATGCTATCGGCGTATATCGCGCACCCACGATTTCCCCCTGATTTTATGGGGAAAAAAGTGCGCGGTATACGCCGATAAACACGGTACTTGGAGACAAGACACTGAATCTTTCTTTTGGATTATTTCTAAAGGCTTATGACATTTGGGTGCCTTTTTAAAGTTTAAAAAAATACACTATTAGTCGCACATGTACATATACATGTGATATTTTAGATCTACTACACCATAATGCCCTGGTGCCCAACCTTCGGCCCGAAGGCCACATACAGTCTTCGCCACTTTTCTGGGACACTCAAGGCCCCTGCCGACATTTATCAGTGTTTCTCTATTGCTATAGCAGTGATTTATAGTAGTCTCATGTAATATATCCACAGTCTCTGACAACCACTTGCAGCATGACCGCAGTCTCTGACTATCACTTTTATAATGTCCGCAGTCTCTGACCATCACATTTATAATGTCCACAGTCTCTGACCATCACTTTTATAATGTCCACAGTCTCTGACCATCACTTTTATAATGTCTGCAGTCTCTGACCATCACATTTATAATGTCTGCAGTCTCTGACCATCACATTTATAATGTCTGCAGTCTCTGACCATCACATTTATAATGTTTGCAGTCTTTGACCATCACTTTTATAATGTCTGCAGTCTCTGACCATCACTTTTATAGTGTCTGCAGTCTCTAGCCATCGCTTGTATCATACCTGAAGTCTTTGACGCTGCTAATGTGAGATGTGTTCACATGTATCAAAATAAAGTAATATGTGCAAAAAATAAAATAATACATAAGTAACCTTAAAGAGCTACAACACAAAATACAAAAGTGCTAAGTGCAAATGCAAAGTGCAAATGCAAAAGTAATTATACTATAAAACAAAGTGCTAATGTGCAATAATAAATTGAGCAAAGTATCATTGACCATTGGTCGTTAAAAACAGTCGTGTGTAGGCTCCAGAGTATTTTTCTCAAAGCATGCTCAGAAGCATGAGAATGGAAATTAGCATAATCAGCCCAAAGGGTGGCACCATTCAAATGGAACCTTCCCTATTATAGTGCCATCGTACGTGCTGTACGTTACCGCGCTTTGCTCAAGCATTTTTTTGTGTGTATGCAAGTCAGGCTGGAGAGGAATCACGTCGAGGAAAAATTCATTTTTTCCCATGACATGAAAAATGGTCTTGTGTACATGGCTTTACAGTGATAACTGTGTAAACATGATAACCTTAAGGCCTCGTACACACGATCGGACATATCCGATGAAAACGGTCCGCGGACCATTTCCATCGGATATGTCCGATCGGGAGTTTGATCCAATGGCGTGTACACACCATCGGATCAAATTCCCCGCCGCCGGACGGCGCGGTGACGTGGCGGTGACGCCGCGGTGACGTTGACGCCGCCACGTCACCGCCACGTCACCGCACCAGGAAGTTAAACACTTCCGCGCATGCGCCGAATCCATTCGGCGACGGCGCAGCGGCGGTGGGGGACGACATGTCTGCTGGTAAGTGTACTAACCAGCAGGCATGTCGGGCGGACAGATTCCACCGGATAGATTTCAAAGCATGCTTTGAAATCTGTCGGGTGGAGAAATCTGTCCGCTAGCCCATACACACGAGCGGAGATGTCTGCTGAAACGGTCCATCGGACCGTTTTCAGCGGACATATCCCCTCGTGTGTACGAGGCCTAAGAGTCGGTGCACACTTCAGCGGCACGACTCCGGGGGCGGCTCTGCAAGTCGTCCTGAGGACGACTCCAGAGGCGACTTGCAAGACGACTTCTGTATAGAAGTCAATGCAAGTCGCCCTGAGCGGCCCCCGAAGTCGTACAGGGAGTAAATTTCTAAGTCGGAGCGACTTGCATCGCTCCGATTAGAATGCTCCCAATGCATTACATGGGAAGCGACCGGTCAGGCGGCTGAGCCGCCTGACGCGTCGCCTGTGTGTGAACCGGGTCTAAATGAAGTCCAAAAAGACCAATAAAAGTCTATAAGTTTGCATCAGAAAAAATTCCAATAATAAAAGTGAAATAAGTACTGCCAAAAAACATGCACGCCTTTAGGAAAAATCTTTGTGTCACCCTTGTTTTGTGACTTCTATCAGTGTCCAGCTAAGCATTTGCTAAAGCTTGTAGCAGGAGTTTTCATTCTCCTTTGACTGTCCTATGAGGCTGCATGACCCCTGAACTCTCTGTCTGGACAGTGCTGATTGGCCCTGTGCCGATCACATGCACCCTCCCCAAAAAAAAAATCTCTAGCAATGCACACCAAACTGAGCATGTGCAGAGTACCCCCAAGGTTTCGTACTATCTGGAGATGGATTGAGGACTGTGGAGGAAGGGGAGGATCAGAGAAGACAAGGTCAAACATCCTTTTTTACACAATGAGCAGGATTAACCCCTTAGGTTCCACTGTGAATATAACAAGCATGCTGATTTTACCATTGTGGGTTTAGTAACGGTTTAACCCATCATGTCTGTGCACAGTTAACCTGCCATGTCTGTGAACGTTATACATTAGCCATATTCAATTGTAAAACTATGTAAGGCTGCACATGAGACAGTCACACCAGCATCTGTGATAACTGGCTGTTGCTGCCTGTACTAATACATTGACACATTAAACAGCTGCTCTAATTGTAAGGAGAGTAGAGGATTGTGTTCAATATAAAATACATTTAATGTACTTATATCATGTATAACGTAACCTAATAGGAACACATTCAGATAAGTGTATTAATATGGGCAATACTTTTACTAATCCCTAGATAATGGAAACCCAATGACCCATAATCTGACATTCTAGAAGGCAAATAATTACTTAGTACCGCTGTTTGGCAAAGAGAAAAGTCAGAAAGCCTTTGTAGTTATGACAGAAACAACACCCTTTAATGTCAATGTACTCTTATATAATATTGAAATAGCGGGTGATGCTTTGGGGTTAATTTACTAAAGGTAACTCCACTTTGCACTACAAGTGCACTTGGAAGTGCTGTCGCTGGAGATCTGAGGGGGATCATGCAAGGAAAATAAAAAACAGCATTTTAGCTTTCACATGATTGGAGGATAAAATCAGCAGAGCTTCCCCTCATTTTAGAGCTTCCCCTAAGATTTACAGTGACTGCACTTCCAAGGGGGTTATTTACTAAAGGCAAATCCGCTCTGCACTGCAAGTGCACTTAGAAGTGCAGTTGCTATAGATCTGAGGGGAAGCTCTGAAATGAGGGGAAGCTCTGTTGATTTTATCATCCAATCATGTGCAAGCTTTCTTTTCCTAGCATGCCCTCCTCATATCTACAGTGACTGCACTTACAAGTGCACTTTCAGTGGGATGCCATTACAGTTCATGTGCATGTAAAGGCAGGCACCCCAATACTTTTGGTAATATAGGGCCAGATCCACATACCTTGGCCGCCCGCGCGGCGTGTCCCATTTACACTACGCCACTGTAAGTCACAGCAGCGTTTTCCTTATCCTCAAAGAAATGCCGCTGTAACTTACGGCGGCGTAGCGTAAATGGGCCGGCGTTCGCGGGTGTAATTCAAATTTACTAGTGGGGGGGGGGCGTGTTTTATTATAATTATGAATGACAACGCTTTTTTTAAAAGCGCCGGATTGGACGTATCCCAGTGCGCATGCGTGAAATCACGTTGCAAATAGTCAATGTAAACGACGTGAACGTAACTTACGCCCAGGCCCATTCTGGATCGGCGTACGCAAGCGACGTACAACACGACGCTGTCTTGACGTCTATACTTAACATTGGCTGTGCCTCCATATAGCAGGGGTAACTTTACGCTGGAGATACGCTTACGCAAATGACGTAAATGGAATGTGCCGGCCGCTCGTAGGTTCGTAAATTACCGTAACTCGCTCATTTGCATATGCAATGCAGAAATCCGGCAGAAGCGCCCCTAGCGTTCAGCGTAACACTACAACTAAGATACGACGGTGTAATATACTTACACCAGTCGTCTCTTAGCGTAATTGCGGCATATCTTGTTTTGTGGATACAAAACAATGATACGCCGGCGGGAAATTAGAATTATGCCGGTGTATCTGTAGATACGCCGGCGTAATTCTTTGTGGATCTGGCCCAGAGTGTCTGTTCAGAATTATGCTCACAATAGTTAAAGCTGAATTTTATTGCATGGTTACATTGGTCCAACTTGGACCAATGTAAGTAAGAATATATTATACCTGAGCGATTGCTGAGGAAGCTGCAAATCACTGAAGTAGCCGCTGCAGTCTTCTGGGTCCTGTACCAATAGACTGTCTTTCTACATAGTAACTATGGTTACTCGCTCTGCACATTTTTAAATGAATACAGGACATTCTTTGATTGGACAAGGTGGAGATTGTGACCTTACTCCTTGCCAGTATTGTTGCTTATCCACCACCTCCAATCAGACAACGCCTTGTATCCATTTAAAAATAAAATAAAATGCTTTCTGTAAATAGCAGCAGTGCCAGGCAAGAACTGGACCTGGAAGAGCACTAATGTCACCATAGTAATGGAAACTACTACAGTGATTTGCACAGGGATTGTGGTCCAAGCTGTACCACTGTAATTATTAGGGTTGTCCCGATACCACTTTTTTTAGGAATTTTTTTTCATGTACTCGCCGATACCGATAACCGATACGTTTTTAATGCCATGTGACAGTTTGACTGATGGGCACTGATAGGTGGCACCTATGGGCACCAGCACTGACAGGCGGCTGACACTGATGGGCGGCACTGACAGGTAGCACTGATAGGCGGCACTTATGGCACTGGTCCGGTCACATGCAAGGTCCCTGACACGTTGCGTCACTCCACATGACTTCATCAGAAGGCTACATCCTTGCTTCCTGCAACAAAGTCTGCACAAGCATCGATAGGAGGGACTGGGAAGACCACGTAATATTGGCATGTGACATCATCATCATCCCAGACACATCCCACAGGCCAATCCCAGAAATGCTGCTAAAATGGATTACCCCGCAGCTGCATAGACTGGGGATGCCATTATTAAAGAGGGGTACGACGACAAAATCAGAGACATTTTATTTTTCCTGTGCTCATCAACCCAAAATCGGGGCCTGCCCCTGAAAACCAAGGAGTGTAGACATATAGGTCTGCTCATATGCATTAGAGGTTTTTGAAAGCTTTGTATAACAGGTGTGTGCAGTGCGACATGATAATGTTTCAAAGGTATAAATAACCTATTGGAGGTTTGAGAGTAAATCCAGATAGCCCCCCCACTATATGCTATGATCACAATAATGCACATAATATCTCTGACTGAAATAACAATGTTGCAGAGGAATATAATTATGGGCTTCAGAGCGCCTAACATTTTTCTTGAGCAAATTTGGAAAAAGGGTGACTTAGTTATTATAAATCATCTTTAGTATGTCTACAGTGGTAATAGTCACACTTATATCATTGTAACACTTATTATACATTTAAAAAAGTATGTACAGTATGTACCATAGTTGAATACTATTACATGTACAGCACCCAGGCTGTGCCAGTACCTCCCTCCTAAGAATACCATGCTGACCTGAAGGTAGGTGCATGTGTGATGCTCAAAGTAGGTGCAGGAATCCTGGGTGTGGAGGTTTGTGGGAAACAATCATTACAATATTATAACCATCTATTTTTTGTAATTCAGTAGCATGTGGCATTAGCATTATAACCAGTGCTAAGTAGAGACGTGTTATTATATTTTAATCTTTTTTATTTAATTAGTGAATTCATTAATTTATATTGATGGGGAATTGATCCTTCCAAATATGTTGTATTGATAAGCTCAATAAATAAAGTTGTGAATTGGGGCCAAATGTTTTTTAGTTGCTTATAAAGTTACTTTTTTTCTACAGAGTGGATAATTTCCTTTTTAAAACTTCACTTTGGGGTTGATTTACTAAAAGCAAACTCACTCTGCACTTCAAGTGCACTCAGAAGTGAAGTCGCTGTAGATCTCTGTAGATCTGAGGGGAAGCTCTGACATGAGAGGAAGCTCTACTGATTTTATCATCCACTCACGTGCAAGCAAAAATACTGGGCCAGATTCATAGAGCAATTACGCCTGTCTAACTGGTGTTAGACAGGAGTAATTTCAAATTTCGCGCGCCGTATCACTAGTTTGAATCCTCAAACCATGATACGGCGGCTTCGGGCTTCGATCCGAGAGGCTTACGTCTTCGTAAGCCTTCGGATCTACGCTGCCATCTATTTGCGGCCGCTGGGAGGAGTTCGCGTCGTTTTGATGCGTCGGGATATGCAAATGTTTTTTTACGGCGATTCCCGAAGATACGAGTGGTCGTCGCAATCACTTTCGTCTATTTTTGTGTACGTAATGTTAGAGCAGCTTTTTTCTGCTCTAACGTTACGTAGCCCATGTTAAGTATGGCCGTCGTTCCCGCTTTGAATTTATTTTTTTATTTTTTTTGTTTACGTAACTCGTTCGGGACTAGGATCGCCCGTAAACAACGCTACCTAAACAACGAATGACGTCACGACGTGATTTCGCGCAATGCACGGCGGGAAATTTGCGAACGGAGCATGCGCAGATCGATCGCCGCGGGAACGCGCCTAATTTAAATGATTCACGCCCCCTACTCGTCTATATGGATTGCGACGGGAGAAATACACTACGCCGCCATCGTTTACTGGACAAAATCTACCTGAATTCCACGTAGAGCCAGGTAAAAGACGGCGGCGTAGTGTATTTCTGATACGCTACGATAATCCATTTCTATGTGAATCTGCCCCTCTGTTTTTAATTTTCCTTGCATGTCCCCCTCAGATCTACAGGGATTGCAATTCCAAGTGCACTTGTAGTGCAGAGTGGATTTGCCTTTAGTAAATAACCCCCTTTATGTCTGTGTCCGGGAGTAAATCTCTTTTTCAGCTCATCCAGGTCAGAAAGTGGACAACTCTCTCTATTTCATTCCTGGTCAGAGTGCCCTCATCACAGCGAACACCAATAATAACAACTGAAAATGATAATTGTCCATCCCACCCAAATTAGGCTGATTCAGGGATCCTCAAATGTCATGCTGACATCCCCATGCTTTTTAAGAAAAATAAAAAACGACTTGGTCAAGGTTTGATCTAGGTCAATGCCAGGGTTAGTGTTTGGGCAAGATTATGGTGTGGGGTTGACTTTCAGGGGTTTGGCTAGGCCCCTTAGTTCCAGTAAAGGGAACTCTTAAGGTGTAATTTTCGACAATTTCAGGCTCCCAACTTTGTGGGAACAGTTTGGGGATGGCCCCTTCCTGTTCTTCCAACATGACAGAGTCCTGACCTCAACCCGATAGAACATGTTTGGGATAAATTAAAGTGGAGACTGTGAGCCAGGCCTTCTCTTCCCACATCAGTGCCTAACCTCACAAATGCACTTCTGGAAGTATGGTCAAACACTCCTATAGACACACTACTAAATCTTGTGGACAGCCTTCCCAGAAGAGTTGAAGCTGTTATAGCTGCAAAAAGTGGGCTGACTCCATATTGAACCTTACGGACTAAGAATGAGATGCCATTAAAGTTCATTTGCGTGTCATGGGTCTGACTGGCAGGTGCCGTGAGGTCCAGTTTCAGCTGTTTTTAAATGCACTTACTTCTGAATGTTTGTAAGTAGGACCATTGCTTTTTATTTTGTGTTTATTAAAACTTTTAAGTGGTAATGCACAAGGTCGGTGCGCCCTCCTTTCTTTTCTTTTTCATGTGCGTGTTAAGGCAGGCGTCACAATACTTTTGACAATATAGTATATGTATCCCATACATGTGTAGTATTACCCCCGGAGGAGCTGCTGGATTTTTGGGTGGCGTGTTACCTCTTGGCTCCTCCGAAATTCCTAGGGTAATTGATGTGTAGTACATCTAGTAGAATTAAAGGAATGCCCAGACAGGTCCTCTTTGCTGTGCTCTTTATTACACAGCGGGGTAAAAACAGTAAACTTGTGGTGAGGAAAGTAAAGCTGAGGAATATAAGAGAACAGCAGATTCAGTTGTGATGATAGGAAACAGTCCTGCTCTCAAACGTAACACTTCTTAGCACCACTCCAGCCGGAGTGGGATTAGCGTACCCGGACAGGCCTCTCTCACTGACCTGGCAGCCAGAGTATCACTCGGACAATTGTAGGATTAAGTCTCTTCCACAGACCCTCCTTGGTGAACTTGAACTTGGGAGAAAGTCTCTGCCACAGACCCCTCTCAATAAGCATAATTATACAAGAAAGGGGAAAAGGGGAGGGGATTTTAGACATAGACAGGTGGGACTTTATATGGAGCACACAGTCTTAAGGGAAAACCCAATATCAAATAGTATGAAAATTAGATTGATTTATTTAGTACATTTGAACACTGTTTACATAGAAAAAAATATATATATAAATATAATATAGTATGATATAATATAGTATGATGTAGTTGACCATAAATACATAAAAAAGACACAAAAATTGATATTGTTTGTACATTTCCCATAAAATGCAAAGAACACTCTGGACATGCGTAGTTAATAGGAGCATTGAATAGGAACAGCTACAATAGAGGTAGATCGATAGCTCCCAACCTGCATCGATATGACCCGACAAGGACCCTGGGTAGTGGCATCCCAATCTGGGATCCACAAGGCTGTGACATATATGATAATAAAATGATACATTTTAATAAAAGTGCAACCACGGCTTATGGCTAGCTCGACGCGTTTCGTGGCTTGATAGTACCACTCATCAGGAGCAGGCACGTGATGCGTATCTAAAAAGGTATAAAATTATATAGGAGTTAGATTTATGGTTGCTTGACCTGTAACAGAGAATATAGTTGCACATATTATAGAATGAAACAGTCCCATAGTAAAACTTACAAACAGGCATGCTGTGTAAGGGGATATAGCGTGGCCCATTGACCCAGAGGTTCACCGGTAAGGTCTCCCACGGGAACTGAGGGAGCGTGTGTCAGGAGCGCATCCCACCAAATAGCCCCCAGGAAGGGCATGGTTACTCATAGTATACAGGCAATACCAGTAGCCTCGGTAGTAAAACCAGGTGTGGCGTGGAAAACATCTATTGTAGGCTTCTGTAAAGATAATAGTATTGGCAATTATATAGAGCTCCATAGAAATGGAGTATAGTGACATAGCATACAGAGTATGGGGGATTGGAGTCTGCAATAGACTATAGTAAAACAACCCCAAAGGTAGTGATATGTAAAAACAGATAGAGTTTCAATACCTTGGATGGAAGCATGGATGTTGTTCCTTAGGGATAGGATGGTGGTGAGGGACTGGGAGCCAGAAGAGGACCCTACACTAACGGGCTTAAAAGGAGGGGGCACGACCAACAACACACACCCCCAACGTCGCAGTGCGTGCTTGCGGGTAGGGAGGCGTCTCCGCCGGGCGTCACAGACATCCGACGGTCGGCGTCACAACATACCCTGCACTAGCACGCAGATGGAAACCGCATCAACATGGCGCTGCTCCATACGGAGCGCAACACACGTGGGTGCGACGGACGCGACGCGGATGTGCAGCGTACGGCACCCGCCCACCCCAACAGAAGAGAGGAGGAGGGGCCACCAACGGTGCACATCGCAGTTCCCAGGGCTGACACAAAACCCGGAGAAACATGAGTACCGGACCTATATCGTCCAAACAAAACAGCATATAACAGTGGCCATTGAGGTCTGTAAGATGGGAAAAGATAAACATTCCATGGGCAACAGTATCTCATAGTCATGTCCACAGGAAAGGAGTATAAATAAGGGGATTTTGGTGATAGGCTTTGTAGACGTTCCATTACAAAGTAAATGCAATTAAACCATTGTTCCAATACATGTGCTTATGATAGATAATACAATAGTAGCAAGACTGTGTGCTCCCATCCCTAATATATTGATAAAGGGCAAAAATAACAAAATGGGATTTTATGTGGGGCCATGCCGAGTAATGGCATAATGCCCCCGTCCCTATATATTGGCATAATTATACAAGAAAGGGGAAAAGGGGAGGGGATTTTAGACATAGACAGGTGGGACTTTATATGGAGCACACAGTCTTAAGGGAAAACCCAATATCAAATAGTATGAAAATTAGATTGATTTATTTAGTACATTTGAACACTGTTTACATAGAAAAAAATATATATATAAATATAATATAGTATGATATAATATAGTATGATGTAGTTGACCATAAATACATAAAAAAGACACAAAAATTGATATTGTTTGTACATTTCCCATAAAATGCAAAGAACACTCTGGACATGCGTAGTTAATAGGAGCATTGAATAGGAACAGCTACAATAGAGGTAGATCGATAGCTCCCAACCTGCATCGATATGACCCGACAAGGACCCTGGGTAGTGGCATCCCAATCTGGGATCCACAAGGCTGTGACATATATGATAATAAAATGATACATTTTAATAAAAGTGCAACCACGGCTTATGGCTAGCTCGACGCGTTTCGTGGCTTGATAGTACCACTCATCAGGAGCAGGCACGTGATGCGTATCTAAAAAGGTATAAAATTATATAGGAGTTAGATTTATGGTTGCTTGACCTGTAACAGAGAATATAGTTGCACATATTATAGAATGAAACAGTCCCATAGTAAAACTTACAAACAGGCATGCTGTGTAAGGGGATATAGCGTGGCCCATTGACCCAGAGGTTCACCGGTAAGGTCTCCCACGGGAACTGAGGGAGCGTGTGTCAGGAGCGCATCCCACCAAATAGCCCCCAGGAAGGGCATGGTTACTCATAGTATACAGGCAATACCAGTAGCCTCGGTAGTAAAACCAGGTGTGGCGTGGAAAACATCTATTGTAGGCTTCTGTAAAGATAATAGTATTGGCAATTATATAGAGCTCCATAGAAATGGAGTATAGTGACATAGCATACAGAGTATGGGGGATTGGAGTCTGCAATAGACTATAGTAAAACAACCCCAAAGGTAGTGATATGTAAAAACAGATAGAGTTTCAATACCTTGGATGGAAGCATGGATGTTGTTCCTTAGGGATAGGATGGTGGTGAGGGACTGGGAGCCAGAAGAGGACCCTACACTAACGGGCTTAAAAGGAGGGGGCACGACCAACAACACACACCCCCAACGTCGCAGTGCGTGCTTGCGGGTAGGGAGGCGTCTCCGCCGGGCGTCACAGACATCCGACGGTCGGCGTCACAACATACCCTGCACTAGCACGCAGATGGAAACCGCATCAACATGGCGCTGCTCCATACGGAGCGCAACACACGTGGGTGCGACGGACGCGACGCGGATGTGCAGCGTACGGCACCCGCCCACCCCAACAGAAGAGAGGAGGAGGGGCCACCAACGGTGCACATCGCAGTTCCCAGGGCTGACACAAAACCCGGAGAAACATGAGTACCGGACCTATATCGTCCAAACAAAACAGCATATAACAGTGGCCATTGAGGTCTGTAAGATGGGAAAAGATAAACATTCCATGGGCAACAGTATCTCATAGTCATGTCCACAGGAAAGGAGTATAAATAAGGGGATTTTGGTGATAGGCTTTGTAGACGTTCCATTACAAAGTAAATGCAATTAAACCATTGTTCCAATACATGTGCTTATGATAGATAATACAATAGTAGCAAGACTGTGTGCTCCCATCCCTAATATATTGATAAAGGGCAAAAATAACAAAATGGGATTTTATGTGGGGCCATGCCGAGTAATGGCATAATGCCCCCGTCCCTATATATTGGCATAATTATACAAGAAAGGGGAAAAGGGGAGGGGATTTTAGACATAGACAGGTGGGACTTTATATGGAGCACACAGTCTTAAGGGAAAACCCAATATCAAATAGTATGAAAATTAGATTGATTTATTTAGTACATTTGAACACTGTTTACATAGAAAAAAATATATATATAAATATAATATAGTATGATATAATATAGTATGATGTAGTTGACCATAAATACATAAAAAAGACACAAAAATTGATATTGTTTGTACATTTCCCATAAAATGCAAAGAACACTCTGGACATGCGTAGTTAATAGGAGCATTGAATAGGAACAGCTACAATAGAGGTAGATCGATAGCTCCCAACCTGCATCGATATGACCCGACAAGGACCCTGGGTAGTGGCATCCCAATCTGGGATCCACAAGGCTGTGACATATATGATAATAAAATGATACATTTTAATAAAAGTGCAACCACGGCTTATGGCTAGCTCGACGCGTTTCGTGGCTTGATAGTACCACTCATCAGGAGCAGGCACGTGATGCGTATCTAAAAAGGTATAAAATTATATAGGAGTTAGATTTATGGTTGCTTGACCTGTAACAGAGAATATAGTTGCACATATTATAGAATGAAACAGTCCCATAGTAAAACTTACAAACAGGCATGCTGTGTAAGGGGATATAGCGTGGCCCATTGACCCAGAGGTTCACCGGTAAGGTCTCCCACGGGAACTGAGGGAGCGTGTGTCAGGAGCGCATCCCACCAAATAGCCCCCAGGAAGGGCATGGTTACTCATAGTATACAGGCAATACCAGTAGCCTCGGTAGTAAAACCAGGTGTGGCGTGGAAAACATCTATTGTAGGCTTCTGTAAAGATAATAGTATTGGCAATTATATAGAGCTCCATAGAAATGGAGTATAGTGACATAGCATACAGAGTATGGGGGATTGGAGTCTGCAATAGACTATAGTAAAACAACCCCAAAGGTAGTGATATGTAAAAACAGATAGAGTTTCAATACCTTGGATGGAAGCATGGATGTTGTTCCTTAGGGATAGGATGGTGGTGAGGGACTGGGAGCCAGAAGAGGACCCTACACTAACGGGCTTAAAAGGAGGGGGCACGACCAACAACACACACCCCCAACGTCGCAGTGCGTGCTTGCGGGTAGGGAGGCGTCTCCGCCGGGCGTCACAGACATCCGACGGTCGGCGTCACAACATACCCTGCACTAGCACGCAGATGGAAACCGCATCAACATGGCGCTGCTCCATACGGAGCGCAACACACGTGGGTGCGACGGACGCGACGCGGATGTGCAGCGTACGGCACCCGCCCACCCCAACAGAAGAGAGGAGGAGGGGCCACCAACGGTGCACATCGCAGTTCCCAGGGCTGACACAAAACCCGGAGAAACATGAGTACCGGACCTATATCGTCCAAACAAAACAGCATATAACAGTGGCCATTGAGGTCTGTAAGATGGGAAAAGATAAACATTCCATGGGCAACAGTATCTCATAGTCATGTCCACAGGAAAGGAGTATAAATAAGGGGATTTTGGTGATAGGCTTTGTAGACGTTCCATTACAAAGTAAATGCAATTAAACCATTGTTCCAATACATGTGCTTATGATAGATAATACAATAGTAGCAAGACTGTGTGCTCCCATCCCTAATATATTGATAAAGGGCAAAAATAACAAAATGGGATTTTATGTGGGGCCATGCCGAGTAATGGCATAATGCCCCCGTCCCTATATATTGGCATAATTATACAAGAAAGGGGAAAAGGGGAGGGGATTTTAGACATAGACAGGTGGGACTTTATATGGAGCACACAGTCTTAAGGGAAAACCCAATATCAAATAGTATGAAAATTAGATTGATTTATTTAGTACATTTGAACACTGTTTACATAGAAAAAAATATATATATAAATATAATATAGTATGATATAATATAGTATGATGTAGTTGACCATAAATACATAAAAAAGACACAAAAATTGATATTGTTTGTACATTTCCCATAAAATGCAAAGAACACTCTGGACATGCGTAGTTAATAGGAGCATTGAATAGGAACAGCTACAATAGAGGTAGATCGATAGCTCCCAACCTGCATCGATATGACCCGACAAGGACCCTGGGTAGTGGCATCCCAATCTGGGATCCACAAGGCTGTGACATATATGATAATAAAATGATACATTTTAATAAAAGTGCAACCACGGCTTATGGCTAGCTCGACGCGTTTCGTGGCTTGATAGTACCACTCATCAGGAGCAGGCACGTGATGCGTATCTAAAAAGGTATAAAATTATATAGGAGTTAGATTTATGGTTGCTTGACCTGTAACAGAGAATATAGTTGCACATATTATAGAATGAAACAGTCCCATAGTAAAACTTACAAACAGGCATGCTGTGTAAGGGGATATAGCGTGGCCCATTGACCCAGAGGTTCACCGGTAAGGTCTCCCACGGGAACTATCGATCTACCTCTATTGTAGCTGTTCCTATTCAATGCTCCTATTAACTACGCATGTCCAGAGTGTTCTTTGCATTTTATGGGAAATGTACAAACAATATCAATTTTTGTGTCTTTTTTATGTATTTATGGTCAACTACATCATACTATATTATATCATACTATATTATATTTATATATATATTTTTTTCTATGTAAACAGTGTTCAAATGTACTAAATAAATCAATCTAATTTTCATACTATTTGATATTGGGTTTTCCCTTAAGACTGTGTGCTCCATATAAAGTCCCACCTGTCTATGTCTAAAATCCCCTCCCCTTTTCCCCTTTCTTGTATAATTATGCCAATATATAGGGACGGGGGCATTATGCCATTACTCGGCATGGCCCCACATAAAATCCCATTTTGTTATTTTTGCCCTTTATCAATATATTAGGGATGGGAG
Source organism: Rana kukunoris (assembly GCA_029574335.1). NCBI lineage: Eukaryota > Metazoa > Chordata > Amphibia > Anura > Ranidae > Rana > Rana kukunoris. The sequence goes on from CM056051.1 coordinate 39,967,518, forward strand.
CACACAGTCTTGCTACTATTGTATTATCTATCATAAGCACATGTATTGGAACAATGGTTTAATTGCATTTACTTTGTAATGGAACGTCTACAAAGCCTATCACCAAAATCCCCTTATTTATACTCCTTTCCTGTGGACATGACTATGAGATACTGTTGCCCATGGAATGTTTATCTTTTCCCATCTTACAGACCTCAATGGCCACTGTTATATGCTGTTTTGTTTGGACGATATAGGTCCGGTACTCATGTTTCTCCGGGTTTTGTGTCAGCCCTGGGAACTGCAATGTGCACCGTTGGTGGCCCCTCCTCCTCTCTTCTGTTGGGGTGGGCGGGTGCCGTACGCTGCACATCCGCGTCGCGTCCGTCGCACCCACGTGTGTTGCGCTCCGTATGGAGCAGCGCCATGTTGATGCGGTTTCCATCTGCGTGCTAGTGCAGGGTATGTTGTGACGCCGACCGTCGGATGTCTGTGACGCCCGGCGGAGACGCCTCCCTACCCGCAAGCACGCACTGCGACGTTGGGGGTGTGTGTTGTTGGTCGTGCCCCCTCCTTTTAAGCCCGTTAGTGTAGGGTCCTCTTCTGGCTCCCAGTCCCTCACCACCATCCTATCCCTAAGGAACAACATCCATGCTTCCATCCAAGGTATTGAAACTCTATCTGTTTTTACATATCACTACCTTTGGGGTTGTTTTACTATAGTCTATTGCAGACTCCAATCCCCCATACTCTGTATGCTATGTCACTATACTCCATTTCTATGGAGCTCTATATAATTGCCAATACTATTATCTTTACAGAAGCCTACAATAGATGTTTTCCACGCCACACCTGGTTTTACTACCGAGGCTACTGGTATTGCCTGTATACTATGAGTAACCATGCCCTTCCTGGGGGCTATTTGGTGGGATGCGCTCCTGACACACGCTCCCTCAGTTCCCGTGGGAGACCTTACCGGTGAACCTCTGGGTCAATGGGCCACGCTATATCCCCTTACACAGCATGCCTGTTTGTAAGTTTTACTATGGGACTGTTTCATTCTATAATATGTGCAACTATATTCTCTGTTACAGGTCAAGCAACCATAAATCTAACTCCTATATAATTTTATACCTTTTTAGATACGCATCACGTGCCTGCTCCTGATGAGTGGTACTATCAAGCCACGAAACGCGTCGAGCTAGCCATAAGCCGTGGTTGCACTTTTATTAAAATGTATCATTTTATTATCATATATGTCACAGCCTTGTGGATCCCAGATTGGGATGCCACTACCCAGGGTCCTTGTCGGGTCATATCGATGCAGGTTGGGAGCTATCGATCTACCTCTATTGTAGCTGTTCCTATTCAATGCTCCTATTAACTACGCATGTCCAGAGTGTTCTTTGCATTTTATGGGAAATGTACAAACAATATCAATTTTTGTGTCTTTTTTATGTATTTATGGTCAACTACATCATACTATATTATATCATACTATATTATATTTATATATATATTTTTTTCTATGTAAACAGTGTTCAAATGTACTAAATAAATCAATCTAATTTTCATACTATTTGATATTGGGTTTTCCCTTAAGACTGTGTGCTCCATATAAAGTCCCACCTGTCTATGTCTAAAATCCCCTCCCCTTTTCCCCTTTCTTGTATAATTATGCCAATATATAGGGACGGGGGCATTATGCCATTACTCGGCATGGCCCCACATAAAATCCCATTTTGTTATTTTTGCCCTTTATCAATATATTAGGGATGGGAGCACACAGTCTTGCTACTATTGTATTATCTATCATAAGCACATGTATTGGAACAATGGTTTAATTGCATTTACTTTGTAATGGAACGTCTACAAAGCCTATCACCAAAATCCCCTTATTTATACTCCTTTCCTGTGGACATGACTATGAGATACTGTTGCCCATGGAATGTTTATCTTTTCCCATCTTACAGACCTCAATGGCCACTGTTATATGCTGTTTTGTTTGGACGATATAGGTCCGGTACTCATGTTTCTCCGGGTTTTGTGTCAGCCCTGGGAACTGCAATGTGCACCGTTGGTGGCCCCTCCTCCTCTCTTCTGTTGGGGTGGGCGGGTGCCGTACGCTGCACATCCGCGTCGCGTCCGTCGCACCCACGTGTGTTGCGCTCCGTATGGAGCAGCGCCATGTTGATGCGGTTTCCATCTGCGTGCTAGTGCAGGGTATGTTGTGACGCCGACCGTCGGATGTCTGTGACGCCCGGCGGAGACGCCTCCCTACCCGCAAGCACGCACTGCGACGTTGGGGGTGTGTGTTGTTGGTCGTGCCCCCTCCTTTTAAGCCCGTTAGTGTAGGGTCCTCTTCTGGCTCCCAGTCCCTCACCACCATCCTATCCCTAAGGAACAACATCCATGCTTCCATCCAAGGTATTGAAACTCTATCTGTTTTTACATATCACTACCTTTGGGGTTGTTTTACTATAGTCTATTGCAGACTCCAATCCCCCATACTCTGTATGCTATGTCACTATACTCCATTTCTATGGAGCTCTATATAATTGCCAATACTATTATCTTTACAGAAGCCTACAATAGATGTTTTCCACGCCACACCTGGTTTTACTACCGAGGCTACTGGTATTGCCTGTATACTATGAGTAACCATGCCCTTCCTGGGGGCTATTTGGTGGGATGCGCTCCTGACACACGCTCCCTCAGTTCCCGTGGGAGACCTTACCGGTGAACCTCTGGGTCAATGGGCCACGCTATATCCCCTTACACAGCATGCCTGTTTGTAAGTTTTACTATGGGACTGTTTCATTCTATAATATGTGCAACTATATTCTCTGTTACAGGTCAAGCAACCATAAATCTAACTCCTATATAATTTTATACCTTTTTAGATACGCATCACGTGCCTGCTCCTGATGAGTGGTACTATCAAGCCACGAAACGCGTCGAGCTAGCCATAAGCCGTGGTTGCACTTTTATTAAAATGTATCATTTTATTATCATATATGTCACAGCCTTGTGGATCCCAGATTGGGATGCCACTACCCAGGGTCCTTGTCGGGTCATATCGATGCAGGTTGGGAGCTATCGATCTACCTCTATTGTAGCTGTTCCTATTCAATGCTCCTATTAACTACGCATGTCCAGAGTGTTCTTTGCATTTTATGGGAAATGTACAAACAATATCAATTTTTGTGTCTTTTTTATGTATTTATGGTCAACTACATCATACTATATTATATCATACTATATTATATTTATATATATATTTTTTTCTATGTAAACAGTGTTCAAATGTACTAAATAAATCAATCTAATTTTCATACTATTTGATATTGGGTTTTCCCTTAAGACTGTGTGCTCCATATAAAGTCCCACCTGTCTATGTCTAAAATCCCCTCCCCTTTTCCCCTTTCTTGTATAATTATGCCAATATATAGGGACGGGGGCATTATGCCATTACTCGGCATGGCCCCACATAAAATCCCATTTTGTTATTTTTGCCCTTTATCACCCTCTCAATAAGCCTCAGAAGATACCTCTGCCACAGGTCCCCTCTGGGTTGAATTCTTGAAGATAGGTCTCCTTAATTGAGTTACGTCTGGATCTCTTTCAGCTTGTCGCCCAGGTACCGACCGACATGTGATCAATCCCTCGGTGTCCGGCTACCTCGATCCCTGGTGTTTGGTTCAAGCCCTTTTGGACCGCCAGCCTCTCAATGTCGCCCCTCAGACGGACTCCCCACTGAACAGCAGTACAGCTTGGGATCTTCAAAGGTGGCAACCCAGTCACTCACTGGGTCCATGTCACGGTTCAGATGCTCCGGGCCAACATGGCCCCAGGAACCAGGAACACTTAGTGGCACGCACGTCCAGGCCAGGTAGGCCATAACGCTGGGGAACCGTGATGTGGCCACCCTAAATGTGGGTGCCACACTGGATGAAGAAGACCCAGAACCAATGGCGTCTCCTCCATCATTACCCTCCCCGGCATGCACAGCAAGGACAAACCCTTGTGATTGGCTGCTGGGAAAGAGCACCCAAACCTTGACTCCACTGCTGCCACCTGCATCACCGGGGCTGGAAGAACACCCCAGTACAGCAGAATGGACTCACAGCACAGCCAAGCTGAGACAGGGACTGCATTTTGCACTAACAATCAGGATCAGAGTTTAACTACACTCTGATCTACACATAAATTTAGACAGCACCAGTACTGTATAATACATAGGCGCTACACATGCTTTAGGGAATATTTATAAATGTTTTCACACAACTCTCACTCAAGTTTCACACATTTTTCTAATTTGAATATTTGGAAAAATGTTATACATTTTTTGGGGTAAAAGTTGGGTGAAAACCTTTTTACTTTTTCCACACCCCAAGATAATTTGGAAATTAATGACCACAGAATCTAGTATATGACCAGCTTTTGCTGTTTAAATGGCTGTGTGAAAAATACAATTTTACATAAAATAAAATGTGTTCACCAGTCCAAGTTTGCTTTTCAGAGCTGGGTAAGTTTAACTATTCACATTTTTTTTTTCAAATATCAATTTTATTTATACATTTTTGTCATGGACATACGCAATGCATTACATGTATACAAAAACGGGAAGGTAGAGATCTTAGCAGGCAACATTTTCTGTTACACAATCACGCCTAACATCTGGTGTTTTACTTAAAAGAGTAGTTACGCTTTTAGAACACAGTAAGTGCATTAATATAGATATCAACAAGATATGTCAACTTTCAAAATAGAAGTCACCAGGGGACTCTTAGTGAAAGGAAAGGAAAGAGATAGGGGGAAAAAAGAGTAAGAAGTCGGATTGGCTCATCTACCTGATCAGGGTGGGTCCTCCCGGAGGTGCCATAGCTCTCAGACTATGTCATGAACCTCCAGTCTGTTCTGTATTCTAGCGATAATTTTTCCCATCATTTCCACATCCTTAATCCGATTCCCGGCATGTAGGGGCTCGGGGAGGGAGGGGAGCGCCGTTTCCAATATAGTGCCACGAGACAGCATGCCACTGTGAGGATATGATGTACCAGTTTCTTATAGGGTACAGAGATTTTCAGTGGTGATAAACCCATCAGGAAAAATTTTGTGTGATGGGAATCTGCCTTTTGAGAAGGCGGGCCAGCAACTGCTGGACCAAGTTCCAAAAAGGGGCAATCAGTGGACACCTCCAGTAAATATGAAGGAGGGTACCTCTATCCCCCAGGCAGTGCCAGCAGCGATCTAGCGGAGCTAGTAGGGAAAATAGCATGGAGTACATCTGGAGTCATATACCAGAAATAGAGGATTTTATATAAATTTTCCTTATAAAGTGTACAGAGCAAGCTTTTCGCCGCTTCGGACCAGATCACCCGCCATTGTTCCATAGGAATCTCCTCATTTAGAGCCTTTTCCCATTGGATCATATAGGCGTGTTTGCTTATAGTTTCTGAGGGACATGCGTTTAGTATTTTGTATATGTCGGATATTAAGCCCTTCTGGGCACAACCCGCTAACACTAGATTTTCAAAGGAGGCTGGAGGGAAAAATTGCAGGTTTGGGGCAATAGTCAGGGCGTAATGGCGGATTTGGAGATACCCATAAAACTCCTGGCGCGGCAGATCAAATTTGGCCTGAAGTTCGGCAAAAGGCAACAGTTTGCGAGACTGGGAATCTACTAGGTTCCCAAAGTGAAATAGATTCCGCATAGTCCATGGCGAGCACATTTGGTGGGTAAGGCTAGCTGTCAACTATTAACTTTTATTGTAAAGTATTAGATTGTTTTTCTGCCTTTCATGAAAAAATAGAGCTTTCTTTCAGTAATGAAAGGATATAAAGATCTATGGTATTTGTCTTTAAAACGATGTTTAGGAGAAAACATTAACATAAAATGGAAGAATTAAATGGTTTTAATTTTTGCCCCCTATCAATACCCAAAATAGTACAAACCAATATCAACAGGTTATTTAAACCTATAGGGCCAGATTCACGAACACTTGCGCTGGAGTATTTGGATATGCGCCGCGTAACTGTGATGATGCGCCGTCGTTTCTATGTGCCCGTACCCACCAAACTAGATGCGCCCAATAACGGGTCATTTGCGACCGGCGGAACGTTCCGACGCCAGAGTATCGTCAGCGCTTATTTTCGCTGGGCGCATCAGTCGCGCCCATTGATTTCCCATGCAAATATGCAAATGAGGTATTTTTCCCAATTCACGAACGGATTAGCACCATACGCTGGCTACATGCGCCGCGCGTATCTGGTCCGTCCGGCGCAAAGTTATTTCTACAAAAGGCTGCTTTATCTTTACTCCAGACGGTCACAGGTCAGCAGGAGAGCAGCTACAGCAGCGTTACCGACGAAACTAGCAAGCTGAACAACAACACTTGCAAGGACAACACCTCTGTGTGCCAACATGCCAGGGGCACTCGTGGTCCTAAGACTAGTACTGGGTCCCTCGCTACGGAGGAGGCGGGCACGTGAGAGGATATACCGCACTCGTATGAACCTCTTTGGCATGGGGGATGAGGAAGTGTATCGCCTCTTCAGATTCAGCACTGATGTAATACTTGAACTAACCACAACCCTGCAGGGTGACATCACCAGCAAGACACACCGCTCACAAGCAGTGCAGCCACTGGTGAAGGTCCTGGCAACACTTCATTTCCTTGCCAGTGGATCATTCCAGCGTACAAGTGGAGTGGTGGCTGGGATGTCACAGTCCTCCATAAGCAGATGTGTGCACCAGGTTGTCCCTGCAATCCTCAGACGCATGTCCAACCAGTTCATCAGACCCACCACTGAGGAGCTGCGGCTGAAGGCAATGACAGATTTCTACAACATTGCCAGATTCCCACGCACTGTGGGGGCCATTGATTGCACACATGTGGCCCTACAGCCCCCCAGTGCCACAGAGCACATATACCGCAATCGGAAGCATTGGCATTCCATCAACGTACAGGTGATAGCCGATGCCCAACGCCTCATATGGCACGTCCGTGCCAAACACCCCGGGTCCAGCCATGACAGCTTCATATACCGTCAGAGCCCCATCCCAGCAGAATTCGACCAGAACATGTATGGGGACAGCTGGCTGGTTGGTGAGTGACAAGGGAGTCAGGCATGACTATCCCCTCCCGTGATGCACAACAGAAGTCGCACATGCATGACTAACATCCTCCTGTCTTTTACCTTACAGGTGACTCTGCATATGCACTGGGACCCCATCTAATGACTCCTTTCCGGAACCCACAAACCAGAGGAGAGAGAAAATACAATGAAGCACACATCAAAACCCGTGGAGTGGTGGAGCAAACATTTGGGCTCCTGAAGTCCCGTTTCCGATGCCTGGATAAGTCTGGGGGGACCCTATTGTATTCCCCTACCTTCGTGTGTCAGATCATCGCTGCATGTTGTATTCTGCACAACTTTGCCATGAGAAAAGGCCTGCATATTGACATACGTGATGACCTGACCCCCGACCCACACAGTCCCCACCTGCCAGAGGACACCCAGTCTGCTGATGGAAGAGCAGTCAGGAGGGTCCTTGCCGTAGGCATCTTTGGACACTAAACCAAAACATTTATCACACAGAGAATGCACGCGTGTACACCACTGATGTCCCTAGATCACACACACCACATGCACATCGCATTGGATTAGCCCAAGTCCAGCATGTAGGACTTGGGAGCAGCAACGCCAGCGTCAAGGCCCCAATGATGTCACTGTCCATTCATACACCTTTCACACGTCATTCATACAGCCGTGGGGTTAACTTCACCACCACGGCCGAGGGTGACACCCCTTACTTTCAGGAGTGCCACCCTCTCACATTCACACACCATTCACACTGCAACGTGTGCAGTATCAAAAAAAAAAAAATATCTCATAACCTGAGAACCCAAAAATAAAAAAAAACTCATGTCCTGAGTATAAACAAAAATATATAACAACCAAAAAAAAATAAAACCCTCATCTGGGATGACGGGGGCTCCTCCTTGGGGGCACTCTCGGGCTCCTCATCTGCCTGGAGGGAGTGGGTGGTGGTGGGGGTGGGGGGGCATCAGGAGGAGGCTGATCCCCGGGTGGGCCACTCCTGGGAGCTGTTGGCTGCATGCCCTCCAATGCCACAGCGATACGGCTCAGATACAGGTTTGTTTGGGCCTGCATCCTCAGCTGGCGGGTGATCTGATGCCGCTGGTCACGTTGCCGCTGCCTCCCCTCTTCCCGAATGGCAGCAGTGTTGTCTCGAACAGCTGCTGTCAAGTGCCGGATATCAGCCTGCACCTCCCCCAGGCTGGTCACAACGCCCTGCACGCGACTGGGCAGCTGTGACAGAGAGCCCAGGCTGTCTGCGACCCTGTCCAGGTGGCCAGCCATCTCCCCCATTTGCTGGGTCTGTTTGGCGTGGTCCAACAGCACCTGGTCCTCGACCAAATCACACACCCCCCTGGTCTTCCGGGTGGCCTTCCTGGGGGCAGAGGAAGGTTGTCCCCGTGGGGATGGAGTCGCCCTTGAGGGGCTACCTAGGATGGGGGAGGGGATCACAGAGGGCCCTGCAGAGGAGGAGGACTCCTCCAACATTAAAATAAAATCCTGTTCAGGGACAGGCTCCTCCACAACCACCTCTGCTGAAGTGGTGTGGGCACTCTCCTCCTCCACCTCGGTGTCTCCAGCACCCAGGGCCTCGTCTTCAGCATCCCGTTGGGGGGTTGGGGTGGACTGGCCGGCACGAGATGGCCCAGCACCGTCATCTGTGGATGACACAAAGCAGACACATGTTGGTGGTCCCACACACTTGGCACATGTACCCACCCCCCCCCCCCACATGCAACACACCAAAAAGGGGGTAAAAATCACTTACCTGTCCTGGAGCCTTCCTCTACGGAGTCATAGCCTGGGACCCCCTCCAACTGCTCCCTGTCCAGGCAGCGGGCGACCACCTCCTCCTCCGCGGTCAGGGTGACAGGACATGGGGGACCACCACCTGTGCCCCTCTCATGGCTCCTAATGGTGGACACCTTGCCCCTCACCTTGCGCCGCAGGTCATTTATTTTTTTTTGAATGTCTGAAGCACTCCGGGTGGAGTACCCCAGCACATTGACCCTGGCAGCTATGGTGTCCAGGATGCCCTGCTTTCTCTCCCGGCTGGTCTTCCTGCTTTTTTTCCCATGGAGAAAATCATTAAATGCCTCCATAGCCGATATTATCACTGTGACCTCCTGGGCATTATAATTTAGGTTCCTCCTCTCTTTGGGGGTAGCGGGAGCAGCCATTACAGGGCAAAAGTATCTTCCCTGGGGTGGGGGGAAATGGAACTACTTTTGCGCCGGAATGGCGTTTCCGCCAGCGCTTTTAAGCGCCCAGCGGAACGCATTGCGCTGACGTTTCCCAGGAAGTGGTGCCGACGGAAGTTGTGAGCATGCGCACAAGGGGGGCGAGTGGAGCCGCACTCACTGCGCATGCTCCGAGGATGATGCGCTGAACGTAAGCCTCTGCGCTGGGCTCCGCCCATCATTTACATATGATCACACCCAGTTCCACTTGCGTCGGGTTACGCCAGCGCATTATCGTTACTCTGGCGCAAGTTTACGCGCAACTGCTATCTGAATTACAGGACTTGCGCTGAAAGGGTCTTCAGAGTAACGTAAATGAGAAGCGTTACTCCAGAGGAAAGATACTCTCATCTACCTGAATCTGGCCCATAGTGTTCAATTTTAAAGTGGATCTTGCACGCCAAGCAAGATTTAAATATTTATTTCGTTATTTATTAAAGGCATTTAAATAGTGCCCACAATTTATATATTGTACATATATTCACATCAGTCCCTACACTCAATGAGCTTACAATCTAAGGCCCCTATCTTACACGCACACATACACATACTAGATTTATTTGCGAAAGGAACCAATGAACATACCAGCATGTCTTTGAAATGCGGGAGGAAACCCACACAAGCACGGAAACAAAAATGCTGAAAATCTGAGCCCTGAAGAAGACAGGGAGAAGATGTTGGCACCACTAAGAGAGCTCGTGGACATTGCATCGCTGGAAAAGAATCGAGTTTTGCTTGGTCTTGTTCGCTTTGACTTGTTATCTTTATATCTTTTTTATTTTATTGTAAATAATGGTTGGAACTTAGTAAGGGACAGTTTATAAATGAGACATCCTGCCTCTTGGCCTGTGAACATACCATAACAATACTAAATAGTACATACTGCCAGGTATCTCTTCATCCATGGAGACACAGCTGGGAAAATCAACCCAAGCCTGATTTCAGGATTGTTTGCATAGGCTCTTTATAAATTCGAAGCCAGTTTCTTTTTTTATGTTCTTGGCAAGTTGATAAAGCACTGATGGATGAAGATGTAAATATTTAGGGAAATACACTATAAACCACATTGAATTACATACACTTTTATCCCTGGTACTCTATCCTTCAGGAGTTATTTAAGACTGTAAGATCTTTATTCATCCAGAACCCATTCAACACGATCAATTTTATTAGTTACACAGATACGCAACGGGTATATGTTCATCTACGATGTCATGTGAATATTGTATAACAAAACTTGGTGATGGGTTAACTATGAATTGGAGCAAATAAACATTTTTAAGGGCTTTATTAACTGTAGTGGATCTCTGGTTCCATTGGTCCCAGGCCTGTCGCTACAAGACAGGCAAAACAAACAACTGCTTGGGGCCCCGAGCTGGCCTGGGGCCCCCAACTTCCTCTTTCCAGGCTGTATCGTGGCCGAACTCTTCTTCCTTCCTCCTGGAGTCCTGTCAGTCCGGCCAGGTACCGCGCGTGGTACAGGAGATTCAGGTTCCTGTTCCTGGCCGGTCTGACAGTAAGTGCACACTGAGTGCTCACTTCCTTTCAGTCCGGCCGGGAACACAGGAAACTGAATCTCCTGTACCGCTTGGTACCTGGCCCGGGCACTATCTGATAGGGGACTGGGGACCCATAATGATAGAACACCTGGACTGACAGATGAAAGAGAAGCTCGGCCACGCTACAGCAGCAGCCTACAGGGAAGAAGGGGAGGTGAGAATAGAAAACCATAGGGACTAGCTTTGCGTGTGGGGGGGGTGCTTGGGGGCCCCCATTTTGCTTGGGGCCCCCAAATTCCTTCAAACGGCCCTGATTGGTCCTCTGAGGTTAGTCTAGGTGGTTTTAAGACCCTTACCACTCTGACACACTCAGTTAAATTCACACACTCCAGAATTTTACACCAACCCTATTTCATTAAAATGGACAAACCACAGTTGGAGAGTATATATATGTAACGGTACATTTTCATCCAAGGATAAGGACTTTTATTGAAATGCACCACCTCCCCAATTGTAAAGTCATTATACACAAGAATATATAGAGATGGGAGTTTTAAGGTGTTGAAATTATTCTACTTAACAAATAATCAAAATGATCAAAGTTTTATTGTATAAACATTAAAAAAAAAAAAAAAAAAAAATAATAATCATACGATCGTGGTACAAAGGATTTGCGGCTCTACATGTTTTGCCATCATACTGGCTTCTTCAGGAGATTATGGTCAACCTTTTGTACAGTAACACTATAAAAAAGCAGAAAAAAACATTAAGTATATTTGATCAGAAAAATTAAAATTTTAAGCAATCATTTATAGAGAACAAAAAGGTCTAACTTTATGCACACAATATATATGTTTATGCACACTATATGTATATATATATATATATATATATATATATATATATATATATACATATACACAAACATTTACATAAATCATCTGAAGATTGAATCCCCAAATGCAAGTACCACTCTGAAGGAATGTTAAGACCCCAAAGGGATAGTTCCAGCTAAATATTAGTATGTCACAGAGGGGGTATACCCCTTAATTGTACCCAATTAAGCCTTTAATGTATTCTGCCAGCCATCGTTGGGTCCCTTTAATGGTGGTGCACTAATAGTGAAGGTTAGAAGTCATAGCCTGCTTTCGGTTCCAAGTGTTACTAATTGCAGGTGTATTGGGTGGTGGTGGCTTGAAGAGCAAGACAAACAAAAAAAGGAAGGTGGTAAAGAATCCAGAGTAAAGTCAGTTCTGAAATGATAGAGCATTCCTCAGTAAGTGGTACAATGTCAGTATAGAGTGGGCCATGTGTAGTGTGCATTAACCCTGAAAGTGTTAGCATATGGCTTTATCAGACAACTAGAAGGCTCAGTTACTGCCGTACAGAGTATGCAATGGGTTAAGAACCCTCTTAGCAGTCCTGTGTGTCAATCCCAAGTGCTAATGGCAGAGGGGCCCCTTGCAGAATGATGGCTTGAACTCCGGTGGACCCGTACAAGATACACTGGAGGTGATGATGACAGCCGACAAACCTGCTTGCTTTCTCTGGTCTATGATGGTGTTGATGGGTGATAGATGTGGCAATGGAATCTCACACCTGGCAGAGTATCTGCAAAGGCTGCACTATTAGCAAAGACCTTGGTCAGCTGAGCACACTAGCCTGGATACTCTTTGCTCTTCCTGGCACCAACTGCCCTGAGCCTTTCCAGGCAGTGTACTAGGAGTCTCTCCACTCCTCCCCTCTGCACCCTGGCTCCCTGGTTGTACCACCACACACAGCGGAATCACATCTTCCACAATACTCCTGGAGAGCGCATAACATTTATAAAGATATAAGCAGTCAGACACACCGGAACCTGTTGTTCTCAGAAGTTTCCTTTCTGTCTTAAAGGGGCTGATTGGTTGCAGCTGCTCACATCCTATCTATGAATCTATGAAAGAAAAACTTCAAATGAGGGGAAATTTTATTTAAGCTCTTATATAAATTATTATATTCTTTTGGAACAAGCTTTAAAAATGTTCTTTCAGTTTAAGGAAAACCAGAACCCGCTAACAGGTATGAAGTTCAAGCACCTAAAGATACCTGTACATGCAATTCCTGCTTTCAGTGCCTCCTGGAACACAACACAAGGGTTAGCATTCTATGTCCTTCAATAAATGCATGGAAAAATCAAAAATTTTCATCTGTTCATTGTAGGACACAACATAGATCTTTACATTTTGATCAATGGGACATTGCAAAGCAGTGTCTAAAAAGAGGTAGGCCCAACAACAAAACACAGGGAGAATAATACAACCAACGTGGGGGCCCTTATATCGCCATCAGCTGCAGTTTTTGGGCAAAATTGACATTTAATGATACATCAATATCAATTTTTTAGGCTTAGTAAAGTATGAACCAAAAACTGAGTAGCTTTTCAGACTTGAGAAACTGAAGCCTGTTGGGGAAAGGCCCACGACTCACTACTTATGCGGAATTAGCCATTTCCAGGAATGGAGGGTACTGACACTTGAGTCTGCCAAATCAACCTGGATATGACGGGCTGAAGAAGCCACATGGCCCTTGCTAGGGCTGTACGTGATAACAATAAAATAAACTTTCATAGCCCTGACCACATCCTGGTAAAGAAACAAAATATCCTGGTAATGAAACAAAATTTCCTTGTAGTGAACTGGCTTAGAACAAAGGAATGGGAGAACAATCTCCTCATTCAGTTAAGGCAGACACCACTTTTGAAAAAAAAGAATGTCTCGCCTGTAGAACAACGTAATTCTTTAATGAAAACCAAAAAGGATGGTTTGCAAGTCAAGGCTTCTAGTTCCAAGACTCGCTGAGACAAGGTTATAGCCACTACAAAAGAAAAATGCTACCAAAGAGGGTACTAAAAATTCCCAGCAGATAATTTAGGGCATATTCTTTGATGCCAAATGTACCTGCCTCTAGCAGATGGGGGATTTGGCCATGCTTGTAAACTGTGGTTATTGTCCTATCCCTGAGGCAGTGCTAAAATTCAGTGGTTAAGATCCCAAGATCTATATACAAGAAACAGAAGAGAAAACCTGCTTATTAATTTGATATTTAATATCTGCTGGAAATGTTTATATTCAAAGAGTTACACATGTAACACAGGACAAGCAAAACAGTTACTGAACATAAAAAAATATATAAAAATACAGATAAGTTTACTAGGGTAACTCTCCTGTCCCATGGGTTGGTTGAAACAAAATATCAATAAATATTACAAAGAGTTTGTCGATAATTAGATCTCAGCTCCTAAAATGTTACTAAACCCACAACAGTAAAATCAGTCTGGTGTGGAACCTAAGGGTTTAATCCTGTGCATTGCGTAAAAAGGTTGTTTGGTCCTGTCTTCTCTGATCCTCCTCTTCTTTCGCAGTCCCCGATTCATCTTGTGATAGTACAGAGCCTTGGAGGATTAATAAGATCAGGCTGGTCAGTGAGCAGCGAACCAACAGAGACAGGCAGGCCATCAGGTAGCGAACCATCAGAGGCAGGCTGATCATCAGGTAGCAGACCATCAGAGGCAGGCTGGACATCGTACACAGGACCGTCAGGCTGGTCATTTTGCACAGGACCATGAGGCAGTAGACCATCAAGCTGGACATGGGACCCAGGACCATCATAGGCAGGTTGGAACCATCAGGCTGGGCATCAGGCCCAGGGCCAACAGATTGGGCAATGGTCAGAGGGTCAGCAAGGTCAGATTGGTTAGCAGGCAGAGGATCTATGGAACCAAACTGGACCCACCTGGCCAAATGAGGCAGTCTATCCAAAAGATGGATGGAACCTCTTAGAGAGGTTTAAGTAGATGTAATTGCAGCAGGGTGGGGCCAAATTACTGAAAGTCCTGGTCCAGCACATGCCAATATAGTTGGCATGTGCTGGACCAGAATAACTGGTGTGGAGGCAGACTGGATTACATTGGCATATGTAGAGGCAGACTGGACTGAACTGGCAGGTGCAGAGGCAGACTGGACCACATCGGCAGGCATGGAGGCAGACTGAACCGTATCAGGCAGGTATGAAGGCAGGAGTTGGCAATGGCAAAATGATATGAGTTGGAAAAAACTTCTGTTTCTTTTTAGGTTTATCTGCTGAAGTTCTGCATGTGATTGTAGGGCTGAGAGCAGGGAAGAGTAGAACTGAAGGATGATGGAAAAGAGGAAGCAATTACTAAATAGGATTTCTGAGGGGTTACCAGAGGAAAGTAGAGGGATCTTTACTGGGTTAAAGGCAGGGAAAGTGTATCTAGTGGAAACAGGGTACTGACATATACTGTAGTTGGAAACCAGGTATACTGGGCAGCAACTAGGGTTGCTATGGGTGACAGAGAGGGAGACAATATACCTGAACAGGCCTAAAGTAATGGTTGAGCAAAACTCACTTTACACTTTCGTTGCATGACTAATTCTGAACAACTTTATGTTGTTGAACTTTTATTACCTGTCCCATCAGAGATTAGTTCTTTATCAGCCTTTCAGAATTTGTAGTGCCCCCATGCAGTATTACTATACCGATATGTGCCAGCTGCTTTCCAAGTGTGCATTGACTGTATGTCAATTTCTAATATATTTCTATATTATGAGAAATATGATTGTCTCTTTTCTCTCTAGATTTTTTTATGCTTTTTTTCTATCTTTCCTTGTTACATCTTAAGTATAATGCAAATGGTAAAAAGCCTCAAATGCTTTAGCTGTGCCACCTAGTGGTTATTTTGCGCTACATTCTAATTCCTTTTTTAGTGTACACTGTATACCATTATCCAGGTTTTATTCTTAAATGTTAATGTAAAGCTAAACTCCAAGGAAAGTAAAAATCCTCACCACCTTGAAGTGGGACTGCCACCCAAGCTGCAAGGGTTAAAGCTCTAGTTTAGGTATGGATATGTGAGAAAAAGTTAACCGCTCAGAGGTCCCAAGGAGCTAAAGCTGAAAGGTAGGATCCAACCCCTGGGTGCAGGCACTGCAATAGTATGCAAAATTGTGTGGAGAAAAACCGGGACGGCCGCTTTTCAAAAATGTTCCTATTTAATAAAACAGATCACAACATCAACATGTCACAACAAAAAACAGAAAGGAGCTGACGCGTTTCACACCAAAATACAGTGCTTATTCATAGCTATGAATATGTTTGCATTATTCCAGTGCTCAAGCTTGGGCCACAATAAGTATTTACAGTATGTGCCATAGCAGTTGAGCCCCTGTGAAGGCTGAAAATCACTGTAGTATGCACCGATACTATCATGAGCACCATTCCAAGTCCACTGCCAAGGAGGTCGCTTGCTTGGCATGGTCGCCATTCAGAGAACATTTGGCATTTTCTCAATGAATGCAAAGTGTCATCTAATCAGAGGATGCTTTGCATTCCTTAAAACATTTTTAAGTGTTCTCTGAATGGGGCCGCTTGGCACGGGACTCAGGTGACCGCAGGAATCACTGTACTAATGACGTCTTCTATGGAGATTTCCAGCTTTCACAGGTATGGTACATAAATAATTACATAGATCCAAGCTGGACCAACATAACTATATAGATATAGCCATACCTGGTATTCAGCCTTAAAGGGGTTGTAAAAGTAATTTTTTTTTTACCTTAATGCATCCTATGCATTAAGGTAAAAAAACATCTGACAGGACCGCCCCCCCCAGCCCCCGTTTTACTTACCTGACCGTTCGAAATTCCCGGGTGCGTTCTTGACGTCCTGTTCGGTTCCCAGCCTGGCCGTTGGCTAGGCTGGGCGGATTGATAGCAGCGCAGCCATTGGCTGGCGCTGCTGTCAATTACAGAGGATGATGCGGCATGCTGGGGGCGGGGCCGAGTGATACAGGCGGTGGCTATAGCCGCCGCTGTATCACGGGAGCGCGCTCGCAAAAGCTTTCCACCATGCAAGCTCGCTCGCATGAAGGTAGAAAGCTTTTGCGAGGAGGAGCCGAGACAGCCGAGGGACCCCAGAAGATAGCGTTCGGGGACACTCTGTGCAAAACGAGCTGCACAGTGGAGGTAAGTATAACATGTTTGTTATTTAAAAAAAAAAAAAAAATCCTGACTTTAGTGTCTCTTTAAATGCTCATTTGCATCTAGGGAGCTAGGAAAAACAGTTTTGCTTACCTGATCCTCTCTGCTCATGCAGCTGCAAAACAGATTCCCGCAGGTTCTTCTCCCTATCCTCTGGTAGATGGATGCCCCTGACATCATTAAGATAAAATCAGGGAGCATAGCCTTGCACCGGGCATGGAGATGCCAAGGAACAGTCTACTGCCAGAACATAGGAGAGCATCATCTGTCAGGAAAGAAGTGCATCTAATATGTAAAACTGCTTTTCCCATCCCCTAGAGCTAAACAAGCATTAACCCTTCGAGAATGGGGGCAGAGCCCCACTGGAAGGAAGGACTTTTACTGGAGTTGGATTTAAAGTGTAGTAACTTATAACAGCAAATTAGAATCCATCTTTATGTTCCATCTACTCTGGTCTAGCTTCAGAAATATAATTTCTGCTTGATTGAATGAATGAATGAATGAATGAATGAAAAACTTATATAGCGCTGCACATGCGAACTGAATCGCCTCTGGGCGCTTGTTGTTCCTGTCTCCTTTGATATCAAAAGAGAAAAGTCTTGACCTTTTTCCTGAATGCTAGGTGGTTCTCCTCCAACCGAATGCTGGTTGGTAAAGCGTTCCATAGTCTGGGACCCTGGACCGCGAATCTTCTTTCTCCTTTGGACTTAAAGTTGGCTTTCGGAACCTGGAGCAGGTTCTGATTGGTGGATCGCAAATGCGATTGGGGTTATGAGCTTTTATTATTTCGCATAAATAAGGGGGGGCATTCCCATGAACACATCTATGCGTAAGACAGAGTGCTTTGAAAGCAATTCTGTCTTTAACTGGCAGCCAGTGGAGGGATCTCAGTGAAGGTGAGATGGATTCCCAGGGTTTTTTCCCAGTCACAAGTCTGGCGGCCGTATTCTGAACGACTTGCAGACGAGCGATTTGGTACTTGGGGAGTCCGAGGTAGAGGGCGTTTGCACAGTCCAGTCTGGAGTTTACAATTGCTCCCACCACGACCGCTAAATCTTCTTTAGGGATGAACGGAGTGAGTCTGCGTAGTAGGCGCAGCAGATGGTGAGATCCGCTGACTACTGACCCTATTTGTGCGTCCATTGTCATAAAGGAGTCAAAAATGACCCCTAGGCTTTTGACTTTGGCGCTAGGGGTGATGATTTTGCCCAGAATAGGCGGGGATGTCCATGCTGTTGAAGGTTGATTCCTGCGCTTGCCGTGAAACAGGAGAAGTTCTGTTTTTGCTCCGTTGAGTTTAAGATAACTCTTTGTCATCCAG
Organism: Rana kukunoris; assembly: GCA_029574335.1. Taxonomy (NCBI): domain Eukaryota; kingdom Metazoa; phylum Chordata; class Amphibia; order Anura; family Ranidae; genus Rana; species Rana kukunoris. The sequence continues at coordinate 39,985,702 of CM056051.1, forward strand.
TTCTCTATGAAAGAGAGGCATGTCTCTAGATTGAGGTGGTGATCCTTTCTGTTGCAGATGCGGAAATACAGTTGTGTGTCATCTGCATATGAGTGATACAGCAGTTTTTGGCTGCTGATAATCTCAAAAAGAGGACGAAGATAGATGTTAAACAGCACCGGTGACAGAGGCGATCCTTGAGGGACTCCGCATGATACTGTGCGTTTCTCAGACGTAAAAGGTCCTAACTTCACTGTTTGCAATCGGTTTTCCAGAAAAGAGGAGAACCAAGATAAATCGCCTTCTGCGACTCTGGCTACTTCAGCAAGCCGAGTCAGTAACAGTTTGTGGTCTACAGTGTCGAAAGCTGCACTTAGGTCCAACAGAATTAGAAGACAAGATTCTCCTTCATCTGCGGCCTTGAGAACATCGTCCCATATTTTCAGCAATGCTGTTTCCGTCCCGTGTCCGGGACGGAAGCCTGATTGCAATGGGTCAAGTAGCTTGTGGGTATCTAGATGCTGTTGCAGCTGTTGTACCACTACTTTTTCCATTACCTTTGAGAGTACATTAAGGCTTGTTATGGGACGGCGGTGGAGTGGGTTCTTGGGGTTCAGGGAGGGTTTCTTCAGGATGGGTTGGATTATACCCTCTTTCAACTGTGAGGGCACTATGCGCTCCAAGAAAGACTGGTTGATAAGCTGCGTGATGGGAGGAGCCAGGATGTAGGCGCATTCCTTCAGCAGTTTTGTGGGGATAATGTCATTTGGCGCTGTGCCATTACGCAAAGCGCCAATGACATTCTTAGTGGCCTCGATGGAGATGGGTTCCAGAGTGAACTTACCGGATATAGGAGAATTACTATGGGTGTTGAGTGAGAAGCTGCAGGGGGGGCTGAGGGGGGAATAGTTTTGCCGAATGCTTTCACGGATTGCCTCGATTGGCAAGGAGTTTATTTATTTAGGAACTGGCACCTAAGATCTCTCAATTGAATGTTGCCACAGTATTAATGTTTTTACATGTGTAGCGCCTGGTTACTTCAAAGTACCGGTGCTATTTAAATTTAGAGGGAGATCAGAGTGTTAATTGAACTCTGATCCAGTTTCTTGTGTTCAAATTTAGGTCTCTGTCTCAGCTTGGTTGTGCTGTGGGCTCATTCTGTTGTTACTGGGGTGCTCTTCACACCCCAGGACAGTAGGTGGCAGCAGTGGAGTCAAGATTTGGGTGCTCTTCCCCAGCAGCCAATCAGGAGGGTTGAGCCTCGCTGTGCATGCTGGGGAGGGTATTTATGGGGCAGACGCCATTGGTTCTGGGTCTTCTTCTTCAAGTGCGGCACCCACCTTTAGGGTGACTGCACCATGGCGCCCCAGCATTATGGCCTACCAGGTCTGGGCGCGCGTGCCACGCAGTGTTCCTGGTTTCGGGACCATGTTGGTCCGGAACATTTGATCTGTGGCAGGAAGCCTAGTGGTCGACTGAGTTCCCAATCCTGAAGATCCCAAGCGGTATAGCTGTTCGGTGGGGAGTCTATCTGAGGAGAGCCAATGAGAGGCTGTTGGCGATCCAATAGGGTCTCGACAAACCACCGTGGATAGAGGTACCCAGACACTGAGAGGCTGGTCACCTGTCAGTCGATATCTGAAAGCAACTTGAAGGAGATCCAGGCGTAATTCTACCAAGGAGGTTTATCTCTGTAACCACAATCAGGAGGACATGTGGCAGAGGTTTCTTCTCTGAATCCATTTCAGGAGGGTCTGTGGCAGAGACTTTTCCTTAAAAGTTCGAGTGATACTCCAGCTGCCAGGTCAGTGAGAGAGGCCTGTCCAGGTACGCTATTCCCACTGAAGCAGGAGTGGCGCAAGAAGTGTTACACGTGGGAGCAGGATTGTTTCCCTATTGCTATGCCTGAATTTGCTATTCTTCTTCTCCTTTCAACTCTACCTTCTTCACCACAAGTTTTATTGGTTTTACCCGGCTGGGTAATAAAGAGCACAGAAAAAGACACCTGTCATGGACATTCCGTTACTACTGTTATATGCACCATACACCCCTAAGAAGGCGGAATAGCAATGAGGTAACATGCCACCCAAAACAAACCAGCAGCTCATTTGGGGGTAGTGCTACACATGTTAAGGCCCCTTTCACACAGGGCGGACTCCATCAAGCGGATCCACCTGCTCAGTGGGGAATCTCTCCTCTGAAACCCACTAAGCATGCAGAGCAGATAGGGACACAGTCTGCTGTTCTCTATGAGGTGGTTGGATGGAAACAGACCACCTATCTGTTTACATCCGACTGTCTTCCAATCCGATCCACCAGACGGAGGGCGAATGGATTCCCAATCCATCTGTTTTTGTCGGCGCAAATCGGATCGGATGCAAGCAGGTGTAAACAGTCTTTTTACATCCGCCTATCATAGAGAACAATGGGTGGTCAGATCGAGTCTGCCTGTCTAGTGGTCAGATCGTTCTCTGCTGGTGTGAAAGGGGCCTAACAGTTTCTTCTGATATCAAGAAACTAACATTGAAAACATTCTTAATAATGGTCGTGGGAGGGCAGAGGAGTTAGAACCACTGTCATGTTTTTATTGCTGTCGTTGTCTCTGTTGGGGCTTGTTTACCTTGCTGCTCATTTTTTTCATTTTTCACCCCCAGTACTCCCATTTCAACACTCGAAAGGCTTCTGCACTACACCGCAATCACATGTATTGCAAGCAGCTGCAGGGTAGTTGCGGAATGGTCCTATTCACTTGGACAGGTCTTGTTTGGCAAGCTACAATTCATAGTCCATAGTTTATTTTGGGGGTGATAAAGAGAGGCCAGCTATGTTCTTACTTACAGTGGGACAATGGAGAATGAACGTAGTCACTCTCTAACAGGAAGTCAGATCATAGCAAGAAAAAAAAAAGTGAGTTGGAAGAGGCTGAGAGCAACTCAAGGTACTTTTTGACTTAAGAACACAGCAAAGTAACCTGATAGCGAAACATTGGCAAGCATTGGAAAACCCAACATTAAAAGAATGGATTGGAATTGTCGAAGAATTAAGAAGAATTATATCATTGTGAAGAAGATAGAAAAAGGAAGATTGTAAAGGCATGGAAAAGTTGGATGGAATTTAAGAGTACAAGGAAATATTCCAGGATAGTGAAGGTGTGACAATGAGGAGAGGAACAGAGGAAGGCAGGGAATGGAAGTAGAAAGGCTGGATACAAGTAAAGGAGAGAGGGGAAGAGAGGGGGATGGGAATTGTTTTTTTATGAATGAAATTATGAGTAAAGTATGAATATGTTGTATAATGTTAAACCTAATAAACAAATAAAAAAAATAAGAACATTACTTTTTTTAAGTAAGTGTTTAGTGTTGCTTTAACATAATGCATTAAATAAATAAAAGACAATAAAGTAGTGGCAGTCATTAAAAATACCTCGGGTATCCCCAGGTGTACCATGCTCTTAAAGTGCTAAAAGACCTATATTGAACTGGGGTACCTTTGCTGCACTTAATTCCAAGACCCCTTTCACACTGAGCTGCCCCAGGCATCGTTATTTTTAGCGGTGCTTTGCTGTCATTTTTACGTTGCTTTTCGGCCACTAACGGCCAAAAAAGGGTTAAAAGCGCCCGCAAAGTGCGGCGGTTCGGTGGCACTAGACATTGAAGTAAAAAAAGTGACTAGGTCTGCTAGAAACCAGCACCCCTATATACCTTAACCACTTGCCCTCTGGAAGATTTATCCCCCTTCATGACCAGGCCATTTTTTGGTACACTGTGCTGTGATACTTAACCGCCTCCTGCACATATACGTTGGCAGAATGGCACGGCTGGGCACAAGCATGTACAGGTACGTCCTCTTTAAGTGCCCAGCCGTGGGTCGCGGGCGCACGCCCGCGACCCGGTAGGAAGCTCCATGACCGCGGGCAGGGGACCCGATCGCCCCTGGAGTCCCGCGATTAGTCCTCCGGCGCTGGAGAACGAGGAGAGCTGTGCGTAAACACACCTTCCCCGTTCTTCACTGTGGCACTGTCATTGATCGTGTGTTCCCTGATATAGGAAAACACAATCAATGATGTCACACATCCAGCCCCGCCCCCTACAGTTAGAAACACATATGAGGTCACACATAAACCCTTCAGCGCCCTATAGTGGTTAACTCCCAAACTGCAATTGTCATTTTTACAGTAAACAATGCATTTATATAGCATTTTTTGCTGTGAAAATGACAATTGTCCCAAAAATGTGTCAGCATTTTCAGAAATGTGTCCGCCATAATGTCGCGGTCACGAAAAAAAATCGCTGATTGCCGCCATTAGTAGTAAAAAAAAAATTCTTAACAAAAATGCAATAAAACTATCCCCTACTTTGTAAACACTATAAATGTTGCGCAAACCAATCAATAAATGCTTATTGCGATTTTTTACCAAAAATAGGTAGAAGAATTCGTATCGGCCTAAACTGAGGAAAAAAAGTGTTTTTTTTATATATTTTTGGGGGATATTTATTATAGCAAAAAGGAAAAAATATTGCATTTTTTTCAAAATTGTCGCTCTACTTTTGTTTATAGCGCAAAAAATAAAAAAAACGCAGAGGTGATCAAATACTACCAAAAGAAAGCTTTATTTGTGGGAAAAAAAGGATGCCAATTTTGTTTGGAAACCACGACGCACGACTGTGCAATTGTCAGTTAAAGCGACGCAGTGCCGAATCACAAAAACTGGCCAGGTCCTTTACCTGCATTTTGGTCCGGGTCTTAAGTGGTTAAACTGACAATTGCCTGATCATGCAACACTGTACACAAGTGAAATGTACATCATTTTTTTCCCACACAAATAGAGCTTTCTTTTGATGGTATTTAATTACCACTGGGTCTTTTAATTTTTTGCGCTATAAACAAAAAAAGTCCAGCAATTTTGAAAAACAAACAACTTTTTTATACTGGTATACCAGTACTGTTATGATCAGCGACTTATAGCGGGACTGTTAAAGTGTCAGATTGCATGCTGCACTAACTGATACTGGGTGTGAACTGACTGTCACTGACATCTCCAGTGACACTAATACAGTGATCAGTGCTAATAAAATGCACTGTCACTGGGCAGGAAGAGGTTAACATCTAGGGCAATGAAAGGGTTAACTAAGTGCCTAGGGGGTGTTATTGTTGTGTACTGTGTGCTGTTTTACTAGGGGATGTGACAGTTTTTATTCCCTGCTTAGTGGGCAGACAAAACCAGCACATCCTGTCAGGAGAGGTGATCTGTGTTGTTTACATACACAGATCTCTCTTCTGTCACTCACTCCACTGATCGATGGGCCCGGTCATGAATCACTGGCAATGACAGCGCAGCTGGGTGCGTGCCCCCTACCTGGAAAGCAGGAGGTGGGGGTGCAGGTATAAGTGATACTGCACAGCCAGCCCTCACTGTAGCAGTAAAGCTACAGTGCACAGACAGCAAGTGGATAATTGGTCCCTGCTACATATCTATAGATAAAATATATTTGACAAACAATATAAATATCGGACATTAAAAAAATGGATTCCATCTGCTCAGCGGAGGAACCGACATCCATATATATGCAGCACCCTCCTAGAATACGTTGCTAAAGAGGCTCTGGTAAATTTACTGTTTTTGGTTCCCCTGTAAACGATGTAGTGTGTGATTTTTTTTTGGCTGCTTTGGGTTTCACTGGCTCCAGGCTCAACTACTTATCCCTGCCTTCTAGTGGATTCTAGAACGTAGTGGTCTGAAAAAGGCAGACCACGGGCCTACATTTTTATGTGGTCTCAGTCCATTCCTGGGGGGAGTGCCCAGTAAGTGGCTGAGAAGGGCCTAAATCAGGGGTGCCCAACCTTTCGAAGAGCGAGGGCCACTTAAGCGTCTTGGTAACCGGTCACGGGCAATGGGTCGTGGGTAACTGGTCGCGGGCTACACTACTCATATGCAGAACGGACACGGACACAGCCCACTCAACTCCATGGGCCCTCCGATCTGAGCCTTCTGTGTTTTTTTTTTGCAGATCGGATTAAAGGTAGGCTGGTGTAAACGGACAGAAGTCTGTTTACATTTTCCACTCCATAGAGGTGAATAGAGGGTCTGATTGGGCCAAACCGATCATGTGAAAGGGGCCTAAGGATGCTTTCACACTGATGCGCTGTGGTTTACCCGCACCATGGGTGCAGAGCAGTGCACTTGTGGCTTTCCTGCGGGTTAGCTGCACTTTGCCATAGAATTCTATAATATCCTGCAGGTGTGGTGCACTTTCTTAAAGCGCACCAAACCATAGGTAATAACAGAGGTCTATGACTCAACCAGCCATGTCAGAGCAGGAGGTCGCGAGCCACATCAGAGGGCTCCGCGGGCCACTGGTTGGGCCTAAATAGTTTGAGGCCTGGAGCAGCTGGGTTCTTGTCCAGTGGTGAAGATCCCAGCCTGAAGGACTGCTGGGCAGGATAATTGAAGCTAACAGAAGTTCATTGAGGTCCCAGCTCAATTGGAGCTGATGGGGGGGGGGGGGGATTTTTCAGGAGTTCATCCAAGTCTCAGCTCAGTGAGAGCTGGGGGGGGGGGGTATTTTGTGGAAGCAGTTGGAGCCAAATAAAGGGGACTCCCTGAAAATCAGGCCTGGAGATTTACAGGAGAAATGTCTACCCGACATTGGACAAAAGGTATCCAAGTATCTAGGAACACTGTCAGTAGAGGCCTGGAAATAGAATGCTAGTAAGTGACGTTTAACCCCTTATGTGACCGTGTCAGGGTTGCTGAATTGGGACTTGCCATGCTGGGAGCCCTGGGAGCTTGTGTTTCTAGTGAATGCCAAGAAGGAGATTTCCCTTAAGAGAGTAGACAGAACAGAGTGTCCTCTGGTTACTTTGTGCACTAAATTAAGGAATATCCCAAAGCTTCCTTACACTCCAACCAAGTTCAGCAAGCCTTAGGCCGCGTACAAACGATTGAACATGTCTGATGAGACTTGTCCGACGGACCGTTTTCATTAGACAACTCTGAACTTGGCTGATTGTCTGATGGACCAAAATCCGATCAGACCAGAACGCGGTGACGTAACACACAACAACGTGATGAAAAACTAAGTTTATTGCTTCCAAGCATGCGTCGACTTGATTCTGAGCATGCGCGGGTTTTTGGTCCTACGATTTTGTGTACTAACCATCGAACCTGTCCGACGGACAGGTTTCCATCGGACAGGTTTTAAAGCATGTTTTAAAACTTTGGTCCGCTGGAAAATGGTCCGATAGGTCGTACACACGATCGAACAGGTCTGCTGAAACTGGTCTGCGGACCAGTTTCAGGAGACATGTTCGATCGTGTGTACGCGGCCTTAAAGAACAGAAATACACACCCTCTCTGGTGATTGAGTAGTGAGATTGTCCAAGTGGTCGTGTGCACTGACTTCCTGTTCACCCGAATGAAAAGAGGACGAATCAGGGAGACCCGTCGGGGTCTGCTATAGTTTAGCAAGCCCCTCATAGATATGTGTAGAAAAATTATATTTAATAAACTATAAAAAATACACAGTATATACTTTAAGGAAATTGAAAAATGCATAGCTTTATTTTGTAATTTGTAAAAAAAAACGATAGAGTAATAAAGCGCCTTTTTCTCTTTTAGGTGTACTTTTCACATCAGCTTTATTTTGACGGTTTGATCTATCAATGCACACAGCAAAAGCTGAACATTTGCAAAGACAATAAGGTTGCTCTGTTTTTGGCCTTTGCCCCAAGAAGTTAATGTTTCACCAGGTAACTGTACTGCAGTAAAAACTCTTGGCTTGTCAGAGTATATAAGGGCTACATCTCCATCCCCTGTTCTTGTGGCATCTCCTACCGACACCATGGGAAAGGGCTTCTACATTAGTAAGCTTGTTGCCTTTGTTACCATCTTTTTTGCTATAGCCGCAGTGGCTACAATCATTGCTTTGGCGGTAGTTTACTCTAATGAAATATCCAATAATAAAAAAGAAGAAAATGGAGGACCCACAAGTGCAGCTCCCCAAGGCACCTCCTCAACTACCGGCACTGGTACCGGTACCGCCACTACTACGAAACCTACCACACCTGCATCAAATGAACTTTGGGACAAATACCGGCTTCCAAAAAGTCTGATACCTGATCACTATGATGTTGACCTCAGACCTGTCTTGGAGAAGAATGCTGAAGGACTATTTGTCTTTCATGGAAAAAGTGTCGCCCACTTCAGATGTGTTGAGACCACCAATGTTGTTATTATCCACAGCAACAAACTTAACTACAGTAGTTGTGAGCTGAAGGATGATGCGGGTAAAGTTCTTGTTGTAAACAAACAAGAGACAGTGGTGAGGACCAACTACCTGGTGCTGCATCTTGCTGAGAATCTGCAAACTGGTAAAACCTACTGGCTTCACACAGAATTTGTTGGAGAATTGGCAGATGATCTGGCAGGATTTTACCGCAGTGAATATGTGGAAGATGGTGTAACCAAGTAAGTAGTTATATACAATATTATATGATTGCTGTGGAATAAGAACAAAGCTTTCCAAACGGCAAAATTTCATGAGCATAGCTATAAATATAACTATGAATCTGCATAATGTTATCTTTGGTAATGCTGTAAGTTTTCCTACTACTCTGCTATCCAATAATATATATATATATATATATATATATATATATATATATATATAAAAAACTAAATCTAGGAAAAAAAAAAAATTTGGTTTCAGTGAAATGAGTTATGTTGCAGAAACATTCTTGAATCCCGGTTTACACTATCGCTTTGTGGAAATGCAAGCATTCCCTTGTGTATTACAACAGCGCGTAGGCATGCGTGCAGGGTGTGCCTGGGCACACCCTAATTATGTGCTGCTGATTCCCCCTGCTGTTTGGCATGGGGGGGGGGGGGAGGGACAGGGGAATCTCTGTTCTTAGGCCCTTTCTCTGTTTCAAAAGTGAGACATTATGGGGTCTGTTTACCCCTGATATTTCACCCCTGATATTTCATTATTTTTTACAATTTTTTTAAGAGTCCTAATGGGGATTAGGACTCTTAAAAAAATTGTAAAAAATAATAATAATAATAAATTATTGTAAAAAATAATAACATTTAAAAAAGATTCCCCCTGCTGCTTGGCATGGGGGGGGGGGGGGAGAGACAGGGGAATCTCTGTTCTTAGGCCCTTTCTCTGTTTCAAAAGTGAGACATTATGGGGTCTGTTTACCCCTGATATTTCACCAAAGTCCCCCATTAGGACTCCTAAAAAATGTTGTAAATAATAATAATAATAATAATAATAATAATAATTTATTGTAAAAAATAATAACATTTAAAAAAGTTCTAAAAATAATAATAACATTTAACTACTGACACCAGCCTCTGCCCTACTGACATTGTTCACTGCTCTACTGTTTTATAAATTGTATATATATATATATATATATATATATATATATACAAACACACACACGCATGTGTGTCGGAGCTTTGGGGTGCACACCCTAATGCAATAGGCTGAGACGCTGCACCCTACTCGTGATGGTGTCATGTGGTGTAGTTCATTCTGAATGGCACCCCAAAGCACCATGCCGGCAGAGGTGCGCTGCACTAACATGTGCGTTAAAAAAAGGTTTTGATTTCAGGACCAATAATGTCCATACCAGACCATTCATTTTGAATGAGCTACCCAACACAGGGTATATTAATGTGTGCAAAAAACATGCTTTATCGTGCTGCACCTCGATAGTAAGATGTGACCAAGTGAAGGTACAGGTGTGCAATCTGGATGTCATAATCTGCAACAGTCCCACCCAAATTTTAGGATTTTCAGATCATTAACTTAGAATGTTTCAGACTGACTGTGTGCCAGAAATTCTCACATACTTATGTTTCTAAAGCCCCGTACACACGATTGGAATTTCCGATGGAAAAAGTCCGACTGACTCTTTCCATCGGAAATTCTGACCGTGTGTATGCCTCATCGGACTTTTTTCAGAGGAATTTATATCGGAGGTTAGTTAGAGAACATGTTCTCTTTTACTCCGTCGGAATTCCGATGTGGGTTTGACCGGGCAAAAGCCTGACTGTGTGTACGGGGCTTATCACAGAAACTGGTTGAGCACTAATCATTTTGTGTGACTGTAAAGATATATACTGAATATAAGTGAAATTGAGAACTAGCAGTACAGTAGATGGTTTTCCAGCTAATGTCTTTTTTGTTGCCAGATATATCGCCACCACCCAAATGCAAGCGCCTGACGCAAGGAAGGCATTCCCATGCTTTGATGAGCCGGCAATGAAAGCAACTTTCAGCATCACCCTCAGATACAAGTCTCCCTATGTGGCACTCTCCAATATGAATCCCAACAGTAAGTCACAGAGTATTTGACCATTCTAGGCACTAGCATACAGATATGCAATAGACAAAACGGTAGCTGCACTAAGCTCAATACAATGGAGGGAGTGTGTGGTGTAGAGTATTATGACACACATACTATACTTGCTGTCTAAAGTTGTCAAGTGCATTATAGCTTCTATCTTCCATCAGCTCACTTTACCCACTTGTTCTAGAATGGCTGTAGCAGCCATTCTCAACCTTTTTTTTAACATGAAGTAACCCTTGAAAAAAACTTTCCAGTCTCAGGGAACCCTCCTACTTACTTACAACTATCTACAGTTCATGGTACATTAATTAATTACATTAATTGTGGCTAGTGTGAAGAATTCCCCCTTACAGATAGCTAAAAGATCATTGATGACAGTGGCTACGTATCCGAGGAGCAGAATTTGTTCTTTGCAAAGGAACCTCTAGAAACCTCCAGAGGAAGGCTGGTCTGTAGAAATCTATAGCTCCAGCACAGGCAGAGTGAGCTACAGGAACCCATGGCATAGACATAATTGGTGTGTAACTTTAAGGCCCCTTTCACACTGAGGAGTTTTTCAGGTGGTACAGTGCTAAAAATAGCGCTGCTATACCGCCTGAAAAACTCCTGCACTGCATACTCAATGTGAAAGCCCGAGGTCTTTCACACTGAGGCGATGCGCTGGCAGGAGAGAAAAAAATCTCCTGCAAGAAGCATCTTTGGAACGGTGAGAGTTGCTGTATGTATACCGCTCCTTCCCATTTAAAACAATGGGAAACCGTGGTTATACCGCCTGCAATGCACCTCTGCAGAGGTATTAACCCTTTATCGGCCGCTAGTCGAGGTTAATAGCGCACCACTAGCGGCTGAATCCCGCGGCAATTCCGACGGTATAGCACCGCTATTTTTAGACCAGTTTCAGCGGACATGTTCGATCATGTGTACGGTCTATCGGACCGTTTTCCAAAGTTTTAAAACCTGCTTTAAAACCTGTCCGATGGAAACCTGTCCGTCGGACAGGTTCGATGGTTAGTACACAAAATCATCGGACCAAAAACCCACACATGCTCAGAATCAAGTCGACGCATGCTTAGAAGCATTGAACTTCGTTTTTTCATCACGTCGTTGTGTTCTACGTCACTGCATTCTGGTCTGATCGGATTTTGGTCAGATGGTGTGTATGCACATTTCAATGTCTTATGCTGCGTACACATGACCGTTTTTCATGACGAGAAAAACACAATTTTGTGTAGGCTCCAGAGCATTTTTCTCGTCGAGAAAAATGAGCGTTAAAAATTTAGAACATGCTCGTGTGTACGCTTTAACAAGGGGGGAAAAAACGTGCATATTCAGAAGCAAGTTATGAGATGGGGAAATTAGCATAAGCAGCCCAAAGGGTGGAGCCATTCGAATGGAACTTCCCCTTTATAGTGCCGTTGTACGTGTTGTACGTCACCGTGCTTTGCTCAAGCATTTTTTTTTCACAAACGTGTGCATGCAAGGCAGGCTTGAGAGGAATCACGTAGAGAAAAACGTTGTTTTTTTACATGACATGAATAACGGTCGTGTGTATGCAGTATAAGGGTTAGAGTTGCCTATTTGCTAATGCAATTATTATCTTCTAGGTACAACAACTGAGACCTGGAATGGTCAACAATGGTCGGTCACAGTATTTGATAAAACTCCAAAGATGTCCACATACCTGGTGGCTTTCATAGTCTCAGAATTCAAGAGTGTTGGTAATGATAAGGTGAGTGCTCTTCAATTTTGGAACCTATAAGTAACAAGGTTCAAACTGGACAATCTGTAGTCTGGAAACTACATGAAATCCTGAATGCAAATTATGAAACCATTTATACATGAAGATCGTTTCAGAGCAGAACAAGGATGTTAATGACATTGAACTTTCCATTGCTGTCATCCTGAAAATGCTAGTTATCTAGCTGTCTTACAGAATCAAAGGTTTCCCTACTTTCAGAGGAAACAAACTTAAGTAAATGGCTTTCTTGATCTGTTTGCATACTGTGGGTCAGTGTCTTAAAAAAACACTGACATAAAACTCATCTGTTACAAGGTGAGAGATAGAGAGAGAGTAATAGAGAGAAAGAGCGATAGGGAGAGAAAGTGAGAGAGAAAGAGAGAGCGAGGGGGAGAGAGAGAGATAGATTGATAGATCGAGAGAGAGAGAGAGTGAGAGGGTGATGTATATATATATATATATAATATATATATATATATATATATATATAGAGAGAGAGAGAGAGAGAGAGAGACAGAGTGTGTTATAGATAGAGAAAGAGAGAGGGGGGGAGAGATTGCGATAGAGAGAAAGAAAGAGATAGATTGATAGATCGAGAGAGAGAGAGAGAGAGAGAGACAGAGGGATAGAGAGGGGGATAGAGAGGGGGGAGAGAGTGATATATATATATATATATATATATATATATATATATATATATATATATATATATTTATATATAAAGAGAGAGGGAGAGAGTGATATAGAGGGGAGAGATGGGGAGAGAGTGATAGAGAGGGAGAGAGTGCGAGAGAGATGGGGGATGATAGAGACAGAGGGGGAGAGAGATAGAGAGAGATAGGGGGAGGAAGTGATAGAGAAGGAGAGAGTGCGAGAGAGAGAGAGGGAGAGGGGGGAGAGAGTGCTAGAGAGGGTGAGACAGAGATTGTGAGAGAGAGTGATGGAGAAAGTCAGGCCGCGTACACACGATCAGACATGTCTGATGCACCGTTTTCATCAGACAACTCTGAACTTGTCTGATGGTCTGATGTGCGTACACACCATCGGACCAAAATCCGATCAGACCAGAACGCAGTGACGTAGAACACAACGTGATGAAAAAACGAAGTTCAATGCTTCCAAGCATGCGTCGACTTGATTCTGAGCATGCGTGGGTTTTTGGTCCGATGATTTTGTGTACTAACCATCGAACCTGTCCGACGGACAGGTTTCCATCGGACGGGTTTTAAAGCAGGTTTTAAAACTTTGGTCCAGTGGAAAACGGTCCGATAGGCCGTACACGCGATCGAACATGTCCGCTGAAACTGGTCTGCGGACCAGTTTCAGCAGACATGTTCGGTCGTGTGTACACAGCTTAAGTTGGAGAGGTAGAGAGAGAGAGAGAGTGATAGAGATATATATATATATATATATATATATATATATGTAGAGGGAGAGGAAAAATAGAGAGGGAGAGAGAGAGAGAGGGGAGACAGAGAGAGAGAGAATGAGAGAGGGAGAGTGATAGAGAGAGAGGGGAGTGATAGAGAGAGAGAGGTGGAGAGCGAGAGTGATAGAGAGGGGGGAGAGTTATAGAGAGAGAGGGGAGATTGAAAGTGAGAGATAGGAGAGAGAGAGAGACACACACTTTCCTCACTCAGTCAGCTGTGTATATCAAATTGCAGGCTATTCACAGATTAGTATTAAAATGACACAACATTATGTACTGTCTGCAAGCAGCAAATGCTATATATTCTTTTGCAATATTTTCCTGTTACCTGAGTAATACGAAGTTATATTTTTTTTAGTATTTTTAGTACTGGACATAGAAAATAAATAAAACATATACCACAATACTTTCGATTCCCAGCACAGCAATGTCATTTTTGTACACGCAGTTTCGATTAGTTTTCATGACAGCTCTCTTGCAACACCCGTATGTCAGTATTTGGCACTTGGTTTCACAGTGTGTATTTGTGGACGGTCATATGAAATAATACCAATCTTCTGTGGTTGTTCATGATATTTACATTTAACACTGTCTTTAGGTAAAAATTTGGGGACGTTCAAAGGCCGTTATAGATGAGAATCAAGCAGAATATGCACTGAATGTCACAGAGCCAATTTTGGAATTTTTGGAAAAATATTATAATTATTCTTATCCTCTGCCAAAATCAGGTGAGTGGTTGATGAACTACCTGGTATAGATTGAAGCAAATTATCTGTCTTTCTATCTATGTATATATCCTAAACAGCAGAACACAAACTATAACACATGCACTTCATAATAAAATGATGATCATTATTTCAATGTACATGCTGTCTTCTTGTGCTGTCTGCTTTGCTAGGCTTCAGACCACTTTGATAACTTGAAACTGACAGGACCCTTGATGACAGCTTTTAAAGGAAACTGTATAAGGATATATTTGCAAGCTTGCTTCATTTGCCTGGATATACAGTATATATATAAGACAAAAAGAGAGTATCTCCCCCTGGGTGGGATTTTAAAGGCTAACCAAAGTTTCAAGATAAAACAATAGGTATTTTAATGGAAATTGGTACACATAATGGCCCTTAATAATAATGCACGCAGCAAGCACCCAAGGTGCATGTAAAAACAACAAATATACAAATACAATACAAAAACAATAAAATAGCACTTGTGCCACAAAAAAATGGCAAATGGACAGAAAACTCTCCTAGTTGATGATATACGTATGTCCGACGCATTTCTGGCTGTAGACCGTCATCAGGGGCCACGGATGAAGAGTAGTACAAATCGTGATTCTGTTTACACTAAAAATGGTAAAAGACATATCATGGAAAACTGTACATATGGTATGAGTTTCAGGATGCAACTTGTTAACTTGTGTAACACATGGCAGATGGATAACATACCGAACCACATCATTTTCTGAATATAAACCCTTCCTGGCTGCAGGATTATATAGAGATAGGGTTGCGTCTGAGCGTTCCCCAAGCCCTGGTCAAAAACTAACAAGAATGAAATTCATGTTGTATTTTTATTTTATTGCTGGACAACCACTGTAGAGACTGCAGATGCAGTTGTACGGATAGAGCCAGCAATCTGCCTCACAGGGACTATTTCCCTATAGCGGAGGGGAAAAAAGGGCCCTCAACCCAAGACCCTCAGCTTTTGGGCAAAACAGAACAGGGGGACGTACAGCGATGCTATGGTTAAAAACAGCCATCATCTTAGCTATATCTCCATGTCAATGTCCAGTGAGTGAAAGGGGGAAACTAATGTGTATATTTATTTAATTTTATTGGTTGTTTATAGCCTTAGGGCGGGTAGTGCATAAACGGTCAGGAAACCGAGAAAGCACATAGGGAAAGGACCCCCTTAGCTAAAGTTAGATATATATAATATGTATCAATTAGTGTACAGATTATACTGAAAACTAAAAAATAAGGCATATACAGATACCAAATGTATAAAAGAAATAGTTACCAGAGGGAAATGAAGTAAATGGGCCCAGGGCCTTCCGGTATAATAGTAACCAGGTCACGTCCTGCCCAAATCCGAATCCCCAAAACACCTGAATCCCTGTTGGAGTCTTAATAGACCCATTGGCTCTGTATTAACATATATAAACAAAAAAAAAGATAGCCCCAGTTAGAACCTACCCTATCTAAGTATCAGCCCATATATACATATATGCTTTGATTTCCACCTTACCTCTAGGTTCAGAGATAAAATGTAGAGAATGGCATTTCCCCCAGACACAATTAGGCACCTGCACACTGGGGGAAACGCCATTCTCTACATTTTATCTCTGGACCTAGAGGTAAGGTGGAAATCAAAGCATATATATAGTTACTATTATACCGGAAGGCTCTGAGCCCATTTACTTCCTATCCCTCTGGTAACTATTTCTGTTAGAAAATTTGATATCTGTAGACATTTTATTTTTTTCAGTATAATCTGTACACTAATTGATACATATTATATATATCTAACTTTAGCTAAGGGGGTCCTATCCCTATGTGCTTTCTCGGTTTCCTGACCGTTTATGCACTACCCGCCCTAAGAATATAAACAACCAATAGAATTAAATAAATATACAAAATAGTTGCCTCCTTTCACTCACTGGACATTGACATGGACATATATCTAAGATGATGGCTGTTTTTGACCATAGCATCGCTGTACGTCCCCCTGTTCTGTTTTGCCCAAAAGCTGAGGGTCTTGGTTTGAGGGCCCTTTTTTCCCCTCCCCTATAGGGAAATAGTCCCTGTGAGGCAGATTGCTGGCTCTATCTGTACAACTGCATCTACAGTCTCTACGGTGGTTGTCCAGCAATAAAATAAAAATACAACATGAATTTCATTCTTGTTCGTTTTTGACCAGGGCTTGAGGAACGCTCAGACGCAACCCTATCTCTATATAATCCTGCAGCCAGGAAGGGTTTATATCCAGAAAATTACGTGGTTCGGTATGTTATCCATCTGCCATGTGGTACACAAGTTAACAAGCATCCTGAAACTCATACCATATGTACAGTTTTCCATGACGTGTCTTATCATTTTTAGTGTAAACAGAATCACGATTTGTACTACTCTTCATCCATGGCCCCTGATGACGGTCTACAACCAGAAATGCGTCGGACATACATATATCATCAACTAGGAGAGTTTTCTGTCCATTTGCCATTTTTTGTGGCACACGTGCTGTTTTATTGTTATTGTTTTGTATTTGTATATTTGTTTTTTTTACACGCACCTTGGGTGCTTGCTGCGTGCATTATTATTAAGTGCCATTATCTGTACCAATTTCCATTAAAAGACCTATTTTTTTTCTTGAAACTTTGTCTGGCTTTTAAAATTCCACCCTGGGGGAGATTCTCTCTTTTTGTCTAATGATTGAGGGATGTGGCCAATACAAGTGTTTTACATGAGTCATTGAGTACCTCTTCTTTTTTCCTATATATATATATATATATATATAGTAAAAAAATCATATTTTTTGATCATGCATTAAAGTAGTACTTTTCATTTTGGATAGAGTAAAGGAGGGTGTACCCCTGTTAGGTTTTTTTGCCATCTGGATCTCATATAGAAGATTTTCATGTCCCATTGTCAGTAGTGACAGGAAATAGTAGTGACAGGAAATTCCTGTTATGCCTCGTACACACAACCGGGAAAACTGCAATGACAGCTTTTGGAAAACTGTCCGTGTGTATGCTCCATGGCATTTTTCCCCGACAGGAAAACCACTGGGAATCGTGGCAGGAAAAATGAGAAAATATTCTCTTTTTAACTGACGCAATTCTTTTTCCCAGCAGTTTCCCTATGGCAAACACTGCAGTGGAGCATACATACGGCTGGGATTCCTGGCCAAAGCTCTCACCGCAGTTTTCCCCGAGAGGAAAACCTGTGGTGTGTACAGGGGTAAAGTTACAGAGTAGGTTCTCAGTACCACCCCCCCCCCCCCCCCCCCCCCCCGGGATTCCAGGCGGACTTTTTACCGCCGGGAATCCCGATAGTGTGTACAGGGCATAAGGGCCCTTTCACAGGGACAGACAGTTTTTCAGGTGGATCGGATCGTACCTTCCAGTCTCCTATATGGAGTAGCGGGTGTTAACAGACATGTATCCCAACCTATCCACTAAAAACAGATGGATGGGGATCTGTTCTCTAATCATCTGACAAATAGGATTGGATAGCAATCTGGTGTAAACAGACAGGCAGTCTATTTACATTTGACCGCCCATAAAGGAGAGTAGACTGTGCCTGTGTCTGCTCTGCATAAGAGGAGCAGATATAGATCAGCAATCTGCCTGCTCAGTGGGAATCAGCAGACAGATTCCCCACTAAGCAGGTGAACTCCAATGGAACCCCCCTCATATCTAGGGGGCCTAAGGTAAGAGAATCCCTGGTTGTCATCACAGTCATCAGAATTTGTGTCCCCAGTGGAAAATGTTCCTTTTATTACTGGTTTGGGGACAACCCAACATTTTTCGTATCTACTTTAGTTATACTTCAAAGCAAAGCTATACTCACCTTCGATGACCTGGAGCTACCTGCAACCCGCTGATATTTTCAAGTGGATGGCTTCTGGATAGTGAACACTGGCCAATTTCTTTGACAATACTTTCATATGACATCACTCCTGCACATGCATGGGAGTTCAGTCCCCTTTTTGAATTGCTGAATCCCTACAAAGGGGTGGACAGGCAGGTAGGTAAGTTTAATGCAGAATATACAAAGCATGTCTCTTCTACATTAAAAATCCTGCCTGTACATCCATTTTTATAATTGACACAAAATTCCACTTCAAGTAGTAAAAGAGTAATTAACCATATAATCACAAGTTTAGTACAATATTATCTCACTCTGTATCAGTAAACTATCCAAAAACATCTACAGTGCAACAAAATATTTTTTGCTGTTTTTACTTTTTTTATATCTATTCTTCAGACCAGGTCGCTTTGCCTGACTTCAGTGCTGGAGCCATGGAGAACTGGGGGCTGGTGACATATAGAGAAACTGCTCTTCTCTGGGATCAAAGAGAATCTTCCATCAGCAACAAGGAGAGAGTGGTCTCAGTGGTTGCTCATGAACTTGCTCATCAGGTGCTTCCTTTATATATTCCTGAATAACAAGCATTTTCTATGCAACATCAGCTATTTGCTATCAATTAGAATTAAATATACAGTATCTCACAAAAGTGAATACACCCCTCACATTTTTGTAAATATTTTATTATCTTTTCATGTGACAACACTGAAGAAATTACACTTTGCTACAATGTAAAGTAGTGAGTGTGCAGCTTGTATAACAGCGTAAATTTGCTGTCCCCTCAAAATAACTCAACACACAGCCATTAATGTCTAAACCGCTGGCACAAGTGAGTACACCCTTAAGTGAAGATGTCCAAATTGGGTCCAAAGTGTAAATATTGTGTGTGGCCACCATAATTTTCCAGCACTGCCTTAACCCTCTTGGGCATGGAGTCCACCAGAGCTTCACAGGTTGCCACTGGAGTCCTCTTCCACTCCTCAATAAGGACATCACAGAGCAGGTGAATGTTAGAGACCTTGCAATCCTCCACCTTCCATTTGAGGATGCCCCACAGATGCTCAATAGGGTTTAGGTCTGCAGACATGCTTGGCCAGTCCATTACCTTTACCCTCAGCTTCTTTAGCAAGGCAGTGGTCATCTTGGAGGTGTGTTATCATGTTGGAATACTGCCCTGCGGCCCAGTCTCTGAACAAAGGGGATCATGCTCTGCTTTAGTATGTCACAGTACATGTTGGCTTTCTTGGATCTCTTAATGAATTGTAGCTCCCCAGTGCCGGCAGCACTCATGCAGCCCCAGACCATGACACTCCCACCACCATGCTTGACTGTAGGCAAGACACACTTGTCTTTGTACTCCTCACCTAGTTGCCGCCACACACACTTGACACCATCTGAACCAAATAAGTTTATCTTGGTCTCATCAGACCACAGGACATGGTTCCAGTAATCCATGTCCTTAGTCTGCTTGTCTTCATCAAACTGTTTGTGGGCTTTCTTGTGCATCATCGTTAGAAGAGGCTTCCTTCTGAGATGACAGCCATGCAGAGCAATTTGATGCAGTGTGCAGTGTATGGTCTGAGCACCAACAGGCTGACCTCCCACCCTTCAACCTCATACGTCTATTTCCCAAAGACAACCTCTGGATATGATGCTGAGCATGTGCACTCAATTCCTTCGGTCGACCATGGAGCGGCCTGTTCTGAGTGGAACCTGTCCTGTTAACCCGCTGTATGGTCTTGGCGACCGTGCTACAGCTCAGTTTCAGGTTCTTGCCAATCTTCTTATAGCTTAGGTCATCATTATGTAGAGCAACAATTCTTTTTTTCAGATCCTCAGAGAGTTCTTTGCCATGAGGTGCCATGTTGAACTTCCAGTGACCAGTATGAGAGAGTGAGAGCGATAACACCAAA
Organism: Rana kukunoris; assembly: GCA_029574335.1. Classification (NCBI taxonomy): domain Eukaryota; kingdom Metazoa; phylum Chordata; class Amphibia; order Anura; family Ranidae; genus Rana; species Rana kukunoris. The sequence goes on from CM056051.1 coordinate 40,005,715, forward strand.
TTTAACACACCTGCTCCCCATTCACACCTGAGACCTTGTAACACTAATGAATCAAATGGGAAAATGGTCAATTGGGCCCACTTTGGACATTTTCACTTAGGGGTGTACTCACTTTTGTTTCCAGTGGTTTAGGCATTAATGTGTTGAGTTATTTTGAGGGGACAGCAAATTTATACTGTTAAACAAGTTGTACACTCACTACTTTACATTGTAGCAAAGTGTCATGTCTTCAGTATTGTCACTTTCAAAGATATAATAAAATATTTACAAAAATGTAAGGGGTGTACTCACTTTTGTGAGATACTGTATAAATAAATAAAATTTGGTCTAAACTAAGGCAATTTCATAGCTTCTACCAGCAGGTCCATTCCAAAAATAGCCATAATCTGTGTCTGGGTTCTTGAATTTGGAATGGCTAACATAAAAATAATCGAAATTAAACCTTGAAAATAATTTGTTGACTTTTTGCTTTAGGATCTGATAGTCACAGAGAAGTTTGGTGTTTCTATTTGTCCCATGTGGGAAAAGTACATCTGTGTGCTTAGGTTGTAATGCCAAGAAAAATACACTTTGTTATTATGTGCTAATGTTGGTAATCTGCTTCCATTTTAGTGGTTTGGGAACCTTGTGACAATTCGATGGTGGAATGATCTTTGGCTAAATGAAGGTTTTGCCTCTTATGTGGAATATCTGGGAACGGATTACGCAGAAAAGACCTGGCATCTAGTACGTAAAACACTTTTGCCTTTTTTTTTATCATTGTGTTCAAATAAATGCCGACTTATGCCCTGTACACACGATAGGTTCGTCTGATGAAAACGGACCGATTGACGGCTTTTATCGGACCAACCGATCGTGTGTGGGCCCCATCAGTTTTTTTTACCATCGGTGAAAAGAAATAGAACCCCTGTCCCGGCAAAAACCTTAATCACCCATATTCTCCTGAGCACTAGGCTATGCATTGCGCGGCATTGGAGGGATGCAACTCCACCGTTGATGAGGGAAGTTATTGAATCTACTAATACACATGCCTCCTACGAACTAATGTTTGCTGCTTCCCAGGGGAAGTATGATACTATGAAGCACCACTGGTTCATGTGGAATGAGTGGTACAGCTCGAGTTACAATAGCTGATGTTCGATTTATACGCTGAACAACACTTTGACATTTTATTTTATTTGACATTTTATTTTATTTGACATTTTACTTTATTCTGTTTACACATTTTATTTCATTATTGTTTACTTTCTTATCAATATTTCTTTATATATTATTTTTAGGGTTCCTCTTATGTACCCATTATACATAGCTATGAGGTTTATGTTAGACATAGGACGGGTGTCGTCACCCTCCACCCCTCGGCGCAGTTTTGCTCCCAGGGGGGTGCCGGGGGGGGGGGGATTGCGACGTCTCGGCCACTTGCTCTGCTACTCGATTTGGTACGGAGGACGTAATGTTCTTTAATGGTTTTGTACCTTGTAGCGTCAGTCAACTCGATTCTTTATTTGTTTGAAGGAACTGTCACGATCTATAGTTTATTTTTACTGTATGTCCTGTTCCTCTCTTTGTAAGTTCTTAAAATTCAATAAAAATTATTGAAATGAAAAGAAATAGAACCTGTTTTAAATTTTTCGTATGGTTAAAAAAAAAGATTGCCTGTGGGGAAATCCATCGGTCAAAAATCCATGCATGCTCAGACTCAAGTCGACGCATGCTCGGAAGCATTGAACTTCATTTTTCTCTGCACGTCGTTGTGTTTTACGTCACCGCGTTGGACACGATCGGATTTTTAACCAATGGTGTGTAGGCAAAACTGATGAAAGTCAGCTTAATCGGATATCTGATGAAAAAATCCATCGGTTCGTTTTCATCAGACGAACCGATCGTGGGTACAGGGCATTAGCAGCAGAGATAAAAAGAGAGGACAATTTTGCAAGAAACTAGTTATGGGCCTAATTCTTCTTTTGTATCTCTTTATTGCATTAATTAAATATGGTATTATTTTTATCCTTCCTTATTTCTCACACTGATCAGATTATTTGTTCTTTTCAACTGCTAATGAAATTAGAATAGGGACTATCCTCCAATAAAATAATATTTTTTTTCATTGATTTGTAGCACTGTCCCTGTAGTCCTTTTTGATTGTTGACTTCTTAGGCCTCCCTCTGGTTACCTGCAGCTGGTTGCTAAGGGTTTCCACTTGGTTGCTAGGGGTTTCCACTTGTCCCACTTTTATTGCTCATTACGCAATTATTATTATTATTAAATTATACACGATTTATATAGCGCCAACAGTTTACACAGCACTTTACAATGTATGGGGGGGACAACACAAATATAGTACCGTTCAATACAGAAAGTACAGGAGGGCCCTGTTCGTAGAGCTTACATTCTAAAGGGAGGGGGAGGTGGTAGCTGCAGAGAATGATTTGATGGGGGTGGCTCGGGGAAAGTTGTTAGGTGGGTGTAGGATAGACTTCCCTGAATAAATGAGTTTTCAGGGATCTCCTAAAGGTGGACAGGGTAGGGGCTAATCTTACACACCGGGGCAGGGAGTTCTAGAGGATGGGAGAGGCTCTGAAGAAGTCCTGAAGGCGAGCATTGGAGAAGGTAACAAGGGAGCTAGAGAGCAGGAGGTCCTGGGAGGAGCGGAGGGGACAATTTGGCAATATCTGCAGATAAGGTTGGTGATGTAGCTGGGGGCGATGTTGTGAATGGCCTTATATGTTATGTTTAGCATTTTGAATTTTACATGGTGGGGTAGGGGAAGTCAGTGAAGGGAATGGCAGAGAGGAGCAGCAGTCACGGATCGATCGGTTAGTGAGGTGTATTAGTCTAGCAGCAGAATTCAATGACATGTCCAGGGTATTTGTGTTTATTGTATTTTATTTTGGAACTTGGATGGGAGAAGGGATGAGTGGGATACTCTAACATGAACTATTCACAGTGGATAAGGACAACTCTCACTTGGCCTCACTGGATTATTTTCCGAAGCAGTCACACTGCTTTAACCATACTGCCACATGTATAGAGGAATTAAGTCTTCTTGCTCTCACTAGCAGCAGACTTGATGCACTACATTATCGTCAGGATACTCTCTTGCATCCCTTTACTGACACCCATCTTTTAACTGAAGGGAAGGGCCCTCACTTGAAAGGCCCCAAAGACACAGATTTGTTCTCACAGTAGGCAGAATCAGATCCTTCCTGGTGTCTCCCTTCCAGTCAGCTCTGGAGGACCTCTGGGTTCAGCTATACTCTGACTTTCCTGGGCCCTTGGGTCAACCACCCAAGGCTGCACGACTGCTTTCATGGAGGAGAGGGCAGCTGCCCCTTCCCTCATGGATTCTCCCCCCCCCCCCCGACTCAACTAACTCTGAGCATATATGCCCTGGGCTTTTATACAGTATCCCAGAATGCAATGCAGCACTTTTCCTCTGCCAATTGCCAGGGCTGTAACAAAGCCTGTGCACTCACTTGTCAGGTCCCCTCCCACTGTCCAATATGTCTCCCTATTGGACCAGTGAGGGACAGTCAAAGTAGCTGAGCTCCATCTGAGCACACAGACCTAACCAATGGAGCACACTAAGTTTTACCTGGCCATCTTCCTGATAAGCAGAAACTGAAAAAATTATACTCTTTTCTAGTACCTACCTAAGAGGATTCTACAGATTTAATTTAAGATCTATCTTACATAATATATTACAATATAATAAGAAAGGTAAAATTGGAGCCAATTTACACACAGCAAGTGGACTCATTCCAAAACATGGCTGGCTGTTATATGCAAAATTTAATTTCTTATCGCCTATAATTGTGAAGAGTAATAAAAAAGCCACCCTATTGATCTGGCTTATAACCAAGACTTGTTGTAGCTGCCCCTCTTCGGGGGTGGGTGATCTAAAAATGAAAATACTGTATACTGTACATATACATACCTCCCAACATTTTGAGATGGGAATGATGGGAATGAGGCACATCTACTTGCAACTGTATGCAGGCATAGGACACACCACCTGTCACACCTCCTTAAAGGACAATTAACCCAAAAAAGGGTAATTAAATCCATAAGGGCTTTTTTTTTACCACCACTATTCCTTTATATTGGCTTTTAAAACTTACAAATGCAGCAATTTAGAATTTGGATGAATACATTTTTCTTTTGTTAGAATTGGTATACATTTATTGTACATGCATTTATGTGATAACCTCGTTTTATCTGTGTTCTCATCCATCTTTTACAGATAGACCTGTCAGTACTGTACGATACACATAGAGTGATGGCAGTTGATGCCTTGGTCTCGTCCCATCCTCTTACATCAGCTGAAGATGAAGTGCAAACCCCAGCAGACATAAGCGGACTATTTGATTCCATTACTTACAGCAAGGTCAGTGTTGTCGCCTCTGTCACTCCACAATGCCCTATGCTGTACAACAGGTTTAGTACACTCTAATGACCTGCAAATAATACTAAGGCACATAAAAATTAGCTATTTTAATCCTTCCATTGGGGTAACAGCATGAGTACAGATATACTTGTGTGATCAACAACAATACAGCTTAAAGAAGTACAGCCAAAGCTTGTTTTGCTGTACTTCTCCAATGGATCACAGGAGTGCGGTTCGTTCTGTTTTCAGCAGACAGTGGGCTAAAGCCTGCTGTTGGCTGACGTCACAGAGCCGGTTTAATCTGAAAAGCTCCTGACCATATGGGCAGAATCCACCCAGAAGCCTGGATCAGCACCTGGCTCAGCCTCCTGGGATCTGCTGAGAGCCTGAGCCCAGCCTCTCCTGCTCTCTCTACAGCCCAGCGCTACAGTGAGCACTGTAGAGAAGAAATCCAGAGACTGACAGTCCCAGCGATTTGCTCAGACCGAAGGGGGAGAACTAAGTGATCGCAGTGTTTGATCTCTCAGTTCTCACCGCAGAGGCAGCAGGGGATTAATGCTGCATCACCTAGGTGAGTACAGTGGAACCTCGTATTGCAAGTAATGCATTTCGCAATACACGCACTGTATTTAAAAAAATCCTAACTTGGTTGGCAAGTGTTATCTCGCAAAACAAGCAGGATTCAGGCCAAAGCAGTGTGCAGTACTGCGTTTGGCCTGAGTTGGGGGGTGCCGGAGCCGAACGGCGACGAGCCTTTCCGAGGTTTGCCGAGGTCAGCCGAGGTGTCAGTCTGACTTTTTCGATCGGAAATTCCGATCGTGGGTATAGGGCTTTATTGTTTTCTCTTTACTAGAGGAGAAAAACAGTGGCTAGATCAGGGTTTATTCTAGGTCAGCGTCAGGGTTAAAGTTTGGGGCTAGGTCAGGGTCAAAAGTCAAAAGTCAAAAGTCAGGGTCAGCATGTTTAAATTTAGTGTCAGTGTGATTTACGTAGGATTATAAAAAATAAAATGCGCACTATTGTTTCTTGGCCATACTACGGCTAAACACAAATACCATACACATATTTGGTATCGCTATGATTGTCAGGAGCAGGTAAATTGGTAAATTTATTTTGGGTTGTGATTTGGTAGTAGGTTATGGTAATAGCAAGAAATTTACAGCTAAAATGGAAAAACTTTTTTTTTTACTACGTTTATGCCAGTTTTCCTTTGATAATAATAATAAATAAAAAAAAATCAGGAGATATCCATAACCATTTATCACCAAATAAGAGCCCAATTTATCCTAAAAAACAAGGTGTAACCACCTAAATGCAATAAGTAGTTGTAAGTACAGCTTTACTAACAAATGTTAAACCATGTACACATGACCATTTTTAATGTTCTAGAAAAAACTACGTTATTTTCGACGTGATTCTTGTCAAGCCTGCCTTGCATACACACAATCGTGAAAAAAAAATGCTCGAGCAAATTGCGGTGACGTACAACAACACGTACGACGCCACTATAAAGGGGAAGTTCAATTCGGATGGTGCAACCCTTTGGGCTGCTTTTGCTGATTTTGTGTTAGTAAAAGTTTGGTGAGAGACGATTCTCACTTTTCAGTCTTCGTGCTTTTCAGTCTGTTACAGCATGACGAATGTGCCATCTCCATTACAAATGCTAGTTTTACCAGAATAAGTACCCCGTCTCATAACTTGCTTCTGAGCATGCACATTTTTTTCACGTTGTTAAAGCCTACACATGACTGTTTTTCACAACGTTAAAAACGACACGAAAAATTTAAGCATCTTCTACATTTTTAATGCCCGTTTTTTACTTGGAGAAAAATGCTCTGGAGCCTACACACAATCGTTTATAGTGAACATTTAAAAAAAATAAAAATTCACGTCATAAAAAACGGTCGTGTGTACGCACCATTAAAGTTGCAAAACTGTGTTCAGGCTTTAGGATTTGTTTTACCCTCCACCATGAAGGGGTTAATATAATAACCACATGATACATGATAAAAATAACAGCAGCAATAATAATAACAATTAAAATATAATGTTGCATATGAAGTTGCATGTTTTATAATTAACACTTATACGTCTTATATTCTGTTTTGTGCAGGGTGCAGCAGTTATTAGAATGTTGTCCTCATTTCTCACTGAAGAGCTTTTTGTTGAAGGGCTGCAAGTAGGTATCTCCTATTTATGATCAATATGTTAAAACAGAAAAGATGCCTAAGTGCCCAAAAATGTGCAAAAGAGTGTGAAAAAGCTCAAAGAATCTCCAAAACACACAAAGAAATAGGAAAAATTAGGGAAGGATCTGTGAAAAAAAAGTTTATGCTCAAAAAAGTTTAAAGAAGCTCAATAAAAACATGCAAAAGAGCCCAAAAAAGTACAAGCTTCTTCAAGCTGGAATAAAAACCCAAATACCTGTAACAGCGTGTTTTTTTTTTCTTTTGAGCTGCAGTGTACATGAGCCTCCTTAGGTAAAGGTGCAAAGACATTGCATATTTTTACAAAAATAGACACCCAAACATCTCTCAGATGAGTCTATTCACATTCACGAATGCAATTTTTATGATTTAGCCATTGCATGGCAATAGACAGGAAATATCCGCCCATCAGTTTATACATTGACTGGGCATTATGGTGGCCAGAAACAGAAGAATTTTATATAAATCTATATTTTATTGTATTATATTGCTTTACTGTCCAGGAGAAAAATATGATTGTAAGAGCCAAAAGATTGTTGGGCCATATGCTTACCGATTATTTTGATGTATCTACTTTCCTATGTTCGGATTTCCTGTCCAGACTGATCAGAATAATTTTTATGGAATTGATCTGTTTTGCACAAAATCAATCAATGACACAGTGCTTTGATAATTCATAGATCTGGTCTTTTTGTCCGATTCTATGAAGAGTCGTTCGATCAGATCATACAGTACATGTGCAGCAACCATTATCCTTTTCTATCCTTTTCCATCTACAAATTTCTTAGACTGGAAAGATGTTTGGAGGATAACTAAGTTTCTAAAGGGTGGTAGAAAACTTTGGTTATGAGAAAAGACTGAACTAAGTTGTCTAATCTTTGTGTAAAGATATTTGAAGCGTATCTAAACTGAATACCAAAAGTCTGGTTCTAGCAAATTCTGCTTCAAAAATTGGTTGTTTGCATTTCCAAAGGCACAAAGTATATATATATATATATATATATATATATATATAAAAAAAAACGACCAATAAGATAAAGATTTGTCATCACTTTGGGGTGCAGGAATTACTTTTCAAACATATGGGCTGCCCTCATACGATGCATATCCAAGGGTGTTAATGCATGTACAGTTAACGCACTGTAGCAGACTGGTGTGAATGGGCCCTATCAGTTTTCAAAGTCTTTTTATGCTATCCACCTATACATATACTAATACAGACTTTGTTTTATTTTTTCAGACCTACCTGAAAGCTTTTGCATATAACAATACGGTATACACTGATCTTTGGGATCATCTACAGGCGGTAATTTAACCTACTTTATTATTGTGCTTATAAGAACTGAAGAACTCATTGTGAATATTATATATGAAACACATTGGGCCAGATTCAGGTAGATGGGAGCATCTTTGCTCTGGAGTAACGCTTCTCATTTGCGTTACTCTGCCGAAATTTTAGGAGCAAGTGTTGTTATTCAGGAAGCACTTGCTCCTAAAGTTGCGGCAGCGCATCGCAAATGAGCCAGCGGAATTCAAATTGGGCGGGTACGGGGCGTGTAGTATTCTAACTATGCGCGATCCCGCGGCGAACGTACTGCGCATGCGTCGAGTGTCAATGCATCCCAGTGCGCATGCTCCAAGTTCTGTCAGTGAACGTCAATGACGTCACGTCCCCATTCATGAATGTTTTACGCAAACGACGCGATTTGTTTTTTTTCCGACGCGATGACGACGGCTATACTTAACATAGGATACTCCACTAGGGGGCTGCTTTATCTATACGCCGCGTATCGCTTCCGGAAACGTCGTAAAGTCACTGCGTCGTGCCCGAAAACGATCGTGAATTTCCGACTCCCGCTGATTAACATATTTTTTCAGCGTTAATCAGCGGGAACGCCCCCGGCGCCATTTTTAAGTTGAAGTAATGATGTGATGGCGAAATTTAATTACGCCGATCGCATCAGAACTCCAACCCGGCGTTTCTTGTTTTCTGGTTATAGAAAACAGAAACGCCGGCTTAAAGTGACAGTTAGGCTGGCGGATCCATTGATCCGCCAGCCTAACTCTACCTGAATCTGGCCCATACACTATTAGAGCTGCACGATTAATCATTAAGAAACGCGATTATTTCCCCCTCGCTATCCTAACAAAGCTTTTCCCCGATTCTATTCAGAGTTCTCTGCTCAAGCTGACAACTGTCCAAAAAAAAAAAAAAAACAGGCAGTCTGAAGTTTCACAACATTCCTGAGCCAACTATAAACATTTCAACGTTTTGTTCTTTAGAATAAAGGAATGTACTTCGGTCTGTAAATGAGGGAAGTTTAACCACTTAAAGACTAAACCTTTTTCTGACACTTGTTGGTTTAATATCATTATTTTTTGCTAGAAAATTACTTAAAACCCCCAAACATTATATATATATATATATATATATATATATATATATATATATATATATATACACCTTGGATTGCGAGCAATAATTTGTTCCAGAAGCATGCTTGTAATCCAAAGCTCTTGTAAATCAGAGCAAATTTCACCATAAGAAATAATGGAATGTCAGATGATTCGTTCCACAACCATTTATTCACAAGTCCTTCAGTTTATAGTCCATATAAAAAGATCATAGCAGTGTGATAGTTTGTGTAACCATAAAATGTCCATCCACAAATGGAAGCCTCCATATAGGGGTTTAGAAAGTAAAATCCAGAGGAAGCTAGAGAGTATAAAAGAGAGGAGAGGCGCTTCTCTAAGTGGTTACATTTAAAAAAAGTACAACATTTAGCAACTCACATGGTTGATGATTAAAAGAGGCACATCTAAAGCTGCGTACATGCGATCGTTTCATACCGATGAAAACGGACTGAAGTTTGTTTTCATCGGTCCAAACCGATCGTGTGTAGGCCCCATCGGTCCGTTATCCTTCGGTCCAAAAACAGAGGGCTTGCTTTAAAATTGAACAGATGGATGGCTAACAGATAGGTCAAAATCGATCGTTAGTACGCACGAGCATCGGTTAAAAATCTATGCATGCTCAGAATCAAGTCGACGCATGCTTGGAAGCATTCAACTTTGTTTTTTTTCATCATGTTGTGTTTTACGTCACCTCGTTCTGACACGATCGGTTCATGAACCGATGGTGTGTAGGCACATCAGTCCATCCGTCAGCTTCATCGGTAAACCGATGAAAACGGTCCGTCGGACCGTTCTCATCGGATGGACCGATCGTGTGTATGCGGCCTAAGTATGCAGGCAAAGAGGTTAAAGCTGTCCACCTACCCAATCCACCGTTTGCCGGCTCTCACCGCTGTTAGTCTGCAATTGTGGCAGGGGAGACTACCCTGCAATAGAGCGATCTGAAAGCGAGGCTTGAAGCTTTTGTGTAGTGCAGTGTGGAAGTGATGATGTCGATGGCGGTGAGGAGGATGGTCTATGCTGACAGCTTTACCCCGGATGCCTGCATACTTAGATGTGCCTGTTTTCATAATAAACCATGTAAGTTGCCAAATGTTATACCTTCATTAAATGTAACCGTATTGCCTCTCGTCTCAATTGTGACATGACGCTACTTGTATGTCAAGACATCGTTTGCATATCAAGTCAAAATGGATCAAAAAAAGTTGCTTGTCTTGCAAAACGCTCTCAAATCAAGTTATGCTCAAACCAAGGTTTTACTGTATATATATTTTTAGCATAAACCCTAGAGAATAAAATGGTGGTTGTTGCAAAATTTTATGTCACACTGTATTTGTGCAGTGGCCTTTCAAATGCATTTTTTTTTTTTAAATACACTTTAATTAATCAAAAAAAAAAAAAAACAGTAAAGTTAGCGCATTTTTTTGGTATAATGTGAAACATAATTTTCTCGTTATCAATAAAAGCCCATAGCAGAGCACACTGTACGCTTAGCATTACCATGTACTGTTTCACACACTAGAACATGTAGTAGGACCGTGTGTTGTCTCCCAAAGCCTGCCAAATGCTGGACAAATGCCTAATGCTTTGCAGTTCGCACTCATAACAAGCAAAGTGACGTAACATTTTCTACTTAAGATTTTTGCATTTAGTTCAATGGGAGACAACATAATATACCATAATTGGTATAAATGGAAGGCTCGCCCATTTGTCTTTGGTCCAAACCAAATATGCCTAAATCAAAAAGTTCCATTACCTGTCTCATTTTCCATGTTGGTCTCTTTTTCTTTTGAGTGATGAAAAGCCAACTTATTACATGAAGTATCAGTAATTGAGTTTTATTTTATTTATTTTCAGGCTGTAGATAAACAAGACAAGGTAATACTTAATGGTACTGTTAAAGATATCATGGACACCTGGGTCTTGCAAATGGGTTTCCCAGCGGTAAAAGTAGACACAACACGGGGTCTTTTAGAGCAGAGCCACTTCCTTCTAGATCCAGAAACAGTCCCGAATCGTCCAACATCACCATTTAAGTAAGTTGGTGCATTTTTAAATAATAGAATTGTGTTTTCGATAAATAATAAATGATAGAAATGTTCAGAGGAAGGAAAAGGAGAAAAAAAGGAGTTCACATCAGAATCCTTAGCCCACCTTCTTTACATTAGAATCCTTAGCCCTCCCCCTTCACATCAGAGTCTTCAGCCCCCCCCCCTATTTTAACATCATAATCCTCAGCCCCCCCCCCCCTCAACACTGAAACTTTTTCTACCTTCTGGTCTTCATCAAAGCACGGCTGTGGCAGCATGGCGGTGGGCAGGAAGTGGAGCAGGTCTTAACAGACTTCCATCCCCTTCTGAATGCTGGTGCCGCTCTGAATGCCACCTGCCCTGGATTAGTGTCATGTGTTTCCATGGAGCTGATGGCCAGTCTGCCTGTGATGCTGTGCAAATATACTGAACCCAGCTTGGCACCCCTGACAACCTTAAAAAGAACATCAGGGTTCCGCGGCACCCTGGTTGATTAACACTGCTGTAGATGAATGGTCAGTGACTGGTCTATTTGGTGGTGTGTTCCTTCACAGTGATCTTTACGATCAGGGCCATCTTTAAGGCAGAACAAAAGGGGCAGCGGCCCTGTGCCCTGTCATTGTTGTGGGGCCTAAAGCAATGGCCCCATACTAGCCAACTATCCCAGTTTAAATTCCCTTGCCCCTTGAAGTTTTAGTCTGGTGCTGTGTCCCGATATCTAGTGTAAAATACTGCTAGTTATGCTGCCCAGCTTTGCCCTGTACTGATGACTCACCTGCCTGCCCTGTGTTTACATGTAAATAACCATCATTCATATGCAAATAATGGGAGCATGTATATGTAAATAGCGGCGACCGGCAGCATTCATATGTATATCATGCCCCTCTGCAGTGAGGAGATGATGTGCTGTAATCTCTAGCAACCAATCAGTGAGCAGCATTACTGTACAGTAATCTCTAGCAACCAATCAACAAGCAGAAATCATGTGCTGTAACCTCTAGAAACGAATCAGTGAGCTGTAATGTGTGTGAGCTGTAATGTGTGTTGTAATCTTTAGCAACCAGTCAGTAAGTGGTAATGATATGCTGTAACCTCTGGAAACCAATCGCAATCGCTGCTTGATCTGATACAGTAAATAGATTTTAGGTCTAGCTGATATTTATTATTTAGTGAAATTGCATGGGGGGGTGGGGGCCCAAGAAAACTTCTGCCCGGGGTCCAGTTGATATTAAAGACGGCCCTGTTTCCGATTATATTCATGGCATGTTTTGCTAGTATGTGTACAATATAGAAACTCACTAAATGGCATTTATATAAGGGATCTTTATATTTCAATCACTATTCTTTTAATCATGTTTTGTTTTTGTATCATCATATAAATGCCCTGAGTGCATTATTCTAGATCAAGCTTATTTTGAAAACTACAACCTGGGTGGGCTGATATTTCATATGCAATAGTATTTTTTTTTATTGAAATGAAGAATAAAAAAAATAGATATTCTTTATTCTGGTGTCAGTGTCTCTATTATATCCACAGGGATATACAGTATAAAGTATGTGATGACCATCTGAACATGTGACTCTTAGCCTGTTATGGCTGGTCATTTTGCCACTGGGGTCCCACATAGCAGAAAAAAACAATTGATATTTAAAGGAAATCTATGGTTGCATCATACACATTAAAAAAAAAAAAATCACATTGTAATAGCAATGACAATCCAATATAAGCTTACATGAAAATGCTCCTTTCTTGTTGGTTGTGAGTCCTGCCTCCCTGCTGGTCATGTCTTTCCACAACTTCCTGGATTTCCTGCATGCCTTTTTCCTTCAATTTATAAGAACTACATGTCCCATGGTACCTTGCTGTTTGCAAGTTGTAATTCCCGTACTGACTCCACATCCTGAAACTTCTCCTCTCAGCACCTATGTAGTCCAGAGGGCAGGTTCTATGAAATGTGTGGCAAAGCAGAGCCTGCTCACAGGGCACAATGAATATGTGTCTTAGGATGGTAATGTGTGGGATCTTCACAAAGCAAGTGTACAAACCTCAAGCTAATTAAGAATATGAGAGGTATGCTAGAAATAATTGAATATTAGTGTACAAATGAATAGATGACCAGTATTAGATGTTACGCTTTGAAGGGATTATCAAACAGATAATCACTGGCTAAATCTTGCCTGAACTCAATCTCTGCAAAATTTTCAGAATTCACCCCTTCCTGACTAACGACACCACAAAACAACTTATCCACGGCTTGGTTATATCTCACCTTGACTACGTCAACTCACCGCTCACTGACCTACCTTTACACAGATTATTCCCCTTGTACACACGATTGGAAACAGGGCCGGCCTTAGGTGTTTAGGCGCCCTGTGCGAGCTAATCCTGTGGGGCCCCCTCCCCCCCCCCATCTTCACCCCTCGCCCCCTGGTCACCTAAACATCCACAAAGAGTTCCCTTATATCCTCCTTCCCTTCTGTGTGTAGGCTGGCTATAAAAAGTAAAAAAAAATGTAATTCATCTGAAAAAGTAGATGCATGCCGGGCCAGGGGCTCAGTGTGACTTGCTTTTCAGTGGACGGTGCGGCTTTGCAATTAAGAATGGCGCCGCCCGTCTGCCCGAGAATAGCCGAGTGTTTTCGGGCTTTCCCGAGCAGCGGCGCATGCGCATTGTGCCTGTCGGGGCCGGCAGCAGGCATTTTTTTTCAGGTGCCGCAGCCAATGAGTTGCTCTTCAACCAGTCCCAGGGCAGGGGGACCTGGCAGCGCCTTCTGCTGTGACTCGTAGGAGTTTGACTCCTGTGATGATCATGAGAGTAACTGACGGTGACTCACATTCTGCAAACTGTGATGGCCGCACGGCGCCCCTGTTGCCCATTGTGCCCTGTGCAGCCGCACAGCTCGCACACCCCAAAGGCCGGCCCTGATTGGAAATTCCGACAACAAAACCGTGGATTTTTTTCCGACGGAATGTTTGCTCAAACTACAAGGCGTACGACGAGCCGAGAAAAATGAAGTTCAATGATTTCCAGCATGCGTAGGATTTTTGTGCGTCGGAATTGCATACGGGCGATCGTAAAATTTGAGAACCAGCGCTCAAATTTTTGTTGTCGGAAATTCCAACAGAAAATGTCCGATGGAGCATACACACGGTCAGAATTTCTGACAAAAAGCTCACATCTGTTGTCGGAATTTCCGATCGTGGGTATGCGGCATTAGTCTATTATGAATGCTGCTGCTAGACTTATGCACTTTACTAATCAATATCTGACTGCTGCCCCTCTCTGCCAATCCATTCCATGGCTTCTACTAGCCCAACGTATACAATTCTAAATACTAACCACAACGTACAAAGCCATCCGCAACATCATTTCCAGCTACATCACCAACCTCATCGCCCAAATCATCCTCTCCACTCTTCCAAAGACCTCTTGCCCTCTAGCTTCCTCATCACCTCCTCCCATGCTTACCTCCAGGACTTCTCTAGAACCTCTCCCATCCTCTGGAACTCCCTACCCCTTTGCCCGGTCAGCTCCTACTCTGTCCAACTTTAGGCGATCCTTGAAAACTCATTTATTTGGGAATGCCTATCCCACCTCTATCTAAAAACTGTGCTTGAGTTACCTCTACTAGATTATCCCCTGTGGCCATCATCTTTTGTACCACCTCCCCATCCCTTTAGATTGTAAGTTCCATGAGCAGGACCCTCCTATTCACTCCGTATTGAACTGTATTGTAAGTGTGCTTCCCCCATTTATATTGTAAAGGCTGCACAAACTGTTTGCGCTATATAAATCCTGTTTAATATTAATAATATGTTTGAGATTCCCATATAGAAACCAGGTTGTAGTTTACTAAGGTTTAATTGAAATGTATTATATCAATTTCAGCTACATCTGGAAGGTGCCTCTTTCATATCTTAAGAGTAATGGACAAAATGGAACTTTCTGGCTTAACCAGGCCATAGGTATGTAACTTACTAACAGGTGTAAATCAAGCAAGCATTACTGACACATGCAGAAACTTCAGGTAGTTCTTACTACTGTACTTTAAGAATCTGTTGCTTTGGCGGTGATAAATTCTTAAAGAATTACGGCCAGTTCTCAGTTTAGGAAACTGGGAGTACTTAACCACTTCAGCCCCGAGCCTCGTTTTGAGATTTGCTGTTTACGAGTTTAAGCCCTGGTTCACACTGGGCTGCGGGAGTGAAGCAGTGCGAGTTCAGCTGAACTCGCACGATTTCACTCCCGCCCGGCAGTCCCGATTTCAGCCGCGATTTCAGAGACATCTGTGCAGGTTTCTGCACAGATGTCAATGTAAATCGCAGGCTGAAATCGCAAAAAGTAGTACAGAGACTACTTTTTGAAATCGGTGCAATGCCGCAGATGCAGCGTCGCACCGATTAGGACACTGCCATTGCCGGCAATTTGCGGCAAAATCCGCCGTTTTGACATGCGATTTGACATGCCAAATCGCATGTCAAAACGCACCAGTGTGAACCAGGGCTTAATCATTTTTCTTACCTAGAAAATTACTTAGAATCCCCAAACATTATATACGTTTTTTTCAGACACCCTAGAGAATAAAATGGTGGTTATTGAAATACTTTATGTCACACCGTATTTGCACAGCGGTCTTACAAGCGCAAGTTTTTTTTCAAAATACACTTTTTTAGTTAAAAAATAAGACAACAGTAAAGTTTGCACAATTTTTTTCTATATTGTGAAAGATAATGTGAATTGATACCCAACATGTCACACTTTAAAAATGCGCCCACTTGACAAAGTTTGGCACTCCATTGGCTACATTTAAACATTTCTACAAGGTACCAGTTTTGAGTTACAGAGGAGGTGTAGTGTTACGTGGTGATACCTCACATGTGTGGTTTGAACACCATTTTCATATGTGGGCGCAACTTACGTATGAGTTTGCTTCTGGGCGCGAGCTCGGCGGGACGGGCGCTTTACAAAAAATAAAAATCTAATTTATTTGACTTTATTTTTTTTATTTTTACACTGTCCTTTTAAAAAAAGAAATGTTGGGTCACTTTTATTCCTATTGCAAGGAATGTAAACATCCCTTGTAATAGAAAAAAAAACAAACAAGCCAGAATCGCTTAAATGTGAGATCTGGGGTCAAAAAGACCTCAGATCTCATATTTATACTAAAATGCAATAATAATAAACTTAAAAAAATTGTCATAAAAAAATAAAAATAAAGTAATATACCCTTTTAAGAGCATTGGTAAAATGTCACTTCCGCCAACCAATGTTATGGAGTCGAGCGGGGACCATCTTTCCCTCACTCGGCATCCAGGCTCAGAGGGGGAAGCGGTAAGCAGCAGAGACAACTGGAGAGCAGTGGGAGGAGAGGGGCCCTCTCCAGCCACTAATAAAAGTGATCTTGCGGCGAATCTGCCGCAGAGACCACTTTTATCTTAAAGAGAAAGGCATTTGTTCCTAAAAAATATCGGGGGTATGGCAGCTTGTCAAAGTACCGACGTACCGGTACGTTAATTTGCATGAAGTGGTTCAGTCTATTTCTGAGCTGGCGTACATGAGGTAGCAGGTCATGTCTGTGCTTGGGAGGGTGTCATATATGTGACACCAGAGTGCTGTATCCCTGGCCCCATTCCAGCTGTTGGATGGAGATTCCCTGACTGAAAGCTCATTGTAAATGGGACTACAGGTGATATTATTACCCAAATATGGATGTGGAGTGGGGAAAATTCGAAAGCTGTTATTGGGCTGCTGTCAATCATAAGTAAAGCGGCTGCGGACCTGATGGGGAATTAGTCTCTCAGTTCCCCATCAGCATCCACCCACTCCAGCGCAAAACTAATCGGCCAGGTGCCTTTCTGTCAATGTAGTGGGTGCAGTGGCTGGGGCGAGAGTGCACGAAGGATGGAGTGTCCAGTGTGTCTTGGGGCAGACATGGACAGATTGATGTACTTGTTTCTGACACCCTGAAGGTATTCTAAAGGGGGTCTACAACACCTTTTTTGCATTCCTCCATATTTGTCCTTAATGCATATTCAAAGTACAATATCAACTGTGTCAAAAAGCACATAAACACCAAACACATCCATCAAGCACCTAGGGCCAGCCATAGATGGAGCAAATTTCTTCCTGCAAACACGTGAATTAGCAATTGTGTTGGGGGGCCCCCCCCCCCCCCCCCCTGCCAGGAAAGAACAGCAATTATTGCTACAGCCACTTGAAATAATTTCATGCAAAATCTGTCAGGCTGGTTGTACCCAAGTTGATTGGTTGACACCAACTTGGGTACATTCAGCCTGCCCATATGTGGTTTGAATCTTTGCTGGTTCAGCAGGAAATTTGAACAGTCTAAAGCCGGCTTAAAGGGTTGTAAAGGTACAATATTTTTTTTCCCCTAAATAGCTTCCTTTGCCTTAGTGCAGTCCTCCTTCACTTACTTCATCCTTCCATTTTGATTTTAAATGTCTTTATTTCTTCTGAGAAATCCTCACTTCCTGTTCTGTCTGTAACTCCCCTCCCTTGGACTACAGGAGAGTCAGGACGCTCTCTACGTTGCAGTTAGAGAAAGTAGCTGTGTGTTAGTGGGCAACCTGACTCTCCTGCAGTCCAAGGGAGGGGGCGAGCACGAAACTCCACAGCAGGGAGAAAGCCTTGCATTACTGTGTGGAGTTACAGACAGAAGAACAGGAAGTGAGGATTTCTCCGAAGAAATAAGGACATTTAAAAGCCAAATTGGAAGGATGAGGTAAGTGAAGGAGGACTGCACTAAGGTAAAGGAAGATATTTAGGGGGGAAAAAAATTGTACCTTTACAACCCCTTTAAAGGAGCACTTAAATGGTATAATATGATTTACTTTAAATTACTTCATAAAAATATCTAATTTGCTTTTCTTCTACATTCCAGACAGTAATGGTGTATTTAATGTTGCTCAAAGTGAGTGGATTCTGGTTAACATTGATGTCACTGGATACTACAGGGTTAATTATGATGACAGAAATTGGGACAACCTTCTGAACCAGCTAGACGTTGACCGTTCTGTAAGTAGACAGTATCCTAATGAAGTAATACTACATCTGACTATACTTAGTAGGGTTGATTTACTAAGCCCTGGTTCACACTAGAACTGCACAGCATTCATATCGCTCTCCCTTTGTGCCCTGCAGTGGGTGTCACTTCAATGCTGCCAACACAGGTCGCAAACGCAGTGCGAATCACATGGTACAAAACGACAATGCAATCCGGTTGCAGTGCATTTCTACAATTGGTGCATGCACTACTTTGGTGTGATGTGGTTTTAGCCCAATTTAGAATGATGCCCAGATGCATACGTCCCATGTGAACAAGACATACTTGTCATGTGGGTCAGACAGCAGGGAAAAGGAAATGTCAGATATTGATTATATCTTTCTCTTCACCTGTCTTTCTGCTCCTGTTTGGCATTACCTGCACCATAGATAAATGTGCCCATATACAGTATGTTGTGAACTCACTGGGCCAGATTCTCAAAGAGATCAAGAGATACGCCGCATAAATACTAAGAACAGCCGGCGTATCTTTTTTTGGTATTCATAAAAGAAGATACGCCGGAATTCTGCTAATATACGAGCGGCGTAAGTCTGTTACACCGGGCCACTGGTTGGGCACCACTGGTCTAGGCTTTAGGTCCAGGCTCTTTTTTCCCGAATTCAGCAGTGCCTTCAGGGACTACCTATTCTAGGGGCCTTTAGGAACTTTCTCTCTTAGTCCAGGGCCACCAGGAACCCCATCTCCCAGTCTGAGGCCTCCAGACAACACCTCACCTAGTCCAGGGCCTCCAAGCTCCTCCTCTCTTAGTCCAGGACCTTTATGTCATGAAACAAAACAGAACAATTTCTTATAATGATCTTTATACAAATGAGCTTACATCAATACATGTGTTAGGGTAGGGTGACCAGACATCCCCAGTTTCAGGGGACAGTCCCCGGATTGAGGACACAGTCCCCGGACCAAGTCTGTCCCCGGTTTTGTCCCCAGATTGGATTTGAACAGTGGCTGGGGCAAGTTCAAAGACATTCAGTGCAGAATAAAAAAAAAATCTGAATTACACACTTCCACTCCGCTGCTCCTACTAGCTTGGGGGGGGGGGGTGTATTTTTTCCTATAATCTGTGCCCTTTTCTGATGATCATGTGCTGGTCGGAGCAGAGGGAATATTTCTTCAGTTTCGGGTGCATGCCCATTCCGCTCTACTTCTGTTCTTCTGCCTTGGCTCAAGTCCCGGTCAGCCACCTGCCTGCCTATCTCCTTGCCTTCCCTGGTGGAGGGATCTTCCTCCGCACCCCACCCAGTAGTAGCCGGGGCCTGTGAAGTGAGACTTGACAGGCTGTGAGGTGGGCGGCGACAGGCAGAGAATCGCTGATTGCCGCCATTACTAGTAAAAAAAAACATATGTCCCCAGATTTCATTTAAAAAATCTGGTCACCTTATGTTAGGGTCATAGGTGTGCACAGCCTTTGGCATTAGGGTGTGCACCCCAAAGCTCAAACCCACTCTACCGATCACTTACAATGTTCATTCAGAAAGGGAATGGGCCAGTAAATGGCATGTTTACTGGCCCTTTCCACCACTCATCCTAAAACATCCACAGCAACAACCGGTGGGAGAGGGGGGAAGCCGGCAATGCTGTGGAGGGAAGGAGGGGGAGCCAGCTCAGTAGGGGGAATCTGTTCTGAACAGGGTGATTAGGGTGTGCCTGGGCACACCTGGCACACCATGTGCGCACGCCTATGGTTAGGGTTGGTTTACTAAAGCAGTGTTTCTTAACCTTTTTTTTAGTCAAGGTAACCTTTAAAAATGATTGACAAACTCAAGGCACCAGGGCTCAAATCCCGATGGAACGCGTGGGAATGACGTTCCTGTACTTTTTTTAATAGCAGGAACAGTGTTCCTTTTAGCAGCCACATCCTGCAGGACTCGAGCTGTGTCAATCAATGTGGGTGTGCGGGAAGGGAGGGCATCTGTCAGTCCACCCTGGGTTTTACACATTTGGGAGGGGGAAGGGTGACATCCTAGTGAACAGGTCCTCCCCCTCCCTCGGTCCTCCTCTCCCAGCGGCCCCTGTCACAAGGTCCTGCCTCCTAGAGTCCAGGCAGAATGTGATAGGTGGAACAATGTCGGTGTCACTGGTGTGTGTATATAGGAGGCATGGCCTTGTTACAGGGCTGCTGGAGAAGGAGAAGGACCGAGGGAGGGGAGGACTGGGGCGCTGGGATGACACCACCCCCCTCCCTAATGTGTGGCACCCAGAGCGGACTGACCCCCGTTGCCACTGATAAAGCAGCACTGATGGGAGCACTGAGCAGCATTGATGGGCACTGAGCTGCATTGATGGGGACTGAGCTGCATTGATGGGGACTGAACTGCACTGATGGGGACACTAAGCTGCACTAATGGGGACCCTGAGCTGCATTTATGGGCACTGAGCTGCATTGATGGAGACACTGAGCTGCATTGATGTAGATACTGAGCTGCATTGATGGGCACTGAGTTGCATTGATGTGCACACTGAGCTGCATTGATGGGGGGCACTGAGCTGCACTGATGGGGATACTGAGCTGCACTGATGGGGATACTGAGCTGCACTGATGGGGATACTGAGCTGCACTGATGGAGACACTGAGCTGCATTGATGGGCACTGAGCTGCATTGATGGGCACTGAGCTGCATTGATGGGGACATTGAGCTGCATTGATGTAGATACTGAGCTGCATTGATGGGCACTGAGCTGCATTGATGTGCACACTGAGTTGAACTGATGGGGACACTGAGCTGCATTGATAGGTGCACTGAGCTGCACTGATGGGGATACTGAGCTACACTGATGGGGACTGAGCTGCACTGATGGGGACACTGAGCTGCACTAATAGGGACACTGAGCTGCATTGATGTAGATACTGAGCTGCATTGATTGGGACACTGAGCTGCACTGATGGGGATACTGAGCTGCACTGATGGGGACACTGAGCTGCATTGATGGTCACTAAGCTGTATTGATGGGCACTGGTAAGGCTGCACTGAGCTGCATTGATGGCCACTGAGCTGTACTGATGGGGACACCGAGCTGCATTGATGGGGACACTGAGCTGCATTATTGGGCACTGATGGTGGCACTGCAGCTGCACTGATGGGGGCACTGAGCTAAAATGCAAAAGCTATTCTAATAATTATATATAATGCAGCAACATCCAGAAGTCCAAGTAGGACACCCAATGTTAGAGGTGATTCATTCCTCCAAAGCAAATATATTTTGGAAACTGGTACGGACTAGTATTCCAGTGTTTCTCTTCTCCTTCAGTTTTTCTCAATCCCTCAGCTAATGTGACCCCCAACGCTGATGGAGAGGGGCAGGGGAGGGTCAAACAAGGATGCTATGCAGGGGACTGACATCCTCTTTATCAACTGATGATGTCAATGGTTGATAGGATGCCTGCAGCTAGAATGTTGTAATGGTGCACAATGAAAACCTGTGATTTATGTAATTAAAAAAGCAGCCTTCATCCATGTGCTGGCTTGACTACAATTTTGCCAATGTACCCCTGAAAAAAACTCAAGGTACCCCGGGGTGCCTGGGCACCATGATTAAAAAAAGGCTGCACTAAAGGAATAAAGTTTACTTAAAGAATTGTTCCTGAGCATGTATAAATTGTTATCTAATTTTTCTTTGCAGAAAATTCCTCTTATCAACCGTGCTCAGATCATTGATGATGCCTTTAATTTAGCCAGGTCAGTCATAAAGTTTAAACATTTTTGCAGAAAATATTTTCTTTGACAATTCACTGCTGTCTCACATGTCACAAAATAAGGTTCCTAACCACTTTCTGATTTTCTATCAAAGTCGATAGGGATCTATAGATTTACTAAATGTTTGAACATTTTGTAAATCTATTTACACAGAATAGGGTGAACTGGAAAAATACGACATTACGACCACAAGATGGAGCTGATGGTCATGGGTAATAAATACTTGTTTGCTTTGATCATCACCTCCATCTAGTGGTATAATGTGGTATTTTCTGAGCCACTCAAGAAAATAACCTATAAACGTTCAAATTTGCCCCAATCCACATACAGTAGAACAATTGTACATGCAGTTTCACAAGATGAGTAGGTCTGTATCTGTTAACAAATACACCTGTGATACCTCTAAAGCGCTGAAGTAGGTGTCATGTTGGAACAGGAAGGAGCCTTCCCAAACGGTTTCCACAAAGTTGGGAGCATGAAATTGTCTAAAATATCTTGGCATGCTAACACCTTAAGAGCAGGCCCGGACTGGCCATAGGGTGGCAGCTTGCGGTCCGCAGGTCACTTCTCTGTAATGTAGGGGGGGGTCTGTATGGGCTGTATTGTAGAGGGGGACTGTATTGTAGAGGGGTCTGTAATGTAGGGGGGTCTGTAATGTAGGGAGGGGGGTCTTTACTGTAGGGAGGGGGGTCTTTACTGTAGGGAGGGGGGTCTTTACTGTAGGGAGGGGGGTCTGTACTGTAGGAAGGTCTGTGTAACATGCAAGGGGCCCAGAACTGTTAGGGGGGTGTCTGTGTAACAAACTGTGGGGGGCTGTGTAATGTAAAGGGGTCCAGAGGTGCGGTCCTATGTAATGTAAAGGGGTCCAGAGGTGCAGGGTGCTGTGTAATGTAAAGGGGTCCAGAGGTGCAGGGTGCTGTGTAATGTAAAGGGGTCCAGAGGTGCAGGGTGCTGTGTAATGTAAAGGGATTCCGAGGTGTAGGGTGCTGTGTAATGTAAAGGGGTCCAGAGGTGCAGGGTGCTGTGTAATGTAAAGGGGTCCAGAGGTACAAGGTGTTGGAACCCCACATCCCATCATTAACTGCCACTGCAAAAGCTCAGCATTTTATATTTGAAGAAAAGTGAGGGAATTAAAAATAATAAACATACATACTCACCTAGATGGCTGCAGAATTGGTCTGATGCTGCTGATGGATTTACACTGAGAACTGAGTGATCACATGACTGCTGATTGCTCAGTTTTTGGGTTTGCTTCAAGAACAGAGCGGTGACTGTTAGTCTTCAGCTCTGTGCTCTGCCCCTCCAACATTCACTGAAGTGCTGGGCTGTGGAAGGGGCAGTATGCCTCTGAGAGCTGCAGGTCAGGCATCTGAGCATATTCTGAGAATTATTGTCAGGATCCCGGCTGGGACTGGACTGGCGTTGTGACGTCAGCCAACAGCGGGCTTCCCATAACTGAACTCTCATTGCTGCTTCCCTGAACTTCCAGTCATCACTGGAAAGAGTAAACAGTGGACAGAGCAGTCTTGAGCCAATCTGTTAGTTTGGAGAAGGGAGGAAGAGAGAGTAGCAAGGGAGGTCCTTGACATCAGAGGCGGCTCTAGGCTTTGAGAGGCCTTAGGCAAGACTTGACATGGGGCCCCTTCCTCACAACCCTGGCCGGTGGTTGTGGGGGTCTGCCGGAAGGGAGCTTATCGGAATCTTTAACTAGGTGGCCCCCAGATCCTGTTCTTCAATAACTAAGGGGCGAGGGTCACCCGGTGATGTCACCAGGTGAACCCGCTCCTTTGTAATGTCATTGACTGAGGGCATGCTGGGTCATTGACGCCACAAGTGGTGGTGTCACTGATATTCACTGGTTGTTAGGGACGCTGGTTGCCCCGCTCCTGAATCAGGGCTCTTAACGCTGCCTGAGCATAGCAGCGTTAAGGTTCCCTGTCCAATAAAACTGGGGTAATGCATTGGGTAAGTGAGTGTGAGGCCTTAGGTGACCGCCTAATTTGCCTAATTAAAGAGCTGTCTCTGCTTGACATCCTAGGTTATGGGGCTGTGTGTTTCTATTGGTGCACACGGTGTAAGGAGACACAACTCTAGTCTCTGTGCGTGCAAAGGTGGCTCCATAGGAAGCTGCAAGAGAAAGGAGCCACCCTGAAACAGGAAATTTGGGGCAGAGGTCATGGCACCAGCCTAAACTGGAACATAAGCAAGTATTATAATATAAAGAAAATTCATACCCAAAAAGTGAATAAATCAGTTACTGAAAGTCCTAAAAAAAAAATGAGGGTTTAATTGTTGAAGGGCCCTCACATTTACTGCCCCTGGTGGGACCCAGACACCCCAGTCTGACAGCATTAATGTGACGCAAAAGAAATGTAATGCTTTTGTTAGATTTGCTGTTTTCACAGAACGTAATGTACAGTGTGATTGTGTTATATTGTATTATATTGTGTTATATTATATTTTAGAGCTAAACATATAAGCACGACAAGAGCCCTTGACACCACCAAATTCCTATTCAAGGAGTTCGAGTACATGCCTTGGCAGGCAGCCCTGGGCAGTCTCAGCTACTTTGTACAGATGTTTGATCGTACCGAGGTGTATGGACCAATGAAGGTAACCAGCCAGCTACTAATATGAACACTTACTTAAGCTTGGTACACACTGCTAGTTCTTGTTTTTTGTTGAACGAAAAAAAAAAAAAATACAGCTTTAGCCATTCCTTCCAACCTTTTGACATGGGAATAAGGGACACCTATCACCAAAAGTATGCAGACATAGGACACACCCCTTGCCACACACCCTTAAAGGGGAATTGTACAAAAAAAACAAGATTGGTTAAACCCACAACTGATTTTTTTTACCACTACTTAATATTGGCTTTTGAAATTTACAAATGCAGCAATTTAGAAATCAGATGAAAAGTTTAGCACTGGGAAACACTTTTTGATAGATAAAAAGTGCATTTTATAGACCAAAATGAGGGACAAATGCTGAGAAATGAGGGACAGAGGGACATTGCTCTAAATCAGGGAAAGCTCTAGTTGGAGCTGCTGCACCAAGGATCTGATGTTAGTACAAATGCAGCAATTTAGAAATCAGATGTAAAGTTTAGCACTGGGAAACACTTTTTGATAGATAAAAAGTGCATTTTATAGACCAAAATGAGGGACACATGCTGAGAAATGAGGGACATTGCTCTAAATCAGGGAAAGCTCTAGTTGGAGCTGCTGCACCAAGGATCTGATGTTAGTACAGTTATCTCCCCTGCTGAACTAGAACACTCTGATCAGCGATCTCTGCCATTGGCTGAGAGCTCTGATCGTGAATTGACTGGCTGCTGGTTTTCCTGTATGCCATACACAGACATTGGGCTTTAGACCTCTTTCACATTGAGGCGTGGAGCCGCGGTGACGGTATAGCCGCGCTATTTGTAGCGCTGCTATACCGTCGTATTTACCGCGATATTCGGGCGCTAGCGGTGAGGTTTTAACCCCCGCTAGCGGCCTAAAAAGGGTTAATACCGCGCTATTACCGCGGTTTCCCATTGATTTCAATGGGGAGGAGCGGTATAGGAGCGGTGAACACACCGCTCCTATACCGCGGTAAAGATGCGGCTAGCAGGACTTTTGGAGCGCTCCTGCTAGCGCACCGCTTCAGTGTGAAAGCCTTCAGGCTTTCACATTGAACACTACAGGGCATGATTTTTCATGCGGTATAGCAGCGCTATTTTTACCGCTGTACCGCATGAAAAACGCCTCAATGTGAAAGGGGCCTTAGGATACCAGATGAACTATCGTACCTTCTTCTACTTACTTCTAGCAGGAAGGTTTAGTGTACCTTTCATTTATTCCATGCAGATGTATTATTTTTTTCATCTTTGTAAACAAAGATGATTACAAAATTATAGTAAAAAAAAATGTTAGAAATAATTTCCATTTAAGAGAACGGAGTCAGTTTTTTCTTCTGTTAGTATCTTTGAAATAGACATGTACATCTATTCAGCATGGAGTGCATTATGAACAAAAGAAAACAGGACCAAAACCTCTACATTCTATCCTCCCAACTTGTATGAAGTTAAACCTAATAATAATCAGATTATATTACTATTATTATTATTATTACTTTACTATTTTTATATTATATTATATATAGTAATTGTATATTATATTATGCCATATATATATATATAGTATGTGTATATATATATATATATATATATATATATATATATATATATACACACATACACATATACTATATATATATATATATAAAATAGTTATATGTAATTTATTATTATTATTATTATACTACCAGCCAATAATACATAGTATATGTCCAGCATAAACCAAAATTACAGTATTAAACCAGTGCCGCGGTGCCATTATTTAGACCAAATAGTCCTCACTACCCACCATATGCTTATGCATCATTATACAAACATAATATCGATAAACAATATCAATAAAAATTATAATGCAAATTTACAACATAGTCTCCTTACATATATATCCTATGTGAAAAATCTTAACCCTTATGCATTGATATTGTTAATTAATATTATGTTTGTATAATGATACATAATGGTGAGGCACTGTAGTTAGGAGTATTTGGTCAAAATATTAGCAGCACGGCACTGGGTTAATACTTTATACCAGCCTTTCTAAACCCTTTTACCCCAGAAAAACCCTTGAAATAATGTCAGAGGAGAGGAGACAGATCGTGTGTTTCTATAAAGTAGGAACAGCGATCTGTCATCTCTCCTAGTTAGTCTTATCCCCACACAGTTAGAACACACTCATGGAAAACAATGTTATCCCCTTGATTGCCCCTAGTATAAACCCCTTCCCTGCATATCGCTCTATAAATGTCAATGGTCCCAAAAATGTGTCAAAAGTGTCCAATTGGTCCACTGCAATGTCGCAATATGGCTAAAAAACACAGATCACTGCCATTACTATTAAAAAAATTATAATAATAAAAACGCCATAAATCTTTCCCATAGTTAGTAGACTCTATAACTTTTGTGCAAACTAATCAATATGCGCTTATTGCGATTTTTTTCTCCAAAAATATGTAGAAGAATACACATTAGCTTAAACTGATGAAGATATTGTTTTATTTT
The DNA here is from genome assembly GCA_029574335.1 of Rana kukunoris. Classification (NCBI taxonomy): domain Eukaryota; kingdom Metazoa; phylum Chordata; class Amphibia; order Anura; family Ranidae; genus Rana; species Rana kukunoris. The sequence goes on from CM056051.1 coordinate 40,032,656, forward strand.
TTATTTTTTTAAATTGGGGGATTATTTATTATAGCAAAAAGTTAAAAAAAAAAAAATTACGTACTTTTTTGTTTATAGCGCAAAAAAAAACCACAGAGGTGATCAAATACCACCAAAAGAAAGCTCTATTTTTGTGAAAAAAAATATGCAAATGTGTTTAGGTACAGCATTGCATGACCACGTAATTGTCAGTAAAATCAACGCAGTGCCAAATTGTAAAAAGTGCTCTGGTCAGGAAGAGGGTAAAATCTTCCGGGGCTAAAGTGGTTAAGAATGTCTGCTTAATACATTTGTTAGTGTGGGAACACATAACAGTGTCAGCTGGCTGCAAAATAAATATAATGGATAAGGTAGCAGGGGAGCACAACATTTATTTATAAACCAATAATATAATGTTTCTTTACAGAGCTACATGGTAAAGCAAGTTGGGCCATTGTTTCAGCACTTTAAGAACAAGACAAATAACTGGACCCAAAGACCAGATGCTTTAACGGAGCAGTAAGTACAATGGAATAGTTATCAGTGGCTTAATGGTTAGCACTTCTGCCTTGCAGCATTGGGAATCCTCTGCTCATAATCCTCTGCATGGAGTTTGCATGCTCTCCCTGTGCTTGCGTTGGTTTCCTCCCAAATGCCAAAGACCTGCTGGTAGGGCAATTGGCTCCTGTCTAGATTGGTCCTAGTATGTGTGTATATGTGGGATAGTGATCTTAGACTGTAAGCGCCTCAAGGGCGGGGACTGGTGTAAATGTATGATCTATAAGTAGAGCACTGTGTCAATAGTCAGTGTTATATTGTATAAATGTCTGCAATTAATAAATACCATATTTATCGGCGTATAACACACACTTTTCCCCCCTGCACATAGGGGGAAAATCATGGGTGCATGGTATACTCCGATATGTACCTTGGACTCGGAGGGGAACGGAATTCACAGAGCCGTCATCTCCTGTTTACTCGGCTCTGACGTCACACACACTGTCCCGCCTCTGTAACCAGCATTAGACCAGTGTTCTGTCAATCACAGAAGCTGGTCCAATGCCGATGGTGGAGGCAGGACTGTGTATGTGACTGCCGACGTGACTGAGAGCTGAGTTAACAGGAGCTGACGGGTCTGTGATTGCCTCACTGCATGAGAGATGGTGAAGCTGCAATGGGGATTAGGCTGCATTGATGAGAGACAAGCTGCAGATGGGCACATAGGCACTATTGAGACAGCAGATGGACACCGATGAGGCTGCAGATAGACACAGATCAGGCTGCAGATGGGCACTAATCAGGCTGCATTGAGGCTGCAGATGGACACAGATCAGGCTGCAGATGGGCACTAATCAGGCTGCATTGAGGCTGCAGATGGACACAGATCAGGCTGCAGATGGGCACTAATCAGGCTGCATTGAGGCTGCAGATGGACACAGATCAGGCTGCAGATGGGCACTAATCAGGCTGCATTGGGGCTGCAGATGGACACAGATAAGACTGCAGATGGGCACTAATCAGGCTGCATTGGGGCTGCAGATGGACACAGATCAGGCTGCATTCAGGCTGCAGATGGACACTTAAATTGAAGGTGGGTGTTATACGCTGATAAATACGGTACTTAGTCTGGATCTGAGGCTATAAAAGATGCAAATGAATCAGGGACTAAACTAGAAGTCTTATGCCAATAGACTGCGGCACACTTTTCCTATCAGTAACTTGATGATAAGTTTTATTAAAAATAGTCCCTAGGGCATTTTTGCTTTCAAAAATCCATGGAAGACGTAGCCTTCTACACACAGTACAATTCTCTGCTTTAAATGCTTTAAAATACATTCTCTGCACATGATATTCTGACTCCACATAACAAGGCAGAGGTGCTTATCACATTATTATGCCATTTATAGTATGGAATTGTATATTGCTCAAGCTTCAAATGGGAAAGTCTTAGGCCCCATACACACAAGCAGACAGATTTGTTCAAATCGGTCGGACAGACCGATTTGAACAAATCTGTCTGCTGGGGACGTATTGGTTTGATCGTGTACACACGATCAAACCAAAATCCCCGCCGGCAGACGGCGCGCTGACGTGGCGGTGACGTTGACGCCGCCACGTCACCGCACCAGGAAGTAAAACACTTCCGCGCATGCGTCGAAACCATTCGACGCGTGTGCGAGAAGACATGTCTGCTGGTTAGCGTACTAACCAGCAGACATGTCGGGCGGACGGGTTCCCAGCCGACAGATTTGAAAGCATGCTTTCAAATCTGTCGGCTGGCCAAATCCGTCAGCTCGCCCGTACACACGATCGAATATGTCTGCTGGGACGGTCTGGCAGACCGTTTCCAGCAGACAGATTTGATCGTGTGTACGCAGCCTCAAAGTATATCTAAACCCAAAATCAAAACTGTAACATACTAGTCCTAAATGAGTTGGTTGGATTCGTCTTTTTAGCTTTGGCTCTTTGTATTTTTGTCTGGTAATCAAGTGACTAACAAACTTCCTGTTCTAGGGTGGCTACCCTTAGGCCTCGTACACACGAGTAAATCGATTTGTTCAAAACGGTCTGTCTGACCGATTTGAACAAATCTGTCTGCTGGCATTTTGGTTTGCTCGCGTGTACACACAAGGAAACCAAAATCCCCGCCAGCAGACAGCGCGCTGACGTGTCGGTGACGTGGCGGTGACGTTGACGCCGCCACGTCACCGCACCAGGAAGTAAAACACTTCCTGGCATGCGTCAAAACCATTGGGCGCGTGTGCGAGAAGACATGTCTGCTGGTTAGCATACTAACCAGCAGACATGTCGGGCGGACGGGTTCCCAGCCGACAGATTTCAAAGCATGCTTTGAAATCTGTCAGGTGGTCAAATCCGTCTGTTTGCCCGTACACACGATCGAATCTGTCTGCTGAAACGGTCTAGCAGACCGTTTCCAGCAGACAGATTTGATCGTGTGTACGAGGCCTTACTCCACTGTACCTATGGAGGGAGCCATGGCTGTAATCCATTATGCACTTATTGCTCTTAGTTATCTATATGGGAAGGTGATTGGATTAGTTGTTTATAGATTGTTTCCAGGCTAGTTTCTAGAAAGTGACGAGGAAGGACGCTACATTTTTGGATAAAATCAGGACATATTTTCTGTACTTGCTGAAACTGTATTTTGACTAAAACAAGAAAGCCAATACCTCTAGCAAATTTAAAGAAGAAGTTCAGTTTTTTTGGCTGTACTTCTCCTGTAGATACGCTCCTGTAACCCATTTTCTGCAGACAGATGTCACAATGCTGGTTCAGGCTCAGGCAAGATCACAGCCATATGGCGTGACCGGCACCCAGCTCAGCAAGCCACAGAGCCACAGAGAGCCTGAGCCAGCTGCTCCCACCCCCTCCACAGCCAAGCGCTCCAGTGAGCAGGGGGAGGGGAGGGGGAGGAGCAGAGAACCAGTGACTCACAGTCTCTTCACTTTCTTTACAATTTTTGGTTGTTTGTTGTAAATAAAAAAAAAGGAGGCTGATCCAAAACTAGTATGCAAATCAGGAAAGTTGCCAGCATTCTTTATCTCCATGCTTGTTGAAGGTCAGTGACTCAAACCAAAATACTTTTGTTTTCATTTTGGATGGAGCCAGGCATTCTCGTCTAGCATCAGTGCCTGACTTCACAAATGCACTTCTGGAAGAATGGTCAAACATTCCCATAGACACACTCCTGAACCTTGTGGACGGCCTTCCCAGAAGAGTTGAAGCTGTTATAGCTGCAAAGGGTGGGCCAACTCAATATTAAACCCTACAGACTATGACTAGGATACCATTAAAGTTCATGTGTGTGTAAAGGCAGGCTTGGTAATATAGTGTACATTCATTTTGTTATTTGTTCACAAAGAATGGAGTGAATCAGGAAAATTTCACATTATGACCACAAGATTCAGCTGATGATCACAGTAAATACAGAGAGTATTTATTTCCTATGAGCTTAATCTATTGACCATAATACAGTATTTTCCCAATTCACTCTACTCCTTATGAATGAATAACAATTGACATGGAAATCGGACGAATAGCTCTTAGAATTTTTAATAAATACGCACCTTTGTTACTACCATGTTAGACTGACCTAAACTTCTTATACAACCCCTAAAATAATGAATATTGTTATTATTATGGGTACATTCGTTCTTTATGCTCTGAGGCTCTAGGGTCGTGGCGGAGGGTCCGTCCCTACACAGGGGCGTAGCTACAGGTGTCACAGGGGTCACAATTTCTACCTGCCCCATTCTCCAGGGGGGGCATGCGCCCCCCCCCCCCATACACCTGGATAGGAGGGGTGGTGGCATGTAAAGGAACCAATCCCCTTACTCCTTTAGCTGCTGAATGCCTGCTTCTTCTGCTCTTCCTCCTGCAGGCATTCAGCAGCTGCAAGAGGGAGGGGATCTGTTCCTCTATATGCCGCTGCCCCTGCCGCCCCTTTTAACCAGTTTAATAATGCTCCCCGGGCCACTGTCCTCTCTCACGGCCCCTCCTGATCCTGCAGGTGCTGCGGGGGATGCTGTCAGGATGGAGAGGAGGGAAGGTGTAACTTACCAATTTTCCAGCCCCTTCCTTGTCTGAATGAATAGAGTCAATGATCTGTACCTATCACCGACTGTCCATTCACAACTGAATGATAGTAAACTGTGTTTACTATGTTTCAGTTTGTGTATGAACGGGAAGCTCTGTACAGAGCTATTCCTGTCCATTTATTCTGTATATAGCTGAGGCTGTAGCGAAGGAGATTGAGAGCTGTGTCCTCAATCTCTTTTCGCTGTCTCAAAGGTGAAACATCAGAGGTCTGTTTAGACCCCTGATATCACACTAAAGCCCCCAGGGCTCCTAAAACAATTGTAAAAAAAAACCAATATATATATATATATACATATATATATATATGTAATAAAAAAAATGACACCAGCGGTGGAACAACTAGGGGCGCAAAGGTTGCACATATAGGCCCTTTATGGTTTCTTGCATTGGGGCCCTGAAGGTTATAGTTACGTCTCTGTCCCTACATAATTGGTGCTAAGGGTGTCCCTCTGTGCCTTCTGAGGAAGTGGGTAGCGATAAGAATATCACATAGAATATTGAGCTTCTCAAGGGGAGCCACAGTGGATTTTCCACCCTGAAAATAAAACAAGGGTATGATAGCTATTAGAAGCACATTTATTTTTCTATATACAAAATCTAATATTGACACCACTGTGATAATCATCAGGCCTCATTCATATGGGGCCCCATGCGAGGGCCGTGCTCCTGCATCCAAACAGATGTCAGATTGGGAGCAGTGACTGTGTCTGTGCAGCTGCATCCTGATTTACAGCTATAGGACTGCCTCCACTAGGATGCACCCATGTGGGTATACACAGCCCTCACACGGGGCATGAATGCATATGCAAAAGTTCTATGCTATGACTCAAAAAGTAAATGAAATAGCTCTTCACAATGGCTTACTGTTTTTGTATTTTTTTTTCCACAGATATAATGAAATTAATGCAATCAGCACAGCCTGCACCTATGGTATTACAGAATGTGAAGATCTAGCAGTTGCACAATTCAAAGCCTGGCAAAACACTGGTATAAATAGGTACGTATTACCAAATACAAAGAAATGGTGCCTTTCATAAACAGCCTACTACTCTATATTCTGCAATTTAAAATATATCATTTTTTTTCATTTATAATCTTGGTGAACTGAGAAGGAAATTTGCAATTAATGAGCCAGTAATTTCCATTAGCACGTGGGCGGGGCATGTGTGTGGCTATGGTGCAGAGGAATCGGATGGCAGTGGATTTGCTGTTTGACTACCGAAGAGTCAGTTGGCAATCAAAAATGAACATTACAATAAATGTTCAAATGGGTGTCAATGTCAAGGCACCTAATGTTACAGGCAAGAAATGCCTTTAGCAATACAGAATTCCACAATCACCCGGGACATTCCCGGTATTTAGACCTTTGTCCCGGCTTAAGACCCCTTTCACACTGAGGAGTTTTTCAGGCGGTTTAGCGCTAAAAATAGCGCCTAAATACCGCCTGAAAATCTCCTGCCCTGCAGTCTCAGTGTGAAAGGACGGGTCCGCTCCAAAAGTCCTGCTAGCAGCATCTTTGGAGCGGTAAGGGGGCGGTGCATTTACCGCTCCTCCACCGCTCCTTCCCATTGAAAGAAATGGGACACCACGGCTATACATCCGGCAATGCGCCTCGGCAGAGGCACATTGCCTGTGGTATTAACCCTTTTTTTTAAAAACCGCACCGCTAGCGGCCGAATACTGCTGCAATTCCGTTGTTATAGCGTCGCTAAAAATAGCGGCGCTATACGACCACCGTACCTCCCACCCAGGTATGAAAGGGGCCTTACAGTTTCCTAGGAGATGGCCAACAAAATCTAGGGAGAAGTTGTGTCCAATAGGGATATGAGGCTCCCCAAACAGGCAACTGGGTACAGAGTACAGAGTACAGTACAGAGGACATGCTAGTCTTCAGACAACCATCCTTAACAGCAGAAATAGGTAAAAGCAGTCACCAGTGGCGGTCCATAATGCAAGGCACCCCCTATCCATGCGTGGATATCAATGAGGGATTGTTTTTGTTTTCCAGGCAGGTGTTTAGATCTAGGGGCTCTAATAAGCTTCAAAAAAGGGTTGACTCGGGGTGCCGAATATTCGCTATTGTTACACTGATTCTACTTCCGTTCAATCAGGAAGCGGGTCATGAGACCGAAAAGGAGAAGCGCCCCCCCCCCAAAATATACCATCAGCCGCCACTGGCAATCACCACATAAGAAAGTGAGTGAAAGATCTTATGATCACTGTCTCGCAGCCAAGAAAGTAGCACCTGTCTACTTTTTCTTCCCTTTAACAAGCCAGGCTGATGAAAAAAAACTGCCCAGGTGGGAACCTTAAAATTATCGTAAGGCTTTGTTTACAATTCTGTTGCCCTCTGAAGAGCGACCACATATACTACGTACGTTTGTGGGGCTCTCCCACTCAGTTGGCAGGACTGCCTGCTGAATCTCGATTGCCTCTTCAGCTTAAGTAGGAGCAGTTGGAGGGCAGTAAAAATGTGTCTCAAAAGCAAATTTTTAGGCCCCCCAGTCCAAGTGTAAATGACACCTAGAGGTATAATGCCAGTGACCTAATCGGAATATAAATGTAGTAATAATTCTGTTCTACTATAAAGGAATATCATTTTGTGTTTATCCACAGTATTCATCCAAACCTGAGAACCTCCATCTACTGCAATGCAATAGCAAAAGGAGGAATTGATGAGTGGAACTTTTTATGGAACCAGTTTAAAAACACAACTAATGCACAGGAAGGAGACAAACTGAGAGCCGGCCTGGCCTGTAGCAAGGAACCCTGGATCCTTAACCAGTAAGAATTCCACTGCAATGTTCTAAGCAATCTTCTACTGAATGACAATGGGTTGCAATCATGTCTTCATTCATTTGTAAATAATTAATTCTCTGGAGACTAACTTATGAAAGATTTATATTTGCTCAATCACACACTACAGGTTAGGAAGTTGGGAACCTGTGTGAGGTCAGGTGGTTGACCTCGAACCCCTTTGTGGGGTGGTGCGGCAGAAGTAAACACAGAGTCCGATTGCAGATAACAGAACTTGTATTAACACAGAATCTAGTAGCTGCTGCTAGGAACCTCTCTATGCCGCTAATCACTGTCCATGTTACACGAAATGTGCGCCAAGCCTGGAAGCCAGGATCTTAAATAGACTCTGCCTGACCCCAAATGGCTGCTAGAGTTACATGGATCGGCAGCATTCAATCAGATAACTTCCACAGTGACCCAGGAAACCATAGAGTAATCATGTTCCTTTCTCTCACCCCGCAATGCCACTGCGCCACCTGCAGTGGAGAAAGTAGATTGCACCTGCCTACACCTTCAAACCCCACAACTCAGATGCAGAAAATGTGACTTTAAGAGGAGCTCCGGGCTCCTTCAGAAAAAAATGAAAAGTCAGCAGCTACAAATACTGTAGCTGCTGACTTTTAATACATAGATTACCTGTCCAGGGATCCCGTGATGTCCTCACCTGAGCTGATTCTTCAATCGACTTTAGGGTCCAGACACCAGCATCTCTAGTAGGGGAAACAAGAAGTGAAGCCTTGCCTGTTTCCTACTGTGTATGTGCAAGTTGTGCTGTGCATTGTAAATGGTGCTGTGGTCCTCTGGAGCCTGTGATATGTCCCAGAAGACTGCAGTGGAAGGAGAGGGAACCGAAATTCCGGCTAAGATTGCCGTGGCGATCTTTACCAGAAGTGGGAGCGGGTACCTGTCAAAACCGTACCGTACAAAAAAATACCAAATGTGTCAGTGGGGGAGGGTGCAAACAAGCTGAGCTTCCCAAAATAGGCTAAAGCTAAACATAGGGGTGATGTAAATCTCTTATTAGTAAGTCTGCAAAAAAGATATCAGTTGAATTCTGAATTTTTGCATAAGCCTATTCATGACTAGTTCTGTTTAAATAGTCTGTACAGGGAGGATTGTTCTGGCTTTCATTTAAAATACGATATCAGAAATTTCTACTCACTATTCACTCACTATTTAAAAGCATGACAGAGGTTGTATTACTCTGCCACTAGATTTCCACTGACCTTATTACTACAATCGGCTTGGGTCTATCATTTTCTTAAACTGCCAAAAAATGTACTTTTTACTTGCTGCCATTACATTGTTACACAGGAATCCCCAAATCTTTACCCTCCCTCCTCCTGTTTTTTCTGTACCACTCACTCCCTAAAGGGCTGCTGGTGGTTTACCTGGTCAAAGTATTTTAGTGGTGTCAGCAGGTGCATTACTCTGCTCAGGACTCAGTATTGAACAGGGTACCCAAAATACCCAGCGGCTCCTAAGGGGTAGCACTACACAGTAAAACTCAGAGAAATCCAAAGCAATCACAAGCTGCTCCACTGATTACAGAGGAGCTAAAGAATTTAATTTACCTAACCTAAGAAGCATCCATCTAGGAGGGTGCTACACTTCTTAAAGTGGTACTAAACTTTTTTCTTTTACTTAATAAGGCTTACCTGTAGGTACTGTGAATATCTCCTAAACTTGCTTTGTTTAGGAGATATTCACACTGCATGCAGCCAGTAATGTCACCTGCTTATGCGCTCCCAGAGCGTTGCGTCGCAGTCTGTGGGTGGGAGTGATGTCACCATGGCTTGGCCAATCAGATGGCCAGAGCAAACAATCCCAGAAGGAAGACCGGGTGAAGATGAAAGCCTTGTCAGCGGTGACAGCGCGCCACTGGAATGATGCGTTCCAAGGTAAGTATTTCACAATGTGCTAAGATGCAATACATTCTAACACATTATACCATTGTCTTACCGGATTTAAAAAAATAAATAATGCGGTTTACTACCAATTTAAGAAAAATCCTAGTAAACGGTGTTGACCTTCTAAAAGGGTGCATACGAGGATTCAGTAATCAGTTTCCAAAAAAAATGAATAAATATTTTTTTTTTATTGAAAACCTGTGTATACAGAACCCTATACACATAGGGCCAGATTCTCAGATATTTGCCTTGGCGTAGCGTAAGCCTTTTACACTACGCTGCCGCAACGTAACAGAGCAAGTGCCGTATTCTCCATGCACTTGCTCCGTAGTTTGCGTTGGTGTAGCGAAAAAAGGCCGCGTAATTCAAAGGGGGCGGCTTGTATTTAAATTAACCGCGCCCCCGCGTCGATCGAACTGCGCATGCGCCGGCCGGGGAAAAAGCCCAGTGCGCATGCTTCAGCTCACGTCGGAAAGCGTAGTTGAAACCGACGTCAAAACGGCGTGATCGTCACTATGCAATGCCCTATTCGCGAACGAGTTAGTAAAATGACGGAAAAAGCCGGTGCTGACCCGACGCAATGCTTAACATGGCATCCGACGGCATCTGACGGTACTGCGTAAGGTTAACCCTCATATTAGCAGGGGTAACCTTACGCGGACGAAAACGACGTATCCGATCGGGAATCGGCGTAGTAGCCTCATTTGCATAGGCAAATAAGAATAAGAAAACAACGTAAAGGCCACCTAGTGGCCGGAGTTGTCATTACAACTACGATCCGCAAGTGTAATGGTATTACACTTGTCGGATCTTCAGGCGTATCTATGCCAAAGTGATTCAAGGAATCACTTGCATAGATACCCGGCCAAAAAAACGGCGATACGACGGGGTATCTGAGATACTCCGTCGTATCGCCTCTGAGAATCTGGCCCATAGTTGATCCCGAGGAAGGCAAAAAAAAAACCTTATGAAGCATGTTTAAATTTTGCTCCAGCAGGGGTTTTTATTTTATTTTGCTGTGACTTGTAGTGCTGTCCTTTTAATAAAGGCTACAATTTGTTCAGAGTGCTGCTGTCCAGAGACAATTTTTGTTTCTGCTTTGGAAAAAAATCCTTAACGCAGCATTAAACCGAAAAGCAAACATTTAATATGTTGCAGTTTACCAATGCTTAGCTGTGATTGTTGCACTTGTTTTATATTTAGGGTTTCTTCTATTTTCATCTGCTGATCCAGCCAGTTGGTCTTCTCACGTTTACTCAGGTCTTTCTGTGAAGAAGCCATTCCATATACAGAGGTTAAATTCCTTCTCCTATAGATGCAAATACTGCCTTATTTGCAATGGCCTTAAAGGGGTTGTAAAGGTTCAGATTTTTCCACCTTAATGCATCCTATGCATTAAGGTGAAAAAACATTGGATGCTTACCTTAGTTATTGGCTCCCACTGTTGTCAATAAAACCCAATGATGAGGGGGCGGGGCCGAGTCCGGCATTAGTGTTCTTTTTTTTTTTTGTTTTACTTTGCGCATTGTTCTCCTTTAAGATCCACAGGATAAAAGCAGGTAAGGATCTGTAATGAAGTGTATTAAAATGCTTGCTATGTTCAATATATATATATATATATTTGACCTAAAGAGCGGTTGTTTTTTTGTTTCATAAAAAAATGGAAAGTCACATCAACTGTACTGTTTTTCAGACTGCTCAAATATTCCCTGGATGGAACAATTCGCAAACAGGACGCTATTTCCACCGTTTCAAGTGTCGCCAACAACGTAGTTGGTCAGACTCTTGCCTGGGATTTTGTCCGAGCCAACTGGAAGACATTTGTTGAATAGTAAGTCTCCAGTCCAATTTTCTCAGCACATGCCCTTGTCACAGAAGCAGGCAAAAGGAAGTACATTGTTGAGGTTCTACTTATTCCTGCTGGAATTGGGTCACTTTACTAAAAGTAATCAAGAGCAAGAGTAGAAAAAGAAAGGATGTATAGTCCATAACATGGAAATGTTACTGTATAGGGCAGGGCTTCTCAACCAGGGTTCAATGGAACTCTAGGATTCCTCCAGAGGTTCCTTGAGCAATGAGACATTTCTGCCTCTCAGATAAGTTCCTACTGGCACCATTGATCTTTTTAGCTTACTGTAAGGGGGTACTGACCATCACACTAATGTATCATAAATTGTATATACAGTAGAAGATATTTCAAGGGTTCCTCTGTGATGAAAAGATTGAGTAAGGCTGGTATAGAGGTTTATAGCACTTTGCACTCCGCTACAGATTTATAGCCAAGCCATATTTCTACAGATTTATGCTATACATTGTGGCTGGAGGAATCTCATGTCACAATGCTGACAAATCTGACATCCAGCACCAGTGGCGAGTAGCTGAACTAAGGGGTTCCAACATAACTGTCTGTGCCAATGGGACCACAAATTTAGATCCATTAAAGCAGAGTTCCACCCAAAAATGGAACTTCCGCTTAATCCCCTCCCCTCCCCCTTACATGCCACAATTGGCATGTAATTTTTTTGGGGGGGAGTGGGGGCTTCAGTAGGAGTGGGACTTCCTGTCCCACTTCCTGCTTCCGCCGAGGGGCTGGTAAGGCGATTAGGCCTAATCGCCTTACTGCAGCCCCTCCCTTTGGCGATTGTCTAGGACACTGACAGGTCCTAGACGATCACTTGTCCAATCAGAGGCGTGGGTGCCCGGCCGTGAAGCCGAAGGCTGTCACGGCTGGGTGCCCACAGTCGCAATGAGGATGCCGGCCGGGGAGGGGGGGAGAGGAGCGGAGCCCCGGTCGGCGCGTCGCTGGAACGTGGAGAAGGTAAGTGTCTGTTTATTAAAAGCCAGCAGCTACGCTTTTTGTAGCTGCTGACTTTTAATAAACATTACATTTGGGTGGAACACCCCTTTAAGACATGGTTGGATGTGTCTGGTGTGAAGGAGCATAACACTTTTGAGATGAACTGAAACACCAATTTCAATTCGTACCTTCATATTCTACATCATTATCTGACCTCACAAATGCTCTTTTGGCTTAAGGGACCCACATTTCCATAGACGCACTTCAAAATCCTGTGGAAAGCCTTTCCAGAAGAATGAATGTATGGACAGCCGCACTTCCGAAAAAAAACGTTTGGTTGCCTTTATTGGTAAAAAAAACAATAAACACCACAATTCACAGCAAAATATGGAATGCACTGACGCGTTTCACACTATTAGCTAGTGCTTATGATTGTACCCCCCATTTTGCTGGGAATTGTGGTGTTTATTGTTTTTTCACCAATAAAGGTGACCAAATTTTTTTTCTGGAGTGCGGCTGTCCATACATTCTTTCAAATTTTTTGCCTTGTGCATTGCCGGCACCTGGGATTCTTTGAGAGAATCACTGATTAATTCAACACATCTATCTGGAGCGGTACCTTTATTTTTCTTTCCAGAAGAATGGAGGCTTTTATAGACACAATAGGGAGGCCAACTCCATATAAATGTTCCTGGTTTTGGAATGGGGTGTTCAACAGCCTAAAACAGCTGTGCTGGTTAGATGTCCACAAACTTTTTCACCATATAACGATTCCTGATTTGTACAGTAGTTAGGAAGCTAAAATGTATGAGACTTAACAAATAATAACTCTGGATTTTTGCTTTTTTACCCGACAAATAAAGCAGAAAAATATATAGATTGTTAGCTCTAATGATCAAGGCCCTATAATTCCTACTGTACTGAATTGTATTATAATTGTAATGTCTGCCCTTATCTTGTAAAGTGCTGCATAAACTGTTGGCACTATATAAATTCAGTATAATAATAAAAATAATAATAATAATTTGTTCTTATTTGTTCTCTCTAGTTTTGCAGCCACCATATCTTCCTTTGGTAACCTGGTCACAACAGTGACTAGAAGATTCTCCACTGATTATGACCTTCAACAGGTGGGTATTTTATTTCTAAAGTAGTAATAGGTAATAAATTGGTGCTGCAACAGATTACGAACATATAAAACTGGACTAAGGGCCCTTTCACACGAGCGGACGAACGGTCCGCTCATTACAAGTCCGTTTTTTACAGACTTGTAATGGGTCCCTATGGGAGCAGATCCGTTAGCGGATGATGCATCCGCTAACGTCCGCTCGATCCGCATCCGTTTTTGCGGACGGAAGAATGTCCTATTTTTCTTCCGTCCAGCCAAACGGATCGGATGGAAACAGACAGACGGTCCGTTTCCATCCGACTCCCCATAGGGGAGAGCGGAGGAGAGACGGGGCGGTCCCTGCACAGTGTGCGGGGACCGCCCCGTCCGCCCGACAGCTCAGCGGAGACCCCCCACTGAGCTGACGGACACACGGAGCGGACCGAAAAACGGACCGCTCCGTGTGAAAGGAGCCTTAAAAGCATACATTTAAAAGAAGCAAAGTGGATAAATAATCTATTTAGACTTATTAGGTACCCTTAAGACTTGTTATGTTTTAAATGCAACTTTATACATTGATATACTGTACCTTCTTAGACCCAGTCTATCCAGAAAGTTTGGTCACCTACTGACTTGCCACCATCCACAGGCAGCCTAAAGTGGATGTAAACCCACTCTCATCCTTTCTAAACTACTGCCATAGTGCTGATCTATAGGGATATACATTCCTCCTGCATGTATCCTCACCTGTCAAATGTCTCCCCTCTGTCTCTTATAAGAACTGAAAAACTGCAGATTCTGTGGGTGGGTCTGTTGTCTGGAGCTCGGTGGGTGGAGTCGCGATGTCAGTATACTCCCCGCCCACCTCTACACTCCCCTTGTCAACATGCATTTTTTCCTGTGTATTCCTTACACTAAATTCTGCTATGATCCCTAACATCCAGTCAAAAGCCAGAAAAGTAATCACATGACTTCAGAAAAGGAGTGGCGGTGGGAATTAAAAAATAATGCCTGTCTCCAGGCTAGTGCATGAGATATGGAAATAAACTGTCATTCACAGCAAGGGGGAAGAATGGACAAAAGTTTTCTCCTGTTTGTCCATTTATCTCACTGAAAAAAGAAAAGAGGATTGCTCAGAGCTGGATAAACTCTTTGTGGCAAGACTGGGCACAGATGATAGGAAATCGTATACTCTACATTGTGACACTAAAAAAATAAACATTTGGGTTTACATCTACTTTAAAGTCTATATTTAGTCAACAAATTATTTAAAAATCGGCACAATGGATATTACTTACAGTCAGTACAGTGTGTCCTTTGTGCTGCTTTAGTTGAAATCTTTAGTCCTCTGACCTTTCCCCACCCTCGCTGCCATAATTTCCAGTGAAAAAAACAATCTTTGAATGGAGGATGGGTGAGTGAATGAAAGGTCCTCCTCCTCCGCTCATACACACAGTACAGCTTCTATGAATAGAGGAGGGTGGCGGAAAGGGTGGGCATTGTAGGCACTCGTGATGAGTACATATGACAGGTCCCTCAGCTCCATCAACTGCCAAAGCACTGGAAGATTACAGCAATGAGGACGGAGGGGGGATCTGAGGACTAAAGATTTCAACTAAAGCAGCAGCCAGCAGCACAAGAGTAACATCACATTGACTATTAGTACTGTTTCTTGTAGAGTTAGGCTTTAGGTCTTCAATAAGGCACAGAAGTTGAATCATATTACTGCAGTACAGAAGATGTTTTTCCTGTCTTTTGGAAAATAAGAAAATAGTGACTTTCCTAAGCCCCGTCTCTTTGAATAACTAACACTGACTGAAGGAACATGGAAAAAACACAGATGGTCTAGCTAGGACTGAACTAACTAGTATTAAACAGCAGAGGAGGACAAAGGGAACGATCAAATCACATAGTTAAGTTGCAGTGCACCTAAACCACCACTAGATGTCAGCATACAGTAAAACAATAGTAACCTGATACAGTTCAGTACATCAACAGAAAAAAATACATATAGCCGAAACAGAACAAGGCTTATTCTTGGAAAAACTGTCAGTGGTTAGTATTAGGAATGTGCGATGGGCACATTTTTCTTTTGTTTTTACTAAATTACTTTCTTCTAAATTGTTAAATCAGTTCAATCTATCATGGAAATAATAACGTGGAACTTTAGTACAAAACAAATTGCAAACTGGCAGGATTTTTAATCCAGAAGAGTCATGCCATGTCTCTTTTGCATTATTTTGTTTACCTGCCTGCTTGCCCTATACAGTGAGCTGTGCAGTTCAGTGTACAGTTTTGGCAAAGAAGAGATGACTGATTATGTCATTATCTCGCTCTAGCCAATGTAGACTGCTGGGGATTGATACCCAGGATCATACTGACTGAAGATGTCAGCGACCAGCAGCAAGCTCCAACACTGCAAAGAAGGTGGCTATAGTTTCCCTTTAGGGTCTCATTCACACAGGCCTACCTATGTGTACTGTACACCTGTGTGAAGGGCTGTCTTTGCCCACACGGGATGCACAGGTGTTCCATGCATCCGCATGCAGGCAGTCCCATACATATGCATTGGGTTGCAGTGGCTGCATGGTCCCAATCTGGTCTCATTCCTATCTCCTAATACAAATGTTGTTGCTTTGCAGCCAGAAATTACGACAGACACAGTTTTTATTTTATCCAGCTGTATTTACTAGTGCAACTTATAACATCTAAGTAAAAGATATAACACCAAGATGTCAAAAAAACAAACAAACAGAATCACTGAGGTGGGAAAAGGATCACCCCCTTGTGTCAGTATTTTGCTGAACCTGCTTTAATTACAGCCCTTAGTCTGTTGGGATATGTCTCTACTAACTTTTCACATCTAGATTCTTCTTTGCAAAACTTCTTAAATTCAGTTACATTTGATGGTGATCGTTTGTGGATTACAGGATTACAGTCTTCAAGTCATTCCACAGATCTTCAATGGGGTTTTGTAACAGCTCTGGTGAACAGAGTGAACCACAACTGCGGTTACCAAGGATTTCAATGTGCACCTTGCAATCTTATGTGAGAATTCAGTATTGGACCCCAGGCGTCACTTCACACAAACAGGAGTTTGGGGGTTCTCTATATCATCTCTCTCTCACATAAAGAAAAGCATTGAGCTACTAAGGTTGGACGCATTACAACATGCGACCAAAGCTTAGCGTATAAAATTATAGTATGCACTAAAAGATTCCAATGCACAACTGTATGCAACTGATTATCAGTATTACATAGTGTCGTGCATTAGGCCATTAAGGGAGAAGGTAAGAAATACGTCAACCCCTAGCATAGGAAAGTTTAGGCGAACATGTTCGGCAACTTAGGGCATAGGCCCATAAACAAGTAGCACTTCTGTCAAGCACGTAGTAGATAGCCGTTGTAGAGACAACTAATAGTTGCATAAGAGAGGCAAATATAGCTCAGGTAATTTGAGTGTAGATGTCCCTTTAAGATATTGCTTAGGCACAACAGTCTATCCCAAGTAGTGTGTTAATAGCCACAAGCCATAATAAATAACAGCAATTGTTTTAGGTGGAAAGTATACAGCAGATCTGTCTGTAGAACTACAAGTGACAGGGCTTCAGTGTAGCAACAAGGGATTCCGTGGTGTAGGCTGTCGGCAGCAATGGGATTCTTCTATGGAGGGTCTCCTGGTGGGGGGTAGCTTGGGGTGTCCGCAGCTACTCAAGGCGAGATCAGCAGCGCAGCTTCAGGAATAGGCACCTCCAGTTCAGGGATGGATGGCAGCCCTGGCCAAAATTGCAGCCAAGCCGGCTATGGCAGACAATGATAGAACGCTGTCTGTGTATAACCTGAATGCCTTTATAGGCAGGAGACAGGTACCAGACAGCTGTAGTGCATTAGGGATTCAAAAAGAAGCGATGTATAGTGCGGCGCACTTCCGCGTCCCACAGTTGAACACACGGGGCGCCGGGCGATAACATCATCGCGCGGTCGCCGTAATGCGTTTCAGCGTGGAACGGGAGCGCCTGTTACAGGTTTAAATCTGGGCTCTGACTAAAGCCTCGTACACACAGACTTTTTTCCCGACGGGAAAACTGTGAGGAGAGCTTTTGGCCGGGAATCCCGGCCGTGTGTATGTTCCTCATAGTTTTTCCAATGGGAAAACTGCCCAAAAACTGCCAGACAAAAAAAAAAACAGCTCTCTTTTTTCTCGCTGGGAAAACCAGCGGACTTTTGCCCGGCGTTTTTTGGCAGTTTTCCTATGGGAAAAACTGCGATGGAGCATACTCACATCGCAGTTTTCCTGTCGGGAAAACGTCTCATGTGTAGGGGGAAAGACTGACCTAGCAGGTTCTTGGCTGTCCCCTCAGGATCCCAGAATCTTCAAGGTGCATTTTACATTTTACATGTGGCCATTCTTGAGGAGTGGCTTTTTTCTTGCAACCCTCCCATACAAGTCAAATTTGTGGAGAATTTGTGATATTGTCGTCACATACACACAATGACCACTCTTTGTTATAAATTCTGCAACTGCTTGAGAGTTGCTGTAGGCCTCTCGATAGCCTCTCTGACCAGGCTCTTTCATCCAGTTTGGAGTGCCATCCTGATCCAGGGAGGGTCTGTGTTGTACCAAATACCTTCCACTTCCTAATAATAGACTGCACTGTGCTTCTAGGCATTGATAAAGCCTTTGATTTACTTATTTTTTTGTTTCCATCTCCTGACTTGTCCACAACTTTATCTTGGAGACCGTGCCTTGCCACCCATGGTTAATTGTTTGCTTCAGTTGCTCTACCATGGACTGAACTTCTCCAGGAAAGCTCTTCATGTTGAGCTAATCACAATGACCACAGCCGATCACAGTTGAAAGTCAAATTGCTTTGTGTGTCATTGAGAAGATCATTAGCTACACCTGATTGAGTTTATTTAGTTTTTAAAAAAGGGGGGGGGAAGGGTAATTTTTCCAACTCAATGATTCTGTTTTTTAAATTTAGCATTTGTTTTCCTGACATGTTGGTGTTCTATCTTTCACTTGGTTGCAGCTGGATAAAATAAAAACGGTGTCTGTCTTCACCCATTGTATTACCATGTACATTGCATACATACATAGATGTGTAAGAATCCGTTTAGGATTTTGTTATTTGATTGATCATGGCAATCATTTACCTTTTTTCACTAGCTTGAACAGTTTAAAAAGGATAATGAAGCAGATGGATTCGGCACAGCCGCACGAGCTGTAGAGCAAGCAATAGAGAAGACCAAGGCAAACATCAAATGGGCAAATGAAAACAAAGATATTGTTAAGAAATGGTTTGAAGATGCAGCAAAGCCATAAAACTATACACCGATACCCGATACTTGTGAAGATCAACTTTACCAGCCTCCTACAAGGACTGCTTGCCACCTTCCACATTTTATAAAGAAACAATGACACCAAAGGGGCCTTACAACGTCTTCTACAAGATATATTCTACATTGATCTGCTATTTCACTATTCTGTCATTGGTTTCTATGAACTTCCTTACTAAAGTGACTGAGAAACCCAATTTGCCAAATCTTACTTGAACTTTTGCTGCAAACCTTCCATGTACATATCGTGGGGAACCTGCTTTTACGTCTCAGGGCTTAAACCGTATGCTTATCTTTTATGGAAAATGATACTGATATCACTTATATATACGATGTTAGGGGGTCTAAATTACATGAAATGTCACCTTGAAGCAGAAGTGAATGACCATAGTATAATGATCTGGGACTTCTCTTTTCATATGCTGCTTGCTTGGATTGTTTCCTTTCCAAGTAGCCAACCCTGTCATTTACATAAAGAAGAATCCTGGGTGCTATTTTTACTTCCAGCACAGAGCAGTCTCCAGCATGGTGGGTGCACAAACTCCCAGACACAATGAGGTCTATGTACAAAAAAGTTGCTGTGCAAAAGTTTCAAGCATTTGCCACTGTAATTTACCAAATTAATTTTTTTTCCTATGAACGTCATCTCCATCTAGTGGCCATAGAGCTGTATTTTTCTGATTTTGATTCCGATTTTTTCACAAAAAAAAATCCATTATGTCCATTAGATGGAGTTTGTGGTCATAGGATCTAAATATATTAGGCAAATTACGTTTAGTATTTTGTGGCAGCTGTGCAAAAACATGAGACATTCGCACAGCAAACTTTTAAAAAATAGACCCCAAAATGTCTTTACAGTTTACAGCAGCCTTTCTCAACCTTTTCAACACAGAGGAACCCTTAAAAAAACTTTCCGCTCTCAGGAAACCCCTGATAATTATGATTATATCTATAACTCATGATCTATTAGTATGATGGTCATTGGGAAGAATGCTCCTTACAGTTGTGGACATTGGGAAGAATGACCCCCTTACAGATAGCTAAAAAGATCATTGGTGTAATTGGGAACCTATCTGAGGGGCATAAACTGCTCATTGCTCAAGGAACCCCTAGCAACCTCTAGAGCAGTGGTTCTCCACTACAGTCTTCAAGGCGCCCCAACAGGTCATGTTTTCAGGCTTTCCATTATTTTGCACAGGTGATCTGATCAGTTTTACTGCCACAGCCGTTTCATATGAGAGGAATCCTGAAAACATGACCTGTTGGGGCGCCTTGAGGACTGGAGTTGAGAAACACTGCTCTAGAGCAGGGGTCTCCAGATTTTCTAAGCAAATGGCCAATTTACTGTCCTTCAGACTTTTGGGGGATGGACTGTGGCCAGCAGGAATAGGAATCCTATTTGGCATTAGCGAGAAAAATAGTGCTCCATTGTTGGTGTCAGTGGCAGGAATTATGCCTCTTTGTTGGTGTCAGTGGGCAGAATAGTGTCTCCTATCAGTGAGATAGATAGTGCCCAAAGGGCCGAATAAAGGCAAGCAAAGGGTCGCATCTGGCCCCCGGGCCACATTTTGGAGACCGCTGCTCTAGATGAACCCTGGTTTACAATATGACTGTAAAAATATAGGGCCAGATTCAGGTAGTCCAGAGCATCTTTGCTCTGGAGTAACGCTTCTCATTTGCGTTGCGCTGCAGAAATTTTAGGAGCAAGTGCTGTCATTCACGAAGCACTTGCTCCTAAAGTTGCGGCAGCGCATCGCAAATGAGCCGGCGGAATTCAAATTGGGCGGGTACGGGGCGTGTAGTATGCTAACTAAGCGCGATCCCGCCGCCAACGTACTGCGCATGCGTCGAGTGTCAAAACATCCCCGTGCGCATGCTCCAAAATCTGTGAATGAACGTCAATGACGTCACATTCCCATTCATGACCGTTTTACGCAAGCGACGTTTTTTTTTTTTTCCCGACGCGATGACGACGCCTATACCTAACATAGGATACTCCAACCCCATGTAGGTATATCTATGCGCCGCGTATCCCGTCCGGAAACGTCGTATCGTCATTGCGTCGCGCCGGAATTTGATCGTGAATTGCCGATTTCCGCTCATTAACATATTTTTTGAGCGTAAATCGGCGGGAACGCCCCCGGCGCCATTTTTAAGTTGAAGTAACGATGCGATGGCGAAACTCAGTTACGCTGCTCGCATCGGAACTTCAACCCGGCGTTTCTTGTTTTCTGGTTACAGAAAACAGAAACGCCGGCTCAAAGTCACAGTTAGGCTGGCGGATCACTCGATCCGCCAGCCTAACTGTTCGTGAATCTGGCCCATAGGCTTCATCTCTACAATAAGCCATCCAAGATGATGGATACCCTAATGCAGCCTTTCTTAATTAGGGTTCTTCCAGAGGTTGCAAGGAGTTCCTTGACCGATGAGCCACCTCTGCCTCTCAGATGAGTAACCGCTGACACCAATGGTCTTTTTAGCTATCCTGAGGTTTCTTGCCAACGACTACAAATGTAAGGAGTATTCTTGTAAGCCACCATTATACTAAAGTACTGTGAACTTTTGACATAGTAATTTTTAGCAGGGGATCCTGGAAAAGTAAAAAGCTTGCGAATGGCTGCCCTAATGTGTTAAGGGGGAAATGTAAGCAATTTTGATATTGCGTCAGACTTGAGATCCCAGGACCAAGAAGTGTCCCATCATTCATGTTCCATCTTGCTTTACAGACCTCACTAAATACATGGTCATGTATCTGAGAGCCTAAAACGATGTATATTTCTTTTAAATAAAGCAAATATATTGTACCATTATTTATACCATTACAATCTTTATGTAAATAATCTGATATTGCCTTTTCATAAACCAGAGATACACTGGGGGAAATTGTTATTTTGTTTTACATTCTAGAATGTAGAAATAAAAAGTTAATAGGAAACCTTTATTTTGTCATTTGTTTTTATAATCCGGTCAGAATCAGAATACTTTAAGTATTCTGATTCTGATGGGAGTATTCTGAGGTCATGATGTTAATGCAATAAAGGAAATTAAATTATTGTTGAAAGCAGAGAATGACTTTATTGTGGTATTTTAGCTGTCACTACACATTACTGATAACTGATAGCACAGCATTAATAAGAGAAGTACATTCTGACATACAGTTAGGCCTTGTACACACGATGTAATTTATCCGATGGAAACGGTCCGACGGACCGTTTCCATTGGATATGTCCGCCGGGCTGTTTGATCCGGTGGCTGTACACACCATCGGATCAAATTCCCCGCCGGCGGACAGCGCAGTGACGCGGCGGTGACGTTGACGCCGCCACGTCACCGCCACCGCACCAGGAAGTAAAACACTTCCGCGCGCATGCGGCGGATCCATTCACAGGATACGACGCATGTGCGGGCAGATATGTCCGCAGGTTAGGCGTACTAACCAGCGGACATATCCGACAGGCAGCTCTCCGCCGGAAAAATTTCAAAGCATGCTTTGAAACTTTTCCGCCGGAGGAATCCATCCAAAACTGTCCGTTTGCCCCTACAGACAAGCTGAAATGGTCAGTCGGACCATTTTCAGCGGATAAATTCCCTTGTCTGTACGAGGCCTAAGGGGACAATAATTGAAACAGTAGTAAATGCTGGCATTTATTTATTTTAACCTGCAAGCTATAATGTGCGATGCATACTAGTACATTATCTGAAACTCGCCAATGCTTCAGTAGCATGGATCACGCCCACGTCCAGCCC
The DNA here is from genome assembly GCA_029574335.1 of Rana kukunoris. Lineage (NCBI taxonomy): Eukaryota > Metazoa > Chordata > Amphibia > Anura > Ranidae > Rana > Rana kukunoris. Next base: position 40,054,956 of record CM056051.1, read on the forward strand.
ACTTCCACCTACTTCCACTTATGCCGTCTTAGGCTGCGTACACAGACCGTTTCAGCAGACAGATTCGATCGTGTGTACGGGCAAACAGACGGATTTGGCCAGCTGACAGATTTCAAAGCATGCTTTGAAATCTGTCGGCTGGGAACCCGTCGGACCGATATGTCTGCTGGTTAGTACGCTAACCAGCATACATATCTGCTCGCACATGCGTCGAATGGATTCAACGTATGCGTGTTTTACTTCCTGGTGCGGTGACGTGGCGGCGTCAACGTCACCACCACGTCACCGACATGTCAGTGCGTTGTCTGCCGGCGGGGATTTTGGTTTGATCGTGTGTACACGATCAAACCAATACATTCCAGCAGACAGATCTGTTCAAATCGGTCTGTCCGACTGATTTCAACAGATCTATTTGCTCGTGTGTACGGGGCCTTACGCCTACGAAATATACGCTACGCCGGCGCAGAGTTGGGAGCAATAGCTTGCTGAATTCAGTGCATGCCTCTCCGCGCTGCGCCGGCGTAGCGTACTATGTGTGCGCTACACCGGCGTAAATATGCGCCCATCTTTGTGAATCCTATATTTTTATAGACAATGCACATGTCATATATAGCATTCAGTCTGTGGCACTAAACGTTACCCCAAGGGCCAGATTCTCGTAGATGCGCGCATAATTATGCAGGCGTAGCGCATCTCAGATGCACTACGCCGACGTAACGCGGAGTGGCAAGTACCGTATTCCCTAAGCAAATGCGCTCCAAGATGCGCCTGCGTAGCGAAAATTCATCGGCGTAATCCGGCGCAACTCCAAAGTAGGAGGGAAGTGGGCGTGTTGCATTCTAATGAAGCGTGACCCCATGCAAATGAAGGCTGGGACGAACGGAGCATGCGCCGTGACTTGGATGCCTTCTGCGCATGCGCAAATCCTCCCTAGGATTCGCCGCCCTGTGTATAAAATGCGCCCACACATGCGCCCGTGCAGCGCAAAAGTCTTCCATTTTTTGGATTGTCACGGGAAATCTTTTGCATGACCATGGCTTCTATTGGGAAGGAGAGGAGAAAGAAAAATTACTCCCCAGAGGAGAGAGCCATTGTCATCGCGGCAATGGAAAAGTACGATTCCAGGCTCCATGGTGCCGACAGTGCCCGAACCAGCAAGTCCCGGAGGGATGACATTTTGATGAAGGTGGCTTGCCAGGTTAATGCCCTCTGAGGCGGCGTACACACGACCGAGGTTGTCGCTGCAAACCAGCGAGAACCTCGCTGGAAGCTGCATTCCAGCGAGGACCTCGGCCGTGTGTACGCTCTCGGCGAGCATCCCGTCGGGAATGCCGTCGAGCAGAAATAGAGAGCATGTTCTCTATTTGCTCGACGGCCCGCCTGGATGAATGGCTGGTTGCCATTCCCGACGGGCGGGTCGCCGATTTCGACGGCCGGCAGAGAACCTCGACGGGCGGAACGATGTGTTCTGCCCGTCGAGGCTCTCTGCCGTGTGTACGCGGCCTCACACGAGATCCGGACACCGCAGGACATTCAAAAAAAGATGTCTTCTCTCTCCTCTGGTTTGGGGATTCCGGAAAGGAGTCATGAGATGGGGTCCAAGTACATATGCCACATCACCTGGAAGTGTAAAGGCAGGAGGATGTTAGTAGTGCATGTGCCCCTTGTGATGTGTGCATCATGGGGGGGACAGTCATGCCTGCCACCCATGTCACTCACCAACCAGCCAGCTGTCCCCATACATGTTCTGCTCAAAATCTGCTGGGATGGTGCTTTGACGGTATATGTAGCTGTCATGGCTGGATCCGGGGGCCTTTGGCACGGATGTGCCATATGAGGTATTTGGCATCAGCTATCACCTGTACGTTGATGGAATGCCAGTGCTTCCGATTGCGGTAAATGTGCGCTGTGGCACTGGGGGGCTGTAGTGCCACATGTGTGCAATCAATGGCCCCGATGGTGCGTGGGAATCTGGCAAGTCTGTAGAAATCTGTCATTGCCTTCTGCCGCAGGTCCTCAGTGGTGGGTCTGATGATGTGGTGGGACATGCGTCTGAGGATTGCGGGGATAACCTGGTGCAGACATCTGCTAATGACATCCCAGCCACAACTCCACTTGTACGCTGGAATGAACCACTGGCCAGGAAATGAAGTGTTGCCAGTACCTTCACCAGTGGCTGCAGTGCATGTGAGCGGTGTGTTGAGCTGGTGATGTCATCCTGCAGGGCTGTGGTTATTTCCAGGATGGCAGCAGGGGTGAATCTGAAGATGCGATACACCTCCATCTCACCCATGCCAAAGAGGCTCATGCACGCTCGGTAGATCCTCTTACGTGCCCCCCTCCTCCTCCTCCTTCTATGCGCCTCTTCCTCTGCATACATTAGTAGTGATAAGACCATGGCTGCCCCTGGCATGTTGGCATACAAATGTGTTGTCCAGTAAGTGTGAATGCTCAGCTCGTCCGTTATGGTGCTGCTGTAGTTGCTCTCCAGCTGACTTGCACACGGTCTTGAGCAAAGTTACCCGTGCTTTTATGAGGGGTATGTTTACTCAAGGCTTTCGTGTTACACGCATCACGCGTAGCCTACGCCGAACGTGCGTAGTTTCGTGAATCCGCGCATCTCCCTCATTTGCATGCTAATTCAATGGGAGCTGAATATGCGCCTACGCTGCGCTAGCTTAAAGCATTTTCGCCGCTCAGACGAAAAAGATTTTCTGGCGTTTGTGGTTCTGTGTTTACGGCGCATCGATACGCCGGCGCACATTTACAATTACGCCGCGCATATCCATTTACGCAGGCGTAGCGCTTCTGAGAATCTGGCCCCAAGTCTCCAAAAATAATGCATCCATTACTCAATGTTCCTGTAATCTACAGTATTTTTAATTAAATTGTTTTTTTTTTTGTTTGTTTTCTACCTCCTTGTATTGTTCTCTATGAGCGCTTGAACTTTTTTCCCCTCTCACTTCCGTTTGTGTGGAGCGAGCAATGGACGTTACTTGTGATCATGTGCACTGCTATATGCTTATTACAAATCCTATAGTTCGTAGTTTGTGTGTGTCAGGCTACTTGTTTTTTTTACCATTATCTTTTCTCAGAACACCATCAACCCCCCTCCCCCCAACGTCACTTGACCGCACTGTCTGTGGCATAGTAGACATGACCACCAACACCTAGTTAAAGGGGTGGTTCAATCGATTTTCCTTTTTTTTTTAAGTTTTATGCTCCTCTTACCTTTTTAAATTAGCAGACTGTGTGTCCTAATCTATCAGCCCCCAGGATGACATTATACTGCCAAACGATATTCATTTTTATTAATGGCACGCTGGGCACGTTGAAGCCCAGCAGTAATGATTTCCGGGATACGGCGGTGAATGCTGGCGTCCCAGCATGCACCGCTGTATCCCGCGCATGTCCTTTGCTGTGCTGTGTTGACGGCGAGCGGCGCCGTCAACACTTCACAGTTACCATGGCAACGGCCGGCGTCAATATGACCCGCCCCGTTGACCAAGAAGACATTAGAATAGATCGTCACATGACCCGCTTGCCGAGTCACATGACCAGCTTGCCGAAAATATTGTGGGATTTCATGAGAGATCGTCTCCTGGGAACGTCTGAACTAATTCCCAGGAGACTGAGCGCGTCGGGGGAAAGAAAGAAACGCCTATTCAACCGCGGGGACAATTGATTGACAGGCAACAATCTTGATAAAATAACGGTAAGCCTTTATAAAAAATAAAAAAAAAACACAGATTTTTAATGATCAATGGGAGGCACTATTAGTCATACACAGTGAAATATTAGGGTGAACCTCCACTTTAAGCAATCATGGGCATAAATGCTGTTACTTTATCTTTCACCAGATGAATCCGCTGGGAAGAATGTAGCAAGAAGTACACCACTGGACTTTGTGATGCCACCACATTTGTTAAGATAGATTTCCAGCTCTAACCCCTCCTCATTGTTGTCCTTATGCTGTCTTTCCCCAGTGACACCCCCTCCATAATATCACCACCAGGCCCATCCAAACATCCCAGAGTCTATGCCACATCTAAAGCCAAATAAAGATCTCCAGTTCTACTGCCTAGGGGAAAGGAAGAATACTGGGCCAAGGCTACTGGCATCTTGCCAGGCCATCCACACCACCTGCAGCCAGGTTGGTCATACACATGCCTTCCCTGGCCCATATCCTCAATTAATTCATCCTGAAGAAGAATCCAGGATTACTGGACATGCTATACCAGTCCATATATGCTGCACCTAATCAGTCAGAAATCACCTGGCAGAACTCCAACAACAAAACCAGCTGCCTCCAACACATGTTTTTACAGTATTCTCCAACAGTTTAATTTGCAGCACCCCTGGGCATTGGAATTCTGTGTTGCACATGCTGCCAAGGTTGTTGCAGCAACAGATAGCTGTAACAACTACTTGTGTGAATATTAGGGGAGAACTAGCTATGGGGCACATGGGTTTCTTTTTCTTGGTGGTATACCTGCCTTACTTTTGACCCTTTGAGGAGAATACAAATATGGTAGGGGATGAGGAAACAGGTATAATTGACACCATTCTTTTAGGCTGGGTTCCCTGCATCCAATTCACAATAGCAGGGGATTTTTACTGGCTTTCTATGGAGCCAGTTCACATATCTCCGCAGCGGGTCTGGTACATTGTGCACAAAAACGTTTGGTCCTCAAAACTTTTTTTTGGGAGGATGCAAATAAACTAAAAAATACTTAAAATAAAACATAATTTGCAGCCACTGTGCCCATCAAATGCATCCACTGTACCCATCATAGGCAGCCACTGTTCTCATCATATGCAGCCACTGTGCCCCAAAAATTCAGCCACCGTACCCATCATATGCAGCCACTGTGCCCATCATATGCAGCCACTGTGCCCATCAAATGTAGCCACTGTGCCCATCATATGCAGGCACTGGGCCCATGAAATGCCGCTACTGTGCCCATCATATGCAGCCACTGTGCCCATTAAATGCATCCACTGTGTCCATTAAATGCAGCCCCTGTGCCCATCATATGCAGCCCCTGTGCCCATTAAATGCAGCCATTGTTTCCATCATATGCAGCCACTGTGCCCATCAAATGCAGCCTCTGTGCCATAAAATGCAGCCAGTTTTAGTGTGAATGCTGAGGCTTAGCTCAGCTCTCCAGTAACACATGCTGCCTCCCAGGCCAGAGGCCCAGTAGAAGAGAGCTTTGAACAGACCTTCCCAAACATTTTTTTTTTCCCCAGCCACCTTCTTGGTTATGGGCTGAGGTCAGATATATATCCATAACCCAGTGGCTGACCCTTCTACTCTATTTGTGAAAGCTTCTTCCAGAGGCAATTAGAGCAAACAACACCCAGATCTAGGGATAGACCTAAAAAGAGCTGAAAAAATACAGCAGATCCAAAAACAAAATGTATTTAGCCCAGGTAACAATTTTTAGCCTCCCATATCTGATGGCTATAGACAAAAATAAAAACAGTTTTGTGTGCTATCTGTATAGACTGTTATGAAAAAACAAACACAAACAACAAAACAATTCCACAACCAAATATACATTGACAAAGTATGTATGCTTGTTACTGATGCTGTCCCTGAAAACTGAGGACTGAAGTCAGGCAAGTGGGTAGGGAGAGACGATGATGTCATCTCTCTGCTCACCCACCACACGTCTTTTAGTGCAGCCTTTGCGGCCAGGCTGCAAACAGGGCACGGACCAGTACCAGTCTGTGGCCCAGGGGTTGGGGACCCCTGAAGGCTGAGGTTCACCCAATACTGACAGAGGTGATTACAATGGTCAGCTTTTATTCACTTATGAAAACCTTCATTCTTAAAGGGTGCAAAAAATGTTACCCCCTCCAGTCCCACTTTCTGGGGTAGGGGGAGCGAATACCTGTCTTTGACAGGTATCCTCTCCCCACTTTTCGGGAGTCCTGGCTGTGGCACATTACGGCAGCGCTCTGTTTCCTCCTCCTTCCCCCGCCACTGGGCCATTAGGAGAGCACAGCGCATGCACAGTAGGGACCCGGTGTGAAGCCGTAATGCTTCACTACCGGGTTCCCTTACTGGCAATGACAGCGGCAGCACCCGACAGCTTCCAGTGCCAACATCACTGTACTCCTGGACAGGTAAGTGTCCTATTATTAAACACTCAGCAGCACTATGTGTAGCTGCTGGTTTTAAATTTTTGCAGAGGTGGGTGGACCTCCATTTTAACTGCCTAAAAAGTGTTGGCTGAAGTTTATATTTAATTTATTAGTCCAGCCTATTTAAATCAGCTCCCAATACTGACAATGCTGCTGTCCAACAGTGGCTCTGTTACTCCTCCATCCAAAGTTGAGCCACCCTAAGACAGAAGGTGTGTTACTTGCCAAGCCATGAGGCTAAAATAAAGGGGGGAAAAAGCCCAGAAAAAAAAGAATGCTGCCACTACATTTGGCAAGCTTCGACAAAATACATTTTTGTTTTGGGCTTTAGATTATGCCTAATGGTGACCTCCATCAGTCAGGGAGAGCTGCCATCCTTCTTTGTAGAGTGGGTTACCAGGCATGGTGGGTGTAATGCAAGGAGAAATGATAGGCGCCACTTTTTAAATGCAAATTATTGTCTCTTAACAGAACTGTGGGAGAGAGGGTTAGGGCCAGGATACCCTTAGGTAGATGCAATGCTGATTGGCAGACTCCGAGACTTCGAAAGTTAGACAGCTATACAGGGGAAGGCCTCCAGCTGGATACCACTTCTGTATAGGTATAACTAATCGTGCAACAGCCACTAACGGTAGTTGTACATAACTCTTGGTAACACCAAATAGTCTATTACTTATCTTATAGTATCCCACTGTAGATCTTCACTCACTGAGCTCCCAGTCTCTCACTAGACTTCCTGATCCCAGTTGTCACTGAATCCCCTGAGCTTTTCCACAGCTATCCCACTCTATACTCCTCAAGCATCACCCCCAATTGCCTGCTGGGTCCCTGGCTTGACATTTGCTGATGCTTTCCCATTTCTTCACTGTTCCCGGCTGGGACAGTGAATACTGCTTTAGTACTTGCTCCAGCTCACTCACAGTAGTCTCTTGTAATAAAGTGCATGGTCCCTTAGTGGCGACTGCTTCCCTTTTTACTTCCGACCGCACTGGTTGCCCCTCTGACTGAACCTTCACAACTCGGTTGGACTCCAATCCTGCAGACCCAACCCTATGCTGTTTGCGCTCCTGAATAGACCTCAGACAGCCTAGCAGCTGGATGTCCTGGGATAGGCCTCAGGCTTCTGGCCTAGCAGCTCGGGGGGGGGGGGGGGCGACATAACACATGTCCACCCAGACAGCCATCCAGGTGGCACAGAACAGCGATCACCGGACTCCAACCACAAAATAGGTTCTCCCAGCAGACCAAGGGACTAAAGAAACCCCTGTCCATTGGCTAAGACACCCATCCATTCATGATCTGATCTTACTTAGCCCTTTCATTCATATGTCACTAGCTACAGCGCCACCTAGGGCCAGAAGAGAAAAGGGTGCAGCAATTCCAGAATTAGAGAGGAATCAGTGGATCTTCTAACAATTACCCAGGATAATTACCACCTGGCAAATAAAATTTGCTAGCAACCCTGCCTAAACACCAGGGTGCTACAATTAGATTAGATAGATTTAAAATTCAGCAATTAATGCTTTCTTCTGCTGCTACTTTGTGGTTTAATTACACAAACTGCAGCTGCAGTAGTCAGCGCATGAAAGTGAATACAAAGAGAATTTCTCCCATCTTGAAACAATTATGAGTCCTCAGTTTAGACATGCGTGTCTATAACAAAAGTCTAAAATTATTCTTCAAGCACAATACTTCCATTATAAAGAAACAAACTCTATTACTGTATTTGACAGGAGAGTGGCTATATATTGGCCATCACTGTACATTCATAAACATAATGGGCTAGATTCAGGTAGATTGGCGCATACTTATGCCGGAGTAGCGCATCCCATTAGCGCTACGCCAACATAAATCAGAGAGGCAAGTACAGTATTCATGCAGCACTTGCGCCTAACTTTGTGTCGGTGTAACTTATTTTTGTCGGCTTAACTGTAAGTGGGTGTGACCATATGCAAATGATGTCCAGAACGTGGATTACTGATTTCCGGGCGGCGTATCATGAACGAAGCATGCGCAGTACGTTCGTTACGTTGTGCGCATGCTCACAACTTACGCTGGCCCAGCTTCCAGAGAAACTATGTCCAACCTTAACCAGAAGGAGATGGACAGCCGCACTCCAATAAGATGAAAAAATGTAAAAAATAGTGCCTTTTATTCCAATCAAAATGTAACTACAACAGCAACAAAAAAGCAAACAGTGGGGTAACAAAGCTTTGTTACCCCACTGTTTGCTTTTTTGTTGCTGTTGTAGGGAACGAACATACTGCGCATGCTCCATTCATGATACGCCGCCCGGAAATCAGTAATCCACGTTCTAGACATCATTTGCATACGGCCACACCCACTTACAGTTAAGCCGACAAAAATAAGTTAGTTTTTCCTATATTGCACTGCGCATTGCCTGCACCCATTCGGGTTTTGAACCTCACCCACCACTGAAGAGCACCTGTCTGGAGCGGCGGCTCTCTCTTCATACAACCGGCTTAACCGCAGTCCATAAATAGGCCCAGACATGCGCCCGTCCTGCGCAAAAGTACATCCTGTCTTTCCCTCCACCTAGGGAAGGTACTTTTGTTTGGTGATGGCTGCTGTCCAAAAGACAGAAGAAAGAAAAATGTCTCCATTCGGGAGAGGGAGATCCTTGTGGATGGCATAGTTTGTTACGACAAATACCTCCATGGTGCCCCCAGTCTGCAGACCAGAAAGGCACGAAAGCAAGACATCCTGAGGGAGCTGAGTGTGCGGGTCAGTGCTGTGGGCATTGCGGAGAGGCGCCCACAGGATATACAAAAAAAATTAATGACATGCGGGGGAGGGTGAAGGAGAAGCTGGCCCAGATTAGTCGGCATGTCAGGGGCACAGGAGGAGGGACAGCATGTCATGTGGAGTTGACCCCGGAGGAGGTGGCCATCGCCCAATGCCTGCAGCGTGAGCAGGTGGAGGGCATGGAGGGGTATGACTCGGCGACCAGTCCTTGAGGACAGGTAAGTGTGTTTTACCTACTATCTGGTGTGTCATGTGTCAAGTGTGTGGGTCCACCAACATGTGCATCTTTTGTGTCATCCACAGATGTGCAGGAGGGAGCTGGGCCGTCGTCGGCTGCTGCTGGGCGACCCCTGCCATCGCCAGAGAGGAGTGCCCACACCTCTCCTTTGGAGGAAGTAGTGGAGGAGCACGGGGACCTAGAGGGAGCGGTCTACTTAGTGGAGGATCCCACATCTCTGTACCCTCCCAACCCTCCTCCCCCATCAGGGGACCCTCACCATCCTCCTCCCCCATCAGGGGACCCTCACCACTCTCCTCCCCCATCAGGGGAACTCCCTCAAGGGTCTCCCCATACCCACGGCCCCCAGCCTCTCCTGGTCCCCGGAAGGTAACCCATAAAACCAGGGATGTTCCTGAGCCCCTCCAGAAAACCCTTGCCAGGGATCAGGACCGGCAGACCTGCCATGTGGGGGACGTGTCTGTCCATATAAGGTGTCTGGCTGACAGCCTGGCACTGTCCTTGCAGCTGCTGGACAGCCTGCAAGATATGACCTGCAATTTAGCAGCGATTGTCACCTGCCTGGGGGAGGTGCAGGCCACCACAGCAGGCCTCGCGTTGGAGGTTAAGAGCTTGGCAGAGGCTGTCGTGGAGGCAGACCAGGCTGATGCTTGCCCAGACCAATGCCATCCTCACCTGCATTGCTCTGGCTTTGGAGGGCAGGCAGCCAGCTAGGGAGCCTCCAGGGGATGCCCAATCCCCCTCCTGATGCCCAACCCCCCTACCTGTGACTCCCCCCAGGCAGTTAAGGAGCCGGGGCCGTGGCACTCGGAGAAGCCCACGTCAGGGCAGATGAGTGACAATTTTTTTTCTTGAGTGTGTCTTTTTTTTATTTTGGTTATTTTCTACTCAGGTTATGAGTTTTTTTATTTATTATCTACTCAGGTTATGAGTTTTTTTTTAATTTTGGTAGTATCTGCACACAGTGAGGAGTGTAGGCTACAGTGTGAATGGTGTGTGAATGTGAGGGTGGCACTCCTGCCAGTAAGGGGTGTCACCCTCGGTCGTTGGGGATAAGTTCTCCTCACGACCGTGTGAATGACGTATGAATGGACAGCGACATCATTGGGGCCTTGACACCGGCGTTGCTGCTCCCAAGTCCTGCATGTTGGACTTGGGCTAATCCAATGTGATGTGGATGTGGTGTGTGTGATCTAGGGACCACAGTGGTGTGCATGCGTGCATTGTCCGTGTGCCATGATGAATGTGTTTGTTTAACGGGCAAAGAAGCCTACCACGAGGACACTCCTGACTGCTCTTCCCTCAGCAGACGGGGTCGCCTCTGGCAGGGGGGGACTGTGTGGTTGAGGGATCAGGTCATCACGTATGTCAATCTGCAGGCCCTTTCTCATGTCATAGTTGTGCAGAATGCAACATGGACCAATGATCTGACACACAAAGTTTGGGGAATACAACAGGGTACCCCCGGACTCCAGGCATCGGAAACGGGACTTCAGGAGGCCAATTGTTTGCTCCACCACTGCACGGGTTTTGATGTGTGCTTCATTGTATCTTCTCTCTCCTCTGGTTTGGGGATCCCGGAATGGAATCATGAGATGGGGCCCAAGTGCATATGCCGCGTCACCTGGAAGGGAAAAGACAGGAGGATGTTAGTCATGCATGTGCCCCTCGTGATGTCTGCATCATGGGGTCAGACAGTCATGCCTGACTCCCATGTCACTCACCAACCAACCAGCTGTCCCCATACACGTTCTGTTTGAAATCTGCTGGGATGGTGCTTTGACGGTATATGTAGCTGTCGTGGCTGGACCCGGGGTGTTTGTATGAGGCATTGGGCATCGGCTATCACTTGTACGTTGATTGAATTCGAATGCTTGCGATTGCGGTATATGTGCTCTGTGTCGCGGGGGGGCCGTAGTGCAATCAATGGCCCCCACGTTGCGTGGGAATCTGGCAATCCTGTAGAAATCCTGCATTGCCTTCTGCCGCAGATGCTCATTGGTAGGTCTGATGATGTGGTGGGACATGCGTCTGGGGATTGCGGGGACAACCTGGTGCACACATCTGCTCATGCAGGATTGTGACATCCCAGCCACAACTCCACTTGTACGCTGGAATGAGCCACTGGCAAGGAAATGCAGTGTTGCCAGTATCTTGACCAGTGGCTGCACTGCTTGTGAGTGGTGTGTCTTGCTGGTGATGTCATCATGCAGGGCTGTGGCTATTTCCTGGATGGCTTCAGGGCTGAATCTGAAAATGCGAAACACCTCCGAATCACCCATGCAAAAGAAGTTTATGCGTGTGCGGTATATCCTCTCACGTGCCCTCCTCCTCCTACGTGGCGGGGGACCCATTAGTAGTGCTAGGACCACGGCTGCCATGTCTTGTCCTACAAGTGTGGTTGCTCAGCTCGTCCGTAATGGTGCTACTGAAGCTGCTCTCCAGCTGACTTGAGCAAGTCTGGTGCAAAGTTACCCCTGCTTTAAGAGGGGTAACTTTAGGCCGGGTGTACAGCTTAGGCACACCACGCGTAGCCTGCGCCCAAAGCGCGTATGTTCGGGAATCTGCGTTTTTCCCTCATTTGCAAATTTGCATTTGAAATCAATGGATCCGCCAGATGCGTTCGGCATAAATATGTGCCTACGATGCGTAGGCAAATTACGCCGGTCGGGAAAAGCCTATTTTCGCGCATACCTGGTTCTGTGGGTACGGCGCATAGATACGACGGCGCACATTTAGACTTAGGCCGCGTACACAAGACTAAATTAAGCCGATCAAATCAGTCTGACAGACCGATTTGATCGGATTTGTCCTCTGGGATATATTGGTTTGATCGTGTACACACACGATCAAACCAAAATCCCTGCCGGCAGACAGCGTGGTGACGTGGCGGTGACGTTGACGCCGCCATGTCACCGCACCAGGAAGTAAAAAACGTCCACGCTTGCGTCAAATCCATTCGACGCATGTGTGGGCAGATATGTCTGCTGGTTAGTGTACTAACCAGCAGACATGTCGGACGGACGGGTTCCCAGCAGACAGATTTTAAAGCATGCTTTAAAATTTGTCTGCTGGAAAAACCTGTCTGTCCGCCCGTACACACGATAGAATTTGTCTGCTGAAACGGTCCGTCGGACCGTTTCCAGCTGATTAATTCGATAGTGTGTACGCGGCCTTACGCGGCGCATCTTGAGATACACCGGCGTATGTCCTACCTAAATCTAGCCCCATATCTATAAAATCTACGACTAGAAATATATTATTGACATAAAAAAACATTAAAAAGTTAATAGCTTCTTGGGGTTTTTTTTCCCAGCAAAAAGCATCCAAATTTTGTAGAAGTCAACAAGAGACTATTTCAATCTGACCCACAATTCCAAAACAACCAAGTGGTCCGGGGACCAAAAGGTCAAGACAGACATCTACTTTGAAGAACTGCAGTTCCTCAAAACCATAATGGCACAGAGACTCTGAGGCCTCGTACACACGATCGGACATATCCGATGAAAACGGTCCGCGGACCATTTCCATCGGATATGTCCGATCGGGAGTTTGATCCGATGGCGTGTACACACCATCGGATCAAATTCCCCGCCGCCGGACGGCGCGGTGACGTTGACGCCGCCACGTCACCACCATGTCACCGCACCAGGAAGTTAAACACTTCCGCGCATGCGCCGAATCCATTCGGCGGCGGCGGTGGGGGACGACATGTCTGCTGGTAAGTGTACTAACCAGCAGACATGTCGGGCGGACAGATTCCACCGGATAGATTTCAAAGCATGCTTTGAAATCTGTCGGGTGGAGAAATCTGTCCGCTAGCCCATACACACGAGCGGAGATGTCTGCTGAAACGGTCCATCGGACCGTTTTCAGCGGACATATCCCCTCGTGTGTACGAGGCCTGAGTCTTTTCCCATTTCATTTTAGCATTGTTTTTGGCTTTAAATAAGCATGACATGTTGTTTGGAAAATTTGTCTTTCATGTTCTGTTAGGACAGAACACAACTGAAAAACTCTCCAATAGGCACATAATGTTTTTTTATTTGAAAAAAAGGGGGGAAAAAACTGCGCTAAACCAAATAAATTAGAGTAAAAAAATAAAAAGAAGCTATCACACAAACAAAGTATACAGCAAATGTGAACAAAAAGTGCAGCGCTAAAGTATGATGGTCAATATAATGCAAACATGACCAATTGTGAATAAATGAAGTCCAAATAATAAGTCTCCAAACAAATTGATGGATTGCTCCAGCAGGTGGGTAATTCACAGTTCAAATGAATGAATAGTGGGTGGATATTAATGCTGGCCATACACTCCACGAAAAATCATCCGAACGAACTTTCGAAAAACGAAAGTTCTTTTGTGAGTGCAAACGATAGTGCCATCATGTAATGGCCGATAAATCGTTCAGTGGACATAAAAAATATATACCTAGTGCAGAAAGTTTGGACGGGAAACACATTAACCTTTCGATTTATCATTCGTTTGACAGAAAATTTTCAAACTTGTCCTTCGTTTTTTCGGCTCAAAAACGTCCAATTAATTTTAGATTTTGTGCCCATTAACTGGCCGAAAAACGAAAGATCTTTCTTAACGACCGATTTTCGGTCAAATTTTCGTATAGTGTATGGCCAGCATTTCTCATGTGGTTGTCTGAAGTCATCATCCAAAACATCAAAGATAAATAAATGGGTACTCTTACCGACAGGTGAGGACTCACATGTTAGTATTAACAGTAAGGCCTCGTACACACGATCGGACATATCCGATGAAAACGGTCCGCGGACCATTTCCATCGGATATGTCCGATCGGGAGTTTGATCCGATGGCGTGTACACACCATCGGATCAAATTCCCCGCCGCCGGACGGCGCGGTGACGTGGCGGTGACGTTGACGCCGCCACGTCACCGCCACGTCACCAGGAAGTTAAACACTTCCGCGCATGCGCCAAATCCATTCGGCGGCGGCGCGGCGGCGGTGGGGGACGACATGTCTGCTGGTAAGTGTACTAACCAGCAGACATGTCGGGCGGACAGATTCCACCGGATAGATTTCAAAGCATGCTTTGAAATCTGTCGGGTGGAGAAATCTGTCCGCTAGCCCATACACACGAGCGGAGATGTCTGCTGAAACGGTCCATCGGACCGTTTTTAGCGGACATATCCCCTCGTGTGTACGAGGCCTAAGCCTATAAGGCGTGATAGTCTCAACAGACCTGGAACTCTGCATCGATGGTCACTCCGGGCAATGGTGGCTGTACCAATCCTTGTAGAACGAATACCTCCCAACCAGGAACCAGACGGGTGTGGTAAATTAATGCAGATCAGATGGCCAGCCTCAGTGAACAGGCAGGGCATGCATGGACATAGAAAAAAAAGGGAGAGTGCTCCAGATGGTGCAAATCAAACTAAACCTGGGAAGGTTTTATTTGAAAAAAAAAATAATTCAAATCGAACTACGTTCGAGAATCGGCGTTTCGACCTAATTTACATATTTGACGCGTAAATCTACGGAAGCGCCACTTAGCGGCCAGAGTAAATATGCAACTAAGATACGATGGCGTAATAGACTTACGCCGTTTGTATCTTAGCTAGATCCCGGCGTATCTGATTCATTGAACCAGGCGCCAAGATACGACGGAGCACATTCGGACTTACGACGGCGTATCTGGAGATACGCCGTCGTAAGTCTTTCTGAATCTGGCCCTATGGGTTGGTTTACTAAAACTGGAGTGCAAAACCTGGTGCAGCTCTGCATAGAAACCAATAATTTTCCATGTTATTTTTTTGTCAAAGCTTAATTGAAAAAGCTGAAGTTAGAAGTTGATTGGCTACTATGCACAGCTACACCAGATTTTTCACTCCCTAGTTTTAGTAAACCAACCCTTATATACACACTTTACCTTGATTACATGCAGAACATCCACAAGCATAAACTACATGCCCCACATACACAACAGACATGGTATTGCAGGGTCTGGGAAAGATGATCCAATGCACAGAGGGTCTTTCCAACCTGCCACTCCTTCCCCCTCAGACCCACAAGCAATCTACAGGGACTTGTGAGGTCAATTATTGTAACAGCTCAGGTTTTGTCTAATTTGCTCAAGGGACATTCTCCTGAAGCATTGTGGCCTGTTACTGTGCATATTATCAAATTGCAGTTTTGAATTCTTATGTTTTTCATTCATTGGAGTCATCTTGGGTTTCTTCCTTTGTGCCCACTGTCCCTGTGACAGGTGTTACAATTAGACACTCATCTATTTTGACCTTGTAGTTCAGATTGTATATTCTCTGAAATAACCTGAAACTGATAAAATATGAGGGAGAAGTTGGCACAGAGAAAAGGTGTCAATCATGTAGTACAGAACCCACAGTGTCACCAGAGCATCCACTGCAAAGGTTCAAGGATTCCTGGGCCTGACAACAGTTTGTTATGGAATCTGGAGGCGAGAAGAACCTCATTCAGTATCCCCCACCTGCAGCAAAGTGCTTAGAACATCTATGGGCATAGAGCCCATTTCCTCAAATGCTGAAGCTGACAAAGGAAGTCTACCATCAAGCCCAAGATTCTTATTCAGACAAGGATTAAGACACAGCTATGGGCTTGAAGGACCCAAGCCAGTAAGTCGTGAAACAGAAGTTTGTCCTGGGAAGGAAGATCCCAGACAGCACCCTTTTGCAATGTCAGGCACAAGTACCAAGTGATTCTCTGAAAAGTCTGTACTATCTGCTGGATGTTGGCTGACAGGATTAGATAGGACTAGCCCTTTAGCAACATGTATGACCTGAAACAGAGCTAGGACTGGGGCAAGCACCTTGGTGAAATCCCAGGGGGCTGCGGACAGGCCAAAGTGAAGGGTGACAAATTGGTAATTGCGAGGGCTCAAAATGCAAATAGTATTGGTGAGGAGGATAAATAGGATGGTGCAAGTTAGCATCTTGGATGTCCACAGAATCCAGAAAATCCCCCCAAAGAAGGGAGACAAAGACCAACCTGGCCTATTCCTTGCAACATTTTAAAGCTGCAGAAACAGTTTTAATTAAATTAGGTTTAATGTAAAATAATGTATTTTGATTGCAAAAATATGAATGCAATCTATACACTAGGGGAGAACCTCTGGGGGAATCTAGAATAGAAACAGTCCTGGGGGTCAGCAATGGCATGCAATGCCAAACTTCTGCCAACAAAGCAAACATAATATTGGCATGCATTAAAAAGGATATTAGCTTCAGGGATAAAGTGATAATTCTCCTACTCTACAAGACTCTGGTCCATCTGCACCTGGAGTATGCTGTCCAGTTCTGGGCATGCTAATAAAGAAAGATTGCGAGCACTGAACTTATTTTATCCCTTATCCCTTAACTGAAGGGAGTTTAACAAGACACGTGGTCACTCTTTAAAATTAGAGGAAAAGAGGTTTAACTTTAAACTATGTAGAGGGTTCTGTAAGAGCAGCAAGGATGTGGAATTCCCTTCCACAGGGGATGGTCTTAGTGGGGAGCATCAATAGTTTAAAAAAAGCACCTGAACAACCACAACATACAGGGATATACAATGAAATACTGACATATATTCACACACATAGGTTGGACTTTATGGGCCAGATTCAGGAACACTTGCGCTGGAGTATTTCGATATGCGCCGCGTAACTGTGATGATGCGCCGTCGTTTCTATGTGCCCGTACCCACCAAACTAGATGCGCCCAATAACGGGCCATTTGCGACCGGCGGAACGTTCCGACGCCAGAGTATCGTCAGCGCTTAATTTCGCTTGGCGCATCAGTCGCGCCTATTGATTTCCCCTGCAAATATGCAAATGAGGGATTTTTCCCAATTCACGAACGGATTAGCACCATACGCTGGCTACATGCGCCGCGCTTATCTCGTCCGTCCGGCGCAAAGTTATTTCTACAAAAGGCTGCTTTATCTTTACTCCAGATGGCCACAGGTCAGCAGGAGAGCAGCTACAGCAGCGTTAACGACGATAAAAGCTAGCTGAGCACCCCCACTTGCAGGACAACACCTCTGTCCATGCTTGTCTGTCAAATTTTACAGCCATGGAGGAAGACATCATAGGTCTCCATAGCCGAGATGACGGCTGACAGCTCCTGGCCATTAGAGTTCAGCTTTCTCCTGTGTGTTTGCGGGGAACGGGAGCAGCCATCTCAGAACAAAAGTAACATCACTGCGGGGAGGGGGAGCAGGATATACTTTAGTGCCGGAATGGCGCTTCTATGGGCGCATTTAAACACCCAACGGAAGGCATTGCGCTGACGTTTCCCGTGCAGTGGTGCCGACGGAAGTTGTGAGCATGCGCACAAAGGGGGCGAGTGGAGCCTCACTCACTGCGCATGCTCCGTGGTTGATGCGCTGAACGTAAGCCTCTGCGCTGGGCTCCGCCCATCATTTACATATGATCACACCCACTTCCCCTTGCGTCGGGTTACGCCAGCGCATTATCGTTACTCTGGCGCAAGTTTACGCGCAACTGGTATGTGAATAACAGTACTTGCGCTGAAAGGGTCTTCAGAGTAACGTAAATGAGAAGCGTTACTCCAGAGCAAAGATGCTCCGATCTACCTGAATCTGGCCCTATGAACCTCCCTAACTATGTAACTATGGCCTTTAAAAGGATTGAGATCCTTGCCATAAAATCAGACATGGTGGCAACAAAACTAGCTCTATACAGGTAGAAAAAGAAATATGTAGCCAAGGGGTCAGTGGTCTGCCCTGAGGAAGAAGGGAATAAAACTGAAAGCAACTGTTTGAACATGGGAAGGAAGGTCCCCCCTCTAGTGGGAACTAGGTGCTGTGAACTGAGTATGAGCTAAAAAGGCCATCTATCCCTGTGTTTCTGTGCTTGCGATTTGCCGTGTTTGGTGCAAAATGTCCCCCCCTCCCAAGGGGTTCCTGCAACATTTGCTGCTGTGTAGGGGAAAACATCTGTGACAGACACTATGGGTTGCTAAACCCAGAAAGGCATCCAGGAATGGCTGCTCTGTATTGAGGTTGATAGGAGCCAGGTGCCAGCTGAGAGAGCATGCCAAGAAGAAGGGGATGGCACACACATGTGCAGTGAAGCCACTGTTGAGTTGAGGCTGTTCAGGCACACTTGTGACAGACTTGCGTGACAGACTTGCGACAAAAGGCCAGGGGAAAATGTTGCCAAGTTTAAATGTTCGGTGCTCCTACTCCATAGCTGCAAAACAACATTAAAGTATCAAAGTCTGCACTCTGCTGCAGCCAAAGTTAAAGGTGTGTCAGCACCCTGAGACAGAGAAGGATACACACCCTATAACTTACCTCAGAAGTGATGCTTTGAAAGCTGCTATCTGAATAAATTGAGCCACCAGACAACAACCAGATGGGCCTGATGGGGAACTAGTCTCTTTTGCCACGTACACACGATCATTTTTCGGGCATGAAAAAAAAGAAGTCTTTCGGCATGTAGAAAAAACAAAGTTTGTCCAACTTCATCATTAAAACGACATTGCCCACACACCATCGTTTTAAAAAAATCCTCTAGCAAAGCGCGGTGACGTACAACACGTACGACGGCACTATAAAGGGGAAGTTCCATGCGGATGTTTTTTTTAATGCCGAAAAATGATTGTGTGTACACGGCATTAGTTCCCTTTCTGGCTCTGCCTTCCCCTTGTACAAAAGTTCTCAGCTATGATGCTAACAGAGGCCGAGAGGGAGGGAGAGCACCAGGGCCGCCATCAGGAATTATCGAGCCCCCTTACACAGCTTCAGGCATGGGCCCCCTGGAGCAGAGAACCGGGGGGGTTGCTGCCGCCTGAAATTGAGAAGCGGGGGGGGGGGGGCTGTCACGAATTAAGAAGCGGGGGGGGCCCTTTAAAAAAAAGAAGAGATAAAGAAAAATATATTTAAAAAGGGGTGTTGCCATATGTGGCCCTGGGGACCTCTGGACCCTTTAATAAAAATATATATATATATATAAACAAAAATAAAAAAATAAACATTTATATTAAAAAAAAGGGTGTTTGCCACATGGGGCCCTGGGGACATCTGCGCCCATATATATATATATATATAAAGTTGTTTTTTTTTTAAAAGAGGGGTTGTCATCCAGGGCGCTGGGGATCTCCGGGCCCCTGGGGACCTCCAGACCCCTAAAAAAAAGGGGGTTTCCATCCGGGCCCCTGGGGACCCCCGGGCCCCTTACAGGTGTTGCACCCTGGTGGAGATCTACAGGATATCTACGACACCCTTTAAAAAATTTGCCTGCATATGGCTGACATTAAACATTCCTTAGATTCCACTTTGCTATGGATGCCTTACGAAATTAAATATTCGGAGTAGACCAAAACAATACGTTATTTCTATGTGACATAAGGGGGTGGTCATGCAGAGGAATAACAGAATTGCATATATTTGCTCACATAGGACAATGGCTTGACTGTACAGACAAAGTTAGTTGCAGCTGTGGCAGCCCTTGGGTATTTAGACCCACATTCTTTGGTCACCTTACTACTACCTCAACTAGTTCTAGGTTTATGTAAATAAAAGATTAGGTATTTCTTAGTGTACATTCAATATGTTCAAACAAGCTAGACAAATTATATAACCTCATTTAACCTAACATCTGGCACGTCAGGCTGAACCAGATGTTCTAGGAGTTGTTCTCTTCACGTTCTTATTTTGAATCCTTTTCTGTAAAAGGAACAATAATTATTATATAATTTACAGAAATCATTAATTAAATGGAAACTCGGCACTAATCTACAGGGACATATGAGGAACTTTGGATTGCATTTTAGTCTCTCTAGGCAACGCTGTATCTTGGCCTTACTTTGCAGGGGGGCAGCATGGCTTGTGCTACACTTTAAGGCCTCGTACACACGAGGCAATCGATTTGTTCAAAACGGTCTGTCCGACCGATTTGAACAAATCTGTCTGCTGGCATTTTGGTTTGCTCGCATGTACACACGAGCAAACCAAAATCCCCGCCAGCAGACAGCGCGCTGACGTGTCGGTGACGTGGGGGTGACGTTGACGCCGCCACGTCACTGCACCAGGAAGTAAAACACTTGTCGGGCGGACGGGTTCCCAGCCGACAGATTGGTAAGCATGCTTTCCAATCTGTCGGGTGGCCAAATCCGTCTGTTTGCCCGTACACACGATCGAATCTGTCTGCTGAAACGGTCTAGCAGACCGTTTCCAGCAGACAGATTTGATCGTGTGTACGAGGCCTATGGCCTCGTACACATGATAAGTTAAACAGAGGACAACGGTCTGATGGACCGTTTTCATTGGTCAATACCGATCGTGTGTGGGCCCCATAGGTTATTTAACCATCGGTTAAAAAAAAGCCAACTTGCTTTAAATTTAACCGATGGATTCCTAACCGACAGGTCAAAACCGATCGTTAGTAGGCACGACCATCGGTTAAAAATCCACGCATGCTCGGAATCAAGTCGACGCATTCTTGGAAGCATTGAACTTAATTTCTTTCAGCACGATCCGTTATTTAAGCGATGGTGTGTGGGCGCGACGGACCATCAGTCAGCTTCAGACCGTTCTCATCGGATGGACTGATCATGTGTATGTGGCTTTAGTGTAGCGCCAGTCTTATGAGGTGGACTGGGCCGCAAGACAACTCGATCTGGTGCCCCCATAAAGCGGCCGCACTGCTGCCGGTATGATAGGGATGGTGCAGACACAAGGGACACTGACATGGTCACCTATACCTGTCAGGTAGGTAGTAGGACTCTCCTGCAATCCTTTGCTTGTGTACATATTAAGGAATCTTTTATTTCTGTTGATTGCGCATGCAAAAAATAAACAGATAGATTTATTTGTTCCTGCCCCCAATGCTTCCTTTGATTACTGCCTGGACCACATACCTTCATCACTGTGCTATATGGTTTCTGCTGCACCACTGGCATGGTTATATCCTCTCAGTCCTCTGTAAATTTAGCAAAAATGTGTGCTTAATGTAGAACTATAGAAAACACTGTTTTCCATTTTGGATAGAATAAGGGATGGTTATAACCCCAGTTAATTATTTTTTGCCATCCATTCATTTCCTGTCCCATAGCCAAACAGGAAGTGAGAGGAAATCTCTGCAGATTAACGGAATCCCTCCCCCCAAGGCCCTCAGACCTAGTGTCCCCACTGGAAAATTTAGGGCAGGTCTTAAACAGGAAGAGGTGTGGCCTTGACAGGAAGGGTTGGATCATATTTAAATTAGGGGGTGCACAAGTTTTGTCATGCCAAGGGCAGCACAAAACCTAAATACACCACTGGCTCTAGGTATTAAAGCAGAACGTAAAGTATATATAAAGTGATATTAAAACTTTTATTTAAAAAATAAATAAATAAATAACAAACATGTCATACTTACCTCCACTGTGCAGTTAGTTTTGCACAGCGTGGCCTTGATCCTCCTCTTCTGGGGTTCCATGCGGCTCCCTTGGCTCCTCCCCACAATAGATAACCCCCTCTGGGTAGCTTTCTCCCGAGAGGGTTAATTTTGCGGGCGCGCTCCCGTGTCATACACTCAGCGTCCATAGATGTCAAGTGTATGACTCTGCCCCACCCCCGGCGGCCGTTTCATTGGATTTGATTGACAGTAGCGGGAGCCAATAGCTGCGCTTCTATCAATCTATCCAATGAAGAGCTGAGAAGCCGTGGAGAAAGCGACGTGGGTTTGCGCCCATGAAAATTCGGGGCTCAGGTAAGTAAAACAGGGTCTCAGGGGGGACACTGCAAGGCATAGGTTGCATTAAGTGAAAAAAAACGAGGTTTACAACCCCCTTGGGACAGGGTACGAGATGGATAAAACCACTGTAATTTTTTTTCTTATTATCTGTGCCTTATTAGAGAGATATTATTTTGCTTTCTCTTTTGTAGGCTCAACAGGTAATGACAGGACACCCTTCTTAAGTGAAGGAAATCCTCTCTTGGACAGTTGTCATTGTATCAATTGTCTCCATTGGGAGATTTTCCTCTATTCCTGTTCTGGTAGTAACTCAAATTTTTGCATTTTTCCTAACTATATTTCTGTGACATTGTTTATCAGGACAACTAGGGAAACTTTGGGACACAAACAATCAAAAAAACTGACAGTGATTCTAACCCCTCACCCCTCACCTCATCCAAATCTGATAATTGTTGCCTTTATTTACACTTTAATCCATTTGTTGGAAGAATGAGAACCTCTGTTGGGTTGTTATAGCAGTCTGTGTCCCCCACCCCCCTCCCCTGGAAGGATATCACTGTGATTTTTTTTTTTTTGGTAGCGCTAGTCAGCAACTTATTATGGATGACAAGTTGTTATTGTGGGTAAAGGCTATATATAGTACTTATTATTTACCAAACCGCACTTGCTTAGTAAGTTCCTATGCAGTTTTGCAATGTTTTTAAAGCCAAATTCCTGGAAGAGCAAATATTGTCTAAAAAAGTGTGTATTCTTATGTAGCGCTACCCCATTCAGGAGCCGCTGAGTATAAGTGGGATCGGCATGTTGTGTTACCTGGCAGGTGTCTAGAGGTGATACTTGTGAGGTGAGGAGAAGAGAGCGAATGTCCAGTCTTTAGTTGGATTTTCTTCAATGCTTTATTCCAAGGCCCAACGTGGCCTTCATCAACATAGTACAGGACAGGAAAAGGTTGATGAGCAGAGTGAGAGAGCTTGAGTATCAGGCCTTGGATAGTGGAAGGTGAGAGCGCAATCTTACTCTCAGCAGTGATAAACTCAGTTCGTCGACACTCCAATTGGAATGGGTAAAGTGCCCCCAGACAGACCTCTGCCACAGGCCTGGCAGCCGGAACGTCACTTGCAATTGTTGGGAGGACCAGGCCTCTGCCACAGTCCCGGCTCGAGCCTCTGCCACAGGCCTAGCACTTGAATGAGCATGAAATTGAAATGAGCGAGTCCTCTCAATAGATTTATTTAGAGTCCCTGGATCTCTGATGGTTCGTTCAAGCCCTATTGGATCACCTGCCTCCGGGTTCTCCTCAAGCCGATCCCCACCGTACAGCCTCCAGCTTGGGATCCTTTTAGGAAAGTTTTGGGACCCAGCAGCTTCTGGGATCCCTCTCTGTGTTAGAGTGAAGCTCTGCATGGTGCGTAACTTTGGCCAGGTAGGCCACAGCTGCGGGGTCCATGGATGCGGGCACCCTGAAGGTGGGTGCCACACCTGGAACTCGGACCCCGCAGAAACAAGAACGGCCCTCAGGCCAAAGCGGCTGCCCCAAATATAGCCTCCCTCAGAATGCCCTGGCGGGGGAACCAACCCCTCTGATTGGCTGCCGGGTCCGCCAGAACCCCTCTAGCGCCAACTGCCGCCCAGGGCTGGACACACACCCCTGGAGCGCAGACCGGCCCACAGGACCGTTCTGGAAATGGCAGCAGCCAAAATTTGACAAATTGCGAATGGGAGCCATGTGACTCTCCCATTCCCCACTAACTTTAGCGTAACGCCCCTACAAAAAAACAAGGGGCACTACACTTATAAGATTTTTGGTGTGTTTTGTGTAGTTCTTCCAGATCTGTGCAGTAATTCAATGTGAGACCGGTCACTGTTGCTCTCTCTACTTGTGCAGGGTGACTGGTCTTGTCTCCGCCCCCTCCAGTAGTTTTCTGCAGGCAGCCTGTAGTAGGTGGACCTTCTTGGTTCCTCCCACAGCTCTGTTCTCTACACCGGCTATGGACAGCACAGTGATAATGTCAATTGCTGCTTTTACAAGGTAATGTCTGAAAAGGTATTTGGTGCACACAAAGTGGATTTATATCTGTTGTGTCGATTGAAAAATATATTTAAATACAATTTTTTTTTTTTGTGCCTTAAGATCAGCTTTAAAGGGTAAGTCAACTTTTCTAGGAAAAAAATAGAAAATGCAGAAAAACTAATATAGTGTTTACCAGGGCTCAACATTTGAAGTCCTGAGCTACTAGCCAGGCCTTAAAGCGGTTTTATATCGCTGGATGTTTTTTTTTTCTTCCTGCAAGGCAAAGTAATAATGTGCTAGTATGCATCGCAAACTAGCACATTATGTGTGCGGGAGCCGCTGTATGCGGCACAGGGTTTGGAAGGAACGGCGCCGGTGGTCGTTCCTTGAGAGTGCAATGTGCCAGTGATGTCACTGGCTTCATGTAATGTAACTGCGACATTATGACGGACACATCAGACACTTTTGACACATTTTTGAGACAATGAAAATTTTACAGTAATCAATGCTATAAAATGCACTGATTACTGTAAAAATGTCACTGGTAGGGGTTAACACTAGGGGGGCGATCAAGGGGTTAAATGTTCTAACTGAAGGGGAATGGGACTTACTAGGGGAAATGACAGATCGCTGTTCAACCATTCTATGAACAGACAATTAGTCATTTCACCCCTAAGAGAACCGGGATCTGTGTGTTTACACACACAGATCCCGGTTCTCGCTGTGCCAAGAGCGGTCGAGCCCGCATCGGCTCCGGGGGCGAGCAGCGGGCACTTGCCTCCGGTGCGCGGCGCGCGTGTCCCTAGTGGCTAAAGGGCGAAGCAACGTAACATAACAACGTTTCGCCAAGCCGAGCCATGTTGCCACAGTAAAAGTGTGGTGGCTGATCGGCAAGTGGTTAACCTAAATTCCCTGCTGACCACCAAAGTGAAAAAGACTTCCTCATCATCACTGCTCTAACAGTAAAGAATCCCTTACACAGTAGAAGATTCAACTGCTTCTCATCCAACTACTTTGTGAGGCCACGTGTCTTCTTTAGAGACCTTAGGTTCAATAGTTTCCTCCCATTGATACAATCACCACTCAAAGATTTGTATATTATGATTATATCCCCTCTTAAGTGTCTCTTTTCCTAGGAGGATACATTTAATGTATATAGTCGTTCCTTATAACTGAGGGCCTCCTCCCTCTCCCTTATTAGCTTTATTGCCCTTCTCTGGACTCTATCTAATTCAAGATCTTCCTTCCTGAGGATTGGTGACCAAAACTGGATGGCCTACTCAAGATGTGGCTGAACCAGAGTTTTGTAAAGTGGTAGAATTATAGTTTTATCCTTTGAGTAAATACATAGTTACATAGTTACATAGTTAGTCAGGTTGAAAAAAGACACAAGTCCATCCAGTTCAACCATAAAAAAAAAATAAACAAGCAAAATAAAACACAGTACATCCCATACACCCAACTTCATACCCACAGTTGATCCAGAGGAAGGCAAAAAACCCCAGCAGAGCATGATCCAATTTGCTACTGGAGGGGAAAAAATTCCTTCTTGATCCTCCGAGAGGCAATCGGATTTACCCCGGATCAACTTTACCTACAGAACTTAGTACTCAGTTATATTATGTGTATTTAGGAAAGAATCCAGGCCCTTCTTAAAGCAATCTACTGAGCTGGCCAGAACCACCTCTGGAGGGAGTCTGTTCCACATTTTCACAGCTCTTACTGTGAAGAAACCTTTCCGTATTTGGAGGTGAAATCTTATTTCCTCCAGACGTAAAGAGTGCCCCCTTGTCCTCAGTGTTGACCTTAAAGTGAATAACTCAACACCAAGTTCACTATATGGACCTCTTATATATTTGTACATGTTGATCATATCCCCCCTTATTCTCCTCTTCTCAAGAGTGAATAAATTCAGTTTTTCTAATCTTTCCTCATAGCTGAGCTCCTCCATGCCTCTTATCAGTTTAGTTGCCCTTCTCTGCACTTTCTCCAGTTCTCCGATATCCTTTTTGAGAACTGGTGCCCAAAACTGGACTGCATATTCCAGATGAGGTCTTACTAATGATTTGTACAGGGGCAAAATTATATCTCTATCTCTGGAGTCCATACCTCTCTTAATACAAGAAAGGACTTTGCTCGCTTTGGAAACCGCAGCTTGGCATTGCATGCCATTATTGAGCTTATGATCAACTAAAACACCCAGATCCTTCTCCACTACAGATCCCCCCAGTTGAACTCCCCCTAGCATGTATGATGCATGCATATTCTTAGCCCCCAAGTGCATAACTTTACATTTATCAACATTAAACCTCATCTGCCACATAGTCGCCCAATTAGACAGAGCATTGAGGTCGGCTTGTAAATTGGAGACATCCTGCAAGGACATTATTCCACTGCATAGCTTGGTGTCATCTGCAAAAACAGAAAGGTTACTTTTGATCTCAGACCCAAAATCATTTATAAATATATTGAAAAGTAAGGGACCCAACACTGAACCTTGGGGTACACCGCTGATAACCTGTGACCATTCAGAGTTAGGCCTTGTACACACGATCGGACATATCCGATGAAAACGGTCCGCGGACCGTTTCCATCGGATATGTCCGATCTGGAGTTTGGTCCGATGGCGTGTACACACCATCGGATCAAATTCCCTGCCGGCGGACGGCACGGTGACGTGGCGGTGACGTTGACGCCGCCACGTCACCGCACCAGGAAGTAAAACACTTCCGCGCATGCGCCGAATCCATTCGGCGGCGGCGCGGCGGTGGTGCGGGACGACATGTCTGCTGGTAAGTGTACTAACCAGCAGACATGTCGGGCGGACACATTCCCACCCGATAGATTTCAAAGCATGCTTTGAAATCTGTCGGGTGGACAAATCTGTCCGCTAGCCCATACACACGATCGGAGATGTCTGCTGAAACGGTCCATCGGACCGTTTTCAGCGGACATATCCGCTCGTGTGTACGAGGCCTAAGAATCATTAACCACAACTCTCTGAATCCTGTCTTTCAGCCAGTTTTCTATCCATTTACAAACTGATATATCTAATCCTGTAGACCTTACCTTACACATGAGCCGTGTATGGGGAACTGTATCGAACGCTTTTGCAAAATCCAAGTATACCACGTCCACTGCCACGCCTCTGTCCAGGGTTTTACTTACCTCTTCATAAAAGGAAATCAGGTTTGTCTGACAACTTCTGTCTTTCATGAATCCATGCTGTCTGCTGCTTAAATAGTTTGTTTCCAGCAAGAACTCATCCATGTGGTCTTTTATTAAACGTTCCAGTATCTTCCCAACTATAGAAGTTAAACTAACAGGTCTATAGTTACTTGGTAAAGACTTTGTTCCTTTTTTAAATATAGGCACCACATTGGCTCTACGCCAATCCAGTGGTACTATTCCTGTCATTAACGAGTCCCTAAATATTAGATACAGTGGCTTCGAAATTTCAGAGCTCAATTCTTTTAGGATCCGTGGGTGGATGCCATCTGGTCCAGGTGCTTTATCCACCTTTATTCTGTCTAAATATTTCTGGACCATATCACTTTTGAGCCATAGTCACTCCCACCCCCATTATGGACATGAGCTCCCCCATACTCCATTGTATACACAGAGCTGAAGAAAGCATTTAATAAATTTGCCTTCTCTATGTCCTCAGTCACCCACTCTAGATTATTTTGTAAAGGGCCTACATGCTCAGACTTGACCTTTTTACTATTAATATATTTAAATAATTTTTTGGGGTTTGTCCTACTATCTTTTGCAATCTGTCGTTCATTTTGAATTTTTGCATCCTTGATTTCCTTTTTACATATTCTATTATATTCTTTGTAACATTTAAACGACACTAGTGTTCCTTCATTTTTATATTTTTTAAAAGCTATTTTCTTATTGTTTATAGCTTTTTTAACTTTGACCGTGAGCCACATAGGTTTTTATCTTTAGCCTTTTAAACTTATTTCCCATGGGAATATACTTTGCAGTGAGGTTCCAAAGAGTCTTTTTGAAGAATTCACATTTCTGTTCTGTCTTCATCTGTGCCAATATTGCCTCCCAGTCCAAGCCCTGGAGAGCAGTCCTCATGCTTTGAAAATTTGCTCTCTTGAAATTAAGTGTTTTTATCTTTCCTGTATGTATTTCTTGCTCATAGTTAATATTAAATGAAATCATGCTACCCAGGTGTTCCTTTATCTGAACATTAGTAATAAGCTCTGCATGGTTTGAGATTACCAAGTCCAACAGAGCATCATTCCTAGTTGGGGCCTCAATAAACTGGACCATAAAATTGTCCTGCAATAGGTTTTTAAATTTTTGTCCTTTAACTGTCCCAGAAATTCCATTATTCCAGTCAATTTCTGGGTAGTTAAAATCCCCCATTATTATCACCGTCCCAGCCCTTGCAGCCCTTTCCATCTGTGCAAGGTGCCGAGTCTCCACCTCCTCATTAACATTGGGTGGTCTATAACAAACTCCAATGATTAAAGCGGATCTCCACCCTAAAGTGAAGATCCGCTGATCGGAACCCTCCCCCTCCTCCGGCGTCACATTTGACACCTTTCAGGGGGAGGGGGGTGCAGATACCTGTCTAAAGACAGGTATCTGCACCCACTTCCGGCCCGCAGTCTCGGGCAAAAGACGGGCTTTTCCCGTTGTGTGCTGGGGACTCTCGGCTCCCAGCACACAGCGGGAGCCAATCGCCGGGCGCAGCGCGACTCGCGCATGCGCCGTAGGGAACCGGGCAGTGAAGCCGGAGCGCTTCACTTCCTGGTTCCCTCACCGTGGATGGAGGGGGGAGCAGCAGGGAGACGAGCGATCGATCATCCTCTGCTATGGACGCCGCTGGACTCCAGGACAGGTAAGTGTCCTAATATTAAAAGTCAGCAGCTGCAGTATTTGTTGCTGCTGGCTTTTAATATTTTTTTGAGGTGAACCATCCGCTTTAACTTTGAACTACGCACATCTGTATGCAGTTCCATCCATAATGCTTCAACTTCATCACACTCTCCATCAACCAGGTCCTCTTTCACGCTTGCTTTGAGGTCACTTCTCACATTGAGACAGACGCCTCCACCTTTCCTTTTTACCCTGTCTTTCCGAAAGAGAGCATAGCCAGGAATATTAATAGCCCAGTCATGTGAGGATTGAAGCCAAGTTTCAGCAATACCGATTACATCATAGCTCTCCTCATGCACCAGAGCTTCCAACTCACCTGTTTTGCTTGGAAGGCTTCTGGCATTGGTGAACAAACACTTAAATGTATTTTTACGCTTTTGAATGCATGATAGCCTTGCTTTTTGCAGGTTGGCATTGCATGCAATTGCTGAGCCTGTGATCTACTAGGATCTCCATACTTTTTCCATCCTCGATTCCAAAGGTTCTCTCCCGTGCAAGTAACTTGCATGCATATTTTTAGCTCCCAAGTGCATTACTTTACATTACTCAGTATTAAACCTAACCTGCCATATACCTACCAACCCCTTTTAACTAGGTCCTCTTGTAAAGTTCCTGTTGTGGAGTTATTGCCCTGCTTAGTTATGTATTGTTGGCAAACACCAAGACTAAACAATTTTTTCCAACCTCTATATTGTTTATGAAAAAGTCCCAGGACAGGGCACTTGGGGTATCCGGCTCACAACTCTAGAAAATTCAGAAAACATGCCATTAATCACCAGCCTTGGTACTTGCTCCTGCAACCAGTTTACTATCTAGGAAAATACAAAATTATCAATGTCAAAAGAGCTTCATTTGTAAATTAAGTGTTTATGGGGGAATGTGTTAAGTGCCTTAGCAAAATCTAGATACACTTTATCCACAGGCATTTCTCTATCCAAATTACAGCTTACCTCCTCATGATGTTAAAAGGTTGGTCTGGCAAGAATGGTCATTCATAAATCCATGCTGGTTACTACTAATATGGTCTGTAATTCCCAGGTATACAGTCAGTGCCGATCCTGACCTCCCTGGGGCCCTAAGCAAAATGACATGTCACATTAAATTTGAGAAACGGGGTGTTCTGCTGTCGCAAATTACATCTTACATTAAAGAGAGAAGTGGGGGGTGCTGACTTCTTACCTCTTCTTCCATAAAGCCAGCAAGTTGAGAAGCGGGGTGAGGGGCTGAAAATGTCTTCTCACCAGGTGGGCCTCTAGTCATTTGGGGGGCCCTAAGGGGCTTGCATAGTGAGCCTATAGGGTGGATCGGCCCTGAGCGGAAGTTCCACTTTTGAGTGGAACTCCGCTTTATCCCAGGTTCACACTGGACTTTCTCACCAGGCGGGGCTTCTAGTAATTTGGAGACCCTCCACAGCTTTGCGGGGCCCTAAGCGGCTTGCATAGTGAGCTTATAGGGCGGATCGGCCCTGTATACAGTATCTCATAAAAGTGAGTACACCCCTCACATTTTTCTAAAAATTTTATTATATCTTTTCATGTGACAACACTAACGAAATGACACTTTGCTACAATGTAAAGCAGTGAGTGTACAGCTTGTATAACAATATAAATGCGGTGTCCCCTCAAAATAACACACAGCTATTAATGAAAAAGAGGAATCACCGCTCTAAGATACTAATCAGAAAGTCTCCTCACCTGATCCAAAGCCAAGGGCGCTGGCAATGCATGGAATGATGCAAAATGAAGGAAAAACTTTCTGGACTGCCGCACTCCAAAAATAAATTGCTTTTATTGTAAAATCAAAAAAACACACAAAAGCATGCCACAGCAGACGGGGTGAAAAGCTGACTCGTTTCACACCAAACTTTAGTGCTTATTCATAGCAATGCAAAGTATTGGAGTATTGCAGAGTAATGAGTATTGCGAAGTATTGCAGGGTATTGGAGTATTGCAGGGTATTGGAGTATTGCAGGGTATTGCAGGGTATTGCAGGGTATTGCAGAGTATTGCAGAGTATTGGAGTATTGAGGAGGGTGTTGCACCGGGTATTACAGAGTATTGCACAGGGTATTTGCAGAGTATTGCACATGGTATTGCAGAGTATTGCACAGGGATGGCTGAGCATGGAGGGATGGATGGCTTAATCTGTGACTGCAATTGTCACAGATCCAGCACACAGCACTGCTGCTAACATCCGATCCCTCCCCCTCTCCTCTCACACTGTACCGATCGGTACAGAGAGGGGAGGGAGAAACCGGCGTCATCACATGACGTTGGTTTGTTTACAAATGATCGCTCCGCTATCAGCGCCCATTTACCGCAATCCGTGATGGTCAGGGATGATTCCGGGAGCGCACCACAGGGGGCACGCAGGATTCTGGGAGGACATCCCAGGGACGTTCCTCCAAAAATAACGCAACCGCGCTGTAGACGTCTTTTGTCTATAGCGCGGTCGGCAAGTGGTTAAGTACCCCTCCCCGGCATGCACAGCGAGCAACCACTCCCATTGATTTGCTGCCGAGGGGAATAACCAATACACCTTGCTGCTGCCACCCTTGGCCTGGGGTGGTAATGACACCCCCAGGCGAACAATGCTGGATACTCCCAGCACAGTCACGGCTGGAACAGAGGCTAAATTGCCACTAATCACTTTTGTCTGGGCCAAATTACAGCTCAGACCCTCGCTAATTTTAAAGCAGCGCCTGTTTAATAGGAATAGCGCGCTACATATGTGTGAGATGTGTAAGATAACTTTTATCTTTGACAACCAAGAGAATGCTAATACATTATTAATTGATTTACTAAAGCGGAACTCAATTTGCCTAAACAGAAGCTCATTAGGGGGTAGATTTTTTCAGTAGAGGAGATATGCAAAGTCTCTTTTGCCAGAATACCTTTTCTCTGGCTCCTGTGGTGACTTTTTATGTGTAAACTGCATGGCACATGTGTAATGCAGCGTATAGCCTGAGTCCCCCGTATAGCCTGTCGTGGGACCTGGAGAAATTGGATGCAGAGATGCTGGCGTGGGAACGCAGCTGTAGCAGGATCCTGGACTCATCATCGCTGGACAGCACAGTCAATGGTAGGTGTGTGTCACGAGATGCAAGCACTGTACTGTGCATACTTGCAGGTTCTGGCAAAAGCTCACCCCCACCATCAGTTTACTTCCCATTTAACATTATTCTGGCCTCTCTAATCTATGTCTCCTCCCTACCTTTGGGAAATCCTGATATAACCTGCTTTAGTTTTGGTCTGGTTTATAGCAAAATTTGCAATTCATCCAGGCAAGTCTTCATTAAGTTCCAGCAGTTATGTAAACGCACTCTTGGGGTCTGACATAACGCACAATGATGCTTACTGCCAATAAGGCCAGACTCATAGCTGGATTGCTTATCTTTGTTGAAATAAATGTTACAGGGATTCTGAGGATCCAGTAGGACTGTTATAACAATGAGGTGAGGAAGCGGTCAACCATGTCTGGACCCATTAAAAAGGGCTTGATCTATTAAAAAATGATTTCCACATTTGACAGAGTTTTTTTTAATGCTATGCCCTATTTATTTTAATGCAAATTTTATGTTTAGCCTTCAAGTTAAGAATTCTTAACATTGCTACCAGCAATTTAAGTGGAGTATGCTGGTAGCAATCGGAGAGGCACTCCTAATGGTAAATGGGTATTCGGCCCAGCTGTCCACATATCGGTTCTTACAGTGGGGGACCTTCCACCTGGCTGCAGATCATTTGCCCAGCTAGCTCTAGCTCATCAGTTGAGGTCTCCTTACGCATATTGGGCCAGATTCACGTAGTCCAGAGCATCTTTGCTCTGGAGTAACGCTTCTCATTTGCGTTGCGCTGCCGAAATTTTAGGAGCAAGTGCTGTCATTCACGAAGCACTTGCTCCTAAAGTTGCGGCAGCGCATCACAAATGAGCCGGCGGAATTCAAATGTAGCGGGTACGGGGCGTGTAGTATGCTAACTACGCGCGATCCCGCCGCCAACGTACTGCGCATGCGTCGAGTGTCAAAACATCCCCGTGCGCATGCTCCAAAATCTGTGAATGAACGTCAATGACGTCACATTCCCATTCATGACCGTTTTACGCAAGCAACGTTTTTTTTTTTTTTCCCGACGCGATGACGACGCCTATACCTAACATAGGATACTCCAACCCCATGTAGGTATATCTATGCGCCGCGTATCCCGTCCGGAAACGTCGTATCGTCATTGCGTCGCGCCGGATTTCGATCGTGAATTGCCGATTTCCGCTCATTAACATATTTTTTGAGCGTAAATCGGCGGGAACGCCCCCTGCGCCATTTTTAAGTTGAAGTAACGATGCGATGGCGAAACTCAGTTACGCTGCTCGCATCGGAACTTCAACCCGGCGTTTCTTGTTTTCTGGTTACAGAAAACAGAAACGCCGGCTCAAAGCCACAGTTAGGCTGGCGGATCACTCGATCCGCCAGCGTAACCTTTCCTGAATCTGGCCCTTAATGGAGAAAATCATAGCACTGAGTCTTCCCTAAAATGGGCTTGCCTCTG
Organism: Rana kukunoris; assembly: GCA_029574335.1. Lineage (NCBI taxonomy): Eukaryota > Metazoa > Chordata > Amphibia > Anura > Ranidae > Rana > Rana kukunoris. Next base: position 40,088,263 of record CM056051.1, read on the forward strand.
CATCTGAGCATGGTAAGTAAAAGGCACTCCACTACGCAAGAATCAGGATACTGCAGAGGATACAGTAGCAAAGTAGTGTTATTCAGGGATAACAGGTCTGAATGTCGAAACTTGAGCTATATAGTACAGGCAGGGTTTTACTACAAAATTTAGGAGCCTGCAGATGATACAGCAGTAAAAAATTGCGAGCAGTGAAACAGCATTTTTAGCCAAAATATATATAAACATTGGGAAAATGTAGCCCACACAATATTTGATATACCATATAAATCAACACTAAAATAGACTAATGCTGCGTGAAAAAAATGCTCTGGAGCCTACACACGACCGTTTTTCACGACCAATTAAAAAAAATTAATTTTTCTCGTCATGAAAAATGGTCGTGTGTACACGACCATTTTTCATGACGAGAAAAATTAAATTTTTTTAATTGGTCGTGAAAAACGGTCGTGTGTAGGCTCCAGAGCATTTTTTGCGACGAGAAAAATGGGCAATAAAAATGTAGAACCTGCTCTATTTTTTCTCAATGTTTTTCACGTCGCAAACAAGGGTCTTGTGTACGCTTTAACAAAGGGGGAAAAAAAGGCGCATGCTCAGAAGCAAGTTATGAGACAGGGAAATTAGCAAAAGCAGCCCAAAGGGTGGCGCCATTCGAATGGAACTTCCCCTTTATAGTGCCATTGTACGTGTTGTACGTCACCACGCTTTGCTCGAGCATTTTTTTTCACAAACTTGTGTATGCAAGGCAGGCTTGAGAGCAATCACGACAAATCACGTCGAGAAAAACTTTGTTTTTTTTCATGACATGATGATGGTCGTGTGTACGTGGCAAAAGACCCCTTTCACACTGAAGGCGCTTTTCAGGCATTTTAGTGCTAAAAATAGCACCTGTAAAACACCTGAAAAGCGCCTCTCAAGCCTCCCCAGTGCAAAAGCTTGAGTGCTTTCAGACTGGGGCAGTGCGCTTGCAGGATGGGAAAAAAGTCCTGCAAGCAGCATCTTTGGGGCTGCTGGATTGTTGGACTACCCTTTGGAGTCATTTCCTGGTCATCCCGTGGAAGGAGCTTCTGACGGAGCAGGCATAACTCACGCGCTGTTTAGACTCACCACTCACGTGGGGCGGTCCACACCGAACGGTAAGAGTACCCATCTTCTCTTCTTTGGTGGCGGCCTCACAAGTTTCCAGTGGTGAAATACCTGCGCGATGTCTTGATCCATCAGATTCACATGGATTATTAATAGACTGTGTTCCTTATATTTTCATAAGAACATTCATTTTGTTTATATTTTGCATTTTTGGAGTGGAGTCCATCTCTCTTATATATTGTCTCAGTCACAGAAACTATGCATTTTATAACAGTGTCACATGCCACTTGTTTTATTATCACTGTTATGGTTGATTTATGAGCTTGTTTTGTGTATGAGCTTGTTCATACACATTTTGTTATTTCTCTTTGACATTTATGCTAATAGCACCACACTTTAATATATTTCACTTTTGTTACAAATTTTCCAGTTTGCTGGTGCAGGCAGCTTCACTTCACTCTTTTTAGGCAGCGCAGTATTATACCCCTTTTTTCACTTAAAGGGTCACTAAAGGAAAAACAATTTTTTGCTGAAATGACTGTTTACAGGGTATAGAGACATAAAAGTTAACTGATTCCTTTTCAAAATTATTAAAAACAGATAAAAATCAATCATATAATGTGCCTGCAGGTTAGTTTTACTTTTGAACTGGCTTCATGTTTCTGCAAAGTAGAAATAGACACACAGAACAAAAACAAACAAATCCAGGGCAGTGTTTTGTTTTTAAAATGAATCTGATTGGTTCTGGGAAGTTTTAGACACACAGTAATGACAGCTTAGACCACCGTGAGAAAGCTCCCAGCACTGTGGTTATAAGGAAACAGACAAGCAGGAAGTGTGGAGAACAGAGCAGGATTACAGCAACTTCAAAGCAAAAACGAACAATAAGGACATGAAACCCGTACTGCAGTAAGGTAAAGGTAGCTATTTAGCTAAAAAAAATAATTCCTTTAGTGATCCTTTAAGTCAGGGGTGTCAAACTGGCGGCCCTCCAGCTGTTCCGAAACTACAAGTCCCATCATGCCTCTGCCTGTGGGAGTCATGCTTGTAACTGTTAGCCTTGCAATGCCTCATGGGACTTGTAGTTTTGCAACAGCTGGAGGGCCGCCTGTTTGACACCCCTGCTTTAAGTTGTTAAGCCTGCTGGCCATAGTTCATAGGCCATGCAGAGTATTAATTTTTTTAAATGGCTCCACATAACAAGCATATAAATCCACCAGAAGCCACAAGAAGCCTAAACCAATGTTAATTGCCCTTGTCACACGATCGGAATTTCCGATGCGATAAAATCTGATGGAATTTTCTGTCGGAATTCCGTTCAAGCTGTCTTGCATGCACGCTGTAAGACCAAATTCCAACCGTCCAAAATGCGGTGACGTAAAACACTACGAGTAGCCGAGAAAAATTAAGTTCAATGCTTCTGAGCATGCGTCGACTTGATTCTGAGAATGCTTTTTTTTCTCCATCGGAGTTCCACACAGACGATCGGAATAAAACATGTTCTATTTCTAAACTCCGATGAAAAAAGTAAGATAGGGCCCACACACGGTCAGAATATCCGATGAATAAATTCCGTCGACTTTTTTCATCGAAAATTCTGATCGTGTGTACAAGGCATTAGAGAACCTCATCGCTAACTTTATCTGTGAAGGCATCTATTTTCCAGGTATATCTGGAGGATATTAATTGGCCTCCATGACTTGTGCAATTCCCCTGTATGAGGGTCAGCGCTCTGTTTGTTATTTTACATACCAATGTTATACATGTATTCTGTGCGCCATTCTCCTTGTATCAGCATAAACTGTTTCTGATGTTACTTGTGTAATATACACTAGAACACGATGTTCCAGGAATTACTTCTCAGGAGTAATTACATTCTCATATGCTAAGCACTAACTGCTGTTTATTTTGAATGCAGGCCCTCTAGCCTTAGAATGTGATCTATAGATATACTGTACTTAAATCACCTACAAAGCAATGTCCTCAATGAACTCTCCAACAGCAACATAAACAGACATACAACAATTATTTAAAGAGTAACTCCAGAGAAAGAAACTATTCCTATCTTGGTGATCTATGTACATTGCAGGGATTTTTATAAACTTTGTTGCAGATTCTTCTCTTTTGTTATTCTGAAGGAATATCTATTTGTTTGTTTGTTTGTGTCCATGTGCTAAGTGAATCTTTATGGGAGTTGTTTTGTAATTATCAATCAGCTGCTACACCTGCAGGGCTCTAATGAGGAAAGCTTCTGGGTCTGCATCACTTTAGACCCCTTTCACACTGAAGCTCTTTAGCGTTAAAAATAGCGGTATTAAGATGCATATAAAACGCTCTCCATGCATCTCAATAGACCCTTTCACACTGAATCCTGCAAGCAGCATCTCTGGAGCAGCTTTTGGGCGCTGAAAAAAACGCTCCAAAAACGCCCCTCTCCATTGAAATGAATTGAAAGCGCTGTAAAAACGCCTTACCCTTTCACACTGAGGCACTGCAAAAACGCCCTAAAACGTTAGGATCTTATCGGTGCTTTACCAGCACATTGGGATTGCAGATGAGGCTTAGCTCAAATTACGCTTGAAAAACGATTGAATAACGCTCGAATAACGCTTGAAAAAGCTTGAATAACGCTCGAAAAACGCCCCAGTGTGAAAGGGGCCTAAGCCGTGATTTCCCTTTGGTAGTATGTCACCAAAAATGACATGTTTGTTGCAGAGGATGCTCAAAATCAAATTTGTATCTTAGTGCAGACTTCTTGGAAAATCAGTAAGACCATCACACAAGCAGGAAATTACATTTTCATGGGGCATTCTGTACACCCTCTGTATACAGAACACCTCAAAAGGTTGCATTGCATGTTACAGAAAATTACAGTGACTGCAGTTTGAAAAAGAAAGGTGATTTTTGATAACATTTTGTTACAATATGACTTGTGTCACAATTGTATATGATATATAGTAAAACCTTGGATTGTGAGCATAATTTGTTCCGGAAACATGCTTGCAATCCAAAGCACTTGTATATCAAAGCCCACTTTCCCATAAGAAACAATGGAAACTCAAATGATTCGTTCCACAACCATTTATTTATAAGTCTTTCAGTTTATAGTCCACAAAAAAAGATTATAGCAAAATGTAAAAGGTTGTGTAACCATAAAATGTTCATTCACAAATGGAAGCCTCCACAAGGAGTAGAAGAAAAATCGAGCAGGAGCTACAGAGTGTAAAAGAGAAGAGAGGCGCCTCTAAGTGTAGCAAAATGGTTACATTTAACCACTTAAGACCCGGACCAAAATGCAGGTAAAGGACCTTGCCCCTTTTTGCGATTCGGCACTGCGTCGTTTTAACTGACAATTGCGCGGTCGTGCGACGTGGCTCCCAAACAAAATTGCCGTCCTTTTTTTCCCACAAATAGAGCTTTCTTTTGGTGGTATTTGATCACCTTTGCGGTGTTTATTTTTTGCGCTATAAACAAAAATAGAGCGACAATTTTTAAAAAAATGCAATATTTTTTACTTTTTGCTATAATAAATATCCCCCAAAAATATTAAAAAAAAAAAAAATTTCCTCAGTTTAGGCCGATACGTATTCTTCTACATATTTTTGGTAAAAAAAATCGCAATAAGCGTTTATCGGTTGGTTTTCGCAAAATTTATAGCGTTTACAAAATAAGGGATAGTTTTATTGCATTTTTATTATTATTATTTTTTTTTTTACTACTAATAGCGGCGATCAGCGATTTTTTTCGTGACTGCGACATTATGGTGGACACTTCGGACAATTTTGACACATTTTTGGGACAATTGTCATTTTCACAGCAAAAAATGCATTTAAATTGCATTGTTTACTGTGGAAATGACAGTTGCAGTTTGGGAGTTAACCACAGGGGGCGCTGTGACTTTGAGTGTTCCCTGTGTGTGTGTTTACAATTGTAGGGGGGTGTGGCTGTAGGTGTGACGTCATCGATCGCGTCCCCCTATAACAGGGATGACTCGATCGATGCTGCGGCCACAGAGAAGCACGGGGAAGCCGTGTTTACACACGGCTCTCCCCGTTCTTTAGCTCCAGGGACGGATCGCCGCACTCCAGCGGCGATCGGGTCCGCGAGTCCACGGCTGGGTACTAAAACCAACGTATATATACGTTGATGTGCCCAGCCGTGCCATTCTGCCGACGTATATGTGCAGTAGGCGGTCCTTAAGTGGTTAATGAAGGTACAACATTTAGCAACTCACATGGTTGATGATTAAAAGAGGCACATCTTATGCCGCGTACACACGATCACTTTATGTGATGAAAAAAAACAACGTTTTTAAAAACGTCAATTTAAATGACCATGTGTGGGGGAAAACGTTGTTTTATGTCTTGTGAAAAACGACAAAAAAAAATTGAAGCATGCTTCAATTTTTTGTCGTTTTTCAAAATGTTGTTTTTTGTTTCACAAAAAATCACTGTGTGTGTGTAGCAAAAAACGACGTTTAAAACAACGTTTTTCAACCCGCGCATGCCCAGAAGCTAGTTATGAAGCAAGCATATTGTGGTGAACGTAACCTCGCTTTGATAGAGCATTGTGAAAAAACGATGGTGTGTAGGCAACATCGTCTTTGAAAATTGAAGTTTCAAAAACGTTGTTTTTTACTTCACAGAAAATGTCGTTTTTTTTTCCATCACATAAAGTGATGGTGTGTACGCGGCATTTGGTATACAGGCATCCGTGGTAAAGCTGTCCACATAGACCGTCCTCCGCATCATCAGCTTTCACCGATGTCAGTCTGCAATGGTGACCGGGAAGACTACCCTGCAGTAGAGCGATCTGAAAACGAGGCTTGAAACGCTTGTGGAAGGAACGACATCAATGACGGTACGGAGAACGGTCTATGTGGACATCTTTACCCCGAATGCCTGTATACTTGGATGCGCCTGTTTTAATCATCAACCACGTGAGTTTCTAAATGTACCTTCATTAAATGTGACCATATTGCTACACTTGGAGATGCCTCTCTTCTATTTTATACTCATTTGTGACATGACGCTACACTTATATCAAACTTCACCTTTAATGTTGATTGGGCAAGTTTAATTCCACTTTAACCCAACCTTTATGTGTTTTAATGTTTTAAAGATAGTGATAAAGATAGATTTTTAAAGACAGAGTTTTAAAAGGATACTTCTCCTTTACAAAAAAAACTGCCTATGCAGGTAAGGGATGTTTGTAGATTAAAACAAACTGCAGCTCTGACTAAAGATGAATAATATATAGATGTAGGCCATTTACATAACTTATGAAGCCTGACTGGAATACTCCCAGGATGTTGTGAAGTACTCCCAGGACATTGTGGGCCAGATTCAGGTAGATCGGAGCATCTTTGCTCTGGAGTAACGCTTCTCATTTACGTTACTCTGAAGACCCTTTCAGCGCAAGTACTGTTATTCACATAGCAGTTGCGCGTAAACTTGCGCCAGAGTAACGATAATGCGCTGGCGTAACCCGACGCAAGTGGAAGTGGGTGTGATCATATGTAAATGATGGGCGGAGCCCAGCGCAGAGGCTTACGTTCAGCGCATCATCCACGGAGCATGCGCAGTGAGTGCGGCTCCACTCGCCCCCCTTGTGCGCATGCTCACAACTTCCGTCGGCACCACTTCACGGGAAACGTCAGCGCAATGCGTTCCGCTGGGCGCTTAAAAGCGCTGGCGGAAACGCCATTCCGGCGCAAAAGTATTTCCGTTTCCCCCCACCCCAGGGAAGATACTTTTGCTCGGTGATGGCTGCTCCCACTACCCCCAGAGAGAGGAGGAACCTCAATTTCAACGCCCAGGAGGTGTCGGTCATCATTTCTGCAATGGAGACTGAGAATGCTTTGCTCCATGGCCAAAAAAGCCGGAAGACCAGCCGGGAGAGGAAGCAGGGCATCCTGGAGTCCATTGCTGCCAGGGTGAATGTCTTGGGGTACTCCACCCGGAGTGCTTCTGACATTCAGAAGAAAATTAATGACCTGAGGGGCAAGGTGGCCACCATCAGGAGGCATGAGAGGGGCATAGGTGGTGGTCCCCCATGTCCTGTCACCCTGACCGCAGAGGAGGAGGTGGTCGCACGCTGCCTGGAGAGGGAGCAGGTGGAGGGGGTCCCAGGCTATGACTCCATGGAGGAAGGCTCCAGGACAGGTAAGTGTTTTTTATCCCCTATTTGGTGTGTTGCATGTGGGGGGGGGGAGGGTACATGTGCCAAGTGTGTGGGACCACCAACATGTGTCTGCTTTGTGTCATCCACAGATGACGGAGCTGGGACATCATCGGTCGGCGGCCAGTCCACCCCATCCCCCCCACGCCATCGTGTGCCCGAGCCACTGGGTGGTGAAGAGGTTGTGGAGGAGAGTGGCCACACCACACCTGCCGAGGTGGTTGTGGAGGAGCCTGCTGTGGCAGAGCAGGACTTTTCCTTAGTTTTGGAGGTCTCCTCCCCTTCTCCTGGGCCGTCTGTTATCCCCTCCCCCATCCTTGGAAGCCCCTCAAGGGCGACTCCCTCCCCCCGGGGACAACCATCTTCTGGCCCCAGGAAGGCCACCCAGAAGACCAGGGGGGTGTCGGATGATGTCCAGGACCAGTTGGCGAGGGATCACGCCAGGCAGACTGAACAAATGGGGGCCATAGTAGGCCATTTGGAGAAAGTGGCTGACAGCCTGGGCTCGTTGCCAACATCAGCAACGCAGTGCAGGATGTGAGTTGCAACTGCGCTGCAGTGGTCACCAGTTTGGGGGAGGTGCAGGGGGATATAAGGCACCTCACTGCAGCCGTCCAGGCTAACAGTGCTGCCATCCGGGACCAGGGGAGGCTGAGTCGGCGGGCCCAGCATTACCAGGTCACCCGTCAGCTCCGGATGCAGGCCCAGACAAACTCTTACCTCGGCCGGATAGCCAGGGCCTTGGAGGGCATGCAGGCCACACCTGCCAGGAGTGGCCCACCTGGGGATCAGCCACCTCCAGATGCCCCCCCACCCCCACCCACTCCATCCAGACAGCTGAGGAGCCAGAGAGGTGCGGCAAGAAGAAGCCCCCGGCATCCCCGATGAGGCTTTTTATTTTTTGGGTTTATCTGATTTTTTTGGACATACTCAGGTCATGAGTTTTTGTTTATTTTGTATTAGTATTTTTATACTCAGGTCATGAGTTTTTGTTTATTTATTTTCTCAGGTTATGAGATTTTGGATTTATTTTTTTACTGCACACGGTCAGGAGTGCAGGGGACAGTGTGAATGGTGTGTGAATGTGAGGGGGTGGCACTCCTGACAGTAAGGGGTGTCACCCTCGGCCGTGGTGGTGAAGTTAACCCCACGGCTGAATGAATGACGTGTGAAAGGTGTATGAATGCACAGTGACATCATTGGGGCCTTGACGCTGGCGTTACTGCTCCCAACTCCTACATGCTGGACTTGGGCTAATCCAATGCGATGTGCATGTGGTGTGTGTGATCCAGTGGTGTACACGCGTGCACTGTCTGTGTTATTAATGTTTTGGTTTAGTGTCCAAAGATGCCTACGGCGAGGACCCTCCTGACTGCTCTTCCATCAGCAGACTGGGTGTCCTCTGGCAGGTGGGGACTGTGTGGGGGGGGGGGTCAGGTCATCACGTATGTCAATCTGCAGGCCCTTTCTCATAGCAAAGTTGTGCAGAATGCAACATGCACCGATGATCTGACACACAAAGGTAGGGGAATACAATAGGGTCCCCCCAGACTTATCCAGGCAGCGGAAACGGGACTTCAGGAGCCCAAATGTTTGCTCCACCACTGCACGGGTTTTGATGTGTGCTTCATTGTATTTTCTCTCTCCTCTGGTTTGTGGGTTCCGGAAAGGAGTCATTAGATGGGGTCCCAGTGCATATGCAGAGTCACCTGTAAGGGAAAAGACAGGAGAATGTTAGTCATGCATGTGCGACTTCTGTTGTGCATCACGGGAGGGGATAGTCATGCCTGACTCCCATGTCACTCACCAACTAGCCAGCTGTCCCCATACATGTTCTGGTTAAATTCTGCTGGGATGGGGCTCTGATTGTATATGAAGCTGTCATGGCTGGACCCGGGGTGTTTGGCACGGACGTGCCATATGAGGCGTTGGGCATCAGCTATCACCTGTACGTTGATGGAATGCCAATGCTTCCGATTGCGGTATATGTGCTCTGTGGCACTGGGGGGCTGTAGGGCCACATGTGTGCAATCAATGGCCCCCACAGTGCGTGGGAATCTGGCAATGTTGTAGAAATCTGTCATTGCCTTCTGCCGTAGCTCCTCAGTGGTGGGTCTGATGAAGTGGTGGGACATGCGTCTGAGGATTGCAGGGACAACCTGGTGCACACATCTGCTCACGGAGGACTGTGACATCCCAGCCACCACTCCACTTGTACGCTGGAATGATCCACTTGCTAGGAAATGAAGTGTTGCCAGGACCTTCACCAGTGGCTGCACTGCTTGTGAGCGGTGTGTCTTGCTGGTGATGTCATCCTGCAGGGTTGTGGTTAGTTCAAGTATTGCATCTGGGCTGAATCTGAAGAGGCGATACACCTCCTCATCCCCCATGCCAAAGAGGCTCATACGTGTGCGGTATATCCTCTCACGTGCCCGCCTCCTTCGTTCCGGGGGACCCATCAGTAGTTCTAGGACCACAATTGCCCCTGGCATGTTGGCACACAGAGGTGTTGTCCTTGCAAGTGTGGTTGTTCAGCTAGCTCCTATCGTCGGTAACGCTGCTGTAGCTGCTCTCCTGCTGACCTGAGGCCATCTGGAGTAAAGATAAAGCAGCCTTTTGTAGAAATAACTTTGCGCCGGACGGATGAGATACGCGCGGCGCATGTAGCCAGCGTATGGTGCTAATCCGTTCGTGAATTGGGAAAAATCCCTCATTTGCATATTTGCAGGGGAAATCAATAGGTGCGACTGATGCGCCCAGCGAAATTAAGCGCTGACGATACTCTGGCGTCGGAACGTTCCGCCGGTCGCAAATGGCCCGTTATTGGGCGCATCTATTTTGGTGGGTACGGGCACATAGAAACGACGGCGCATCATCACAGTTACGCGGCGCATATCGAAATACTCCAGCGCAAGTGTTCCTGAATCTGGCCCTGTGAGGTAAGTGAGGCCTAGTCATCACTGCTCACCTCCACCAGCACAGGAGTGAGCTCTCTTTTTCTCTGAATCAAACCCCCTCACATACTTTTTCTCTCCCCTGATGCAGTAGCTCTGAGCTCGGCATTTGAGAACTCAATCCTGTGATGGTGGAGGTGAGCAGGGAGGACTAGGCCTGGGATCCTGGGAGTACTTAGCAATGTCCTGGGAGTATTCCAGTCAGGTTTCATAAGGTAAGTAAATGGCCTACACCTATAGCAAGGGCTTTATTCAACTTTAGTCAGAACTGCACAGTTTGTTTTAATCTACAGATGTCCCTTATCTGCAGGCAGTTTTGTGGTAAAGGTGAACTATCATTTTAAAGATAAGTAAAGATAGTGAAGATAGAGTTTTAAAGATAAGTAAAGATAGTATCGATAGCATTTAAAAGATAAGTAAAGATAGTATAGACTAAGGTGACCAGATTTTTAAAATGAAAACCGGGGACATATTTTATTTTTTACAAGTAATAATAATTACTGGCGGTAATAAGCGACTCAATCCCCTTCGCCACTGCTGCACCACCTCACAGCCTGTCAAGTCTTACTCTCCGGGCCCCAGGTACTACTGGGTGGGCAGCGGAGGAAGATCACAAAGGGAGGCCAAGGAGATAAGCAGGCAGGCAGTTGGCCGGGACTTGAGCCAAAGCAGAAGAACATGCAAGCAGAGCTGAATGGGCATGCACCCGAAACTGAAGAAAAATTCCCTCCATTTCGACCAGCACACGATCATCAGAAAGGGGCACAGATAATAAAAATACACCCCCTAAGCTACCGGCTTAGGGGGCGGGGTGGTGTAAATAAGATCTTTATTTGTTTGCACTGACTGTCTTTGAAATTGCCCAAGCCCCTGTTCAAATCCAATCTGGGGACAAAACCGGGGACAGACTTGGTCCAGGGACAGTGTCCTCAATCAGGGGACTGTCCCCTGAAACCGGCTATGTCTGGTCACCCTAGTATAGACAGAATTTTAAAGATAAGTAAAGATAGTAAAGGTAGTAAAGACAGAGTTTTAAAGATAGTGTTAAAAATATTCATAAGTTATATTTTTTTAATTTACAGTATGCATGCTTTATGGAAGAATGTGTATTGGAGAAATAGCTGCACTTCCACTCCAAGCAGTCTCCTGAAAATGCTTTCTCTCTTTGGATGTCACGTTGATCCAATGGCTTCAAAAATCCATCACAGCATAGACTGCACATAAATCAGGTATGTACAGTGCATTGAAAAAGTATTCATACCCCTTTGAAATTTCCACATTTTGTCATGTTACAACCAAAAATGTAAATGTATTTTATTGAGATTTTATGTGATAGACCAACACAAAGTGCCACATAATTGTGAAGTGGAGGGAAAATTATAAATAATTTTGAAATTTTTGCACAAATAAATATGTGAAAAGTGTGGCGTGCATTTGTATAGTCAATACTTTGGAGAACCACCTTTCGCCACAATTACAGCTACAAGTCTTTTTGGGGATGTCTCTACCAGCTTTGCACATCTAGAGAGTGACTTTTTTGCTCATTCATCTTCTTAAAATAGCTCAAACTCTGTGAGATTGGATTGAAAGCGTCTTTGAACAGAAATTTTCAAGTCTTTCCACAGATTCTCAATTGGCTTTAGGTCAGGACTCTGACTGGGCCATTCTAAAACGTAAATATGAATTTATCTAAACCATTCCATTGTAGCTCTTGCTGTATGTTTAGTGTCGTTGTCCTGCTGGAAGGTAAACCTCTGCCCCAGTCTAAAGTCTTTTACAGACTCTAAAAGGTTTTCTTCTAAGATTTCCCTGTATTTGACTCCATCCATCTTCCTATTAACTCTGACCAGCTTCCCTGTCTCTGCTAAAGAAAAGCATATTTAGGGACAAAATTGTACCTTTACAACCCCTTTAAGATATCATGCACAGCTCTCTCTCTCTCTCTCACTCTCGTGAGAGCTTGCCAGCAAGGGAGGGGGATAAGTCGTAAGAGGGCCAATGAAAGCTGCAGAGCTGGAGGTGTGTGTCTGTGTCTGTGTAAATCCAGGAAGTGAACAGGCAGCAGTTTCAGCTCCCCACAGTTAAAATGGATGCAGCCAGACTTGTGAAGGTTGATTTCTGCAGCATATTTGACAAGTACAAAATTACAGTATATATAAAATAATATGCAAAGTGATTGGAGGGAAGTTTCAGAATAATTACAAATGTGAACAGACTGCAGTTCCTCTTTAAAGAGTCATTGTAATAATTTGATGAAGATTTTTCTTCTGTCTGTTCATTTTGCCACATTCGATTTGAAAAAAAAAACTAAGGGCCAGATTCAGGTAGATGAGAGTATCTTTCCTCTGGAGTAACGCTTCTCATTTACGTTACTCTGAAGACCCTTTCAGCGCAATTCCTGTAATTCACATAGCAGTTGCGCGTAAACTTGCGCCAGAGTAACGATAATGCGCTGGCGTAACCCGACGCAAGTGGAAGTGGGTGTGATCATATGTAAATGATGGGCGGAGGCCGGCGCAGAGGCTTACGTTCAGCGCATCATCCACGGAGCATGCGCAGTGAGTGCGGCTCCCCTCGCCCCCTTGTGCGCATGCTCACAACTTCCGTCGGCACCACTTCCTGGGAAACGTCAGCGCAATGCGTTCCGCTGGGCGCTTAAAAGCGCTGGCGGAAACGCCATTCCGGCGCAAAAGTAGTTCCGTTTCCCCCCACCCCAGGGAAGATACTTTTGCTCTGTAATGGCTGCTCCCGCTACCCCCAGAGAGAGGAGGAACCTCAATTTTAATACCCAGGAGGTCTCTGTCATTATCTCGGCTATGGAGATGGAGAATGAATTTCTCCATGGCCAAAAAAGCCGCAAGACCAGCCGGGAGAGGAAGCAGGGCATCCTGGAGTCGATTGCTGCCAGGGTCAATGTCCTGGGCTACTCCACCCGGACTGCTGGGGACATACAAAAGAAAATAAATGACCTGCGGCGCAAGGTGAGGGACAAGGTGGCCTCCATCAGGAGGCATGAGAGGGGCACAGGTGGTGGTCCCCCATGTCCTGTCACCCTGACCGCAGAGGAGGAGGTGGTTGCTCGCTGCCTGGAGAGGGAGCAGGTGGAGGGGGTCGCAGGCTATGACTCCGTGGAGGAAGGCACAAGGACAGGTAAGTGTTTTATAATCCCCTATTTGATGTTTTGCATTTGGGGGGGTGGGGGGGGGACATGTGCCAAGTGTGTGGGACCACCAACATGTGTCTGCTTTGTGTCATCCACAGATGACGGAGCTGGGCCATCATCTGTCAGCCTGCATTCCACCCCATCCCCCCCACGCCATCATGTGCCCGAGCCACTGGGTGGTGAAGAGGTTGTGGAGGAGGAGAGTGGCCACACCACACCTGCCGAGGTGGTTGTGGAAGATCCTGCTGTGGCAGAGCAGGACTTTTCATTAGTCTTGTCTGTCTCCTCCCCTTCTCCTGGCCCGTCTGTCGTCCCCTCCCCCATCCTTGGAAGCCCCTCAAGGGCGACACCTTCCACCCGAGGACATCCATCTTCGGGCCCCAGGAAGGCGACCCAGAAGACCAGGGGGGTGTCTGATGGTGTCCAGGACCAGTTGGCGAGGGATCACGCCAGACAGACAGAACAAATGGGGGCCATAGCGGACCACTTGCAGAAAGTGTCTGACAGCCTGGGCTCCGTTGCCAACCTCAGCAACGCAGTGCAGGATGTCAGCTCTAACTGCGCTGCAGTGGTCACCACTTTGGGGGAGGTGCAGGGGGATATCCAGCACCTTACTGCAGCCGTCCAGGCCAACACTGCTGCCATCCATGGGAACAGTGCTGCCATCCGTGAGCAGGGGAGGCTGAGTCGGCGGGCCCAGCATTACCAGATGACCCGTCAGCTCCGGATGCAGGCCCAGACGAACAATTACCTTGGACGGATAGCCAGGGCCTTGGAGGGCACGCAGGCCACACCTGCCAGGAGTGGCCCACCTGGGGATCAGCCACCTCCAGATGCCCCCCCACCCCCACCCACTCCATCCAGGCAGCTGCGGAGCCAGAGAGGGGCCCCCAGAAGAAGCCCCCGGCATCCCCGATGAGGCCTTTTTTTTGTTGCTGGTTTTATATTATTATTTTTGACATACTCAGGTCATGAGTTTATTTTTTTTTTTTCTCAGGTTATGAGATTATTTTTCTTGTATTGATCAGGATATGATCTTTCTAATTTATTTTTGTACTGCACACGGTCAGGAGTGCAGGGGACAGTGTGAATGGTGTGTGAATGTGAGAGGGTGGCACTCCTGAAAGTAAGGGGTGTCACCCTCGGCCGTGGTGGTGAAGTGAACCCCACGGCTGTATGAATGACGTGTGAAAGGTGTGTGAATGGACAGTGACATCATTGGGGCCTTGACGCTGGCGTTACTGCTCCCAACTCCTACATGCTGGACTTGGGCTAATCCAATGCGATGTGCATGTGGTGTGTGTGATCTAGGGACATCAGTGGTGTACACGCGTGCACTGTCTGTGTAATTAATGTTTTGGGTTAGTGTCCAAAGATGCCTACGGCGAGGACCCTCCTGACTGCTCTTCCATCAGCAGACTGGGTGTCCTCTGGCAGGGGGGGACTGTGTGGGTCGGGGGTCAGGTCATCACATATGTCAATATGCAGGCCCTTTTTTCATAGCAAAGTTATGTAGTATGCAACATGCACCGATGATCTGACACACAAAGGTAGGGGAATACAATAGGGCCCCCCCAGACTTATCCAGGCAGCGGAAACGGGACTTCAGGAGCCCAAATGTTTGCTCAACCACTGCACGGGTTTTGATGTGTGCTTCATTGTATTTTCTCTCTCCTCTGGTTTGGGGGTTCCGGAAAGGAGTCATTAGATGGGGTCCCAATGCATATGCAGAGTCACCTGTAAGGTAAAAGACAGGAGAATGTTAGTCATGCATGTGCGATTTCTGTTGTGCATGACGGGAGGGGATAGTCATGCCTGACTCCCATGTCACTCACCAACCAGCCAGC
This sequence comes from Rana kukunoris, assembly GCA_029574335.1. Classification (NCBI taxonomy): domain Eukaryota; kingdom Metazoa; phylum Chordata; class Amphibia; order Anura; family Ranidae; genus Rana; species Rana kukunoris. Next base: position 40,103,493 of record CM056051.1, read on the forward strand.
TGTCCCCATACATGTTCTGGTTAAATTCTGCTGGGATGGGGCTCTGACGGTATATGAAACTGTCATGGCTGGACCCGGGGTGTTTGGCACGGACGTGCCATATGAGGCGTTGGGCATCGGCTATCACCTGTACGTTGATGGAATGCCAATGCTTCCGATTGCGGTATATGTGCTCTGTGGCACTGGGGGGCTGTAGGGCCACATGTGTGCAATCAATGGCCCCCACAGTGCGTGGGAATCTGGCAATGTTGTAGAAATCTGTCATTGCCTTCTGCCGCAGCTCCTCAGTGGTGGGTCTGATGAACTGGTTGGACATGCGTCTGAGGATTGCAGGGACAACCTGGTGCACACATCTGCTTATGGAGGATTGTGACATCCCAGCCACCACTCCACTTGTACGCTGGAATGATCCACTTGCAAGGAAATGGAGTGTTGCCAGGACCTTCACCAGTGGCTGCACTGCTTGTGATCGGTGTGTCTTGCTGGTGATGTCATCCTGCAGGGTTGTGGTTAGTTCAAGTATTGCATCAGGGCTGAATCTGAAGAGGCGATACACCTCCTCATCCCCCATGCCAAAGAGGTTCATACGAGTGCGGTATATCCTCTCACGTGCCCGCCTTCTTGGTTCCAGGGGACCCATCAGTAGTTCTAGGACCACGAGTGCCCCTGGCATGTTGGCACACAGAGGTGTTGTCCTTGCAAGTGGGGGTGCTCAGCAAGCTCCTATCGTCGGTAACGCTGCTGTAGCTGCTCTCCTGCTGACCTGTGACCGTCTGGAGTAAAGATAAAGCAGCCTTTTGTAGAAATAACTTTGCGCTGGACGGATCAGATACGCGCGGCGCATGTAGCCAGCGTATGGTGCTAATCCGTTCGTGAATTGGGAAATCTCCCTCATTTGCATATTTGCAGGGGAAATCAATGGGCGCGACTGATGCGCCCAGCGAAAATAAACGCTGACGATACTCTGGCGTCGGAACGTTCCGCCGGTCGCAAATGAGCCGTTATTGGGCGCATCTAGTTTGGTGGGTACGGGCACATAGAAACGTCGGCGCATCAGCACAGTTACGCGGCGCATATCCAAATACTCCAGCGCAAGTGTTCGTGAATCTGGCCCTAAAAGTTTTCAGTTCGGCCGATTCAAAAATGATGTGAACATTTCGAATCCAAATAAATCTGTAAATTTTAAGAAAAAGTTTAAAAGACATAAAACGAATTCCGAATATGAATTCTGAATATAAATTGAACGAATAAACCAAATTTCAAAGAACTAAATAACTAGATTAACAAACCTAAACAAAACAAAACAAAACATATTTTTTCGTCTTGCACATGTTGTGAGGGATTAGCTCGGATGGGTTCACTACACGCTGAACTGTACAAAAAGGCAGTTGAGGATGGTTGAAAACAAATAATATGGTTTATTTTTCCATATTGCTGGATACACGTGCAAGCATCAAAACAACATAACCAAAACAAAACATAAAATAAACCCTTGCCCTTGGGGCGTCTACCTTCCCAACACAGGAACCTACCTATGGAGTCTGGCACAGCCTACTGCTGGGCAGACACTGCTGGTCCTACAGCAGAAAACAAAAAGTCTCTTTGATATTTATCACACAGAAATATCCATCAGCACCTCACCTCTTCAGTAGGGTTTGTGACTGCTCCTTCACTCACACAGCCTCAGGATGCAGCAATCAGTCGTCATCCTTAGGCTATCTTTATAGGGGCTTTAATTGCTTAATTCTGAACAGCTGAAGCCTTCCAACGCCCTAAAGCTCTCTGGCCATTTTCTGCAGCCAACGCCCAATAGTAATTGGTGTATTGTCTAAACAAGGCAGAAAAGTTTCTCCCGTCTGTGACAACACACACAGATTTACCTGACTTTCTGTCACATACCCCCCCCCCTCTTGGTTCAACCCTTGGGTTGGGACACAGGTTGCCAGGCACGCATGCACTCTGGACAAACCATCTGCATTCCCCATTTTAACACCGGGGCGATGCTTACAACAAAACTAAATTCCTGAAGGGCCAGGAACCACATATTTATTCTCCTATTGGTCTTCAAATTTCGGCTGAGGTACATAAGAGGGTGTTCCTTGCTCTGTAATATACTCATTTTCAGTTGTAAATCATGCAAAATCTTAATTGTTTTTTCCATGGACACAAAGGTTTCCCTTGATAGCTCAATCCCTGAAGAACTCAGCGAGTCATAACCAATACCAAGAGCTGATAACACTGTGCTCTGCAATGGATCATCCATGTGGATGCCCTCTTCAGATGTAAACACACTAAGACTGCAATCCTCAAAGGCATGGTGACACTCAAAAAAATCTGTTCTTCTATGAACTGGACTAAAGTCTGACGCATATGACCTCTGATAAACCGATGTACTAGACGGTTTTTCTTCCATTTGGGGCTCTAGACGGAAATCATTATTTGTCAATTCTGTATTTTAAAGTTTCTTACTTTGTGATAGTTCAGACTCACAAGTATGGTGAAAATCTACCAAAGCCAATGTAAGGTTTTCAGAAACTGAATCCTCGTCACTTTCTTGAACCAACTGCTTACTTTGTGTATCACTTGTTCGCACATTCCTATTCTCACCAAGAACTTGACAACTGCTATCGGACACATCATTAACTGAACTAAACAACATTTCCTGTCTAGCAGCTACAATCACTTTTGAACTTATGTTTATGGCTAGTTGTTCAACTATCTTTGCCTCATAGTCTCCCAAAAATGTCCCAAAACCATCGACTATTGGACACAAATTCTCATATTCTTCATTCCTTTCAAGACATTTGGAAAAAACATCCATTAGATTAGTACCTTTAGCCTCTCTGACCACTTCAGTGATGGAGGTTTTACAACGTTCAGGCGCCGTACACACGGCCGAGGTTCTCGCTGAAAATCAGCGAGAACCTCGCTGGAATGCACATTCCAGCGAGGACCTCGGCCGTGTGTACGGTCTCGGCGAGCTTCCCGTCGGGAAGCCCGTCGAGCCGAAATAGAGAGCACGCTCTCTATTTCCTCGACGGCCCGCCTGGAAGAATGGCTGGTTGCCATTCCCGACGGGCGGGTCGCCGAATTCGACGGCCGGGAGAGAACCTCGACGGGCGGAACGATGTGTTCTGCCCGTCGAGGTTCTCTGCCGTGTGTACGGCGCCTCAGAGGGCTCATCTGCCATTACAGATTCTACACTTTGAAAAATAGATTTTACTTCCCGAGGAATCTTGGTAGTCAAGTCCAAAGTATTATCCTGTGTTACTTGCTCTGACAGAACACTTTCTAAAGACTGGGTTTCACAGGACGTGACATTACCCTTATATTCAAATCCGATTTCATTAACATAAAAATTAACACACTGCTCTTCAACATGCAAATAATTCACAGAGGCAAAAATAGCTTCAGTCTGGGTGCATATTTCTTGTAATTCAGATTCCTCAATGACCCTGCTCGTCTGATCATCAATTATGGGAAAGTCATGAATATCACCTGCCTTACTACATTCACAAGGCTCAGTGGATATTGGACACACTTTTTCTACATCATTTAGTGCAGTGTCAGAATTAAGTTTTTCGGCTTTATTTCCATCAAGCAACTGACTGAGAACTGAAGATGTGCAAACCCCTACTTCCTGCACTTCAGCCACTTCATTTGCCCTGAAGCGGTCAGGGATTTCACTTTCAACATTACTTCCAGAAAGTTAAGCTTCATTTTCCATAAAGTCCTTCAGATTTAGCTTTTTAAGTATTGCCTCCTCCTCATCGTCGTTATCTTCCACACATTCTTCATTATTTATTGTTAGTCCATTCTGAGTGTTGGCTGTTTCCGTAGGACAATCATCAACTTTAACATCTTCTGCTTTGGTAATCTTGGTGACACCAGGAACTCCTAACTTGGCAGAGTAGGCCCAAAGAAATGAACAGTGATCCATACAGCCCTGGCACACCATCTCATGAAACTCAACGTGCTCTGATGGAACTGCCCCTAGGTGCCGACCATAAAACCAGTCCTCACACACCACACACTGGATCATCTCATCTGGGGTCTCATCCTCAGGATCAGAGTACGGTCTCTTACATGTGCAGTACATGCCAAAGCAATTGTCATTGTAATTATTAGCCAGGTTTTTCTTCTCTTTATCCGGATATAACTTGCACTCCAGCTGTTTAAATTTGGCATTTCCACAATCGCAGCGAAAGTTCCTCTTGGTGTAGAGCTCAAACAGGTCGTGGCCTTCATGACACTTGAATGCACAGGCCAGACATATCCCAGCAGGCTCCTCTTTATCCGGGGTGCAGGTACTGCAGGTGTACAGCGCTTGTCTCTTCACATAACCCAGGGGGTAGGAGCACTTTTCGGAATCGCTCCCCGCCAGCACAGCAGACGCCTCATCCTGCAGGGCGTCATCCTCCTCCAGGGCATCCATTTCCACCTTTACTTCCTCCTTCACTTCCTCCTTCACTTCCTCCTATTCATCTTCTGCACCACTTTCCATTTCTGCAAGCTCTTCGCTGTCAGAATCATCACATGGTAGAAGATGGAAATCCTCAAGCCCGGCCTCATTTTCTTCATTTTCTCTGTTGGTGAAAGAACCGGGACAGAGAGCAACTGCTTCAGACATTTGGTCATTTTTCTCATTTTCAGCATGAGCCTGTGTACAACTAAAAGATTCTTGATTTGAATCATTATCTTGAGAGACACATTTTCCAGAGCAGAGTCCCAGCAACTCATCCATAGCCCCTATCTTGGAGTCATTTGCATCAGGCTGACTGGCGTTGGACTGTGATTGCTTAATCTTTCCTGAGCAGAGATCTAACAGTTCGCCCATATTTGCATCCATAGCATTCTCATCCATATTGTCCATCACAAGTCTTTGCTTGGCAGAGCTGTACTTGCTCCTGTTGCGGCCAACATTTAGAACACCATCAGCATGCGTGACAATGGTCTCTTCGTTGTAATCCTCATCACTCCAAAGTAAGCTTTCCGTGCAAGAATCGCTGAGCGTCTCCTCATCACTTAGTCTTGCATATGGACGGCATCCATGATCGCTGCTTTATAATCACTGTTGAGCTTTGATGGTTTTAATTTTTTTGGTGAGAGCTCCTTAGAAACCTCTATGTTCTCTTCACTACCAGACAGCTCTGACTTTGCTTTCTTTTTCTTCTTTTTTTTCTTTGACTTCAGACTCAAGAAATCTTTGAACTTTTCTCTTACTTTTTCTTTAAAACTTTCAGACAGCTTGTCTGGCTTGCGATGAGACTTCTGGATTAAGTTCTCCTTGCTTTTGTCTTTTAGGGGCGGTCGGTGGGAATTTGAACTGTTTGTGGTGCGTCTTCTCTTTGAGCTTTGCTGACTGGCCTTTTCGTGAGCTAAAGAGCCTCTTGTCTGCATATGCCTCATGACAGGACTCTGATCCTGGTCTGACCTGTCAACGCCATGGAAATACTTCATATGGTAATGCAGCAATTTGGCTTTGCGAAAAGATCTGGAGCAATCCAAAAGCTTGCCCTTAAACTTGTTGGGTTCCAGTTCCAAGGTAACAGCTTTGGTAGCTGGATCATCAAGTTTCTTCAAAGTATTTGCTAAAGATTCTCTACTGTATTTAGCAGAACTGTCAGACCGTCGATTCAGCTTCATAGAAGCTGCTACTGCGGGGACAGCGGGGACCTCCTCAGCATCTTCTTGTACATGAGGGTCTTTCTCTTCTGGTTTGGTCTGTTCTGGTTTGACCTCTGGAACGCCATTCACAACATTGGATTCCACAGGCTCTACAAACTCTTCTACTACTAATGGCGGCTCCTTTACTTCGGGAGTTTCAGGCTCTGCCAGGGCACACTCCTCTGGCTTCACTTCTTGTTCCTCTGGTGAAGTTCTACACTCCGGTGATGATTCCGTCTCAACAACAGACGTGGTAACCTCCATAGCATTATGGTCCTCTGGATTCTCAAATTGTTTCATGATGGCCTCCCAACCTGCCATGCTCTCTCGGTGAGCCTGTCTTTGAGCTGCAATGCTCTTTTGGTGAGCTGCAAGGGTCTCTTGGTGAACCTGTCATTGAGCTGCAATGCTCTGTTGGTGAGCTGCAAGGCTCTCTTGGTGAGCCCGTTGTTGAGCTGCAAGGCTCTCTTGGTGAGCCTGTTGTTGAGCTGCGTGAGTTTGTTGTTGAGCTGTAAGACTCCACTGCAAATCTGCATTCATCTGCTGTTGATTTGCATTTGCTATAACCAGCTGTTTTAGCATCTCCTCCATTTTGGGTTTACTTTAACTGCTCGCATTCTCCACCATGTGTGAGGGATTAGCTCGGTAGCAGGTGTGTGTGACCCCCTGGATGGGTTCACTACACACTGAACTGTACAAAAAGGCAGTAGAGGATGGTTGAAAACAAATGATATGGTTTATTTTTCCATATTGTTGGATACACGTGCAAGCATCAAAACAGCATAACCAAAACAAAACATAAAATAAACCCTTGCCCTTGGGGCATCTACCTTCCCAACACAGGAACCTACCTATGGAGTCTGGCACAGCCTACCGCTGGGCAGACACTGCTGGTCCTACAGCAGAAAACAAAAAGTCTCTTTGATATTTCTCACACAGAAATATCCATCAGCACCTCACCTCTTCAGTAGGGTTTGTGACTGCTTCTTCACTCACACAGCCTCAGGATGCAGCAATCAGTCGTCATCCTTAGGCTATCTTTATAGGTGCTTTAATTGCTTAATTTTGAACAGCTGAAGCCTTCCAACGCCCTAAAGCTCTTTGGCCATTTTCTGCAGCCAACGCCCAATAGTAATTGGTGTATTGTCTAAACAAGGCAGAAAAGTTTCTCCCGTCTGTGACAACACACGCAGATTTACCTGACTTCCTGTCACAATGTGTATCACAGAGTAAGAAAATGTGTGGAGATCTTCACAAATACAAAGTTCAAGAACATTTATATTAATATAAGTAAGCTAGAAATAATCGGAATACAATGTGGAAATTAATATAGGATTTAGATTTAGAAATATACACTTTCAGCATATTAAATGTATAAATATAATGGTTTAATAAAAAGCATGGTTCATTACAACTTAAAATGCTGCATCCATACTTGCCAATATTCTGAAATGAAAAACTGAAGCAAACTAGGTCAGACATGACACACCCAACTTATGTGCCATTTTAGTGCTGCCTGCCAGTACTAGGCTATGCCATGCCTGTTTTCCATTTTATATGCCTTTTTATAAAATTGAACTGTTATAAGAAAAAGGACCGTACAATGAAAGGTGAGGTGAATATTGTACCGGGTATACTTTGGTACTTATAGAGGAGGCCTTCCCACGAAAAAATAAAAGTCAGCAGCTAAAATTACTACAGGGGTAATACTACTACATGCACAATGTACTGTGCATGCACAAAGTGAGCTGTGCCTTTTAACCACTCCCCGACCGCCGCATGTAGATATACGTCCACAGAAGGGAACGTTACGGAAGATGGACATGTATATATACGTCCCTGCCTTTGCGCGGGTCGGGGGTCCGATCGGGACCCCCCCCGCTACATGCGGCGGTCAGAAACCCGCGTGGAGCGATCTGGGACGAGGGCGCGGCTATTCGTTTCTAGCCGCCCGCTCGCGATCGCTCCCCGGAGCTGAAGAACGGGGAGAGCTGTTTGTAAACACGGCTTCCCCGTGCTTCCCTGTGACGGCTGCATCGATCGAGTGATCCCTTTTATAGGGAGACTCGATCGATGATGTCAGACCTACAGCCACACCCCCCTACAGTTGTAAACACAAACTAGGTGAACCCTAAATCCTACAGTGCCCCCTGTGGTTAACTCCCAAACTGCAACTGTAATTTTCACAATAAACAATGCATTTTTTGCTGTGAAAATGACAATGATCCCAAAAATGTGTAAAAATTGTCCAAAGTGTCCGCCATAATGTCGCAGTCACAAAAAAAAACGCTGATCGGTGCCATTAGTAGTAAAAAAAAAAAAATAATAAAAATGCAATAAAACTATCGCCTATTTTGTAAACGCTTTAAATTTTGCGCAAACGAATCGATACACGCTTATTGCGATTTTTTTTTACCAAAAAAAGGTAGAAGAATACATATCGGCCTAAACTGAGGAAAAAAAACATTTATATATATTTTTGGGGAATATTTATTATAGCAAAAAGTAAAAAATATTGTTTTTTTTTCAAAATTCTCGCTCTATTTTTGTTTATAGCACAACAAATAAAAACCCCAGAGGTGATCAAATACCACCAAAAGAAAGCTCTATTTGTGGTAAAAAAAGAACTCCAATTTTGTTTGGGAGCCACAGTGCACGACCGTGCAATTGTCTGTTAAAGCGACGCAGTGCCGAATTGTAAAATTTAAAAAATGTGGGCATTTAGCAGCATATTGGTCCGGGGCTTAAGTGGTTAATTGGTCCGGCAGCAGAGGCAGGGGAAGGGGGCCGAACTTCTGGGAGATGGGGCCCACGGCCCCGTCTCCCGAAAGTGGGGAATGGTACCTGTTAAAAACAGGTGCATGTTCCCCCTCCCCCTGAAAGTGCCATATATGGCATCGGAGGGGGAGAGAAGACAGATAAGCGGAAGCAGTGCCGATCCTGTCCTCCCTGGGGCCCTAAGCGAAATACCGAAAATGGATGAAATGTCACATTAAAATTGAGAAGCGGGGGGGGGGGAGGCGCTGCTGTCGGAAATTACATCTTACATTAAAGTGAGAAGCGGGGTGCTGACCAGTGAGTTTAGAAGTGGGGTGAGGGGCCGAAAATGACTTCTCACCAGGCGGGGCCTCTGGTCATTTGGGGGGGGCCCCATGAACTGAAGCAAACTAGGTCAGACATGAAACACCCAACTTATGTGCCATTTTCAGCCTGCCAGTACCAGGTAATGCCATGCCTGTTTTCCAAATCGCCTTTTTATAAAATTGGACTGTTTAAGAAAAAGGACCAAAGGTGAGGTGCTGACTTCTTACCTCTTCTCCCATGCAGCCAGCGAGTTGAGAAGCGGGGTGAGGGGCCGAAAATGTCTTCTCATAAGGTGGGCTTCTAGTCATTTGGGGGGCCCTAAGCGGCTTGCATAGTGAGCCTATAGGGTGGATCGTCCCTGAGCGGAAGTTCCACTTTTACCGCTTTAGCCCAGGTTCACACTGGACTGCGGGAGTGAAGCCGTGCCTGATTTCAATCCTGCTGGCAGTCCCGATTTCGGCCGCGATTACAGAGACATCTGTGCAGGTTTCCGCACAGATGTCAATGTAATTTGCGTCCCGAAATCGCAAAAAGTAGTACAGAAACGACTTTTTGAAATTGGTGCAGCGCCGCAGATGCGGCGTCACACCACATCGCATCTCAAATTGTACCAATGTGAACCAGGGCTTAAAGTGGAATTAAATTCATCTATTTAACTGTCTTTCACAACAATTATATTCCAGGCATGCCATGAATGATAACTGATACAGCTGCTTCTGTTCTCAACCAAAATTTCAAGCCAGCTAATTGTTGGTGTCATAAATGATCAAATGTGCAGCACCATGGAAACTGACATGATATGATCACAGACCACCTAGGCTTTGAGGAAGGGGGTATGCCCCAGAAACGCGTCGGCCAGCCACATTGATGTCAAGGGTCCGACTGGCAGGTGCCGTGAGGTCCAGTTTTAGCTGTTTTTAAAAGCGCTTACTTCTGAATGTTTGTAAGTAGGACCATTGCTTTCTATTTTGTGTTTTTTAAAACTTTTAAGTGGTAATGCACAAGGTCGGTGCGCCCTCCTTTCTTTTCTTTTTCTGAACAGAAGTTCCATGTTAAGCCTTGTACACACGCCCGGAATTTCCCAGTGGTATAAAGTCCGATGGGAAAATGGAGACCCTACTCAGTAAGTTTCCCTGTGTGCACACAGCCGGGTTTTCTGTCTGGAATACTGCTGGAGAGCTTTGGCCGGGAATCCCGGCTGTGTGCATGCTCCCTCGCAGTGTTTAAAACCGCTGGGAAACTAGAGAGCAGACTCTTTATTATCACACATGTACAAAACAGATATACAACTCGGGACCCTTTGGAATTTAGCGCTGGGTAAACTGTCCAATCAGCAAGGATAGCTTTGGAGGAAACCCTCCCCTCTCCTTAGAGCAGTGTTTTTCAATTCCAGTCCTCACACCCCCACAACGGGTCAGGTTTTCAGGATTTCCATTATTTTGCACAGGTGATTTGATCAGTTTCACTGCCTTAGTAATTCCCACAGCCTTTTCATCTGAGGGAAATCCTGAAAACATGACCTGTTGGGGGGGCGTGAGGACTGGAATTGAGAAACACTGCCTTAGAGACATACATCAGCACAAAACACACAATATATACATATATACAACATTCCAGTGCGGCTGTACAGTCTGACTAGCACAGATCATAGTGGGGTTTTCAGTCATTCTGTGCCCCTAATGGACACAGGGTGATTTTCACATAAGAGGGGCTGGGGAAGCTGGACACTGAGTTTCCAGAGCTCTCCAATGTAAGCTGAGTTACACAAACCCATGGAGAAAGCAGTAGTACAACAGCTACAACCTCATTTGGACGCCCACAAACTCCTAGACCCGCTACAATCAGGTTTCTGCCTAGGCCACGGGACAGAAACGGCACTCCTTCCTCAAGATATGGGATGACGCCCTTGAAGCAGCAGATGACGGATAATGTCTCCTAGTGTTGCTGGATCTCAGTGCAGCTTTTGACACAGTAGACCACAACATTCTGCTCACTCGACTCAAAGAAGTACATGGAGTCTTGGACTCAGCCCTACCCTGGTTCGCACCCTTCCTAGAAAATCAATCGTAGACAGTAAAACTAATAGGCTTCATGTCAGAAACACGGACCATTAAATGCGGAGTCCCTCAAGGATCACCCCTTTTGCCTGTACTCTTCAACATCTACCTCTGCCCACTACTCAAAATCATCAGCAAACAGGACCTGCGCTACCATTCTTATGCTGATGACACTCAACATTACTTTTGCATCAGCAACAAAAAAGACCAATATCACCGACTAGAAAAATGCCTCAGATTGATAGACAATTGGATGACGGAAAGCCCCTTGAAACTCAATGGATCCAAAACAGAACTTCTTATCCTTCACGCAAATTGAAAATCTAACTCTAGGACGACATGGACACCACCCACCATCCTTGGACAAACCATCACCCTAAGCAACAAAGTCAAAAGCCTTTGAGTCATCTTTGACTCAGACATGACGATGGACGCACAAATAGGAGCAGTAGTCAGCAGTTCTCACTATCTTCTCCGCCTGTTGCATAGACTCATCCTCTTCATCCCAGAAGAGGATACAGCAGTAGTGGTTGGAACAATCATCAATTCTCAGGGGGGTGCGGGGGGTGCAATCTACACCCGGGTGACACCATCCCAACGAAGATACACAGCAATGCGCTTCTGTCTGGCCAGGTTCTCGGCACCCACCCGCAATCCTGAAGCATCGCTCGCTGCTGCCTGTTACACTAGAGCCGGAGAGGAGCCACCTAGGAAAAGCTTTCCATCCCCAGCTCTAGTGTTACAGGCGGCAGCGAGCGATGCTTCGGGATTACGAAACTCCCTCTACCTAGGACTACCCAAATACCTGAGTTTGCGTCTACAAGTCGTCCAGAACATGGCAGCCAGACTGGTAACGGGGAAAAAACCCTGGGAATCAATCACCCAGTGACTGAGGACCCTCCATTGGCTAGCCGTAAAGGATCGGGTCACTTTCAAGACCCTCTGCCTCGCTCACAAATGCTCACAAGGAATCGCTCCTCAATACTAAGGTAAGAAAAGAAACCCTACGCCACCAAATGCGTCCTCCGGTCAACCAACCAAAACCTCCTCCAAATCCCCAAATCCCGCTACAAATCTAAGGGAGAGTGAAGATTTGCAGTCCAAGGACCTCGGCTCTGGAACGCTTTACCCACGACCATCCGCATGGAAGAAAACCAACGGGCTTTTAGGAAAAAACTAAAGACCCACCTCTTCTGAAGGATCAGGATGACACTGGATGCAGGAAGCGCCTTGAGGCGATTTAGTTGCCATTTGTAGTGTATACTCACTCACACTTACACTCACGCACTCAAACCCCCAACCCAAAGTGACTCCCGTCAGAATATAATTTTGGAATAAGTCAGAAACCAGGAAGCAAATAAAGAAATTTAAAAAAAAAGTTTAAAACTGGTAAATATAATATACCTAACTGTCTATTTAATATGGCTAGCAGCATGAGAGCTAAAATAGAAGTATGCAAAAGTTTTGGAGGCCATACTTCTCTTCACACAGCTGGTGTGAAGGGCCCCTTGGCTTCATGTGACTTTGTTGTAGCCCTTTGCACTCCATTCAATACATATACTTATACTGACATCTCTGTGGGCTTCATAACACATGCAGATAAGCTTCCGGACTTCAATAATCACAGCAAGGTCCTTGGCTTTAGGTTCCCCACGTCCTCACATTCTCTGTATATTTTGCAGCTCACTCCAGTCTACAAAAAGGGGTAGTATGTAGTCGATCACATTTTACTAAAAATTACAAGTCAAAAATATCTTGAGATGATGGGATAACAAATAGCTGTATACATGACAAGCTTCATCAGGTGATGTTATCAAAGGATCATTTTGCATTCACATTTAGTGATCATCTTGCCCCTCTTGTAGAGTTTATTTGCTCCTGAGGGTTACTGCATTGTTAGTTTTTTTTAATCAAAGAAGGTGAATGCCCAATTAATCAAATATTACAGTTTCAGCTCCCGCTTCTTAGCTACCGTATATATCAGATATTGTTTCAGTTGTGTAAATAAGATGGCTGCTTAGAAGGAAGAACAGAATTCTGGGATTTTGGCCAAAGCAACATAAATGGTGTCTGTAACTGTCCGCTTGTCATTGTGGATCTTGTTCAGCACTTGCTTCTGGGTGGAACCTTTCTGCCTCCCTTTTAGTTCCCGGGGGGAATGTTTAACTAGCAGGATCACAAAAACCACTCCTTTCTTCCTGTCTTAGAAAGAAAGTCTTTTCCTGTATTAGAGGCCACATGTTAGCTTTATGCATAGGACTTCATGGAAAATGTTTGAAGAAAATCCCTAAAGCTTAAAGTTTTGTACCCCCCTTGGCAAGTGGATCGAGGTATGCAGAAAAGTGTGCATTGTTATAAAGATGTATATGTTCTAGATGTAAACCGTGTTCATGCTGTTTGGTTTTAAACACAATATAATCCAAAGCACCTTGCATGTAACCATGTTTCTTTGAATGTTCAATGTAATTAGATGTGTGTGCAGACAACTGCAATTAACCCTGTAACCCCCTTTTGTGGTGATAACTGTAAATAAGTGTGTTGTATGTCATTTACAGTTTTCACGGTGCAACAGTGCGATGGTGCTACGGTGCTTACGATATTCATGTTTACGGTGCTCAAGGAGATAAAGAGAACAATATTCAACCCTGCTGCGCACCTTTGTCGCCAAAGAATAAAACTACTGCACCCGTCAGAAGCTCTCCTCTTGTTATTTATTCGATGCCATAGGGGCCGTAACAGTGAAAACTCGTTGCTGCCGTGGAGACTCGTCGCTGCGGTGGAGACTCGACATCACCGGCTGCGTCGCTGTCCTCATCAAACCGTGAGTAAGGCTTCCCAACGCCTCGCAGGACACGTGCGGACGCCATCTTGGCGACAGAGACTTGGCTGAAAAGCAAACACGCCACGTGGACTTTTAAATATAGCGGGCTCTTTATATGTGATCCGGAAGCCGCCCTTAACTAGTATGCGAGCCAAATAGTTAATATTTTGCTAAATCAAGTTATTATATTCGTGTTTAGAGGCCTAGTGTCAGATTTAAAGCAATGCTATCTTCCAAGTTCCTAATCCACTAAACTGCAGTTAGTTACGTAAGGGTTAATTGTCTGGTTAGAAAGTGTCAGCAGTATATTCGTTTAAAACATTTTGTCATACTGTGTGCATTGGTTGCTAATCTTTAGTTACAAGGGTAAATGCCTGTTTTCTGTCGTAGCCCTTAGGAGCAAGTTTGAACCAACACTCATTCAAGTTAGGTTTCAGGCACACACACTATTGAAAGGCACAGGCCCACTAGAACAAAATGCTGTCACCTGCTGAAGAAACAGACAAACCCACAGAGTCACAACAGGCGCGATCCAGCTCCAGAGAGCGAAGCCTAACAGAAAAGGGCAAAGAAATGCATGAAGAAACAGTTAAGAGAAATGAAAAGGCATTCAACAGGGTGTACAACTCTTGGAAGGAGATAGCAAAGGAATTTAGGAAAAGGTTAAAGGATTTCTGCTCAACTGAAGACCTTAATACAAGATTGAAAGAGATTAAAGCCAAAGAAGCGTTAGTACACCAACAGTATGAGTCCATGTGCCGAAATAATTCCACTACCCCGCACGTTGTTAAGAGAATGGATGCATGTACCGTGTTAACGGCTGAAATCTGCAACCTCATCAGCAAGCGGCTAGAGAATGTAGATGAAATCTTTAACGATCAACTTGAGAAGGAAAAGGTGAGGATGGTGCTTAATAAAGAAGATCATGAGTCAGTCTTTGGAAACTCAGAAACAGAAACTGTCCTCTCAGAGTCATTACCAGACTCCAGCGCAAGCTCGAGAGCCACTTCCAGATCTAGCAAACGCGCAGACGCAGAAGCAGATCTTGCAGCCAAGATAGAACAGGCAAAGGCGATGCAACAAATGCGCGAGGAGCAAGCTAAGCTGAACAAACTAGAGGCAGAAATTAAACTGAAGTTGGATGAGGAAAAGACAAGACTACAACAGCTACAAGCAGAAAATGAAGTCAAGGTAGCTGCAGCTAGAGTGAAAGCCTACGACGCCTATGATAGTCTTGAATTTTACGAACAGGAGACAGACCACCAGGTGCAATACCTCTACCAAAATAATGAACCTCGAACCTCATTGAATCCAAAGGCTGTGCCATTTAAACCTTCAAATACACCACTTGAGGTGTCAAGACCAAAGGAAGAAATTAGTCTGACCCCAGAACTTGCAAGTCTGCTTATCTCCAACCGTCTCCCTATACCTGAACCGACTGTATTTACAGGTGATCCTTTGAAGTTCATAGATTGGAAGATATCCTTTATGGCGCTGATTGATCAGAAACCAATCCCTGTGTGCGAAAAAATGCTGTATCTGAAGAGATATCTCGGTGGTGAAGCTCAAAAGGCAGTGGAAGGGTTCTTCTACCGAAATTCAGAAGACGCCTATCTGGGTGCTTGGGGAATCCTACAGGACAGGTATGGAGGTCCATTCATAGTGCAAAGAGCCTTCAGAGAAAGGTTGGCTAAATGGCCAAAGATATCAGCAAATGACCCTGTAGCATTAAGAGAGTTTGCGGATTTCCTTCAAGGTTGTGTGGAGGCCATCCCTCATGTTAAAGGCCTAGCTATTCTAAATGATTGTGAAGAAAACCACAAGCTTCTCAAGAAACTGCCTGAATGGATCGTACGCAGATGGAGTCGCATCGTTGTGGACGAGCTTGACAAGTCTCAAGAATACCCAACCTTTGCTTGTTTCACAGAGTTCCTGCAAAGGGAAGCTAAGATTGCATGCAACCCCATTGCCTCTCCTTTCCTCCTCAGTACCAAGACTACAGATGAGAGAATCCCCAAGAGAGCCAAGGCGCTCAACACAAGCACTCAAATGAAGCCCTCTACCTTCAACGTTCCAAAGATTTCAGCTTCAAGACCAAAACCACCTTGCCTAGTCTGCAAAGACGAAACACACGGTGTCGCTAAATGTCTGACCTTTGCTGCAAAGACCATGGATGAAAAGAAGGCCTTTATTCACGAAAACCATCTCTGTTTTAGTTGCCTAAGAAAGGGCCACACTACAAAGGACTGCAAAGGAAGGCACACGTGTAGCATATGCAGTCGACGTCATCCAACCTGTTTGCACATACAGAGAAACACTGAGCCTGTCAAAACATCAAACGATGATCCAGTAGACATGGAAAGTAAAGCGAACGACAATGTTCCCAAAGTTATGTCCCATACCTTGACAAGACATACTTCTGCCACATCCTGCATTGTTCCAGTTCTGTTGTCAGCTACGACGGAGCCTCAGAGGGAAATCCTCACTTATGCCCTACTTGACACACAGAGTGATTCAACCTTTATTCTGGCAGACCTGGTATCGAAATTAAGTGTGAGCACCAAGCCATTACAGCTAAAGCTCAGCACAATGACAGCTGTTGACACAGTTATATCAAGCCAAATTGCTCACGGTCTGCAAGTGCGTGGCTTCAACTCTAAAGCTCAAGTCCAACTCCGTCAAGCCTATACAAGAGATTTCATTCCAGTAGATAAGTCTCACATCCCCACTAAGGAGACTGCACTCCAGTGGTCACACCTCAAACACTTGGCAAACAAGTTACAGCCACTTCAAGACTGTGAAGTAGGACTACTGATCGGTTATGACTGCCCATCAGCACTGGCTCCCTTGGAGGTTGTTATCGGCTCCGAAAATGAACCCTTCGCTCAAAGGACTATGCTCGGCTGGAGCATTATAGGATCAGCAAATCCACATCTTGATAGACAGGGTAGCCATAGCTTCGTACACAGAGTCGCAGTAAAGGAAATGCCAATGCCGACGGTCACTGATGTGTTAAAGGTTTTAGAAATGGACTTCATTGAAAGAAATTATGAAGATAAGTACGTGTCTCAAGACGATGTTCGCTTCTTGCAGTTTCTCTCGGAAACTATAATGAAAAGGAAAGATGGACACTACGAGATGCCATTACCCTTCAAAGACAACAGTCAACTGGCTCTACCAAACAATAAGAGGCTGGCCCTTATTCGACTTCATCATCTAAAGAAAAGACTAAAGGCAAATAGACAGTACCATGAACACTACACTGCATTCATGGAAGAAACAATCAGAAAGGGTGATGCAGAACCAGCCCCTTCATTATCAGAGGAAGAGACAGTGTGGTACATCCCACATCACGGGGTTTATCACCCCAAGAAGCCAGACAAGTTAAGAGTTGTCTTCGATTGTTCAGCAAAGTTCAAAGGCATCTCCCTAAACGATACCTTGTTGACAGGTCCTGACCTGATAAATTCTCTAGTGGGAATCCTCTGTCGCTTCAGGAAGGAAGCAGTTGCTGTGATATGCGACATTGAAAAGATGTTCCATCAATTCTACATCCCCACAGAAATGCGCAATTACTTAAGGTTCCTTTGGTGGGAGAACGGTCAGTTGGAAACAGAACCAAAAGAATTCAGAATGGCAGTCCACCTTTTCGGTGCCAGTTCCTCTCCAGGATGTGCCAATTTCGGCCTTAAGTATCTTGCACGACAATATAAGTCAGAATATCCCTCAGCATCAGCCTTCATCGAGAAGAACTTTTATGTCGATGACGGCCTAACCAGCATTCCAACAGTCAGTGAAGCTTCGAATCTAATCCTTGAAACTCAAAGATTATGTAAAAATGCTGGCCTACGACTGCATAAGTTCAACTCTAATAGAAGGGACGTCCTGTCCTGTATAGCTCCGTCAGAAAGAGCAACAACTAGTGTACCTGTCAAACTTGACCCAGACTCAACAACAGAAGGACAAGTACTGGGCATTCAGTGGTCAATTGAAAACGACACCTTCAGTTTCAGTGTTGACATAAAGGATCAACCCTCAACTCGTCGTGGTATCCTGTCAGTCGTAGCTTCTCTCTATGATCCTCTAGGCTTCATAGCCCCCTTCATACTGAGTGGCAAGTGCATTCTCCAAGAGCTTTGCCGCAGGGGCATCAGTTGGGATGAACCACTTCCTGAGAGCTTATGTCCACGGTGGGAGGCTTGGATGAGTAGTCTGCAAGCTTTAAGGGAAATCAAGATACCCAGATGTTACCATCCCCCAGACTTCGGTAACAGAATGAAAGTGGAACTACACCACTTTTCCGATGCCAGCAACATAGGATATGGTGCCTGTTCGTACCTTAGGTACAAGAATGACAGAGACCAAGTCCATTGCAGCCTCGTAATGGCTAAAGCGAGAGTCGCACCAACGAAGATTGTGAGCATCCCAAGGCTTGAACTCTCAGCTGCTGTCACCGCAGCAAGGTTGAGTGTCATGTTAAAGGCAGAACTTGAAATAGAAATTGACAAAGAATTCTTCTGGACAGATTCCCAAGTAGTCTTAGCCTATATCAATAATGAAGCAAGAAGGTTTCACGTGTTTGTAGCCAATCGTGTTCAACTCATAAGAGAGATTACAGACCCAACTCAGTGGCACTATGTGGATACGACACAAAACCCAGCCGACCATGCATCCAGGGGTCTACATGTAGAAGATATCTCCCCCTCAAGTTGGTTATCTGGGCCTAGTTTCCTTTGGAAATCTGAAGTGCACGCATCTTCAAGATCTTCGGCAGAACTAATTGTAGGTGACAGAAGATTGCAAGATAAGAAACACTATGTATCAAAACCTTCACTTATTGAACGTCCTATTCAAAAGCTAGTAGTCCTCATAGAAAGCAAATAAGTTCAGTTTTAGTGATACACTAGCATACCACCACACAAGACGGTAGCCAGTTACAGAGGTACCTATAGGCTAAATTGTGTATGATGTACCATGTTTTATAGCGGCCTTAGTTATGTTCTGTAAATTATGTATGACTTTTAAGTTATATTCATCATAACATAATTTGGTGGGAGTGTAACTGTCCGCTTGTCATTGTGGATCTTGTTCAGCACTTGCTTCTGGGTGGAACCTTTCTGCCTCCCTTTTAGTTCCCGGGGGGAATGTTTAACTAGCAGGATCACAAAAACCACTCCTTTCTTCCTGTCTTAGAAAGAAAGTCTTTTCCTGTATTAGAGGCCACATGTTAGCTTTATGCATAGGACTTCATGGAAAATGTTTGAAGAAAATCCCTAAAGCTTAAAGTTTTGTACCCCCCTTGGCAAGTGGATCGAGGTATGCAGAAAAGTGTGCATTGTTATAAAGATGTATATGTTCTAGATGTAAACCGTGTTCATGCTGTTTGGTTTTAAACACAATATAATCCAAAGCACCTTGCATGTAACCATGTTTCTTTGAATGTTCAATGTAATTAGATGTGTGTGCAGACAACTGCAATTAACCCTGTAACCCCCTTTTGTGGTGATAACTGTAAATAAGTGTGTTGTATGTCATTTACAGTTTTCACGGTGCAACAGTGCGATGGTGCTACGGTGCTTACGATATTCATGTTTACGGTGCTCAAGGAGATAAAGAGAACAATATTCAACCCTGCTGCGCACCTTTGTCGCCAAAGAATAAAACTACTGCACCCGTCAGAAGCTCTCCTCTTGTTATTTATTCGATGCCATAGGGGCCGTAACAGTGTCCAACATAACAGCAAATTCAAAGATTCCGTCTACAACAAATTATTAAATCTGAGATAAAATAAAGGAGTCATTACTACTCATAATATGTAGCTGTAGTCTCTTAAAACCTTGGCATACATTTAGAGATAGTCGTGTTAATAGACTTCTCATTGTATAGTGAGAAAAACAGATTTTTCTGTATATGCAAACCTGGAACGTTTAGGACCCAAGAGACCGACTTTTACAGCAGCATTCCAAGGCCAGAAACAGACACCGCCAGAAAAGAAAAAAAAAAAACATTTTAGTTCTCTTCAGAAGAACAGTAAAAATTAAGTTATATTTCATGCTCATTCATGACAAACGTGTTACACAACGCTTTACAGTTTACACCATTATAAGTCCAATTATTCTCTGCCAGGGGCATTTATAGACCCAGAACCCAGGGCATATGAACCAAGAGCCCTGGTCTCCTTTATAGTAGTAAATATAAGTATATATTTTCTGCACTTTGGTTGTCCTATTTTCTTGTACACCCTTTTTTTCATGCACAATTACCTTTCACTAAATAGAAGAATGATTAATGATTAACCATAACCTTATACATATGATGAACATTGTGCTTTTGAAACACCATTTAGGTTATGAATTTTTCATGCTTCAATAACTCTTTATTGGATTGTTGACAATAGGTACAAAGTCATAAATTGGTAATTGGTTGACACAACAATACACACAGATTATCTATACCTAGACACACTAAATATTATGTTGAGAAGACATGAACATTGAGATTTAAGATGCTGCTATTCTTACAGATTATCAAAGGCATAGTGACTTTGCCATGGAAAAGGGAATGGCACAGAAAGGAACAAAAATCAGTCTGCATCTTAAGAAGCATACAAGTCAACATCCAACATCCTTAAACTGTAAGAAAGAAAGTTACTGCTCCAGGTGGATTGTGTTAGGATGATCAGTAGTGTTGCTCACGAATATTCTCATTGCGAATATTCGCTACGAATATTGCATATTCGAGTATTCGCGAATAACTCGAATATCACGGCGAATATTCGCTATTTCGAATATTCGTATTTTTTCAAATTTCGCAATCAATTTCGCAAACAATTTCGCATTCGCACTAGCGAAATTTCGGATTTTTTTTTTTTTTTATAAAATATAGCGAATATTCGTAAATATCGAATATTCGTGATATTTTATCCAAAAGAAAATAGCGAAATTTCGCAATCATTTTCGCTTTCGCATATGCAAAATTTTGCAATTTTTTTTTTATATAGAATATAGCGAATATTCGTAAATATCGAATATTCGTGATATTTTATCCAAAAAAAAAATAGCGAAATTTCACAATCATTTTCTCTTTCTCATATGCGAAATTTTGCTATATTTTTTTTAATATAAAATATAGCGAATATTCGTAAATATCGAATATTCGTGATATTTTATCCAAAAAAAATGCGAAATTTTGCATTGGCGAAATTTTGCATTTTTTTTTTATATAAAATATCACGAATATTCGCGAATATTCTTCGAAATATTCGCGAATATTCTTTGAAATATTCGCGAAATATCGCAAAATCGAATATGGCGTATTCCGCTCATCACTAATGATCAGTATGGTCTCAGGAGATCAAGTGTTAATCATTAAACTGTACATCTAGGGTTACACAACCAGGGGGGAGAGGATATCCAAAGGAGTTATTTTAAAGTGCAATCATTTGTTGCATTGCACATTGAAAAATTAGGATCTTCAATTGTGTGAGACTCGGTCACTAGGAGCTGCTAACAGTAAATGTGTAGCAACAGATCTGAGGGCAGGGGGAAGTTGATAAAAATCAGTTTTCTTTTTTAGTTGATACATTTGATTTTAAGTGCAGTAATTGGGCTAGATTCAGGTAGGACTTAAGCCGGTCTTTCTCGAGATGTGCCGCCTAAGTCTAAATTTGCGCCGGCATATCTATGCACCGTACCCACAGAACTAGATACGTGCCAGAATAGGCTATTCCCGACCGGCCTAACTTGCCTACGCCTGCACATCCTAGGCGCACATTTAGGCTATCCGCACCATTGATTTCCTATGCAAATATGCAAATGAGGGAGAAACACCGATTCCCGAACATAGGCCCGTTCGGTACAGGCTAGGCGCGGTGCGCCTAAGCTGTATGGCCGGCCTAAAGTTATCCCTCATAAAGCAGGGATAACTTTGCACCAGACTTGCTCAAGTCAGCTGGAGAATAGCTTCAGCAGCACTGTTACAGACGAGCTGAGCAACCACACTTGCAGGACAACACATGGCAGCCGTGGTCCTAGCACTACTAATGGGTCCCCCGCCACGTAGGAGGAGGAGGGCACGGGAGAGGATATACCGCACACGCATAAACATCTTTGGCATGGGTGATTCGGAGGTGTTTCGCATTTTCAGATTCAGCCCTGAAGCCATCCAGGAAATAGCCACAACCCTGCATGATGACATCACCAGCAAGACACGCCGCTCACAAGCAGTGCAGCCACTGGTCAAGGTTGTCCCCGCAATCCTCAGACACATGTCCCACCACATCATCAAATCCTCCCAGGAACATCAGCGGCAGAAAGCAATGCAGGATTTCTACAAAATTGCAGGATTCCCATGCACCATCGGGGCCATTGATTGCACACATGTGGCACTACGCCCCCCCCCGGGTCCAGCCACGACAGCTACATATACTGTCAAAGCAACATCCCAATGGAATTCAAACAGAATGTGTATGGGAACAGCTCGTTGGTTGGTGAGTGACATGGGAGTCAGGCATGACTGTCCGACCCCATGATGCAGACATCACGAGGGGCACATGCACGGCTAACATCCTCCTGTCTTTTCCCTTCCAGGTGACGCGGCACATGCACTTGGACCCCATCTCATGACTCCATTCCGGGAACCCCAAACCAGAGGAGAGAGAAGATACAGTGAAGCACACACACATACCCGTGCAGTGGTGGAGCAAACAATTGGCCTCCTGAAGTCCCGTTTCCGATGCCTGGATAAGTCTGGGGGTACCCTGTTGTATTCCCCAAACTTTGTGTGTCAAATCATCGGTGCATGTTGCATTCTGCACAACTATGCCATGAGAAAGGGCCTGCAGATTGACATACGTGATGACCTGACCCCCCAACCACACAGTCCCCCCATGTTCGAGGAGACCCCATCTGCTGAAGGAACAGCAGTCAGGAGGTGCCTTGTGGAACGAATCTTTGAACGTTAAACACACACATTCATCATGGCATATGGACAGTGCACGCATGCACACCACTGTGGTCCCTAGCTCACACACACCACATCCACATCAAATTGGATTAGCCCAAGTCCAAAATGCAGGACTTGGGAGCAGCAACGCCGCGTCAATGCACCAATCATGTTGCTGTCCATTCATACGACATTCATACGGTCGTGGGGAGAACTTATCCCCAACAACCGAGGGTGACACCCTTTACTGGCAGGAATGCCACCCCCCCCACATTCACACACCATTCACACTGTAGCCTGCACTACTGACCTGTGCATTTTGGCCAAAAAAAAAGCTCTTAACCAGAGCATACAAAATAAAAAGGCTCTTAACCAGAGCATACAAAATAAAAAAGCTCTTAACCAGAGCATACAAAATAAATAGGCTCTTAACCAGAGCAAAAAGTAACACAAAAAAAAAATTTGCCCTGGCGTGGGCTACGCCTGGTCCCCCGGCTCCTCAGTTGCCTGGAGGGAGCCTCATGTGGGGGGGTGGGGCATCAGGAGTAGGCTCTTCTGCAGCTCTGCCAGGTGCTGACTGCCTGGTCTCCAAGGCAACGGCGATGCGGGTGAGCACCGCGTTGGTCTCAGCCTGCATCTGCAGCTGGCGGGTGGTGGTATGCTGCTCGTGGCGCCTCCACTGCCTCCCCTCCGCAGCGATGGCAGCAGTATCGGCCTTTACAGCCACTCGCAACATCTTAACCTCTGTCACGAGGCGTGATGTCGTTGCCTGCAGCTCACCCACACAGGTCGCGACCGCAGCAGTGTTCCCACTTAGGTCCTGCAGACTATCTGGAATTTGTGGGGCGGATGCCAGGCTGTCTGCCATTCGCCGCACGTGGCGGGTAAGAGAACCCACATGTTGGGTCTGGCGTGCCTGATCCCTGGCCAAATTCTCTTGAATAGCTTCAGGAACACCCCTGGTTTTACGGGTGGCCCTCCTGGGGGCAGGAGAGGCTTGCGGACGGGAATATGGGGAGGCCCTGGAGGAGCTTCCTCTGATGGAGGAGGATGGTAAGGGGCTTCCTCTGATGGAGGAGGATGCTGAGGGTGGTCCCCTGATGAGGGAGGAGGCCTAGGAGGGACCAGGGATGATGGGATCCTCCTCAACGAGGTAGAACACTTTCTCCAGATTCCCATGCTCCTCCTCTACTTCCTCCAGAGATGAGGTGTGGGCACTCACATCCCAGGATGGCATGGCTTCCCAGCAGACACCGACGGGCCAGCTTCCTCCTGCACATCTGTGGATGACACAAAACATTCACATGTTGGTGGACCCACACACTTGTCACATGTTCCCTTCCACCCCCTCACATGCTACACACCAGATAGGAGATAAAACACACTTACCTGACCTCAAGGGCTGGTCCCTGGAGTCGAAGCCCTCCATCTCCTCCACCTGCTCCCGATGCAGGCACTGGGCAATCACCTCCTCCTTAGCCGTCAACCGCACAGTACAGGCTGGTCCTCCTCCTGTGGCCGTGGTATGCCTCCTTATGGTGGCCAGCTTTTCCTTGACCAGACGCTTGAGATCATTAATTTTTTTTTGGATATCTTCAGGTGTCCTTGTCGCATTACCCACGGTATTGACCTGCAGGCAGATCTCCCCCAATATCTCCTTCCTGCGTGCCTTGCTGGTTTCTGAACTTAAGGCACCATGAAGGTATGTATCATATCTGGCCATCCCTGCCACAATGAAAGCCTTCTCCTCGGGACTGATTTTTTTTTTCCTTCTCTCCTTGCCTGTTTTAGAAACATCCGCCATCGTATACAAAAGTACGATTTCTAAGGGGGGGAAAAATCAGGATGTACTTTTGCCCCGGACGGGCGCATGTCTGGGCGCATTTATAGGCTGTGCGTATGACATTTGCCCAGCCGACGTAGTTGTGAGCATGCACACAGGCGAGCGAGATCACTGCGCATGCTCCGTTCATGATACGCCAAGCGTAAAGCACTACACCATCATTTGCATAACGACACACCCACTTGCTCTTATGCCGGCTTACGCTGACGAAATTAAGTTGCACAGGCACAAAGTTAAGAGCAAGTGCTGTGTGAATACAGTACTTGCATCTCTGCGTTACGTCGGCGTAGCGGAAAAGAGATGCGCTACACCGGTATAAATATGCGCCGATCTAGCTGAATCTAGCCCAGGGTCTATATAGTTTAGTTTTATGTATATATTTCTATATAATTTCCTCTTTAGCTAGCTGGCACAGAGATATAAAGGTCCATAATTTATCTAAATATTTGTTAACCACTTAAGCACCGGACCATTTGGCTGGCCAAAGACCAGAGCACTTTTTGCGATTCGGAACTTCGTCGTCACTTTAACTGACAATTGCGCAGTCGTACGATGTGGCTCCCAAACAAAATTTACGTATTTTCCCCCCACAAATAGAGCTTTCTTTTGGTGGTATTTGATCACCTCTGTTTTTTATTTACCATAAACAAAAATAGAGTAACGATTTTGAAAAAAAAGCAATATTTTTTACTTATTTAATAAATATCTCCCAAAAATATATAAAAAATATGATTTTTTTATACAGCTTACCTGTAAAATTATTTTCTTGGGAATACATTACGGGACACAGAGACTTTAATTACTTAATCGGTTATGTAGTCACTACAGGTGATTGGACACTGGTAAACCCAATTAAAATTGAGTTCCTCCCCTTTATAACCCCTCCCAAATGGAGAGTACCTCAGTTTTGCAGCAAAGCAATAAGTGTGTCACGTTTAACCCCAAAGAGGGGCGGGAGCTCTGTGTCCCGTGATGTATTCCCAAGAAAAGGATTTTTCAGGTAATATGTATTAAAAAATCATATTTTCTTGCTCATACATCACGGGACACAGAGCCTTTAATTACTTAACGGGATGTCCCACAGCAATGCAAAAACTGAGGGGAGGGTGACAGGTCAGAATAAGACCGCCATCAGGCCATTAGATCTTTACTGCGGCCTGCAGTACACTACGCCCGAAGGCGGCATCCTCGTACCCTCTCACATCTACCTGGTAAAATTTAGTAAATGTATGTACCAAGTAGCAGCCTTACAAATCTGAGCCATGGAGGCCTGGTGATGCACTGCCCATGAAGCACCAACTGCTCTAGTCAAGTGCGCTTTCACCTGAAAAGGAGGAATCTTCTTTCCTAAACCATAGGCCTGAATAATGACTTGTCGAATCCAACTCGCAATAGTGGATTTCAACGCTGTGTGGCCCTTCCTTGGGCCTTGTGGCAGAATAAACAGGCAGTCAGACTTACATATCTGAGCCATAGCTTGCAGATAAACTTTCACCGCTCTTACAACATCTAGAGAGTCTAGACTCTCTTCCTCCACAGTCTGCGGATCTGGAAAAAAATATGGTAGGACTATATTTTGATTCAGATGAAATCCTGAAACCACCTTAGGTAAGAAAGTCGAGTGAGGACGCAGCACCACTCTGTCATGAATAATCATATACAGATCTTTACACAAAAGAGCCGCCAATTCCGATACCCTCCATGCTGAGGATATGGCTATAAGAAAAAAACAGTTTCTTTGTCAAAAGACTTAAAGAATCATGGTGTAATGGTTCAAAAGGTAGCTTCTGTAAAACAGACAATACCAAATTCAAATCCCATGGGCACACAGGAGACTTAACCGGCTGATTCAAGTTAGTTTAAGAAAAAAGGGACAAATGGGGAAAGGGAAATCGCAAGTTTTAACTATTGGTAGGAACTTGTGTATTTGCTACTACCTCAGACCTATCATCTAGTGAAGACTATATTGCCGTAACCTATGTATCATTAGTAATAAATGGTAAGAAACAAGAAGGGGGATGGGACTAAGGTTGGGGGAGAGGACGGGGAAGGGTAGTGGTCTCAGAGGAGATCAAAGAAAAAAGGGGGTTACTATTGGCAATAGTGTAAATGATCTGTAATCATATTTGATACAAAAATATATTTATTAATATCTAGGTATCAGGACATAGTTAGTACAAAAAGGGGAAGAGGGAAATTAAGTCTTTAAAAAGACATGTAAAACTTCTGAAATTTATTTCTGACCATGAACATGAATTTACAAACAAGACGCACAATTAACAACACAAAGACACAACACTAGTCCGGACCGAAAGAGCTCTGTTATCAATATCACAAGATTATTCGCAACAATGGAGAATTTAATTTCGATGGATTTGATAATATAAATATTAAGAGTGTGATCAGGGAGAACAATGTGTCACCTGACTTCCAATCGAATAATATCGAATTGGTATTGTGTCTGACAACAGAGCTCAATGTGTAAGAAAAGAGAGATATAGAGAAGTACAGAGGTACTAATTATCCTGCTGCAGCAAGGTGGAGGTTCTTGGCAATTCAGAATCACTTATAGCTTGGGTCCATAGTAAGATGTTGGGCCCATGTACAGATGGTAATTGATTTTCATATAGTCCAAGCAATGGGACAATATAAGTACTGTGATATTGCAGAGAGATGCTTAATTGTTAGAACCTATCCTCAAAGTTATGTTTAGGTTATAACTTGAAGAGATGAGAGCATGATATGAATCAAAGATATAGAGCAGTGAAATGTCCCGTTATCCTGAGCACTCATATAGTCGTTGAAGCACTGGTTAGCAACATGCTGTTTGATTAACATATGAATGACACTCAATAGTCAACACGGTATCATAAAGTCATACATTGTAAGGTCTCTGTACATTACCAAATAGAGGTTGATGTTGATCCAAGGCTGAATTGTATAATACTGCCGATCATTACTTTTTTATGGTTGTACAGACCTGTATCCTGTGCATGTCATGTTGCTCAGCTGCAATGTAAAGTGCTGGTAACGTTGGTGCCCAATCCGGATATCATCCCTCTGTTGTAGGATGTATGTGGCGGACGTGGTTATCCATGGAATGGAATACCTTGTTCGGGGACTGATTGCGGTTCACGCTCTGGCATCTCCGTCTCTGCGTGTATCTCTCTCGTAAACATTTGATCACGATGTCATGTGACTAGCGTCGGGTGATGACGTCGACGCGTTTCGCCGTACCCAATGGCGTAGCTTCTTCCTGGACGTAATCTCTCATCTGTTGATACACGCCTTTTATTGGTGGTGATCAGCTGTTGTTTGTCACCGCTTAATTGTCAGTTCTTCGGTGATCATACGGGGCGAAGTAAATTGTAACGGACATGGTAATTAATCTCCTATGATATCGGGTCTCTCATTTTAGCATGTATGAGGACATGTTAACATACTAGATGTATGTATAACGGGTACAATTGATCAATTTTAATTCCGAAAATTTAGCTTACTAAAAAATTAGGAGTGTGCATTTAGTAGAGTAGTGTGATACAAGGACACAGATACACTGTAGGACAATCACATAGGACTTTTTTTTAAAATAAAAAAGGAAATATGGAATAATGAAATCAAAATAAATTTATAATCATTAATAGACAGCCGAATTTAAAGAAAATTAGAAAATGACATAGATTAGAGTATATTTATGTGTATATATCACATATGAAGTTTTAAACAAAGTACTCAAGAATTTGAGAATTTACTTAGTGTTTAAAACTGAACATAATTTTTACATATCAATTGTTAGTGTAAAAATTATTTTTATTTAGTTGGTTGATTGTGAAGGATTAGGGATCCAGGAAAACCTGTAGATTAAGTTCCGTATTTAACCCAATAGGTACAAGTGATTTGAGACGGAACACCCATGATTTTTCTTTCTGCAATAAAATCCGATCAAAGTCACCTCGCCTGTTCGGTAGATTGAGGGCATAAATCCCTTTAACCGTCATTCCCTTAGAATTTCGATCATGATATTCTGCGAAGTGTTTGGCAAGGGGTTTTTCCGGATTTTTTTCCTTCTCATTGATTTCTCTTAGATGTTCACCTATACGTATTTTGAGTGATCGTTTAGTTTTACCTATATAGATCTTTGGGCAGGGGCATGTGATCATATAGATCACTCGTGTAGTGGAACAGTTGATCAAATTTTTGATCTCGTAGGAAGACTGTCCAAGGGCATCATTGAATGTGGTAGTTCGGTCTACATAGGGACAAATTTGGCAACGATTACATGGGAACATTCCCACCGATCGTGGGTAGTTGGAGAGCCAGGTTTCATTTGGTTCCCTGACAAACTCTGATTTAATCAAAATGTCCCCCATATTTCGTGCTCGACGAGCCACTAGTTTCGGTGTGGTGCTTATTATTTTAGTCAGAGCTGGTGCATTTGTGAGAATCCCCCAGTGCTTTTCCAAGACAGCTCGTACTGCATTCCATTGTGAGCCGTATGTAGTAATGATTCTAATGGGCTCATTAGGATTTGGGGCTAGTTTCTCAACAGTTCTCTTTTTGGTTAACAAGTCTACACGATCCCTAATTGCTGCTCTCTTTCTTGCTTTTTTGATCTGGCTATGTGTATAACCTCGCTCACGAAATCTTAAGTAGAGTTCTTGGCTTTCTCGTCTATAATCATCGGGGCTGGAACAGTTTCGCTTTATTCGCAAAAACTGTCCAACCGGGATGCCATTCTTCAGCCAATGAGGGTGGTGGCTCGTGGCATACAGTAATGTGTTTGCCGAGGTTTCTTTACGGTAAGTACACGTAGTGAGCTGGCCATTCTTTAGCGTGATTTGTAAATCTAAAAAAGATAATTTTTCCGGATCAGCCATATATGTTAGATGAATGTTGCGGTGGTTCACATTTAATTCAGACATGAATTGTTGTAGGGTTTCAATTGTCCCATGCCATATCATGAGCACGTCATCAATGTAGCGCCACCAAGTTAATACATGGTGGCGGTACATTGGTGAGGTGTAGACGTCCTCTTCTTCCCAGTGTCCTAAATGGAGGCACGCGTAGGCCGGAGCCCATGCGGCGCCCATAGAAGTACCTCTTATTTGTCGATAGTACTTGTTCATGAATTGGAAACAATTATTTTTAAGAGCAAAGTCCAGTATTTCAACAATGAACTCATTTTGTGATCCGGAGGTAGGATAAGTGTCATTTAGGAAGGTTTCGACGGCCTTGATGCCTATTTGGTGGGGTATTGATGTGTACAATGATTCGACATCAATGCCAACTAGAAGAATCCCACTGGGTTGTCGACTGGCATCAAGGTCGTCGAGTTTGGCAAGGACATGCTGTGTGTCCTGCACAAAGGATTTTAAATCCATCACCATCTCCTTGAGCATTAGGTCCAGATATTTTCCTATGCGTTCCATTGGTCCCTGACAGGCTGACACTATTGGTCTGCCTGGGGGTTCTTTTAAATTTTTATGGATCTTGGGGATGATGTAAAATGTGGGGACATTGAAGTCCACTACACTTAGATAGTTGTATTCCTTGACTGTCAATAGTCCCTCATCTTTGGCCAGTTTTAATTTTTTGTTTAATTCATGAACTATTGCCGGTAGGGGGTTATTTTCCAGTTTCTCGTATGTACATATATCATTCAAAAGTCTCTTAGACTCACGTTCATATTGGTTTTGTGTAAGTAACACAACATTGCCCCCTTTATCACTATTCTTAATAATGATACTTTTGTCTTTTTGTAGATCACTTAAGGCTCTCCTTTCATTGGCCGTTAAATTATCGGACTGTTTTTTAGTCCAGTCAATTTTTTCCAAGTCCTTCTGGACCATATCAAGGAACATTTTGAGCCATCTGTTTTTTGATAGGGGGGGCATCTTAAGTGATCTAATTTTAAGATTGGCGCGTCGAATTAGGGTTATAGGTTCTTCTTCTGGCATGGCATTCTCAGCCAGTAAGGAATTTAGGATGTCAAGTATCAATTGGTCCTCGTTTTCTACGGGTTCTGGATTGATACTACTCGTATCACTTATTGAGTATAGTGACCGATAGAAGACTTTGCGTAAGAACAGGGTCACGTCTTTAAAGACGGTAAATTCATCCATATTCGTCACTGGTGAGAAGGTCATGCCCTTCTGTAGGAGTTTCAAGTGGTCGGGAGTCAATGTGAAATCAGACAGATTAATGACCTTAAGGTCATTTCTGGTTGACAATGGTTGTGTCTCTGTGTGAATCACTATTTTTTCTGGCTTCTTGTATACGTACGTTCCTGGGTGGTTTTCTGTGACCGCGGTTGTTTTATACTCGTTTTTAGTTTTGGGGGAATGGCCTGATCGTTGTCTATGGTTTCCCCCTGTGGGTCTAAAAAAATAACCGTTTTAGTTGAGTCGTCTTCCGTGTCACTTTGCGCTTTTTTACGGCGTGTCCTCGATTGTGATCGACCGACTCGGATGCCTGATCTATTGCGGCCCCGGCGTGTTGTGAGATCAAAGATCTCTCCTTTTTCAAAGTCAGTAGTGTCGCGCTTGAACTTCCCCTGCTTTGTTATTTTTAGATTGAGTTGGATTTTTTCAATGTCCTTTTTTAGTAGATCATTTTGTTTTATGAACTCCTCCTGTTCTTTTAATTCATCAAGTCCATCTGCACTTATTTGGATTTCTTGTTGGATGGAGATTAATTGTTTTTTCTCCTCCTCAACGATGAGTCGCATTACTGCGATACCATGGTTCACACAGAGTTCTTTCCACTTAGGAAGAAAACTCTCTGTATGAAGATGTTCCGCTGGTATAGTTTTATCTCGCAGGCCTCTAGGGATAATCCTATGTGATATATAAGTTTCAAGGGATGTAATATCCCATTTTCTGTTCAGATGTCTAATGAGTAGTTTTTTATGTTCCTTAAATTTATTTTTGATTTCATCGTCCTGATTAAGTGTTTGTGGAGTGTCACTATTGAATGCCGTTTGGATCTCAAGATCAATATCCTCACCCAATACAAAAGCCATTCCGTAGGGGATGACAGTATTGGGAGAGTCGATGTAGTAGAGTTTTAATTGTATTTTTATTTTTATTTTTTAACTTTTTGTAAATTAACTTGCTAGAAGTGAACTTAGTGATCACAATAATAATAGTTAGTTTAAGAAAAAAGGGACAAATGGGGAAAGGGAAATCGCAAGTTTTAACTATTGGTAGGAACTTGTGTATTTGCTACTACCTCAGACCTATCATCTAGTGAAGACTATATTGCCGTAACCTATGTATCATTAGTAATAAATGGTAAGAAACAAGAAGGGGGATGGGACTAAGGTTGGGGGAGAGGACGGGGAAGGGTAGTGGTCTCAGAGGAGATCAAAGAAAAAAGGGGGTTACTATTGGCAATAGTGTAAATGATCTGTAATCATATTTGATACAAAAATATATTTATTAATATCCAGGTATCAGGACATAGTTAGTACAAAAAGGGGAAGAGGGAAATTAAGTCTTTAAAAAGACATGTAAAACTTCTGAAATTTATTTCTGACCATGAACATGAATTTACAAACAAGACGCACAATTAACAACACAAAGACACAACACTAGTCCGGACCGAAAGAGCTCTGTTATCAATATCACAAGATTATTCGCAACAATGGAGAATTTAATTTCGATGGATTTGATAATATAAATATTAAGAGTGTGATCAGGGAGAACAATGTGTCACCTGACTTCCAATCGAATAATATCGAATTGGTATTGTGTCTGACAACAGAGCTCAATGTGTAAGAAAAGAGAGATATAGAGAAGTACAGAGGTACTAATTATCCTGCTGCAGCAAGGTGGAGGTTCTTGGCAATTCAGAATCACTTATAGCTTGGGTCCATAGTAAGATGTTGGGCCCATGTACAGATGGTAATTGATTTTCATATAGTCCAAGCAATGGGACAATATAAGTACTGTGATATTGCAGAGAGATGCTTAATTGTTAGAACCTATCCTCAAAGTTATGTTTAGGTTATAACTTGAAGAGATGAGAGCATGATATGAATCAAAGATATAGAGCAGTGAAATGTCCCGTTATCCTGAGCACTCATATAGTCGTTGAAGCACTGGTTAGCAACATGCTGTTTGATTAACATATGAATGACACTCAATAGTCAACACGGTATCATAAAGTCATACATTGTAAGGTCTCTGTACATTACCAAATAGAGGTTGATGTTGATCCAAGGCTGAATTGTATAATACTGCCGATCATTACTTTTTTATGGTTGTACAGACCTGTATCCTGTGCATGTCATGTTGCTCAGCTGCAATGTAAAGTGCTGGTAACGTTGGTGCCCAATCCGGATATCATCCCTCTGTTGTAGGATGTATGTGGCGGACGTGGTTATCCATGGAATGGAATACCTTGTTCGGGGACTGATTGCGGTTCACGCTCTGGCATCTCCGTCTCTGCGTGTATCTCTCTCGTAAACATTTGATCACGATGTCATGTGACTAGCGTCGGGTGATGACGTCGACGCGTTTCGCCGTACCCAATGGCGTAGCTTCTTCCTGGACGTAATCTCTCATCTGTTGATACACGCCTTTTATTGGTGGTGATCAGCTGTTGTTTGTCACCGCTTAATTGTCAGTTCTTCGGTGATCATACGGGGCGAAGTAAATTGTAACGGACATGGTAATTAATCTCCTATGATATCGGGTCTCTCATTTTAGCATGTATGAGGACATGTTAACATACTAGATGTATGTATAACGGGTACAATTGATCAATTTTAATTCCGAAAATTTAGCTTACTAAAAAATTAGGAGTGTGCATTTAGTAGAGTAGTGTGATACAAGGACACAGATACACTGTAGGACAATCACATAGGACTTTTTTTTAAAATAAAAAAGGAAATATGGAATAATGAAATCAAAATAAATTTATAATCATTAATAGACAGCCGAATTTAAAGAAAATTAGAAAATGACATAGATTAGAGTATATTTATGTGTATATATCACATATGAAGTTTTAAACAAAGTACTCAAGAATTTGAGAATTTACTTAGTGTTTAAAACTGAACATAATTTTTACATATCAATTGTTAGTGTAAAAATTATTTTTATTTAGTTGGTTGATTGTGAAGGATTAGGGATCCAGGAAAACCTGTAGATTAAGTTCCGTATTTAACCCAATAGGTACAAGTGATTTGAGACGGAACATCTTGTGATATTGATAACAGAGCTCTTTCGGTCCGGACTAGTGTTGTGTCTTTGTGTTGTTAATTGTGCGTCTTGTTTGTAAATTCATGTTCATGGTCAGAAATAAATTTCAGAAGTTTTACATGTCTTTTTAAAGACTTAATTTCCCTCTTCCCCTTTTTGTACTAACTATGTCCTGATACCTAGATATTAATAAATATATTTTTGTATCAAATATGATTACAGATCATTTACACTATTGCCAATAGTAACCCCCTTTTTTCTTTGATCTCCTCTGAGACCACTACCCTTCCCCGTCCTCTCCCCCAACCTTAGTCCCATCCCCCTTCTTGTTTCTTACCATTTATTACGGCTGATTCAAGTGCAGTGCTCCCTGAACAAAGGCCCGGACTAGAGAATGAGAGTCAAGTGTTTTTTGAAAGAATACCGACAAGGCCAAGATTTGGCCCTTGATAGTGCTTAAGCCCAACTGAAGAAAGGCAAGAATCCTATTAATGACATACTTCCTAGGATGCTATCCTCTGGGTACACACCAGGAAACATATGCCTTCCAAATTCTGTAGAAAAAAGGAGCCTGGAGACCGGCTTCCTAGCATTAACCACAATGGATAGCACTGGACCTGAGAGCCCCCGTTTTCTCAGAATGTGGGTCTCAACAGCCAAACCGTCAAATTTAGACTTAGTAAGGCAGGATTGAATATTGGCCCTTGCCATAGTAGGTCCGAGCATAGTGGGAGAACCCAAGGCCTCCCACTGCCATCCTTACGATTTCTGCATACCAGGGTCTCCTGGGCC
This sequence comes from Rana kukunoris, assembly GCA_029574335.1. Classification (NCBI taxonomy): domain Eukaryota; kingdom Metazoa; phylum Chordata; class Amphibia; order Anura; family Ranidae; genus Rana; species Rana kukunoris. Next base: position 40,137,906 of record CM056051.1, read on the forward strand.
AAGCCAGGGGCGACCAAAATCACCAGCTTTCCTTCCCTCTTGACTCTCTGAAGGAATCGTGGGAGAAGCAGAACTGGAGGGAATGCATAAATCGGAGAATAACGATCCCATGAGATTGTCAGGACATCTGACCCTTAAGCACAAGGATCTCTTGTTCTTGGCACAAAGATGTCTAGCTTTGCGTTAAACCTGGAAGCCAACAAGTCCACATCTGGGGTACTCCATTTCTGACATATGATGTGAAATATGTCGGGGTGTAGAGACCATTCTTCTGGGCTTATAAAATCCGCCTGCCAATTTTCTACCGCTGGAATGAAGACCGCAGACAGGCGAGGAATATCCCTTTCTGCCCAGGCCAGGATGTGATTCACCTCTCTTTGAGCATCCAGACTTCTGGTGCCTCCTTGGTGATTGATATAGGCCACGGCTGTAGCATTGTCGGACTGAATCCGAACAGGCCAACCTTGCAGTCTGTAAGACCAGACTCTGAGGGCCAGATGAATTGCTGGAATCTCCAAAATGTTGATGGGGAGGAGCTTTTCTGCTCCGGACCAGCTCCCCTGGGAAGATGCCTCTTCCAGAACTGCCTCCCAGCCAAGAAGGCTGGCCTCTGTGGTTACCAATTTTCAGGTAACCGGAGTGAAGGAATTTCCTTTTGACAGATTTTGGGGGAACAACCAATTGAGGCTCTGGCGAACCTTTGGAGATAAGATCCAAGGAAGGACCAGGGTGTGAACTGATCTATGATTAATAGATCGTCCAGACAGGCTGTTACTGCTATGTCCCTTGCCCCTAACATTGCCAGGGCTGGGGCCAGTATTTTTGTGAACACTCGAGGGCCACAAACTGAAAGTGGCGCTGATCCCCCGCAAACCTTAGAAATCTTTGGTGAGCGGGGAATATTGGCACATGTAGATATGCATTTCTGATGTCTATTGATGCCAGGAATTCTCCTCCCTGGAGGGTGGAGACAACTGAGCGGACAGACTCCATGCGAAAGGAGCAAATGTTCAGAAACTGATTCAGGCTTTTCAGATCTAGGATAGGTCTGATATCTCCGTTTGGCTTTGGAACCATATAAAGGTTTGAGTAGAACCCTGATCCCTGATCCTCTGGGGCTAACTACATGATTACCCCTTGGGACAACAGGTGCCCCAAGGCCAACAGTAAAGGCCTTCTTATTTCTGGATCTTTGGCAACGCTTGATCTCAGAAAACGCGGTGGCGGAAATTCTTTGAATTCTAGCTTGTAGCCTGAGGACACTGTGGAGATGACCCACTTGTCCCAAACTTCGTCCTGCCAGGCGTTTGCAAATTGTAGCAGCCTTCCCCCCACTCCAAGCGGGGGTGTCTCTTCATAGGGAAGTTTTGGGGTTCTGCTTAGATTTGAACCCCAAGTTATTTTCTGCCCTTGGCTCTGAGCCTTTCCCCTAGTGTTAGACTAGGGAGGCCATCACCGCTGCCTGGAAAATGAGGTTCCAGGAGCTGGGGAAAGAGAACACTTAAATTAAGTATGTTGACTCTTCTTTTTTACCGGCAACAGAGTAGATTTGCCTCTGATAATCTTTTGGGTGTATTTATATAAGTCACCCTCAAACAAGCATCATCCCTCAAAGGGGAACGCTGCCAAGTATCTTTTACAAGAGGCCTTGGCTTCCCAATGTTTTAACCAAAGGGACCTGCACATGTGTACCTGTAGGACATTAAAACGGGATGCTTGCGGAACAGAGTCCATAATCGCATCAATCGAAAAACACAAGCCTTAGGAAGGTCCTCCTAAACCTCAATCTCCTTTGCTGCACATGCTGGTTGCACTACAGCACCAGCCATAGAGGAGGAGGCTTTCAAAAAAGATTACAGCTTTTTATCAGTTGGATCCTTACAGCCCTGAGCATTGTCTATAGGACAGGTCAGGCTTTTGTTTGCACAAGAAATAGCTGCATCTATAGCAGGTGTACCCCCCATTTCATAGTGAAACCTTCCTCCATAGGAAAAAGGAGGAACTGCTTTGGAGGAGAAAACTGTTTATTTGGGTGAACCCAGTCATCATACATCAGTTTATCCAGCAAGGGATGAACTGGAAAAGAGCATGCAGCCTGTGGGGATATAGAATAGGACATAGAAGCTTCAACAGGAGGCAATTTGTAAGTAGCACGCACCATCTCTGCATAATATTGCACCTGCATCTTTAGCGACTGAGAGGTAACAGGAATCCTCTCATCCTCTAAAGCCTTGTACACGCGATCAGTCCATTCGATGAGAACGGTCTGAAGAACCAATGAAGCTGACTGATGGTCTGAGATGCCTACACACCATCAGTTAAAAAAACGATCGTATCAGAATACAGTGACGTAAAACACAATGACGTGCTGAAAAAAATAAAGTTCAATGCTTCCAAGCATGCGCCGACTTGATTCTGAGCATGCGTGGATTTTTAACCAATGGTCGTGCCTACTAACGATCGGTTTTGAGCTATGGGTTAGGAACCCATAGGTTAATTTTAAAGCAAGTTGGCTTTTTTTTAACCTAAGGTTAAATAACCTATGGGGCCCACACACAATCGGTTTTGACCGATGAAAACGGTCCATCAGACTCTGGCTAACCTATCGTGTGTTAGAGGCCTTAGTCATCAGACTACAACTGGTCCTCATCTCCAGAGAGGGATTTTTCACCCTCAGAATGCTCATCTGATGAGACAATGGCAAAACAATATAAATCTCCTGCGCTCCGGTATTTCTTACTTATGGGGACATACAATTCAATTGTACAGTGTCTTCCAAAGTCTTGCAGCCCTCCTCAGAATCGTGGGAATTCAAAAGGAACTAAAAAAGAAAAAAGAATGGAGGGCGCACCGACCTAGTGTGATACTGAGCAGTGCAGACCACCGGGGCTCTGAGGAAAGGGGTACGCCCCCGAAACGCGTAAGCCTAGCCTGATTATCGGTCAGATACTTTTGTGGACTGAAGCAACCGTCCTGTTCTGCTGGCGCTGTTGGACTGTCTTTCAAGGCTTGTTTTTAACTCATTTTGTGAGTATAACTATTGATTTTAGTATTTTAATAAAAATTGTGTAACAGTATCACACTAGGTCGGTGCGCCCTCCATTCTTTTTTCCATCTGATGAGACAGCCAGAGCAGATGAAGGGGATCTACCCGTTTTCTGCTATCTTTCAAGGAGGTTGCGATTATAGTAGCAATCCTTCCTTCTAAGCCATCCAAAGCAACGTTCAAAGCATCCTCATTGACATATACAGGAGCTGCCATAGGAGAAACTGCAGAACCAGATAGGGGCTCATCCTGTGAGGCTGCTATCAGACTGAAAGTGGGGGATGGTAAACTGCCGACAAGCTCAGAATCCATAGCCATAAGCGGGGATCTTCTGGTGCCTCTTTTACTAGCCCTTGTACCTCTTCTCGGGGACATAGTCCTTACTGCAAAGCAAAGGTACTATCCACAAAATGCAATCACTGTTGTGCTATAGTCTTACAATACACATAGATTAGCTCACTGCACAACCTGATGCCAAGTAGGAGTGTAAGGTTTGCCTGGTTAAATCCACAGGGATACTTACAGCCCACAGCTCTGGGTCCATGCTGCTTACAGAAGGCTTTTTGCGTGCTGGGCTTTAATTCAGCCTCTTGGTGCCTGCACACAGGTGCGCCGTGTCTGCGCACGGGCACGAGCAACCACGGCCCTCCCCCTCTCCATCTGCCCATTAGACAGCATAAAGCGCGCTCCTGGCACACACGTGTGCACCAACGGTCATGGCGGCGCCCAGGGCGAAGAGAAAAGGGGGAGAAGATCACTGGGGGCTTCATTGGAGGGACCACTGTATGGGTTTGTGGTAGAGCCTGCAGCGGAGGAGGCGAGTGGCTTTTTAACTGACCGACTTTACTGAGCGTGTCCTGGATGGCTATGTAAGAATACACCAGGTATGCACTTACTCCCTCCAGTGATGAAAACCAGGAAAGACATCCTATTCACAGAAGATAATATTAAAATAAATGATCCTCTCTTACCTTATCCACGCCGCAGGAAAGCAACTAAGAAGTAGTTCCAGCTTTGATCCATTTTCCCTCCATTTGGGTGGGGTTATATAGGGAAGGATCTTAACAGTGTCCAATCACCTGTGGTGACTACATAACCCATTAAGTAATTAAAGGCTCTGTGTTCCGTGATGTATGAGCAAGAAAAAATAAATGTTTTCCTCAGTTTAGGCTGATAGATATTCTTCTACATAAAAAATTACTGAAAGTAAAATATAGAACATAGACATATATTTAATTTTAGGCTGTATTCATTTGCAGCCACAGTACATTGTGCTTTTCATAACCAAAGGTCCAAGTGTAACTCTCCAATAAATTGTTTATTGCTGAAAATGTGCCTGTCGCTATCAAGACATCCAAGCATGTTTCCTATATATCCTTTCCTATCTGACAAGGTGCCATATTCACACCATTGTCGCTGACCAATTGTTAGTGAGGAGAAGAAAATCAAACAACATGACATAGCAACAGCTCAACAGCAGTGTGCCCCCTCGCGTCATGTTTCATCATGTCAGGTACACTACGCTAGCCTGTCAGTTTACAGATGTTGTAAGTAAGCATGGTCTGTATTTGGCAGTCTTGCTTTTAGGGATGGGAGATGGACCATAAAGAAAAAAAGTATTTAGACTTAAGTTCAATTTGTCCACTTTCGTTGGGATTTCCTCTGCATTTTCAGTACTTGCGCTCCAAGGAACTTGCCTGTTTTCTGAAAAGTTTGTAACGTTAAGGTTTTTAAAACATTTGGGTCTTGTCATGTTTGGAGAGCAATCACTGCATGGTTATCAATCATCTGATACTAGTGTGGCATGTGGATGGGACTGCATCCTGATTGGATGTAAGTGCAGCCAGGCAACTGGACCACATGGGATTCAGGGAGTTGTGGTGGGACCCACAAAAAGAGCAGGGTTGTCTGGCCAGAGTTGTGGGAGGATGTAAGGCTGCCTGGAGCACAGGTACCAATTGGCTCAGGGGCCACCTTTGAGAACCAGGACTGTAAGCTTGCAGAGAAAGACTGTTGTGTGCATGGAGAGGGAACCCTGCTGCCAGTTTGCTCAGAGCCTGTGTGCAATGGCTTTAGCAAACATGGTGCTGCTGGCTGTTTGCTGAGGGTGGCCTTTGTACAGTGGCTATTGCTATCTGCTTGAGTAAGTGTGCTAGAGGGACCCAAGGACACGTGGCAGTAAGACTACATTATCTTCAGAGTGGAGCTAAGCTGGGATTTTCTCATTGTTGCTAACCTCCCGAAGAGTTTTTATTGACAAAATATGGAAAATTTACCAACTTAGCACATATTTCACTGATAACCTGAAAGTTACAATATTTAAACAGTATGAACACAATATGGAAACACTGACAATACCATAACAAGTAATTTGACTGGTTTAAATTTACAAAAGTCAACACAGCATGACAAATTATCAGCCTCTGATATTTACAAAGTTGTAAAAATCACAGATTTTTTAGAAACTGTCCATACATTTTCTGATGGTTGGCAACCTCGGACTCTCTGCTGGGAAAGGGCACGTGTTGCACATGTTACACTGTTCCAGCTTTTCTCCACCCAGCTTTGCCTCTATCACTGCCTTTTACTAATGCAGAGATCTATTTAGAGAGGGAGGACCCTTTTGCTGGCCACCAAGAAACCACTTGGGACAAGAACAGGAATCATCAGTGGTGAAACACCTCTGGCTATCATCTTGTTCACCTTATTGAGTGCTCAAACACAAAGACCCCATCACCAGCTGGACTGATCTAGTATTTCATTGGCCATTGCTTAGACAGGGCCTGTGCATAGTAGTTAGGTTTTTGGTATGTGTGATAGACTCACCTGGGACAGAGGCTTTTGGAGGGGACTGCAGGCTAGCATCTTGCCTACTGACTATGGGCCCTGGCTTTTAAGGGAACACTACTCTTTGTGAGGTGTATGTTGGGGGAATGTTGGAGTAATGATACTTTGGATTCAAGTCCATTTCTCCACAAGACACGCAGACTCTGAAGCCCTGTACACACAATCGGTTTGTCCGATGAAAACGGGCTGATGGACTGTTTTCATCGGATTAAACGATCGTGTGTGGGCCCCATCGTTTTTTTTCCGTCAGTGAAAAAAAAATAGAACATGTTTTAAATTTTTCCTATGGATAAAAAAACAATAGAAAAAAGAGATCGTCTGTGGGGAAGTCCATCGGTCAAAAATCCATGCATGCTCAGAAACAAGTCGACGCATGCTTGGAAGCATTGAGCTTAATTTTTCTGTCAAATAACTTTTTATTGAAAAGAGATAGGTTGCTTACAACATATAGGTACATGTGATACAGTATAGGGAGGGGCATAGAAAGAGAAGGCACATAGTTGCCTGTGGTACAAGTAGTCAGGTATAAAACAGCATGGGCAGTCTACGTGCCCCTTGGCAACAACAAGCGCAGAATTGAAGTCGAGATTGCCATAACATGATAACAGATCAGTACATTGCAAAATGTAAGGCATGGGGGAAATCACAGGGGTACCTCCAAAGGGAGGAAGATTGGGAAAAGAGGCGGGAGAAAAATAAAATAATAATAAAAAAAAAAAAGAGAACAGATGAAGAATAAAACAAAAAGAAAAGGAAAACAGGAGGTAAAAATAAGAATAAAGATAAGATAGGGGGGGAAAGAGAGGGGAAGAGGGAAGGGTCATCGAGGTAGCTCATTTACCTTGTCATGGCTGGTCCTCCCAGAGGCACCATGGCTCCCAGATAGTGTCGTGGGCCTCCAATCTCTCCTGCATCCTGGCAGTCATTCTCTCCATCAGCTCCACGTCATTGATCCTAGTGTGCAAAGCCGCCTGGGTAGGAGGGGAGCTGTTTTTCCAATTCAGGGCTATCAGACAGCGGGCCGCAGTGAGGATGTGGCGGGTCAACTTTTGGCAGGCCGTGGAGGTCCTCAGGGGGGATATGCCCACTAAGAAGAATTTGGGGGACATAGGGACCCACGTGCCCAACAGGCGGTGTGACGGTGATAGAACATATCCCCGTCAAGCCTTCCCTTCTTCTCCCATAAAAGAAATCGCCCAATATTCCATGAGTAGGAATATCCCTGGAATCGCCGAATAATCCATTTGTTTTGTTTTTTTGAAAAGCCTATGGCGTGTGAAACACACAAAAAACTCCACCCGGTGCAGAAAAAATGTGCACACACATAAAGAGTGTTCACAAAAACGTGCAGACAGGTGCAACGTCAAGTGGTCCTCCTGTGCAGAAGGGACCCAAACCCTGTTCCCCCGGGGCGTTAGGCTCCAGACAGGGACTGAGGTACTGTGGTCCGAGCAACCGAAGCCGACACGGACCCAACTTCCTTGGAGGGACTGCCGAAACAGAACTCTCCAAGTACTAGGTGGGACTCCCCTGAAGGGAGACCCCATGAGAGCAGGTGAACTAAGCCAAAAGGCCATGTCCACCCACTCCCAAGATGTTCAGGGCTGGCCCGAGGACCGGCACCCTACTAATCACACAGTGAACAAAACGTGCACAAACAAAAAAAAGACAGAAACGTGACAAACATAGGCAATAAATTAAATAAAGTGGGGGAAAGGGATAGTGGAGAGGAGAGTGAAAGAAGTGGTCATTGTGTTCAACAATGACCAGGCCCTCCGGCCAGGAATAAAAAATTCCTCCGGTCCTGGCCAAAAGGCCCGGCCCAGGAGGCAGGTGCTAAAAAAGCGTGTAGCTGGTGCAGTGACCGTGGTGTCGTTAAATCAAAGTGACCCTCACTCACAGTGATTCTCAGACACCCCTGGACTGCCACTCCAGGGGCACATGCACCATAGGCTTTTCCGTTCCAAATCTAACCCCCCGACCAGCCAGTGCAGCCCTCCACCCCTGCCAGAAAGAGAGCCCTTCAAGGTTTTCTTGGGAAGAAGCTGCCCCCATCTAGCAGCCTCCACCAATACTAACCCTTCCAGACTCCCTGTCAACCCAGCAGGATTTTCATGGCCCTACCCCGTCTTTCCACCAGGGCAGTTCCAGCTCCTCCTAACAGATCTCTGACAGGGACAGTACTTACACCAGCCAGCCAGAAGGCCAGACTAGAACCCGGCAAAAAGACTAGACCAGCCGCAGCCACCCATCCTCACCAGAAGCACCCTTCCAGGTGGCTCAGACGCAACCATTGGCTGGCCCCCAGTATCTGTCGGGCAGCACGGCGTAGTCCCTGCTCAAACCACCCTTCCAGGTGCAATGACGTTATTGGATTGCATTCACCCTCCACATATAGGAGGTGCTTCAGCGCTCCGCTAACAACTGATAAGGACAGATACCACACCTGATCTTAGCCAAAAGGCCGAGCGGTGGCAGGGAAAACACCACGATCAGCACAGCCGGAGTGCAATGGCCGAGCCTCGCCCTGGGAGAACCACCTTCATGATCATGGTGTCTCCCCTGCCAGGTAAGTAAACAGGACACACTTTATTGAAAGTACACAGCACACTTTTATACAGAATTTGGAACATCCCGCCCCCAACAACTGCTTTCCTATTGGTCCATTGTAAAGTATGCAGTCTCCACTCAGGTCCTCTTAAACCATGCAAATGAGGACTTGAAAATGTCTCAGCAGAGATTGGTCCCAAAGCTTGAATAGCCTGAATATGTGTGGATAGAAGTCTGTGATGTGTATTCAGACAAAAGCCCCAGGGGGTCAATCAATGTACACAATAGCCAGCCACAGAACAATGGAACTGTCTGGAGACCAGAGACAGGGCAGAAGTCATTTACACCTGATAATAGAAAGGCTTTAAATAGGGTTATCACACAATGGACAATGAGTATCTCTTATGAGTCTGTTGACCTGGCTGGGGTTCAGAATAAAATCTGTAATACATGAATTAGGATTTCACGTAGAAACCCTTCCGTATTTCATGGTCCATGACAGGCGGCTCAACAATCGCTGAACCACGGTCCAATAGGGGGCAATCATTGGGCAGCTCCAGTAAATGTGGAAAAGGGAGCCCTTGTCTCCCTGGCATCGCCAGCAGCGATCAGAGCTAGTGGGGTATATGGTGTGCAGCAAGTCGGGGGTCATATACCAAAATAGCAGGACTTTATACATGTTTTCTTTGTACAGCGTACAAAGTGAGCTCTTGGCTGCCTGGGACCAGATAATCTGCCATTGTTCTATGGGTACGACCTTGTTAAGGGCCTTTTCCCAGCGGAGCATGTAAGAGTGTTTACCCTGGGATTCGAAGGGATAGGCATTTAGTATTTTGTAGATATCAGAAATTTGGTCTTTCTGGGCTGACCCGGCCAAGATCTGAGCTTCATTTTTCACAGCACGTCATAGTGTTTTATGTCACCGTGTTTGGACACGGTCAGATTTTTGACCAATAGTGTGTAGGCAAGACTGATGAATGTCAGCTTCATCGAAAATCCGACTAAAAAAAACATCAGATTAGAATCCATCAGATATCGGATCGTGTGTACAGGGCTTGAGACTATGTGCGGGGACCCGGTATAGGGCCTAGCTGCCTCACTACCAATAGTGACTGCTTCACACTGTCAGGCCTCGTACATACGACCGAGGAACTCGTCTGAAAAGACACATCGTTTTCCTTGATGAGTTCCTTGTTAGGCTTGTTGAGAAACTTGACAAGCTGTCTTTGCGTAAACACTGTCAAGACCAAATCTCTCCTTGTTCTCCAGCGCGGTGACTTCAGCACGTACGGCAGGGGAAGTTCCATTCCACTGGCACAACCCTTGTGGATGCTTCTGCTAATCTCATGTTACTGCGTGTTAGGTAAAAGTTTGGTAAGAGACATTTGCACTTTTCAGTCTGTTACAGCGTGACAAATGTGCTATTTCCATTACAAGCGCTACTTTTACCAAAGGTGCGTGGGTTTCTAAGCATACACACCAACATGTTTCTCGTCAAAAACCAGCACAACGAGGAACACGATGAGGAAATTGAGACTCCCGTCGAGGAAAAGAACTTGCTCTCTTTTTTTCCTCGTCGAGTTCCTCGACAGTTTTCTCGATGAAAAGCATACACACGAAAAAAGCTCTTCCAGCAAGTTTCTTGATGGATTCTGTTGAGTTTCTCGGTCGTGTGTAAGAGGCCTAAGACTCAAAGCAGATGGTGATTTCATTAACTCAAGCCACCTGTCTGGTGTTACCTGCTATAATGTGTTTATTGTAAGAAGGTCTAGTGTGCCTCCTAAGAGTCTTTCACCCATTGTTAATTGTGCTAATTAGCACACCTATCGTCTGCTGGCAAACTACGTTGGGAATGTGTTTATACTTTTAATGTGTATTGTATTTTGTGAGCTTGATGCCGTCAAGGTTGACCTGGAATGAGATGTCTGGGTATCCAGGTGGGTATTTAAATTAACTTAATGTTTATAGCGTTAATTATATTTTTGTATACAGTTGTGTTTGCATATGATATGTAGCGTATAAAAAGCCTGTATTCTTGTTCAATAAAGAGTTCCAGTTTTGCAGCTAAACTAGTCCTGCCTAGTTCTTGGTTGCAATATGTGGCTATAATATCTGATATCTATGTTCAGACGGGAGGAAGCAGTATACTGACAGGAGCACGCAAGTGGAGTATGGGACGGTTCTGTCAAAGTATTGCGTTAGCTTGTCCCTTACATTACCTCTTTTAGTATTGTGGGACCCAATACATCCAGCAACCCCTTTGAGAGAGAGTGCTACACTTAAAAAAGAAAACAATATGGCTAAAAATGCTGCTTCATAGCCAAGGAATTGGCAGAAATTAGATATTGGTTGGAAGCTAATGTACGAGCTTTAATGAATTTCAATAATCTTCACTGTTGGTGTACTAAATTGGAAATCATCATAAAATGCTAAGGCTAATATAAAATGGTTGAGATGTCTAAATTAGATTTATATTATACATACCACCTATATGTAGAAGGTGGGTGTATATGAATCACCTTTTTTCTCTTTTTTTGTTAGTGAAATTGTCTATTATTAACAACAAATTGCTGCCGGGAAGAAGTATGAAAAGGCTGGATGACAGTAGAAATACTTCCAGCACACTTAATGTAATCCTAAAATAAATTACAAAATGACATTTACTAAATTAATATATGCCTAGGTATCAGTAACTGAAAGACAAGACAAAAAGTTATTATGTTTTTTTTTAGGTGCTATATATGGGTACCTTTGTAAAATATGACAAGGTCTACATCAGATTCTAAGACTAGCCATTGGACAAAACCAACACATATCGTACACAAGAGGTTAACTCTGGATATGTGCTGTTCAGGCAGTAGGTCAGGTTACTAGCATTTATGTTCAGAGAAATTCTGCCTACCCTGTTTCTAATTTTGAGAGAGAGCGAGCAAGAGGAAGAAGTTGAACTTATGCTGTGTATTACAGCAGCGTACTGTATTACTTGAGTGTGTATCTCCAGCTGCGTGGGTGAAAAGGCTGACTTGCAGAAGTCAGGGGGATCATTGGATGCAATCACTTTTCTTTCTGATTCCATGAGCTAAACTTCTATAAAGAAGAGACTAACTTTATCCTGAGCGCTACAATCGCTGATGGGACACAGCAAGAATCCTCTATGCTGGTTATTTTAAGGAATGAATAGACAAAGGTAAGCCAAATCTCTTGATGGTATATGTTTCACATTCTGCTCAGAACAATCCAGGATTGTCTTTGGTGCACATATATCAATGGGACATTTGAATTGTATCTCTTCATTCCCACAGTTTATGAATACTTTAAAAGTTTCATGTTAATGATACCTATACTTCACACATCAAGCATTACCTAAACCATAGGATTACCCATGTTTTAAAATTGTACTTTTCATTATGTTTGAGTCATTATAAAACCACTTGTTGAGAGCCAATATCTTGTCAAATATTTTTTATTAGAATTTCATAAGGGAAACAGAAAATAAAAAGAAAGGGAAATATACAGAAGTACATAGACCAATATTCATGGGGTACATTCAAAGTATGCTGTACTATGTACTAATACAATATTCATTATAATTAATAACTTACAGTAGTTGATGTGTACATACTGTAAATCAAGAAAAAAGGAGTAAGAATAAATAATAATAATAAGTAAAGAAAAAAATAATAAACAACCGAGGCGGTGGTCTGGCTGACGACACACAAATATACTGTATACACCTTGGTCAATATTTTATGTATCCTAGTTTGGAGACAACAAGAGAGCCAATATTTTTAGCACAGAGATTTTTTTTTCTCCAAATAACATAAGAAGTATATTGATGTTAAATGATTAATGAATTTACTTTTAGAAAAACATGTTACTTATCTGTCAATGATCAATAATGAGACCAATTCTTGGCATAAATTATGTTATCTAATACACACTAAAATACAGAAGGCTTTATGTATATTTTAGTACTTTTCTTTACATGTAGGGTGCACAAAAATGAACTGCAAATGATAAATCGGAATTTAGATTGACTTTCTAAGTAAACTTAGTCATGAGCATACAACATAATAGTGGTTATTTGCGAAAGGTAAATCCACTTCGCACTACAAGTGCCAACTACAAGTGCAAGGTGCACTTGAAATTGCACTGAAAGCTCACTTGGAAGTGCAGTCGCTGTAAATCTGAGGGGTAGATCTGAAATGAGGGGAAGCTCTGCTGATTTTATTATCCAATCATGTGCAGGCTAAAATGCTGTTTTCTATTTTCCTTGCATGTCCCCCTCGGATCTACAGCGACTGAACTGCCAAGTGCACTTTCAGTGCAATTTCAAGTGCACTTTGCACTTGTAGTTTGCACTTTTAGTGCAAAAGGGATTTGCCTTTCGTAAATAACCCCCTGTATCCTATATTTGTTTTTCCCTAATACATATAAAACTTGTTACATTTATGTGAAGGTATCCAATATACTATTATAATTGTGTTCAACTAAATTATATTAACCACTTCCTTACTGGGCACATATACCCCTTCCTGACCAGGTGAAATTTTCAGCTTGTGGCACTGCATCAGTTTAACTGACAATTGCGCGGTCGTGAGATGTGGCTCCCAAACAAAATTGGTGTCCTTTTTTTCCCACAAATAGAGCTTTCTTTTGGTGGTATTTGATCGCCTCTGCGGTATTTATTTTTTGCGCTATAAACAAAAATAGAGCGACAATTTTGAAAAAAAACTATATTTTTTACTTGCTGCTGTAATAAATAGCCCAATTTTTTAAAAAAAATACTTTTTTTTTCTCAGTCTAGGCGATACGTATTCTTCTACATATTTTTGGTAAAAAAAATAAAAAATAAATCGCAATAAGCGTCTGGTTTGCGCAAAAGTTATTGCGCTTACAAAATAGGGGACAGAATTATTATTATTTTTTATTATTTATTTTTTTTACTACTAATGGGGGCGATCAGCATTTTTTTCGTGACTGCGACATTATGGCGGAGACATCGGACACTTTTGACACATTTTTGGCGCCATTCACATTTATACAGCGATCAGTGCTATAAATATGCACTAATTACTGTATAAATGTGACTGGCATTGAAGGGGTTAACACTAGGGGGTAAGGAAGGTGTTAATGTGTACCCTAAATTGTGTTCTAACTGTGGGGGGAGGGGGGGTGACTGGGGGAGGTGACCGATGCTGTGTCCCTATGTACAAGGGACACAGATCAGTCTCCTCTCTCCCCTGACAGGACGTGGATCTCTGTGTTTACACACAGAGATCCACGTCTTGTCCCTGCAGCCGCCGATCCCGAGTGCCTGGCGGACATCACGGCCGCCAGGCACGCGCATTGGCATGTCAGCGATGCAGCGGGCACGCGCGCGCCAGTGGCCTGGCTAAGAACAGGCCGTAAAAACACGGCCTGTTAGAGATTCAGGACGTCCCTTCGGCCGTACAAAGTCGCACGGCCGTTGGGAAGTGGTTAATATGGGATATTTTTAATGCAGTGTAGCTTAATGCCGCGTACACACAATCACTTTTTGTGATGAAAAAAAAACAATGTTTTCAAAAACGTCATTTAAAATGATCGTGTGTGGGCAAAACTTCGTTTTATGTCTTCAAAAAAACGGGCAAAAAAAAATTCGAACATGCTTACATTTTTTGTGTCGTTTTTCAAAATGTAATTTTTTGTGTCATTTAAAGTGATCGCGTGTGGGCAAAAACGACGTTAAAAACAACGCTTTTAAACCCGCGCATGCTCAGAAGCAAGTTATGAGACGGAGCTTCAATGGAACAGAGTGCCGTCGAACGTGGTGTAAGTCACCACGCTTTGCCAGAGCATTTTGGAAAAACGATGGTGTGTATGCAACGTCGTTTTGGAAAATGACGTTTGAAAAACGTTGTTTTGTTTCGTCACATAAAACTTAGTTTTTTTTCATCACAAAAAGTGATCGTGTGTACGCGGCATAAGACTATATAAGCCATAGTGCAACTAAAACTTTTTTGTATGTTTATAAAATTAAGTAATTAAAGGGGTTGTAAATGTTTGTTCTTTAATTTTTAAATACCATTTTTACGGGCGTATAAGGCGACTTGGCGTATAAGACGACCCCCTAATTTTTCAGCTTAAATGTTGGTTTTGGCATATACTCGCCGTATAAGATGACCCCCTTCCTACTAGTCTTTCTGGAAGCTGAGAGGTAGCCGGAACAACCGCTGATAGGAACAGGCTTTATTCAGCTTTTTTCAAATCTCACTGTGCCATTAGATGCCTCACTGTGCCATTGCATGCCTCACTGTGCCATTGCATGCCTCACTGTGCCATTGCATGCCCCACTGTGCCATTGCATGCCTCACTGTGCCATTGCATGCCTCACTGTGCCATTGCATGAATCACCTACCTTATCCCTGACCAGCAGAGTCTCAGTTAGATTGCAGGTGTCCATTGTTCAAAAGCTTCCTCCTCGTGCTGTTCCGTGATAGGCGGAACACTCAGTTTCCCAGCAGAGCCTGTGTTCAGTGTTCTGCCTATCACGGATGTCCTCTCGTCCGAGGCCGAGGGTGAGAAGACATCAGTGATAGGCAGAACACTAAACTGAGGCTTTACTGGGAAACCAAGTGCTCCACCTATCACAAAACAGCACGAGGAGGAGGCGCGACTTTTGAACAATGGATGCCCGCAATCTGACTGAGAATCTGCATACAGGTATCGGTGTATAAGACGATCCCTGAGTTTTGAGGCATATTTTTAAGTACAAAAGGTCGTCTTATATACCAGAAAATATGGTAGGTTCCTTTGAGCTAGTGTGTTGTTGGTTCACTTACTTTTTCCTTCGATTTCCCTTCTAAATGTTTTTTTTTCTTTGTCTGAATTTCTCACTTCCTGTTCCTCCTCAGTCAGCTGTTCTGGCTGACTAACCCCCAGCCAAACAGCTGATGGGGGCAAGCTTACTGAGGAGAAACAGGAAGTGACAAATTCAGACAAAGAAAAAAACAGGAAAAGGTAAGTGAACCAACAATGCACTAGCTTAAAGCGGATCTCCACCCTAAAGTGAAGATCCACTGATCGGAACCCTCCCCCCCTCCGGTGTCACAATTGACACCTTTCAGGGGGGAGGGGGGTGCAGATACCTGTCTAAAGACAGGTATTTGCACCCACTTCCGGCCCGCAGTCTCAGGCAAAAGTCGTTTTTTTTTGCGACATCCCGTCGCCCCCCCCGTTGTGTGCTGGGAACTCTCAGCTCCCAGCACACAGCGGGAGCCAATCGGCGGGCGCAGCGCGACTCGCGCATGCTCCGTAGGGAACCGGGCAGTGAAGCCGGAGCGCTTCACTTCCTGGTTCCCTCACCGTGGATGGAGGGGGGAACAGCAAAGAGACGAGCGAACGCTCATCCTCTGCTGCAGACGCAGCTGGACTCCAGGACAGGTAAGTGTCCTAATATTAAAAGTCAGCAGCTGCAGTATCTGTAGCTGCTGGCTTTTAATATACTTTTTTAATGGGACATCCGCTTTAAAAGAACCTATTTAGAAAATAAAATTCAAACCTTTAAAACCCCTTTAACCACTTGCTTACTGGGCACATACGCCCCCCTCCTGCCCAGGTGAAATTTCAGCTTCCAGCACTGACAATTGTGCGGTCGTGCGACGTGGCTCCCAAACAAAATTGACGTCCTTTTTTCCCCACAAGTAGAGCTTTCTTTTGGTGGTATTTGATCGCCTGTGCGGTTTTTATTTTTTGAGCTATAAACAAAAAAGAGCGACAATTTTAAAGAAAAATACAATATTTTTTACTTGTTGCTATAATAAATATCCCAATTTAAAAAAAAAATAATAATTCTCAGTTTAGGGCGATACGTATTCTTCTACATATTGTTGGTAAAAAAAAAAAAAAAAATCGCAATAAGCGACTGGTTTGCGAAAAGTTATAGCGCTTACAAAATAGGGGAGAGAATTATTTATTTTTTTACTAGAAATGGTGGCGATCTGCGATTTTTATTGGTACTGCGACGTTATGGCGGACACATCGGACACTTTTGACACATTTTTGGCGCCATTCACATTTATACTGCCATCAGTGCTATAAATATGCATTACTGTATAAATGTGACTGGCATTGAAGGGGTTAACACTAGGGGGTGAGGAAGGGGTTAAATGTGTATTCTAGCTGTGTTCTAACTGTGGGGGGAGGTGGGGGTGACTGGGGGGGGGGGGTGACCGATCTGTGTCCCTATGTACAAGAGACACAGATCGGTCTCCTCCTCTCCAGAGGAGGACGCTGTCTCTGTGTAAAAACGGCAATGAGAAATGATCTATGAGATCATCTCTCATTCGCCCACAGATCGCATCGCAAACGACCACTCTGACTGGCCGTTCGCCGTGATCTGTGATTGGCCGTGTCCAAGGGACACGGACAACACAGGGCTTCCCCGCAGCGCGCTGGGAACGCCCAAAGGGGCGGCCGTCAAAAGACGGCAGGTTGGAAATTCAGACCCGCGCTGTTGCCGTCATTCGACGATAGCGCGGGTTTCAAGTGGTTAATGAAAAAGAATGTTTCAGAATATCCAATATATTATGACAATAATATTAGTTTACTAACCAATAAAATAGGTTTTATAAACAGTTATTTATTTAAAAAACTCTGAAGTTCATGCCTTCTGGTCTATGGTAGCTGCAGCTTTGGCATGCTTTAATGAAATCAGGAAAGTGGAACAGCTCATTAAATATTAACAGAACATATTGTTTATTGTCATTATGTTTGAGCATGGATTCTATTGAATCTCCCCTTTGGTGTATTTGGGTATGCAGCCCTCCTAGTCATAAGCACAATAGGGTGTACCTGCTTAAGAAAGGCTGTACTCTCAAGTGAAACCTCCCAAGAGATCACATCATCTGGCAATTAATCTTCTCAGCTTGTCGTATGGCCCGTACAAAGGATCTGAAAATCGTACGACAGATCGTCCATGCTAGTCGCATATTAAAAATGGAGAGGCTACTAAGGTGACGAAAATTCTAGTACGACAGAATAAAAAATCGGAAGTGATGTCATGTGTTGTAGTGTATTTCTATTGTATTTTCGAACTTCAACTGTACTGATTAAAGGAAAATTGTATTATCTGGTATCGTATGAGAACATTTTTCATGTTTGTCCGATCGGATCATATCAGATGAACTCTCGTGATCGGCTCTCGAAAGCTCTGTACTAATGATCCAATTATCGTATGATCGCTTCGAAAGCTGTATTTTTCATCCAATTTTTAGATGGTGTGTATGGACCATTCGTTTATGGTAGGGTTGTCCCGATACCACTTTTTTAGGACCGAGTACAAGTACCGATACTTTTTTTCATGTACTTGCCGATACCGAATACCGATACTTTTTTTAAATGTCATGTGAAAGTTTTCAAACCACAATCCAGACTAAGGATATTTTCTTTAGAATTATGAAAAACTCTAACTCAAGACATTATAAAAGAATAAAAATGAGTAAAAATTTATAAAAATGTTTTATTTGCTTGTCACGCAGTAGTAAAAAACTCAAAGAATTTTCACAGAACATGTTGATAAATACAAAAAAAGTATTCTATTTAGGTATCGGGAGCATTTGCACGAGTACAAGTACTCCCGCAAATACTTGGTATCGGTCCCGATACCGATACTAGTATCGGTATCTGGACAACCCTAGTTTATGGTAATGTGTAGTTTCTGCATTTATTACTATCCAAAACAGCTTTATTATGAGATGTCCTGTTTTTCCTATAGGACTTAAAGGTACAGTATAGGTTCTTTTTAATTTTTTTTAAAATAACAAACATGTCATACTTACTTCCACTGTTCAGCTCGTTTTACACAGTGTGGCCCCGAACTTCGTTTTCTGGGGTCCCCCGGCGGCTCTCTCGGCTCCTTCCTGCATCAGATAACCCCCTCTGGGAAGCTCTACCTAGGCGCGCTCCCGACAGGGCCGGCCTTAGGTGTTCAGGCGCCCTGTGCGAGCTAATCCTGTGGAGCCCCCCCCCACCCCAGACCGCTACACACTGACTGCTACACAATACACACTGACCGCTACACAATACACTACACACTGACCGCTACACACTGACACTACAGCATTGGTGCATTTTACTATAGATCCATTGGTGGACTACAAGGTCCAGCATTTTACTATAGCAGGTATTGGTGGACTACAAGACCCAGCATTTTAGTCCCACCAATGCCTCCTATAGTAAAATGCTGCGCCTTGTAGTCCACCAATGCCTCCTATATTAAAATGCTGGGCCTCGTAGTCCACCAATGCCTCCTATAGTAAAATGCTGGGCCTTGTACTCCACCAGGACTCCCTTTACCTTTTATCGGTCCCCCCTTGATTAGATCAGGGAACCCACCCATCAGTGTCCCCTTCCCCGTGAAAGACCCCCCATTAGACTGCCTTACCGAGAGACGCTTTGAGCCAGGAAGTGTGGGAGACGGAGTTTGTGGGTGGAGCCCTCTACTGTAGTGTCGTTTTCCTTCCTTTAATTGTGTGGAGAAGTGTACCGGCAGGACACAGGATTCAGGACACATCCAAACTGGTTCACTCACTCACAGGGCCCCCATGCAGCCACCCCCTGAGGATGGAAAGAGGTGGGGGGAGGAGAGAAAGAGAAAGAGAAAAAGAGAGAGAGAGAGAAGAGAGAGAGATTAGAAAAAGAGTGGGAGAGAGGAGGAGGCGAGGGGGGGGGGAGAGAGAGAGGGGGTGAGTTGGTGGGGGTGAGGATGAGAGAGAGAGAGGGAGGATTAAAGAGTGGTGGGTGGGAGATAGGAGGAGGTGAGAGGGGGGAGAAAGAGGGGATTGGGTGAGTTGGTGGGGGATAAGAGAAAGAGTGGTGGGTGGGAGAGAGGAGGTGAGCGAGGGGCTAAGAGAGAGTGAGGAGGGGGGTGAGACAGAGGAGGGGGGGTAGGGTGACACAGAGGAGGGGGAATAAGGTGACAGAGGGGGGTGACACAGAGGAGGGGGGTAAACTTACACAGAGGAGGGTAGGTGAGACAGAGGAGAGGGGGTGAGACAGAGAAGAGGGGGTGAGACAGAGAAGAGGGGATGAGACAGAGAAGAGGGGATGAGACAGAGAAGAGAGGATGAGACAGAGAAGAGGGGGTGAGACAGAGAAGAGGGGGTGAGACACAGAGGAGAGGGGGGTGACACAGAGTAGAGGGGGGGGTGACACAGAGGAGAGGGGGGGTGACACAGAGGAGAGGGGGGGTGACACAGAGGAGAGGGGGGTGACAGAGAAGAGGGGTAAGCTTACACAGAGGATGGGGGGGTGAGCTTACACAGAGAAGGGGGGGTGAGACAGAGGACGGTAGGTGAGACAGTGGAGGGTGGGTGACACAGAGGAGGGGGTAAGCTTACACAGAGGAGAGGGGGTTTGACACAACAGAGGAGAGGGGGGTGACACAACAGAGGAGAGGGGGGTGACACAACAGAGGAGAGGGGGGTGACACAACAGAGGAGAGGGGGGTGACACAACAGAGGAGAGGGGGGTGACACAACAGAGGAGAGGGGTGGTGACACAACAGAGGAGAGGGGGGGGTGACACAACAGAGGAGAGGGGGGGTGACACAACAGAGGAGAGGGGGGGTGACACAACAGAGGAGAGGGGAGGGTGACACAACAGAGGAGAGGGGAGGGTGACACAACAGAGGAGAGGGGAGGGTGACACAACAGAGGAGATGGGGGGTGACACAACAGAGGAGATGGGGGGTGACACAACAGAGGAGAGGGGGGGTGACACAACAGAGGAGAGGGGGGTGACACAACAGAGGAGAGGGGGGTGACACAACAGAGGAGAGGGGGGGTGACACAACAGAGGAGAGGGGGGGGTGACACAACAGAGGAGAGGGGGGGGTGACACAACAGAGGAGAGGGGGAGTGACATAACAGAGGAGAGTGGGGGTGACATAACAGAGGAGAGGGGGGGTGACATAACAGAGGAGAGGGGGGGTGACATAACAGAGGAGAGGGGGGGTGACATAACAGAGGAGAGGGGAGGGTGACATAACAGAGGAGAGGGGAGGGTGACATAACAGAGGAGAGGGGGGGGTGACACAACAGAGGAGAGGGGGGGTGACACAACAGAGGAGAGGGGGGGTGACACAACAGAGGAGAGGGGGGTGACACAACAGAGGAGAGGGGGGGTGACACGAAAGAGGAGAGGGGGGTGACACAACAGAGGAGAGGGGGGGTGACACAACAGAGGAGAGGGGGGGTGACATAACAGAGGAGAGGGGGGTGACACAGAGGCGGGAGGTAAGCTGCCAGAGCAGATGAGCAGGACTCACATCATGAGGCAGGACTCCGGGAGCAAGCAGGCACGATGATTGTATCCACAGTGCAGCCCCGCCCACGCCTCCACACATGACCAGCACAGCCATTCACAGACCCCCATATCTGCTTCCTGGCCCGCCCCGCACATCGCACATGGCCCGTTCGGCCAATCACAGGGCACCAGCGCAGCGCAGATCATGCGCGCCGCCCGAGACAGAAATCCGGCTGCTACAAGCCGCAGGACGGTGGAATGTGTACCCGGGCAAAATAGGTGGCAAGTGGCAACCCCATGCACCGCGCCCCTGTTCCCATGGCGCCTTGTGCGGGCGCACAACCCGCACAACGCAAAGGCCGGCCCTGGCTCCCGAGTCCTGCATTTGGCGTCCATAACTGCCGAATCAAGGACTTGGCCCCGCCCCCGGGTCATTGGATTTGATTGACAGCAGCGGGAGTCAATGAATGTGCTGCTATCAATCTATCCAATGAAGAGCCAAAAACCTCAGGCAAAGATCCAGCACATTCTTGACGTGGGACTTTCCAGGGCTCAGGTAAGTAAAATAGGGGTGCTGGTAACTGTCAGATGTTTTTTCACCTGAATGCATAGGATTCATTCAGGTGAAAAACAGGAGGGTTTACAACCCCTGTAAAACTGAGCTAATGCTATTCCTTGCTGAATTGTAAAAGGTACTAAGCTTAAAGAATATGTTACATTTTAAATTCCTTATATGTGTCTATTGCTTCCTTTGTGTGAAATACATGGTTTTCCTGACAGACCATCTGCTTTTCTAGTTCAAATTGACCATGCTACGCATAGAGACACACCTTTCCCAACATGGTTAGTCTTCTGTGCTGGGCGAACAGCCTGTCTGTCCTCCAATGGTCAGCCTTGTGCTGATACCCCCGCCCCCCAGCACAGCCATTCACTGGGAAGATCAGTGTATTGCTGTTTCTCCACCTCTATGTCTCTAAGCCCCTTTTGGATTTGAAAACAGAGATTACTGTATATGATTAATTATGAAAATATTTATTTTTCATTTTTTAATGTAATATACACAAATGTTTTGCCTTTGCATTTCATTTAAACTGAATGGGTTTTTTTAGAATGTAAGGCCGCATACACATGATCGGTCAAAACCGATGAAACCGGACTGAAGGTCCGGTTTCATCGGTCCAAACCGATCGTGTGTGGGCCCCATCGGTCAGTTATCCTTTGGTCAAAAAAAATAAAACTTGATTTAAAATGTAACCAATGGACGCCTAACCGATAGGTCAAAACCGATCGTTAGTACGCACGAGCATCAGTTAAAAATACACGCATGCTCAGAATCAAGTCGACGCATTCTTGGAAGCATTGAAATTTTTTTCAGCACGTCGTTGTGTTTTATGTCACCGCGTTCTGACACGAGCGGTTATTTAACCAATAGTGTGTTGGCACATCAGACCATCAGTCAGCTTCATCGGTTAACCGATGAAAATGGTCCTTCGGACCGTTCTCATCGGATGGACTGATCGTGTGTACAAGGCCTAAGGGTTCACATTTACTTTAAGGTCTTGGTTTGCTAAAACGGGGTAGGGTGAAAATTGTGACTTTTAGCTCTGTTTGTTGGAAGTATTATTTTCCTTTGGCTGTCTGAGTGACTATATTGTTAGGCAGAAAGGCAGTAAGAAAATAATTGTAATTACTTCGACATGGCTACTTCTACTACTTCTTTTGAATATTTTTGACAGAGGAGGCATCAGCTAGACATGTGCACAGAAAAAAAAATTTTTTTTTTTTTTGTTCTGTTTCGTATCGTTCCTTTTTTCATTTTCGTTCGTTTTTCGTAAGACGCCCGTTTTCCTGTTTGTTCCCGTTCGTTTTTCGTATGACGTGATTTTTTCGTATTCCGATCGTTTCGTATTTTCGGTACTGTTTTATTTTCGTACATGCGGGATGGTTCGTTATTCTGTTTTATTCATGTTCGTTAATTGTTAGACAATAATTTTCGTGAATTTTCGTCAATGATTTGCAGTATCTTGAAACCCTTTTCTTTTGCTATTTTCAGTCGTATGTTCATATGACATGTATAACAAAAGATTTGCATTCTGTATTTTAAATTCCTTTTTTCTGTTCGTATTTTGGATTCAAAATACAGCATGCAAATCTTTTGTTATAGATGTCATATGAACAATGAACATAGGACTGAAAACAAACAGAAAAAGGATTGAAACAAAATACAGAATGCAAATCTTTTGTTATAGATGTCATATGAACAATGAACATAGGACTGAAAACAAACAGAAAAAAGGATTGAAACAAAATACAGCATGCAAATCTTTTGTTATAGATGTCATATGAACAATGAACATAGGACTGAAAACAAACAGAAAAAGGATTCAAACAAAATGCAGAATGTAAATATTTTGTTATAGATGTCATTTTTGTTCTTTTGCTGTTTTCGTTTTGTCGTTTTTTTTCGTCGGATCATTCGTTCGTATTTGCGGTTGTTCGTTATACGGCTCATTCGTAATTTCGTAGTTTTCGTATTTTGGTGCTTTAATTTTTTCGTATGTACACATTATCCTGCGGGTACGAAAATTAACATTTTCGTACGAAAATAACATTCGTATGAACGGGAATGCACATATCTAGCATCAGCTACTTTCCCACTTCTCTAGTGAGCCAGTGGAAATGTATAGGAGAAATGACTGTATGTCATATGCTCTTGGGTATGTGTATGTCACTTGTCAGCGCATCAGCATGAAAAAATTTAACTCAGCAGCAACACATACTGCAGCTGCTGACTTTTAATAATAGGACACTTACCTGTCCTGGAATTCAGTGATGTCGGCACCCCAGCCGATTTTCTTTTTCTCTGGCTCTCGGGTGCTGCCACCACCATCTGTAGTAGGCGAACCCAGCAGTAAAGCCTTGCGGCTTCATTGCCGATCCCCTACTGTGCATGCTCAAAGTGCACTGTGCTCTCTTTCTGGACTGGCAGCAGGGAAAGGAGGAGGGGGTCGAACTTCTGATGTACCTCCTCAAGGCGAGTCACGACAGAAGTGGGGACAGGTACCTGTCAAAAACAGGTCACCACCCCCCCCCCCCTCCGAAAGGTGCCAAATGTGTCACCGGAAGGGAAGGAGGAGACAGATAAGTGGAGCTTCCACTTTTGGGTGAAAACCCACTTTAATAGATTGTTGAAAAGGGCTTGATTTATGGTTGTAAGTGGTGTGCTCTAGAGCAGTGTTTCCCAATTCCAGTCCTCAAGGCACACCAACAGGTCATGTTTTCAGGATTTCCCTCAGATGAAATGGCTGTGGTAATTACTAAGGCAGTGAAACTGATCGAATCACCTGTGCAAAATAATGGAAATCCTGAAAACATGACCTGTTGGTGTGCCTTGAGGACTGGAGTTGGGAAACACTGCTCTAGAGCTCTGTCCTGGGACCAATTCTATTTACCGTATATACTCGAGTAAAAGATGACCCGAATATAAGCCAAGGCACCTAATTTTAAACTTATTGACTAGAGTATAAGCCTAGGGTGAGAAATGCAGCGGCTACTGTAAATGGATAAGGGGGTCAACAATACCCATTTGCGGTCTCACTGTGCCCATTTTCGGCCTCACTGTGCCCATTAGCAGCATCACTGTGCCCATTTGCAGACTCACTGTGCCTATCTGCATGCCTCACTGTGCCCATCTGCATGCCTCACTGTGCCTATCTGCATGCCTCACTGTGAACATCTGCATGCTTCACTGTGCCCATCTGCATGCCTCACTGTGCCCATCTGCATGCCTCACTGTGCCCATCTGCATGCCTTACTGTGCCCATCTGCAGCCTCATGTACCTGATCTCCATAACACCGGCGCTGTGACATGCAGTCAGTCTAGCTGACGGCCATCCAGTGTAACAAAGCCCGGCCTCCTCCTCATCCGTGATGGAGCACTGATTCAGTTTCCCAGAAGTGAGTCAGTGTTCGGCCATTCACGAACGGGGTTGAGGAAAAGGTGGCCGCCGACTAGACTGCACGTCACAGCGTCGGGAGATCAGGCGCATGAGGCTGCAGATAGACACAGTAAGACTCAAGAATAAGCCGAGGGAGGCATTTTCAGCACAAAAAATTGTGCTGAAAAACTCGGATAATACTCAAGTATATACGGTAACTTGTTCATTACCAATATAGCGGTTGGAAAAAATAATTCAATCTCAGTGTTTGCTGATGATACAAATTTAAGCTGGGTAATAACAACAGGATATAGTGACTTTACAAGAGGACCTAGTTAAAATACTCGCTATGGGGAGAACCTCTAGGGCACAGGTGTCAAACACAAGGCCCACGGCCGAATCAGGCCCACCAGGCCATTTCATATGGCCCTCGCACCTCTTCTGCAGCTGCCAGAGAGCATCAGCCCTCCTCTGGTCCTCCTCCAGACCCTTACTTTCTGCTTTCAAGCAATGCATCCAGCGTCTTCCCAGCAGCAGCATAAGGTAAAGAGGGTGCACTGTGATGCAAGGAAGAGTGGGGGACTCAACTTCTGATGACGGGGTGGCTCTTGACATATAATGTAAGGGGAGGGGATGCGATGGACATCTTACAGATACAACCGGCCCTTTTTAAGGGCAATCATAATGCTGATGCGGCCCACAATGAAATTGAGTTTAACACCCTCGTTCTAGGGGAATTGAGCAAGCAAGGTTAGCAGACTAGTATCATGCATTTAAAAGGGTATTTACTCCAGAGATAAAACTATAATTCTATCACTTTACAACACTCTGGTGTAAGCACATCTTGAGTATGCCAATCCTGAGGAAGGATGTGCTGGTACTTGAGAGCTTCCAGAGATGGGCAACAAAGCCCATAAGACGATCGGACGATCTCTGTTATGAGGAACAACTACAAACATTAAACATATTCTCTGTTGAAAGGGGATATTAAAGCAATATAGCAATCTTTGAATCGTGGCTTTTGCATTGGAAGAAAACTATTTAATGTAAGGTCTTCAAAGAAGATGCATTGCCACACAGTAAAGTTAGATTTGAATCAGTTTAATCTTAAACTGTGTAAGGGGTTCTTTACTGTTAGAATGATAAGGATGTGCAACTAACTTCCACAGTTGGTGGTGTCACCAGGGAGTTTGGATCAATTCACAAATCTTTTAGATGTGTTTCCTAGTAAACACAATTGACTAGAAGGAATGGCCTCTATATTCAACCTTACCAACTATGTAATTACATAGGTTGATTTACTAATACTAAAGAGTACAAACTCTGGTGCAGCTGTGAATAGAAACTAGGGTTGTCCCGATACCGAATGCTAGTATCGGTATCGGTAACGATACAGAGCATTTTCCCAGGCAAATGCTCCCGATGCTTTAACCAATACTTGTACAGTCAGGGGTGATCAGTGCAGTGGGGGAGTTACAAGCACTGATTACCGATGTATAGATATAAAAGTCCTTTCTCTGCTCCCCCCCCGTACAGCTTTCAACTGCTTTAAAATCAGAGGTGATCAGTGCTTGTAACTCCCCCACATCACTGACTGTCCCTGTATCCTCCTCCAGCCCCACTCCGTTTTGCTGTCTCCCTCCCTCCCTGTCCCCCTCCATGCTGCTTGTCATGGATATGCATTAGCTCTGGCACTTACCTGTGTCCATGTGTGTATTAGAGGCCTGACCCTCTCCTGGTTTCCTCTTTTATCACTTCCTCTTTCTGTATGGCTCCACCCAGGCCATCAAAGGAAGTCTTTATTAACTGTCGCACTGCAGGTCTGCGGTGCTGTTCAACAGTGTTCTTGCCTAGTTCCTGTTTGCTGTGTTTTGTTAACTTCCAGTGTACCAATTCGGCTTGTCCCTGACCACGCTTGCCTGCCTGTGTCCCCAACCTTTTGGCCTGTCCCCTGGATTACCCTGTTCTGCCAGTTTCACCGACCTCAGCTTCTATCACCACCGTTTGCCCTGCTGAGACTTCCCTTCTCCTCCTGGGGAGTGTGACCTTGGGGATCTCGGGGGTCGTGACCAGGACCCAGCTGCGGCCAAGTCCATCCCCACCACTAGGGGCTCTGGTAAAAACAAGCTGGGCCTTAGATACCGCACCCTGGGTGATCCTGGGTTACGCTTCCTCCGATCACAGCAGTCGGTCAAGGGTTCACTACCCTGTGGTGCATCCCCGTCTCCCACGTGGTGCACTTGTCACCGTGCCTCAGGTGACCTGACACTGCTCTCTCTCTCTGTGTCCCCCTCCATGCTGCTCTCTCTCTCTGTGTCCCCCTCCATGCTGCTCTCTCTCTCCGTGTCCCTCTCCATGCTGCGGTCTCCCTCCGTGTCCCCCTCCATGCTGCAGTCTCCCTCCGTGTCCCCCTCCATGCTGCGGTCTTCCCTCTGTGTCCCCCTACATGCTGCTCTCTCCCTCTATGTCCCCCTCAATGCTGCAGTCTCCCTCCGTGTCCCCCTCCATGCTGCGGTCTCCCTCCATGTCCCTCTTCATGCTGCTGTTTCCCTCCTTGTCCCCCTCCATGCTGCGGTCTCCCTTTGTGTCCCCCTCAGTGTTGTCAAACTACCAGATTGAAATTTACTGGCACAACACCCGAAATTTACTGGCGCAGCCACGTTTTTACTGGCATTTCACAACTTTGCGTGTAAAGTTACTGGGATGCCATTAAAGTTCTTCTGTTCTTTCACTTTGGAGTGGATGCACATTATAAACTTTAAGCTCTTCTACGCAAATGGAGCTTTGTGTTTTAATGCACCTTTTCATATAATTGTTTGTTAGAAATGAGCGCACACTACTCATTTATTTAAGTTTCCGACCTTTTGAATTACCAAGAACATTTCAGTACTGAGAGAGCGCTGTAAATGCTTGATTGGTTTTTGGATCTTTTCAGGCATCTTTTGCAATTGTTTTTTTATTTATAACAGCTGCACCATGTGCATAACAACTTCCTTTATTATATTCCTTGAGCGCTGGGATCAGGATCATTTATGTTACTGATTGTAACGGGAGGGCCTGTGGGACCCAGAAGCTCTTACAAAGTACGAGCCAGGAAATACTGGACATATCTTGGATTGCTTGTAATCCACAATATATTCAAGGATGTCTGTAAGAACTATTTACAGGTTGTTGATTCTGAACTCAACAGGTTAATTGAAAGAGTGACTCATTCAATGTGGAAACGCAGACTGTTAGATGTTAATGTTGTCTGTTTGAATGTAAATGAATCTAGTATGGCTTCTAAAGTATCTTCCATTGTGTGGTGCTAATTGTATTGTGTGACGGGCTATTGATGATAAATGTGTATTGCAAGTTAATAGACAGTATAAAGGTCAGATGTCTGACTTGTCAGATGTCTGACTTATCAGCTGTAGTTAATTCGCTCATGCAAATTATGTCTACTAAAGGAATGTGTATTGTATAGCAGGTGTCTATCTTGAAAGGTCATATCTCAGAGTCACCTTGTCTGGGTAAATGATTAGTTAATTAGCTCATGTAAATTTGATCAAGAGCTGGTTGTGTCATGTTGTGGGTGGAGTTGAGTCACTGTTCATTTTTGGTTACTGACTGTATATAAGAGCCTGGTTTTCTCATTAAAGGGTCTATTCGGTTGAACCTCAAACAGAGCTGTGTCTCTTTACTGGGGGAATTCCTATGGGTCGCATTCACCAGATTGTGGGGTATCGATAGCTGTCTTGGGTTCGGAATGGAATATCTTAAACGGCGTTAACCCCTGTCCCATTTGGGGTTCTGTTACACTGATTTTGTGTTATAATACTGTAGAATAGTTTTTCCAAGTATTATCCAAATTGCCCCAAAATGTATAAGGGCAGTTGCCTTCTGGATAAACTATGGGCCAGATTCTTAAAAAATTGCGTATCTGGCGGCGTAGCGTATCGTATCGCATTTATGCTATGCCTACGCAAATTACTGGAGCAAGTGCCGTATTCTCAAAGCACTTGCTCCGTAATTTTCGGCGGCGTAGCGTAAATGCGGCGTCGTAAGGCCGCGTAATTCAAATAGTGAAGGAGGGGGCGTGCTGTATTTAAATTAAGCGCGCCCCCGTGCCGAACGAACTGCACATGCGCAGGCCTTAGACGTAGGTCACTGCGCATGCTCCGTAATACGCCGCAAATACATAGGTTGCGACGTGAACGTAATTAACGCACGTCCCTATTCACGACGCGTTACGTAAACGATGTAAACGACGGAAAAAGCCGACGCTAACCCGACGGCCATACTTAACATGGCATACGGCGGACTGACGTAAGGTTACCCCTCATATAGCAGGGGTAACCTTACGCATACGCAACCTACGTAAACTACGTCGCCGCGGCGCCAAAACTTTAGAGAATCGGCGTATCGGCTCATTTGCATATTCGACGGTGAAATCGATGTAAATGCCACCTAGCAGCTGGCATAGTATTGCATTTAGGATCCGACGGTGTAAATGACTTACATCAGAGGATCCAAGCTTAAAACCGGCGTATCATGTTTTCAGAATAGAAAACAATGTTACGCCGGAGGGAAATTCGAATTACGCCGGTGTATGTGTACATACACCGGAGTAATTCCTTTGAGAATCTGGCCCAATGGCTTTAAGTCCAAGAAAGATAAGTTTTGGTAAAGTGAGGCAGGCCATAGACAGTGTGAATTTCTTTCCTGCAACCACGGATTGCAGAAAAGAAATTCGCACAAATCCCTCATCAACACAGACAGTGCTGACAGGGGAATCCCTCCTGCCAAGACATTGTATTCTGCCAGAAGGGGGGCAGAGGGGCGGGTGGGAGAAGCAGGCCCCGCCATGAGAAGACAGTGATGATTGCTAGTGGTTATAGCAGCTGCTAGCGATAATCATAAGTAAATTGGGTAGGCTGGTTGTTCCCAAGTTGATGCTCGGATCGAATCACAGACGGTTCCTGCCATCTATGGCCAGTTGGACAGCCGTATTTCTCGTACATACTATCATTTTTTCAGCAGGAAACGGCTCAAAATTGTCTCGCATACACATGGTCACTCAAATCTTGTCTGAAATTCCGAACATCAAGAATGCAGTGACGTACAACACTTACGACGAGCCAAGATCAATGAAGTTCCATAGGAGGTTCGGCTCTTCTGCTTGATTCTGAGCGTGTGTGTTTTTTTGCACGTCGTAATTGCATAAAGACGAATGCGATTCGCTATAGGAATTTTTCCTGTCAAGAAATCGGAGTTAGGACACGTACACACGACCGAGGAACTTGACGGGCAAAACACATAGTTTTCCATGTCAAGTTCCTTGTTCGGCTGTCGAGGAACTCGTCGAGCCAAATTTTCCCATTCCCGTCGAGGAAAAAGAAGACATGCTCTCTTTTTGGCTCGACGAGTTCCTCGACGGTTTTCTCGGCGAAAAGTGTACACACGACCGGTTTTCTCGGCAGAATACGTCTCCCATCAAGTTTCTTGATGGATTCTGCCGAGAAAACCAGTCGTGTGTACGCGGCCTTACTGCTCTCAATCTTTTCTTGGCAGGAAAACTGACAGAAAAAGTGTGATGGAGCACACACACGGTCGTAATTCCTGACAAAAAGCTCACATCGCACCCCTGAAGGAGCTGCTGGTTTATATTCTGGGTTTGCACGTTACTACTAAGTTTGTTGTCTAGGGAGAGATGTCTGTAGTAATTGGAATGTCCACACAAGACGTAAAACCTTCAATTGTAGGCTTTATTTTTCGCTGCATAAACTTGTGAAGGAAGTAGAGAGTATAGAGAGGTTCAGGTACGCAGTACAGAATGCACAATAGTATTAAAAGTTCTAATATTTACCACTCAATCGTGAGTGGGTACTGCTCACCTGTATAGACCCCTCTCACATGGCCTAGCAGCTGGGATGATGCACGGACAGCACAGGAACAGTCTCTGCCACAGACCGTTTAAGTACACGGAATGAATATTCAGGAATCCTCTAACACAGGATTTAAAGTCCCAAACGTCTTGCCTTACAGTCAAAGAGCCTTTAAGCCAATCCGGCGGGCTGTAAGGTATTGTAGGTTAATGGTGCATTCTTCAAGAAGTTACCAGGCCTCTCCCAAATTACAAGCCTTCTGCTCGGTCCTTCCCGGGACAGGTCCTCCCCTGGCTTCCTTCATTGAGTGGCTTCTTCCCACAGGACAGACAGCACAGGATCACCTTCAAAACATAATCCCCAGCCAGGATACTGGGCCTACTTTACAGGAACACAACCTCAGACCAGCCTGGTACCGAGACTAAGATCATGCACACCCACCTCACGCCAGGAGGGCCACGAGGCGAAGGACCCTGAAAAACTGTATCTGGACCTTAAGTATCCCCTCTCAGCATGCACAGCAGGGTCACCACTCCCACTGTACTGCTGCCGAGGAGGGACACTCAATACACCATGTTACACCTGCGTTTCAACATGGATCTGAAGTGGACACCCACAGGCAACAAAAAAAAAAGTCTACCAGGCAGTACCACAGCCAGAACAGAGGCCAATTTATACACATTCAATGTAGGTCCAGACATCACTTAAATTTTAAATAGCGACAGATTTACCCGGGACAAAGGCTTTTGGGGGGGACTGAATGCTAGCCTCTTGCCTGCCAACTATGGGCCCTGGCATTTGAGGAAACTACAAGTATTTAGGAAGATATTCTGTTATGTAATGCAAAAGGACATTATTAAGGATGCCATGATGGCCTCTGAATGCTTGGGACTCAGTGGGCAGATGTATGTGAAAGGAATGCTAATTAATGCAATATGGAAAGCCTGGGTCTTTCATTCAATAGTTTATTGTGCTCATTAACACACCTTTGTCTCCTAGAAAGTTACTGAGGGATGTGTTTATACTTATGTGTATTGTAAATTGTGAGTGAGGAGACGACAAGTCTCCCCTGAAAGGTCATATCTCTGTGTCACCTAGTCTGGGTAAATGATTAGTAAACTAGCTTGTGTTAATTAGATTTCTGGTTACAGTTTGCATTGTCATCCTGCTGTATATATTTGTGTCATCTCAAATAAATCAGTTCATGTTCAGCAACCAAACGAGTATTGCCTTGTTTGTTGTTGTGAGCGGTTGGAATATCTGCTATCTATATTCAGACTGGGAGGAAGCGGTATATGACGAAAGAACTCAAGCGGGGTGTGGGATGTTTCGTTACAGTATCTATGAAACCTGTCTACGTAACCACCTCCAAAAGAATGCAGCAATATTTCCAAACTCCAGCCCACATTCCCCATAATCAAATTATTGTATAGAACAGTTTGCACACTGTACCTACCTCAACACTTCTCAGATCTATATTGTTTGGATGGTTCATATTATTACTTGTAATATTGTGTAAGAATATACCATACATCGTCATGTATAGCACTCCAATGTTTGACAGTAGTGTGACAATGGAGGGTTATATGTCTAAGTAAAGAACAAAAGTAATAAGGAATCTCTTTACAGACTGTTTAGTACAGTGGGACTTTGGATTACGAGCAAAATTCATTCCAGGAGAATGCTTGTTATCCGCATATCGAAGCGAGTTTCCCCCATAGAAGTCAATGGAAACAAAAATAATTTGTTCCGCATTGACTTCTATGGCATGCAATACTGCATGTGGCCAGAGGAGAGCCTCGAAACGACTTGGGACAGCTCGGCTGAACGTGGAAACCCTCGGAAAGGCACGGGAATGGAATATTTATGAGTTTTATTTCCGAAAATGGCTCCAAACGTCTCCGGCGCCCCCGCACCTCTGGCCGAATATGGTACTGCACACTGCTGTGGCTTGAATCCTACTAATTTTTCAAGATAACACTCGCAAACCGAGTCAGGATTTTTTTCTAAAAATGCTCGTATTGCGAAATGCTTGTTAACCGCATTACTCGCAATCCGAGGTTTCACTGTAGTTGCGTTTATTTTCAGTACATTTAATGTAAATGAACAACCCATGAACTATGAAAAGTTTGAAAACAATACAAGCTGCATAAAAACATTTCAATCTGTCATATGGTTACAGTTAAAATGAAGCGTACACGCGTGTGTGGAAATCCAACACTAGCGGAAGCAGCGATCTCTTACCCCCCAAGTAACTGCGTAATCCCAGGTGCTGGGGAACTGTACGGCTTTCCATTTCTACCATGGAAATTAGATCTGAAAATTGTACGTGAGCACAGGAACATATTAGATTGTAAATATTGTTTACAATATTGTCATATTTCATTCTTTTAAGTTATAAAGATACAAGTCCATATTAGCTAAAATGAACCAAGAAAGCCGGTGAAAACTTTGCGGAGCATTGCCATCTATTAATCTAAGATCTTTTTACTCAGACTACATTTTATACGCCTGGAGTTTGATGTTCTCCCCGTATTTGTGTGGGTTTTCTCTGGCAGCTCACATTGCTTCCTACAAGCCAATTGCCTCTATTTTGTATGGGTGTGTGCAGCTAGAAGTGTTCAGGGTGAGACTAATGTGAATAGTTCCATATAAAGTATGGTGGAAAAAGCGTGCTAAATTTTTTTTAAACCGATGGATAAATAACCGATGGCGCCCACTAGGGTTATCCCGATACCGATACTAGTATCAGTATCGGGACCGATACCGAGTATTTGTGGGAGTACTTGTACTCGTGCAAATGCTCCCGATGCCTCTGCCGATACTTTTTGTTGTATTAATCAACATGTTCTGTGAAAATAGTTTTTTACTACTGCGTGACAAGCAAATAAATTATTTTTATTCATTTTTACTCATTTTTATTCTTTTATAATGTCTTGAGTTAGAGTTCTTCATAATTCTATCCTTAAATATCCTTAAATATCCTTAGTCCGTATTGTGGTTTGAAAACTGTCACATGACATTTAAAAAAAGTATCGGTATTCGGTATCGGCGAGTACATGAAAAAAAGTATCGGTACTTGTACTCGGTCCTAAAAAAGTGATATCGGGACAACCCTAGCGCCCACACACGATCGATTTGGTCTGATGAAAACGGTCCATCAGACCGTTCTCATCAGTTTGACTGATCGTGTGTACGCGGCATTAAGAAAATAGTACCCTAACCTAAAGAAGCTACTGTCACATAAAAAGGTTAAATATTCTCTATTTTCTAAGAAAAAAAGCCCTATATAGGTGTTAAAAGTGTTCCCTAGGGATTGATTCTTACTGTAGGGGGAGGGGACTGACTGGGGGAGGTGACCGATCTTTGTCCCTATGTACAAGGGACACAGCATCGGTCTCCTCTCCCTGACAGGACGTGGATCTCTGTGTTTACACACAGAGATCCACATCCCTGGCTCTGTAACTGCCGATCACGGGTACCTGGCGGACATCGCGGCCGCCAGGCACACGCATCGGCAACCGCAGGACACGGCGGGCCCGAGGATGTCATATGAAGTCCACACAGGATGGCAGAGCCACCTTGTGGACGTTATATGTATATACACAGGTATTGAAGTGGGTAAACCACTTTTACCTACAGGTAAGCCTAGATTAAGGTTTACCTGTAGGTGCTCAAAACATCTCTTAAACCTCCACGGTTTAGGAGATATTTACACCGTCTCTAAATTAGGTCATGCAGTGACTGGCGGCTCCCGCGCGCATGCACAGGAGTGATGTTATCGTGGCTCTGGCCAATCACAGTGCGAATCCGCGATACCCGACATGTCCCGGCTGGTACTGTGTCGAGCACCGCAGCGGGGACTTTGATCCCAGGTGAGTATTACATAATGAGCTAGTATGCTATGCTATGCTATGCATACTAGCTCATTATGTCTTTGGCTTGCAGGTGTTATTTTAAATTTTGTTGGGGTTTACAACCACTTTAACCTCCCTTGTGCTATGATTATGTCAGATTTTAGGTGCTGAAAGCGGTACCATTATTTTGTATGGAAATTTTGTGTTTTATATTGTAGGCCCGTAATTCTTAGAAATAACTCACTTAAATCTGTCCAAACAAGAGTCTAGTAGACATCCCGGTATGATAAAGTTTGAAATAAATAATTATAAATTATAATATAATAAATAACTTTAAATAATTATAAAAATTATAATAATAATGACAATAAAAATTAATCAATAATGTAATCAAATCAAAAACACTGAAATTTGCTCAGTTGCAGAATTGTCGCTGTCATTACTTTCAGTGTCTGAAGACACATTTCACCACAAATCGCTATCGCTCAATTCTGCAAGTGATTCTAATTTATTATCGCTGTTTTCTAGCTGCTCTAAAACCACGTCACAGGGAACGAAGCTCGGCGGCACACGGACACTGTGTGAATCGAGCGGAGGAGGAGACAGCTCACTCACACAGCGGGGACATCGCAGGATCCAGGGGACAAGGTAAGTAACTTTGTCTGAATCCTGCAATGCGATCCCGAGTCTGGCTCGGGGATAAAGCTAAAAGGTATTGAAATTCCACCCCAAGACAGAATCGGGAATACCACTAGGCAGGTTAAGGAAGTCAGAATATCTTCTGTTCATTTACTAAGCTCTGGGGCAACTGCTTTTGCAGAGTGCAACTGTATTTTTCAAAGTGCACAGTCTATTTGCCTTTAGTAAATCAACGCCATTGGGCTTTATTTACTGAATACTGAGGCCTCGTACACACGACCCAGGAACACGTCGTAAAAGACACATCGTTTTCCTCGACGAGTTCCTTGTTAGGCTTGTCCAGAAACTTGACAAGCTGCCTTTGCGTACACACTGTCAAGACCAAATCTTGTCGTTCTCAAATGCGGTGACTTCAACACATAGATGGCAGGGAAGTTCCATTCCACTGGCACAACCCTTGGGGCTGCTTTTGCTAATCTCATGTTACTGCGTGTTAAGTAAAAGTTTGGTAAGAGAGGATTCGCATTTTTCAGTCTGTTACAGCGTGACAAATGTGCTCTCTCCATTACAAAGGTTCGCAGCTTTCTAACCATACACACGAACGTGTTTCTCATCGAAAGCCAGCCGAGGAACACGATGAGGAAATTGAGACTCCCAACGAGGAAAAAGAGAACTTGTTCTCTTTTTTTCTCGTCGATTTCCTTGACAGTTTTCTCGATGAAAAACATACACACGATCGTTTTCCTCTGCAAAAAAGCTCTCCCACCAAGTTTCCTGATGGATTCTTTTTAGGAAAACGGTCGTGTGTACAGTACGAGGCCTCAGAGTGCAAAATCTGTTGCAGCTCTGCATAGAAACCAATCAGCTTCCAGTTTTTTTTGTCAAAGCTTAAAGGGGTTGTAAAGGTTTGTTTTTTTATTTTCTAAATAGGTTCCTTTAAGCTAGTGCATTGTTGTTCACTTACCTTTTACTTCCATTTCCCTTCTAAATGTTTTTTTTTTCTTTGTTTTAATTTCTCACTTCCTGTTTCTCCTCAGTAAGCTTGCCCCCATCATCCGTGCCGTGCATGCTCGTCCCCTCCCTTGGGACTACACCCCTGCAGGCAGACGCTGTACAAAAACATAGTCAAAGACCAATTGATGACAACCTAAAGTAAGGAGGAAGCTTGGAAAATTGTTGAGTAAATGCAAGAGTTGTTAATTGTTGTGCTGTAGTGCTGACATGTCGGACTGCTGTACAGACAAAGCTGCTTTCACACGGAAGATGCAATACCTCTGTGCAGTCTATATTACTGATTTGCGGCCAATGCTGGGATAAACCACAGCACTGCATGCAATGATATATGGCAATTGAAGCCTGCAGAGCAATGTTACACACTTCTGCCCCATTTATGGGATGGCTTCAATTGGCTTTTGAAGACTCTCTTGAGTGTATGTCCTGTTTCCTGGAATTTGTGAGAAGGCGAGCAGCTGACGTGCTTGCACAATCTTTTTTTCTTCTACCAATGTGTTTAATTCTGCGTAGGCTGTAATTATACAGTATATGCAGCTCACATGTTAGCCTTATTCTAAATTGCGTTTAATGGACGTTTTCTACAGGGATCCAAAACAAAATATGCCTTTCTGTTCCTCACCTAGGAGAGAGACCAATGTGTAAGTGCCGTGCACTAAATTATGATTAGAGGGATGCAAAGGAGACAAGTGTCCATTCCTGTTAAGGTTGCATACAGAGCCTTGAAAAATTATTCATACTCTTTGACATTTTCCACATTTTGTCATGTTACAACCAAAAACGTAAATGTTTTTTATTGGGATTTTATGTGATAGATCTGATGGCCCACAAGATCCGTACACCCACACTTGAGGTCCCACCACTGTGCAAAGTGAATATGAAGCTGTCACTTTAAATTAAACAAAATGCGAAAAAGCATTTACCATAGAACAATTATAAGTAAATAGTAGCATTTGGTGACTAAAATAATTATATAACACTTAGTGACAAGTGTTAATAACTGATGATACAAAAAATGTATATATATATATTAATATGATCATTGTAACGGTCACCACCGCTTACGACCTTCCATCCAACCACGACAAGCTTATCTGACACACTCCGACAATATTGCATACACGATCCATATCCTTTCCCAGAATAAGACGAGACAGAGCTCCGTTCTTGCTTCCAAAGATATGACAATTTATTGGTATTTTCTCAGCTTCTCATACAGTCTCAAGCATAATGCAGTTTATCACAGGACAATGCAATCTCCACCCCCCTATTCACTCACTGAGGATAATTATTTAATTGGTAGCTAGACATGACGACACCGTATCATCAATAGGGTTCAATTAACCTTGAATTGTAACACAGACATCTAGTTGAATAAGTTCTCTAGACAGCTTTATCACACAATGGCAGAGTCTTGTAAGAGTGGGTGCAATCCACACCTTCAACGGAATGTCTTTACAGTGAATAGCCAACACCTTAAGATATTTCAATAGCATATTATACAAAGGTATGACTCACTCTGGTCTTGTAGACCTGAATTAACACCTTTCAAAAGCATGTGTGCCCAGATTGCATAGCTAACAGCTTTTGATATTTGAAGACATCCTGCAAACATGAATTATTATTAATGTCCCTTATTAATGTCTTCTGTAATATATGAATTATGATTCTTTGTCACCCTATGGCCCTAGTGGACATAAGGT
Source organism: Rana kukunoris (assembly GCA_029574335.1). Taxonomy (NCBI): domain Eukaryota; kingdom Metazoa; phylum Chordata; class Amphibia; order Anura; family Ranidae; genus Rana; species Rana kukunoris. The sequence goes on from CM056051.1 coordinate 40,175,652, forward strand.
GACCCTAGACATAGGAATATCTCAGTCTGTCACGGGCCATTCCGTTACAATCATAATCCGTGATTAAATAGTCCATGTGTAAGACATCATCAGCAATCTATGTTCTTGTATTCTTCCATCACACCACGTGCACTTGGTGATTCCACTCCCCTCTGGATATGCACTCACCAGATGAAGATGCCTTTCACTCTCATTCTACATTATCCTAAACAATGCAAACTTTAAACAGTAGTATTATCAGTACATTAATCCCAGAAAGACTATCTTTCTGGGATTAATCTACTTTCATCAAAAGCAGATTGTGAACTTTTGGTTCAGTTGAATCCTAGCATTCACATTCAGCGCTGTTAATGTTTCTATGAGACATACTTTTTTTACAAACCCTATATTTTATTATAATAGCTGCTTTTATCTGCGTATATATGTTATATAGCTTGTATTAAGCTTACTATATCCATTGAGCGCTAGGATCAGTTGTGTCTTAGGACTCTTTCTGATATTTTTTTAAGTATTATCAGTACATCTCATGAACGGCTAACATAAACATAAACAGTAAGCTAATTAACAGGTAGCAACCAACAGCTAACAGTGATGTAATCTAATGTAAGCTAATCAACAGCCAAGAACCTAAACTTTGATTAGTCTGGGAGTGTCCACCCCAGACAATCCAGCACCAACCCCACAGATACACAAAGGACATTGCACATACTGGGCCAGATTCTCAGCGGCGCTACGACGGAGTATCTCAGATACCCCGTCGTATCGCCGTTTTTTTTGGCTCGTATCTATGCGAGTGATGCTTAGCATCACTTTGGCATAGATACGCTTGAACATTCGACAAGTGTAATACCATTACACTTGCGGATCGTAGTTGTAATGACAACTCCGGCCACTAGGTGGCCTTTACGTTGTTTTCTCATTTGCCTATGCAAATGAGGCTACTACGCCGATTCCCGATCGCTTTTACGCCGCCCCGTCGTCGCGTACGTCGTTTACGAACTCGGATGTTTACCCCTGCTTCTATGAGGAGTAACCTTACGAAGTACCGTCGGATGCCGTCTGGTGCCGTCAGATGCCATGTTAAGTATGGCGTCGGGTCAGCGTCGGCTTTTTCCGTCGCTTACGTCGTTTTACTAACTCGTTCGCGAATAGGGCATTGCGTAGTGACGATCACGTCGTTTTGACGTCGGTTTCAACGGCGCTTTCCGACGTGAGCTGGAGAATGCGCACAGGGCTTTTTCCCCGGCCGGCGCATGCGCAGTTCGTTCACCGTGGGGGCGCGCTTAATTTAAATACAAGTTGCCCCATTTGAATTACGCGGGCTTACGCTGGGCCATTTTCGCTACGCCAATGCAAACTACGGAGCAAATGCTTAGGGAATACGGCACTTGCTCTAGTACGATGCGGCAGCGTAGTGTAAATGGCTTACGCTACGCCGGCGAATTTCTTAGAGAATCTGGCCCACTGTCTATAAGATGTTTGACTTTCACTTGTGCAGTTTGTCCAGTACAAAAAAAAATCATAAGACAAAGTCAAATTAATTTATTTTCATAGATTTCTTGAGGGAGATTTTTGATAAATATTTCTGCCCCAAGTGGAGGATCTTCTCCAACACATTCTGCAGGAGGGCCACCATATTCCCTCTGACAATTAATCAGTATGAGATTATTATTCCATCCACTGCAGAACGGACGTTTTATTGTCTTTAGGCAGAAAATTAATCCAAGTCTTGCTCTCAGCGTTCATCACTTTGTTGTCGATCATTAGAGAATGATCTGCTCTCTTCATCGAAGGCTGAATTTTCTTGCTCTGACCAGGAGAAGCAGACAAAATCTCCTCCATGGGCCATAATCAGTGGGTAGTAGGCTATCCCCTGGTCCCCTCCATAAGCCCCTGACCCTGTAGGGTCTATCACACTCCCCATTCCCTATATTTCACATCAGCATGCATCGCTACATGCTGATGTGAAATAACCTCCCACTTTTTTTTACAACATAAAACTTTTTGTTTTGTTTTTATTTACTTTTTTTTTGTCCTAATTCCTTGTTATCAACTTCAGTGGTGGCATTGCCAGAGCCAACTCACTACAGAAGGTGACCCCCTGAGAAGGCATCATCACCACGGCCTTCAGGGAAATCCTTTATGACATCATGCACTTTGTATTGCGCATTTTTAAAAATGGCGCATGAACTGAGACCCAGGAAACACAGAGGCGGCACAAAAATAGGTAAGTAGGTAGAAAAAGTCACTAGGAATGATTGTTTATTCCTCTCCTAATCAGGTTTAAATGTCTATAGAGTGTGTGTATGTGTGGGGGTTCTTTAGACAAATTGTATACCGCAAGGCATGATTCCAAGCATATTGAAAATAGATTTGGGGGTTTACCTATACTTTAGGCTAAAATGTCATGTTCATTATATATGGGAACTCTCTATTGTCTAGACATGTGCAGACTGGAATATTTTGTTTCGTTTTTTCGTTTTTGTTTGGAAAATAAATTTATTTAGTTACTCCCGAAAATCGTTTTAATTTATTTCGTTTTTCGTTGGGGAATAGCTTTCAAATATTCCGCCTACAAGAATTCTAATGTTGTATGACTAGTAATAATGTCGAATCTATTCTCTATAATGTCGAATCTATTTTCTCATAAATCAAAATCTATTCTCTATAATGTCGAATCTTTTCTCTATGATGTCGAATAATTTCTCTATAATGTCGAATCTCTCTATATCGAATTTTTACCGCAACGAAAACGAAAATAAAGCATTTTTTATATCGGATCTTTCGGTTTTCATTTCTTGCACTTTTCGTTATCGTTTGTTAAAACGATAACGAAAAAAACAGATTTTCGGACGAAAATGCATTTGAAAACGAATGCACATGTCTACTATTGTCTACTCTCTGATATAGGGATGGAGATGCATGCTATCATGCGTCTCATTTAAGGTCCCAAACATCCCTTCTTTGCATTGTATATTGGCACTCTCTGTACATATTTTAGGCGCGTAGCCAGATCTCAGTTATCCAATATGTCCAAAAATAGGTGCTGAAAAAAGCACTCCATTGAACAGGATGCCACATATCATGAACGAATAGTGCAGATAGGCCGCCTGGAAGGCAAAGCTTGGGGCCATTAAGGCAACTAGTAACATCTGGAGAGATATTAGAAACAGGTGCGTCAAATGGTCACAGAGCTCTCCAATATACAGATAGAGGCTATAAATCTATGGTAATTTCAAGTCTCAGCTGGCAGTCCAAGAAAACAGAGGTTTTCAACTCTATCACATTTGGGACTGTTTAGAATCTGATCAATTCATGCTGCTCTAGAGGGACAAAACACGAGGGTGAGTCAATAATTATCCACACTCTATTTTTATAACTTATTAGAGCAACAGTAGAGAATGTACAGTTATTGACATACGGAAAGCATTTGACTCCTTATCTTGGTATTATCTTCACTCGGTAGTTGGGGTTTTGGAACCAACTTTCTACAGTGGATAACTTCTCTATATGACAAACCGAAAGCATATATAACATACTCAGGCTACGGATCTGACCCTTTTATTATTGAAAGGGGAACCAGGCAGGGATGAACATTATCCCCCCTACTGTTTTCTCTGACAATAGAATCCCTAGCCCAATTAATTTGCTCTGATATTAATATTAAAGGTCTTGAATATGGGGACCACCAACACAAGCTATGTCTGTTCGCAGATGACGTCTTCGTTTTTCTCACTTCACTTCTAACATCAGCACCAAATCTTATATCCACCCTTGCCAAATTTGGAGCTATTTCTGGCCTTAAAATAAACTCTTACAAATCTAAAGCACTGGATATCTCCCTCCCATTGCAATTGCAAAAACAATTACAGGCATACCCCGCTTTTAAGTACACAATGGGGTTTATTTACTAAAGTTGGAAATCGCAATATCAGGCTCATTTCTGCATAGAAACCAATGAGCTTCTAACTCCAGCTTGTTCAATTAAGCCTGGTAATAAAACCTGGAAGCTCATTGGTTTCTGTGCAGAAGTGAGCCTTATTTTGAGCTTTAGTAAATAAACACAATTGTGTACTTAAAAGTGGGGTATGCCTGTACAGGACTGCGACCTCCAGCTTCATCTACCTAAAGAGTTGATTTTGTCACCCAGCTACTCCGGCACTTGTACCACTCTGTGCCCTCACACTCTTCAGGAGTGTTGGCAGGAGGTGCAAGAGAGGCCTCCTCAACATTCCAGTCATCATCAGGCAGGGCTGTCTTAATGAGAGGGGACAACTGGGCACTACCCTGGGGCCCTAGCTGCACGGGGGCCCCTGTTTTTTTCCCAAAGCAGCTGGTCCTTGAGCCCACACTGCCCCAAAATTGGAGGCCCCATGATGGCACTGAGAGTGATAGATACACAGGAAAGGCAGTCTGCATCCTACCTACTTGGTGTCTGTTTACCTGCACTGTCATCATTGTAGGGGCCCCAGAGCATTACTTTGCCCAGGGGCCCATGATGCGATTAAGACGGCCCTGTCATCAGGTATATGATACTCTCTTCACACAGCACACAAGAACAAAGCAGAGACTGTCAGTCACAGACTGCCTCCTGGATATCCCACACCTGTTTTTCTCTTTGTGTCAAAAGTTGTTAGAAGTGATCCATGCCGATAGAAGACAGACAGAAATGACAGTTAGTGCTCTGAATTGAGAGAAGTACACACTATAGAGTGATATGCTTTGTTCATATTTCATGTCTGAGTTTTACAAACACTTTAATGGGAAGCCATAGTTCTACTTTAAATAAAAAATGCATAGCTTTGTTTCTTAAAGGGGTAAAGGCTCAAGGTTTTTTACCTTCATGCATGACCCCCGGACCCCACCTAATATCTAATATTTAGCACTATTGCGATCCAGCAATGTGCAGAGGAGCCTTGGCTCTTTGGTGACTCCCTCCTCATTGGCTGAAACAGCAATGGAAGCCGTTGGCTCCTGCTGCTGTCAATTACAGCCAGTGAGACAATAAGGAGAGGGGGGTGGGGCCAAGCCATGGCTCTGTGTGTAAATAGACACACAGGGCAGCAGCTCAGGAGTGAGCCTGCATGGGAGCCCCCATAGAAGGCTGCTTGCTTTGGGGTCAATCAGCAAGTAGGAGGGGTCTGGAGCATCGATGGGGGACCGAAGAAGAGGATGATCAATACTGTTCTGTGCAAAACCATTGCACAGAGTAGGTAAGTATAACATTTTTTGTTTGTAATTTTCCTTTAATATTACTTTAATCTGACAAAAGAAAATTACAGTGTTTAAGAAACAATAGGTAACCTTGATCAAGAAGTAGTAATAAAAACCCTGTATGGGTTTAACCAACTCCATGAATTATATCAAAAACACATATATGGAATAGCCAATAGAATAAAAGTAAGTCATTCAAAGGGTGTCAGTCATTCTATATTAAAACAGAGTTCTACCCCAAAGTGGAACTTGCGCTCATCTGATTTCTCCCCCCTCCGGTGCCACAATTGGCACCTTTCGGGGGGGGGGGGGGCAACAGGATACCTGTCTTTTAGACATGTGCACAGAAAAAATACTTAACTATTGTTAAGCCTCATACACTTGGTCAGACTATTTTAACAACAAACATAAAAACGATCATTTTCCGATCGTTCTCAGAAAATTCGTTCGTTTTTAAACTGCATCAGAAAACCATTTTTGGGTTCAGAAGTCTGGCCAACTGATCTCCCTTCAGATGAAAATCCACAGAAAAGTTTATTAGGCTTTACTGTACAAGTGTACTCACTATTCTGCACAAAAGAGAAGCTGCTTTCAGTCACTGAGGCTGGCCATACATGTTCAATTTTCTTGTACAATTTTCTTTTAGATTTACCAAAAACCATATTTGAGGTCAAACTAAACAACACTTTCAATTGTATGCAATCAGGCAGGCCCTTGCACTACATAGTTGAAGGTAAATCTAAAGAAAATTGCACAGAAAATTGTATCATGTATGGCCAGCCTAACTCTCTGGCCATTAAAAAAAAACCATAAACAAAAGATTTGCATTTGAACCTGTTTCTTTTGTTATTTTCGTATGTTGATATGACACCTATAACAAAAAATTTGCCTTCAGTATTTTGAATACACAGAAAACAGAAAAAGGAATTCATTCAATATACATAATGAAATTCTTTTGTTATAGATGTCATTGAACAATGAACATACAACTGAAAACGAACACAAAACGGATTCAAACAAAATAAACAATGCAAACCTCTTGATACAGATTTAATTTTCGTTATTATGCCATTTTCGTTTTGTCGTTTTTTCCCGTCGGATCGTTCGTTCGTATTTGCGGTCGTTCGTTATGCGGCTCATCCGTTATCCCGTCATTTTCATATTTTGGTGCTTTACCGTTTTTGTATGTACACATTATCCCGCGGGTACGAAAATGAACATTTTCGTACGAAAATAACATTCGTACGAACGGGAATGCACATATCTACTGTCTTTGACAGGTATTCTTTCCCACTTCTGGGAGCCTCAGCCGCAGATATTGATGTCACAGGTGGGGCTCCCTCCTCCCTGCCACCAGGCCAGTAGGAGAGAGAAGAGGGCAGTAGGGTTCCTGGCTTGAAGCCGAAAGGCTCCACTGCCGGATACCCTTATCCGCAAAGACGGCAGCTGTTTTTTAATTATTTTTTGGGGGTGGAACACCGATTTAAAAAACTCAATGTTCACCATTCATGCCCTCATCCAGTGACAGTAAATTGCTGAAGCAAAGGGGTATAAATACACAATAAAAAACTCAATCCTAAGCAGTGGCAATGTAATAAGAAATTACAATTGCATGCATGTGGATTGGAAATAATGCTAGGTTGGCTCCCAACATGAGATCCTGGGATAGTCAGGGCTAAATCTTTGGAAGGAGGCACACTGGCAAACTGTGATGGATATTGGTTCCTTGGTGTATCCAACAAATGGGAAATGCAGAGGTAGCAAGAGAGCACAATGAGTCAACAGTGGTCCAGAGGAGGCATACGAAGCAAAAAAGTACATTCACAATGTGTGTATGGCACGGGATGCCATGGGGTAATAAAGACTGAAGTAAAACCAATATATAACCTTGCCTTTTTTCTTTTTTAGGTGTAATTTTCACATCAGCATTAGATTAACAGGGTGGTCTATCAATTTGTAGAGAACAAAGCTGAACATTTGGAAAAACAATAATGATGACCCACTTGCAACCTTTGCTCCAACAAGTTAACGTTTCACCAATTAACTGTACCACAGAGCAAACTCTTGGCTCTGCCTTGTGAGAGCATAATACCACTCCAATCCCAGATCTTGTGTCATCTCCTCCCGACACCATGGGAAAAGGCTTCTATGTCAGCAAGCTCGTTGCCTTTGTTGCCATCTTTTTCGCTATAGCTGCTGTGGCTACAATCATTGCACTATCTGTAGCTTATGCTAAAGAAAAAGCCATCAATAATAAACTAGAAAACGGGGAATCAACAACTGAAATCGTCCCCAGTGCTTCCTCCAGTACATTGAAACCTACCACTGCATCAACAGAACCTTGGGACAGCTACCGGCTTCCAAAGACTCTAATACCTGACCATTATGATGTTGATCTCAGACCGGTCCTGAAGAAGGACAATCGGGGACTCTATGTCTTTCATGGAAAAAGTGTTGCACATTTCAAATGTGAGATTTCCACCAATCTTGTTATTATCCACAGCAAAAAACTTAATTATACCAATAATGTTGTGCTCCAGGAAGATACAGGTAAAGACATCGCCATAAATCGAGAGCAGCTGGTGGAGAAGACCACTTACCTGGTGCTGCATCTTGCTGAGAGTCTGCAAAGTGGTAAAACATATCGGCTTTACACCGAATTTATTGGGGAACTGGCAGATGATCTGGCAGGATTCTACCGCAGTGAATACATGGAAGATGGTGTAACCAAGTAAGTAGTTAAATAAACTGTAATTTCAAAAAAAATAAGGAAAAGTGTTAAAGAGGAAGAAAACCCTGATGGGTTTTACTTTCTCTTTGTTTCCCTGCAAAGGTAAAGCATAAGGGGCTCCTATGCCTCGCATAGGAGCCCAATATGAATCACTTACCTGAAACCAAAGCCTCCGATGTCCCCGATTTACTCTCTGGCTGCAAGCGTCCATTCTACACCCCTCTTCCTTCTTGGGCCGCAAAAACTCTGGTTCTGTGACTGGCCAGAGTCGCGTGATGTCATGAGGGAGCCAGCAGTCACGGCATTACCGCATCTAGAAATGGCACGGTGTCCCCTTTCTAGAGTGCGCATGTGCGGAATACATCGTCCGAATGCGCATGTGCCGAATACACCGTCCCCTTTCTAAAGTGCACATGCGCCGAATACATCGGTGCATGGGCAGAAGACATTGCCGTATAAGGTAATTGTAAATATCTCCTAAACCGTGTAGATTTAGGGGATATTTTAAGCACCTACAAGCCTTAATCTAGGCTTACCTGTAGGTGAAAGTGGTCTGTTAGGCCTTGTACACACGGGCAAGAATCTCGTCAGGAACAAAATGTTGTTTTTCCGGACGAGATTCTTGGCAAGAATCTCTTGCCGTCCGAGTGTACACACTGACCTTTTCAAAAGAACCGCGGTTTACTTGAAAGGCAAGAACGCAGTGACGTCATCGCGTACGACGAGCATGCGCTCGTCACATTCGATGCCGTCGCCACCATCTTGCTTCACCCTACCTATGCCGTGGAAGCCACCGCGCATGCGTCAAAGTCATTTCGAGCATGCACGAGTTTCCACAGCGACAAGAATCTCGACGAGAAAAAAAAGCGCAGGTTCTCTGTTATTCTCGTCGAGATTCTGCCCAGATTTTCTAATGAGAAACCTGAAAGCCTCGTACACGCGAACGGTTTTCTTGGCAAGAAAGCTCTGCTAGCAGTTTTCTTGCTGTTTTTTGCCGAGAAAACTGGTCGTGTGTACGAAGCTTAATGCTGCGTACACACGTTCGTTTTTTGCGATGAAAAAAAACGACGTTTTCTGTGAAGTAAAAACATTGTTTTTGAAACGTCACTTTTCAAAGACAATTTTGCATACACACCATCGTTTTTTCACAAAAAGCGAGGTTACGTTCACCACTCTTTTCCATTGAAGCTCGCTTCATAACTAGCTTCTGGGCATGCGCGGGTTGAAAAACGTCGTTTTGAACAACGTTTTTGCCACACACGGTGACTTTTTGTGAAACAAAAAATGACGTTTTGAAAAACGACACAAAAAATTCAAGCATGTTGGAATTTTTTTTTGGTCGTTTTTTTGATGACAAAAAACGACGTTTTGACCACACACGATCAATTTAAATGACGTTTTAAAAAACATCGTTTTTTTTCATCGCAAAAAACGACCGTGTGTACGCGGCATAAGGCTTAAATATTTTCTATAAAACAACAACATCAAGAGAATAAAGCATAAGTATAACAATGAGTAGGAATATACATCATTTTTGATGTTGTAAATTTGATGTTTAGGACTTGATTTACTAAAGGCAAATACTGTAGACTGTTTTCTTTGCAAAGGAAGTTGCACTTTGCAAGGGAGTTATCCCCCGAGCTTAGTGAATGAGGTGAAGCTCTGTTGACTTCCATCATCCATTATTTTGCTTACACATGAGTGGGTATTATTTGCAAGGTAAAGTTTCACTACATTAACTAATCTCTGGGAAAGATCCCCTTTGCAAAGTGAAGCTCCATTTGAATAGTGAACAGACTATTTGCATACCGGTATATTAAATCAACCCCTTTAGGCAGGCCATAAATTATTCGGGAAAGAAATTAGGCAGGAAAGAATATAGCTTGATTCCCCTATCAACACAGTCATTGTTGATGGGGGAATCCCTACCCCAGAGCTATTGTGTTCTCCTGACAAGGGGGGGGGGGGGAGCAGTCTCTGCCAGGAGAGCACATTGATTACTGCTAGTGGCTAAAGCCGCTGGCAATAATTGCATGCTGAAAATTCCACATGCTGGTTGTACCCAAGTCGATGGATCGACTTGGGTACAATCAGTCTGCCCATACATGGATCGACTTGGGTACAATCAGTCTGCCCATACATGGATCGACTTGGGTACAATCAGTCTGCCCATACATGAATCGAGTCTTGGCCAGTCCCTGCTGAACCAGCCCAGGTTCAATCCATCTATGGCCAGCTATAGTGTGCATCCTACTGCCTTTCCATATCACTTTATTGACGTATGTCTCAGAGCTGTATCCTGGCCTAGGCCAACAAGGCCCAGGCCTAGGGCAGGACTTTGCAGGGGGGCAGCACGAAAAGAGTCCCCGCCGGCTACACTGTTAGGAAAATTAGTCTAGCGCCCCCATAAAGCGGCCGCGCTGCTTCTGGTATGCGGGCGGCCGGCATTCTGCAACTGTGGGGGGGGGGGGGGGTTCCAATTTTGACTGTTTTATCATCCTGGACCACAAACCTTCCTCACTGTGCTATATGTTTCTGCTGCACCATCTACTTAAAGTAGAACTATAGGCAACGCTTTTTTTTTCATTTTGGGTAGAGTAAGGGAGGGTTATAGCCCCTGCCAGTTTATTTTTTGACCATCCCTGTCCCATTGCGAAGATTTCCCTTCACTTCCTGCTCTATGGGCAACCAGGAAGTAAGAGGAAATCTAAGTAAATTAAGGGAATACATTGCCCCCCCCCCCCCAGGCTCTCAGAACTAGTGTCCTCACTTGCAAATTTCAGGGGGGGTCTTAAACATCACAGGGTGTGGCCGTGACAGGAAGGGGTGGGTCATATTTAAATTAGGGGTGCACAAGTTTAGTCAGGCCTAGGGCAGCACAAAACCTAAATACACCTCTGGTATGTCTGCTAACTAACCATTTTTGGACTAAACATGCATTCAGAAATACGTTGCAGAGATATTCAGAATAGAAGTTGTGCTGTATGTATAGCATGTCTGACCAACTGAAAACACCGTCCCTCTAAGATCATGGCACACACTATATTTTCCTACTGGGGGATTTTTTTCAGTCAATCTGGCTGGTTCTCAGAGGCCTAAAACTGTACTACACCCAAAAACAAGATTGTAATATTTCCAGCTTTCCGGTACTTGTGGCTGCGTTCATTTTATTTATTTTTTTATTCTTTTTTATTCTTTATACTGTAACTATTATTTTCACCTTGTGATCCAGACAGTAAGTCTGTTATTTTTCAACTTCCTTTAACAGACCGAGCTGTCCAACAAAAGTGGTAGTTAATGAGCTGAGATAAACCATTAACCACTTACAATGGTTAGCTTTTGTTAATTTATGTAAAACTTTCAAAAAAGGAAAAAAAAAAAAGTTGTTGTAGCTGCTTAAAAAGTGTTAGCTGGAGCAGGAGGGAACATTTTTCTGCGAATATGGTTTTCATTCCAGAAAGCCCATTCATTCCAAATGTTGAAAGCAAATACAATTTTTAAAAGCTTTGTAACGACATTCATTAATGGGGTTGTAAAGGTTCACTTTTTATTTTCTAAATAGGTTCCTTTAAGCTAGTGCATTGTTGGTTCACTTACCTTTTCCTTTGATTTCCCTTTTAAATGTTTTTTTTCTTTGTCTGAATTTCTCACTTTCTGTTTCTCCTCAGTAAACACCATCATCCGAGCCATTCTGGCTGGGGGTTAGTCAGCCAGAACAGTTTACTGAGGAGGAACAAGAAGTGAGAAATTCAGACAAAGAAAACAAACATTTAGAAGGTAAATGGAAGGACAAGGTAAGTGAACCAACAATGCACTAGCTTACAGCAACCTATTTAGAAAATAAAAAACAAACCTTTACAACCCCTTTAACTACTTAAAGGGGTTGCACAGCTTTGTGTTTTTTCACCTTAATGCATATTATGCATTGAGGTGAAAAAACACCTGGCAGTCACCGACCCCCCAGCCCCCTATTTTATTTACCTGAGCCCCTTCATCTCCTCGATGGGGAAGCGCCATCCTTCTCTCCATGGGGTCCCTACTCTTGATTGGATAGATTAATAGCAGCACAGCCATTGGGTCCCGCTGTTGTCAATTAAATCCAATGACGTAGGTGCCGGGGGGTGGGGCTGAGTCCGGCATTCGTGTCTATGGACGCAAATGCTGGACTCGGGAGCGTGCCCGCAGGGTAACCCCCTCGGGAGAGTGCCACTCCTAGGGGGTTATCTGATGTGGGGAGGAGCTGCGAGAGCCACCAAGGGACCCCAGAAGAGGAAGTTTGGGGCCATTCTGTGAAAAACACGCTGCGTTGTAGAGGTAAGTATGAAATGTTTGTTATTTAAAGCGGAGCTCCACCCAGGAAAACAACATTTTCCCATGTTGTTTAAAAAAAAAAAAACAGAAAAAAAAAAAAAAAATACTCACCCGAAATACCTGTTGCTATGCGGAAGTCCGTAATCTGCCTCACCTGCACCACGGTCCGATTTCTTCTTCTCCTTCTCCTTGTGAATGGGGCGCGCTGCTTTCTGGGAACTGTGTGTGTTCTCAGAGAGCAGCGCGCCCATTCACAAGCCAGCGTGAGACTCACGCAGGCGCAGTAGGAAATGGGCAGTGAAGCCGTACGGCTTCACTGCCTGTTTCCCATAGTGTGGATGGCGGCGCGGGACCTGGAGCGATCGTAGGACCGGCATCGGGGGGCCCATCAGCGCGGGCAAGTAGGACAAGGTAAGTGTCCTTATTTAAAGTCAGCAGCTACACTGCTGGAGCACCGCTTAAAAAAACAAAAAAAAACAATCCTTTACAATCACTTTAAAGTGGATGTAAACCCGATTTATTTTTTATTTTTTTCTGTCACAATGTAGAGTATAAGATTTCCTATCATCTGTGCCCAGTCTTGCCACACAGAGTTTATCCAGCTCTGAGCAATCCTCTTTTCTTTTTTCAATGAGATAAACGGACAAACAGGAGAAAACTTTTGTCCGTTCCTCCCACTTGCTGTGAGTGACAGGTTATTTACATATCTCATGCACTAGCCTGAGACAGGCATTTTTTAATTCCCACCCGCACTTTTCTGAAGTCATGTGGTTACTTTTCTGTATTTTGACTGGATGTTAGTGATCATGGCAGAATTTAGTGTAAGGAATACACAGGAGAAAATGCATGTTGACAAGGGGAGTGTAGAGGTTGGCGGGGAGTCTACTGACATCACAACTCCACCCACCGAGCTCCAGACAACAGACCCACCCACAGAATCTGCAGTTTTTCCGTTCTTATAACAGACAGAGGGGAAACATTTGACAGGTGAGGATACATGCAGGAGGCATCTATATCCTTATAGATCAGCACTTTCACAGTTTAGAAAGGATGAGAGTGGCTTTACACTTTAAGGATCCCAGCCTCTTTTTGACACTTGTTTACAAGTCTTTTTTTTTTGTTGCTATAGAATTACTTAGAACCCCCTAACATTATATATATTTTTTCAGACACCCTAAAGAATACAGTGGTGGTCATTGCAATACTTCATGTCACACATATTTGCTTAGCGGTCTTACAAGCGCAATTTTATTTGGAAACAATACACTTAAAAAATAAGACAACAGTAAAGTTATCCCAATTTTTATATTGTGAAAGATAATGTTACGCTGAGTAAATTGATACCCAACATGTCACGCTTCAAAATTGTGCCCGCTCGTGGAATGGAGACAAACTTTGGCACTTAAAAATCTCCATAAACGTAATAAAATGTCTACAGGTTACATTTTTAGAGTTAAGAGGGGGTCTAGTGCTAGAACTATTGCTCTCGCTCTAACAATCACTAAAGCTCGCTCCTCACATGTGGAGTTAGAACACAATTTTAATATGCGGGCGTGACTTACGTATGTGTTCTATTCTGCGCACAAGCGACGGCTACCGACAGCTACGGTAAGCAGCGGAAATGACCGGAAACGCAGCCAGAGGGAGAGGGCCCGCTCCTGCCTCCAATAAAAGTGATCTTGCAGCGAATCCGTTGCAATGACCACTTTTATCAGAAAGCCAGCCTCCCACCGTTTTTGAAAATACCAGGGTTATGGCAGCTATCTGCTGCCATAAAAATGGTATTTAGCGTCAAAATACAGACGTACAATGACAGCGATTTAAGTGCTTAAAGTGATTCTAAAGGATTTTTTTCTTTTTTTTTCAAAATAACAAACATGTTATTACTTACCTGCTCTGTGTAATGAATGCGTTTGCACAGAGCAGCCCAGGTCCTCCTCTTGTTGGTTCCCTTGCCTGTACTCCTGGCTCCTCCCCTCTTCCAAGTCCCCGAAACAAGTTGCTTGCTATGGGGGAACTTGGCTCAGCCCCGCCCCAGCTCTCAGATTACTGGCTGTGACTGACAGTAGGAGGAGCCAGTGGCTCCCACTGCTGCCTCCATGGTCAGAGAGGGGAGAGCGGAGAGAGCCTCTGATCTTGGACCCAACAGCATAACAGATAATTATGTTTCCAGCACAGACACAGGTAAAGCACTGCTAATCCACATAATTCTGTATGACTGCAAAGCTACAACTGAATCAAAGAACTAGCAGTAGAGTCAATTGTTTTCATAGTAGATGGTTTCCGTCTTTTTTGTTACCAGACTCATCGCCACCACCCATATGCAAGCACCTGACGCAAGGAAGGCATTCCCATGTTTTGATGAGCCAGCAATGAAAGCAACTTTCAACATTACCCTCAGATATAGACCCAACTATGTGGCACTCTCCAATATGGATTCTTTCAGTAAGTCACAGAGTATTCCAGGTTTTTTTTGCACTGGCATACATATATCAATTAGACACTAAACTGGGCTTAGCATCAGATATATTTTTTGTGCCAATTGCCTGGCAATGCCTTTATCTATGAATTTTTTCACAGAAGGGCAGCACTATCTTCGTTCAGGCATCATCCAGGGTCAGTATGTACACTCTGGACTGAAATGCTGACTCAATGATTACACAATAATGTCAAACTTGTATTTAAAAATGTGTGATACAAATCAGCCCCTGTTGCTGGCTCTCACCTACAAAGTAAAAATATTGTAGTCTGAACACTGGGTGAGAGGAGACCAGTGGTGTATCTAGGGTATGGCAGCCATGGCAAGTGCCATGGGCGCCATATGAAGGGGGCACTGTTGAGTGGCTGGGCAGCAAGGCACTTACCAGGGTCTGAGGGTCTCTCCTTCCCTCCTCCCGAGCATAGGCAGGATCTCCTTTTTAGCACCTTTGCTAATGGACAATGGCAGTGCTATCCCTGCTGCGTTCAGCCACAGCCCTCCACTGTTCTCCCAGGCTTTCCCATTCCATCTGGTCGGATTGGCAGCGCACAAAGAAGAAGGAGGAACATCAGTTTCTCCCTCTCCTCTGTGATCAAGATTTCATCACTTCCAGTATTGGTTCTGCATTTACCTGGCCTTGGAGGTCAGAGGAGTGATCTGGGGTCTAATAAACCCCAGATTTCTCCATAAAGAGGATATGTCACTACCCAAGGTATCACAGGGGATGATAATTATCACTAGTTTTGTTAGCTGTTTTTTTTTGTTAAGGTTATCTTAAATATGGTTTTCAAATGTTTCGACAGGGGACAGGGGCGCAGTTCCAGTGCTTGCCATAGGCGCTATTTTCACTAGATACGCCTCTGGAGGAGACTGAGTCAATATTTCATCCTAAGTGCAGCCAAGGATAACATCATCTCAGTCACTTGCCTGAAACGCAATGACTTTTAATAATAAACTGTACATTTAAAAAAAAAAAATGTTTTATTGTTGCTATATATTTTGACATATTAGAAGTGTATTCATACAGACCAGTATAGATGCTAAAGTGGTTGTAAAGGTTCCCGTTTAACCACTTAAGGACCGGACCAATATGCTGCTAAATGTCCAAAGGTGTTTTTACAATTCGGCACTGCGTCGCTTTAACAGACAATTGCGCGGTCGTGCGACGTGGCTCCCAAACAAAATTTGCGTCCTTTTCTTCCCACAAATAGATTTTGATGGTATTTGATTGCCTCTGTGATTTTTATTTTTTGCAGTATAAACAAAAATAGGGCGACATTTTTGAAAAAAAAAAAATATTTTTTACTTTTTGTTATAAAAAAAATCGAATAAACTAAATTTTAGTCAAACATTTAGGCCAAAATGTATTCAGCCACATGTCTTTAGTATCGATCAGACCCCCGTCCCGCAACAAGACAGGGACGTACATGTTTGCCCATGTGCCTGTACGTGCCATTCTGTGGACGTACATATACATGCGGCGGTCGTTAAGTGGTTAAAAAAATAACAAACATGTCATACTTACCTCCACTGTGCAGTTTGTTTTGCACAGAGTGGCCCCGATCATCCAGTTCCGGGGTCCCTCGGCGCCTCTCTCAGCTCCCCCCCACCGCAATAGATAACCCCCTCTGGGAAGTTCTCTCCCGAGGGGATTACCTTGCAGGCACACTCCGTGTCATACATTCGGCGTCCATAGCCGCTGAGTGTATGACTCGACCCCGCCCCCTGGTGCCCACGTCATTGGATTTGATTGACAGCAGCGGGAGCCAATGGCTTGGGCAGGAAGGTGTATAAGTGCCTGGTATTGAAGTGGTTAACTACTTCCCGACCGCCCACCGTCATATTACTGCGGGACGGTGGCGCGGTCTCGCGGGAGCACGTAGCTCTACGTCCTCTACTTTTCGGCCACTAGGGGGCGTGCACGCCCCCAAATCCCACGCGTGCCCGGCGGGTACGATAGCCGCCGGGCACACGCGATCGCTCGTTACAGAGCGGGGAACGGGAGCTGTGTGTGTAAACACATACCTTTCGTTCCTGTCAGCGGGGAAACGCTGATTTTCTGTTCATACAATGTATGAACAGAAGATCAGTGATTTCCCCTAGTGAGTCCACCCCCCCATACAGTTAGAACACAAATAGGAACACACTTAACCCCTTCCCTGCCCCCTAGTGTTAACCCCTTCACTGCCAATGGCATTTTTATAGTAATCCAATGCATTTTTATAGCATTGATCGCTATAAAAATGCCAATGGTCCCAAAAATGTGTCAAAAGTGTCCGATGTGTCCGCCATAATATCGCAGTACCAAAAAAAAAAGCTGATCGCCGCCATTACTAGTAAAAAAAAAATATTAATAAAAATGCCATAAAACGACCCCCTTTTTTGTAAACGCTATAAATTTTGCGCTAACCAATCAATAAACGCTAATTGCGATTTTTTTTTACGAAAAATATGTAGAAGAATACGTATCGGCCTAAACTGAGGAAAAAAAAATGTTTTATATCTTTTTTGGGGATATTTATTATAGCAAAATATAAAAAATATTGCATTTTTTTCAAAATAGTCGCTCTATTTTTGTTTATAGCGCAAAAAATAAAAACCACAGAGATGATCAAATACCACCAAAAGAAAGCTCTATTTGTGGGAAAAAAAGGACGCCAATTTTGTTTGGGAGCCACGTCGTACGACCGCGCAATTGTCAGTTAAAGCGACGCAGTGCCGAATCACAAAAAGTGCTCTGGTCTTTGGACAGCAATATGGTCCGGGGGTTAAGTGGTTAACCAACTTACTACACATTGCCAGGACAAGGTCATCCAGCACCTAGGCCAAAGTGCACCTTACCCCCCCCAAAAAGTGTGAGCAATCATATGTCAGCAAATACCACCCCCCCCCCCCCCCTCAAACAATGTTGACAACTAATCTGAAACCCCTAAGCATAAACTCCCTTCGCAAGTCAATATTAGGGGGTTACCCTAAAAGGGTCTCCAACAGCCTCTTAATACTCCACCTTCAGCTTCCACCAGAACTCCACTGCCCCAGCTGGGCTGACCCTGAGTATTTAAGAGGGCCTTCCCCCTGCCAACCCATCTGTTGAGGATTGGTCAGGCCCCTCATGAATACTCCAGGCAGCTCCTCCTCACCTCTACTCTCATTCTTCTGAAATCTTCTGCAAGTTTCTAGAAATAGGGGGAGGTATTAGAGATGCTGCTTGTGAGTCACCCAGGCCTCCCTAAGTCATTCCCCTGACCCAGATAAAGCATAGACTCTGCTGCCGGTTAAGCGTAAAATTTTGCCTTCTCTAACAAAAATATATTCTAACACACTAGAGGGCGCTACAGTGAAAAGGTGAACTAACTACATACACCCTCCTCAATAACCCAATCCCCACTGTACTTGCCTCAGTAAGTGAGGAGCTGTCAGTGCCCATGCAACCGGTGCAGCAGTCCGGGGATTTGATATCTGATTTCCACTTTGGGTTTTTCAACTCTGATAATTGCCCTCATGAGGTAAAGAGGAAGTTGTGAAAGCTCAAAGGACTAGCAGACTTCACATGTACCCATGAGATTTGCCCTAAGAGAACTGCTCTAACCTATGACAATAATAGTGAATGTGATTTATTTCCTTCATTCAGTAGACTGACACTTCTACCTACAAAATTATTTCTTCCAATGTAACATTACCAATGCCTGTTTTTTGGTCAAATTATTGTCTTTTTAGGAGTTACTCACGAAACATGGGAAGAACAGGAATGGCTGGTCACAGAATTCAATAAAACTCCAAAAATGTCCACCTACCTGGTGGCCTTCATAGTCTCAGAGTTCAGATCGGTTGGCGATGAGAAGGTGAGCGCCATTAGCTTTTTAAACCTATAAACAAAAGGGTTCAGATGAGAGACTCACCAGTTTAAATCTATGTACATTTCTAAGCTACTGATTGTTTTTTAACGGCTTCAGCACTTTTTGGGACACTGACCCAGAACAAGTACACAGTACAAGAAATTCATAGTGAAGTAAGAACTCCCGATCTACACACTTATTCTGCATCAGTGGCCCAGAAAAGACTGAAACCTTTGATTCAGCAGAACAGACAGACAACAGTTGCAGAACAAGAGGTCAGCTAAGGTAACCTTTATATTTGCTTAATGCTTGTATCCTTTAACCACTTGCTTACTGGGCACATACACCCCCCTCCTGCCCAGGTGAAATTTCAGCTTCCGGCACTGCGTCGCTTTAACTGACAATTGCGCGGTAGTGCGACGTGGCTCCCAAGCAAAATTGACGTCCTTTTTTCCCCACAAGTAGAGCTTTCTTTTGGTGGTATTTGATCGCCTGTGCGGTTTTTATTTTTTGCGCTATAAACAAAAAAGAGTGACACTTTTGAAGAAAAATACAATATTTTTTACTTGTTGCTATAATGAATATCCCAATTTAAAAAAAAAACACATTTTTTTTCTCAGTTTAGGGCGATACGTATTCTTCTACATATTTTTGGTATAAAAAAAAAAAAAAAATCGCAATAAGCGACTGGTTTGCGCAAAAGTTATTGCGCTTACAAAATAGGGGAGAGAATTATTATTTTTTTTTACTAGAAATGGCGGCGATCTGCGATTTTTATTGGTACTGCGATGTTATGGCGGACACATCGGACACTTTTGACACATTTTTGGCGTCATTCACATTTATACTGCGATCAGTGCTATAAATATGCACTAATTACAGTATAAATGTGACTGGCATTGAAGGGGTTAACACTAGGGGGTGAGGAAGGGGTTAAATGTGTATCCTAGGTGTGTTCTAACTGTGGGGGGAGGGGGGTGACTGGGGGGGTGACCGATCTGTGTCCCTATGTACAAGGAACACAGATCGGGCTCCTCCTCTCCAGAGACAGGACGCTATTTCTGTGTAAAACGGCAATGAGAGATGATCTATGAGATCATCTCTCATTCGCCCACAGATCGCATCGCAAACGGCCACTCTGACTGGCCGTTTGTCGCGATCTGTGATTGGCTGTGTCCAAGGGACACGGACAACACAGGGCTTCCCCGCAGCGCGCGCTGGGAGCGCCCAAAGGGGCGGCCGTCAAAAGACGGCATGTTGGCTATTCAGACCCGCGCTGTTGCCGTCATTTGACGGTAGCGTGGGTCTGAAGTAGTTAAAGCAAATTTTTAATGGTTGTGGTCAATCTATTTCATTTCTAATGCCGTGTCCACACGACCGTTTTTCGGGTTGTAAAAAATGTCGTTTTTAAGGGTCTAGAAAAAAACGACGTTTCTTTCCACCTGATCATTAAAACAGCTTTGCCTACACACGATCGTGAAAAAAATAAATGCTCTAGCAAAGCGCGGTGACGCACAAGATGTACGACGGCACTATAAAGGGGAAGTTCCATGCGGATGACGCCACCCTTGGGGCTTCTTTTGCTGATTTCGTGTTAGTAAAAGACGATTCACAGTTTTCAGTCTGTTACAGCGTGATGAATGTGCTTACTCTAATACGAACGATACTTTTACCAGACAAGCCCACACATGATCATTTTTTACAACCTTAAAAAAGACAACGTTAAAAACTTTGTGAAAAAAAAGAGCATGTTCGAAATTTTTAATGCCCATTTTTTAGATTGTGAAAAATGCTCTGGAGTCCCCACACGATCGTTTTTAATGACATTGACTAGAATCCGAAAAACGGTCGTGTGTACGCAGCCTAATGTTTATACCACATAATGATAAACAGATTTTTGTAAATTTTCCCTATATTTGCAAAATAAAATAGTTTTTTAATCAAAGAGAGAGTAGAGGAATATGTTCCTCTTGTCACTTATCTGTCATTCAGCTGTGTGCATTGTGAATACGGATGACAAGAAGGAGAGAACATTACAGGCTATTCACAGCATAGGGGGAAAATGATTCAGACCTACATTTGCAAGTAGCAAATATGAAATACTCTTATGCCGCGTACACACGCACGGAATTTCCGACAACAAATGTTCGATGGGAGCTTCTGGTCAGAAATTCAGCGGGTGTGTAGACCCCATCGGACATTTTCTGTCGGAATTTCCGACAACAAAAATTTGAGAGCTGGATGTCAAGTTTTATGACAACAAAATCCGTTTTACGAGCATGTGTAGACAATTCAGACGCACAAAATTCCACACATGCTCTGAATCAAGTACGAGACGGAAGCGCTCGGCCTGGTAAAACTAGCGTTCATAATGGAGATTTGTCACGCTGCAAATGTTTTAATCTTTTAATGCAGCGTTCTCTTCTTCTTTATAATGCTAGAATAATGAAGTTGTTTTTCTGCTGATATTCACACAGAGTTCTGACAAACTGATTTCTCCAAGACTCCGAGAGATCAGGAACAGCAGCAGATGACATATAAGCGCAAATTTTCTCTCACCAAACTTCTACTAACACAAGATTAGCAGAAGTAGGCCAAAGGGTGTCGCACTTGGTATTGAACTTCCCTTTTATAGGGCCGTCGTACGTGTTTTACGTGACCGCGTTCTTGCCGATCGACAACATTTGTGCGACCGTGTGTATGTGCAACACAAGTTTGAGCCAAAATTATTTTGGAAAAAAAATCCACAGTTTTCTTGTCGGAATTTCCGACCGTGTGTACGCGGCATTAGAGTTCTTGCACATGGTTGATGAACGAGTACGGACAAATACCGCTCCAGATGAGATCACCTCCTGCATCACCTTTTCCAAAGGTGAAGGGTGCGTCGCGGTACAGTCCGTGAACTGAAAGATCCAAATGCATTTAAAGAAGGGGTTGACCGCACTCCAGTCCTCAGATAGATGCAAGTTTTATTGTGTAAAATCTAGATGAAGTGTGAACCACAAGCCCAAGGCATGAGATGACAATACAAATGTTAACGCAATTCAGACTGCGCTTTGTCATAATAAGGCATAACATTGCATGACAAAACGCAATCTGCGTGAAACGTGTTAAACGTGTTAATATTGTCATCTCGTGCCTTGGGCTTGTGGTGCACACTTCATCTGGATTTTAATCAATAAAGCTTGCATTTATCTGAGGACTGAACTGGAGTGCAGTCAACCCCTTCTTTAACCACTTAAGACCCGGACCAAAATGCAGGTAAAGGACCTTGCCCATTTTTGCGATTCGGCACTGCGTCGTTTTAACTGACAATTGCGCGGTCGTGCGACGTGACTCCCAAACAAAATTGGCGTCCTTTTTTCCCCACAAATAGAGCTTTCTTTTGGTGGTATTTGATCACCTCTGCGGTTTTTATTTTTTGCGCTATAAACAAAAATAGAGGGGCAATTTAAAAAAAAATTCAATATTTTTTACTTTTTGCTATAATAAATATCCCCCAAAAAAATATAAAAAAACATTTTTTTTCCTTAGTTTAGGCCGATATGTATTCTTCTACATATTTTTGGTAAAAAAAAATCGCAATAAGCGTTTATCGGTTGGTTTTCGCAAAATTTATAGCGTTTACAAAATAAGGGATAGTTTTATTGCATTTTTTTTATTTTTTTTACTACTAATAGCGGCGATCAGCGATTTTTTTCGTGACTGCGACATTATGGCGGACACTTCGGCCAATTTTGACACATTTTTGGGACAATTGTCATTTTCACAGCAAAAAATGCATTTAAATTGCATTGTTTACTGTGGAAATGACAGTTGCAGTTTGGGAGTTAACCACAAGGGGCGCTGTGACTTTGAGTGTTCCCTGTTTGTGTTTTTACAACTGTAGGGGGTGTGGCTGTAGGTGTTACGTCATCGATCGCGTCCCCCTATAACAGGGATGACGCGATCGATGCTGCGGCCACAGAGAAGCACGGGGAAGTTGTGTTTACACACGGCTCTCTCCGTTCTTCAGCTCCAGGGACGGATCGCCGCACTGCAGCGGCGATAGGGTCCGCGAAGCCCGCGGTCCTGGAGCTTCGGACCGGGTCACGGGAGCACGCCGCGGGCGCGTGCCCGTGACCCACGGCTGAGTACTAAAATCAACGTATATATATACGTTGATGTGCCCAGCCGTGCCTTTCTGCCGACGTAAATGTGCAGTAAGCGGTCCTTAAGTGGTTAAATGCATTCTTGCACATGGTACTGATGTACGAACATCAGATATTTCTGGCAGTAAGTCTCTGCGTAATATAAGGAGAAGAGGGGGAAAGGGGTACCAAGATGGTAACCCGAAGGTCGGACTTTAACCACTTAAGCACCAGACCATTTCGCTGGCCAAAGACCAGAGCACTTTTTGCGATTCTGTTCTGTATCGCTTTAACTGACAATTGCGCGGTCGTGCCACGTGGCTCCCAAACAAAATTGACGTCCTTTTTTCCCCACAAATAGAGCTTTCTTTTGGTAGTATTTGACCACTTCTGCAGTTTTTATTTCTTGCCCTATAAACAAAAATAGAGCGTACATTTTGAAAAATGACAGTGAACAGACGATCAGTGACATGTCTGTAGGAAGAACAGGGAGATGTTGTGTTTATACTAACATCTCCCTGTTCTTCAGCTCTGTGACCCGTTTGCGGGACACTGGCGGACATCGAGTGCGCAGGTACCGCGGGCACGGTCACAGAGCTGGCGACAGGGCTTGTGCGCGACCACGCGGCTGGCAAATTAAAGAGGACGTATATAGATGCCCATTTTCCCAGCCGTACCATTCTGTCTACGTAAATCTGCATGCGGCGGTCTTTAAGCGGTTAAGGCACAATGAACAATGTAGAATATACAAAAATATTTATTGAAAATAGCATGTGGTACATATAAAGAATTAGGAAGAATTAAAAAAGCATATATATAAGATACATAATAAAGAGTGAGCCCCTGTGTGTCAACGCATTTCACGGCGATCGCCGCCGGGCACGCGCGCTCGTTCCTTACAGAGCGGGGAACGGGAGCTGTGAGTGTAAACACACAGCGCTCGTTCCTGTCAGCGGGGGAAACGCTGATCTTCCGTTCCTACAATGTATGAACGGAAGATCAGTGATTCCCCCTAGTGAGTCCACCCCCCCATACAGTTAGAACACAAATAGGAACACACTTAACCCCTTCCCCGCCCCCTAGTGTTAACCCCTTCACTGCCAATGGCATTTTTATAGTAATCCAATGCATTTTTATAGCATTGATCGCTATAAAAATGCCAATGGTCCCAAAAATGTGTCAAAAGTGTCCGATGTGTCCGCCATAATATCGCAGTACCGAAAAAAAACGCTGATCGCCGCCATTACTAGTAAAAAAAAAATATTAATAAAAATGCCATAAAACTGCCCCCTTTTTTGTAAACGCTATAAATTTTGCGCAAACCAATCAATAAACGCTAATTGCGATTTTTTTTACGAAAAATATGTAGAAGAATACATATCGGGCCTAAACTGAGGAAAAAAAATGTTTTTTTATATTTTTTTGGGGGATATTTATTATAGCAAAATGTAAAAAATATTGCATTTTTTTCAAAATAGTCGCTCTATTTTTGTTTATAGCGCAAAAAATAAAAAACGCAGAGATGATCAAATACCACCAAAAGAAAGCTCTATTTGTGGGAAAAAAAGGACGCCAATTTTGTTTGGGAGCCACGTTGCACGACCACGCAATTGTCAGTTAAAGCGACGCAGTGCCGAATCACAAAAAGTGCTCTGGTCTTTGGACAGCAATATGGTCCGGGGCTAAAGTGGTTAAACATAAAAGCACACTGTATACAAACAGAGTGACAACACGGAGTCCAAACAAATCAATCTCCTTAACCCCCCTGGCGGTATCCCCGAGCGTGACTCGGGGTGTTTTTGCTAAGAACGGTATCCCCGAGTCACGCTCGGGGTAGCTATGCAGAGCCTGCAGCGCGCGCTGGCTTACCTTGTTCCTGGATCCAGCGATGCATCCAGGCTGTGCGAGCGAGCGGGTCCTCGCTTGATTCACACAGTGTCCCCGTGTGCCGTCAATCTCCGTTCCCTGGCGCACGGGAGTGGAGAACGGCGCCAAATTAAAAAACGTAAACAAACACATTACATACAGTATACTGTAATCTTATAGATTACAGTACTGTATGTAAAAAATACACACCCCCTTGTCCCTAGTGGTCTGTCCTGTGTCCTGCATGTACTTGTATATAATAAAAAATGTTCTTTCTGCCTGGAAACTGTAGATTGTCCATAGCAACCAAAAGTGTCCCTTTATGTCAAAAATGGTTTTAGATCAGCTAGAAAACAGCAATAATAAATTATAATCACTTGCAGAATTGAGCGATAGGCCGATAGCGATTTGTGGGGAAATTCGTCATAAAAAAAAATAATGACAGCGACAATTCTGCAACTGAGAAAATTTCAGTGTTTTTGAGTTGATTACATTATTGAATATTTTTTTATTATAATTAACATTATAATTTGTTATAATTATTTATAGTTATTTATTATATAAAAAAATATGATTTTGTTTTTCAAACTTTATCATACCCGGGATGTCTTGTTTGGACAGATTTAAGCGAGTTATTCCTAAGAATTGCAGGCCTACAGTATAAAACGCCAAATTTCCATGCAAAAAATTGTACCGCTTTTGGTACGTAATTCCAGACAGAATCATACCGCTAGGGAGGTTAAGGCCATTAAAATAAGCCACGCGCTTATTAAGTTTCTGCGTAAAAACACTAAGATGAGCTGTATACTACATGCATACATGCACAGAAATGCAGGTTCATGTACACTAGGGTGACCACATTTTCAAACTACCATTCAGGAACACCCACCCTTCCCAAAAATCAGCTTTTGCTGTAACGAATCACAGCACAGTGATTGGACACAAGAGGTGGGATTTATGATTTCTCCAATCACAAGCAGGGGGCGGGGATTGTGCTCCTCCAGGCATTCCTGGCCAGGACAAGTACTGTCAGTGAGTAAAGCAGTGATGTGGCAGCCTTTTTTGGGAGCATCAGATTGGCCCGGGGGGGGGGGGGGGTGGCTGTGTCAGTTTCATTCCAGGACACTGTATTGTCCTGGAATGAATGTGCCCGGGACAGACCTGCAAAATGCACGGGCAATCCGGGACACGTGGTCACCCTAATGCACACATATGTAAAAATTCTTCTAGCATTTTTTATACAGTATCAAGGGGTTTAAGACAAACACTTGTGTTTGTTTATATAAACTCATAAATGCATGATATACTGACCAGAAATTCAGGTTTTTTATTTTTATTTAATTTTACTGATCTATACGCAGTGCTAGTTTACGTACCTGTGTGTTCAGGCCTATTAAAATCAATAGGCTGCATTTAGGGCCAGACACACTGGGAATAGCACAGGAATGTACTATGCTTTCATGTGCTATTCACAGGCAGTTTTTTGTGGTACAATTTCAGCCCATTCATTTTGGAAGCTCACTGCAACTGGATCATATGTCATTTCTGTACCATGGCATCCGGTGTGGGCAAACGCAACCTGTGTTTTGGGTATCTTAAAGCGGATGGTTCACCCAAAAAAAATATTAAAAGCCAGCAGCAACAAATACTGCAGCTGCTGACTTTTAATATTAGGACACTTACCTGTCCTGGAGTCCAGCGGCGTCCGCAGCAGAGGACGAGCGATCGCTCGTCTCCCTGCTGCTCCCCCCTCCATCCACGGTGAGGGAACCAGGAAGTGAAGCGCTCCGGCTTCACTGCCCGGTTCCCTACGGCGCATGCGCGAGTCGAGCTGCGCCCGGCGATTGGCTCCCGCTGTGTGCTGGGAGCCGAGAGTTCCCAGCACACAACGGGAAAAGCCCGTCTTTTGCCCGAGACTGCGGGCCGGAAGTGGGTGCAGATACCGGTCTTTAGACAGGTATCTGCACCCCCCTCCCCCCTGAAAGGTGTCAAATGTGACGCCGGAGGGGGGGAGGGTTCTGATCAGCGGATCTTCACTTTAGGGTGGAGATCCGCTTTAATATAGATACCTGCTGCGTATCGCAACTGCAGTATGTTTTGAATGCAATGCAGGAACTGTACATGAAACATTGGTGTCCCACACCGAGTTCTGGTGTGAACAGGCCCTTACGCCGTGTACACACGACCGTTTTTAATGTCATGGAAAAAACAACGTTTTTCTTGACGTGATTCTTGTCAAGCCTGCCTTGCATACACACGATTGTGAAAAATAAATGCTTGAGCAAAGCGCGTTGAAGTGCAACACATACGCCACTATAAAGCCGGAAGTTCCATTCGAATGGCGCCACCCTTTGGGCTGATTATGCAAATTTCCTTCACATAACTTGCTTCTGAGCATCCACATTTTTTTTCCGTTGTTAAAGCCTAGACACACACAGCCTACACATGACCATTTTTCACAACGTGAAAAACGTAGAGAAAAAATAGAGCGTGTTCTAAATTTTTAATGGCCATTTTTTACATTGCGAAAAATGCTCCGGAGCCTACACACGACCGTTTTTACTGACCAATTTAACAAATGGAATTTTTCTCGTCGTGAAAAACGGTTGTGTTCGCGGCATTAGATGAATAAAAAAAATGCAACAATGCCTAAAAAACTGGTGGTTTTAGGCATCTGTGTGCAAAAGCCCTTATGCTTTTCTATTTTTCAAATGTCTGGCGGATCGGATGAAGGCGGCCTCTACGGTCCATCTTCATTCGATCCCCCATAGGGGAGAGTGGCACTCTGACAGGTTGGTCCCTACACAGTGTGCAGAGACAGACCTGTCATCTGCCTGCTCAGCGGGGATCGATGGAACGATCCCTGCTGAGCAAAGCGGAGCCCGTACACGTCCATGTGAAAGGGCCCTTAAAGGAAGTAAATATTATTTCCATTTTTATGTTCTAACTTCTGGCCATAATAAAAAAATTAAGAAAACATAAAATAGCACTGAAGGATTTTCACTTAAGGTTCACAAAGGTGTACGTACTTTTCTAACTGAATTTCATGTGAAATCCGTGAATCTAGTGTGAAATTTTAAATGATAGACCTCCCTATCTTCTCGCCCCAGCACAAGAATCTGTCATATTTTATATGTACAATTTGGAATAATTTACGTGACATCTGACAACTTCCGTATTACACTTGTTTTACTATACTTATGGAAGAATATTAATATAAAGGAACAAATATATATCTTCAGTGGTTTGACATGATTGTTATATTTTGTGTTTTTTTCTAGGTTAAAATCTGGGGACGTAAAAAAGCTATTGAAGATCAAAAGCAAGCAGAATATGCGCTGAATGTTTCAAAGCCAATTCTGGAATTTTTTGAGAAATATTATAGGGTTCCCTACCCTCTACCAAAATCAGGTGTGTAGATGATGATCTACTTTGTTCTATTGTACACTGATGTATTATTATTATTATGTTATTATTATTGTTATACAGGATTTATATAGTGCCAACAGTTTGTGCAGTGCTTAACAAAATTACAGTTACATTACAATTTGTTACAAGAGGAATCAGAGGGCCCTGCTCGTCAGAGCTTACAATCTAAGAGGGAGGGTCAATTGATACAAAAGGTAACTCCAGCCGGACGCCAGTATCCACCAGTGCCCGCTCCTGCACAACAGATAACCACTGCAATGTGGGCATCAGCCGATTGTCCTCCACCATCTACAGCTGCCTTGTGGTGTCTACTGCTAGCTGGAACTTGTTAGCTTCCTCCAGGGTGTGGCTCCGTTCTCCAACTCTCCGTCTGCTCGGCACCCGAGGAACTGATAAGCAGGCTCCATTCTTTAAGTGCTGCATTAACCCCTTCTTGAATAGACTGGAGTTAGCAGGCATGCTGATGCTAGCAGAATTTGCCCAGACATTTTGCTCAGTCCGGACCACGCTAAAGGGACTAGAGACTGATAGCAGGTGAATTGTCCTATGGCAACAATAAAGTCAATAGCCAATGCCTCCCTGTAAAGAACTTCCTTAATATAGTCAGGCCTGCAGGCACCCCCAGGCTGCAATATAAACAAAAAAGTCAGTTTAGCTACCCATACATCGCATTGAAAGCAAGGTTCCTGGGCGTTCGATCCAGAGCCGCTGGCTGGGTAGAGTAATGAAGAAAAGATGATCGGCACTACAATCGTTGATTTAAAAATTAGTAGTGTTTATTAACAAGCCACAGTGGACAAACAGAAATATGGTTTATGCGTTTTAAAACCTATAAGGCCTTAGTCATAACCTATAAGGCCTTATGACTAAGGCCTTATAGGCTGAAACATATCAACCATTCCTATTTGCGTTTGTCCACCCGCATTTCGGCAGCCTCAGTCATGTCAATTAGGACGCAGCTTCTGCATGGTCACAGCTGCGTCTGGGAGGCTTATCGAAATGTATTGATTTATACACCTCATGCGGCATTTTCTCCCAAAGGCGGAGTGTATGAACCCGGCCTAAAGGGATGCAGACCCAGTAGCAGCAGCTGGTTGATAACTATGAAACCACTCCCATTAGACTCACTGGGGACAGGGGCACAGAGGAACACACAGTGATTTCTTCCGAATGAAAAAAATGTAGGAATCTGCAACAAAGTTTATTAAAATCCTTGTAATGTACATAGATCACCCAGAGGGGAATGTTTTTTCTCAACAAAAGTGGAGTTATGCTTTAAAGCAGAACTTAACTATATCTGAGCACCGCAAAGTGAAAATGCTGTTTAATTCATATTTAATATTTAATACAAACCCGCTCATCCATCCATGTCTCCACACTTTATTTTGTTAAGAAATCACTTTGAAAAACACCCCCCCCCCCCCTGCATTTCTAGTCAAGGCCATCCTGGGTAAGGGCAGATGATTCATATAGCATTCACATCCTGGAATTCATCTGCCCTTAGTTCAGGCATGCCGGTAAGAGGGTGTGCTTGGCTGAGAAAGCCCGTCCTCCCCTACAGATGAAAGAAAAAAAAGGCCACAAAGAGTCCTAGGATGTAAGACATCAATTTGGTCTAGGCCAGAAACCACAGGAAAAAAATATATATATATACACAATATCGCTTCCTATCTATTTACTAAGGTTAGTAGCATAAGTATTAAAAATTGTTTCACTTTAATTCACCAGCTGATCTATCTTGCAGACCAGGTCGCTTTGCCTGACTTCGGTGCTGGAGCCATGGAGAACTGGGGTCTGGTGACATACAGAGAAACTGCTCTTTTCTGGGATCAAAGAGAATCCTCCATCGGTAACAAGGAGAGAGTTGTCACAGTGATTGCTCATGAACTTGCTCATCAGGTGCTTTCTCTTTATCCCTAGAAACAAATATAGCAACTATTTGATCATATGATATAGATAAGAAGCTAAGAGCTATCACATTTATTTAAATAAAGTGGTTGTATACCCCATTTTGTGATTTGTACCTAAAGGTAAGCCTATAATAAGGCTTATCTGTAGGTAAAATGAATATCTCCTAAACGTGAACCGTTTAGGACAGGGCTCGACAAAATCCGGGCGCCTGGTCGCAACTGCGACAAGAAATTGTGACGTGGCACCCGCCAGTAATTGTGGCCATGGCTTTGCGGCCTTCACAGAAGGAAGCTTAGGCCGCAAAGCCGCAGCCTCAATTACCGGCCGGCGTGGGCCCGTCACGGTCATGTGTCTCCGCGCGCCCCTGCGGCGCGATTGCAGCAGGCAATTGAGGCCGCGGGTTTGCCGCCTTGTGCAGGCCTTCTGTGATCTGGCGCCATCTCGTGGTGGCCGTTTGGCATTACAAGTTAAACAGTTCTAGCAGTTCTAATGTGTTTTTTCACTGTTTTCACTGCCATCTCCTTCCCTCTAATTAGAACCCCCAAAACATTATATATATTTTATTCTAACACACTACAGAATAAAATGGTGGTCATTGCAATACTTTCTGTCACACCGTATTTGCGCAGCGGTCTTACAAGCGCACTTTTTTGGGGAAAAAATACACTTTTTTAAATAAAAAAATAAGACAACAGTAAAGTTAGCCCAATTTATTTTTAGATTGTGAAAGATAATGTTACGCTGAGTAAATTGATACCCAACATGTCACGCTTCAAAATTGCGTACGCTCGTGGAATGGCGACAAACTTTTACCCTTTAAAATCTCCATAGGCGACTTTTAAAAAATTCTACAGGTTGCATGTTTTAAGTTACAGAAAAGGTTTAGGGCTAGAATTAATGCTCTTGCTTTACCAATCGCGGCGATACCTCACATGTGTGGTTTGAATATCGTTTACATATGCAGACGCTACTTACATATGTGTTTGCTTCTGCGCGCAAGCTCATCGGGACGGGGCGTGTTTTCTGGATCCCAACTTTTTTAGCTGGCTCCTAGATTCCAAGTAAATTTGTCAAACCCTGGTTTAGGAGATACTGTATTCACCCTGCATGCGCTCTAAAGGTCCTGCATATTGTGCCGGAACTTCAGAGCTTCTTGCCGGAAACGATGGCGCTATCGCGGCTCTGGCCACTCACAGTGCCGCTTTAAGATCTGGCAATTTTCTCCTAGTGTTAGGATTAAACCAAGCACAGGTTTGCGTTAAAGGGAGCTATAATTATTTATAAATGCAGACACTCTGAAATTGCAAGTTAAACATAGAGCATGCATGCATTCCTGCAAAGCTATGCGTCTTGTGGCTTATCCCTAGCTCCCAACTGTCCCTGATTTCGAGTGAATGTCCCTGATTTGAAGCAAAGTCCCTCTTTCCTCCTCATTTGTCCCTTATATTGGTCTGATCTACAGTGGCAAAAATAACTATTTGATCCCCTGCAGATTTTCTAGGTTTGCCCACTTACAAAGGAATGAAGTGTCTATAATTGTTATCATAGGTTGTATTTTAAATGATAGAGACAGAATATCAACCAAATATCCTAAAAAAACACATGATATAAAAAAACACATGATACAAATATTATAAATTGAGTTGCAGTTCAGTGAGTAAAATAAGTATTTAAGCCCCTCTCCCTGCTAAGCACTTGGCCACATCCACATTTTACCGCAGTGTGCTAAGCACGCCGCAAGTCTTGTCCCTCCTCTAGTGTCCCTCATTCTGAAGGTCAGATGTTGGGAGATATGCATCTGCCCTTAGCTCAGGCATGCAGGCAGCTTGGTGTGCTTAACTGAGAAAGCCTCTCTTCACCAGATAAAATAAAAAATAAAATAAAAAAATCCATGAAGACTCTTGGGATGTATGACATCATTTTGGCCTAGGCCAGAAACCAGGAAGCAACTGAAGACATGCACAAAAGTTTAAGGCCAGATTCACATATGTGCAGCCGTGGTTTGCAGCCAGTGTGTTTCTCTTCACCGGTTCAGGTGCGTTTCAGCTGCAAATTTTTGCCTAAATTCGCACCTGAACTGGATCCAATAATGCACAGGACCATTTTGGAAACCGCACCGTGGCGGCCCTGGACATGTGTAAACCGGCTCCATTGAGAGCCGGTCACATTTACATGTCATGCAAATTGGATGCGGTAAAAACTACATTTATTCGCACAAATGTGAACCTGGCCTCAAGTAAATATAATATACCTTCCTATCTATTTAGTAAGGCTAGCAACATAAGGATTACAATAGTTAATGTTGGTTGAGAAAGTTTAGTTCTGCTTTAAAGGGGTTGTAAAGGTACACATTTTTTTTTCTTAAATAGCTTCCTTTACCTTAGTCCAGTCCTCCTTCACTTACCTCATCCTTCATTTTGCTTTTAAATGTCCTTATTTCTTCTGAGAAATCCTCACTTCCTGTTCTTCAACAGAACAGTGTTCAACAGAACAGTGATGTGAGTCTTTCTCCCTGGTGTGGAGTGTCGTGCTCGCTCCCCTCCCTTGGACTACAGGAGAGTCAGGACGCCCACTTATGGCCCGTACAGACGATCCGAATATCGGACGACGGATCGTACAACTTTTTTCGCTTAATAGTCGCAAGTAAAATGAAATAGGTTATTAAAGTTATGAAAATTCTAGTACGACAGAAAAAAATAATCGGAAGTGATGTCACGTGTTGTAATGTATTTGTATTGTATACAATACTGACTAAACGAAAATCGTACGATCTGACATCGTACGAGGAAAATTTCTGTGTTTGTCCGATCGAAAAATATCGGATGAACTGTCGTGATCGACTTTCGAAAGTAGTGTACACACGATCCGAAAATCGTATGATTCGTCCTCGGATGATCGTTTTCGTCCGATTTTCGGATCGTGTGTACGGGCCATAACACACAGCTCCTTTCTCTATCTGACACGTAGAGAGCGTCCTGACTTTAGTCCAAGGGAGAGGGCGAGCACAACACTCCACACCAGGGAGAAAGCCTCACATTACAGTGTGCAGTTACAGACAGAAGAACAGGAAGTGAGGATTTCTCAGAAGACATGAAGACATTTAAAAGCAAAATAGAAGGATGAGGTAAGTGAAGGAGGACTGCACTAAGGTAAAGGAAGATATTTAGAAAAAAAAAATTGTACCTTTACAACCCCTTTAAGTTTATTTTTGTAATGGCGTGACGAATACACTGCATTTTCAATTGCTAATGATGGTAATCTGCTTTTGTTTTAGTGGTTTGGAAACCTTGTAACAATACGATGGTGGAATGATCTTTGGCTGAATGAAGGTTTTGCCTCTTATGTAGAATATCTTGGTGCTGATTTTGCAGAACCCACCTGGAACATAGTATGTGAGCCATTTTATCCTATTTTCACACTGAATACATAAAGAAACGTAGAGACAAAAATGAAAAGAAAGGGCGATTTTGCTAGAGACCAAACAACACTAGAGTATATACAGTATGGCCCGGATTCACAAAGCACTTACGCCGACGTATCTCGAGATACGCTGCGTAAGTGTAAATATGCGCCGTCGTATCTGTGCGCCATGCCCACAGAACTAAGATACGCCTAAAAACTGACTTCATCCGACCAACGTAACTTGCCTACGCCAGCGTATAGTGGGCGCATATTTACCATGGACGCATTTGGCACTCCCATTGATTTTCGATTGCATATATGCAAATGAGGGAGATGCGCCAATTCGCAAACTTACCTTGAGCCAGACGCATGTTTTAAGTGATTGGCGTAAGGTCTAAATCCGGCGTAAAGATATTCCCCAGACTGGAGGCGCAAAGGTATGGACCAGGGAACGAACGCCGTCGAATTTTACGTAGTTTACGTTGCACGTGAATAGGGCTGGGCGTAGGTTATATTCACGTCGTAGGTAGTGATTCGACGTATCTTAGGCAGTTGTTTCAACGTGATTGTGAGCATGCACACTGGGATGCGTCCAAGGCACGACGCATGCGCAGTTCGTTTTAAGTACTTGTCTAAAGCTCGGCCCATCTATTGCATGGGGTCACGCTTCATTTAAATGTATCACGCCCACTTCCACTGACTTACGCCTACGAATATATGCTACGCCGGCGCAGAGTTGGGAGCATTTGCTTTGTGAATTCCGTGCTTCCCTCTCCGCTCTGTAAAAGACATACGCTACGGCGGCATATAAATGCGCCGATGTATGTGAATCCGGGCCTATATATATATATATATGTATTAGAGGTGCACTGAATGGAAATTTCGGTTGCTGAAAACAAAACCGAAGTTGCAGGATGCACTTGGCTAAAAACTGCAAATAGTCTTAAAAAAAATATATATTTTTTATATAATTGACTTTTATATTTGACTTTTTAACCACTTCCATATCAGGCCTATTCTGGCACTCCTCTCCTACATGTAAAAATTATCTTTTTTTCTACTAGAAAAATTCCCAGAACCCCCCCAAACATTATACAGTAAAACCTTGGTTTGAGAGTAAATTGGTTTGAGAGCGTTTTGCAAGACAAGCAAAATTGATTCAGCAACTGAGATATAGTTTGACTAATATGCATGTACATCTCACTCTTACAGAAAGACCTAATAGTACCCTATGAGGTACACAGAGTGATGGCAGTTGATGCCTTGGCCTCTTCCCATCCTCTTACAACAAAGGAAGAAGAAGTGAACACCCCGCCAGAAATAAGTGAACTTTTTGATTCCATTGCTTATAGTAAGGTGAGTGTTGTAGCTTCTGCCAGCCAATGCCCAGTGCTGTACCAAAGGTGGCAAAAGTAATGGTAATAAGCGTTAGCAAACCATGTGTGGTTACAGTACACCATTCTTTCTCAACTTTCTTACCTAAAAAGAACCCTTTAAATAATTTTTATGTCTCAGTGATAACATTTATCATATCTACAGCTCATGATACAGCAAAGTGAGTATGTTGAAGAAGGGTTTAAATAAAAGTATAAAGAATGTGGAGTACCTAGAGTATTTGACATTTCACAACACACCCTTGCTGTATAGGATAATAATGATCTTAAAATAAAATTAATAATAATGGCTGTAAATGAAATGCAGATTGTAATGTTCCTTATGATGGTCGATAGCGAAGAAGTGTCCTCTAATCACGGTTGCCAATCTCACAAAGTCAAATTTACTGACACAGCATAAAATTTTTTACTAACAGAGCCAATTTTTTACTTACATGCCAAACAAAAAATTAACTAACAACCACATTTTTAATAACAGTTAAAAAGGTAAGCCAATAATAAAATTTTCAGTGCAAATAGCAATATTTCAGCTCAAACGTAAATGTAGCTAGTGCGATTAGCAACAAGCTTAAGGTATGCCAAAAGGCATTTAACCACTAAAGACCCGGACCATTATGCAGGTAAATGACCTGGCCCCTTTTTGCGATTCTGCACTGCATTGCTTTAACTGACAATTGCGCGGTCATGCGACATGGCTCCCAAACAAAGTTGGCATCCTTTTTTCCCACAAATAGAGATTTCCTTTGGTATTTGATCATCTCTGCTGTTTTTATTATTTGCGCTATAAACATAAAAAGAGCGACAAATTTGGAAAAAAAAACATTGGGCCGGATTCAGAACGTAGTTACGTTGGCGTATCTAGAGATATGCCGCGTAACTACTAAGAATAGCCGGCGTATCTTTTTGCTGTATTCAGAAAACAAGATACGCCAGAATTCAGCTAAGATACGAGCATCGTTCAATTCCCACCTATTCACTGTATTCAGTGAATACAGTGAATAGAGGTAGGAATTGAACGACGAAAATTCGACAAAGCATAGAAAATCATCGTTTTCGGAAGAAAACTTTCCAGACGAAAACGAAATAAATAAAAACGATTTTCGGGAGTAACGAAATACATTTATTTTCCAGACGAAAACGAAATTACGAAACAAAATATTTCAGTCTGCACATGTCTACAAACCACCCTTGCCCCAGTAGAAGAAGCTGGCAGGTGATTGCACTAACTAGTGTCCACTTATTAAAAGACATAATGGGCCAGATTCAGGTACACGTACATTTGCGCAGCGTATCCGAGATACGCTACGCTGCCATATTTTACCAGGCTCTACGACGAATTCTGGTAGATTTTTGGCCGTACGATACGGCGGCCTAGTGCATTTCTCGCCGCGTAATCAAAATACGCGATAAGGGGGCGTGAAGCATTTAAATTAGGCGCGTCCCCGCGGCGATCGAACTGCGCATGCTTCGTTCAGAAATTTTCCGCCGTGCATTGCGCGAAATCACGTCGTTACGTCATTTTTTTTGAGTAGTGTCGTTTATGGACATTCCTATTCCCGGACGACTTACGTAAAAAAATAATAAAAGACGTCGGAAAACGTTGAAATTCGACACGGGAACGACGGCCATACTTAACATGGGCTGTCTAATATTAGACCAGCTAAAATCTGGTATAACATTACGCAGCGAAAAGATGACTAAAGATGCCGTAAGAGATTGCGATTGAAGATCGTAATTTCGGGGATCGACGGCAAAAGCTAATTTGCATACCCAGATGCGGAAAACGATGGGAAGTCCACCCAGCGGCCGCAAATTTATTGCAGCGTAGATCCGAAGGCGTACGAACACGTAAGCCAGTCAGATTGAAGCGCAAAGCCGTCTTTTCATGGTTTGAGGATTCAAACTAGTGAAAAAACGCGTGTAATTTGAAAGTACTCCAGTCTAACGCGAGTTAGACAGGAGTAAGGGCTCTGTGAATCTGGCCCAATCATTTTAGATGGGGTTGGGCTTTAATGGTATAACCATGATGATAGCAACAGTAATAATAATAGTAATAATAACAGATTTTTGTTTCATGCTTTTTTCTGAACGTATATTCTGTTTTGTGCAGGGTGCGTCAGTTATTAGAATGTTGTCCTCGTTTCTCACTGAAGAGCTTTTTGTTGAAGGACTGGCTGTAAGTATCTCCTGACTTTTGGTTTATAATATTTAAAATCTGTGCTTTTCTAAGGTAAAAGGTGTAAAAAGATTACCAACTTAGCCACTCAAACCTGCACATCTAACAATTGCACATCTGCATTTATACATAGCCTTAATAGCAACTTTTATAATACAGCCATAGGGAAACATAGACAGGCAAATATCAAGAGAACAATGGGCAGGCAGGTGTTTACCCGTCATAGAACATACATGATTGAGAATTAAGCCTCGTACACAGGAACGTATTTCCCACAGACAAAGCGTAAGACTTTTTTCCAAAGGGCAATGGCCAAAAACTTGTCTTGCATACAAACGGCACACTGGACTTGTGTACACACAATCGGAAAATCCGACAACTAACCGTTGTCCGTGGAAAATTTTAAAGCCTGCCATCCGACATTTGTCCACCGAAAATCCGACAACAATTGTCTGATTTTCGGCCAACAGACTGTCAACACACAATTCCCGTCGGAAAATCCGATCGTGTGTACGAGAGTTTAGGCTCCACCATGATTCTGACAATGGCACATGGTATTTTGATTCTTTCTATGCATTGGGACAATTTATTATTTTTTTCATTTTTTGCTAGAAAATTACTTTGAACCCCTAAATATTATACACTGTATATTCTGAAAGCAGAGGCCCTGTCGAATAAAATGGAGGCTGATACAATTTTGTTATGCTACACGATATTTGTGAATTTGTTTATCAAACAAAATTATGGGGTTGTGTTGAGTAAATAGATACCAAACATGCCAAGACTCAAAATTGCGTGAGCCTGTGATATGGAGAAAAACTACTATTTTTTATATACATATATATATATATATACGTGAGGCTTTTAAAGCCTTTGCAGGTTATTTGTGAATGATGGCACTAGAATTATTAGGAAGAAAAATAAATCGTGCTGACCCCCTAACCATATGGTGTAAAATAATAAAAAATTGGAAAAATAAATCACCAAAAAAAATATATATACTCCAAACCAAGCTAGTAATAAAACAATGAATAACCCCAACTTGTATCAGTTGACATCAATTAATTAATTGTCTTAATTCAAACGTGAATAATCCCGTGAGAAATAAACAGATTAAGAATAATAAAATTGATAATGACCAATAAATATGATTCAAACATTAATAATAAAGAATATTTCCTAAAAAATAACATCCATAAATAATTGATATTAATGAACACCAAATAATGAACACCAGTGCTCAGTGCAAAAAGTCCATAAGTTGGTAACTATCGTGTCCAAAAAACATGATGAATCCTCCACCAATCAGCAGAAATTACTTCTTACCAGCTTGCTATGATCCCATATGACAGAGGATCACTATGTGCATGTAATCAAGATTCTCACTCCAGAAGAACAGCCAAAACAAATCTGATTCTTAAGCAGTAACTCTCATCCAATGGCGGACATGAATCATCATCAGATGTACCCGATATATGAAAAATAATAGATGTTACACGTAGTGCATTAAATGTATAAGAATGTATTAAAAAGGTTTGGTAATGCACTTACAATGTTGCAGATCAAAATAGGCCTTAAAGTCGGGTGTACCGGCCGGTACACAAACACAGACACCCGTCCTACTGGGGAATCGTATGGAGCTCGAGGTGACGTCAGTACGCCGCTCCGCCCTACGTCCGTTTCGTAATTACTTACTTCGTCTAGGGGCACTAGAATTATTGCTCTCGCCCCATCATGTCCACCATGTGCAGCGTTAGCTTACGTGGGTGGTGCAATTGCTGTTTACATACATGTTTAGGACCTACACATGCATTTGTATTTGTGTGATTGTGCAGGGGGATGGGGGTGATTTCAATTTTTTTATTACTTTTATTAAAAAAAAAAATCACACTTTTTTCTTTAAATGTAACTTTACTGCTATCACAAGATGGCTACCAAGACAACTTTGTGATAGCTTTGGGCTGGTGAAGGTACTTTTTTTTATGGAGACCATTCATAATTATACCTGTTTATTGATCTTAGGGAAAAATTGAATTATAAATATATTTACTTTGTGCATCTTATTTTATTTTATGAATATTCTAATATGATACATTATTTGTTATACAATCAATTATTATAAGACATAATTTATATTTTGCATTATTAATCTTTATTTACACGAGAAGCTTTCTTG
The DNA here is from genome assembly GCA_029574335.1 of Rana kukunoris. Lineage (NCBI taxonomy): Eukaryota > Metazoa > Chordata > Amphibia > Anura > Ranidae > Rana > Rana kukunoris. Next base: position 40,214,707 of record CM056051.1, read on the forward strand.
TATATCTCGATTTTATATTTGAAACTTGTTCTTACAATGCTGATTTATTGTAACTCATTGCTACTTATAAAATAAATCTAATATTCAAAGTGAAAAAATTTGACTATTGATATAATTTAATTGAATGTGCAATTAAGGTGTGGATAAAATGTCTTCTAACATGATAGTTGCTTTAAATGTCTGTTCATGTCATTTACCTCTACAAATACAAAAAAAATTGCATTTTGTGTTTTAGAGCTACTTGGAAGCTTTCAAATATGCCAATACTATATATGCTGACCTATGGGATCACCTGCAGATGGTAATTTAATTAAGTTGCATACTTAAGAACTTAACAATGAATTGTGTATTTTGTCTATATTTTATACATAACACTTAATACCTGTACAGTAGAAGGTTTTATAGGCTATGCATATAAGTGTAGCGCTGCCCCCTAGAAAGCCGCTGGATTTTGGGTCCCCCTACTCATGCACAGCCAGGAAATACATATTTTCCACTTGCACCCAAAAACAGAAATCAGTCATTGACTTTTTTTTGTTGTTTTATTGGGGGAATAACAACTTGGATAGGGATGAGGGGTTATGGGATGCCCCAAAACTGAATTTAATTGATGAGAGGACAAACTTCTCGATATACTTCTTGCAGAAAACAAAAATGGATCTAAGATTGTACTCCTTCCGGAATATACTGGATCAATAGCAGCTATCCAAACTGCTGGCAGGAACTTTTCTATGTATGTCCCCTTATTGAAACTTAACCATGTCCCAATTTAATAGCAGAAGCTCTATATCGCCTTGTAGAAAATGCCAGTGCACCTGTCCCGGGGCAAAGTATTTAGGTTAGCAATAACACTGTCCCATGAAAGCTTGCTAACAATTGCATCTGGCAGACTTCTCCCTTGTTGGCCCTAGATGTGAAAGGTAAAGATATTCATGCTGTCCCTTAAATCCTGCTGCTTGCATAGACTGATGTTCAGGCCTCCTGCTGCACTGATCTTTGCTTGCTGGGCAGGATCTCCTGGATGAGACGGTAAGTTAGTGAGGTTCCCTCTGCAACCTTTCCTCTCTTCTCAGCTCCAGCCTGGAGGCAAACCCCCCAGCCCCAGGGTCCCCTCACAAGCCTCACAACTCCAGCCTCAACAATCCATCTTCCATCAAAACCCCCCCCCCCCCCTTCCTTGCCAGGCTCTATGTTTATGAGCCCATCCAACTACCTTGCCATGCCTCCTGGCCGGAGATTGATTCGATTTTTACAAATAAGCAGATCACTGCCCTCTCACCTCCGCCCACTATCGTCTAGAACTTTCAGGTAGTTTCTAGAACCAGGGGGAGGTGACCTGTAGAGCCCTCCAGCCTAGCCTACATCTGAACCCAACCCATCTACCCAGACTCATGTAAACTACTTTGAGTCAGCTAAATTTTCCTACAAACTTTGTAAACTAGAGGTTGCTAAATTCGTTTGAGAATGTATCATAATAGCAAGCATGCTAGTTTGTGAATCTTAAATCTGGGCAGCTTAAATATATTTTCTTGCCAAATTTACAGAACAGCATTGAGATTCAGAACCACACCTCACATTACTACTATGTATACCATTATAATTAGGGTTGTCGATACCGAGTATTTGCGGGAGTACTTGTACTCCCGCAAATACCCCCAAAACCTAAATAGAATACTTCCCCCCCCCCCCGCTACCGCCGCCGCCGCAAAGCCGCCGCATAGCGCCGTTAATCCCCGTGCAATACAGCGCGCATTACAAGCTTTCGTTTGAATACTTGTAATGCCCGCTTCGCCATGTATAGACACTCCCCTTCTCGGGATTGGACGGATCTGTCCAATCCCGAGCAAGGGGGAGTGTCTATGCAGCGGCGGCGGCATTATTACATCGGCATCATCACTACAGGTATGGGGGACAGGACATGGCTGCAATATGTCGGGGACAGGACATGGCTGCAATATGTGGGGGACATATATGGCTGCATCTGTGTGGAACATGGCTGCAATATGTGGGGGACATACATGGCTGCAATATGTGGGGGACATACATGGCTGCAATATGTGGGGGACATACATGGCTGCAATATGTGGGGGACATACATGGCTGCAATCTGTGGGGGAAATACATGGCTGCATCTGTGGGGGACATACATGGCTGCATCTGTGGGGGACATACATGGCTGCATCTGTGGGGGACATGCATGGCTGCATCTGTGGGGGACATACATGGCTGCATATGTGGGGGACATACATGGCTGCATATGTGGGGGACATACATGGCTGCATATGTGGGGGACGGACATGGCTGCATATGTGGGGGACATACATGGCTGCATATGTGGGGACATACATGGCTGCATATGTGGGGGACATACATGGCTGCATATGTGGGGGACATACATGGCTGCATATGTGGGGGACGGACATGGCTGCAATATATGTGGGGGGACGGACATGGCTGCAATATATGTGGGGGGATGGACATGGCTGCAATATATGTGGGGGGACGGACATGGCTGAAATATATGTGGGGGGACGGACATGGCTGCAATATATGTGGGGGGACGGACATGGCTGCAATATATGTGGGGGACGGACATGGCTGCAATATATGTGGGGGGACGGACATGGCTGCAATATATGTGGGGGGACGGACATGGCTGCAATATATGTGGGGGGACGGACATGGCTGCAATATATGTGGAGGGACATGACTGCAATATATGTGGAGGGACATGGCTGCAATATATGTGGGGGGACATGGCTGCAATATATGTGGGGGGACATGGCTGCAATATATGTGGGGGGACATGGCTGCAATATGTGGGGGGACATGGCTGCAATATATGTGGGGGGACATGGCTGCAATATATGTGGGGGGACATGGCTGCAATATATGTGGGGGGACATGGCTGCAATATATGTGGGGGGACATGGCTGCAATATGTGGGGGGACATGGCTGCAATATGTGGGGGGGACATGGCTGCAATATGTGGGGGGGACATGGCTGCAATATGTGCGGGGACATGGCTGCAATATGTGGGGGATCATGGCTGCATTTGGGGACACATTTAAAAAAAGTATCGGTATTCGGTATCGGCGAGTACATGAAAAAAAGTATCGGTACTTGTACTCGGTCCTAAAAAAGTGGTATCGGGACAACCCTAATTATAATACATACCAATCACACATCACTGCAAGGCCATCCATACAAATTGCTTTGATGATAATTCTCCAGAACACATGAGCATATGACAGAACAAAACATACACTTGGCATAGCTGAGTACTGTTAGGCTGTTGTCATCGGTTAACCGACAAAGCTGACCGATGGTCCGTCACGCCTACACACCATCGGTTAAAAAAACGATTGTGTCAGAACGCGGTCACGTAAAACACACTGACGTACTGAGAAAAATTAAGTTCAATGCTTCCAAGCATGCGTCGACTTGATTCTGAGCATGCGTGGATTTTTAACTGGTTAAATTTAAAACAAGTTCCCTTTTCTTTAACCGATGGATATCTAACCGATGGCGCCCACACACGATCGGTTTGGTCCGATGAAAACGGTCCATCAGACCGTCTCATTGGTTTAACCTATCGCGTGTACGCGGCCTTAGGCTCCAGGACATGTACCCAGAATATGTGTCATGGGGGACCATATAATAGGAGACCATACAGTATGATAGATAGGCTCACCCATCTATGGGTGGATATGGATGGATAATCATTTCCCTTTGGGATGAATAACAAATTCTGAATTCAGAATGAAGCCAAAACTTGCATACTACAGCTTTGGGTGAATACAAAATTGATTTTAATACTGGTTATCAAGCATTATGAGTTTTCATATTCCCTCCAGTAGTTATGCTTTCCAAAGGTGACAAGTGGCCACTCACTTATCCATTTTCTTTCTTATTCTCAATGTTTTTTGTGATGCAACGCCATCTTACTACATTGTACAGTATTAATGACAGAGCCTTATTTTATTCATTTTTAGGCTGTAGATAACCAAAACAATATAACACTTCCTGATTCTGTTAGAAACATCATGGATACCTGGGTCTTGCAGATGGGTTTCCCGGTGGTAACAGTAGACACAGCGTCAGGTTCTTTAGACCAGAAGCATTTCCTTCTAGATCCAGAATCAGTCATCACTCGTCAATCACCATTTAAGTAAGCTGATGTGTTAATACCATAATAGACCAATGCATGAGTAATTATATTTTAAAATAACGAATTATAGGACATTTGTAGAAGAAGAAAACCAGAGAATATGAAGAATGAAGAATGCTTCATGCTAAAAAAAAATCTGTCACATGGGGCTAAACATAGGTGTTGTAGAGTAGGATGAGACACAGCAGGAAACATATACCATAAAATATATGCCGTCATTACCAAGTACTCGCCAATGGCAGATATGTGAACTTGGTGCCCCTTTGTTTAACCTTTTCCCAGCCAGTAACATTAATTTACCATTGGAATTCCGCTGCCGCCTGCACACTGGAGTTATTCAATTACAGTGCTGGCTTTGTTATTTCACAAACTAAGTTTGTAGTTAAACTTTCCCCCAAGCCGCCTTCCGAAAGTGTTAATACATTATATTACCAAAAGTATTGGGACACATGCCTTTACATGCACATAAACTTTAATGGCATCCCAGTCTTACTCCGTAAGGTTCAATATTGAGTTGGTCCACCCTTTGCAGCTTTCAACTCTTCTGGAAAGGCTGTCCACAAGGTTTAGGAACTAAGGGGCCAAGCCCAACCCCTAAAAAAACAAAAAAACAACCCCACATCATAATTAGAGGTCGACCGATATTTGGTGTTTTTTAATCAATCGGCATTGGACGATTTTGCTGGGAAAGAAAGCCGATATTTCAGTGTGATAAAACCTCAGCGCGACTTGCTAAAAAGCTTCTGTAATAGAAGTCAATGCAAGTTGCCTGAGAAGTTTACTTCTCCCTCCTGGGCAGCCTGCCAAGTTTTGAGAAAAGATATACAATGTTGCTACTTATCAATTAACTGAACTCTGTGAAGAAGAAGTTCTCAGTTTAACCATTTAAAGACTAAATCTTTTTTGACACTTGTTGCTTACAAGTAAAAATCCTGTATTTTCTGCTAGAAAATCACTTAGAACCCCCTATTTTTTTTAGCAGAGACCCTAGGAAATAAAATAGCGATTGTTGCAATATTTTATATCACACGATATTCGCAAAGCGGTCTTTCAAACGCATTTTTTTGGGGAAAAAATACACTTTAATAAATAAAAATAAAAAACAGTAAAGTAAAGTAAAGTCCATCACTTCTTGATTCCCTAAGGCCCCATACACACGAGCGGGCATATCCGATGAAAATGGTCCGCGGACCGTTTCCATCGGATATGTCCGATCTGGAGTTTGGTCCGATGGCGTGTACACACCATCGGATTAAATTTCCCGCCGGCGGACGGCGCGGTGACGGTGACATTGACGCCGCCACGTCACCGCACCAGGAAGTAAAACACTTCCGCGCATGCGCCGAATCCATTCGGCGGCGGCGGTGCGGGACGACATGTCTGCTGGTAAGTGTACTAACCAGCAGACATGTCGGGCGGACACATTCCCACCCGATAGATTTCAAAGCATGCTTTGAAATCTGTCGGGTGGACAAATCTGTCCGCTAGCCCATACACACGATCGGAGATGTCTGCTGAAACGGTCCATCGGACCGTTTTCAGCGGACATCTCCGCTCGTGTGTACGAGGCCTTACCGAAGATGGCGGCAGCAGCACCCGAGGGAGAGATCGACTTCGGGTGCCGACATCGCATGCGTCCAGGACAGGTAAGTGTCCATATATTAACCACTTGCTTACTGGGCACTTATACCCCCCTCCTGCCCAGGTGATATTTCAGCTTCCGGCACTGCGTCGCTTTAACTGACAATTGCGCGGTCGTGGGATGTGGCTCCCAAACAAAATTGACGTCCTTTTTTCCCCACAAGTAGAGCTTTCTTTTGGTGGTATTTGATCACCTCTGCGGTTTTTATTTTTTGCGCTATAAACAAAAAAGAGCGACAATTTTGAAAAAAATACAATATTTTTTACTTATTGCTATAATAAATATCCCAATTAAAAAAAAAAAAAAAACTTTTTTTTTCTCAGTTTAGGGCGATACGTATTCTTCTACATATTTTTGGTAAAAAAAAAAAAAAAAATCGCAATAAGCGTCTGGTTTGCGCTAAATTTATAGTGCCTACAAAATAGGGGACAGAATTATTATTTTTTATTATTATTTTTTTACTAGAAATGGCGGCGATCTGCGATTTTTATTGTGACTGCGACGTTATGGCGGACACATCGGACACTTTTGACACATTTTTGGCGTCATTCACATTTATACTGCGATTGGTGCTATAAAAATGCACTAATTACAGTATAAATGTGACTAGCATTGAAGGGGTTAACACTAGGGGGTGAGGAAGGGGTTAAATGTATTCCCTGCATAGTGTTCTAACTGTAGGTGGAGGGAGGGTGACTGGGGAGGTGACCGATCTGTGTCTCTATGTACAAGAGACACAGATCCGTCTCCTGCTCTCCAGAGACAGAACGCTGTCTCTATGTAAAACGGCAATGAGAGATGATCTATGAGATCATCTCTCATTGGCCGCACAGATCGCATTGCAAACGGCCACTCTGATTGGCCGTTCGCGGCGATCTGTGATTGGCCGTGTCCAAGGGACACGGGCAACACAGTGTTTCCCCGCAGCGCGCTCTGGAGCGCGCGCCGGGAAACAGCTAGTGACAAGCCGTCAATTGACGGCTTGTTGACAATTTAGATTCGCGCTAGAGCCGTCATTCGGCTGTAGCGCGGATCTCAAGTAGTTAAAAGCCAACAGCTACAGTATTTGTAGCTGCTGACTTAATTTTTTTTTTTCAGCGGAACTCCGCTGCTTTCACACTGGACTGTCATTCTAGTGGCGCTATTTGGCTGCTAGCGGGGCGCTTATATCCCAGCTAGCGGGCCGATGAAGGGGTTAAATGCTCTTGTGTAGCGCCACTGCAGATGCGCTTTGCAGGCTCTTCGGCAGCGGTGCCATTCATTTTAATGGGCAGGAGTGGTGGAGGAGCGGTATACACCGCTCCAAAGATGCTGCTTGCAGGACTTTTTTTTTAACATCCTGCCAGCGCACCGCCTCAGTGTGAAAGCACTTGGGCTTTCACACTGAGACTGCAGGGGAGCCATTTTTGCAGCCACTTTATAGGCACTATTTTTAACCCAAAAGCGCCTGAAAAATGCCCCAGTGTGATTTTATGAGATGAAGGGGGGGGGGGGGGAATTAAAAATCGGCCCAAAAAAATCGGCATCATAAATCGGCCATCTGCCATCGGCCGGCGCGATTTCTAAATATTGGCATCGGCCAGAGAAAAACCCATATCGGTCGACCTCTAATCATAATCCCCCCATCCACCAAATGATTTGGTACCAGTGCACAAAGCAAGGTCCATAAAGACATGGATTAGCGAGTTTGGGGTGGAGGAACTTGACTGGCCTGCACAGAGTCCTGACCTCAGGTTAGAACACCTTTGGGATGAATTAGAGCAGACACTGCGAGCCAGGCCTTCTTGTCCAACATCAGTGCCTGACCCCACAAATTCACTTCTAGAAGAATGGTCAAAAATTTCCGTAGACACACTCCTAACCTAACAAACCTTGTGGACAACCTTCCCAAAGGAGTTGAAGAGTTTACCTTTTTAACAGTTCTATGATATCTGCTGTGCTAAGCACATATGGCAGCAATGGGTAGGGTGTTAGTATTTCTCAACTCTAGTCCTTAAGTACTAAGAAAGTTAAAGTTTCCAATATGTCTCTTACATGTAACAGCTATGACAATTCTTTAGACCAGTGTTTTTCAACTCCAGTCCTCAAGGCACACCAACAGGTCATGTTTTCAGGATTTCCCTCAGATGAAATGGCTGTGGTGATTACTAAGGCAGTGAAACTGATCAAATCACCTGTGCAAAATAATGGAAAGCCTGAAAACTTGACCTGTTGGTGTGCCTTGAGGACTGGAGTTGAAAAACACTGCTTTAGACAGGAATTTGGATGAAATCATATGTAAAAGATAACATGAAAACATGCTGGAGATACTTGAGGAATCGAGTTTAGAAACGCTGATATACAGTGCCTTGCGAAAGTATTTCGGCCCCCTTGAAACTTTGCCACATTTCAGGCTTCAAACATAAAGATATAAAACTGTAATTTTTTTTGAAGAATCAACAACAAGTGGTAAACAATCATGAAGTGGAACGAAATTTATTGGATATTTCAAACTTTTTGAACAAATAAGAAACTGAAAAATTGGGCGTGCAAAATTATTCGGCCCCTTTACTTTCAGTGCAGCAAACTCTCTCCAGAAGTTCAGTGAGGATCTCTGAATGATCGAATGTTGACCCAAATGACTAATGATGATAAATAGAATCCACCTGTGTGTAATCAAGTCTCCGTATAAAAGCACCTGCACTGTGATAGTCTCAGAGGTCCGTTTAAAGCGCAGAGAGCATCATGAAGAACAAGGAACACACCAGGCAGGTCCGAGATACTGTTGTGGAGAAGTTTAAAGCCGGATTTGGATACAAAAAGATTTCCCAAGCTTTAAACATCCCAAGGAGCACTGTGTAAGCGATAATATTGAAATGCAAGGAGTATCAGACCACTGCAAATCTACGAAGACCTGGCCGTCCCTCTAAACTTTCAGCTCATACAAGGAGAAGACTGATCAGAGATGCAGCCAAGAGGCCCATGATCACTCTGGATGAACTGCAGAGATCTACAGCTGAGGTGGGAGACTCTGTCCATAGGACAACAATCAGTCGTATACTGCACAAATCTGGCCTTTATGGAAGAGTGGCAAGAAGAAAGACATTTCTTAAAGATATCCATAAAAAATGTTGTTTAAAGTTTGCCACAAGCCACCTGGGAGACACACCAAACATGTGGAAGAAGGTGCTCTGGTCAGATTAAATCAAATCAAACTTTTTGGCAACAATGCAAAACGTTATGTTTGGCGTAAAAGCAACACAGCTCATCACCCTGAACACACCATCCCCACTGTCAAACATGGTGGTGGCAGCATCATGGTTTGGGCCTGCTTTTCTTCAGCAAGGACAGGGAAGATGGGTATAATTGATGGGAAGATGGATGGAGCCAAATACAGGACCATTCTGGAAGAAAACCTGATGGAGTCTGCAAAAGACCTGAGACTGGGACGGAGATTTGTCTTCCAACAAGACAATGATCCAAAACATAAAGCAAAATCTACAATGGAATGGTTCACAAATAAACATATCCAGGTGTTAGAATGGCCAAGTCAAAGTCCAGACCTGAATCCAATTGAGATTCTGTGGAAAGAACTGAAAACTGCTGTTCACAAATGCTCTCCATCCAACCTCACTGAGCTCCAGCTGTTTTGCAAGGAGGAATGGGCAAAAATTTTAGTCTCTCGATGTGCACGCCCAATTTTTCAGTTTTTTATTTGTTAACCACTTAAGACCCGGACCAATACGCTGGTAAATGACCCAAGGTGTTTTTGCGATTCGGCACTGCGTCGCTTTAACTGACAATTGCGCGGTCGTGCGACGTGGCTCCCACGTCCTTTTGTGTCCTTTTCTTCCCACAAATAGAGCTTTCTTTTGGTGGTATATGATCACCTCTGCGATTTTTATTTTTTGCGCTATATACAAAAATAGAGCGACATTTTTGAAAAAAAGTTACTATTTTTTACTTTTTGTTAAAAAAAAAAAAAAATCAAATAAACTAAATTTTAGTCAAACATTTAGGCCAAAATTTATTTAGCCACATGTCTTTAGTAAAAAAAAAAAAAAATCGCGAAAAAAAAAATAGCTTCCTAGCGGGAACAGCGACACTAATACAGCGATCAGAAAAATGATCGCTTAGTGACGCTGGCAATAGGGAGTGAAAGGGTTAACTAGGGCGGTGATCAGGGGGTTAAAACTTTATTAGGGGGGGTGGGGGGGCTATCCTGAACCTAACACTAACTTTTTTTTACACTGCCTGTCACACTGACACTAAATGCAGTGATTAGATCACTGCATTCAGTGACACTGTGACAGGGGGGGGTAGGGGGGCAGATCGCAAGGGGTTAAGTATGCCTATGTGAGTGTGTGTCAGTGTAATGTTGGTGCACACTTACTGTTAGGTGTTTCTCCCATCGCAGCGGTTGGAAATACCCAGGGCTTTTTTTCTGGGGGAACTTGGGGGAACTCAGTTCCACCACCTTTGGCTCAGACCCTTTGGTGCCCGCTCACCACAATCACTTGTGAACACAGAAGTCTGGTTTCTGTGTTTACAAGTGACAGCTTTGTAACCCCCTGAACTCTGCACTCTGTATGTAATGCAATTCTGGTATTTAATGCCCCTTTAAGACCCTTCTACTGTTTGTGAAATCTAAACGGGTCGTGGTTGAGTTCCTGCACCTATTTTCTGAGAAAAAAAGCTCTGGAAATACCGCTGCGATGGGAGATTACATCACTTCCCCCTTCCTGTGTTTACACAGGAGGAGGAAGTGACAGGAGACTGGGAGCGCGCGCATTGGCTGGGAGCGATCGCGGGGGGGCGGGTAAACGCCGACATCCGCCCGCTCGTCCCGGATCGCTCCCGGAGCCAGGGGGACCCCTGCACGCCACGGAGGGGGTCCCGATGGGACCCCCGAACCGCACTTAGGCGGGGACGTAAATTTACGCCCTTGTGCCTGTACGTGCCATTCTGTGGCCGTATATGTGCGTGCGGGGGTCCTTAAGTGGTTAAAAAAGTTTGAAATATCCAATAAATTTCGTTCCACTTCATGATTGTGTCCCACTTGTTGTTGATTCTTCACAACAAATTACAGTTTTATATCTTTATGTTTGAAGCCTGAAATGTGGCAAAAGGTCGCAAAGTTCAAGGGGGCCGAATACTTTCGCAAGGCACTGTAAGTCTCTTTCAGCCTCAAAACTGAATAAATGACTTACCGGTAAATGGGCCAGTCAGAGCGCAACAAAATTACCTTGTTCAAACCATATACTGTATACTGTTGCTATAATTAGTACAAAATAGTTTAAAATAGTAGTAGAAAATGTATTTAAAATGTAATAAGTTAAAAATTTGATATGTGCACATTACATATGCATAATACTTATAGAATAGTATCATACAGTTACACACTTGGGACACATAGAAGGAAAGCCTCTCCCCATGTATTTAGCACCTACTCTAAAGCATGGTGCCAGTGTACCCAGCCTACAACAGGGGTGTTCTTGGTTTCTAGTGATACTATTGAAAGACTTGGGCCATAAAGTAAAGTGAGTACAGGTGGGGGATTTAAAACTGAACTAAAAGGGCAAAGAGAGCTAGACATGTGCACACTGAAATATTTTGTTTCGGAATTTCAGTTTCGTCCAAAAAATAAACTAATTTAGTCACTCCTGAAATTCGTTTTTATTTATTTTGTTTTGTTAAAAAATGCATTTGTCTGAAAATCTGAATTAAGGTCGAATCTGTCAATTAAAGGCTTATGGTGTCTGTCGAATGTTCTAAGAAGATTTGACGAAGAAGCTAAACTGTACGGCGCCGCAATCGTACATTTCCTGTCAAGTGCTCCCCCCACAAGCTATAGTAGAATTCTAATGTTGTATGACTAGTAATAATTATATTTATTATTACCACTAGTCAACCAACCAACAATAGAATTCTTCTACAGTCTATGGGAGGAGCATTTGACCATAAATGTCCGTTTGTGGCGATCGATGTTTTTGGCTGCTTCGTCGAATCTTCGTGTCTCTATAATGTCCAATCTTTTCGCTCTATGTTGAACAATCTTGGACTAATAGAGTTAGGTTAGGCACAATCGACCACAAATTCGATAGACACAGAACGCTATTGTCGGCGTCATTTCAAATCTTCTATCGATATCAAACTGTTGTCGCAACAAAACGAAAATAAAGCATTTTTTATGTTGGTCTTTCGGATTTCGGATTCTGTGTGTTCGTTATCGATTGTTAAAACTAACACGAAAATCCCTCAGAAAAAAATGCATTCGGACGAAAATGAATGCACGTGTCTATAGAGAGCAATGTAAGGAGATAGAGAGATGGAGAGGGGTGAGCGAAGGGGCTCAGAAAAGTGGTTGCAGAGAGATGGAGAAGGGTTGCATCGGTAGAGACTAGATTAACCGGCAATAGGCTATTCTGATTATAGGTTTGTAAAGTAGCACTGAACAATCTTGAACAGTCTTGTAAATTGTTGCATAAACATAACCAGTTATATTGGGCAAACATGCATGTTTATGCACTCCGCGGTCTACCCGGATGCTCTCAGGAGGGAAAACAGTGAGAAAATCTGTCCCAAAAAAATCTATATTTCTCCACTTTCAGTTGGCCCAGGGGGTGTGTATGGCAGTTAAGTGGCGCTCAAAGACATAGTTTTCTGTGATCCAACAGTAATCAAAGATATCAAGTGAGAATCTTTTCTTCTCTGATTAATAATTAGTCTTAATATCTGCAATAAAGGTCAGATTGATTGTAACATGACACCTGGTAGCATGATAGAAGTATTGATCTAATGATAAATCCTAACTTTATTCCTACAGAAAAGGGGCTCAGTCTACTTAAAGTGGTTGTAAAGGATTATTTAAAAAAAAAAAAAATTACAAATATGTCATACTTACCTCCACTGTGTAGTTCGTTTTGCACAGAGTGGCCCCCAATCCTGCTGTTCTGGGGTCCCTCGGTGGCTGTCTCCGCTCCTCCCCACAATAGCTAACCCCCTCTGGGAAGCGCTGTCCTGTGGGGGTTAGCTTGCGCGCATGCTGCTGTGTGATACAGTCGGCGTCCATAGACGCCGAGTGTATGACTTGTGTGAAACAAATTATATCAATTTCGTTTGGGTACAGCATTGCATTACTGCACAATTTCTAGTGCTAAAATGCCTGAAAACTGCCTCAGTGTGAAAGGGATCTTATAGTGAGCATTACAAAGAAACACCACTTGACAAAAAATGCATTAATAGACAGATATTAAAAATAACATTTTTGGTAATAGGAGGTTGCGTAAAAAAGGACAAGTAAAACCGAAGATATATCATAAGGAAAGGGTTTAATGTTCATGGGTCTTGGTGTTCTCACCCAGCATTCACCATATATTAGAGTATCTAATTGGAGACACGTGGGGGTTGATTTAGGAGAGGGCAGAATCTGGTGTAGCTCTGCATAGAAACCAATTAGCTTCCAGGTGTTTTGTCAAAGCTTAATTGAACAAGCTGAAGTTAGAAGCTGATTGGCTACCATGCAGAGCTGCACCAGATTTCTCACTCTTCGGTTTTAGTAAATCAACCTTTTGGTTTCAATAGGAATATAGGACCAGCTAAAAATCTGACTCTTAGGCCTCGTACACACGACCGAGAATCTCGCCATAAAAGAAACGTTGTTTTCCTCGACGAGAATCTTGTCAAGCTTTCCTTGCATACACACTGTCAAGACAAAATCTTGTGGTTCTCAAACGCGGTGACGTACAACACGTACGACGGCACTAAAAAGGGGAAGTTCGATTCCACTGGCACAACCCTTGGGGCTGCTTTTGCTAATCTCATGTTACTGCGAGTTAGTAAAAGTTTGGTGAGAGACAATTCGCGCTTTTCAGTCTGTTACAGGGTGACAAATGTGCTATCTCCATTACAAACGCTACTTTTACCGAAGGTGCGCCCCCCTCTCATACTTTATTCTGAGCATGCGCGGGTTTCTAAGCATACAAATAAACGTGTTTCTCGTCGTAAACGAGCCCGTCGAAAAACACAACGAGGAGATTGAGACTCCCGCCGAGAAAAAAGAGAGCGCGTTCTCTTTTTTTCTCGTCGAGATCCACGACAGTTTTCTCGACGAAAAACATACACACGACCGTTTTTCTCTGCAAAAATCCTCTGCCAACATTTTTCTTGATGGATTTTGCTAAGGAAAATGATCATGTTTACAAAGCCTTAGTCTGTCATGGCCATAAAAAGGGTGGTGGCTATTCCCCCTGGGATCCCAGATAGCAGGGAAAACCCAGCAGATAGTTAAATCATTTTTGGGTGATGTAGACATGAAGTCACTAATCTGATGGGTTAAGCCCCATACACACTATCAGTTTTCCTGCAGGTTTTTCTCTTCAGGTTTACCAAAACCATGTAGTACAAGGGCCTGCCTGATTGCATACAAATTGAAACTCTTAGGCGGCGTACACACGATCGGACATATCCGATGAAAACGGTCCGCGGACCATTTCCATCGGATATGTCCGATCGGGAGTTTGATCCGATGGCGTGTACACACCATCGGATCAAATTCTCCGCCGCCGGACGGCGCGGTGACGTAGTGGTGACGCGGCGGTGACGTTGACGCCGCCGCGTCACCGCCACGTCACCGCACCAGGAAGTAAAACACTTCCGCGCATGCGCCGAATCCATTCGGCAGCGGCGCGGCGGTGGTGGGAGCCGACATGTCTGCTGGTAAGTGTACTAACCAGCAGACATGTCGGGCGGACAGATTCCCACCGGATAGATTTCAAAGCTTGCTTTGAAATCTGTCGGGTGGAGAAATCTGTCCGCTAGCCCATACACACGAGCGGAGATGTCTGCTGAAACGGTCCATCGGACCGTTTTCAGCGGACATATCCCCTCGTGTGTACGCGGCCTTAAGGTCTGACCTCATATTAGATGGTTTTGCTAAACCTGAAGAGAAAAACCTGCAGGAAAACTGATAGTGTGTATGGGGCTTAAGAATTAGAATCTTTCCATATAAAACTAGTTGTAGTTTACTAAGTATTTAACTGGGTTGATGTTCCTTATTTTCAGCTATACCTGGAAGGTACCTATTTCATATCTTAAAAGTGGTGGACAAAGAGGAAATTTGTGGCTTCAACAGCGTTTAGGTATGTAGTATAGTTTATTTCCTAATTTATGTGGCAAGTACCAATAGCAGGTCATATAGTGGCAAAAACTGAGGTCACCCCAGATCTCCCCAAAAGGGGGGTATGGGAAGAAAGTGTATTTTAGCGTACAAAAAAGAAAATATATACAATCATATAACACAGCAAAGTTAAGGCAGTCATTGTGCTGACGCTCCGGCTAAGTGTCAACATACCACAAATACATGATGTACCTCAATGCAATACATTGATGTCACTAGGCTCCATTAAAAACAATGGGCCAGATTCAGTAAGAATTTACGCAGCGTATCTCGAGATATGCCGCGTAACTTCTTAGATGCGCCGGCGTATCTTTTTTCTGTATTCAGAAAATAAGATACGCCGGGATTGAGCTAAGATACGGCGGCGCAAGTGTATTACGCCATCGTATCTTAGTTGCATATTTACGCTGGTCGCTATGTGGCACTTCCGTCGATTTACACGTCGAATATGTAAATTAGCTAGATACGCTGATTCACGTGCTGATTCATGGGCGTAAGTTACGTTCACGTCATTTTCATTGAGTATTTGCGATGGGATTTGGAGAATGCGCACTGGGATACGTCCACGGCCGGTGCATGCGCAGTTCGTTCGGCGCGTCATTTACTTGGGGTCACCGTTCATTTCAATACAACACGCCCCCTACATGCCTAATTTGAATTACGCGCACTTACGCCGGCCAATTTATGCTACGCCGCCGCAACTTACGGAGCAAGTGCTTTGTGATTACAGCACTTGCCTGTAAAAGTTGCAGAGGCGTGACGTAAATAGGATACGCTACGCCTGCACAAAGATACGCGCACCTATGTGAATCTAGCCCAATAGTTGTTTTATGTTAATTAGCTCTCACGCCTCCAAGTGAAAAGTGAATAAAGAAGTGAAATAAATGCTGCTCAATCTAAATGTGTAAATATAAACAAATCACAAAAATGAATAAAATATGAAACGATAAGTGCATAAATAAAGTGAATGAGTGAAAGAACAAGTGTAATAAAACTCCTGTAAACTATAAACAAATGTAACAATGTGTATAAAAAAAATAATGACACAATGAGTGACACAAATGTCCCATATGATAATAAGCAATAATCTTCGTGGATAAAATGATGTTCTTCCAGTGATCTTCTAAAACAATGAATCCTTAAGTGTGTATCTCTGTCTTCCTTGATGGCGTATTCCGGTTGTAGTCTCCTGGGATGGTTGCCATATAGTAATCCCTGGCTGATGAAGCCATGTGACGTGGCGTAACATGTAAGGGCCAGAAATACTGGAAAATACCGGAAGTGTTGTGGAATTTGTTTAGCATGATCTTTTATTATTTATAAGCATTTTACTTTCTTTATTAAACATTTCAAGTAGTACTTCACTATGGGAAGCTTTTTTCTTTTATCCTGAGCACCTGTGAGGGATATATGTGCACTATCATCCGCACTGTTGGAACCCAGCCTAGGATTTCTATATGGGAACCATCCCAGGAGCCTACAACCGGAATATGCCATCAAGGAAAACAGAGATACACACTTAAAGCGGGGGTTCACCCTAAAAAAAAAATTCTAACATTACATTGAGCCAAGTTGTGCTAATGAAATGATGCTGACCTTTTTTATTTTCCTCCTGTACATAGCGTTTTATCTATAGTTTCACCCTGGCTTCTGGGTAGGGAATACCGCGGGACTGGGCATTCCTATTCACATGCCAATTGACATGCTTCCCACCCGCGCATACATCGTGTCACGACTTGCCGAAAGAAGCCGAACGTCGGTCGGTGCGCAGGTGCCGTATAGAGCCGACCCGACCTGACGTTCAGCTTCTTTCGGCAAGTCGTGACGCGCTGCATGCGCCGGTGGGAAGCATGTCAATCAATTGGCATGTGAATAGGAACGCCCAGTCCCGCAGAATTACCTACCCGGAAGCCGCGGTGAAACTATAGATAAAACGCTATGTACGGGAAGAAAATGAAAAAGGTCAGCATAATTTCATTAGCACGACTTAGCTCAATGTAATGGTAGAATTTTTTTTAGGGTGAACCCCCGCTTTAAGGATTCATTATATCTACAAGGAGGTAAGCGCTCTGTGAGCCCACTCTTTGAGGATTGTTTTAGAAGATCACTGGAAGAACATCATTTTATCCACAAAGATTATTGATTATTATCATTTGGGACATTTGTGTCACTCATTGTGTAATTTTTTATACACATTGTTAATTTTTTTTATAGTTTACACAAGTTTTATTACACTGTTCTTTCACTCATTCACTTTATTAATGCGCTTACCATTTCATATTCTATTCATTTTTTTATGCCTATGCATTTTGCCAATGATGGGAACTACATTAATATGTAAGACATTGCATCTGGCATGAATTAACCTTTAAGCAGTGTAATGTCAGTTCTCTAAATTTGTATATCATTGCTGTCATAATGCTGATTTAGCTTACATAACAAAACTTTAATTTGCATTTCTTCTGCATTCCAGACAGAAATGATGTATTTAGAGTATCTGGAAATGACTGGATTCTGGTTAACCTTGATGTCACCGGATACTACAGGGTTAACTATGATGACAGAAATTGGGACAGACTCCTCCATCAGCTGAACAATGACATATCAGTAAGTAGATAGTGAGATGTATTACACTCTCAACCGAATCCTGTACAGAGATTTTCCAGCTCACAGAACAACAATCTTCGCATCAGCAGATTGAGAGTAGTTATCATTGGGGCCAGTAACTCTTTACACAAACAAATGGTAGCCATCCCCACGTGTTTTATCGCACCACTCGCTGCATCCGCTATTGACATTCTGGCCTTTAGGCTACTTTCACACCGGGGCGGGTGTCCATTAGCGGTAAGGTTTTAGCGGCGCCTTTCGGCCATTAGCAGGGCGCGTTTAAACCCCGGCTAGCGGCCGAAGACAGGGTTAAAAGTGACTGTGTTGCGGTTTCAGGTGCTTTGGAAGCGTTGCCAATTCATTTCAATGGGCAGGGGCGCCCCTAAGATGCTGCTTGCAGGACATTTTTTCCTATCCCGCAAGTGCACCGCCCCAGTGTGAAAGCACTTTATTCATTCAAGATTCATTAATTTCTGATTACAGCATTCAGACATTCAGCTTAACATTTCGAAAATATTGTTTCAATGAAAAAAGAAAAGGAAAATTACGCCAAAAAATATTTACAGAAAAGATATTACCCAACAAACATTAAGCAGCAGTAAAATAAACTGTATTAAAAGTAAAAGGCAAAGTTTGCCTGGTCTCTGAATCCGTGCAGTATAATCTAATATATCTGAATCACTGGCTCTCATAAATGAATGTCTTTATAGTTTCAGCGGTAAGAGAGAGCTGCTACACTGTAAATGCAGCCATCTTTTCTGATCCCTTTAGGCTAGGTTCACACTTGTGCGGCTCTGTGACCTATGTTTTGCACGGGCATGGCATATTACCTTGAAAGGTCTGCTGTGCCCCCTGAAAATGCAGGGAAAAGATCCCTCCCCTTTTTTGAACATGCGCCCTGTACAGAAACTGCAAGTGCTGTGCAGTTTTCAGTGCATGGGGGTGCCATTAGGACTAATAGTACCCCCATGCATCTCCTAAACTGCAATGCATGTTGGCCTGTAAAAGTTGTGGTGTGGTCCCGCAGTAGCAACCACCTGCACAAGTGTAAACCTAGCTGAAAAGAGGACCTTTACTAAAATAACAGAACCAAAGGGACAGCAGGGTGTGCAGTGCTGATGGCAATTATAACTAAATTTATATTTCCAAATAACAAGGATTCACAATCTGTCAACCAGTATATTATGACACAGAATGAAATTACAATTTGATAGACACCAAATATGATATGGCTCTTATACAAAATTTACTTTAGGCCTCGTACACACGAGGGGATATGTCCGCTGAAAACGGTCCGATGGACCGTTTCAGCAGACATCTCCGCTCGTGTGTATGGGCTAGCGGACAGATTTCTCCACCCGACAGATTTCAAAGCATGCTTTGAAATCTATCCGGTGGGAATCTGTCCGCCCGACATGTCTGCTGGTTAGTACACTTACCAGCAGACATGTCGTCCCGCACCGCCGCCGTGCCGCCGCCGAATGGATTCGGCGCATGCGCGGAAGTGTTTTACTTCCTGGTGCGGTGACGTAGCGGTGACGTGGCGGCGTCAACGTCACCGCCGCGTCACCGCCACGTCACCGCGCTGTCCGGCGGCGGGGAATTTGATCCGATGGTGTGTACACGCCATCGGATCAAACTCCCGATCGGACATATCCGATGTAAATGGTCCGCGGACCGTTTTCATCGGATATGTCCGATCGTGTGTACGAGGCTTAAGAGGTCTAATGTATACCAGCGACCTGTTGGACATTGTAGTATAAGATTGTTTGGTGTCTAACCAATTAGGTTATGATCTTCTCATAATTCATTGTATTCAATTTTTGGATATAACTGTTGGGTTTTAATAAAAATAAAAACAGACCAGGGTGTGTATACTGCTCTGCTAGTCTATTTACAACATGGTAATTTTATGACAGGGACTAATTAAAAAGGATTAGAGGATTCTGACCTCCCCATTCTTTCTGCTCCATTTGTGGTTGTCAGAACTCAATATTTTCACAGATGGTAGCCCTATTGTGGTAGCCACAATCAGGGCTGCTGTCAGAAGGGGCCCAGGGGCCCTATACAGCCTACCTGACAGGACCCTCTTCCTTTTTTTTTACATTCTTTCAACAGCCTTGATGGGGGGCCTTTGATGACATATCAGGGGTCTAAACAGACCCCTGATGTCTCACATTTGAGACAGAGAAAGTGACCCAGGGCAGAGATTTCCCAGCTTCTTTCTCTGCAGCCTTAGGAGAAGCCAGAAAAGTTGGCAATAAGACATCACAGCCATTGCTCCTGCTCGGCAGGTGCACCAGCCTCCTTTTTTAATTGATGGGGCCTTTGCCCGGTACAGGAAGGCTGGCTGTACTGCCTTATCAGCGGCCCTGGCCACAATTCATTGTTCAATAGGATTCATGTACTAATAGAATCCAGAGCAGCTTTAAATGTAGGTAAAATTGGTAGTATGCATATTTCCAGTAACAGAAAGGAAAAAATATTATAGGGCTTATTTTTGTTATTAGTAATCTCACTTTTACTACTATTATTTCTATCTCTATGTAGTAAGTTAGTATCACATCACAGTGTTAGTATCTTTTGAGCATTGCAATGTATTTGAAAACAAATTTTCAAAAGCATGTGAATGTCTTTAAATAAAGTAGATTACATTACACTATTCCACTG
The DNA here is from genome assembly GCA_029574335.1 of Rana kukunoris. Lineage (NCBI taxonomy): Eukaryota > Metazoa > Chordata > Amphibia > Anura > Ranidae > Rana > Rana kukunoris. Next base: position 40,234,955 of record CM056051.1, read on the forward strand.
CATTAAAAGGTACCCTATCCAAAAGTTCTTGTATGTTCCATTTGCACCATTAGAGGTTTCCTTCTTCGACTGACATATGTATCCACAGAAGAAACTCCATGTACAGCGCTGGCTCTTGGTGTATGACGTCTTTGCTAGTCAAACTAATTTTGCGAAAAAAATTCAACTCCTATTAATATAAATATCTCTGCATGTGATGTAGATCTTTTGTGACTGTTGTCCTCCATACATGGATGGGTAAATAAATAAACTGTGCAGATCATGTGACAGTTTGACTCCAAGTATTGCAATTTGGCACCGTTAGAGTCGGTTCACACTGGGGCGACACGACTTCCAGCACGACTTTCAGAAGCAACTTCAACACGACTTGAGCATGAACCACAGGGCGATCTGGGGCGATTTACAACACGACTTGAAGTCCTTTTTAGGTCAGGAGACATTCCAGTGGCCAATAAAACAACAATCAGCTCTGGGAGAGAGAGGGGGAGGGAGAGGTTTGCCTGAGAAATGTATGTTATCTTGCTGGAAAGTAGCTTCAATTAAAACAGTGATCAGACTTGGAAGCGACTTCCATTGAAATCAATGGGTACAAATCGCCTAGAAGTCTGATTGAAGTAGTACAGGAACCTCTTCTGAAGTCGGAGCGACATGAGTAGTGTGTATTAACACCGCTCCCATTCACTTACATTGCTTTTCTGGACAGAGCGACTTGGGACGACTTGAGACGACTTCAAGTCGGATCCCAAGTCGCCCCAGTGTGAACCGACTCTTACTAGTGAAATTACAGCTGTCTCTAAGCAGAGAAAATAAATATGCATGTGTACATTTTCTGAGCATGTATGAAGGAGAAGTACTTTATCCAATTTATGCTTTGCAGGCAATACCTCTCATCAACCGTGCTCAGATCATCAATGATGCCTTTAATTTAGCCAGGTCAGTATTTAAGTTTTAATGTTTGCATTGAATGTTCTGTGCTTAAAGTGAATGTAAACCTAATTCATGAAATTTTAGTTGGGCACATATATCTGCAGTATTTTGTTATCTCTTTATAATGAGCTAAGTCTTATAGCTCTCTTCTGAACGGTTCCTCTGTTATCAGCCTGAGTACTCCTGGCATATTTTTTGACTTTTTAGACAAAAGCAGCCTGAATCTTTTGTCAAAGAAGGTTGCTAAAATCGATTAGCAGAGAGCAGCTCCTATTACAAAACATATTTGAGAGTCTCTGCCTATGATGAGAGGGGGTGTTAGCCTTTCCTCCAATCGGCAATGTTGGCCATCTTGGCTGCATGCCCAGACATCACACTCTGTGTTAACCAGGAAGAGAAAATCTCCTAACGCAATTTCAACTTTCCAAACAATCTCAAATTTATAAATGTGAAGACAGCAGATATACATATAAAACCTATGTAGGGAGATTTAGTTAATCGCTGTGTATCATCTGAGGCTGTTCACTTCACTGGGTGTATGGAGGGTTTACATCCACTTTAATGTTATCATTCACCCTAGCATTACTCCACCCACTTACCACACAATAATCTACTATCTGACTGTGGAAGTGGCCTTGCCCTCATATTGTCTGGTGGTCTCCTACGACCCCCATCTGACTGTATTCATAAATTTATCATATTTAGATATTTTAGAGATTGTAATGTACTTTTCATATATTTTTTTTATATTTTAGAGCTAAACATGTAAGCACAACAAGAGCACTTGACACCACCAAATTCCTATCCAAAGAGGTTGAGTACATGCCTTGGCAGGCAGCCCTGGGCAGTCTCAGCTACTTTGTACAGATGTTTGATCGTACCGAGGTGTACGGACCAATGAAGGTAACCAGTCAGCAGGGTTTGTGTCACTAATCATTGCCTTATCACAGCTTACCAATTTAGGTCCCTCTTCAAAAGGGACCTAAATAATGTAGACATCCTAAATGATGAGCCACTGGTGCAAAAAATCCCAGTTCCAGAGCACGAATCCTCATCATGCCATATTGTCATTTTTTTGTTTTCAATGCAAATTTATGTTTAGGGGTAAGCATTCAATTTTTTGCAATGCCTACAATTGAGGCATGCATACCAGTCACAATTCCGAGCCCTGACAATTGAAGCTCAGCCTTTCGGCCTGGGAAAACTTATTACAGGATGATTCTTAAACTAAAACACTGGAAAAAAGGAAAGATGATTACCCCACGCTGCCAATTTTGGTTAAATGTTAGCTGCTAACACGGCTCATATGAGAGAAGCAAAAATAATTAAATGTGTAGGAAATGTGTAGCGCTTTAAAGTGACTGTCTGTTAATGACAGTCAGAAGCACAAAAAAAGAATAAACAAATTTTGTGTAAAGTAAAACAAATAAAGGACCCTGGAAAATCCAGGGACAAGCACTGTATAACTCGTGTGTGATGAACAGTGTGAAAATAATCTATTAGTGAGATGACACCCGTGGTTGGATACAATTAATCACATATAGAAACATATATACATTGAAAAACAACAGTGATTGTTCATTTCTTTAGAAAGACATGTGTCCACTGCCGCCCTACTTGTATACAAGCATTTTTTATTCAGCTAAAATGTAAGTTTGATAGCTGTAAATAAATATTTTATTTTTCTACTTAAACGGGATTACGCTATGTGGCCACTTCTTTCTCTTATCTCTTATACAAACCATTTTCTATGAGAATATACACTTGGGGATCGCACTCCCAGCTGGGCTTCATCCATCCATCCCACGGAGGTTCTGCTGACCATTCAAAGTATTGCCTTGCCAAGGAGCCCATTGTGATATCAGCCACTACAAGCCTAATTTGACTTTCAGTGGCGTAAGCCATCTGCAGTCAACTGGTTCTGGTAAGCCTGCATTGCTTTCGGTGGTGGGAACAACACAGTGGAGAAGTCATTATTTATTTGTTATTCACCAATCATCAGATTGACTATTACTTATTTATATCAGGATTTGTTTTATTTTCCTTTCACGGGACATTATTGCACTTGTCAGTCAGTGGCTAATAATTTACACATGTCTTTCTAAAGAAATGAACAATCACTGTTGTTTTTCAATGTATATATGTTTCTATATGTGATTAATTGTATCCAACAACGGGTGTCATCTCACTAATAGATTATTTTCACACTGTTCATCACACACGAGTTACACAGTGCTTGTCCCTGGATTTTCCAGGGTCCTTTATTTGTTTTACTTTACACAAAATTTGTTTATTCTTTTTTTGTGCTTCTGACTGTCATTAACAGACAGTCACTTTAAAGCGCTACACATTTCCTACACATTTAAAACACTGTCAATGACCTATAAAGAATTGTTTAGTATAACTCCTGATAGGATGCTCTGATGTAGGGGAAAATGGCATATGGAGGTACCAAACATAGATGGAGAAGACTGGGATGACATTTGGGACCGCCCATTTAAATACCTAATTTCAGCAAGAGATAGACTGATACAGTTAAAATTTCTACACCAGATTTACTATACCCCAGCCTGACTGGTGGGGATTTACCCATCTTGCACAGCGGTATGTTGGAGATGTACACACTCCCCTGCCAATTTTTAACATATCTTTTGGAACTGCCAAGCCATTAGTGCTTCCTGGAAGGGGGTCCTGAAATGCATAAATGATATCCTTACCATCCCGATTCCGCAGTCCATCTCGGTGTGTCTTCTAGGTTTAGTGGATGCTGTGGTCCCGGCTAATGCACACAGAAGCCTTCTTAATGTTTTATTATTTTACGCCCGCAAAGGCTATTCTGGTGCATTGGAAAAAGCCGACTGTAATCCTTCCGGAAGGGATTGGTTGATTTAATGATCCCCTTCTATAAAGCCACCTATATCTTCAGTGGTTGTGAAAATAAATTTTTGAAGGTTTGGTAGGCATGGCTGGTCTCCTCCTCTACTGTAGGGTGATTGCAGGATGCGATCAGGCATCACCTGAGGCTAATTGCAGGAGATGTGTATTAATACCCAGCAAGCAATTGTCCTTGAGCCCTATCCTGTACCTGTGAACCTGAACCTGTTCCTGTTCCTGTCCCTCCTGTTATCCTGTACCCCTGCCCTGCAGCCTGATCCCATCCACCTTCTCCCTGTCCTGTCTTGCTCCTTGCCCCCATCTGCTGATCTCCAGTGTATGACCCTGGCCTGACTACGTTTAGGATTCTGGTATTCCCCATCTATTGTACATACTTGTTTTGGTATGAATACACATCTACTGCAATTAGCCTCAGGTGACGCCTGAATGCAGGAGATGATGTCGGCTCCACACTGCAAGGAGACAATCGCTGGTTGACACCAGTACTGGGGGCCAAAGATCCTGCCGCCAGCAGGTGAAACTTTTCTTGCCCCACTGACGGACACCAGTACTGTGATCTAAAATAACCGACAGCGCCACCAGCAGGTGAAACCTTTCTTGACACACACTTGATATGGGAACTGAATTATCTAGCTTTAATGCTCCAATCCGATGGGGCCTACAAGATTGGGTGGGAGACCGATTTGGGTTTGGTTGGGTGGGGTGGGGGTGGAGGGGGGCTTCATTAGATAGTTAGGAGTATGTGTGTTTTGTTGCACAGCCCTGCATGGCCAGTTCTTCTATTGTAGTAGCCAAATGTTGTTCTGTTTAAGGCTGTAAAACTCGATAAAAAGAATGCAATTTTTTTGTTGACACACAATGCTTATACAACACTTTGGGGGGGGGGGCGCGCATATGGCATCTTCGCCTGGGAGCTGGATGGCCTTGTCCTGTCACTGGCCATACTTCGCCTTTAAAGTTAAACACTTGGTCAGAAACTTCTCAGCACACAACCACTACGGCCCTGTACACACGACCGAGTTTCTCGGCAGAATCCAGGGAGAACTTTGATGGGAGACGTATTCTGCCGAGAAAACCAGTCGTGTGTACACTTTTCGCCGAGCATCCCGTCAGGAAGCTCGTCGAGCCAAAAAGAGAGCATGCTCTCTATTTCCTCGTTGTTCTATGGGGAAATTTGGCTCGATGAGCTTTTCGACAGCTGAACGGGAACTTCGACGGGCGGAACGATGAGTTTAGCCCGACGAGTAACTCGGTCGTGTGTACGCGGCCTACCACAGACAAGCAAACCTTCCTCTCCAACATCTAAAAATCAATTGTGCATATCACATAATATATGGCCAGCATAAACTAAACCTGTAATGTTTCTCTACAGGCCTACATGAGACAGCAAGTTGCACCATTGTTTTTGTACTTTAAGAACAAGACGAATAACTTTACTGAAAGAATGACAACTTTAACAGAGCAGTAAGTACTATAGGATGTGCATCTTAGGTGCTGAGTTTTTAAAATGTAATTGATTGTGGAAGTTTTGTTTGTGGCAGACAGTGCAGCCTGCTTTAAAGAGAACCCGTTACCAACCTAAACAATTGCAGGTAAAAGCCGATCGGCTGCCTCGGAGGGAACGAGCGCCGCAGAAATAGACAGAGCCGAGTGCACTGTGTACTTCGGCTCTGATCCGCTCGCAGTCACGCCTCCTGCTATTGGACCGGTGTTATGTCCATCATAGGAGCCGGCCAAGGGATGGGACTGCGAGATGAGCCGAGAGGAGCTGAGTACACAGGACATCTGGCTCTGTGTATCTCGGCAGCGCTCATTCCCTCAAGGCTGCATATTGGGGGCAAGGCTGCAGATTGACACTGGATGGGAGAAAGGCTGCAGATGTATGGAAAGGCGGCAGATGGATTGCAATACTGCAGATAGATGGGGGCAAGGTTGCAGATGGATGGCAATGCGGCAAGGCTGCAGATGGATGGGGGCAACGCTGCAGATGGGTGGGGGCAACGCTGCAGATGGGTGGGAAGCTGGCAAAGCTGCAGATGTATGGGCAAGGCTGCAGATGGACACTGATCATTCTGCAATGATGGGCAAGGCTGCAGATGGACACTGATAAGGCTGCATTGATGGGAATTTAAAATGTAATTTTTTTTCCTTAAACTTCCCTTAACCACTTAAGGACCGCCTCCTGCACATATACGTCGGCATAATGGCACGGCTGGGCACAAGCACGTACAGGTACGTCCTCTTCAAGTGCCTAGCCGTGGGTCGCAGGCGCACACCCGCGGCACACTCCCGCTACCCGGTCCGAAGCTACGCGGCCCCGATCGCTGCTGGTGTCCCGCGATCGGTCCCCGAAGCTGAAGAATGGGGAGAGCTGTGTGTAAACACAGCTTCCCCACTCTTCACTGTGGCACCGTCATTGATCGTGATCATTGATCATGTTTTCCTTTATATAGGGAATCACAATCAATGACGTCACCCTTACAGCCCCCCCCTACAGTTAGAAACAGAGATGAGGTCACAATTATCCCCTTCAGCGCCCCCTTGTGGTTAACTCCCAAACTGCAATTGTCATTTTCACAGTAAACAATGCATTTTTAATGCATTTTTTGCTGTGAAAATGACAATGGTGCCAAAAATGTGTCAAAATTGTCCAATGTGTTCGCCATAATGTCGCAGTCATGAAAAAAAAAATCGCTGATCACGGCCATTAGTAGTAAAAAAAAAAATTTGATAAAAATGCAATAAAACTACTTTACCAAAAATAGTTACAAGAATATGCATCGGCCTAAACTGACGGATATTGGGGGATATTTATTATAGCAAAAAGTAAACAATATTGCATTTTTTTTTCAAAATGTACGCTCTATTTTTGTTTATAGCGCAAAAAATTTAAACCGCACAGGTAATCAAATACCACCAAAATAAAGCTCTATTTGTGGGAAAAAAAGGACGCCAATTTTGTTTGGAAAACACGTCGCACGACTGCGCAATTGTCAGTTAAAGCGAAACTGGCCAGGTCCTTTAGCTGCCTAAAGGTCCGGGTCTTAAGTGGTTAAACTTCCCTCTTAAAATTAGGGTGCATTTTAGCAAGGTTGCATTTAGCATTTTTCAGCAAGGTACATAGAGGTGCCATTCAAATGAATGACACCGTATCACATCAATGCATGTGAAGTATGTTGCCTCGGGTTTCAGTAAAGCAAGCATTACCTCAGCTCTATAGTGTGAATTGGCCCTCAGATGTTCCCACCCTACAGCTGCTCTCCATGGAATGGCTAGGACAGCCTGTAGATGGCTGCATTCTCTACCAGTCTCAGGACACAGAGCACAGGAACTTTCTAGAATCACTGGGCAGACCTTTCTCTCTGTTTTGGGCCCTCACACCTGCCTCAAGTGGTATTTAATATAGGGTAGTAGTGGGCCTGCTCTCTGCACTCTTTCAGGGCCACAGTGGAATGCGGTGAGCCTTTGACATAAATGAAATGTCAGAAACGCTTTAATTTTGAAGGCCTCAATCACACGGGACATACTTCAGTGCTCAGATAAGGGTCTGGTATAGATTATTTTTTTTTTTGGAGAGAACCCCCCATACTGTTTTTTTTTTTTGGAGTGGAGTTTCCCCTAAGACACAAAGTGCCTGGTATTGTCAGGATCAAAGTCGGATCCCCGTTCATTAAATGTCGGAACTTCACATTTCAGGGCAAAGTCGGATCCACAGTCAAAAGACTGTCGTGTCGTACCAGTGTGAACCCAACCTAAATGTGGAAGTGTGATCTGATTACTGTGGAAAAACACGTTCTTTTCAACAATTTTAACATATTGCTGCCACTGTTATCAATTGTTTTTGGATTTTCACACATCATGTAAATGTTCATTTTCTCTACAGATACGCTGAAATAATTGCAGTCAGTACAGCCTGCGCCTACGGCATCACAGAATGTAGAGAACTAGCAACTCGGCAATTCAGGGATTGGATGGAAACAAAAGTGAATAAGTATGTATTTACAAAACCAACAAATGGCTTCTTAGGGATATCTATAGTAAGGGCTCCTACACACAGGGCTTAAAATAGACCACTTTTACAGGCTATGCTAGCCTGTATGTCCATGCACACATTGGGCCAGATTCAGGAACAGTTAGGCTGGCGGATCCAGTGATCCGCCAGCCTAACTGTCACTTTGAGCCGGCGTTTTTGTTTTCTGTAACCAGAAAACAAGAAACGCCGGGTTGAAGCTCCGATGCGATCAGCGTAACTGAGTTTCGCCATCGCATCGTTACTTCAACTTAAAAATGGCGCCGGGGGCGTTCCCGCCGATTTCCGCTCAAAAAATATGTTAATGAGCGGAAATCGGCAATTCACGAGCGAATTCCGGCGCGACGCAATGACGGTACGACGTTTCCGGAAGCGATACGCAGCGTGAAGATATACCTACATGGGGTTGGAGTATCCTATGTTAGGTATAGGCGTCGTCATCGCGTCGGGAAAAAAAAAAACACGTCGCTTGCGTAAAAAGATCATGAATGGGAATGTGACGTCATTGACGTTCATTCACAGAATTTGGAGCATGCGCACGGGGATGCTTTGACACTCGACGCATGCGCAGTACGTTCGCGGCGGGATCGCGCTTAGTTTAAATACTACACGCCCCGTACCCGCCCAATTTGAATTCCGCCGGCTCATTTTCGTTACGCTGCCGCAACTTTAGGAGCAAGTGCTTCGTGAATGACAGCACTTGCTGCTAAAATTTCAGCAGAGTAACGTAAATGAGAAGCGTTACTCTGGAGCAAAGATGCTCCCATCTACCTGAATCTGGCCCATACACTATATTACCAAAAGTATTGGGACGCCTACCTTTACAACACGCACATGAACTTTAATGACATCCCAGTCTTAGTCCGTAGGGTTCAATATTAAGTTGGTCCCCTCTTTGCAGCTATAACAGCTTTGACTCTTCTGGGAAGGCTGTCCACAAGATTTAGGAGTGTCTATGGGAATGTTTGACCATTCTTCCAAAGGCACATTTGTCAGGCACTGATGTTGGACGAGAAGCATAATGTATATGTCATGCATAATCACTGATCTGACACAGTGGAATGACCACATTTGAATATAAGTCTAGTACTGATATAAAAATTATACCTCAATATCATTTGTATGTATCCACAGAATTCATCCAAACCTGAGATACACTATTTACTGCAATGCAATAGCAAGAGGGGGAGAAGAAGAGTGGAACTTTGCATGGCAAGAATTTAAAAAGACAGATAATGCGCAGGAAGCAGATAAACTGAGAACAAGTCTGGCCTGCAACAAGGAACCCTGGATCCTTAACAGGTAAGAATTCATTTAGGATATTCTGAACAGTCTTAGACAATATTTACTGAGCTGGAATGGATAGTTATATCTAATGCCTTTCGGCTGCCTTTTCTCATGAATTTCCACCATGGCTGTGACCATAAATATACCTGAGGACCTTGTTGTATGCATCAACCCCTGGGAACTTTTGCTATTCCTCTTCTTATCTCCTTTTTATTTCCCCTGTTACCTTCTCTTATTCCTCTTCTCAGTGGCTTCACTGGATTATGCAATGGTTGTCTTTCCATGGTGCGTAATACAGAGCTTTTTTGAGCAGAAACATGGGGGAACTCAGTTCCAGGACCTCCAGCACATAATTTATATACTGGCAAATGGGGCTTGGCGTGTACTAGAGGGTCTATTGATGCTGACTGTTGGGGATCTATTGTAGCTTGGAGTTTTAGTGTTGCTGGTGTATGTATCTATTGTTGCTCAAGGGGGATCTTTTTTCCTTTGAAGGGTTTTATGTTGTTGGGGGCAATCCACGGTTGAGTGGTGAAGATCTAGGGATGCTGGCTGATGGGGGACCTATTGTTCCCAGCAGTGGTCTTTTGTTGCTGGGGCAGATCTATTGTTGCTTGTGGAGATCTATTGTGGCTGGTGGGTGTATTGTGTTCCTGGGGGAGGGTCTATTGTTGCTTGGGGGTGTATTTTATTGCTGAGGGAGGGCCTATTGTGGCTGGGAGGTCTACTGTTGCTGTGAAGTATCTGTTGTTGTGGGGGGGATTTTGTGTTGCTGGGTGGGGTCTAATATCATTACAATTTACATACAAATGACTTTACTTTGTAAACACCCCAAACGGAGCGGTACTGAGAAGCGAAAGAGGGGAAGAGACAAGGAAAGGTGCTCCTAAATGGCTGATTGACTTGGATTGACAGTCGTGGGAGCCAACTGCTGTCTTTAAAATGAGTAGGGGAGTCTCGGGTAGCTGAGACACTTCTGCAACATCGCTGAATAAAGATGCACTCAGGTAAGTATTAGGGGGCTGAGGGGGGCTGCTGCACACAGAAGGCTTTTAATCTTAATGCATAGATGCAACTTCTGCCTTTACAAGCACTTTAAATAGAAGGAATGTGTTACAGGCAATTGGAAAGTTATTAAAGTGCTAAAGACAAATTAAATGAGAGACCTAATCAAAATGTTTTAGAACTGAATTAAAGATTTATTGTAATTGTTCTTTTTTAGACTATTAGAGTATGCAACGGATACCACAAAAATTCGTAGACAAGACTCTATTTCCACAATTCTTAATGTTGCCGGGAATTCTGTTGGCCAGAGTCTTGCCTGGGACTTCATCAGAAGCCATTGGAAGACATTCCGTGAAAAGTAAGTAAGTTACTGCTGTAAAGAAGGAAGGTATTTTTTTTTTTTAAATTCTCTATTTTATTTTTCATACATTAAACATTAGTTACAAGTCTATGAGGCTTACATTAACATTTAGACCATATTAACAATTATTTTACGAAGAAGGAAGGTATTTTGACGCTGTTGAATTTCTAAAAAAAGCTAGTAAATAATGTCATAGGATTTCTAAGAATTGTATCATCACAGCGGCAGGCTGAGGGAAGTAGGACACTAGTGAGGGTCTACAGTCCCTGCTGGAAGAGAGTCTCTCTGCTGTGAAGCATAAAAGAATACTGTATGTCCTCAACAGTACAAGTTTACTATATTTAGGTTTAAAGCACTTTAACCTCCCTGGCGGTATGATTATTTCAGATTTTAGGTGCTGAAAGTGGTACCATTATTTTGCAAGGAAATTTGGCGTTTTACAATGTAGGCCTGTAATTCTTAGGAATAACTCACTTAAATCTGTCCGAACAAGAGTCTAGCAGACATCTCGGGTATGAAAAAGTTTGAAAAACAAAATCATAAATTATAATATAATAAATAATTATAACAAATAATAATATAATTATAATAAAAATATTGAATAATGTAATCAACTCAAAATCATTGAAATTTGCTCAGTTGCACAATTGTCGCTGTCATTACTTTTTTTTTATGACAAATTTCCCCACAAATCGCTAACGCTCAATTCTGCAAGTGATTATAATTTATTATCGCTGTTTTCTAGCTGATCTAAAACCACTTTTGACATAAAGGGACACTTTTGGTTGCTATGGACAATATACAGTATGCAGGCAGAAAGAACAGTTTTTATTTTATAAAAGTGCATGTAGGACACTGGGCAGACCATTAGTATTTGTATTTCTACAGTACTGTAAGACTGTACAGATCTGTAAGATTACAGTATACTGTATGTATTGTGTTTTTTTTCTTTTTTGAATTTTGCGCTGTTCTCCGCCCCTGTGCGTTGCAGGGAACGGAGATCAGCGGCACAGGGACACTGTAAATCGAGCGAGAAGGACACCGCTCCTTTACACAGTGCGGCAGCGTCACAGGATCCAGGGACAAGGTAAGTAAAACCTGTCTGTGGCTGCTGCGAGGCGGCCCTGAGTGTGTGGTCGGGGTTACCGCTTTTGGTACAGAAATCTTACCCCGAGCCACACATGGGAATACTGCCAGGGGGTTAAGAAATGGGGTAAGAAATATTCTTGCTTTGATTGGACCAGAGGTTCCTAGGGGTTCCTTGGGCCATAAGTGATTTCTGCCTCTCAAATAAGTAACTACTGACACCAATGATATTTTTATCTATGTGTATAATATATTTTTATTTTAAAGAACAGAAAAAGCAGGTATACCTCAAGTACAACAATGTCAGATAAAATGGAAAATTTTCAAGCACATTTTCAGAAATTTGTAAACAATATTTCATAAGCCTCTAATACACCAAAAGGACAGAAAGACTTGTCCAACTGAGATTGGTAAATAAGGGGAAACAAGATGACGCAAAAGGGGGAGAATTTGTTTATTGAAATGTTATAAGTCAGGGAACAGGATCAAAAGCGATGCAGGAATATAGAATAGTAAGATACAGTATAACATTATAATGTGACTAAAGATAAAGTTGTCTCGTACTTTAATCAAGAGATTGTCAACTCAGAGAGACTTTTCCTATAGTGTTGGTAGAATAATGGAGTCTCAAAATAATTATAATTTGGGAATATCTAATGTGCTTAATAAAAGAAGTGTTAGGGAATAATCACTCCTAAATTTCAAGTAGGAGGAAGTTCCTATGGTTAATATCACCATAAAATCAAGAAATACAATCAAAATTAATGCTATATGAACCTGATGAAGAGAAAGGAATATAAGAAAGGAAAAGGAAAGGTAAAATAGCAAAAGGGTTGGAAAAGAAAGGAACGAGGAGAGAGGAAAGGAAATGAAAGGGAAGGGATCTCTGAGGTAAGGGGTATTTCCAATCATATGTTCAATATGAGAAAATAAAAATGCATGAGACATCAATAAGGTTGCATCAATGAAATAAAAAATAAATTGCATGAGGCATCAATAAGGTTGCATCGAACGTAGAAGGCAGGTAGTGTGTCATCCAGGGGAGCCATATATTCTTGAATTTAGGAATTTTGTCGTCATGTGTTATAGCCTCCGTTTTGGCACGAACCATAGCTTGATTAATTCTACATTTAGTTTCAGTTAATGTCCACGTACACGTTTTCCAGCCTTTATCGATTGTTTGTTTCACGGCTGTAGTGAGACGAAGAAGTAGCTTGAACTGGTTAATAGAGAGAGTTGTCGGTTTTGAATTCAAAAGCGCAATCAGAGGATCAGGAAAGATGGACACTGCAAATAATGTCGAGATCATGCCGAATATGTCTTCCCAAAATCTTTTGACAATTGTGCAGGTCTACCAAATATGAAAATATGATCCAGGTTCAGTGCAGCCTCGAAAACAAGAGGAGGAGTAATTGGGGGCAAATTTTGCAATTCTGGTAGGAACTAAATACCAACGTGTAAGTACTTTATAGTTGGTTTCTAAAGCGGCAATATTTTGAGAGGAAGATTTTGTAGTAATCCAAATTTTATCCCATATTTTTGTTTCCAATGAGAATCCAAGATCAGATTTCCACTTAGCTACATATGTGGGCGGACTAGAATCTGATTTAGAAATGAGTTGAGCATATATGTTCGAAATAAGTCCCTTTGCATGGGTGTCATGTTTACATATGTTTTCACAGTATGATAATTTATCGAGTGCAAGTTTTCCTTGGATATTGGGCATATAACATTTTTTAAGCTGAAGATATCGGAACATTTCCGAGTTTGGAAGTTCTGACTATTACTTAAGTCAGGGAGTGTTTGAAAGGAATTAGAGGAAGTAAGATCATGTAATTGGATCAATTTAGAGGTGGTCCATGCTTTAAAGGTTTTAGGAAATTTCCAGGCAGGATAAAAAAGAGGATTTTTAAGGAACGATAAGAGTGGATATTGAGGAGATCGTAAGCTACATAACAATTAAAATTTGTCTCATATTATGAGGGATTGTTTTGTTATCGGATTTGTACGTTTTTTTTGGCAGTAGGGTTGTAACCACAAGAGATTGGATATTTATAATGGGTCGCAATCTATAGATTGCAGAGCTACCCAAAGTGGTATTTCAGTAGTCGCATGGTATTTAGGTATTTGTGCGAAATGTTAATAAGTAGATAAGTTAGAAAGTCCGAGACCACCTTTAAGTTTTGGAGGATATAATGTATGTTTAGGTAGGGATAGTTTTGAAGAGCGCAAACAGAGGTTGTTAATTTACGCTGCATTATTCTTAAAAAATATGTTGGGACAGAAATAGGTAAAACCCTAAAAAGATAAAGAATTTTAGGTAGTATAGCCATTTTAATAACATTAATTTTACCAATCCAAGTTATAGGGAGAGAAGACCGCTGAGTTATTAAGTTGTTAATCTGTCGTAAAATAGATGGAAGATTCATCCTAAATAGTTTAGAGAGATGAGGCGTAAGATTAAATCCTAAGTATGGAAGACTGGTAGCAGACCATGAGAAAGGAAAAGATGCCTGCAGCAGCGTTCCTTACCTTCTCCAGGCGATCCAGCGATGATCTCTCATTGCTGTGATCGCCGCCGAGATCCCCGCCACGCCGTCCACCGGTCATCTGACTTCCTGGTTCCGTTCCCCTGCACCGCAATGGTGCATGGGAGCGGAACTGGGAGGGAAATTCAAATGTTGCACAAACACATAAAAAGGAGGTGATACAATGTAATCTGAGAGGATTACACTGTATCACCTTGGAAACTGACACAGTGCCCTTTCAGTGCCCCTTGCCATTGTCATTTGTGACAAATAAAACCTTTGAAAACCCTTTGAAAATGGCATCTAAAAAGCGCTGTCCTACGAATACGCTTTTTGATCAGCTCTGCGACAGCGGCAGCGACACAGAGTTGATCGCAGAACAGAGCGACAGTGAGTCGTGGGGCGATTTGTCATCTGACTCTGACACCGACACTGATCCAGAAAGTGACAACGCCGATGATCCCGCACCTGACCTAAATGATGTGCAATGTGCGATGCAGACCAGGCAGCACCCTCGAGGTTCCGATTCACTGGATCTCCTGGGATGAAGGTTGATGTGGAGAGGGACAACCCTCTGGCGTACTTGAAACTTTTTCTTTCTGAGGAGGTCATTTTAAAAATTGTGACAAAGACCAATCGATACCACGATCAGCAATCTGCTACTCTGCATGCCAGATTTTCCAGATCCAGAAAATGGGAACCTGTCACTAAAGAGGGCATCTGGAAGTTTCTAGGACTCATCATCCTTCAGGGGGTGGTGGGCAAACCGCTCCAGAAATGGTACTGGACCACCAACAAGATGCTGGCCACCCCATTTTTTGGGACTGTGATGTCCAAATATCGCTTTTCACTCATTATGAAAAGCGTACACTTCGCCAACAACGAAGAGTTTGATGAGGCCACGCATCCTGCGCCCAAGCTAAAAAAAATCTGGGAGGTGTGCCAGATGATTGTCGCCAACTTTCAGTGGACCTACGTGCCAGAAAGGGATGTCAGTGTGGACGAAAGTCTTATGGCCTACAAGAGACGCCTGAGCTGGATCCAATTTATTGCGTCCAAAAGAGCGCGCTTTGGAATAAATATATCTGGAATGCGGTAATTTACATCGGGAAAGGTACCAAGTTCAATCCCAGGTACAACCGCTATGGGATGGCCACATCTTCTGTCCTTTCACTGCTGGACCCATTACTGAACCAGGGATATTGCGTGACAACAGACAATTTTTATACATCACCGGAACTTTATGAGGTTCTGCTCCTCAACAAAACGGATGGGTATGGTACCGTGAGGCCAAACCGGCGTGACATGCCATCTACTAAAAAAAAGAGGCGATGGTTGCCTTCCAAAAGGGTAAAATGATGGCAATGAGATAGAGAGACAAAAAGGACGTGTGTCTCATGAGCACCGTGCACAGCACCTCCACTACCATGGTCCGCACAAAACACGGAAAAGATGTGCTGAAGCCACAAGTCGTGATCGACTATAATCACACGATGGGAGGTGTCGACCGAGCCGATCAGGCAATGACATTTTACCCGGCGATGCGCAAACAACAGAAAAAATGCTACAAAAAGATTTTAAGGCATCTCCTTGAACAATGTCTTTGGAACGCCTATATTCTTTATAAAGCAAACACACCTCTTGTTCATTGTGACTTTATATGGAAGGTGGCTGAGCAGATTTTCATCAACCACCTGACGCCATCAGTGTCTGCTAACAGACACGGACAACGTTCTGTTGACGTTGGCAATCCAGAGCGCCTGACAGGTCGTCATTTTGTAGACTTTGTACCGCCAACCGCATGAAAGTTAGCGCCTACCAGGATGTGCGTCGTTTGCTGTTCCAAGAAGGATGGAAATGGAAAAAAAGTCCGAAAAGAAACCAGGTACTATTGCCCAGATTGCAACGTCGGACTTTGTCTAGTTCCATGTTTCAAACTTTTTCACACCCAGGATGTGTATTAAATTTCTTTGTTTGACTAATTTCTTTATTTTTCTTTGCATTATTGAATACAATTATATTATTTACTAGATTATAATTCATGTGTTTGTGTTTCAAATTTATCACATCTGGAATGTCTACTAGAGTCTTGTTTTGGTCAGGTTTAAGTAAGTAATTACTAAGAATTGCAGGCCTATAATACATATCACCAAATTTCCATGCAAAAAATTGTACCGCTTTTGGTACGTAATTCCAGACAGAATCATACCGCCAGGGAGGTTAATGACTAGGCCAGAAATATGAGCAAAATTATCAAGTTTTCGCATAAGATTAGGAGCGGAAATATGTGGAGAGGACATAAAGATTAAAATGTCATCTACAAAGAGACATGTTTTGTGATGGTGTCCAGCTAACTCAAGGCCTCTAATGGAGGGATCAGAGCGAATAGATTGGGCAATGGGTTGAATAACCTTAAATGACCTTGAAAATTGAGGGAGTCTTTTCCTCTTGCTGCAGCCAAAATTTGCTCTTTGGTGCTAATTATCTCACGAGGAGGACCTTTAGTTTTGCGTGCCATTAAAGCCCTATGAATTCTATCGAGTTCCAATGGATCAATTGGGATTGACGGCATTCGTTTTTGGAATAGGGCAGTGATGGTCGATTGAAGATCAACAATTGCCTCAGGTATTCCACGGATGCTCAAATTACAGCGACGTGCTCTATTCTCAAAATCTTTCTAACGCATTTGCAAAGTAAGGTGAATTTCCAATTCACAAACATGGGACTGTACATTTGTTTCCACATTTTCTACTCTGTTTCCTAGGTCTGATGTACACTGGCCTAATTCTCTGATTTCTTTAGTCAGGCTTTCTGTGATGTGCTTTGATGTCTGTTGTAGTGCTTTTTGTAGCCTCTTTTCAAACTGCTATATAATATTAGGATTTAAAGCTTTCATTACTGCAGTTTGTGAGGAAGCAGTGTATTCAACATCAGATTCAGCTGTATCATCCTGTGGCTATTGTTTCTGCCTCGGCTTAGCAGCACGAGAAAAGCTTGTGTGAGGTGAGGGGGGAGGTGCCGTTTTAGACATGGCCCTGGGCAGAGCGTCTCTGGAGTTCTTCTTTATTGTACTTTTCGGACAGGCCCTACCGAACACCGTACCTCAGTGAAGGTTAGTAGTTCTTTGTCTACCTCTCCTGAAGCCACGCGGGTGTTTAATCTTGCCGCATGAGTCCTGGGAGATACCTAGCTTCAGCAGGATTTGTCTGCCTCAGCCGGCTCCGCGCATGCTCTCCCCTGGCAGAGAATTTTAAAGCTGTATGAACTTATAGAAGGGATATGTATACAATAAATACTGTGTACATGAATGACCAGCCATGATTGGGGACTCTAAATCATGGTGTTCCTCTGAGTTGCTGATTTGTCTACATCAGTCTACATTGCATAGAAGGTCTGCTAGTCCAGTCGTCCTACAGTTGTAATTTCTTACGTTAAAGTGGAACTTTAGGGGAAAAAATGCCAGACAGCATTTTTAATGCAGAAAAGACATACTATGTTTCTTTTGCATTAAAATTCCTAACCTGCCTGTACGTCCTGTACAAGTACACTTCAGTGTACAATTTCGGCATGAATGAGCCCCCGGCATTCATGAGAGAGACGTCATCATGGCTCAACCAAAAAAAATGGTCGAAGAATCGTATGCAAAAGCTAATTGGCTGAAGACCTCTGTCAGTGGCTGAAAAGAGGTTTTATAGTTCCCCCTTTAAATACATACATGGTTTATCCACTCTAAACCAACATTCACCAAATATGGATTGAAACTGTAATTTTGACAGAATATAAAAAGTGAAGTATCTCTTTCTGGGCCGTGTGATGTGAGTCAGTATATACGCTGGGCCCCCTTGTACATGCACAGGGGTGATCTCCACCAACCACGCCAACTGAAGTGCTTGGTGTCTTTCTATTCACATACCTGTTACTTTTAAGGTGGGTACATTTAGATGCCAGCACCCTGTCAATCCTAGGACCAAGGGAAATGTCTCCTTTGAAGAGCTTGGAGAGCTGCTCTAATCTTAACACATGTCAAGTATGAATAATGAGATACAATAAGATGAAATTTGTCTAACTGAAATAGTTTTTACTGCAGGTACCTATCATTGATTCCACTGAGAGATTTTGGAAGTACGGTAATCCCTCTATTAAATGTGCCTAATGTATTGCCAGTACGAGGTTATAAAGATAATTGCACATGTCAGGAAATGAAATTTATGATAATTAGCCAAGTCTATATTTTTACCTACCAAAGCAAAAAGAATATTCTTTGTTTTACCTTTCCTCTCTAGGTTTGGAAGCTCTTCATTCTCTTTTGGTTACCTGATTTCAGGAGTTTCCAGGAGATTTTCAACGGATTTTGACCTGCAGCAGGTAGGTGTTTAGGTTAGTACTATGTAATCAGAAGAATGTGTAGAGGCTTTTAAAAGCATGAATTTACGAGGAGCAAAATAGAGTAATTTTTTCCCAAGGCTTATTATTAAAAAACGAGAAAAGAAAACACCAAGGCATGTCGTACAGGATCGAATTTCTTTCCTGCAACCATGGGCAGGGGGGCAGGGGAAACCATCCCTGCCAGAAGAAGACAGTGATAATTGTTAGTGGCTACATCAACCAATAGTGATAATCGCATGTAAAATCTGGCATGCTGGTTGTACCCAAGTTGATCTTTCAACTTGGTACATTCAGCCTGCCCATACATGGTTTGTATATCAGCCAGTTCCTGTTACACCGGCCATGATTTGAACCGCCTATGTCTGGCTTTATGCCCCTTTCACACAGGCATCACAATTGACTGATATTTACTCACGAACTTGTTGACAGAAATTCCTTGAGTAAAAAAACGAAAGACCTAACTACGGTAATGCATACTGTATATAGATGAGTAAAAACATTTTTGGGGGGGTGCATGCAGACAAATCGCCCCAGGTCTGCATGCACCACTCCACAGTCCCTCTCACCCCCTTACCCCTCCACTGCGTGCACTCATCCAGCCACAGTATGATCCCCCCACACTCAGCCCTCCATGACACGGTCCCCCCGCATTCACCCCTCACTGCATGTCCCCCCTGCATTCACCCCTCCACTGCACGGTCCTCCCGCATTCACCCGTCCGCTGCAGGGTCCCCCCCTGCATTTACCCCCCCCCCCCCCCACTGCATGTCCATCCCGCACTCACCCTTCCACTGCATTGTCCCTTTGCACTCACCCATTCATGGCACTCACCCCTCATCACTTGTGCATTCAGGAGAGGAGCATTTGGGCAGCAAAAACGCCCAAAGAGCCCAAACGCTAGGTGCTTTCAAAGATTGAGCGTTCATTAATTTAACCAGAAAAAGTTAATATTATGGCTAATGAAATGAATGAACGGTTTGGTATGTTTCATAGAATATAATTCTTTTGTATCTCTCTTGGAATTTAACTTATAAAAATAACTGGAAGCAAAATGAACAGCAAAATGATTGACGCCACTGAATGTATTCTAAACGCGCCTAAACACGCTTGAAAAATAAAACTTCACGTGCGTTTTTAAAACTGGTCTTCTCCTGTCAGGAGAAAGGTGTTCAGAAGAGCTGAGCAAACATCCAGTGTGCATGAGGCTTAAAGCCCATCTCAAGACCAAAAAAAAGTTATTCCACTGCACAGGTAACAGCTTGTTTTTGTCTAGAGGTGAGGAAAAAGGACATATACTTACCTAAACAATGGTGGCTGGTGCTCTATTTGTTTGGGGGGGGGGCGGCAAACAAATCATCCACCCCCTACCAGCCCGCACTTACCCAAGCCCACCCCCCTGCTTGCCCGATAGCCCCGCACTTGACCTACCCCAACCCACATGCCGGCCAGCCCAGCAGTTACCCCAGCCCACCCATCTGCTCACCAGCCCCACACTTACCCCAGCCAGCTTGCTTGTCTGCCAGCCAGCCCTGCACTTACCCCATCCAGGTCATGGGCAGGTTCCTCCGGCTTTTCCTCCCAGCCAATTCAGTTGCTTCTCCCCCGGTCTTAGGACCCAGTTCCTGTCCTGATTGGCCAGGGGGAGAAGCAGGAAGACATTAGCGAATGTTGATTTGCTAATGTCACAAGTGCGTGGGTTTGGGGAGCAGTGCCACCCTTTTTTAAGCCAATTAGAAAGCTATAATCATGTGCTTCAAAGAAAAAGAAACCCATAGAAATCCATGCGTCCGTCACCCCGCATGAAGATTAGGGGCCAGCACATGGAGATTAGGGGGCGGCACCCCTGCTCCCTAATGGACCAGCCGCCAGTGTACCTAAACCTCCCAGCACAAGATGGGTCTGGCGCCTCCGACGATCCAACGGTCTTGAGTTGTGGAGTGTTCCTAATGTCACCACTCCCAGAGCAGGCTCCATATACAAGGACCAGTCCACCTCGGGGCCGTGGGGAGCATCATTTTACGATGGAACGAAGGATCAGGTGAGTTAGGCCCTGTACACATGGGCAAGAATCTCGTCAGGAAAAAAACGTTGTTTTCCCTGACCAGATTCTTGGCAAGAATCTCTTGCTGCCTGAATGTACACACTGACCTTTTCAAAAGAACCGCGGTTCTCTTGAAAGGCAAGAACGCGATGGCGTCATCGCGTACGACTAGCATGCGGTCGTCACATTTGATGCCGTCGCCGCCATCTTGCTTCACCCTACCTATGCTGTGGAAGCTACCGCGCATACGTCAAAGTCATTTCGAGCATGCGCGGGTTTCCACGGCGACAGGTAAATATATACACTCTCGGGTTGTTCATCGGGAAACAGGCCGACAAGAATCTTGACGAGAAAAAAGAGCGCAGGTTCTTTTATTCTCGTCAAGATTCTGGCCAGATTTCCTGATGAGAAACCTATAAGCCTCATACGCACGAACGGTAATCTCGGCAAGAAGCAGTTCTCTTGCTGGTTTTTGCCTCGAAAACCGGTCCTGTGTATACGGCCTATAACTTTCTCCTCACTAGACAAAATGAGCAGTTGATCCGTGTGGTGCAGGTACAACCCAACTGCATGGAGTTGAGCTTTAAGTTGCTCAATTTTTGCTAACATTTTGGATATGCTTAACCCATATTGGGAAACCATTGTGATTTGTATAAAAGGGCAACTTTGATAAAATGAAATACCATGTTATCATATACAAATAGATGTGCAGTAATCCATGTGGAAACTTTTAATTTCCTCTTAAAAATTACAATCATTCTCTTTCTCACCAGCTTGAACAATTTAAAAAGGATAATGAAGTGGTAGGTTTTGGCTCAGGTACACGATCTCTGGAGCAATCAATAGAGAAGACCAAGACAAACATCAAATGGGTGAATGAAAACAAAAAGCTTGTTAAGGATTGGTTTGAAGGCACGGTCGTAAAGCCATAGAAGACAAGCATATACCACCGCTACCTGATACTTGCGAAGATCAAGTCTACCAGCCACACGTGCCTTGTACAAGGACTGCTTGCCACTCTCAACAGTTTATGAAGCTGCAATGGCTTTGTGGTTAGCACTTATGCCTTGCAGCACAGAGGTCCCTGTTTCTTAAACCCAATCAAGACACTATCTGCATGGAGTTTGCATGTTCTCCCTGTACAGGCTTCCTCTGGGTACTGGGTACATGCTGGTAGGTTCATTTCCCCCAGTATGTGGGGTTAGGGCCCCTGTAAGCTCCTAGAGGGCAGGGACTCATGTGAATGTACAATGTAAAGTGCTGCAAAAGCTGATAGGACTATATAAATACCTGTAATTAAGAAAGTGGTTGTACAAGGACAAATACAAGATCCAATTTTATGCTAGCTTACTTTTCTATCCTTGGTTTCTAAAGCGACTGAGAAACATTAATTTCAAAATTTCTACGCACATATGGCAAGGAATTTTTATCGCTCAGGGTTTAAACAGTATGATTATTTCATATGGAAAAATATTCTGCTCCCACTGACATTAATCTATATCATAAGCAAATCAGGGGGTCAATTGGCATGTAATATACAGAGCCTTAAAAATATTTATAATTTTGTCATGTTACAACCAAAAGAGTAAATGTATTTTATTGGGATTTTATGTGATAGACCAACACAAAGTGACGCATAATTGTGAAGTGAAAGGAAAATATATAAATGGTTTTCAATTTTATTTTTTTTACAAATAAATATGTGAAAAGTGTAGCGTGCATTTGTATTCAGTCTCTTTACTCTGATACCCCTAACTAAAATATAGTGCAACCAATTTCCTTCAAAAGTCACCTATTTAGTAATCGAGTCCACCTGTATGTAATTTAATCTCAATATAAATACAGATGTTCTGTAAAGCCCTCGGGGGTTTGTTAGAGAACCTTAGTGAACAAACAGCATCACAAAGGCCAAGAAACACACCAGACAGGTCAGGGATAAAGTTGTGGAGAAGTTTAAAGCAGGGTGAGGTTATAAAAAATATCCCAAGTTTTTGAACATCTCACAAAGCACTGTTCAAACCATCATCCGAATACGTTGACATGGATGTCAACCTGAACTGACAGGCCGGGCAAGGAGAGAAATAATCAGAGAAATAATCAGAGAAGCAGCCAAGAGGCCCATGGTAAATCTGGAGGATCTGCAGAGATCCACAGCTCAGGTGGGAGAATCTGTCCACAGGACAACTATTAGTTGTTCACTCCACAAATCTGCCCTTTATGGAAGAGTGGCAAGAAGAAAGCCATTGTTAAAAGAAAGCCATAGACGTCCTGTTTGCAGTTTGTGAGAAGCCACGTGGGGGAGGGGACACGGCAAACATGTCAAAAAAGGTGCTCTGGTCCAGGGCTGGTGCAAGGATTTTTGACACCCTAGGCAAATCCTCATTTTGACGCCCCCCCCCCCCCCCGTGCGCGCACGCTATTCGTTCCCATGTCCGTACCCCCCTGCACATCTGCCCCCCCCCACATACACACCAGTTCCCACTCTGTACCTCCCTGCACATATGTTTCCCCCACACATCTGTTTCCCCCCACACCAGTTCCCACTCTGTACCCCCCTGCACATCTGCCCCCCACACCATTTTCCACTCTGCCTCCCCACACACATCTGTCCCCCCCCCCCCTGCACACACACACACCAGTTTCCACTCTGTACCCCCCCCCCACACCTGTCTCCCCCCTCACTCAACGGTCTCCCACACCAGCTCCCACTGTACCCCCCTGCACCTCTGTCCCCCCCACACCAGTTACCATTCTGTACCCCCCCCACACACACCAGTTACCACTGTACCCCCCTGCACATCTCTGTCCCCCCACCAATTCCCACTCTGCCCCCCCACACATCTGTACAGACACACACACACACACACACACCAGTTCCCCCTCTGTACATTTTTTTTAAATTTGTGAGTGGCCTAATGCATTAGGGTGTGCACCCCAAAACGCAAACACTCGTGTGTCTGTGTATATATATA
Source organism: Rana kukunoris (assembly GCA_029574335.1). Taxonomy (NCBI): domain Eukaryota; kingdom Metazoa; phylum Chordata; class Amphibia; order Anura; family Ranidae; genus Rana; species Rana kukunoris. Next base: position 40,258,473 of record CM056051.1, read on the forward strand.
TATATATATATATATATATATACACATACACACACACACACTCACACTCATTTACACAATCACACAATTTAGTATGGTAGTGGACAGTGTTAGTAGTTTTTTTTATTATTACATTTTTGTATTTTTTTTTACAATTTTATTTATATTTTGTATTTTTTTTAGAAGCTTTGGTGAAATACCAGCAGGGGGAATTGGGTCATTAGGGTAAGGTGGCCAGATTTTTTTAATTAAACCCGGGGGCATTTTTTTTCCCTCAAATCAGGTATGTGCTGTGTGTTTATGGAATGATATATACATTTTTTTCTCACATGTTGCCCATAAGATAAAAAAATATATATTTCTTAGAATTTTTGGGGAAATGACTACCAAATGTTAAGAAAATACGCTAGAAAAAAATATTTTCAATGCATTTATTGATATTATACATAATTATATATTTCTCTATATACTGTACCCCCACTCTCTCTGTATATACTCTACCCCCCTCTCTCTCTGTATATACTGTACCTCCCTCTCTCTATATATACCCTGTACCCCCCTCTCTCTATATATACACTGTACCCCCCTCTCTCTCTATATACACTGTACCCCCCTCTCTCTATATACACTGTACCCCCTCTCTCTATATACACTGTACCCCCTCTCTCTATATACACTGTACCCCCCCCTCTCTCTATATATACACTGTACCCCCCCTCTCTCTCTCTAGCTATCTATCTATCTATATATATATATATATTGTACCCTCTCTATATATATATATATATACTGTACCCTCTCTCTCTCTATATATACTGTACCCCCCCTCTCTCTATATATACTGTACCCTCCCTCTCTCTCTCTATATATATACACATATACACTGTACCCCCTCTCTCTAAATATATATATTGTACCCCCTCTCTCTCTCTCTATATATATATATATATATATATATATATATATATATATATATATATATACTGTACCCCCTCTCTCTATATATATATATATATATATATATATATATATATATACTGTACCCCCCCTCTCTATATATACTGTACCCTCTATATATATATATATATATATATATATATATATATATACTGTACCCCCTCTCTATATATATATATACTGTACCCCCCCTCTCTCTATATATACTGTACCCCCCCTCTATATATACTGTACCCCCCTCTCTCTATATATACTGTACCCCCCCTCTCTCTATATATACTGTACCCCCCCTCTCTCTATATATACTGTACCCCCCCTCTCTCTATATATACTGTACCCCCCCTCTCTCTATATATACTGTACCCCCCCTCTCTCTATATATACTGTACCCCCCTCTCTCTATATATACTGTACCCCCCTCTCTCTATATATACTGTACCCCCCCTCTCTCTATATATACTGTACCCCCCCTCTCTCTATATATACTGTACCCCCCCTCTCTCTATATATACTGTACCCCCCTCTCTCTATATATACTGTACCCCCCCTCTCTCTATATATACTGTACCCCCCCCTCTCTATATACTCTGTCCCCTCTCTCCCTGTATATACTGTACCCCATCTATCTCTCTATGTATATACTGTACCTCCCCTCTCTCCCTGTATATACTGTACCACATCTCTCTGTATATACTGTATCTCCCCCTCTTTCTGTATAATGTAACACCCCCACCTCCCTCTCTATACTATAACTCCCACTTTCTATACTGTAAACACCCCCCCCCCCCCCTTTATCTCTCTGTACCTCATGTGGTTCCTCTGGCTCTTCATCATGTGTAGTCAGTCACTCTGCAGGCTGCAGACAACAGTCGGGTGTAGCAGTGTGGTCTCTGAAGCTCCTCCACGAGTGTCAGGCTGGGACTCGCCTCCTCCCCTCTCCTTCCTTCCATTCATTCAACAGAACAGAGCGGCCAGCACAGCTATGTGTGCCTGCGTGCAATCAGCTGTGCGCCGCTCGGGGGGATCGGGGCTGAATCAGCACTGCATGGGGAGAAAATCAGTGACCGCAGAATAGAGTTAGACCCCCGCGGCCCCGGGGACAAAAGCGGGGGGGAAAAAGCGGGGAAATCGGGAGATATCTGGTCACTATCTCGCCTCCTGCACAGTGCACTGGCCGCTTCAACTTCCACCGACCCGTCCGACCACCAGCACTTCCGGCCAGCTGCTGTCCCGGCTCTCTCCCCTCATCTCACTGCCGCTTCTACGGGCGGCACTGCAGGCTGGAAATATTTTAAAAATCAAGGGCTAGGAGGTATTTTAATGATACGGATCCCCAGCGAGTGGCTGGGATCCGGATTTTGCCGCTCCCTCTACCCTGGCGCTCTAGGCAGCCGCCTGATTTGCCTATGCCTAGCGCCGGCCCTGCTCTGGTCAGATGAGACCAAAATTAAACTTTTTGGCCTAAAAGCAAAATGCTATGTGTGGGGGGAAACTAACACTGCACATCACCCTGAACACACCATCCCCACTGTGAAGCATGAAGACATATTCAAAAATACTTGCAGCTGCAAATGCAGTGAAAGGTGGCTCTACAAAGTATTGACTATGGGAAGATGAATACAAATGCACGTCACACTTTTCACATATTTATTTGTAAAAAATTTGAATAACCATTTATCATTTTTCTTCTACTTCACAATTATGTGCCACTTTGTGTTGTTCTGTTACATAAAATCCCAATAAAATACATTAAAGGGGTGTTCCAGCCAAAAAATGTGTTTATTAAAAGTCAGCAGCTACAAAAAGTGTAGCTGCTGGCTTTTAATAAACACTCACTTACCTGCTCCTGCATTCCAGCGACGCGCCGACCTGGGCTCCGCTCCTCTCCCCCCCTCCCCAGCCGGCGTCTCCATCCCGACTGTGGGCACCCAGCCGCGACAGCCTTCGGCTTCACGGCCGGGCACCCACTGCGCATGCGCGAGCCGCACTGCGCATGCGCGCGCAGCTCGTCGCTGATTGGACAGGCGATTGGAAAATTTCAAGGGGTGTGAATACTTTTTCAAGGCACTGTATTCATGATGCAAGAGGGAATGACCACAGCAACAAATTACCGGATGCATCCCGTTTCATTAGATTCTTCTTAAAGTAGGCGCAAACACAATTCTTAAAATTCCAGATTTTCTTTAATGTGTTCATAGGTTTATTTAAATATGTTTTTATATTTTGCAGCTTTTAATTAAAGGGTAACTCCATTTTCGTAGGGGGAATTAAATAACAAAAAAAATGTATGTACTGTAAACTATTGATACACAAGTCATATTGTAACTGAATGTTTTTAAAAATTACCTTTCCCTTTCAATCTGCAGTTCTGTAATCTTCTGTAAAATGCAATATGGCAACCTGGAGATGTTCTCCCAAAGGAAAGTCATGTCTAAAGTGATGCAGACACTGCCACTTTCCTCAGAGCCCTGCAGGTGCGGCAGCTTAATAAATATAAAACTATTCTCATACAGATTCACTTAGCACATGAACACAAAAAAACAAACATCTTTTTCTTCAGGATAAATAAAGGTGGGAATCTGCTACGGTTTGTTAAAATCCTTGCAATGTATAGATCACCCAGGAAAAAATAAATTCTCAACAAAAGTGGGGTTACTCTTTAAAGCATTAGTAAACTCAGACAACCTTACTCCAAATCTGAAATATGCAACTTTGTGTTGCTCTTTATAATCGTTGCACCGCATACATTATGCAAATAAAATGTTCTTACTTGCTCCAATAAACTTTTTCTGAACGCTCCAGCTTCCAGCATAAGCTTCCTGGAAAAATAGGGCTAATAGCGCGTGCGCTGGAGACATCATTGAAAAGAAACAGAAGGATTACATCAAAAGCAAGCAGAAAATAAGTTATAAAGACAGAGCACACAGTACTATAGGCTGTGCTAATTAATTTTAACTACTTAAAGAGATATACTGCGGCAGGTCGGCTCTATTGTACGAAACAATGTACCTGTACGTCATTTCCTGCAATAGGCAGCGGGGGGCACGCATGCGCACTGATTGGCCAGAAGGGGAGCCAATGAGTAGGTCCGACGGCCATGATGTCCGTCGGTACCCACCAATCATTCCCCAGATAGGCAGAACAGCGATCTGCCTATGTAAACAAGGCAGATCACCGTTCTGACAGGGGAGAACACAGAAATCTTGTGTTCTTGCTAAGCAGGTACACGGATCACTGTGTTACCTTAGTCAGTTTATCCCCCACAAAGTTAGCAAGCACCAACTAGGCACACATTTAAAGGAACACTAAAGGCAAGATTTTTTTTTTTAAATAACAAACATGTTATACTTGCCTTCACTGTGCAGCTCGTTTTACACAGAGTGTCCCCGAACACTGTCTTCTGGGGTCCCTCAGCGGCTGTCTCGACTCCTCCTTGCAAAAGCTTTCTACCATCATGCGAGCTCGCATGGTGGAAAGCTTTTGCGAGTGCGCTCCCATGATACAGCGGCGACCATAGCCGTCGACTGTATCACTCGGCCCCGCCCCTGGAATGCCGCGTCATCCGCTGTGATTGACAGCAGCGCCAGCCAATGGCTGCGCTGCTATCAATCCGCCCAGCCTAGCCAATCAATGGCCAGGCTGGGAACCGAACAGGATGACAAGGACGCGCGCAGGACTTTCGAACGGTCAGGTAAGTAAAACGGGGGCTCGGGGGGGGGGGGTCGCTGCTGTCAGATGTTTTTTTACCTTAATGCATAGGATGCATTAAGGTAAAAAAACTTTTACCTTTACAACCCCTTTAACTCTTTGATTGCCCCTGGTGATAACTCCTTCCCCCCGAGTGTCATTAGTACAGTGACAGTGTATATTTTAGCACTGATAACTGTAATAATGTCACTGGTTCCCAAAAAAGTGTCCAATTTGTCTGCCACAGTGTCGCAGTCCTGCAAAAATGTGCTGATTGCCGCCATTACTAGTAAAAAAAAATAAAGAAACCATAAAAATATCCCAAAGTTTGTAGACGCAAATCAAAATACACTTATTGGGATTTTTTTATTCAAAAATATGTAGCAGAATACATATTGGCCTAAATTTATGAAGAAATTCGATTTTTCAATTTTTTTTTATTGAATATGTTTTATAGCAAAATATCTTTTTTTTTTTTTCAAAATTGTCGCTCTTTTTTTGTTTTTAGTGCACAAAATAAAAATCGCAGAGGTGATCAAATACCACCAAAAGAAAGCTCTATTTGTGGGAAAAAAAGGACTTTTATTTGGGTACAGCATTGCACGACCACGCAAATGTCAGTGCCGAATCGCAAAAAGGGGCAAGGTTCTTAACCTGCATAATGGTCCAGTTCTTAAATGGTTAAATAATATCCTTTGTGCAAAGACATCCATCACTATCAGGAAATCTAACCTAAAAAATGCTGTATAACCATTACTTGAGTGCAGAAATGAAGCCAGTATGTGGCCGGATTCACACTATACTATAGGACAGCAGTGCGACTTTCATCCTACTTTGCTCTGCGACATCAGTCCTACATCGGTCCTAAATCCATCCGACTTGAATGAACAGGATACTACTTTGATCCGACTTTGTGATAGTCTGACTTGTTCTTTGACCAATCAAAACAATCCCAGAGTGAGATAAATTCATTTTACTGTTGCTGTAATCACATGTCAGATGTCTGATAAGGACAAGGGGCCAGATTCTCAGCTGAGATACGACGGTGTATCTCAGATACACCGTCGTATCGCAGTTTTTTTCAATGGGTATCTATGCGAGTGATTCTTAGAATCATTAACGCATAGATACACTAAAGATCTGACAGGTGTAAAGCAATTACACCGTTGGATCTTAGATGTAATGACAACGCCGGCCGCTAGGTGGCCTTTACGTTTTTTTCTCATTTGCCTATGCAAATGAGCCTAATACGCCGATTCCCGAACGTTTTTGCGACGCGGCGACGTAGTTTACGTAGGTTGCGTACGCGTAAGGTTACCCCTGCTGTATGAGGGGTATGTTTCCGAAGTGCCGTCATTGCCATGTTAAGTATGGCGTCGGGTCAGCGTCGTCTTTTTCCGTCGGTAACGTCGTTTTACTAAGTCGTTCGCGAATAGGGAATTGCGTAAGTGACGATCACGTTGTTTCGACGTCGGTTTCATCAACGCTTTCCGACGTGAGCTGGAGCATGCGTACTGGGCTTTTTTCCCATGCGCATGCACACTTCGTTTGACGTGGGGGCGCGCTTAATTTAAATACAGCACGCCCCCTCCTTTAGTATTTGAATTACGCGGCCTTACGACGCCGCATTTACGCTACGCCGCCGAAAATTACGGAGCAAGTGCTTTGAGAATACGCCACTTGCTCCAGTAATTTGCGTAGACGTAGTGTAAATGCGATACGATACGCTACGCCGCCAGATACGCCATTTTTTGAGAATCTGGCCCAAGGTTCCTACTTTGGTCCGACTTCAATGATATTCAATGGGCTGAAGTAGGATCAAAGTCAGACCAAAGTAGTACAGGGAGCGTTTTTAAAGTCGGACCGACTTGTATCAGACCGGTTAAGACGGCTCTCATAGGGAAACATTGATTTTCACACGTCATGCGACATGAGCTCCCAATGTCGGAGTGTTTGTCGGACCATTGTGAACCCGGCCTGAGGCTGCAAAGGATAACAGCTAGGCTGATACATAAAGGATAAAAACAGGTTTTATTAACAAAATAATAAAAATGGCAATTCTTTATATAAATTTGACGTCATTCAATGAGGGTTTGTTTAGACTTGTAGTTGGGTGGTTCTTAAAAATGCACAGTTTTTAATGCCCCCTTAACTTGCTGCAGGCAATGGATGGGGTTGTTCAAAAGCTATCACTCCTTACCCATTCAGCAGGCAGTGAGCCAACCAAATGTGTCCCAGCAAATTGGTAAAAAAAGCAAACCCCCTGCTGTTGCAGTGCAATGGTACAGAAATGATGGGGTTAGAACAGGTGATGAGAAGACATAACAACACCTCCTCACCACCTGTAAAATGCCTCTGAAAATAGATACAAATGCAGATTGCTTTTTCAAAGGATTGGCGGCTTATATAAGCCACTTTTGTCTATTAAACACTCCATGTTGGGGTTCCTTCAAATAAAGAAGAAATATACAGTACAGGCATTTTGAAATCGCATCAGACCTGTGATCCCAAGTAGTGGCTGGTGCCTCCATTTCAGTCCTACTTTTGCTGCACTGACTTTACTTTGGATCAATTTATGTTCCATCTTGCTTCAAAGACCTAATTCAAGTATATGAAGGTTATATACATGGGAGCCTAAAAAAAAAAAATACATATTTAAAAATTTCTATGTATAATTTAGACTTTTCAAAAAGACACACTGAGAAATTGTTATTTTGTTATATAGTCTAGAATGTAAAAATAAAAATGTAATAGGAAACCTTTATTTTGTCATTTGTTTTTCTAATCGGTTTGTGATGTTATAGCAATAAATGACACTGAGGCCCGTACACACGTACGAGAACCTCGACGGGCGGAACACATCGTTACGCCCGTCGAGGTTCTCAGCCGGCCGTCAGATTCGGCGACCAGCCCGTCGGGAAAGGCGACGAGCCATTAATCCCGACGGGCCGTCAAGCAAATAGAGAACCTGCTCTCTATTTGCTCGACGGGTTTCCCGACGGGCGGGGCTCGCCGAATCCGTACACACGGCCGAGGTTCTCGGCAGGATGAGGATCCCAGCGAGCTTCTCGCTGGTTTCTGCCGAGAACCTCGGCCGTGTGTACGGGGCCTGACATAAATTTTTAGAAAAAAAAGAAATGGAACAGAAGTTGAAAGCCCATCATTACTTTATTGTTGTGTTTAGCAGTCATTGTGCAGTAAAACCAGTTTACACCAGAACGCAGTGCAGAAAAGGTTCATCACACATTAACCCCTTTTCCCTGGTGCCTCCCAACACTTTAATAGGTTTCAGATACAGAGAGGCAGGGCAAGGTTTATGATTAGGTGATGGTTCGAATCTTGGCTGGTACCTGCTGAACCAGCTGAGATTTGTACCATCTATGACCAGCTGTTGTACACAGTCGCATCCTAATCATATGAAAAGGGAAAGGTTTATTGTTGAAGGTTGACCATTCCTACTAACAATAGCTGTTGTCTTGATAAAAGGCAAGTTGCTAAACAAACCTGCATCTTCATTTGTGTGATGAGAGTTTGTATGCCCAGGCAGATAGTTGCATGCTGACTAATGTGTAGATTTGACTTTAGGCTGATGATTAGACATTATGGCCCGGATTCACGTAGCACTAACGCCAACGTATCTTGCGTAAGTACAAATGTGCGCCGTCGTATCTATGCGCCGGACCCGTAGAACTAAGATACGCCAAAAAACTGACTTCATCCGACCGACGTAACTTGCCTACGCCGGCGTATAGTGGGCGCATAGTTACGCTGGACGCTTTTGGAACTCCCATTGATTTTCGATGCAAATATGCAAATGAGGGAGATACGCCGATTCACGAACGTACTTCCGCCCGGCGCATGTTTTAACCGATTTGCGTAAGAGTTACGTCCGGTGTAAAGTTATTCCACCATATAGGTGGTGCAACCCATTCAAAAGGTATGGACCAGGGAACAGCCGTTATATGTTACATCGTTTACGTAGTACTATGTGAATAGGGCTGTGCGTAGGTTACGTTCACGTCGTAGGCAGTGTATTGATGTATCTTAGGCAGCTATTTCGACGTGACTGTGAGCATGCGCACTGGGATGCATCCAAGAGACGATGCATGCGCAGTTCGTTTTTTGAAGCTCAGCCCATCATTTACATGGGGTCACGCTTCATTTTAATATAGCACGCCCACTTCCAGCCCACTTCCACCTACTTTGGCTTACGTCGGCTTAAACCGACAACTATACGCTACGCCGGCGCAACGTTGAGCGCATATTCTTTGTGAATAGCATGCTTGCCTCTCAACGTTGCGCCGGCGTAGCGTAAAGACGATGCGCTACGCCGGCATAAAGATGCGCCGATCTACGTGAATCCGGGCCCATCTCTTTAATGCATCATCAGCTAAATAGTCTTCAAGCTTTCAAAGCAGAGGCCCAGTTGACTCTCCTATAAGACTTTTGGGGAAAGGACTGTGGCCAGTGGAAGTGGAAAATTATCTGTTAGGTGGACAGTGAAAGTAAAAATGCAGCAAACTTAAGCCAGGTACACACTACAGTTTTTTTTCATGCAATCCAGAGTGTTCTGTTCTCGCTACACGTTTGCCCCTGGCGTATATGTAGCTCAACATACAGCTTAAACCTTGCATCCTAAATAACCAAATTGTCTGTAACTTTGGATCTTTATTACGATAAACAGATGGCCATATAAGATGCGTATGAATAATGGTTAAACTAGAGATAAACAAATAAATGAACATATAAGAATGATATGAACACAAACAAATGTCTACTAGGCATATAGATAAACAGTCTTTATCATACCAGCGATGCTGTCCCAGGAGGATCAAGACTTAGGAAACGTGGTGCAGGCTTAGCTGACTCCATGTGGACTGTCCAGTGGAAAAGAGTGGTGATAGGAAGTTTTCAGTAACACAACAGGAAATGGACATTACCATAGAACACTGCCCATCAATAGTCCTTTGTTAAGAGTGCCATCTACTGGACGATATTTGAATTACAAGTCCAGAAGATATGTATTTCCTTATAGGCCAAAGGCATGACACAGAGGGAAGCACGAAAAAAACTGACCGCTCCGGTCGGAGCCATGTGAGGTTAGTTTAGAGATCTCCCCCGCTGAATTGTTGTGTTCTGACAGGGAGACGGCCCCCTACCAGAACACTATGATCAGCGCTCTCTGCCATTGGCTGAGAGCACTAAAAAGGAGTCGTCAGCTGCTGGTTTTCCAGCATGCACGTCCAACAGAATCAATACACAACAGTAACACAACATGAAAATATACATTGCCATAGAACACTGCCCATGTACGTCCAACAGAAGCAATACACACAGGGCAAATGTTGGCCATTTTTTTATTTTAACTGGTCGCTGCCTCCCAATATTCGCTCATGTGTACTGGGCTTCAGGGGCCAGTGACAGAAAAGATTACCAAGCAATTGATGTCAGTGGGAGGAATAGTGCCTCATCATTCGTGTCAGTTGGCAGGAATAGTGCCCCATTGTTGGTGTTAGTGGGTGAAACAGTGCCCCATAAGACATGGAAACAAGGCTCAGCAACTGAACTATGCATGAAAATATACTAACTGGGGTGCAGAAAAATGTCAGCAGATGCTCTAGACCGATAAGTAAAAATTTGAAATATTTGGCTGTAGCAGAAGGCTGTTTGTTTGCAAAATGGCTGGAGAGCGGTACAATAATGAGTGACTGCAGGCAACTGTGAAGCATGGTGGAGGTCCCTTGCATGTTTGGGGCTGCATTTCTGCAAATGAAATTGGAGAATTGGTCAGGATCAATGCTAAGAAATACAGGCAGATATTGACCACCATGCCATACAATCAGGGAGGAGTGTGAAAGGCCGCAATTTTTTCCTGCAGCAAACAGCGGCCCCCAATATACAGCCAATGTCATTAAGAAGTATATTTAGTGTAAGATTGCAAAACAAAAGAACAAATTCTTCTGGACAGCCGCAATCCAAATAAAAATTGCCTTTATTGTAAAATCTAAATAGAAAAACGGCACTACATGTCACAGCACACCGGCAGAGCTGATGCGTTTCACACTATACTTAGTGTTTAATCATTATATTTAGTGTAAGTCTAGGTTCACACTGCTGCAAATTCTTCGAATTTGAGCTGTTGCGATTGTTAAAATTTGCAAGTCATTAAAATAACATTGTTTTGCATTGGTGGTGTTCACATCAATGCGTTGCGAATATAAGCTGCGGGATAAAGGGTCCTGTGTGAGTTTGATCCATGTGCGATGAAAATTCAGCACTATAGACTGGCATTCCCTGAAATCGCAGAAAAATCGCAGCAAACGCAGCCGCAGTTTAACCGCGATTTTGAATTCGCAGCAGTATGAACCTAACATAAAGAAGAACCAAGAGTCCTGGAAATTATGGTTTGGTTCCCACAGAGCCCTGATCTCAAAACATCATGGAGTCTGTCTGGGATTACATAAAGGGACAGAATGATCTGAGGCAGCCGACATCCACAGAAGATCTGAGGTTAGTTCTCCAAGATGTTTACAACGACCTACCTGCCGAGTTCCTTCAAAAACTGTGTGCAAGTGTAGACAGAAGAAAGTATGCTGGTTTGAAGGCAAGGGGTGGTAACACCATATCTTGATTTTTTGGGGGACTTCTTTTCTGTTCATTTATTTTCCATTTGGTTATTGATAAAATAAACTATTCACACTTTTGATTCTGAAAGCAATCTTAATTGACATAATTTTCCATCCCTGTTTAAAATATTTGCACGGTACTGTTGTATATGTTAAACCATTGTTGTGTCAGGATCTCTATAAACATCATATACTATAGTCAGATTTGTTACACTGGGTGTCTGTGTCAGTACATGTCAAGCAGAATTTGGACGCAAATGATATCGAAGTGACCAGCTAATATAAAAAAAAATATTTTATGTCTTGGAGATTATTATGCCAAGTAAGTATACAATTTCTGCAAAGATTTAAAGTGGTTGTTTAGCCAATATAATAAAAAAACTCCCATCCCCTCTGTAACATAACAATATGTGTCACTGTGTTATATAAAAAAAGCTGCCGATCTGTACCTATCAGCTCCAGTGGGCGAGGCCAATCACTCCCTCTGACGTCAGCCGGTGAGGAGAGAGGAGAGAGTGTTGAGGATATAGCTACAGAATGGCATTTTTTTTTTAAATAACACAGGCACAGGGACACATATCGTCATGTTACAGAGGAGATGGGAGGTTTTTATGGTAGTTATGATAGCAGCAGAAGTGGAGGGGGGGGTGGGCACTAACAAGAGCAGACAGGCAGGGAGGAGGGGGGAAAGGAGGACAGAGACGGACAGAGCAGGGCTGCGGATGTAGGAGGCATGTAAACTGACCACAGTGTCAGGGCTCCCCCTGTAAACTGTGGGGGGAGGGTATAGCCAGGCAGGATCAGACAGTTTTTTTTTTTGATGATGAGGTGATAAAGGTGCAAAGGCTCTTTAAGTTTGGGGAAACCAGTGATTACTGTAGACATCAGACTCTAAGAAAAACAAACCTTTTATTTTTGCCAGCAAAAAGACACACAGCTCTCGTTCATGCAAAGGAGCCAAGAATGTGCTTATGGACAATTACAGTGTGTATATAAACAATTACATAGATATTCCTAAAGTGTTGCGTACACTTCTGAAGAGCTTGTTAGGGCTCAGATACACTTGCTTCGGCTTCAACACACATTACCAGCTAGTTTACACTTGCTTCAAAATATGGCTTCGACCAAGCTTTGTTAAAGCTCTCTGAACGCCAGTCAAAGCTCCTGACACTAAATAAAATGGTTAGCTTACAGTCCTGTTTACACCTTGCTTTGGCTTCGCTTCAAAAATGATACCCCATGTCGTTTTAGTTGTGCTTCTAAAGTCTCATATATACGATCGGACTTCCATCTGACTTTTCCGTAGATTTTTGTCCAAAGGGCGTTGGCCATGAACTTGTTCTGAATACACACGGCAGGACTTTTTCAGCCAACTTTCACCAAATCACATGGCTTTTCAGCTCTTTGCCGCCACCCTGTGGGCAACGTCTGCTACTGTTGTCTGATCTTTAGCATTGGTTCTGAGCATGCGTGTTTGTACTTTGGACTTTAGCCCAATGGATAGGATTAGCCTAGGTACAACATTTGTTGCCGGAAAGTTTGTCTGTTCTCACAGCGAACATTTGTCCGATGAAAAAGCAAAAATGTTTGTCCGATGGAGCATACACACGGTCAGATTGTCCGCTAAAACAGGTCAGTCGGACATTTGTTGTCAAAAAGTCTGATCGTGTGTATGGGCCTTAAGCATCTTCAAACCCACCATAGAAGTCTATGGCAAAGCTTGCTTAAAGCCCTACTGAAGCCCCACGAAGCCTCATCAAAGCCCCACCAAAAGCTCATCAAAGCCTCATCGAAGCACCGAGCAAAAGCAAGGTGTAAACAGGACTGTAAGCTAACCATTTTATTTAATTATGGGAGCTTTGACTGGCATTCAGAGTGCTGTAAAAAGCGTGTCCAAAGCCTTGTTTTGAATAAAGAAAGTGTAAACTAGCCCTTAGATAGCTATATGCCTAATTTATCAGCTACTAATAGGGTTTCTATGTACCCTGGCTTATCAGAAGAGAAAAAAAGGAATGCCACTTACACACGTTCGGAATTTCCAACAACAAAACCGTGGATTTTTTTCCGATGGATGTTGGCTCAAACTTGTCTTGCATACACACGGTTAAACAAATGTTGCTTGGAAATTCCAATAGGCAAGAACGCGGAGACGTACAACACTACAATGAGCCACGAAAAACTAAGTTCAATGATTCCGAGAATGCGTCAAATTGATTCCGAGCATGCATAGGATTTTCGTGCGTCGAAATTGTATACACACGATCAGAATTTCTGACAAGAACTTTTGTTGTCGGAAAAATTGAGAACCAGTGCTCAAACATTTGCTGTCGGATATTCCGACAGAAAATGTCCAATGGAGCCTACACACGATCAGAATATCTGACCAAAAGCTCACATTGAACTATTGTTGTCCAAAATTCCGATTGTATGTATTTGATGCAAACATTCCTAACTATTTCTTATGCCTTCGGAATTTCCGATGGAAAAAGTCAGATGGAATTTTTTCATTGGATATTCCGACCGAGTGGGCATCATCTGAGTTTTTTCTGTCGGAATTTAGAAAGAGAACATGTTCTCTTTTTTCCGATGGAAAAAATTCCTATTGGAAATTCCATTCGTCTGTGTGGAACTCAGGCGGAGAAAAAAATATGCATTCTCAGAATCAAGTCGACGCATGCTCGGAACCATTAAACTTAATTTTTCTTGGCTCGTCGTAGTGTTGTACGTCATCACGATCTTGATGGTCGGAATTTGGTGTGACTGTGTATGCAAGACAGCTTGAACGGAATTCGGTCAGAAAAATCCGTCTGAGTTTATCCCGACGGAATATCCGACCGTGTGTACGAGGCTTTAGTCTGACTTAAATGTACAACATCTTACTCAGAGAGCTTTTTACAAACAAGAACATTCTACCAGAAGTCACCATTTTCTTACAGTGTGCATCTTGTTCTAAATGTAGCCATTTTAGCTTTCTACAACAGTATAACATGATTTTAGTAAGGGAACATCTTTTTTTTTTTTAGGGTAACAAACACTTTAATGAACACATTTGTTTTCATTCATTTCTTCACTGGGTGGCTTAGGTCTGTCAAACATGGTATTTATGTCATCGCTTGGGTTCCCCGTAACAACGATCCAATGGTTTTCATTTTCTTCAGCCTTGTGACCATTCAAGTATGTATGGGCAGTGACTTCACATTCCTTGCCAAACAAAGTCCTGAAATATTGAGAAGAGACCATTGTAAATATAGAATTACCCCAACTCGTTTTCTAATTGTGACCATTGCATGTTGCCTTGACCATTTAAAAGCATTACAATAGGGTTGTCCAGATACCGATACTAGTATCGGTATCGGGACCGATACCGAGTACTTGCGGGAGTACTTGTACTCGCGCAAATGCTCCCGATGCCTAAATAGAATACTTTTTTTGTATTTATCAACATGTTCTGTGAAAATTCTTTGAGTTTTTTACTACTGCGTGACAAGAAAATAAAACATTTTTATTCATTTTTACTCATTTTTATTCTTTTATAATGTCTTGAATTAGAGTTCTTCATAATTCTAAAGAAAATATCCTTAGTCTGTATTGTGGTTTCAAAACTGTCACATGACATTTAAAAAAAGTATCGGTATTCGGTATCGGTGAGTAAATGAAAAAAAGTATCGGTACTTGTACTCGGTCCTAAAAAAGTGGTATCGGGACAACCCTACATTACAATGACCGTGTATTTAAATATACAGTATCTCAGATTGCTGACACCTTCATAAAGTATGTGCCCCATGTTAACCTTATGGGTTGAGATCTGGCAGACCAGGCTAATTTGTGGCCAGCAAACTGCATATCATATATGAGCTGTTTGACCCAATATATCATTTATATGTGGGCTGTATATACCGTCTAAACCGAGTTTTTCAGCACATTTTTTGTGCTGAAATGCCCCCCTTGGCTTATACTCGAGTCACCTTTTTGCACCTGATCTCTGAGGCCGCGTACACACAAGGGGATATGTCCGCTGAAAACGGTCCGATGGACCGTTTCAGCAGACATCTCCGCTCGTGTGTATGGGCTAGCGGACAGATTTCTCCACCCGACAGATTTCAAAGCAAGCTTTGAAATCTATCCGGTGGGAATCTGTCCGCCCGACATGTCTGCTGGTTAGTACACTTACCAGCAGACATGTCGGCTCCCACCACCGCCGCGCCGCTGCCGAATGGATTCGGCGCATGCGCGGAAGTGTTTTACTTCCTGGTGCGGTGACGTGGCGGTGACGCGGCGGCGTCAACGTCACCGCCGCGTCACCACTACGTCACCGCGCCGTCCGGCGGCGGGGAATTTGATCCGATGGTGTGTACACGCCATCGGATCAAACTCCCGATCGGACATATCCGATGGAAATAGTTCGCGGACCGTTTTCATCGGATATATCCGATCGTGTGTATGGGGCCTGAGACTTTGGTGACCCGGTACTGGCCGGCTGTAGGTCCCCTGGACCCCAAACTTGGCACACATGTAGCCCCACTCTTCCTATACAAGTGTGCAAAGATTGTTGTTCAGGGGACCTACGACCAGGGAGCACCGATTTTTCAAAGCCGGGCACCCCTTCCATAGACTCCCATGTTAAACGTCAGACAAGTCATGGGCACAGGGAGTGAGTGAGTGAGTAACTTGTATAGCGCAACAAATGCGAACTTAATCGCCTCAAGACACTTTCCTTCCAGTGTCGTCCTGGTCCTGTGCATGTGCACAGTGAGGCATGGACACAGTGAGGCATAGACACAGTAAAGCATGGACACAGTGAGGCATTGACACAGTGAGGCATGCAGATGGACACGCTAGGCTTATACACGAGTCAATACGTTTTCCCATTTTTTTGTGGTAAAATTAGGCGCCTCGGCTTATACTCAGGTCGGCTTATACTCGAGTATATACAGTAAGCCCTTCAGCACCAAGTGTTTGCTTCAAGAGGCTCCCGACACCTCATCCATCCCCCACAAAAAACAGTTTAGTCCATAGACAGGAATTCTTTTGAACCAGTGGTACACCAAAAGTAAATTGGGAAGTAGGCTACCTGCCCACTGGTGGCACTTTAATTGTTACCCTACCCAAGATGAACAGATCAAAGTTTCCTTTGTGCAAGCAATTGCTTTTAAAGAAAACATGTCATAAAAGACATATGGTGGACTCTATTGATATTCCCCTAAGTCAATAAACTAAAACAAATATGCAGATCTAAAAAAATCCCCCTAAAAAAGTCATCAGTATTTATCTGCACACTTGTTCTAAGCCAATAAATTCAACCTTCAATACAAAATGATCAACTAGCGTTCACACAATCAGAGGTCAGAAATGGTAGCCTATATTTCTCTCTGTAACACGTTTCCTTTATCTTATTTAACCACTTGCTTACTGGGCACATATACCCCCTTCCTGCCCAGGCGAAATTTTAGCTTTCAGCACTGCGTCGCTTTAAATTAAGATTGCGCGGTCGTGTGACGTGCCTCACAAACAAAATTGACCTTCTTTTTTTTCCCACAAATAGAGCTTTCTTTTGGTGGTATTTGATCACCTCTGCGGTTTTTATTTTTTTGCGCTATAAACAAAAAAGAGCGACAATATTTTTTACTTTTTGCTATAATAAAAATCTATTTTTTTAAAAAATATATATTTTTTTTCTCAGTTTAGGCCGATATGTATTGTACATATTTTTGGTAAAAAAAATAAATCGCAATAAGCGTATAGTAATTGGTTTGCACAAAGGTTATAGTGGCTACAAAATAAGGGATAGAATTCTGACACATTTTTTATTATTTTTTATTTTTTACTAGTAATACGGCGATCTGCGAATTTTGTCAGGACTGCGATATTGCGACGGACACATCGGACACTTTTGACACATTTTTGGGACCATTCACATTTATACAGCGATCAGTGCTACAAAAACGCACTAATTACTGTATTAATGTGACTGGCAGGGAAGGGGTTAACACTAGGGGTGAGGAAGGGGTTAAATGTGTATCCTGGGTGTCTTCTAACTGTGTGTGGGGAGGGCACTGACTGGGGAGGTGACCAATGCTGTGTCCCTATGAATAAAGGACACCGTATCAGTCTCCTCTCCCTGACAGGACGTGGAGCTCTGTGTTTACACACAGACACCATGGGTGCAGCGCAGTGCACCTGTGGCTTTCATGCAGGTTAGCTGCACTGTGCCATAGACTTCTAGTATATCCTGCAGGTGTGGTGCACTGAAAGTGCCCCAAACCCGCAGCTAATAACAGAAGTCTATGGCACAGTGCAGTTAACCTGCAGATACATCCATATATACATTGTGCCTTTAATAACAGGCTTCCATTCTAGTGCATTTGGTATCACTCCACCTGTGACAGGAGCCGGCGATATACAGGAAGCATCAGCTTATGCCACTTTTCTCCCCCTACAGCCACTTGCTTGCTCTATCGGCATCTTCATTCACAACACTTATGCTCTGGGATAGAGGGTCCACAACGCGATCTGGGCTTGCCAACCCGTTATCCTAAAACAGGAGGTCGCGGGCCACATCAGAGGGCTCCGCGGGCCACTGGTTGGGCACCCCTGCTCTACCTTGTTAGTGTGGAAGGAGGAATCTGTTCAATCACCAACTTTAAATATTTTATGATTGAACTGTATATAATTAATACATTACAGTTATGTTCATATTATTGACAACTATCTGTATGTGAGGCCAAATGAATAAAAAGTATTTTGTTTTCTTTTGCCATTCAAAACCAGAAAAAGAATTGTATGCGTTAAAGAGGATTGCGTGCATTACAGAAATAAGTTAGCATCAGAAATCAGATTTATCGTTTATCGCCAGGCATACATCTGAGACATCAGGACATAACAAATGATTGTACTTACCAGAGGATGTATTTCCTGAGAACAGCGAGACATCTGTTGGTTTTGCTGTGAATGATGAGGAGTTTTGTATTTGCCTGTAAATAGAAGTTGGCTTTATTTATTTTTTTATTGGTATTAAAATTAGGATCAATAAAACAGAAATAATATACTGTATATACTCGAGTATAAGACGAGTTTTTCAGCATATATTTTTGTGCTGAAAATGCCCCTCGGCTTATACTCGAGTCACCTTTTGCGCCTGATCTCCCGGATTTTGAAGACCCAGTACCGGCCGGCCGTAGGTCTCCTGGACCCCAAACTTGGCACACATGTAGCCCCACAAGCCCTCTTCCTGTGCCAAGTGTGCAAAGTTTGTTGTCTGGGGGACCTACGGCTGGGGAGCACCAATTTTTCAAAGCCAGGCACCCCGTCCATAGACTCCCATGTTAAACGTCAGTCTAGTCATGGGCACAGTGAGTCATGGGCACAGTGAGGCATGGGCACAGTGAGGCATGGGCACAGTGTGGCATGGGCACAGTGAGGCATGCAGATGGACACATTGAGGCAAAGTGAGGCACAGTGAGGCATAGGCACAGTTAACCATGGGCATGGTGAGGCATGCGCACAGTGAGGCATGGGCACAGTGAGGCATCAACACAGTGAGGCACAGTGAGGCATGCAGATGGACACCATAGGCTTAAATGCCTTTTTTATTCAATTCAACATCTAAAACCGGCCATAGAAGGATTAGATCTTGGCCGGTTGAGCAGGGACCAGACAAGATTTAATTCATCAATCAACTTTGATACAACCAGCCTGTCAGATTTTTTGCATGTGCGTTTGTACTGCTCTGCTAGCGAGGAAGGCTCCCCACTGGCAGAACACAATAGTGATACAGGGGGGAGCAATATTCTTTCCTTCCACCTGTAGTGGCAGGAAAGACATTTGTGTAAGCTATGGCTTACTTAACCACTTCAGCCTCGGACCATTTGGCTGCCAAATGAACGGGCCACTTTTTTTTTTGATTCGGCACTGTATCGCTTTAACTGACAATTGCACGTTCGTGCAACGTGGCTCCCAAACAAAATTGACGTATTTTTTTCCACAAATAGAGCATTCTTTTGGTGGTATTTGATCACCTCTGCGTTTTGAATTTTTTGCGCAAAAGCAATATTGTGTACTTTTTGCTATAATAAGTACCCCCATTTTTTTTAAAGCTATTTTTTCTCAGTTTAGGCCGATAAGTATTCTACATATTTTTGGTAAATAAATCGCAATAAGAAAATCCCATATACATAAGTATTCACAGCCTTTACCATGACACTCAAAATTGAGACCAATAGAGCAGGCCGCCCGGCCAACCTGAGCAATTCGAGAAGGGCCTTAATCAGGGAGGTGACCAAGGGCCCGATGATCACTCTGATAGAGCATCAGCATTTTGTCTATGGAGAGAGGAGAACCTTCCAGAAAAACAGCCATCTCTGCAGCACTCCATCAATCAGGCCTGTATGGTAGAGTGGCTAGACAGAAGCCACTCCTCAGTTAAAAGGCACATGGCGGCCCGCCTTGAGTTTGCCAAAAGGCTCCTGAAGGACTCTCAGACCATGAGAAACAAAATTCTCTGGTCTGATGAAACAAAGATTGAATTCTTTGGCAGGAATGACAAGCATCATGTCTGGAATTACAGGCACCGCTCATCACCTGGCCAATACCATCCCTACAGTGAAGCATGGTGGTGGCAGCATCATGCAGTGGGGATGTTTTCCAGCGGTATCAACTGGGAGACTAGTCAGGATTGAAGGGAAAGATGAAAGCAGCAATGTGAAGAGACATCCTTGGTGAAAACCTACTCCAGAGAGATCTGGATCTCAGACTGGGGCAAAGGTTCATCTTCCAACAGGACAACGACTCTAAGCACCCTAAGCCAAGATAATTGAACATCTCTGGAGAGATCTGAAAATGGCTGTGCACCGACGCTCCCCATCCAAACTGATGGAGCTTGAGAAGAAGAATGGGAAAAACCGCCCAAATATAGGTGTGCCAAGCTTGTAGCATCATACTCAAAATGACATGAGGCTGTAATTGGTGCCAAAAGTGTTTCAACAAAGTATTGAGCAAAGGCTGTGAATACTTATGTACATGGGATTTTTTCGTTTTTTATTTTTAATAAATTTGCAAATATTTTAAACAAACTTCTTTCACGTTGTCATAATTTGTAGAATTTTTAATAAAAAAAAATAATTTAACCCATTTTAGAAATGTGGAAATAGTGAATACTTTCCAGATTCACTGTATGTCCTTTGTGATGATTTTTTGGCTGCACTAAGGCCCCGTACACACGACCACGACCGATTTGATCGGATTTGTGTGCTGGGCTATTTTGGTTTGATCGCTGTACACACGATCAAACCAAAATCCCCGCCGGCAGACAGCGTGGTGATGTGGCGATGACGTTGACGCCGCCACGTCACCGTCACCAGGAAGTAAAACACTTCCGCGCATGCGTCGGATCCATTTGACGCATGTGCGGGCAGATATGTCTGCTGGTTAGCGTACTAACCAGCAGACATGTCGGACGGACGAGTTCCCAGCAGACAGATTTTAAAGCATGCTTTAAAATCTGTCTGCTGCCAAAATCTGTCTGTCCGCCCGTACACACGATCGAATTTGTCTGCTGAAACGGTCTGTCAGACCGTTTCAGCAGATAAATTTGATCGTGTGTACGCGGCCTTAGGCTTTAACACATGTATAAAATGCTATTCTTGAGCAAAATATGTTCCCTTTGCAGCACTAAAACCATATTACTATGAATGATATGTTATTATATACAATATATTATATTGCCCTGTGAAATGTGAATTACCAAATTAAATATTCTCATAAAATATTTTAAAGCCTTGGAGAACAACAGCACTGTACTAACAATATATACTTACAGGAACAGGGAATCCTTCATATTCCATTCTCATTTGTGGATCCAGATAGACGAACTGCCAGCAGGTTTCATATGATGGCTGATCTGTTAAACTAACTTCTTGCAAATGAGATTTCTTACTGCTTTTTAGAAATGTTTTTTGGTCACTCGTCAGATATAACTGGAAAACATATAGATGGATAAAACAATAAATCATTTCAGTTTTTTTATGTGTATAATGACATTTAAATTGATGTATTTTCCCCTTATGCCGCGTGCACACGAGCGTTTTTCAGGTTCTGAAAAATAAAGTTTTTAATGGTCTAGAAAAATGATGTTTCATTCAACTTAATCATTAAAACGGCCTTGCCTCCACACGATCGTAAAAAAAATGCTCTAGCAAAGCGCAGTGACGTACAACACGTACGACGGCACTATGAAGGGGAAGTTCCATGCGGATGACGCCACCCTTTGGGCTGCTTTTGCTGATTTTGTGTTAGTAAAAGACGATTTGCGCTTTTCAGTCTGTTACAGCGTGATGAATGTGCCATCTCCATTACGAACGCTAGTTTTACCACAACGAGCGCTCCCATCTCATAACCTGCTTCTGAGCATGCAAGTTTTTTTCACGTCATGAAAGCCCACACATGACCATTTTTTACAACCTTAAAAACGTCAATGTTAAAAACGTTGTGAAAAAAGAGAGCATGTTCGAAATTTTTAATGCCCACCTTTTAGATTGTGAAAAATGCTCTGGAGCCAACACACGATAGTTTTTAATGACATAAAAAGAAACATCATTTTTTAGAACCCGAAAAACGGTCATGTGTACGCGGCATTAGGTACAATTTATTGGTCATAAGGTGCAGTGATGAGAAATAAATGTAATGATATATAATTTGATGTCATATAAAATATATATCTACAGAAAAAAAACACAACTATAAAAGTGCTAGTAGTTAAAGCGGAGCTCCACCCTAAAGTGGAACTCGCACTGATCGGATCCCTCCCCCCTCCGGGGTCACATTTGACACCTTTCAGGGGGAGGGGGGGAGCATTCTCGGGCAGAATATGGGCATTTCGTCACCTCTAGTTGTGTGCTGGGAACACTCGGCTCCCAGCACACAGCGGGAGCCAATCGGCAGGCGCAGCGCGACTCGCGAATGCGCCGTAGGGGACCGGGCAGTGAAGCCAGAGCACTTCACTTCCTGGTTCCCTCACCGTGGATGGCAGGGGGTGCAGCAGAGTGATGAGCAATCACTTGTCCTCTGCTGCGGACGGTGCTGGAATCCAGGACAGGTAAGTGTCCTAATATTAAAAGTCAGCAGCTGCAGTATTTGTGAGCGGACATCCGCTTTAATTCATATTATGAGTAGCAGTTTGTGTAGTAAGTAGTAGTTAATTATTAACAAACAAATGAAGCATTGCACAATCATGTGCAAATAAATGGCTACTACATGGTAATGAGCTAATTGTTCAACAGATAAGCTACTATAATTGTTTTCATTCCAATTGAATTAGGCCAGCCATGGATGGATCGAATCTTGGCTTGTTCAAAAGGGACTGGCCGAGATTCAGTCCATCTATGGGCAGGCTGATTGTACTGAAGTTGAAACATTGACTAACTTGGGTTAGTTTTTTCTCCCGTGGTCAGTGGTTATAAACGCTAGCAGTAATCATTGTGTTATGCTGGCTGGGAAGGCTCCCCACCGGCAGAACAGAATAGCACTGCAGGAGGTATTCCCCCATCAACACTGACTGTGTTCATGGGGAACCAGGCGATTTTCTTTCCTTCCATCTATGGTGGAAGGAAAGAAAATTGCATGATCTATGAGCTGCTTTAGGCTGCTTTCACACTGGGGTGTGGGCGGCATCGGCGGTAAAGCGCTGCTATTTTTAGTGGTGCTTTAGCAGCATTTTTGCAGGGGGAATTGGGCCGCTAGTGGCTGAAAAAAGGTTAAAACCACCCGCAAAGTGCCGCTGCAGCAGCGCTTGGCTGGCGGTTTCGTTTGTTTCATTTGGGCAGGAGCGGTGGAGGAGAGGTGAAGGAGCAGTGTACACACCACTCCTTCACCGCTCCAAAGATGCTGCTTGTAGGAGTCTTATGAATGAATGAAAAACTTATATAGCGCAGCACATGCAAACTAAATCGCCTCTTTATAACGTCCTGCCAGCACATCGCCTCAGTGTGAAAGCCCTCAAGCTTTCACACTGAGACTGCAGGGGAGACGTTTTTCGGGTGCTTTACATGCGCAATTTTTATCCCAAAAGCACCTGAAAAACGCCCCAGTGTGAAAGGGGTCTTACTGTTTGCTGTTTCCTGTGCTGTTTAATACATTCTGCAATTATTTCAAAATGGCCAGAAGTGAAAAATCAATTGTTGTGATTATGTTGTAGGAATAAAAGGCAAGATTACATTCTGAAGATAACATTTTCCAGGAACACTAAAGCGTGCTATAGATGGATCGACTCTCAGCCAGTTCAGCAGGGACCGGCCAAGATTCAATCCATTCATGGGCAGGCTGGTTTTACTGAAGTCGATCCCATCAATTGACTTTACTGCAACCAGCCTGGTCAGATTTTTTAATGCGATTTCTGCCGGTGGCTGTAGCTGCTAGCAATAATCATTGTGTTTTGCCTGCTGGGAAGAATCCCTGCCAGCATAACACAAAAGTCCTTCCGGAGGGGACTCTCCCCTCAATGCTGACTGTGTTGATGGAGAATCAAGCGATTTTCTTTTAACCACGGGCTGCAGGAAAGAAAATTGCATTATCTATGGCTTGCCTCAGGCCCCATTCACACTTGCGATTGGAGCTATTTTTGATTACTCATGGAAGACTCAGCAGGAATCCATGTGAATGGGTGGGGGTGGGAAGCAACACAGCTGTTAATGGCCATTTGCATGTAACTGCTCATGCAGTATATTTTGGGTGAAATACCATTTACTACGTATTTAAATGGGTTGTAAAGGTAAAAAAAAAATCCCTAAATAGCTTCCTTTACCTTAGTGCAGTCCTCCTTCACTTACCTCATCCTTCCATTTTGCTTTTAAATGTCCTTATTTCTTCTGAGAAATCCTCACTTCCTGTTCTTCTGTCTGTAACTCCACACAGTAATGCAAGGCTTTCTCCTTGGTGTGAGGAAAGCCTATTGAGGGGGGAGGGGGCGAGCAGGAGGGTCAGGACACTCTCTGCTTTGCAGATAAAGGAGCTGTGTTTTAGTGGGTGTCCTGACACTCCTGCTCGACCCCTCGAGAGGCTTTCTCCACACCAAGAAGAAAGCCTTGTGTGGAGTTACAGACAGAAGAACAGAAAGGCCTATTTCACACTGGGGCGTTTTTCGAGCGTTATTCGTGCGCTTTGGAGGGTTATTACAGCGTTATTCGAGCAAAGCCTTATCTGCAATCCCAATGTGTTGGTAAAGCACCAACAAGACCCTAAAGTTTTAGGGCGTTTTTGCAGTGCCTCAGTGCACGGTTTAGGAGAGATTTGCCAATGACAGGCACCGCTGTCTACGGCGCATGCGCCATAGAAAACGGCGCGCAGGCGCATTGAGAATAGCCATCTTAAATTTGGCAATGCCGAATTTGACGACTCCGATGTGCATGCCATGATAACATCTGAATATCATGGCTGCGGCTGGAGGGGGAGACGAGGATGGGGCATCGGGGGCTTTGATCTAAGGTAAGTAATGCATAATGAGCTAGTATGCTAGTCATACTAGCTCATTATGCCTTTGTCTTGCAGGTTTTTTTTTTCAAATGGGTTTACAAACGCTTAAGGATATATTAAGTCACATTTGTAAAGGATATTGACGTCACCAGCACTATGAATGGACGACATACTAGAGCATGCCATCCATTAGAGAGCGCTGCGCCACAATCATGACCCCCTCGTGTATGTACAGGAGTGATGTCATTGCAGCCCGGTCATTTGAATGGCTGGAGCCTGCGAACCCGGAAGGAAAACTGGGTGAAGATGGAAGCACTGACAATGTGCAAAACTAAAAATCAGCAGCTACAAACACTGTAGCTGCTGACTTTTAATAAGCACAAGTACGTTTCCAGATTGCCCGCAATGTTGGCCGCCCGTGGCAGATCCGTCCCTTGGACCGGGTCCCGGCGCCGCAAACCTCACTAAGGGAAACAGGCAGTGAAGCCTTACCGCTTCACTGCCCGTTTCCTACTGCGCATACGCGAGTCGAGTGGCTCGCGTATGTGCCATTTGCGCAGCTATTTGTGAATGAAAACACCATCCTGTGTGTCCCAGAAGGCAGCGCGCCTCCATTTCCCAGAAGGCTTCGTGAGGAGGAGAACAGACCCCACCGCGGAAGAGGTAGATTAGGATAATCTGCTTAGTAACAGCAATCTCTGGTAAGTATAAGATTTATTTCTTTTTTTTATTCATTTTTTTTTGGGCTGGACCTCCACTTTAAGGTAAGTCTGTGATAGTGTGCTGGTATGCGGTGCATCCTAGCACATTATGACTTAAGCCAGAACTCCACCCAAAAAGGTCCACTTTCAATGTCATTTTTTTCTAGAACAATTCTTTATGCCTTGGTGACATAATCTTCTGAAAATAAAAACAAAAAACAATGTTGAATAATCTAATGCAAAAGAGTTAAGTGTTGTATTGTGAAAGTGGGATTTATTTAGGAAGCATCACTATTAGAAAATCAAGGTGTGTTTTATGGTCTCAGTGTATGAAATATGCTCCGACTTCACTTACGTGTCCCATAAAACCATCTGTTGTCCTTAACGCAAAGTTCTGTCCGTAATGGAGAGGTTCCCCATGTTCACTGCCATCCACACTGTTCCCCAACAACATGGAAAAACATTAAATACAGTTACTTTAGAATAGTCACGGTTTAAGAGCTTTTAGAGTAAATCTGAAGGCTTCTGTGTGGCAGTCTAAACAGGTTATAAAGTGGTTGTAAACCTCAGATATGAAATATGAACAAAGCATATCCCTCTATAAGTGTACTTGTCTCAATTAAGAGCACTAAGCGTCATTTCTGTCTGCTGCTTTGTTCCTCTGCTATCGGCATGAATCACTTCTAACAAGTTTTCCTGACACCAAGAGAAAAAAGGTGACAGGGGAGGGAACTTTAGCAGATTAGCATCCTTAGCTCTGTTCCTGTGTGCTGTGCAAAGACCTGCTGCTATCAGACCTCTCCTCTCTGAGCTCTGCAAAGTGTAACTTCAACTCTCCGTCCACTTTTTTTCTGAACTTTAGACAAGCTTCAAAACTCAGCATTTTGAATGGATGAAGAGAAGAAAGGGTTGTAGATAAATAGGTACAACTTATGAAGGAGGATTTGTTTCCTTTCTGTGTATCACCTGAAGACAGTCACTTCACTGGGTATATGTAATGCCGCGTACACATGGTCGTTTTTTGTCTTGTAAAAAACTTTGTTTTTTTCTCATGAATAAAAACAATGTTTTTCAGACTTCATTTTAAAAAACGATGTTGCCTACACACCATCGTTCTCTGAAAATGCTCTTGCAAAGCGCGGTTACGTAAGACACTTTCGACGGCACTCTGTTCCATTGAAGCTCCCGTCTCATAACTTGCTCCTGAGCATGTGCGGGTTTAAAAACATTGTTTTAAACGTCGTTTTGCCCACACACCATCATTTTTTTGACACAAAAAACGACATTCAGAAAAACGACACAAAAAATTCAAGCATGTTCAAAGACATAAAGCGACGTTTTGCCCACACACGATCATTTTAAATGACGTTTTTTAGAGCGTCTTTTTTTTTCATCACAAAAAACGACCGTGTGTACGCGGCATAAGGGTTTACATCCACTTTAACCACTTGCTGCCCGTCATTATATGGCGGCATGTCGGCATGATCCCACGAACCGCCGCAGCTGTACGTCCGTCCCTTTACTGCGGGGGTGCCGGTGCTTTTGACTGGCAGTTGCGATGACCCCCGGCTGCGAGCGATCGCAGGCACGAGAGGCAGAACAGGAACGTGTGTGTGTAAACACATACATCCCTGTTCTGTGAGGGGAGGAGATGCAGATCGTAAATTTCCACAAGCTGGAAATCACGATCTGTCATCTCCTATAGTGAGTCCCCTTCCTCCCCCTTTCAGTTAGAACACACACTAGGGAACATAGTTAACCCCTTGATCGCCCCCTAATGTTAACCCCTTCCCTGCCAGTGACATTTACACAGTAATCAGTGCATTTCTATAGCACTAATCGCTGTATAAATGCCAATAATCCCAAAAATGTGTCGAAAGTGTCCAGTGTGTCCGCCATAATGTCGTAGTCCCGATAAAAGTCGCAGATCGTCGCCATTACTAGTAAAAAAAAAATATAATAATGGGGTGGAAAATTTGTAATGTGCAATGACCCAAAAAACTGTGTTTAATTGAATAGTATACAAATTATATAGATGCGCTTAAATCAACTATTGTGTGATAACAATACAGTGAACCAACAATTACCATACAGTATAAAAACACAATGTGTGCAAAAAACGGTATGTCCCAATAATGAATGATTAATCCACAGTACTTGTCACTGCTTCACTCATACCGCTTAGGGCCCTTTCACACGTCCGTTCCGTTCGTCCGTTTTTTGGATGTCCGGTAACGGACCTCAATGCTTCCCTATGGGAGCGGATCCATTAGCGGATGATGCATCCGCTAACGTCCGCTAGATCCGCATCTGTTTTTTCGGACGGAAGAATGTCCTATTTTTCTTCCGTCCGGCCAAACGGATCGGATGCAAACGGACAGACGGTCCGTTTCCATCCGATTCCCCATAGGGGAGAGCGGAGGAGAGACGGGGCGGTCCATGCACATTGTGCGGGGACCGCCCTGTCCGCCCGACAGCTCAGGGGAGACCCCCCCGCTGAGCTGACGGACACACGGAGCGGACCGAAAAACGGACCGCACGTGTGAAAGGACCCTTAGGCTGGGTTCACACTACACTACACCACTTTCATCCTACTTTGCTCTGCGACATTTGTCCTACATTGATCCTACATTGGTCCTACATCCATCCTACTTTCATGAACAGGATACTACTTTGGTCCTACTTTGTGATAGTCTGACTTGTTCTTTGACCAATCAAAACAATCCCAGAGTGAGATAAATTCCTTTTACTGGTGCTGTAATCCAGTGTTTTTCAACTCCAGTCCTCAAGGCACACCAACAGGTCAAGTTTTCAGGATTTCCCTCAGATGAAATGGCTGTGGTGATTACTAAGGCAGTGAAACTGATCAAATCACCTGTGCAAAATAATGGAAAGCCTGAAAACATGACCTGTTGGTGTGCCTTGAGGACTGGAGTTAAAAAACACTGCTGTAATCACATGTCAAATGGCAAAAGTCGGATGGTTAGGACAAGGCTCCTACTTTGGTCCTACTTCAATGATATTCAATGGGCTGAAGTAGGATCAATGTAGGACCAAAGTAGTACAGGGAGTAGTTTCAAAGTCGGACCGACTTGTGTAGGACCAGTTAAGACGGCTCTCATAGGGAAACATTGATTTTCACACGTCATGCTACATGAGCTCCCAATGTAGGAGCGTTGTCGGAACAAGTGTGAACCCAGCCAAGGGCTGGGTTCACACTACACTACACGACTTTCATCCTACTTTGCTCTGTGACATTTGTCCTACATTGGTCCTACATCCATCCTACTTTCATGAACAGGATACTACTTTGGTCCTACTTTGTGATAGACTGACTTGTTCTTTGACCAATCAAAACAATCCCAGAGTGAGATAAATTCCTTTTACTGGTGCTGTAATCACATGTCAGATGGCAAAAGTCGGATGGTTAGGACAAGGCTCCTACTTTGGTCCTACTGTAGGACCAAAGTAGTAGAGGGAGTAGTTTCAAAGTCGGACCGACTTGTGTAGGACCAGTTAAGACAGCTCTCATAGGGAAACATTGATTTTCACACATCATGCGACATGAGCTCCCAATGTAGGAGCGTTGTCGGAACAAGTGTGAACCCGGCCTAACACTGAGAGCATGGATCAAATCCCAAAGCAGGCTCCAGCAGCGCTCAGCTGTTTCACAGAGAAAATTACCAATGCTTCACTTAGGCTGGGTTCACACTTGTCCTACAAACGCTCCGACATTAGGAGCTCATGTCGCATGACGTGTGAAAATCAATGTTTCCCTATGAGAGCCGTCTTAACTGATCTGTCACAAGTCGGTCCGACTTTGAAAACACTCCCTGTACTACTTTGCTCCGACATTCATCCTACTTCAGCCCATTGAATATCATTGAAGTCGGACCAAAGTAGAAGCCTTGTCCTTATCAGACATCCGACATGTGATTACAGCAGCAGTAAAAGGAATTTATCTCACTCTGGGATTGTTTTGATTGGTCAAAGAACAAGTCAGACTATCACAAAGTCGGTTCAAAGTAGCATCCTGTTCATGAAAGTCAGATGGATGTAGGACCAATGTAGGATGAATGTAGGATGAATGTAGGACAGATGTCGCAGAGCAAAGTAGGATGAAAGTTGTACTGCTGTCGTGTAGTATAGTGTGAACCCAGCCTAACACCGCTCATTACCAAGAGCATGGATCAGATCACAAAGCAGGTTCCAACAGCGCTCAGGTGGTTCACAGTAATATGCAAGGGAAGAGCAAAAGAGAAGACATAGCGCAGTATTGCATGGACAGGGCTATAAACAAAGAATACAGCTGCTGTGTGTGAACTCACGAATCCTCGCTAGGCTATATAGTGTAGTATTGCCGCTCAGTATAGTGGACTCCTCATTCGGAAGAGTCCCGTCACTGTAGGCTCCTCCCCCATGCGTTGCGTCACTCGTCACGTGACTTATTCATGGGTTTCTAGTTTCTACCCATGAATAAGAAACCCATGAATACGTTTGTTTGGGAGCCACGTTGCACGACCGCGCAATTGTCAGTGCTGAATCGCAAAAAGGGGCCTAATCCTTTAGCTGCATAATGGCCTGGGGCTTAAGTGAACACTGTTTTTGACCCAATGCATGTTACACATATGCACTGTAGTGTACTGTATGTGCACCTTGAGGTTACATGTTTTATGACCTGTCTTCAATATGAAGGAGAACTAAAAATGATGAATACATGTTTCCATCATCTTTTAGTTTACGATAGAAATGTGATGAAAACATATACTGTACCTTGTTATAATGAAAGCATTCCTGGCACATGGCTTGACATTGGTACTGCCACTGACTCCACACGGTGCTGTTAGGTGTTTCTTTAAATATAAAACACTTTCATCTGGGTTAGCCGAGAGAGTGTAGTTCCCATTTACCGGGGATGGATTACTTAATGATTGCTCGCTGTTCTCTGGATTCAGCAGCATGACTACATCACCAACGTGGAGGAAACCGTCCTTGGAGATAGAAAGCTCTGCCTAATATAAAGAGAGGACAAATATTATTATTAAGAGACAAGCAGTTGGATAAGCCGTTGTCTAACATTTATAAGGTGCTCATGTCCTCAGTTCATTTTGGCCTAGAGAGGCTTTATTGTAAATGGCGGGAGGACTTCCCTGTCTTGGTTGCCGAGGATTGGGAAGACATATGGGATGGGAGTATTCATTTCTTCAGTTAGTGGCAGTAAGGGATAGTTTGATTCAGTTTAAGCTTATCCACGCAATGAATCTAACTCCACAAAAATGTTATAAAATCTACCCTGGGACCTACCTATAGATGTTGCATTAGGGTGTGCACCTCAAAGCTCACACACATATGCGTGTATGAGATATATACCAGCCTCTTCCCCGCTCTCCATATTAAAAACAATAGGGGGGGGGGGAGACCTGGGCAGTAGAAAGAGGGACAGAAGGGGTGGTGGGGGTGGCATATATTGGTACCAATCCTCTGTATTTTTCTCCTGTGGCAGCTGAATGACAGCGAGAGGAAGAAAAGGAGAAGCCTACTTTCAGCTGCTGCAGGAGGAAAATACAGATTTTTTCCACTAAATTCCATATTCACCGCCTCCAGTGTCCAAGTTCTGTGGTTTGGCAAGGAAGGATCAAGGTTTACCAGTCACCAGCCCACTATCAACAGGTAGATTATGACTGACAGTTTGCCAACCCCAGGATTAGGGTGTGCCTAGGCACACCTGGCACACCCCTTGCGCAGGCCTATGGACCTGCCCCTGCTGTTGGAAGTGTAGTGGAGGCGCCGCAGACTTTTGTCACCTGGTATGGTCCTTCCCCAAACTACAATTATTTTGAATGTTGATAACCAAATTTATATCCTCCCTGGTGATGACTTTAATCCCCCTTACAATTTTAGTCTGTCTGTTGGCCCTGGTCAGTGATTTGCCACATCGGTGAGCAACACAGACTCTTATAGGGCTATTGTTGTTTTATGCCCGGAAGGCAATAATTTTAAAATGGGAACTAACAGAAGTGCTTTTCTTAAATTTCTGGAAGACACTGGTCCACAGGTGTCAAACACAAGGTCTGCAAGCCGAATCCGGCCCTCCGGGCCATTTCATGTGGCCCTCGAACCTCTCCAGCACTCCTCTGGTCCTCCTTCAGACCCTTACTTTCTGCTTTCAAGCAATGCATCCAGCTTCTTTCCAGCAGCAGCATAAGGAAAGGGGGGTGCACTGTGATGTATGGGAGAGTAGGGGACTAATGTAAGGGGAGGGGATGCGTTGGACATCTAATCTTTTAGATACAACTGCCCTTTTGAGGGCAAACATAATTCTGATGCGGCCCACAATGAAATTGAGTTTGACACCCCTGCTCTAGTCAATACAACTATTCCCCTATATCATTACCTTTCACGTGGTTGTTTGAACAAATTTGAGAAGAAATGAACTATTTGGTTGGAATCATTAGAAATGAATACCACTCCCTAGGGTCAGATAAGACAGTTGAAGTGAGGTGGTAATGGTTAAGCCCTTGTTTATTGCGCCAGGTAGTGGGTCTCTATGTTACCAAAAATAGTTTCTGAGGCCTGGTACACATACACCCCCCTCAATGTTTATAACTTATGCATGTTTTCTTACTGTGCACAAATAACTCCACGGATGCATTACATGTCATTCGAAATGTGAGACAAGCAGTTAATAGTTCTTAAGACCTAGGGTTCTATCTTTAGCTAGTAGATCTATTCTTTTACTAGGCAATTGTTTTTTTGTTTGTTTGTTTTTTGAGCCAGGGTATGTCCAAGGTTTCTGTATTGTACTTTGTTTTATACTTTTGGAAATCAATAAACAGAATTTACAAAAAAAAAAAAGTGGGCCTGTAGCATTTTTGGAGGTGTAGCGCCCCGTTACTTTTAGTATGGGCACTACACTAAAGTTAGTGGGGGAGTGGGAGAGTTATGTTGCTCTCACTCTTAATTTCGTTAAATTTGGGCTGCTGTCAATTTAGAACTGTCCTGTGGGTCAGTCTGCGCTCTGGGGTGTCAATCTCACCTCTTGACGACAGATGGCGTCAGAGGGGTTCTAACAGAGCCACTTTTCCCCAGCAGCCAATTGGAGGAGTTTTCCCTCGCGGGGCATGCTGGGGAGGGGTATATCTGTGGCAGACGCCATTTTTCGGGGTTCTTCGGGGGTTCCTGGCTCCAGGTGTGGCACCCACCTTTGGGGTGTGCGCATCCAATAGACCCCGGCGATATGACCTACCAGGCCAGGGTCGAAAGTTACGCGGAGTTCCTGGCGGATGCTGCCGAGTGGCCCCAGTGTGTGCAGGAGTGTGCAGGGTTCAGGAGGAGATTCCCGTGCAGGGTGCTTTGCCCCTGGACAGAGAAAGCTAGCAGAGTCTTTAAAGACAATGAGGTCCCACGTAGAATTAGCTGGGGGTCCTACCAAAGAGAGCTGAGTCCAGAGACTGAGCAGAGCCAGAAGGGCGTTGGTGGGAATTCCAACCATACCAAGCCAAGCTGGCAGTTGTCTCCTCGTCGGCTGTAACGTCACTGGATGACAGCCCTGTGTCCCACATCCAGTGATGTCACAGCTGACGGGGAGACAACTGCCAGCTTGACTCGGAACCTTGGAAACCCCTGCAGCTAGCAAGACAGCAGCAGCACCCCACATGGCTGGCTATCTGGATCAGGACTACACAGTGAGCCCCTCTATGTTACTAGCCTTTTTAACCCTTACCAGGTGAGTTAATTCTTCTTTAAAAAGTGTATCCTAATAAATGTATCATTAATCATTTTAATATACTGTACACAGGTGAGCGCCGCTGTTATCCACATTATATAGTGCTCATGTTGTACAGTTTACAATTTGGGGGTATCCCATGCTCCCTATCTCTATCCAAGTTACTGTTCCAATAAAAACACAAAAGAGAAACCCCCAGACTGGTCTTTAAGCCAAAGGAGGAATGCTGAAAATGCTGTGTGCCTGGCTGTGTATGCTGTGAGGGGGAGAAATAGGCCAAATTTAATAGATGATCTTTAAAAGTTTGCTACAAGTGTAACTGCTCCTGGTGATCCGGTGAATGTTCAGGTGATAATGGGTTCTATACACATAGCCACTTACCTTTTGCATAACATTTTTCTTGAAATGACTTGACTTTTGCAAAAGCAATTCTCCCTTTTCTCGTTTTTCCAAAAAGTCTTTCAAGAGACCCTAAAATGTAC
Source organism: Rana kukunoris (assembly GCA_029574335.1). Classification (NCBI taxonomy): domain Eukaryota; kingdom Metazoa; phylum Chordata; class Amphibia; order Anura; family Ranidae; genus Rana; species Rana kukunoris. The sequence goes on from CM056051.1 coordinate 40,292,092, forward strand.
AGAAAACACAAAATATGAACCAAGAGGAAAGATACAGTGAAGTAAAGAGGGGACACGTATGAACACATTTGTGACTGTTTAGACTTTAGACCAGGGATGTCAAACTCAATTCATTATGGGCCGTATCAGTATTATGATTGCCCTCATGAGGGCCGGATGTATCTTTAAGATTAGATGTCCAGCGCATTCCCTCCCCTTTCATTAGATGTCAAGAGCCACCCCACCATCATAAGTTGAGTCCCCCACCACTCTCCGTTACATCACAGTGTACCCCCCTTTCCTTATGCTGCTGCAGGGAAGAAGCTGGATGCATTGCTTGAAAGCAGAAAGTAAGTGTATGGAGGGGGACCAGAGGAGGGCTGGAGCTCTCCTGCAGCTGCAGGAGGTGTGAGGGCCACTTGAAATGGCCTGGAGGGCCGGATTAGGACCATGGGCCTTGTGTTTCACAGCTGTGCTTTAGTAGGGTGACCAGATATCCCCAGTTTCAGGGGACAGTCCCCTGATTGAGGACACTGTCCCCGGACCAAGTCTGTCCCTGGTTTTGTCCCCAGATTGGATTTAATAGGGGGCAGGGGCAATTTCAAAGAAAGTCATTACAGAACCAAAATAAAAAAAATAGAATTACACACCCCCGCTCCTACTACCATAGGGGGGTTATATTTTTCCCATTATCTGTGCCCCTTTCGGGAATATTTCTTAAGTTTCGGGCGCATGCCCATTCAGCTTCGATCACATTTTCTTCTGCCTTGGCTCAAATTCTGGCCAGCCACCTGCCTATCTCCTTGCCTTCCCTGGTGGAGTGATCTTCCTCCGCTCCCCATCCAGTAGTAGCTAGGGCCTGAAGAATAAGACTTGAGAGGCTGTGAGGCGGGCAGTGACGGGCAGAGAGTCGCTGATTGTTGCCATAACTAGTAAAGAGAAAATATGTCCCCGGATTTAACTTTAAAAATCTGGTCACCTTATGCTTTAGAGGATTACAAAATGACATTTGTGGTGCTCCAATCTCTTCTACCAATTACGTCTTTTTATATATTGCAAACATTTGAGACAGAATTACGAATGGAGAACAAAAACATATTAAAGCAATTCTTCAGCCTCTTTGAAAAAAAAGTCAGCAGCTACAAATACTGGGATCCTGTACCGTGCTCCCACCAACCACTTCTACCTCACCGGTCTTCCGGGTCCCTTGCGCTGGCATGTTTACTCTGGGCAATCAGTTGCGGCTCCTTGCGGCTTCACGGCTGGTTTCCCACTGCTCATGCGCAAGCCACGCTATGCTTTCTAAATGCTCCTTCGCCCTCCAGAAGTGGGAACCAGGTACCGCTCTCCCCCAGAACAAAGTGCCAAAAACAGAAGAGGAAGGGGAATCGTAACTTCCCCTTTAGACCCCTTTCACACTGAAGCGTTTTTACAGTGTTTTATCGTTAAAAATAGCGCTATTAAAATGCTTATAAAACGCTCTCTATGCATCTCAATGGACCCTTCCACACTGAGTCCTGCAAGCAGCATCTTTGGAGCAGCTTTTGGGCGCTGAAAAAAAGCTACAAAAACGCCCTCCTCTATTGAAATGAATTGAAAACGCTGTAAAAACACCTTACCCTTTCACACTGAGGCGTTGCATTGGCGGGGCGTTGAGAAAAGTCCTGCAAGCAGCATCTTTGGAGCAGCTTTTGAAAAAAACGCTCCAAAAACGCCTCTCTCCATTGAAATGAATTGAAAAGCGCTGTACCCTTTCACCCTTTCAGGCTGTAGCCTTACCCTTTCACATTGAGGCACTGCAAAAACGCCCTAAAACGATAGGGTCTTAGCAGTGCTTTACCAGCACATTGGGATTGCAGATGAGACTTCACTCGAATAACACTGTAATAACGCTTGAATAACGCTCGAAAAACACCCCAGTGTGAAAGGGGCCTTAGGGTGAAGTTCCACTTTAATAGGAGCTGCAGACCTCTCATGTGAGAATAAAATCTCTGCTTATCAGTCATAAATGTTGTTGCTTAGAGCTAACACAACTTAACCACTTATACTGCAGTATGATCTGATGCCTGATCTGCCCAGTGATCGCTGTGTTCCGAGCTGTCATTAGGCAGCTCAGAACACAGAGACACTTACCTAGCCATTCTGAAGAGCTGGGTACCATGTAATTGCTGTGATTGTTTATCACAGTGATCACATGGTATTTTTTGTAAGGGAAGGGATCAGCACTGTAAACAATACCATGTGATCAATGTGATGGCCAATCATAGCAATCACACGGTATTTACTGTGCTCATCCCTTCTTCTTACAACAGGGAAAAGAGATCATAGTACTTATGAATAGGGAATGAACGAATTGATCAGCATCAGCATTCTTAATTGAAACATTGTAAACTATGTTTACTGCAGGCTGCAGAGAACGGGACTGGGGAATCTCTATCTTCAGTTTCTTTCTTTGTCTCAAAAGTGAGACATCAGGGGTCTGTTTAGACCCTTGATATTTCACTAAAGCCCCATAACAGGGCTCCTAAAAAAAATTGTAAAAATATTGTAAAAAATAATTAACAAATAATAATAAAAAAAAGTACTGACACCGTCCGCTGCCTTACTGACACCGATCTTTGCTCTACTAATGCCGTCCAATGTTCTGCTGATATACATGTGTTTGTGCTCTGGGATGTCCAGTGACACAGGGTATTTTTATTAACCCTTTCATGCCCCTCTCCAACACATACTATCTCCATGCTGTCTCCATGTGATCTCTATAGTAACCCTTTCATGTCCCTTATGCTGCACATATGAACAATAACCGCTTCAACTCCATCCTACCACTGTATGTGACCAGTACAGTAACCCCGTCACTTCCTATGTGTATGGCCTGGAAATTTAATGTATCTGGTGCACCATTCACAAGCTCTGTGTTCAACCCCCTCAGTACCAGCAAGTTTCCTCATTCCCAAACATTTGTGGCAAAAAATTTGATCACCTTGGGGCCATTTCGGGGGGTTTCATACTATTCTGTTTTTTTTTTTACTTCAGACTCCGCCAAACAGGACAGCGAGACTTGCTCACGGTTCATTTGCCCATTATGTCTCTTCTAAGGCTTCGCTAAGTGTTTTCTTTCCTTTTTTTTTTTTTTTCTTATACATTCTTTATTTATTTTCCAAGATTCCAGGTTACAAATTATCACATTACTTAACATCCATTTAAATCGATTATATCCAAGAAAGACAGGGAGAAAAGAAGAAAAAAAAAAAAGCACCTTGAATTTTAACAAAGTACAGTAAGTGAAACGTTTTTTTTTTTAACATTGTTGTCCTTTTATTGGCTGGATTTGTGTCCTTTTCCTGGTTATTGGCTGGGTTTCTGGCTAGGTGTTGGATGCATTGGCAAATTTTTTAGCGCTTGCCGATACAAGGAACTGTAAGAAAAAAATAAGGTATGTGAAGGATATGATTGGCCCCCAAAGGGAGCAGGGGGTGGAGCCAAGCCACGCTCTCTCTGTCCTATGGACACACAGAGCTGGCTCGGGAGTGAGCCCATATGAGTGCCCCCATAGCAAGTGGCTTGCTATGGGAGCACTCAGAAAAGGGGGAGGAACCGGAAGCACCAGCGTGGGACCAGAGAAAATAAGGATTGGGGCTGCTCTGTGCAATACCATTACACAGAGAAGGTAAGTATAACATGTTTTATTGGGAAAAAAAGGAAAAAAAACATTTAGAATCACCTTTATTACACATATTTTTTACATAGGGCAGTAGGCAGGATAAGTAGCAAGAGGGGATATTTTTAAGAATAGTAAAGTTAGGTAGGAATTCTGCATTAAAGGAAAACTAAACCCATACATTTAACCAAACATGGGGTTAAAAAGGCCAGTCAATCACTTCTGATAAGCAATCTAATCATGGATCACAATTCAGAGGAGAGGTAGATTTAGATGCATCCGTCCCAGCAATTTTAAATCATTTGGCATCTATTTACTCAGTGTAACATCATTCTTAACCTCTCAGCTTCTCGGCCCTTTAAAAGGTTTAAAAAGGTTTATGATGCCGAGAGGCGGGGCTTAAGATCACATGACCGCCGTGATTGGTTGTCACAGTGGTCATGTGATCTAAAAACTCCTGACCAGCTTTCAGTTAGGTGCCGGAACTGTGCTGGGAGTACGCAGTGCATGCACTCTCCGCACAGCTGTGTTGACAGCAATTTACGCAAATGTAGTTACATAGTTAGTCAGGTTGAAAAAAGACACAAGTCCATCCAGTTCAACCATAAAATAAATAAATAAATAATAAAAAAAATATCGTACAACCCCATATACCAAATTCTATACCCATAGTTGATCCAGAGGTAAGCAAAAAAAAACAAAAAAACAGCAGAGCGCAATGCAATGTGTCATTGTGCATTAAAATTCATTCAAGTTGCGTATGAAAAAATACACTGCGCAAACATCGCGTGACATAAAAATATACAACAGTCACAATTTTATTCTTCAGGGCCTCTGCTTACAAAAATGTATGATGTTTGGGGGTTCTACGTCATTTTCTAGTAAAAAATGGATGCTTTTTACATGTAGAAGAGGAATGTCAGAATTGGCACAGGCTGGAAGGGGTTTAGGCGGTTTTGCTCGCATTCTGTGCAAGTTAAGAAAGCAAGAAAAACCGCGCACTTTCCTGACACGCACAGAAACACGCTACACTTTAGCAAACAGCATGGCATTGAATCCTAATGGTACCCCCACGCAACTTTGCTCTTCGATTTAGAAAAGAGCGTCAGGGACTCAATCTGCATCTTTTCCACGCATAGGACAGCCCATTGAAATGAATGGATTGTCCTCAGGACCACCATCAGGGGGGTACAGGCATTACACCAGTAAGGGGCCCGATGGTCCCCAGGCCTCCTCCCCCACCCACTTATTATCTTGCGTCAGGAGAGAAGAGATTACACTTGTTTTTTTTTGTCAGCACCTCCCCCCTCCCTGGTTCACTGCTCCAGGGGGGCCCTGCCTAAAGCTGTGTAAGGGGCCCCAAAATGTGTGATGACTGCCCTGATTGTCGTACGCACAATGCATAGAAAAAAAGTTCCTTGGCTTATTGAAAAATTCAACCACGCCAAAACGCATCATGCAGTTTGACATGCCCAAAAACACACATGTAAGCAGATGCGTGCGGTTGCCATTAAGAATTAATACATTTTATTGGCACTGCTTTTTTTTTTTGCGTTGGGAAAGTGCGTGATTTTTGCACGCTGAAGGGTGAATGCAGCATTAGTAAGGAGTCATATCCTAGAATAATGTCCTCAATTCATTTCCTGGTAATAAAGTATAATGGTGAGTTTTGCTCACCTCATCCAGGGAGACGTCTTCATTCCAGTTCCCAATCCGGACCGATGGGTTGAAGGTTCGGACGCTCATCCTGGCTCCGATATTCCACTCACTGTCCAGTATACAGCTTCCAGAGCTCTCCTGTTGTTATAGGAACGATATGTTTACATGTTACCATAGATACACAACACATTACAACGCTATAGACAGCCATGTGGCAATGCTGACATCTAGTGGACAAAATACATATTGCAAGCACCTTAGATTTTCATAAGGCTTGCTCAGTGCCACACGCTAAAGAGATCCATGTGACTATGCTGACATCTAGTGGACAAAATACATATTGCAAGCACCTTAGATTTTTATAATGCTGGCTCAGTGCCACACCTTATATATATCCATGTGGCAATGCTAACATCTAGTGGACAAAATAAATAAACCTCCTGTCATTGTATTATTTAACTCTTTCGCTGGCAGAGTATTTTTTTTGCATTTTCTGCAGACATATTTCAAATAAAAATATTTAGACCTTAAGATTACAACCCCCCATCCAAAAGCCCACAGTGTCAGCACCCCAATCCGATCCGTACATCAGCTTTGGGTGCAGGCGTCGGCATTGCAAGTAAGGAAAACAGGCAGTGGAGCCTCCAGGTTTCCAAGTGGCACAGCCCTTTCTGAATGGTTCTGTTGCCTTCTGGGGCACACACAGGTCCCAGAAGGCAGCAGGGGGGGAAGAAGGATGGCCGGATAAAACCGCAGAAGTGATGTACCTCTCCGCGGCAACATAAGAAGAAAACATGCAAAAAAAAAAATCTAAAAGTGAGGGGGGGGGGGGGGGGGGGGCGGTGTTCAATTGTTTTAGTTCTAATGTTTTTCCGTTTTTCCTGAGAGCGGATTTCCCTACACTTTTTATATTTGAGTTCTCATTTTGCCTGGAACTCCACTTTAATTATAGGTGACATAAACACATTGCATTGTTTTTTTTCAAATATAAAAGATGAGGTTGCACCAATATACACTGTAGATAACCAGCATGTCAGAATTTTAAATTGCATGCGACAAACTTCAGCACCTTGTATTTTCCACAGGCGACGCTTTACTGTAAAGGCCCCCTACAGGTCATCAGTTTAGAGGTCACTATAACTAGCCTAGAATTATTGCTGTCACTCAGGCATGCACAGCCATATGTAACGTGTGTAGCACAATCAACGTTTTCGTGTGTTGTTACCCCAACACATGCATTTACATTTTTACGTACGTGTACATGGGGGTGGGAGGGTTCAAAAATGGGGGGGGTGGACTTAGGTGCTTGGGTGTAACTCCCAATTGTTTACACTTTTTTTAACTAAACTTTTTTTTTCATCATATGGGGGGGGGTCCCTGTGAGGATTTTTTTGGTGACATGTTCTCTTTAACCACTTGCTTACTGGGCATATATACCCCCCTCCTGCCCAGGTAAAATTTCAGCTTCCGGCACTGCGTCGCTTTAACTTACAATTGCGTAGTCGTGCGACGTGGCTCCCAAACAAAATTGACGTGGTGGTATTTGATCACCTCTGCGGTTTTTATTTTTTGCGCTATAAACAAAAAAAGAGCAACAATTTTAAAAAAAAAAAACAATATTTTTTATTTGTTGCTATAATAAATATTCCAATTTAAAAAAAAAAAAAAATGTTTTTCTCAGTTTATTGTCGTACATATTTGTGTGTATGAGCATATTTTTGGTTAAAAAAACGCAATAAGCGACTGGTTTGCGCAAAAGTTATAGCGCTTACAAAATAGGAGACAGAATTATTATTTTATTTTTATTTTTTTACTAGAAATGGCGGCGATCTGCGATTTTTATTGGGACTGCGACATTATGGCGGACACATCGGACACTTTTGACACATTTTTGGCACCATTCACATTTATACAGCGATCAGTCCTCTAAATATGCACTAATTACTATATAAATGTGACTGGCATTGAAGGGGTTAACACTAGGGGGTGAGGAAGGGGTTAAATGTATTCCCTACATAGGGCCAGATTCAGCAAGACTTGCGCTGGAGTATATCGATATGCGCCGCGTAACTGTAAAGATGCGCCGTAGTATCTATGTGGCCGTACCCACCAACCTAGATGCGCCAGAAAACGGGCCATTTCCGATCGGCTTAACTTTCCCTTGCGCAAATACCGTGCAAGATAAAAAATTACAATGACCGTCATTGTTTTCTCTAGGGTCTCTGCTAAATAAACATATATAATATTTGGGGGTTCTATGTAATTTTCTACATGATTTTTACATGTAGGAGAGAAATGTCAGAATTGGCCTGATTGGTAAGTGGTTAACAACTGATGAGTCATCAGCTGTCAGCTGAATGTTTAAAAAAAAAGAGAAAAAATGGCATAGGGTCCCTCCTCCCCAAAATCCATACCAGACTGAACCATACCAGGCCGCATGTGCTCAACATAGGGGGATGGGGCTCTGCCCCCGCCCAAAAGCCACTTGCCCCCCAGGTTGATAGGCACAAGTGCCTCTTCCCTATAACACTGGCCGGTGGTTGTGGGGGTCTGCAGGCAGGGGACCCCCGGCTTCCCGGCCCACTCCTACTCAATCACCTCGAAAAGCAGTGGTTTGTTAAAAAATAAACAAGAGACGGTTTTCACTTTATTAAAAATGGAAAATGTCCCGCTCCAAAGTGTCTTCTTTCTCCGGTAGTTTCTTCTCGCTCCGGTGCTGTCTTCTCCTTGTGCTGTCTTCTTGTGCTGTCTTCTCCTTGTGCTGTCTGCTCCTCGTGCTGTCTGCTCCTCGTGCTGTCTGCTCCTCGTGCTGTCTGCTCCTCGTGCTGTCTTCTCCTCGTGCTGTCTTCTCCTCGTGCTGTCTTCTCCTCGTGCTGCCTGCTCCTCGTGCTGCCTGCTCCTCGTGCTGCCTGCTCCTCGTGCTGCCTGCTCTTCGTGCTGTCTTCTCCTTGTGCTGTCTTCTCATTGTGCTGTCTTCTCATTGTGCTGTCTGCTCCTCGTGCTGTCTTCTCCTCGTGCTGTCTTCTCCTCGTGCTGCCTGCTCCTCGTGCTGCCTGCTCCTCGTGCTGCCTGCTCCTCGTGCTGTCTTCTCCTCGTGCTGTCTTCTCCTTGTGCTGTCTTCTCCTTGTGCTGTCTGCTCCTCGTGCTGTCTGCTCCTCGTGCTATTGTCTTCTCCTTGTGCTGTCTTCTCATTGTGCTGTCTTCTCATTGTGCTGTCTTCTCCTTGTGCTGTCTGCTCCTCGTGCTGTCTGCTCCTCGTGCTGTCTTCTCCTCGTGCTGTCTTCTCCTCGTGCTGCCTGCTCCTCGTGCTGTCTTCTCATTGTGCTGTCTTCTCATTGTGCTGTCTTCTCCTTGTGCTGTCTTCTCCTTGTGCTGTCTTCTTGTGCTGCCTGCTCCTTGTGCTGTTTTCTCCTTGTGCTGTTTTTTTCTTGTGCTGTCTGCTCCCTGTGCTTTCTGCTCCCTGTGCTGTATTCTCCTTGTGCTGTCTGCTCCCTGTTCTGTCTGCTCCTTGTGCCGTTTTCACCTTGTGCCGTCTGCTCCTTGTGACGTCTTCTCCTTGTGCCGTCTGCTCCCTGTGCCGTCTGCTCCTTGTGCTGTCTTCTTGTGCTGCCTGCTCCTTGTGCTGTTTTCTCCTTGTGCTGTCTGCTCCCTGTGCTGTCTGCTCCCTGTGCTGTATTCTCCTTGTGCTGTCTGCTCCCTGTTCTGTCTGCTCCTTGTGCCGTTTTCACCTTGTGCCGTCTGCTCCTTGTGACGTCTTCTCCTTGTGCCGTCTCCTCCTTGTGCCGTCTGCTCCTTGTGCCGTCTGCTCCTTGTGCTGTCTTCTCCAAGGAAGAGCCATCTTCTTCCTTGCCGCCACTTAGGATGTGTCCTAACGTCCCAATAAAAAAAAAATGAAACGCATTGTACATGCCTACCTTGTACTACATTTGGGGCTATTTAAAAGGAAATGTGTGTTGGGACGTTTGGAGGGGCAGTGGCTAAAATTGAACCACTGTCTCAATCCCTAATGTTTGTATATGAATAGGAGGGGGAGGGAAAAAAAGGGGGGGGAATGGGGAAGGACATAATGTAAAAATGTAACCACGTAGTGATAGCATAGCATTGGGTCAGTAAATGACTATGGTTAGTAGTGTATACCATAGTCTGTGTACCCAATGCTTGTGAGAAAGCATACATATGGGGAATGGAAAAAGGGGGAAAGAGAGGGTTACGGAAAAGAAGGGGAGTAGGAATTGTGGGATTTTTATTCGAATCACAACACCGGATTAAAAATTAATCATTTTATAAAGTACAAGAACATTTATTGGATATCAAAGAGCATACCAGGAGGTGAACATACATCATAGTACATGATATACATGAAATAGTAGGCATGATTGGTAAATCAAGAATTACATCATATAACATAATATTACCTATAATCTAACATGGTATGCGTCCTTGTATCCAAATCGATAATAAACATTGTAAAATAGAACAAATAAGTAAGTAGACCCAGTTATCAACACAAGTGGCAACTGTGGTCACAGTTGACCAAGTAGGAGTAAATGATTCATAGTTATCCGAGATAGAGGTAGCATAGTGTAATGGAATTGCTGTGACATATCATCAGTAGGGAGCTCGACGCGTTTCGTGGATAACTTCCACTCATCAGGAGCAAGTAAAGCCTGGGTAAATCTGTAAAAATAGTAGGGTATAGTACAAAATGTCACTAAATGGTAATTCAGTGGGTATACCAGAAAGAGGGAGGGGCATAAAATGAAGTCCCAACACTCTTACCTCGAAGTAGATAGGTAGATAGGAATACTAAATAGTAGCTGGCGGTATTGGCATCTAGGGGAGATGTGGAAGGTAGGATCCCCAGTGGGAACTGAGGTAATGGCAATGCGATAGCAGCCCGGCAAAGACCATACCACAAAGGACAGTAGGTATGAATAGAATCTCCAGTCAGTAATTGTAATTGTGATCAGTGTGCGGTAGCAATCCATAGGGTTCCTGTAAATATATTTGGTAATGATGGAATGTCAGTGTGATGACTAGCAACAATAAAAAATAAATATAATAGAATGATAGGAGCAGTGATGGCGTGATCCCCAATAAAGATAATCCAAAGGGGAAAAGTATGAGAGGTAAGATTGTCACAAATCCTAGTGACTGAAAATAAACCAGTGCACAAGTGCTATAAAGGGTGAATGAACAGAATAGTCCAGTATAGGTAGTGTGATAGACGTGAGCCCAGTATTGGAGCATAATGTTTAGTCTGAGAAAGAGGGGGTGCAATGGTAAAGTAAAAGTAAAGTGAAGTAACAAACCATGAGAGCGGTAGCTCGTATAGAAACCACAGGTGTAGCAGTTAAACTGACACAGAGATACATGACTGGGGAGAACCATTGATGGTAAAAAGATATTCAGTTACCTGAAATGCAGATTGGACAGCATGGTCCATTAGGTGTAAAAAGGTAGACTTAAGCCCGGTAAATGGACAAGATGGTTGGTCCGTAGGAGTAGTGGGGGCCAGTGGCTGCGCCGCAGACCATCACCAACGCCACGCTGCGTGTTGAAAAAAGGGAAGGGTGTCCACAGACAGGCAGAAGGCATCTCTGAAATAGGAACTGAGCCCTCCCATCTGATGCACGCTGATGGAATGGGAATCACGCCGATACGTAGCGTCACTGATGACGTCATACGCACGGCGTGTGGGCGTGGCGTCGACACGCAGCGGGTGCCCGCCCATTCTCCCGTGTAAATTATACAGGAGAGAAGAAGGGGAGGATCCGGTGCGTGTCACAGTCCCCGGGGATACAATTAAGCCACTTCCACCCCCAGATAGGTAGGCTGGGCTAACATAAGGACATGACGGTAGCCCAGGAAAATTAATGAATGTCACTGCTAGAAGCATAATATATAAAGTCTGAGGATGTATGTGATTCCATCCCCTGGCATTATTTAAAAGGAAATGTGTGTTGGGACGTTTGGCGGAGCAGTGGCTAAAATTGAACCACTGTCTCAATCCCTAATGTTTGTATATGAATAGGAGGGGGAGGGAAAAAAGGGGGGGGGGGGGGAATGGGGAAGGACATAATGTAAAAATGTAACCACGTAGTGATAGCATAGCATTGGGTCAGTAAATGACTATGGTTAGTAGTGTATACCATAGTCTGTGTACCCAATGCTTGTGAGAAAGCATACATATGGGGAATGGAAAAAGGGGGAAAGGGAGGGTTACTGAAAAGAAGGGGAGTAGGAATTGTGGGATTTTTATTCGAATCACAACACCGGATTAAAAATGAATCAGTTAATAAAGTACAAGAACATTTATTGGATATCAAAGAGCATACCAGGAGGTGAACATACATCATAGTACATGATATACATGAAATAGTAGGCATGATTGGTAAATCAAGAATTACATCATATAACATAATATTACCTATAATCTAACATGGTAAGCGTCCTTGTATCCAAATCGATAATAAACATTGTAAAATAGAACAAATAAGTAAGTAGACCCAGTTATCAACACTGTTGACCAAGGATCCTACCTTCCACATCTCCCCTAGATGCCAATACCGCCAGCTACTATTTAGTATTCCTATCTACCTATCTACTTCGAGGTAAGAGTGTTGGGACTTCATTTTATGCCCCTCCCTCTTTCTGGTATAACCACTGAATTACCATTTAGTGACATTTTGTACTATACCCTACTATTTTTACAGATTTACCCAGGCTTTACTTGCTCCTGATGAGTGGAAGTTATCCACGAAACGCGTCGAGCTCCCTACTGATGATAGGTCACAGCAATTCCATTTCACTATGCTACCTCTATCTCGGATAACTATGAATCATTTACTCCTACTTGGTCAACTGTGACTACAGTTGCCACTTGTGTTGATAACTGGGTCTACTTACTTATTTGTTCTATTTTACAATGTTTATTATCGATTTGGATACAAGGACGCATACCATGTTAGATTATAGGTAATATTATGTTATATGATGTAATTCTTGATTTACCAATCATGCCTACTATTTCATGTATATCATGTACTATGATGTATGTTCACCTCCTGGTATGCTCTTTGATATCCAATAAATGTTCTTGTACTTTATTAACTGATTCATTTTTAATCCGGTGTTGTGATTCGAATAAGAATCCCACAATTCCTACTCCCCTTCTTTTCAGTAACCCTCCCTTTCCCCCTTTTTCCATTCCCCATATGTATGCTTTCTCACAAGCATTGGGTACACAGACTATGGTATACACTACTAACCATAGTCATTTACTGACCCAATGCTATGCTATCACTACGTGGTTACATTTTTACATTATGTCCTTCCCCATTCCCCCCCCCTTTTTTTACATTTGGGGCTAGATTCAGATACAATTGCCTATCTTTAGGCGGGCGTAGCGTATCTCAGATACACTAGGCCGCCGTAACTTAGAGCGGCAGGTACGGTATTCAGAAAGAACCTGCGCCCTAAGTTACGGTGGCGTAGCGTATCTGCTCCGGCGTAAGCCTGCGTAATTCAAAATAGGAAGGAAGTGGGCGTGTAGTATTGAAATGAGCCAAGACCCCACGTAAATGACGCGTCTAACGAACGGCGCATGCGCCGTCCGTGGACGTATCCCAGTGTGCATGCTCGAAAATCACGCCGGAAATACTCATTGATAACGGCCTGAACGTAACTTACGCCCAGCCCCATTCCTGAACGATTTACGCGACGGAAAATTTCGACACTGTCCCGAAGTCCATACTTAACAATGCCTGCGCCTCATATAGCAGGGGTAACTTTACGGCGGAAAAAGCCTTGCGTAAACCGCGCAAATAGATACGCCGGGCGCAACTACGTTCGTGAATCAGCGTATCTACCTAATTTGCATATTCTACACGTAAATCGGCGGAAGCACCACCTAGCGGCCAGCGTAAATATGCAACTAAGATACGACGGAGTAAGAGACTTACGCCGGTCGTATCTTAGACAAATTCTGGCGTTTCTGATTCTTTGAATCAGGCGCCAAGATACGACACCTCACACTCAGGCGGCGTACACACGAACGAGGTTCTCGCTGGAAACCAGCGAGAACCTCGCTGGAAGCTGCATTCCAGCGAGAACCTCGGCCGTGTGTACGCTCTCGGCGAGCATCCCGTCGGGAATGCCGTCGAGCAGAGATAGAGAGCATGTTCTCTATTTGCTCGACGGCCCGCCTGGATGAATGGCTGGTTGCCATTCCCGACGGGCGGGTCGCCGAATCTGATGGCCGGCAGAGAACCTCGACGGGCGGAACGATGTGTTCTGTACGTGGCTTCAGAGTTATGACGGCGTAAGTCCTTTCTGAATCTAGCTCACTGTACTTAGGGTGACCACGTGTCTCGGATTGCCCGGGACAGTGCCGCATTTTGCAGGTCTGTCCCAGGCACCTTCCTTCCAGGACAATACAGTGTCCCAGAATGAAACTGACACAGAACTCCCCCGGGCCAATCTGATGCCCCCAAAAAAGGCTGCCACATCACCACTTTACTCACTGATAGTAATTGTCCTGGCCGGGAATGCCTGGAGGAGCACAGTCTTGCCCCCTGCTTGTGATTGGGGAAATAATAAATCCCGCCTCTTGTGTCCAATCACTGTGGTGTGACTTGTTACAGCTGATTTTTGGGAAGGGAGCGTGTCCCTGAATAGTAGTTTGGAAATGTGGTCACCCTAACCTTACTGTATGGTGGGAGATTGTACAATGGAATTGTAATGTGTGTGGTGAGCTTTAGGGAAATTATTAGGGTTGTTCCGATACCACTTTTTTAGGACCGAGTACAAGTACCGATACTTTTTTTCATGTACTTGCCGATACCGAATACCGATACTTTTTTTAAATGTCATGTCACAGTTTTCAAACCACAATACAGACTAAGGATATTTTCTTTAGAATTATGAAGAACTCTAACTCAAGACATTATAAAAGAATAAAAATGAGTAAAAATGAATAAAAATGTTTTATTTTCTTGTCACGCAGTAGTAAAAAACTCAAAGAATTTTCACAGAACATGTTGATAAATACAAAAAAAGTATTCTATTTAGGTATCGGGAGCATTTGCGCGAGTACAAGTACTCCCGCAAATACTCGGTATCGGTCCCGATACCGATACTAGTATCGGTATCTGGACAACCCTAGAAATTATTGAGGCACTTCCTTGAGTAGAGAGATGGGATATCCAGGAAAGCTTGTACACAGAGTACTGTTAGCCACAGGAAGCCAATGCTGCATTCCAAAGTAGATATAGATCAGTGCTGGGTGCTTGTAGTAATGTGAACATCACATAAAAGCTTATGTATGAGATCAGGACAGTGTGTCAGCGCTGGAACTCCGCCACCTGCTTCTAATTTTAGAACAAACTCGGCAGATTACTTCCTGCGAGATTCTAACTGTAGCCTGTAATTCTGACATGACATATGAAGCTGAAAGCAGGTCTGTTTCATTTGTATTGTAGAGCCTGGAATTAAATCCATACCCCACACATTTTATTATGGGAACACGTCAAATGAGTAATACATATACATAACAGATCCTGAACTTGAAAACGTTGATGTAAAAGAGGTCCAATTCTTTATGGTTTTTTATATATATATATATATATATATATATATATACACACACACACATATACAGTACCTCACAAAAGTGAGTACACCCCTCACATTTTTGTAAATATTTTATTCTATCTTTTAATGTGACAACACTGAAGAAATGACACTTTGCTACAATGTAAAATAGTGAGTGTACAGCTTGTATAACAATGTAAATTTGCTGTCCTCAAAATTACTCAACACACAGCCATTAATGTCTAAACCGCTGGCAAAAAAAGAGTACACCCCTACGTGAAAATTTCCAAATTAGGACCAATCACCTTCCCTGGTGTCATGTGACTCGTTCTCAGGTGTGAATGTGGAGCAGGTGTGTTAAATTTGGTGTTATCGCTCTCACTCTCTCATACTGGTCACTGGAAGTTCAACATGACACGTCATGGCAAAGAACTCTCTGAGGATCTGAAATAAAGAATTGTTGCTGTACATAAAGATGGCCTAGGCCAGGGATGCCCAACCTTTCGAATAGGGAGGGCCACTAAAGCAACTTGGTAACCAGTCGCGGGCCACAATGAGTAGAGCGGAGGGATGACAGGTCACGGCTACTCTATAGGCCCTCAGATCTGCTCAGATGGAAGGGGACAAATTCCCTTCTGTTTTTCGGATTGGAGGTAGGTGGGCGTAAATGGACATCTGTTGCTCTATAGAGGTGAATTGAGGGTCCCATTTGGTCGGGCTGATCGTGTGAAAAAGGCCTAAGACTGTAAGACTGATGTGCTGCGGTTTACCCACACCATGGGTGCAGTGTAAGGCAACTGTGTCTATCCTGCGGGTTAACTGAACTTTACCATAGACATTGCCTGTGGCAAAAGCCAGCACTGTAGAGGAAGCATCGGCTTATGGAGCTCTGCTCCACAGCCGCTTTCTTCCTTTACCACCAGCTTCATTCACAAAACTGATGCTGTGGTATGGTGGGTGGGCAACCTGCAATCTGGGTTTGCCAACCCACCATTCCAGAGCAGGTTGCGGGCCACATCAGAAGGCTCCGCGGGCCACATGTGGCCCCCGGGCCACTGGTTGGCCACCCCTGGCCTAGGCTATAAGAAGATTGCCAAGACCCTGAAACTGAGCTGCAGCATGGTGGCCAGGACCATACATCACTTTAACAGGACAGGTTCCATCAGGTTCCTTCATGGTCGACCAAAGAAGTTGAGTGCACGTGCTCAGTGTCATATCCAGAGGTTGTCTTTGGGAAATAGATGTATGAGTGCTGCCAGCATTGCTCCAGAGGTTAAAGGGGTGGGGGTGTCAGCCTGTCAGTGCTCAGACCATATGCCGCATACTGCATCAAATTGGTCTGCATGGCTGTTGTCCCAAGAAAGGCTGCAAACAGTTTGCTGAAGACAAGCAGACTAAGGACATGGATTACTGGAACCATGTCCTGTGGTGTGATGAGACCAAGATAAACCTATTTGGTTCAGATGGTGCTAAGCGTGTTTGGCGGCAACCAGGTAAGGAGGACAAAGACAAGGGTGTCTTGCCTAGAGTCAAGCATGGTGGTGGGAGTGTCATGGTCTGGGGCTGCATGAGTTCTGCCGGCACTGGGGAGCTACAGATCATTGAGGGAACCATGAATGCCAACATGTACTGTGACATACTGAAGCAGAGCATGATCCCCTCCCTTTGAAGACTGTGCCGCAGGGAAGTATTCCAACATGATAACGAACCCAAACACACCTCCAAGACGACCACTGCCTTTCTAAAGAAGCTGAGGGTAAAGGTGATGGACTGGCCAAGCATGTCTCCAGACCTAAACCCTATTGAGCATCTGTGGGGCATCCTCAACGGAAGGTGGAGGAGCGCAAGGTCTCCAACATCCACAAGCTCTGTGATTTCATTATGGAGGAGTGGAAGAGGACTCCAGTGGCAACCTGTGAAGCTCTGGTGAACTCCATGCCCAAGAGGGTTAAGGCAGTGCTGGAAAATAATGGTGGCCACACAAAATATTGACACTTTGGGCCAAATCTGGAAATTTTAACTTAGGGGTGTGCTCACTTTTGTTGCCAGTGGTTTAGACATTAATGTGTTGAGTTATTTTGAGGGGACTGCAAATTTACAAGCTGTACACTCACTACTTTACATTGTAGCAAATTTCTTCAGTGTTGTCACATGAAAAGGTATAAAAATAAATAGAATACTAAAATACTTAAAAAATGTGAGGGGTGTACTCACTTTTGTGAGATACTGGGGGTTATTTACGAAAGGCAAATCCACGTTGCACTGCAAGTGCACTTAAAAGTGCACTTGGAAGTGCAGTCGCTGTAGATCGCTGAAAATCTGAGGGGTAGATCTGAAATGAGGGGAAGCTTTGCTGATTTTATCATCCAATCATGTGCTAGTTGCACATGCTATTTTTTAAAATGCTTTTTTAATATTTTTTAAAATGCTATTTTTTTATTTCTTTGCATGTCCCCCTCAGATCTACAGTGGCTGCACTTCCAAGAGCATATTGTATAATATTATATATACAATAAATGGACCAAGACTGTATACATGATACAAGAGATGAGCACAGACTGGGGAGATGATATAGAAGTTGTTGGAGACTGGGGGCATGGTCAGTGGCGGCTGGTGCTCAACATTTTTGGGGGGGCGCAAACAAACCAAAAAAAAAAAACAATTGTAGCCTCACTGCGCCCATCAATTGCAGCCACTGTGCCCATCAAACGCAGCCACTGTGCCCATCAAACGCAGCCATTGTGCCATCAATTGTCACCACTGTGCCCATTGTCACCACTGTGCCATCAATTGTCGCCACTGTGCCCATCAATTGTCACCACTGTGCCCATTAATTGTCACCACTGTGCCATGCCAAACGCAGCCACTGTGCCATCAAATGCAGCCACTATGCAATGCCATCAAACACAGCCAATGTGCCATCAATTGTCGCCACTGTGTTTACTTATGGTCACCACTGTGCCATGCCAAACGCAGCCACTGTGCCATAAATTGTTACCACTGTGCCCATCAATTGTCACCACTGAGCCATGCCAAACACAACCACTGTGCCATCAAACGCAGCCACTGTGTCATCAATTGTTACCACTGTGCCATCAATTGTCGACACTATGCAATCAATTGCCACCACTGTGCCCATCAATTGCCACCACTGTGCCCATCAAATGCAGCCACTATGTCCATCAAACGCAGCCACTGTGCCCATCAATTTTCACCACTGTGCCCATCAAATGCAGCCACTGTGCCCATCAATTGTCACCACTGTGCCCATCAATTGCCACCACTGTGCCCATCAAATGCAGCCACTGTGCCCATCAAACGCAGCCACTGTGCCCATCAATTTTCACAGCCACTGTGCCCATCAATTTTCACCACTGTGCCCTGTAAAATGCTGCCACTGTGCCCTGTAAAATGCCCCCTCCCCACCCGCCCGGCACTTACCTTTCTTGGGTCAGCCATCCTGCTTCCACCGTCCCTCGATGTCTTCTCCTACCCTCAATGACGCTTCAGCCAATCAGGTTACTGATAACCAGAACCGGTGAACCTGATTGGCTGAAACGCCTGTCAGTGTTAACCAGGGACCGCACCCCTCGTGTGTCCCCTGGATAACTATATGGAAGCCGCTGGCTCTGATAGGCACTTCCAAAGCCGACCAGCTGCCGTTATTCAGATGGCCGGCGCTCACCAAGGGGGCCGGTCATCTTAATAGTGGGTGGCAGCAACAATACATAGATTCATGCAATGCATTAATCTATGTATTGTATTTCAATGGCGGTGCAGGAAAGAGAGGAGGAGGTGCTCTTACACCCTCTATGAACTCACCGCAACTGGACATGGTATAGGAGTTGTTGGAGACTGGGGACATGGTATAGGAGTTGTTGGAGACTGGGGACATGGTATAGGAGTTGTTGGCGACTGGGGACATGGTATAGGAGTTGTTGGAGACTGGGGACATGGTATAGGAGTTGTTGGCGACTGGGCACATGGTATAGGAGTTGTTGGAGAATGGGGACATGGTATAGGAGTTGTTGGAGAATGGGGACATGGTATAGGAGTTGTTGGAGACTGGGGACATGGTATAGGAGTTGTTGGAGACTGGGGACATGGTATAGGAGTTGTTGGCGACTGGGCACATGGTATAGGAGTTGTTGAAGAATGGGGACATAATACATAAGTTGTTGGAGACTGGGGACATGGTAAAGAAGTTGTTGGAGACTGGGGACATGGTATAGAAGTTGTTGGAGACTGGAGACAAGGTATAGGAGTTGTTGGAGACTGGGGACATGGTATAGGAGTTGTTGGAGACTTGGGATATGGTATAGGAGTTGTTGAAGACTGGGGACATGGTATATAAGTTGTTGGAGACTGGGGACATGGTATATAAGTTGTTGGAGACTTGGGATATGGTATAGGAGTTGTTGGAGACTGGGGACATGGTATAGGAGTTGTTGGAGACTGGGGACATGGTATAGGATTTGTTTCAGACTGGGGACCTGGTATAGGAGTTGTTGGAGACTGGGGACATGGTATATAAGTTGTTGGAGACTGGGGACATGGTATATAAGTTGTTGGAGACTTGGGATATGGTATAGGAGTTGTTGGAGACTGGGGACATGGTATAGGAGTTGTTGGAGACTGGGGACATGGTATAGGAGTTGTTGGAGACTGGGGACATTGTATAGGATTTGTTTCAGACTGGGGACCTGGTATAGGAGTTGTTGGAGACTGGGGACATGGTATATAAGTTGTTGGAGACTGGGGACATGGTATATAAGTTGTTGGAGACTTGGGATATGGTATAGGAGTTGTTGGAGACTTGGGATATGGTATAGGAGTTGTTGGAGACTGGGGACATGGTATAGGAGTTGTTGGAGACTGGGGACATGGTATAATAAGTTGTTGGAGACATCACTGCTATAAAAGCGCAATAGGGAAACACAGATTAGTGTCTGCAGGGGCTTTGGTGGCTGCACAAAACGTGCCAAAGTGCTGCATGCGGCCTGTGGGCTGCAGGTTGGGCACCAGAATCGACGGCCCCTATCACATCGGTGCCTTCCATTTTGATCAACAGGATATCTGTCCGCTCTGTCTTTGCCGTGTGGGAGGCAACATGAGTACCCAGGGGAAACCCATGCAAGCACAGGGAGAACATACAAACTCTGATGGTATCTATATGTAGCGACTGTGTACTTTATAGTACCGGTGCTAGTTCAATTTAAGGGTAGATCAGAGTGTAGTTAGACTCTGATGCAGATTGTTAAGTGCAAAACAGGGTCTCTGTCTCAGCTTGGCTGTGCTTATTCTGTTGTACTGGGGTGTTCTTCCAGCCCCGGTGCTGCAGGTGGCAGCAGTGGAGTCAAGGTTTGGGTGCCCTTTCCCAGCAGCCAATCAGGAGGGTTTGACCTCGCTGTGCGTGCTTGGGAGGGGTATTTATGAGGCAGACGCCATTAGTTCTGGGTCTTCTTCGTCACCTTTAGGGTGTCCACATCATGGCGCCCTGGCGTTATGGCCTACCTGGCCGGGCGTGCGTGCCACGCGGTGTTCCTGGTTCCGGGGCCATGCTGACCCGGAGCATCTGAACAGCAACGGGGACCCAGTGAGCGAATGGGTTCCCACCTTTGAGGATCCCAAGCTGTATTGATGTTCGTGGGGAGTCAGTCTGAGAAGCACCATTGAGAGGCTGGCGGTCCAAAAGGGCCTGGACAAGCCACCGGGGATCGAGGTAGCGGGACACTGAGGGATCGATCACCTGTCAGTCAGTACCTGGGCGACAAGTTGAAGGAGATCCAGACGTAACTCATCTAAGGAGGGATATCTCCAATAATTCAATCTAGAGAGGGCCTGTGGCAGAGGTATCTTTCTGAGGCTCACCGAGGAGGGTCTGTGGCAGAGACTTTTCCTCAAGTTCAAGTTCACCAAGGAGGGTCTCTGGCAGAGACTTTATCCTACAATTGTCCGAGTGATACTCCGGCTGCCAAGTCAGTGAGAGAGGCCTGTCCAGTTACGCTAAACCCACTCCGGCGGGAGTGGCGCAGAGAAGTGTTACGTTTGGGAGCAGGACTGTTTCCTTATCATCACACCCAGGGGAGGGCTGGCAGGGGGGGCAGGGTGGAAACTTCCCCCTGGGCTGGTGACACTATGCACAGCCACCGGCCGCCACTACCAAATGCTGTTTTTGCAGAGCAGGAATATGCCTGCTGGAGCTCTGTTAACACAGGTCACGGCCCCTGCTCACCTCCCACTGTGCAGCTGTGCCTGTGTCAGCTCCAAGGGAGATGGCTGCAGAGCTGAGCTATGTCTCGTGTCACACATAGCTCAGCCATAGCGCACACCAGCGTTGACATCCCCTTCTTTCTCTGCACAGACACGAGGAGAGATAGAGCTCATCTGCTCCTCCTCCTTCTGAGTCTGCCCCGTCCACACTCCCCGGGCATGTGCGGGCACTGGATAGGAAGTTTGAACCCAAAAAAGCATCAGACAGCCTGCCTGCACCTCAGCCTCCATCCTGGTAAGCTCACCCTCTCTAGTCTCTCCTGCCTCTCAGTGTATAAAGAGGGGTGCTCTGTGGACTTTTTTAAAGGGAGGGGGCCGGCTTTGGTGAGCAGAGACCCTCTTTACACACTAGTCCACAGCATGCACCCTTAAATCAAGTTTTCCAGAACACCCCTTACATCAGATCTGATGTATATGGGGGTCTGTGCGGACTCTGATGTATATGGGGTCTGTGCGGACTCTGATGTATATGGGGTCTGTGCGGACTCTGATGAATATGTATATGATGTAAGGGGGGCCTCTGTGCGGACTCTTGTGATCATGAAAAACCTTACACTGTATTCCTCGATCCATCACTTTTCCACGCTTTATGGGCCGCTTGACTGGACTTGCCCCCCAAGCCTAAGGCTGCCAGCCCTCCCCTGATCGCGCCTGAATCTGCTATTCTCCTTCCTTCTTCAACTTTACTTTCCTCACCACCAGGGCCGATCCTAGGGTCACAAGCGCCTGGGTGCAGATATATTTCTGGCGCCCCACATGGGCGTGGTCATTTTTACTAACTCCTCCATTTACAAATGTTTCTATGGCAATGACTCAACCACAGAGATGCTCCCCCACAAAGTCTTCATTGCCCTGGGATCCTTACTTGATCTCTTAACAATAAACAAAATACAGGAAGAGAAGCAGAGTACTTTATCTGGACCTGGAGGGGGGCCTCTCTGATGGACACTGAGAGGGCTTCTGTTAGGCCTCGTACACACGATCGGACATATCCGATGAAAACGGTCCGCGGACCATTTCCATCGGATATGTCCGATCTGGAGTTTGATCCGATGGAGTGTACACACCATCGGATCAAATTCCCCGCCGGCGGACGGCGCGGTGACGTGTCGGTGACGCGGCGGTGACGTTGACGCCGCCACGTCACCGCCACGTCACCGCACCAGGAAGTAAAACACTTCCGCGCATGCGCCGAATCCATTCGGCGGCGGCGTGGCGGCGGTGAGGGGCGACATGTCTGCTGGTAAGTGTACTAACCAGCAGACATGTCGGGCGGACAGATTCCCACCGGATAGATTTCAAAGCATGCTTTGAAATCTGTCGGGTGGACAAATCTGTCCGCTAGCCCATACACACGATCGGAGATGTCTGCTGAAACGGTCCATCGGACCGTTTTCAGCGGACATATCCCCTCGTGTGTACGAGGCCTTAGAGTGTCTGTTAGAAAGAGCCCCCAGACATACTACAGACATAATACAGGAGATGGTCAGAGACTGCAAACATAGTACAGGAGACGGTCAGAGACTGCAGACATGGTACAGGAGACGGTCAGAGACTGCAGTCATAGTGTAGGAGACGGTCAGAGACTGCAGTCATAGTGCAGGAGACGGTCAGAGACTGCAGTCATAGGGCAGGAGACGGTCAGGGACTGCAGACTTAGTACAGGAGACGATCAGAGAATGCAGACATAATACAGGAGATGGTCAGAGACTTGAAACACAGTACAGGAGATGGTCAGAGACTACGGACATAGTACAGGAGATGGTCAGAGACTTCAGACACAGTACAGGAGATGGTCAGAGACTACAGACATAGTACAGGAGATGGTCAGAGACACATCAGTTCTGGACGGACACACACCTATGCTCAGAACACTAGCTCTGGATGGACACAAACAAGGAGAGAAGGAGGGAGGAGAGAACTCTGCCACTTCGCCGCCCCCACCTCCTCAGGCGCCTGGGTGCAAAGCACCCTGTGCACCCTGCCTAGGATCGGCCCTGGGACCCTGGCTGCTCTATGTAAAACCGACTGCACAGAGGAGGTAAGTATAACATGTTTGTTATTTATTTTTATTTTTTTAAACCACTTTAAGTGGTTACATTGTATCTCTAGTTACACATGTATTTCCTATGCTCCACGGGTCCTTTTAGTGGCCATAATGTAATTTCCATCACTCAAATGAGGCTTCAAATACATATGAGGATAGAACTCCTATATATTAATAATGCTTCTGTACTTCCATTACTCGAGGGGATCCTTTTTCAACTAAATTTTTGCTTTCAAGGCCACCATGATTGAATAGATAATTAAATCCTTATCAGGACCTCGAATTGGGTCCAAATACACTCATTTTGTGGAGAAGAGGGGAATCTACTCATATTTTATATAAATATAGGATGACATGGATAACTTTTATTACTCCTTTATGTATATCTGTTTACTTTCACAACTCTGAAACAATTGGTCTGGAGAGCCGAATGACCCTGGAATGATATTGCACAGGATAATGAAACCCGTCGGTTTAGCGGTTTTGTCATAGTTGCAACCGTCCACTCAGGATGGGTGTAGTTACCTCTATTGTTCCCTAAATAATGGCAAACTCCTCAAATATCTGCGTTGGGCTGGCGAGGATCCAGCTCAGTGTTCACAGACGCAGCTGCTTACCAACACATGAATGTGATTATAGGTGGAGCCCCTTCCTTGCTGAACATAAAAGGGAACTAAAGTTGGGTCAGCATCCTGTAATCGGACAGATAAAATAACTAACAATTTATGAACGACGTACACATCTGCAGCACATATGAATGCCTATCAGTCTGCATCCAATACTTGGTATCATGCTTTGAAATTTATTTATTTTTAGACCATGAAATCTCACATAAAATGGGCTCACCCTGTAACTCTGACTGTGCAAAGCAGATGTTTCCTGCCGATTTCATGACCACAGCCATCTCCCTCCAGGTATGTGTACTGTCACACGTACATGCACACAGTTTTTTTTTTTTTTCTCTGGTCTGCGTAATGGTGGCCATACACACTTGGTCTCTTCTGATGGGAATAATCGAATTATAGTTAACAACCCATTTGAAGGATATGCCACACTTAGAGAAATGGATTTAAATCTATAGTATATGTAGCATTATCCCCCGGAGGAGCTGCTGGATTTTAGGGCGGCTCATTACCTCATGGCTCCTCTGAATTCCTAGGGGTGAATGATGCGTATTGCATATAGTAGAAGTAAAGGAATGTCCACGACAGGTGCTCTTTGCTGTGCTCTTTATTACCAAGCCGTGCAAAAACAGTAAACCCGTGGTGAGCAGGGCCGATCCTAGGCAGGGTGCACAGGGTGCTTTGCACCCAGGCGCCTAAGGAGGTGGGGCGCCGAAGTGGCAGAGTTTTCTCCTCCCTCCTTCTCTACTTGTTTGTGTCCATCCAGAACTAGTGTTCTGAGCATAGGTGTGTGTCTCCTGTACTATGTCTGTAGTCTCTGACCATCTCCTGTACTGTGTCTGAAGTCTCTGACCATCTCCTGTACTGTGTGTGAAGTCTCTGACCATCTCCTGTACTGTGTCTGAAGTCTCTGACCATCTCCTGTACTATGTCCGTAGTCTCTGACCATCTCTTGTACTGTGTTTCAAGTCTCTGACCATCTCCTGTATTATGTCTGCATTCTCTGATCGTCTCCTGTACTAAGTCTGCAGTCCCTGACCGTCTCCTGCACTATGACTGCAGTCTCTGACCGTCTCCTGCACTATGACTGCAGTCTCTGACCGTCTCCTGTACCATGTCTGCAGTCTCTAACCGTCTCCTGCACCATGTTTGCAGTCTCTGACCATCTCCTGTATTATGTCTGTAGTATGTCTGGGGGCTCTTTCTAACGGACACTCTAACAGAAGCCCTCTCAGTGTCCATCAGAGAGGCCCCCCTCCAGGTCCAGATAAAGTACTCTGCTTCTCTTCCTGTATTTTGTTTATTGTTAGGAGATCAAGTAAGGATCCCAGGGCAATGAAGACTTTGTGGGGGGAGCATCTCTGTGGTTGAGTCATTGCCATAGAAACATTTGTAAAGGGAGGAGTTAGTAAAAATGACCACGCCCATGTGGGGCGCCAGAAATATATCTGCACCCAGGCCCTTGTGACCATAGGATCGGCCCTGCAGGGTCCTCCTCTTCTCGGGTCCCTCTTCGCTGCTCCTGGCCCCTCCCTCCTGATGAGAGCTCCCATAGACCAGCAGCTTGCTATGGAGGCACCCGAGCCGAGCTGCAGCCCTGTGTGTCCATTCAGACAAGCAGCAGGATACCATTCGGGCCCCCGACCCTCTCTCCCCTGATTGGCTAACTGACTTTAATTGACAGCCGCGGCATCATTGTGCCCCAGCAAATTAGGAGGAGAGTCCTGGATGACCGACAGAGAAGGGACAGCTCAGGGTAAGTGTTGGGGGTAAAAACTGGGCGATAGTCCCTTCTACACACAGAAAGTTTTTTTATCTTAATGCTTAGAATGCATAAAGATGGAAAACCTTTTGCCATTACAACTCCTTTAACCACTTCAGCCTCGGAGGATTTGGCTGCCCAATGACAGGCCATTTTTGCGATTTAGCACTGCGTCGCTTTAACTGACAATTTCGCGGACGTGCCACGTGGCTCCCAAACAAAATTGACGTCCTTTTTTCCCCACAAATAGAGCTTTCTTTTAGTGGTATATGATCACCTCTGCGGTTTTTATTTTTTGCGCTATAAACAAAAAAATAGCGACAATTTTGAAAACAAAAACAATATTTTTTACTTTTTGCTATAATAAATATCCCCAAAATATTTATATGTTTCCTCAGTTTAGGCCGATACGTATTCTTCTACATATTTTTGGTTAAAAAAAAACGCAATAAGCATTTATTGATTGGTTTGCGCAAAAATTACAGCGTCTACAAACTAGGGGATAGTTTTATGCCATTTTTATTAAAATATTTTTTTATTAGAAATGCCATTTTTATAGTGACTATGAATATTATGACTCATTGGACACTTTTGATGCTATTTTGGGACCATTGTCATTTATACAGTGATCAGTGCTATAAAAATTCACTGATTACTGTATAAGTGACACTAGCAGGGAAAGGGTTAACCACTAGGGGGCGAGGAAGGGTTTAAGTCTGTCCTAGGGAGTGATTCTAACTGTAAGGGGGCTGGGCTACATGTGACATGACACTGATCACTGCTCCCGATCACAGGGAGTAGTAGATCAGTGTCCTGTCACAAGGCAGAACAGGGAAATGCCTTGTATACACAGGTATCCCCCGTTCTGCAGCTCTGTGACACGATCGCGGGGACACCGGCGGACATCGAGTCCGTGGGTCCTTCGGGCATGGTCGCGGAGCTTGTGGAGGGTGGGCGGGGCGTGCTCTTGGTAGGTGGGAGCATACGTTACTCTGCGCACAGGAGCCATTCTGCCGACATATATCTACTGCCGGTGGTCAGCAAGTGGTTAAGGACCAGTCCTATTCTGAAATTTTTAGTTATAAAAGTAAAGATCTTTCTTTTTTTGCTAGAAAATTGCTTAGCACCTCTAAACATTATACTTCTAAAGGCAATGGAGAATAAAATTAAAGCCTCAAATTTTTACGTCATGGTATTTGCGCAGCAGTTTTTCAAATACACTTATAAAAAAAAATACACTTGAATTAAAAAAAAAAATCTTTTTTTTGGAAAATATGAAAGATGATGTTACACCGCATAAATAGATACTTAACATGTCACGCTTTAAATTTGGTACCCAAAAATCTCCATAGATGACATTTAAATTTTTTTACAGATTACCAGTTTATAGTTATAGAGGATGTCTAGTGCTAGAATTATTGCTCTCATTCTGACATTCGTGGTGATAGCTCACGTGTGTTTTGTGAGATATGTAAGTATGGACAATTTACCGCAAGATTTGTTAATTATTTATTATATATTCCATCATCAACTTTGCTAACATGTTTTTTGATATATTATAGACACATGACTGATTTTTCTACACCCCTGAAGAAGGAGACTCTGAAAGATGGATTCTCCGAAACATTGGGTGATCTACTGAAAAATTATGTCAATTATTGTGGTTACTATTTGATGTAAAACTATGTACATTCCATTTATGCACAATTTTATTCTATTTTTCATATAATGTTTGTACTTCATTAATAAATAATATATTTTTGCAATGTTCGCTTACATTTAAGTGCGTTAAAGGTCCAGTCAGGGATATATCCTCTTTCTTGTCACTATTCTCTATGTACATAGATGTGCGCAGCGTATTGCATTAGGGTGTGCACCCCAAAGCTCCAACACATATGCAACCCATCTCCATCGAGACCACTAAGAATGTCATTTGTACACTGCGCAATAGTACAGCGCCAAATGACATTATCCCCACAAAACTGCTGAAGGAATGCGCCTACATCCTGGCTCCTCCCATCACGCAGCTTATCAACCAGTCTTTCTTGGAGGGCATAGTGCCCTCACAGTTGAAAGAGGGTATAATCCAACCCATCCTGAAGAAACCCAATCTGGATCCAAAGGACCCACTTCACCGCCGTCCCATAACAAGTCTCAATGTACTCTCAAAGGTAATGGAAAAAGTAGTGGTACAGCAGCTGCAACAGCATCTGGATACCCACAAGCTACTTGACCCATTGCAATCAGGTTCCGTCCCGGACACGGGACTGAAACCGCATTGCTCAAAATATGGGACGATGTTCTCGAGGCCGCAGACGAAGGAGAATCTTGTCTTCTAGTTCTGTTGGACCTAAGCGCAGCTTTCGACACTGTAGACCACAAACTGTTACTGACTCGGCTTGCTGAAGTAGCCAGAGTCGCAGAAGGCGATTTATCTTGGTTCTCCTCTTTTCTGGAAAACCGATCGCAAACAGTGAAGTTAGGACCTTTTACGTCTGAAAAACGCACAGTATCATGCGGAGTCCCTCAAGGATCGCCTCTGTCACCAGTGCTGTTTAACATATATCTTCGTCCTCTTTTTGAGATTATCAGCAGCCAAAAACTGCTCTATCACTCATATGCAGACGACACGCAACTGTATTTCCGCATTTGCAACAGAAAGGATCATCACCTCAATCTAGAGACATGCCTCTCTTTGATAGAGGACTGGATGACAAAGAGTTATCTTAAACTCAACGGAGCGAAAACAGAACTTCTTCTGTTTCACGCCAAGCGCAGGAGTCAACCTTCAACAGCATGGACACCCCCGCCTATTCTGGGCAAAATCATCACCCCTAGCGCCAAAGTCAAAAGTCTCGGGGTCATTTTTGACTCCTTTATGACAATGGACGCACAAATAGGGTCAGTAGTCAGCGGATCTCACCATCTGCTGCGCCTACTACGCAGACTTACCCCTTTCATCCCCAAAGAAGATTTGGCGGTCGTGGTGGGAGCAATTGTTAACTCCAGACTGGATTATGCAAATGCCCTTTACCTCGGACTCCCCAAGTACCAAATCGCTCGTCTGCAAGTCGTTCAGAATACGGCCGCCAGACTTGTGACTGGGAAAAAACCCTGGGAATCCATCTCACCTTCTCTGAGAGCCCTTCACTGGTTACCAGTTAAAGACAGGATTGCTTTTAAAGCTCTCTGTCTTACGCATAGATGTGTCCATGGGAATGCCCCCCATTATTTATGCGAAAAAATAAAAGCTCATAATTCCAATCGCATTTTGCGATCCACCAATCAAAACCTGCTCCAGGTTCCGAAAGCCAACTACAAGTCCAAAGGAGATAGAAGATTCGCGATCCAAGGTCCCAGACTATGGAACGCTTTACCAATCAGTATTCGGTTGGAGGAGAACCACCTAGCATTCAGGAAAAAGGTCAAGACTCATCTCTTTTGATATCAAAGGAGACAGGAACAACAAGCGCCCAGAGGCGATTCAGTTTGCATGTGCTGTGCTATATAAGTTTTCATTCATTCATTCATTTGACATATTTACCGGCCTCTTCCCCGCTCTCCATCCTGAAACAATGGGAGAAAGGGAGAGCAAGGGAGCACATGGGGAACAGAAGGAAGAGGAACATGTAAAGAAGGGGTGGCATATATTGGTACCAATCCCTTATATTTTCCTCCTGTGGCAGCTGAATATTGACAAAAGGGAGAGGAGGAGAAGCCTACTTTCAGCTGCTGCAGGAGGAAAATACAGATTGGTTCCACTTAATTCCACCCCCGCCGCCTCTCCTGTCCAGGTTTTGAGGATCGGCAAGGAAAAATTGCGGGTTTACCTGTCACCCGCCCACCATTGACAGGTTGCCAACCCCAGGATTAGGGTGTGCCCAGGCACACCTGGCACACCCCTTGGTCTATGTAGCAGGACATATTTATAAAACCGTGAAAGTGATAATTACCAAGTGTTCACTGTAGGTGATGTTTTAAATGACAGGGAATGATTAATCACTTGTGAATGTTTGATGAAAATGACATTCACTAATTTGCCAATCTTAATAATGATTCTTTATTAAGATTGGCAAAATAATAACTCCACTTTTGTTAGGAAGAAAACCTTCCCCTCTGGGTACATTGCAAGAATTTTGACAAACTTTGCTGTAGATTCCTACCATTTTTTTATTCTGAAGAAATATCTGTATGTCTGTCA
The DNA here is from genome assembly GCA_029574335.1 of Rana kukunoris. Classification (NCBI taxonomy): domain Eukaryota; kingdom Metazoa; phylum Chordata; class Amphibia; order Anura; family Ranidae; genus Rana; species Rana kukunoris. The sequence goes on from CM056051.1 coordinate 40,321,891, forward strand.
ATGGGCAAAGTGAATCTGTAGGGGAGTGATTTTACAATTATCAATCAGCTGCTGCACCTGCAGGGCTCTGGTGAGGAAGGTGGCGGGGGCGGCATTCCTTTAGATGGGATTTCCCTTGGGGAGTATCTCACTAAAAATTACATTTGTGTTGCAGGGGATGGTCAAAATCAGACTTTGTGCAGACTTCTGGGAAAATCAGTGAGCTCATCACACAAGCAAAATATGCCATTTCTGGAGGGGGGGGGAGGGGGGGTTCTATATACCATCTATGTACAGAACGCCTCCAGTTTGCCACCATATTGTATTGAGTGTTAAAGAAAATCCCAGAGCTGCAAATTAAAAATGGAAATGTTGTTTTTAGTAACATTTTTTGGGTTTGAAAAAAAACTATTTTTTCATAATAAGCATCTTTTTACCTGCAGACATTCCTCTTTTCACTTCCTCATTGTTCGTTTTTTGCTCAGAAGTTGCTCTATTTCTTCTCTGTTCTGTTCACTTCCCTGCTTGCCTGATTGTTACTCACCACCGTGAAGGGAGGCTTTACTTGCGGTGGTCAGTGATCTGCTCGTCCCCTCCTGGGAACTACATCTGTGCGGCAGGACGCTGTTAGAGACTTCAAGGAGGTGTGAATTACTGGGCGTGCCGCAATGCATACTGGGAAATGTAGTTCTTACATGAACGAGCGCCGCAAACTAGGAAGTGAATGAGAGAACAGAACCTAGAACGCTGGAGGTGATATAGATGAAGGGAATTTAATAGGTATTTACTTGTTTTTTAACAGAATTACACTATTCTGTCTGTCTACCTTGCAGACATTAATTTTAGGCCATTTTTTTTTTTCCTTTACAACTCCTTTAAATTACAATATGACTTGTGTAACCATTGAATATGCTATATATTTTTTTGTTATGTTTTATTTTCTTTTTTTTCCTATGAAAGTGAAGCCACCCTTTAATGGTCTTTATAACTATTTTTTATTTATACAATTAAAATCAAATATTAATACTAATTTGG